>CM070625.1:36520392-37794907 GCA_036346255.1 Ampelocalamus luodianensis
GGCGCCCACGATCACCCAAGTGCTAGGGGTGGTCGAGGAGGTCTGAGGAGGATGCCCCAGGGTGGTCTTTGCAAAAGGTGCAAAGGAGGTCCTAGGGGAGGTCCTAGAGGGTTGTCTTTGCAAATAGAACATCAGGAGGTCGTGACGGTTGGATCCAAATCCAACGGCCGACACTCACACGCCCAACTGCCCGAGCCCGACGCAGCTAGGCGGCTCGGTGCGACCAAGACCTGGAGGTTGGACTTAGGTTATTTTGAACTGAGATCTTGAAGGGATTTTGAGAGGTAGCAAACTAGCTCCAAATTTTATGAAATTTTTCAGAGGGGTCACATATCAACCCAAGGACTTAGGAAAAATATTTCCCCGAGAAGGATCACAAGATTGGACAAGATTGTTTTTGGAGGATCAAGATTTGGATCAAAAGACTTGTGACTTTGTATTTCCATACCCTTGTACAATAATTGTTTAGTACACACAGGAAATACATAATGTAAGAAAAAGTTTTAATTTCTACTCATTTTCTTACATTTGAAACACAAGTACAGAATTTGGGGACGTTACAGAAGAACTTCGGAGGAGGGAGTGGGTCATCTCTGAAGCCAGTTTCTAAGAAGTTCAAGGGCCCACAAAATTCTTCCAAGTCCAGGTTTTCAAGGCCACAGTCATCCTCCACTTCTCGACCTGTTGTGAGTGCTCCCAGATTGCGTCCGGTCCCAGGGCAAGGAATGAAGTGTTTCAAGTGTGGCAATGAGCATCGTGCTTCGGAGTGTTCTTGGTTTGGATCTTGTCGCCACTGTGGTTGGGAGGGCCACAAGGCGTTGGTTTGTCGGCGGAATCCCGCCAGTATAATTAAGTGGGAGCCGAACCGTGTCGCACGAGCAAGCGGCCTTCACACGGGTTTCAGGCGGATGCTAGCGGCCACTCCTACTCAGTCTTGGGGTCAGCCGCAGCCTTATCTTCCTTTTCCTGCAGGGATTCCACCGCCGGGGTACTTTTGGCCCCCGGTTCCTCAAAGACTGCCGTTCTGGGCCATGCGCGCCTTGACCTCCAAGATGTCGCCGCACCCCATTCCAGTGTCGAGCTCCTACCGCCCAAAGAAGAGTTTCTTATGCCATGCCGACGGCAGAGGCGGTAGGTCGTCCCGATGTGGTGATAGGTACGCTCCTAGTGGACTCAGTGGAGGCATTTGTACTTTTTGATTCAGGAGCTACTTTCTCTTTTGTATCGTTAGAGTTTGCTAGCCAGGCCAATTTGAGTATGTAGTCTATAACTCAGTCGGTTCTAGTTAATTCTCCTGGGGGAATCCTTTCTAGCTCCACAATCTGTCCTGGTTGTGTGATCTCCTTAGATGGGGAAGGTTTTATTGCTAATCTGATGATCATGAAGATGGAGCCGTTTGATGTTATTCTGGGTATGGACTGGTTGCATAGCTATCGAGCGGTTATATCATGCTTCTGGAAGACAGTAACCCTGCAGGCACCTTCTGGGCATGAGGTAGCTTTTTTAGGGGAGTGCCCCCTCTTACTCCCTTTGCGTGCTGGCTAGTCTGTATCCTGGTAGTCGAGCCGCGAAGAGTGGATTTCTTTTGTCTCTAGTGGGGAAGCCGAGTTCCTCTTTGACTGCAGAATTAATTCCGGTGGTTCGGGAATTCTTAGATGTTTTTCCAATGAGTTGCTGGATGCCCCACCACGCCCAAAGGAATTCGAATTGATTTAGTACCGGGTGCTTGACCGGTTTCTATGACCCCATACCGACTGGCACGTCCCTTCCAGGAGGAACTAAAGAAGCAGTTGGATGATCTAAGGGCGAAGGATCTTATTCGACCTAGTGTATCTCCGTGGGGAGCTCCGGTTCTGTTTACTAAGAAGAAGGATGGTAGTTGGCGCATGTGTATCGACTACCGTGCTCTCAACCAGCTGAGCATCAAGAATAAATATCCTTTACCTCGCATTGAAGATTTATTTGATCAGTTGAGAGGGGCAAAGGTATTTTCAAAGATAGACCTTCAGTCGGGTTATAACCAGATACCTGTCCGAGAGGAGGATATTGAGAAAACGACATTCTCTACAAGGTATGGGCACTTTGAATTTAAAGTTATGTCTTTTGGACTAACGAATGCCCCTGCTGCTTTCATGGAGACTATGAACAGGATGCTGCATGACTATCTGGATGATTTTGTTGTCGTCTTTATTGATGATATTCTGATCTATTCAAAGACTGAAGTTGAACATGAGCGTCATTTGAGGCTGGTGTTGGAGACGTTAAGAGAGAATAGGTTCTATGCCAAGCTTAAGAAATGCGAGTTCTGGATGTCTGAAGTGGGGTTCTTGGGGCATATTATCAATGATAAGGGAATATCAGTGGATCCAAGTAAAATTTCCACAGTGGTAGAATGGGGAAGGCCGACCAACGTCAAAGAAGTGAGAAGTTTCCTTGGTATGGCAGACTATTATCGGCGTTTTGTGCAGGATTTCTCCATCATTGCGAAGCCGTTATCCAGGCTCACACAGAAGGATGTGAAGTTTCGGTGGGATGATGATTGTGAACGCAGTTTTCAGACTTTGAAGGAAAGGTTGGTGACTGCTCCTGTCCTTACTATTCTTGAGCCCGAGAAGCGATTCACAGTTTATTCCGATGCTTCTCGAGTTGGTTTGGGTTGTGTCCTCATGCAAGATGGTAAGGTTCTGGCTTACGCGTCTAGACAGCTGAAGAAACATGAGCAGAACTACCCAACACATGATTTAGAGTTGGCTGCGGTAGTGTTCGCCTTGAAGCTTTGGAGGCATTATCTCTATGGTGAGTCTTGTGATATCTTTACTGATCACAAAAGCCTTAAATACATCTTTACGCAGAGTGACCTGAATCTAAGGCAGCGCAGATGGTTAGAGCTGATCAAGGATTATGATCTCACGATTCAGTATCATCCAGGCAAGGCCAACGTGGTGGCTGATGCTCTTAGTCGCAAGGCGATGCCTGCCACACTGGATTGTCTAATTGCGGATTTTGACCGCATGGGGATAGCTTATTGCTATGCAGGTACGGCTCATGTCGAGACCCAGTTGATTTTAGAGTCAGTCATTCCAGAGTACGTGCGGGAGGCACAGCAGAGTGACCCGTTATTGTAGAGGGTCAGGAAATGTCTGGATTTGGGCAAAGAAGGAGATTTTAGTTTGGATGGGTCTGGAACTTTGCGATTTAAAGGTCGCTTGTGTGTGCCGCAGAAGGCAGAAGTTAAGGATGACATCTTAAGAGAGGCACATCGCACTCCGTATACTGTTCATCCGGGTGAGACAAAGATGTACCGTGATCCGCGTAACTTCGTGGAAAAGAATGAAAGTGGATATTGCTAATTATGTAGCCTCTTGTGGCGTTTGTCGACAAGTGAAGGCGTAACATAAGCGCCCAAAGAGGTTATTGCAGCCATTAGAGGTCCCCCAATGGCCATGGGATGATATCTCTATGGACTTCGTTGTTGCGTTGCCTCGTTCACCGCGAGGTAAGGATGCAGTTTGGGTTATAGTGGATCGATTCAGCAAATCCGCACATTTTATTCCCATCCGCTCGACCAATTCAGCTAGTGACTTGGCCCCTATCTATGTATGGGAAATTGTAAGATTGCATGGAATGCCAAAGACCATCATTTCTGACAGGGATGCCAAGTTCGTATCCAAGTTTTGGGAGAGTTTGCAGAGTGCATTGGGCACACAACTCCGTTTGAGTACAGCTTTCCATCCTCAGACAGACGGGCAGTCAGAGCGCACTATTCAGACTTTGGAGGACATGTTGCGGTCCTGTGTCCTGTCCTGGAAGGGTAGTTGAGAGGATCAGTTGCCATTGGCAGAATTTGCGTACAATAACAGCTATCATACAAGCATAAAAGCCGCTCTGTTTGAGGTTTTGTATGGGCGTAAGTGCAGGTCACCCCTTTGCTGGGAAGCCGTGGGTGAGAAGGCAGTTTTGGGTCCAGATTGGGTACAAAAGACGGTTGAACGAGTGGCCTTGGTGAGACAAAACCTATTAGCAGCTTAGAGAAAACAGAAAAGTTATGCAGACGTGAGGAGGAGAGACTTGGAATTTGAAGTGGGGGATCAAGTGCTCTTGAGAGTGTCCCCCACTAAAGGTGTGGTGAGGTTCGGTACCAGAGGGAAGCTTAGCCCAAGGTACGTAGGACCATTCACGATCTTGGCTTGGATCGGGAAGTTGGCATATCGCTTAGACCTGCCAGAGTCTATGCGTGGAGTGCATAACGTTTTTCATGTGTCCATGTTGAGGAAGTTCCTGCGTGATCCGGAGCATCATGTTTCATTAGAACCTCTAAACATTGAGCAGGATCTGTCCTTTGAGTCCAAACTAGTGCGGATTCTAGAAAGATCAGAAAAAGAGTTGAGGAACAAAACTTTGAAGTATGTCAAAGTGCTTTGGTCGCAGCAGACTGAGAGGGAGGCCACTTAGGAACTGGAGTCTCGCATGCGCGAGCTATATCCAGACTTATTCACAACAGGTACTTATTCTTTGTTGTTAAGTTACCAGTCCCGGTTTCTCTTTTTTGGTTTGGCGTTTAGATTCGGGGTCGGATCCTGTTAAGGGGGGTAGATTATAATACCCCGAAAGTGTGTTGAGCAATTTATCAGAGAAGATTATTTATTCGGGAGAGGATTCAATGGATCTTCGGGAGGGACCAATGGGAATTTTTGCATTTCAGCTTTTAGAGAGGGGGTTAACCACTGAAATTACCACAACCTGGGCTTGGGCCCCGGCCCATGTGGCCTAGGGGGTGGCCGGCCAATATGTGGGGCGCCACTCCCGCCCCAAACCCTAGCCGCCACTTCCCCCCTCTCTCACGCCCACCCCTCTCCCCTTTGGTGGCCGCCAGTTTCCTCCCCTCCCATGCCCTCCTCCCTGGCTGCCTCCTCCCTTGCGCCTCCCAAGCTCCCCTCCAAGGATTCCCCCCATTGCTGCCAGCCAAGGGAAGAAGAAGGGGCCCCATTGCAGCCGGCCAAAGAGGAAGAAAAGAGGGAAGAAAGAAGGGATAAGAGAACGTAGAAGAGAAGGGAGCGGGATCGCCTTCCAGGGTTCGTGATCTTCAGCTGCTTCAAGGGTAACGCGTTGTTTGTTGTTGGGTAATTAGTCGTAGAAGAGTAATCGGGTAGTTTTTGGCTAGGTTGCAATCTGCCCGCTGTGATTGTAGATTCGTCCAGTAGCTTGCGCGGTCAATTTCATGTGGTTAGATGCCGAATTAGGAGTTTTGGTCTCCTAGAGAGTTGTAGTTTATTTTCTTATCTTGCAATGGCCGCCAAGAACGCCCAAATCCGATTAACGGTCAGGGAGTTATGAATTTTCTAGTATCGCTGTCCTGTTGATCTGTCAGTTTTTGGACAGTCTGTAGAAAACTGATTAAAACTGCTAATTAAATGGCGAATCAGGGGACCTCAATATAACGAGAAATGTGGGTAATTTCTATACCTTTTCATAGAGATAAAGAACGCGAGATTTGGACTTTCGTAGCAAAAGTTATGGAAGTTTTAGTGTACTGTCCAAAGAACCCGACGTAATTTCTGAGGTCTGATAGTTTGGCTTGCTAGGGGCAGTAAATGGCTGAATCAAAAGGGCTCCCCAACTAAGTTTATTTAGGTATTTTAATTACCTTTTCATGAAGTCCAAGATTATTTGGACTCCTGAGCAGAAAGTTATGTATTTTAGAAGTGGACTGTCCACAGTGTGCGCCAAATCGTTCGCTAGAAATTGGAAGTTGGAAAACACTTGGGGTTTAGCAAGTTCAATTGTGTTGTTCTTATGCACTTGGTTCCGTATGTTGGCCTTAGATTGGGGTATCTTTATATTCAGGTGGGAGCGTGGTTCCAGGGGCAGCACCCTCTTCGCGTCCACCGTTCTCACACGGTTGAGGTAAGTATTCGGGCTATAGTACTTTTATGTTTGCTTGATGTGATTGTGATGTGTCATGATCATATTAGCCATGCAATCCTGTTTATGAGATGAGTTACTGTTTAACTTGGTGACTGCTAGTTATGGTTAAAGATTCTTTCGCATGTTGTTGATGCTTACATGTTAATGTGAATACATTGAATTCCTGTATATGAAAGATGTTGTCATGGTGCATATGCATGTTGAGTTTGTTGAGTCTTGGTTATGTGGTAACCAAGTTTTTATCGTTGAGGTCCTCTTCATGCAATGACGGGCTTGAGGTCTCCACATTCGTGGAGTGTGGGCTATGAGCAAAGAGGTCCCCATCATTAAGATGATGGGCAAAGGTCCCTATACCTGTGGTGTATAGGCTCTTGGTCCCTGTGCCAGAGGGCACAGGCAAGGGTATACAGCGACGGTTGTATACCCCGCATTACCGGTAAAATGCGAAAAGAGATAAAGATCAAAGGAGCATTGCATTGGTCGCATTTCATAAGTTAATAAGGCTATGATTAGTGTAATGTTATTGTGGATCATTGATGCTATATTTGTGTTCTTGTTTATAGCCTCGTTGATACTTGCTGAGTCTTTGGGCTCACTCTTGCTTTAATGTGTTGTAGGTACCAATAGCAGGAACGACATGCATGGGAGGGAGTAGATGTTGGATGCACTCACTACCTCACAATCTTAAGGCGTTTGCCACTTAGTTTCATCTCAGAAATAATTAAACTGTTGGAGTAGATGTTTATTTTGGTTTGAGTATCTAATTATTTGTAATAATGAGATTGCTAGGTCTTGGTATGTTCATTTGATTAGCATGCATGATTATGAGAATTTTGTTAAATACTATGATTTATTGTTGAACTCTTGGTATAGCTGATTAAACAAAGGAGACTCTGTTGAAAATTTGTAGATTATGTTAGATTAGTTTATTTTCAGTAGCATTCTAGGCTCATTGAGAGTTGGGGTGTTACAGGAACTCGATCGCGAGATCGGTAGGGCGAAGATCCTACGATAGAATCGGGGCCAAAGAAATCAGAGCAAAAGTTAAAATATTCTTCTTCCTCTGACTCGGTCACGGGAGCTCCACCTGGAGGGCCGGAAGGAAGATCCTCGACAACTTCCTTACCGGTGCGGCGGTCAGAACTCTCACCACCACCAACCTCCGGTGTTTCCCTCACGGCCTCTGTCGGCTCCACCTCAGTCTCTACGACAGCCTCGGTGGTCGTAGCGACTTCGACGACCTCGGTGGTCGTAGCAACTTCGCAGCCACGACTTGTTCTCGCGCAGAATAGTAGCCGACCTTCACCACTGCGCCACACACCTCGCCACCGAAGAAGTGGCAGCGGGCTCCTCCATAGGAGTATCCCTGGGGGCCGAAGACGACGGGCTAAGATCACAAAACGCAGAAGTAAGTCAACTCGTAAAAAACAAAGAGTAAATGTAGTTCTTACACTTATGTTTTTTACATACCTCTATGCGCTGGACCTAACTCGAAACTTGGGAGCAACCTTCCCGACGGAAGATTTCTTCGACTTCTTCTCAACCACCACTGGTCGAGATGCACTCAGGACAACAGGAGTCGCCTCCCCCGACTTCCCGGGTGCTCGAGATCAGTCTCGACCACCCTAAGAGCGCTGCTCCCCTCGGCCTCAGATCCCACTGGAGCAGCGGTTTCCTTCACAAAAGACATGAAGTTCTTCTAGTTCTCCTTTTCTAGCTGTCTTATGAAGCCATGAGAAGCTGAAACTGCGAATGACTTGTTGTCGTAATAGAATGGTACCTTAACCTTGGGGACCTTGTGCTTAAGGGCAAGGGCCTCTTCTTCTACTTTCTTCTTTGCTGCAGCCAAGTCTGCAGCAAATTTAGCAAAAGGGGTAGAAGGGGCCGAACTCGAACCACCCTTATCGCCGACTTTTACCAGTCGACGTTTCTTGGTTGAAGGGGACTTCGCTGACTCCGCCTGCGCAGTCGCCCCGATGACCACCAAATCGACTTCCTCATCGTCTTGGTGGTTCTCCATGCCAACTTTCTGTTGAAAAAAAGAAAGTGGTCGTAAGATCTTCTATGATCACTAGCCGGTCGTTAGTACGACCAGCTCAAAAGTCATAAGTATTTATACGACATTGTCTAATCGTAAGTCCTCTTACGATTACGTCTGGTCGTAAGTTTTTCTATGATCAGTATCCAGTCGTAAGTTTTTCTACGGCAAACCCGTTAGTCGTACATCATTTTATGACAACAAAACGCCTAAAGACAAAATCATTTGATTACCTTTAGGCGCTCCTCTTTCTCTTCTGCAGTCAAAACCGCAAGGATTTGAGGAGCCACAATGTTGGCCGGATGCTTCTCGCAGATGAGCCTGACACGCGCGTCAACCTCCGCCTGCGGAAGATCTGTACACATAAACAACACGATTAGAAGACTAAATCGGGATCAACCAAGGACAAAGCAGTAAGTTTTTCTACTCACCGTCCTTTTAATCCCTGGTTGGGTCTTCTTTTCCCGAGTACCTCCGCATAGGAGGAACTCGTGCCTTCAGAGGGCTGATACGACGCGTGATGAAGTCCCTCACCACGTGCCAACCTGTAAGCCCCTCCGACTTCAAGTCTTTGATGGCTTGAATGTAGGGGGCTATCCGGTCGAGATTACTGGGGGTCGAATCCCAGGAAGAGGACCTCTCGGCGGCTGTGAGGACCCCAATTTATTTGGCTTGTAATGCTTAACCAACCACCTGGTCCTAGCATCACAAATCAAATAAACTGATCCTCGAGATATGTATGCTTCCCAGAAAGCAGAATACACACCTCGTTACAAAATTAGACATCAACTCCATTCCAAACATAGAGTCCAACACCACACTACCAAACGGAAGGTAAACAAATAGTAGAGTTATTACAGACAAGGCAGACAGGCCACAAGATACACAAATAGACAAGAACAACAATGAAGCAAAGTGCCATAAGATGGCTATAAACAAAGCCAATCGCGTGCCTCCAACCCACAAGGCATCCGACCGACCGCCAAATCTAGTCGCCCACGAAACGGCAACACACTCACGTAAGTGAGGCCCTTGGGGCTCACCTACTTCCTCCGCAACAAAAACATTAAGCAAAGCACCGAGTACAAAGATTGTCTTTGTACCCGCAAGATGACGTGTGAACTAGCAGACTGCTCATAAGCTACATGCGTGCTTGTTTAGTGGAGGCCATATGTTTCATTTGCATAAAGCCAATTTTCATTTGCAATAATATAATAGAGTTTGAAGGCAAGTTTGCAATTCGTTTTAATGTTGAACTAACAATAAAGATAATAATACAAAAGAATAGAGATAAAACATCCTAGAAGTGACTATCCCAATAGTCACCACAACAATAGCACTAATCCCGATTCGCACCACCCATCAAGTTTTAATTTAAATGTTGTAGTCTAGTTCTTACGGGCGATCCGAGCGTGTCCATAACCTAGACGAGGCTATTCGAATAGTTTGAACCTCGCAGGGGTGTACCAATGTACCCACACTTGCATCGCCTCTAAGCCAAAGCACACTTAGAAGGTATGTCGCACGCTAAGTCCTACGAGACTGCTTTCCAATATTGTGTATTAACTACGAGCAGCTCGTATGGATAGAAATCCATACGCTTACATGGTAAAGCCGAAAAGACAACTACCCACTCGGGATAAAGCTTTTCGACAACTACCATGCTCCCACCTCCATTCCTCCCGCGACCCTGAGCCAATACACGCCAAAGTACTAGGTCAAGAGAGGTCTCATATACTCTAGTGTGGTTAGCACGCAAAATGCTCGAGATGGTGGCGCAAATAACTCGGTCCTTAAGCGACTCTGCACCTTTCGATACACCCAACAGATCACACCAGTCTTACCATTGTGCCCAAGTCTAAATCATTTTTGTTTTCATTTTTAATTTTGCAATTAAACATAGCAGAAATGTCAAACATAAAGTTATAGAAAATTTTAGGTGATCAAGGTTACCGACTAAAGTCGATAACCGCTTGCTTCTACCGATAGCTAAGCATGTCTAAGCAAATTGACCCGGATCTACTAAGTGACAAGAGATCATCCAATGATTTCTAATCACAAAGAAATAACCTAGGCTCGGTAGTAGAGGAATATCATTTGCCTACGCTTTATGCATCTAAAGGATTTCCTAACCAATTTAACACAAATTAAGCGATGCATACATACAGTTGAAACAAAATATTAGACTTTAAAATACTGGGATTAACATGATCAAACTGCTTGCACGGCCGCTTTGTTGCTCGTAATGCTCAACTCTGTGCAGGATCGCCTCGTGGTTACCGCAAATGTCGAAGCCTAACGATTGAACAAATAACAGCGAGTAAGAACGAATAACACCGGCAAAACTCAAACATTCAAATACAAACACAAATTCATACACAGAAGCTAGACCAACACAAAAGGAATAACAAATTAGCTGCTACAGAGATGTTTCAAATAGACATGCTTTCATGTGATAGATCTACCCACTCACTTGATTTACCAAGTTAACCACAAAATCAATCCTCTTATATGTTTTACTCTTTCTACAGACTTTGATGGTGATTGTGTGCACATCTATTAACCAAGCATCAAATTAACATATTTAAACAACTAGTTACTCTAAACAACCAACATTAGTGAGATCACAGAACCTACAAGAAGCTATTGAACACTAACTAGCCAAGTATCCAACTATGAGATGCTAAACAAAATTTTCTATCTAAGATAGGGTTTTAAAGATACTCAGCTATTCATACTCCTAAGCATCACACCAAGATATTTCAAGGCTAACAATTTCAGCATGCTTCTACTACAAGACCTTACAATGCTAGAAAAGGCAAGAACCATGAGTACAGAGACAATCAACATGATCATCTAACTATCCCTTTGATCAATCATGACAACAAAAGCTTTCAAACCTAAAGATACCAACTAAATGATTTCATGCTAACCACTACAACAAAAGGGAGTCAACCAGCACTTAACAAGAATCCAAAGCATAAGCATGAAACTAAAATCTAGTTACTGACAACAGAAACGACAACAGGAAACAATTTTAGAGAACTACACTAAAATACTTTCAAACTTTCATTACCAATTTTGATCATGCAATGAGAGTGAACTAATGAACATTCATAAGCATGATTAGCGGCTAACTACAAAGCTTAAGGGAGGTGGGGCCCACTGTCAGACATACAGAGAGGACAAAACCGAAGAACAGAGGAGCTCGGGCGGCGCTGGACCTGGAAGTCGTCGACGGCGAAGGAGTGGCGGCGCGGGTTGTGCGACGGCCAAAATGGGTTGTTGGAGAACTGTTGAAGCTGAAGGTGGTCTCGAGGCAGCCGGAGATGCACCGAGGTGGCGCAGCGACGGAGCTCGGTGGCCGGCAGTGGGGGTGACAAGGTGCGACTGCACCAGAGAGGAAGACGATGAAAACTAGTGCGCGCATGAGCATCGCGGGTTACCAGAACTCACCGGGATGACGCGAACTCAAGTGGTCGCGGAGATGGCCCGGCGAGAGCTGCGCGCGCGCAAGGCGGTTAACGGCACGCGAGCCCGAGGCGAACGAGAGGACAAGTGAATGAACGGAGAAGGAAGGTGGAGTCGAGCGATGCTCACCGAGCGAAGAATCGAGCCGAGCTCACCGAGAAGTCGTGGCGCGAAAAGGCGGTTTCGGCCGACTTGGAGAAGAAGGGCGCGCGTCGCGACGGTGATGGAAACTCCAATCTCTTGAGGGGTTCGCTTCCACGGATGCTAGGCACACCGTGACGCTTCTCGGCGATGATCGAGCTCACCGGCGCACAAACGCTTCGGAAGCGGCGCGGCGACGCCTCGGCTCGAGCTCGGTGGAGAAGAAAGACAAGGGAGAAGAAAACGAGGTAGGGAAAGCCCTGAGGCTTTTGTAGGAGCAGCGAAGGCAGCGAGGTGAGGCGGTGGGGCGGTGAAAAGACCGTGAGGCGAGGTGGCGCTGCGTGCATGCGCGCGGCCGCGAGGCGCGCGCGCGGCGCGAAGAGAGCCGGGCGCAGCGACGTGGCGGGATAACTGCAGTGGGACCGCCTGCCGCCGAGAAAAGGGGTGCGACTCGAGTCGAGTCCGCGCGGTGCGACGAGTGGGTTTAACTCGATCAATATCGTGTCGGCCGCTGGATCTGTGATGGACGGTCGAGATCTCTGTATGCATTCGACCGGCCGATTGCGTGCTGAACGCGACCGCGGCGATGCACAACGGACGGTCACGATCGATTGGACTCGGGCGGTGCGGTTAGTTGACGCGACCGAGTCAAGTGGTGCGGGTCGGACTCGAGACGGGGTTGGGTTCGAGCCCGACAAATAGTGTCTCCAGATTTGAATTAGAAAGACAGAGAAAGTTTGGGAAATTTTTAGAGATAGCCCCAGGGCTCCAAAAATTTCGAAATTTTTATGGTAGCTTCCTGGGACAGAGGACACCCTTGTGTAAATTTTCCAGGAATTTTTATGCATTAGATTTCTCCCAAGAAAATTCACTAGCTGCTGCCTAAGGGTTTGACCAGAATTTGGAATAGTTTGACTCGCTCTTTTGAAATAGCAAACAAAATCTAAAAATTGTGAAATAATTCAGGGAGGTAGCTAGGATGGTCAAGATGATAGGAAAAATAATTTCAGAGGATGATCCCAAGTTTGAAAGCTAAGAATTTGCTGACAACAATTTCCATTCACAAGAATTCAATTCTAGAAAATGGAAGTTGCTAGGGAAAATTTGGAAAACTTCCAAATGATTTGATGAGACAACAAAAGTTTTTATTTATCCTCAAAATTTTACATTTGAAACATAAACCCTAACTTAGGGCTGTTACAAATCTCCCCCCTTACAGGAATCTCGCCTCGAGATTTGATCACTGGGAGAAGAAGGACGGGTAATCTGCTCGGAGACGATCTTCCCACTCCCAAGTGGCTTCATCCTCGGAGTGATTTGACCACTGAACTTTAAGGAACTTGATCACACGGTTTCGCTCTTCGCTCGACTTCTTCGAGAATGCGAACGGGCGCCACGATAAGACAGATCTTCCCGCACATCGATATTTTCCAATGGTGTTTCCTCAATCGAACACGAGGCACTTCTTCAATTGCGATACATGGAAAACATCATGCACTCCTCGAGTGTAGCCGGCAATTTAGCTTGTATGCAACAGCTCCCACTCTATCGATGATGCGGTAGGGTCCGACATACCGAGGAGCCAATTTGCCCTTGACACCAAACGCCGATGTCCTTCAAAGGTGAGACTTTGAGATACACAAAGTCATTGGGCTTGAAACTCAACTCACGGCGACGCCGTCCGCATAGCTCTTCTCGCTCGATGAGCTACGCGCAAGTGCTCACGAATCAATCGCACTTGACTTTCAGCCTCATTGATGGAATCGGGCCAAAGAACCGCTTTCACCGCCACCAGTTCAACGGTGTTCTGCATCGCCGCCCATATAAGGCCTCAAATGGTGCCATACCGAGACTAGCCTGGAAGCTGTTGTTGTAGGAGAACTCGGCAAGCGGTAGGCACTTTTCCCAATTCTTTCCATAGGAAAGAACACAAGCACGAGCATATCTTCAAGCACTGTTGACGCGCCCGTCGACCATCTGTCTGAGGATGATAGGCTGAGCTGAAAGAGAGACGGGTCCCCATGGCCTCCTGTAGACTGTGCCAAAACCGAGAAGTGAAAAGAGAGCCACGATCTGACACAATCGTTCGTGGCACACCATGCAAGCTCACAATGCGGGATATGTAAAGGTCCGCTAGCTGATTCACATCAATCTTCAATCGCACAGGAAGGAAATGGGCCACCTTCGTCAATCGATCAATGATAACCCATATTGCATCCTTCCCCGCAGGAGTACGGGGCAGACCAGTGATAAAATCCATGCCTCTAATCCCACTTCCACTCGGTATGGGCAAGGGTCAAGAAGACCACGGACGTTGATGCTCGCCTTGACGCGACAACATATGTCACATCCGCCACGAACACGCAATCTCGCGCTTCATGCGAGTCCACCGTAATCTCCGACGCAGATCTTGGTACATTTTAGTGGCCCCGGATGGATGGACAAAGGCGAATCATGGGCCTCTGAAGAATCAAATCCCGCAACTCGGGACCTTTGGGACCACAAGACGCCGCCCAAACCATACAACACCGTGCTCATCTTACATGGAAACACCGGTGATCCAATCTTGATGTTCGCTTGATTTTACCCACACCATCATCGATTGTCTTTGCCTTGATTTGATCTACCAAGGTCGGTTGTACAATCAGGGCAGCAAGGGAACCGTGCTCAACCAAACCCAAGTTGAGACGCTGAAATTCTGCAAGAAGCGCAGGTTGCTGCTCTTGGATCATCAGAGTATTGCAATACACCTTTCGGCTAAGTGCATCAGCAACCACATTGGCTTTGCCGGGATGATACTGAATACTCATGTCATAATCTTTGATCAATTCCAACCATCTCCTCTGCCTAAGGTTCAGATCGGGCTGGGTGAACAAATATTTCAAGCTCTTGTGATCGGAATACACCTCACAGCGGTTACCGATCAAATAATGCCGCCAAATCTTGAGTGCATGAACCACAGCAGCAAGCTCTAAATCATGTGTGGGATAGTTGAGCTCATGAGGTCTTAACTGCCTGGATGCATATGCAACTGCCTTGCCTTCCTGCATAAGGACACATCCAAGTCCACGACGAGAGGCATCGCAATAAATATCGAAGCTCGTGGATATCAGAAGAGTAAGGATCTGGTGAAGTCAATCGCTTGAGCTCCCGAAAGCTCTCATCACAAGCAGAGACCACACAAACTTCTTGTCCTTCTTGAGCAATTCACCATCGGCTTTGCGATCTTGGAGAAGTTCTCGATAAAGCGGCGGTAGTAACCCACTAAACCAAGAAAACTCCGCACATCGCTGATCGACTTGGCCGACCCAAGATAGAACATCGCCGACCTTGCTGGGATCCACAGCTATGCCTCCAGCTGAAAGAACATTACCCAAGAATGCTACTTCCTTCAACCGTAACTCGCATTTCTTGAACTTTGCATATAGTCGATGCGCGCCGCATTTGCCCAAAACGATCTTCGGATGCTCAACATGCTCTTCTTCAGTCTTGGAATAGATAAGAATATCATCAATGAAAACCACCACGAACCTGTCCAAATATTCCATGAATACTGAGTTCATGAGGTTCATGAAATATGCTGGAGCATTGGTTAAGCCGAAAGACATGACGGTATACTCGTAAAGACCATAACGAGTAGTGAAAGCCGTCTTCGGAATATCCTCAGCCCTGATCCGGACTTGATGATATCCCAATCTCAGGTCAATCTTGGAGAACACCTGAGCTCCCATCAACTGGTCGAAAAGATCATCAATGCGGGGCAAAGGATATTTGTTCTTCACCGTCACCTCGTTGAGAGGACGGTAATCAACACACATGCGCAAAGTCTGGTCCTTCTTCTTCACAAAGATCACCGGACAACCCCAAGGAGATGAACTGAGATGGATGAAACCCTTTGCTTGGAGCTCACCAAGCTGCTTCTTCAATTCTTCTAGCTCATTGGGAGGCATCCGATCTGGCGCCGAGATAGAGGCGACAGCGACAACTCGATGACAAACTCGGATCTCGAACCGAGGCATCCTGTAAATCATCAGGAAAAACATCCTCAAAATCACAAACAGTGGGAACCTCCTGAATCTTCAAAGCTGGCTTTGCTGCAAGTGCACAAAGGTGTGACCCTTGCAGCTGCGGGGAAAAGCCAACCTGTTCGCCATAAAAGTTGGTGAGGAAAACCATCTTCTTGGCACAATCGATCTGTCCCAAGTGTTGGGACAACCAATCCATACCAAGAATTACATCCAGGCTCGCTGAGTTGAGCAGGATGAGATTTGCCAAAAATTCCACTCCTTTGACTACGATAGGAACATCCCGACATCAGAATCGGCTCTCATTTCCGACCCTGAGAGCGGATGAGCAAAGAAATCCCAAAGGAACACAAGAAGACCACTAGCAGCAGCAAATGATCTTGAAATAAAAGAATGCAATGCTCTGAATCAAATAATACTGCAGCGGGGCGAGAATTGACAAGAAGTGTACCCATCACGACATCCGCGCCTCCCGGCCTCCTCGGTGAAAGGTGGTTGACTCGACCATTGCTCGCACCACGGGCTTCGGATCATCTTACGTCGGTGGATGACCACTCCCGCCGCGTCCTCCATTAGGACGAGGCGCGCTCGCAACACTCGAGGGCAAGCGTTGGCGTAGTGGCCCTTGTTGTGGCGGCGAAAACAAGTAACCTCGGCCGCCGGATTGCGGAGGCCACCCTGCTGCTGGATCGCAGGCGCACATGGCTGAAACACGGCCTGCGGTGGGCGAGGAGCCGGTGCAGATGGCCTCGGCGCCGGTGGAGCAAAAGAACGGGCCCCTGGTGCTAGCCCAGCCCGAGGACGAGTGAGGCTAGTGTGAGTAGACTGATGGGCCTCCCATTTGCGCTTGCGGGACTCGCCCAGCGCCTTTGCCTTATGCTCAGCAACAATGGCCTTATCTACCAAAGCCTGAAAGTCAGAGAAGTCTACAATAGATAGCTTGTCCTGCAGCTCCTCGGACAAGCCATCCATAAACTTCTCCTGCTTAGCCTCATCTAAGGCCACCTCCCCCGGAGCATAACGAGCCAAATGACTGAACTCGTACAGGTACTCCGTCACAGACTTGCGCCCTTGCTTGAGCGCGAGGAATTCTTTCTTTTTCAGCTTCAGCAGCCATCCGGGATGTGGGCCCGACGAAAGGTCGACTGAACTCCTCCCACGCGACCACATGGCCCGCGGCCGCATGGCGAGTAGTTCTCCCACCATGAGAGTCCGCACCCTCAAGCCGGTGGGATGCGAAGAGTGCCTTATCCTGTGCTCGCATCGAGCTATGTTGAGCTTCCGCTCAACCATGCGCGACCAATCATCCGCATCGAGAGGGTCCTCGAGCGGGAGAAAGTCGGCGGTGTGTGCGGAGGAACTCGCAAGTCCCCGCGAGTCCGGTGGCCGCCACCACAGGTAGGAGTGGAGGTATTCCTAGCAATAACCTCCAAGATGCGCGTCTGGTCCATGCGGTTTCGCTCGATTTGAGCGAGAACCTCAGCCATGGTTGGAGGAGGGGGAAGCTCCTCATCATGACCAGCCTGCTGACTGCCACGCGTTCTCCCGGCCATCCTGTTTTACTAAGACAAGTTAGCAACAAATCTAAGAGCAAGAAAGCCCAAAATTCACTGAAAACAGTCCAGAAACAACGCAAAACAGGGTAAAGTCCAACCAGCAAAAACCAGACACATGACTACTCACTTTACATCTTACCCTATTATCCCCACAAGTTTTAGTTGGATCAAACTTCATGGTTCTCCCAAAACTAATTTAACCGGCGCATAACTATCTTTTGAAAGGAAAGAGAGAAACCATGTTTTAAAACTCGAATTAGAGTAAGATGAGAGTAGAAGGCTAAGATAGATAAGGAGTAAATTCTGAGAATCTGCCTAGATTTTTATAAACCCTTTTGATACTTTGAAAATAAGCCTTTCCAAAATATCCTAAGGATGACTATGCTTGGGTTACTACGGTCAGAATGGCTCTGATACCAACTTTGTGAGGACCCCAATTTATTTGGCTTGTAATGCTTAACCAACCACCTGGTCCTAGCATCACAAATCAAATAAACTGATCCTCGAGATATGTATGCTTCCCAGAAAGCAGAATACACACCTCGTTACAAAATTAGACATCAACTCCATTCCAAACATAGAGTCCAACACCACACTACCAAATGGAAGGTAAACAAATAGTAGAGTTATTACAGACAAGGCCGACAGGCCACAAGATACACAAATAGACAAGAACAACAGCGGAAGCAAAAGTGCCATAAGATGGCTATAAACAAAGCCAATCAGCGTGCCTCCAACCCACAAGGCATCTGACCGGACCGCCAAATCTAGTCGTCCACGAAACGGCAACACAGCTCACAGAAGTGAGGCCCTTGGGGCTCACCTACTTCCTCTGCAACAAAAACATTAAGCAAAGCACCTGAGTACAAAGATTGTCTTTGTACCCGCAAGACTGACGTGTGAACTAGCAGACCTGTTCATAAGCTACATGCAAGCTTGTTTAGTGGAGGCCACATGTTTCATTTGCATAAAGCCAATTTTCATTTGCAATAATATAATACAGTTTGAAGGCAAGTTTGCAATTCGTTTTTAATGTTGAACTAATAGTAAAGATAATAATACAAAAGAATAGAGATAAAACATCCTAGAAGTGACTATCCCAATAGTCACCACAACAATAGCACGAATCCCAGATTCGTACCACCCATCAAGTTTTAATTTAAATGTTGTAGTCTAGTTCTTACGGGGCGTATCCGAGCGTGTCTATAACCTAGGACGAGGCTATTCGAATAGTTTGAACCCTGCAGGGGTGTACCAATGTACCCACACTTCAGACCGCCTCTAAGCCAAAGCACACTTAGAAGGTATCTTTGTACGGCTAAGTCCTACGAGACTGTTTCCAATATTGTGTATTAACTACGAGCCGCTCGTATGGATAGAAATCCATACGCTTACATGGTAAAGCCAAAAGACAACTACCCACTCGGGATAAAGCTTTTGGACAACTACCATGCTCCCACCTCCATTCCTCCCGCGACCGGAGCCAATACACGCCAAAGTACTAGGTCAAGAGAGGTCCCATATACTCTAGTGTGGTTAGCACGCAAAATGCTCGATCGGTGGCGCAAGTAACTCGGTCCTTAATCGACTCGGGCACCTTTCCAATACACCCAATGATCACACCGTCTTACCATTGTGCCCAAGTCTAAATCATTTTGTTTTCATTTTTAATTTTGCAATTAAACATAGCAGAAATCTTTGAAACATAAAGTTATAGAAAATTTTGTGTGATCAAGGTTACCGACTAAAGTCGATAACCGCCATTCTACCGATAGCTAAGCATGTCTAAGCAAATTGACCGGATCTACTAAGTGACAAGAGATCATCCAATGATTTCTAATCACAAAGAAATAACCTAGGCTCAGGTAGTAGAGGAATATCATTTGCCTACAGTTTATGCATCTAAAGGATTTCCTAACCAATTTAACACAAATTAAGCGATGCATACATACAGTTGAAACAAAATATTAGACTTTAAAATACTGGGATTAACATGATCAAACCGCTTGTTCGGTCGCTGTTGCTCGTAATGCTCAACTCGCTGCAGGATCGCTCTCGTGGTTACCGCAAATTTGAAGCCTAACGATTGAACAAATAACAGCGAGTAAGAACGAATAACACCGGCAAAACTCAAACATTCAAATACAAACACAAATTCATACACAGAAGCTAGACCAACACAAAAGGAATAACAAATTAGCTGCTACAGAGATGTTTCAAATAGACATGCTTTCATGTGATAGATCTACCCACTCACTTGATTTACCAAGTTAACCACAAAATCAATCCTCTTATATGTTTTACTCTTTCTACAGACTTTGATGGTGATTGTGTGCACATCTATTAACCAAGCATCAAATTAACATATTTAAACAACTAGTTACTCTAAACAACCAACATTAGTGAGATCACGTAACCTACAAGAAGCTATTGAACACTAACTAGCCAAGTATCCAACTATGAGATGCTAAACAAAATTTTCTATCTAAGATAGGGTTTTAAAGATACTCAGCTATTCATACTCCTAAGCATCACACCAAGATATTTCAAGGCTAACAATTTCAGCATGCTTCTACTACAAGACCTTACAATGCTAGAAAAGGCAAGAACCATGAGTACAAAGACAATCAACATGATCATCTAACTATCCCTTTGATCAATCATGACAACAAAAGCTTTGAAACCTAAAGATACCAACTAAATGATTTCATGCTAACCACTACAACAAAAGGAGTCAACCAAAGACTTAACAAGAATCCAAAGCATAAGCATGAAACTAAAATCTAGTTACTGACAACAGAAACGACAACAGGAAACAATTTCAGAGAACTACACTAAAATACTTTCAAACTTTCATTACCAATTTTGATCATGCAATGAGAGTGAACTAATGAACATTCATAAGCATGATTAGCGGCTAACTACAAAGCTTAAGGGAGGTGGGGCCCACTGTCAGACATACAGACAGGACAAAACCGAAGAACAGAGGAGCTCGGGCAGCGTTGGACCTGGAAGTCGTCGACGGCGAAGGAGTGGCGGCGCGGGCTGTGCGACGGCCAAAATGGGTTGTTGGAGAACTGCTGAAGCTGAAGGTGGTCTCGAGGCAGTCGGAGATGCACCGAGGTGGCGCAGCGACGGAGCTCGGCGGCCGGCAGTGGGGGTGACAAGGTGCGACTGCACCAGAGAGGAAGACGATGAAAACTAGTGCACGCATGAGCATCAGTGGGTTACGAGAACTCACCGGATGACGCGAACTCAAGTGGCTGCCGAGATGGCGGCGGCGAGCTGCGGCGGCGCAAGCGGTTAACGGCGCATGGAGCTCGAGGCGAACGAGAGGACAAGTGAATGAGCGGAGAAGGAAGGTGGAGTCGAGCGATGCTCACCGAGCGAAGAATCGAGCCGAGCTCACCGGAGAAGTCGTGGCGCGGAAAAGGCGCTTTGGCGGACTTGGAGAAGAAGGCGCGCGCGCTCCACGGTGACGAAACTCCGAATCTCTTGAGGGGTTCGCTTCCACGGGATGCTAGGCACACCGTGGCGCTTCTCGGCGATGATCGGAGCTCACCGGGCGGTGAACGCTGGAAGCGGCGCGGCGATGCTCTCGCCTCGAGCTCGGTGGAGAAGAAAGACGGAGAAGAAAACGAGGTAGGAAAGCCCTGAGGCTTTTGTAGGAGCAGCGAAGGCGGCGAGGTGAGGCGTGGGGCGGTGAAAAGACCGGTGAGGCGAGGTGGCGCGCGTGCATGCGCGCGGCGCGCGAGACGCGCGGCGGTGCGAAGGCGGCGCGCGCGACGTGGCGGGATAACTGCAGTGGGACCGCCACGCGGCGAGAAAAAGGGGGTGCGACTCGAGTCGGAGTCTGGTGCGGTGCGACGAGTGGGTTTAACTCGATCAATATCGTGTCGACCGTTGGATCTGTGATGGACGGTCGAGATCTCTGTATGCATTCGGACCGGTCGATTGCGTACGCGAACGCGGACCGTGCGATGCACAACGGACGGTCACGATCGATTGGACTCGGGCGGTGCGGTTAGTTGACGCGACCGAGTCAAGTGGTGCGGGTCAGACTCGAGACGGGGTTGGGTTCGAGCCCGACAAACAGTGTCTCCAGATTTGAATTAGAAAGACAGAGAAAGTTTGGGATATTTTTAGAGATAGCCCCAGGGCTCCAAAAATTTCGAAATTTTTATGGTAGCTTCCTGGGACAGAGGACACCCTTGTGTAAATTTTCCAGGAATTTCTATGCATTAGATTTCTCCCAAGAAAATTCACTAGCTGCTGCCTAAGGGTTTGACCAGAATTTGGAATAGTTTGACTCGCTCTTTTGAAATAGCAAACAAAATCTAAAAATTGTGAAATAATTCAGGGAGGTAGCTAGGATGGTCAAGATGATAGGAAAAATAATTTCAGAGGATGATCCCAAGTTTGAAAGCTAAGAATTTGCTGACAACAATTTCCATTCACAAGAATTCAATTCTAGAAAATGGAAGTTGCTAGGGAAAATTTGGAAAACTTCCAAATGATTTGATGAGACAACAAAAGTTTTTATTTCTCCTCAAAATTTTACATTTGAAACATAAACCCTAACTTAGGGCTGTTACAGCGGCCTTCCCGACGAAGGAGAGGCTGTCTTCCTTGGTAACCTCCCAGTAAAACCACTTCTTCTTCCACCCCGGCCACGATGTCCGGGTGAACATCTGAATATACTCCTTCGACTTACCATCGTGGAGCTTCAGACCACAGCTACCGGCAATCCCGGCTTGTCGAGCCATCCCATAGTAGTACTGGAAAAGCTCGAGATCCGCCGGAATCCCCAGGTAAGCCTCACACGAGTACACAAACACGCTCAACATTGTGATGGAATTAGGACCAAGGTTCACTAATTCCACCTCAAAGTGTTCGAGCACGAGTGTGAGGAAGGGATGAGCAGGCAATCGGAGGCCGCACTCACAATACGCCTGGAAAATAGGAATTTGACCCTCTTCACCTGACGGCCAGTGCTGCTCATTCGCCGCAATCCACTTCACGAGTAGTACCTCAGGGATTTTATCAGCAGCAACCAGGGCCTCAATCTTCGCGTCGTCCATTTCTGACTCAGCCCACTCAGAGACAACCCTAGCCATGTTTTCTCTCAAAGGTAGGAAGAATCGGGTTTGGGAAAGCTCCAAGAAAACACATAGTACCACCGGCGGCGGAAGAAGCGAGAAAGCAATGAACAGTCGGGTGAACTGGAGGAAAGGTAAAAACCCTAAGTCCGTCCCCACCGTCCATTTTATAACCGTGTGTTTGAAATGAAACATCGTGGAAGCCCAACGGTTCCCACCGCTTCGGGAATTACTCCAACGGACAGGTCTGCCTGTTCGAAAGTACCGAGACTCTTTTCACACCTCAGGTAAAATTATCTTCTTGGCCTTCAGGTCAAAAGAAATACCGACCGGAAAGGTTTTGCTTTCGATCATAAGGTCATGATTACTCCAAAGTAGTAAGATTTTCTACGACTACTTTGTAGTCGTGAAATTTCCAACAAATTGCCTCGACCAAGTATATTACTGGTCGAGAGAAACACATGTTGGAGAGATTTTCCTCCAGTGTCTTTTCTATGTGATGAGGACATGACCCCTATAGATACAACCATATTTGCTATGCTTACTGTTCCAAGTATAAGAGCTCGTACGCTTCACTTAAATTATCAGGTGAGCTTGTTTTTAGAAGTGTCTTTATATTATATGAACTATATGATGCTACCTAACGATGAAATATATATATGTGTAGCGCCATGTCACTTTTGGTCCAAGACAAGTCAGCAGTTCGAGTTGGACCCGTTTTGGAATCCAATTCGGCCTCCGGAATCAGCCTGACAGCACCAACTTAAAACAGACATAACTTTCACATACGGAGTCCGTTAGAGGTCCACGAGTACTTGATTGAAAGATTATTTCGTCCTCTTTCCAACGGATCCGGCCTCACCTCCAAATTCCTTCTGGGATGATCACAATCATCAAAAGAACACATCATATCACTTGTTTGGGCCAATTTGGGCTTTGTAATCATACTGAACTTGGCTCATCTGCCGGCGGCCCACCTAGGGGTGTGGTTACTGTTCACGTGAACAGTAACCACAAGTTTTAGTCCCACCCCTCTATTTCTTTTAGATTTGTGGCTCCACATCTCCTATTTAAGGGGGACGCGCCCCCTCTAGTTTCCTTGGATTTTGTTTAGTTAAAAGTTAGCCTTGTTGCAACTTCGTGTATTGGCTTGTATCGACTAGACCAACCATAATACCACTTCAAAATCCCAACTCAATTCAATATTTCAATTCCTATTTGCAATTTCAGATTGCTTTATCTTTTTCTTGTGTGCTTCTTCGGTGTACGCAGGAATCGACCTTCGTGGTCAGGTCATCCGGGTATTCGTGCACGGTTGATAACGACTTGTCAATCAGTTCAGCGATTGCGCGGTTTCGAGCCTTGCGTGTTCGTAGCCAGGATCATGAGAATTGAGCGACGACTACCGAACTTATCGTTCTCATCGAAAGATCGGGCCAACAATCGGACCTTCGTGCATCGTGGTATCGAGCTTGCTTGATCGGTGAGAATTTCCAGTTTTCTAGTAGTATATTCGTTTTTCATACCTAGAGTCCAGAAAATTGCCCAAAAAAAATTATTGCATCTATCATCCCTGTCCGAATCCCTTTGAGCCATTGCAATTTTCATTTCGGTATTTTGCTTGTTGAATCATTGGTTGCATCGTCGTGTCTAGTTGCTGATCTTTAGCTCTAGTTATTGTCTAGTTGGTCATGGTATAGATTGCTTCTTGTGTTTTCCTTCGCGTTGCTTGATCGTTCGTTTAGGGTCTTAGTTTTTGCATCTAAAACAGAAAATTCGTGGGTTAGAACTCCTCTAATCCGCACCAAAAACTAGAAAATCCTTACTGTTGTTCATCTGAAAAAAAAGAGAGGGTTGTTGTAATCTTTTGGGAGAATTGATGTTATTTGCGACTTACGACAAACCTTAGGGCCGACCAAATATTAGAAGGAAAAAAGAGACAACTGCATAGAACAAAAGCCGCGGTAAAAAAAAAGGAAAAAAAAGAAAAGAAAAGTGCATGAAAATTGGTGGAGACCTTCTACATATAACCAAAAGTTTCCACAAAACATTTCAGCAAGTTTGGCCCACGGGTTTGAAAGATATAGCAGTTTCAAATTTAAACCCGAGACGGATTCGAGTCCGAGTAGAATTCTGTATCCGAGACACCTTCAGTAAAACGGGCATAACTTTTGCATACGGTGTCCGTTTTTGACATTCTTGTGCTCGTTTTGAATCTAATGACGAGGCACATATTTTCTACCTAAGCCACTAGTCTCCCTCCAGGTGCCCCAAAATCGGCCATCTTCGGCCCCGAATTCGCGTCGCAAGTTTTCGGTTTCTGTTTTTGCCATTTCCTTCGATCTTCCTTTTGGAATTTGGAGTCCGCCTCAACTGAAAAGTTGTAGATCTCGTCGAAACCTTTCCGAAAAGCATATATAAGCCATATAAAACTTTGTTTTTTTCATCATTTGAGACTAGCTATTGTTTCTGCTCAATCTAGAGGGCTTTTTGCGTGCATCGATATTGCTGTTTTTGTGCTCTACATCACGCGAACAATCTTGTGCCCTTAGAAAGAAGTTTGAGTAGTTGGCTAGCGTCTCTCCTAGCACTTGTTGTGAGGCTTTCCCTTGCTTGCATCAAGTCACATTGATCGTTGCGTGTGCGTATATACACTTCTTTGCATAGGGCTTTGATTAGCTAGCTTTGATTAGGCTAGGATCAGCAACATTGGCTAGTACTTTGAACAATCTTTCAACTTGCATTAACTGTTTTGATTATTGCTGATCCTTACTACCATATTGAAGCCTTCCAAGCTCCACTTCCTACTAACTCAGCAGGTGTCGTTCCTCGCAATCGTTGGGCTGATCGCAAGTGAGAGTATCACGAACCAGCCACCGGTTGTACCATTTCCTTGCTGCATTGGTAAGAAATTGTAAGAACTGGGTATAAGCTTGAGTGTGAGTGACTTGGTTGAGCCTCCAGAACCTAGTAGTTGATAGGGACATATACTTGTGATTTGTTTCCTTGTTTTCTACTAACTATGACAGTTCACTAAAGATTGCAAGATATATCCACCTCTTCTTCGAACTGTTGGGCGGAGTGCAAGATAGTGAACGAGGAAGATGCACACTTGAGACAAGTTTTTCACCACGGAGGTATATGATAGTGATAGTATGTCTCACAAAATTAACTTCACGGTACCCTCGTTTGCTGGGAATTATGATCCTGATACTTATCTCATATGGTAATTAGATGTACAACAATTATTTGCATGCCATGAATTTCCTGATCATCTAAAAGTTAGGGTCATTGCAGTGAGTTTTATGATTTTGCATCTATTTGGTGGAGTGAATATTGTCGTACTAATCAGAACATACCTAGAACATGGAATGATTTGAAGAGAGCAATGAGACATAGATTTGTACCTTCATATTATTCTCGTGAATTGCTTAATAAATTACAACGCTTAAGACAAGGTAGTAGTTCTGTAGAGGATTATTATCAAGATTTGCAAAATGCTTTGTCTCGTTGTGGTTTAGAAGAAACTGAAGATGCAAAGATAACTAGATTTCTAGGAGGATTAAACCATCAAATTCGGAATAAACTTGTTTATAAACCTCCTACTGTCACTCGTTTGTTTCGTCTTGCTTGCCAAGTTGAAAAAGAAGTACATGGACGACAATCCAAGACCGTTCGTGCTCTTTCGTCTACTTCCACTACACCTTCACGTGTACATGAAACAAATAAGCGCACGGTACAAACCTCTGCATCAATATCATCTTCGGTTGCTTCTCCTGCTGCTGCATCTACCATGATGGCCGCCCCTACTGCTGTGGGTGTTACTCTGTCTCATTGTCTTGCACCCTTGGCTCGCTCATTGTTAATTGAGCTGGAGCAAGAAGAGGAAGGAAAAGCTCTTAACTACTCACCAATTTCAGTATCAACATCATCTGAGGCGATCCTATAAGGTAATACCAAAGGTACTGATTTGAACACTCAACCTAAGAACAATAACCATGATTTCATGCCTAGTATCATTGAGCAAAGGGAAAATCATATTGTAGTAGAAACCACTGCATCACATGAGGTGGATGAATCTAGTGCTGAGAAGGTAAAAATTAATTTCCTAGCTACAGAATCTGATATTATTGAGAATTTGCATGAATCCTATGATAATTTGATTGATTTGCCAACAGAGTTGAGTGCACCATGTGCTGAAATAATTGAATTGCATGCTGTTTTGAATGAGTCATGTGATGATTTAATCGCATATAATGATCAAGTGGAATTGGTTAGACATAAAGACGTTTTGACTAGAATTTCTCCTACTAACTCTTTATGTTATATTATGTTGGATCCACCTGTGAAATTGTCATATGCTATGGAGAAAGTTTATGAAATTGCATGTTCAAAATGCTTGTCTAGTGCCTACACCCCTGGGTATAAGTTTAATTTGATTGGAGATTATGGTGTAGACAATCAATTTCTTATTTATCGAATATGCATAACTTGTGATTACATGGATGAATTGAAGCTTGCTGTTTTGAACAACAATTATTATGTGCAGAATCTTGTTCATTATGAGAGAAAATTAAAATTTAGTATTCATTCAATGCCCATGTGTTTATCTCTTGTTGCACCATCTAGTGTGGACAATCTGCATCAAGATGTTGAAGTATGGAAGAATTTACACATCCTTTCACCCTTGCTAGATGAATTTGCTATTGCTCCATTGAAATCTAATAATATGGATGAACTTTGTTTGATTCCAAAAGTTGTGGATTTGCCCGTATATGCTACCACTGCAAGTTTACAACTTCAGAGAGTTGAGTTGCATAAATACTTCACTTATATTTGCAAAACTAGTTGCAATAATTGCTATGTGAGAAATTTTGTTTTGCTCATTAACATTAATTGTGCAACAACGAAGAACCGTCAAAACAGATGACATATACATATACCATGCATACACTTTGGCTTCTTTGTTACCCTATTTTCAGCTTATCAAAAGCCGAGGATGGCTTTGTTTTCAAGAAAGGGAGGATGATGAGGACATGACCCCTATGGATACAACCATATTTGCTATGCTTACTGTTCCAAGTATAAGAGCTCGTACGCTTCACTTAAATTATCAGGTGAACTTGTTTTTAGAAGTGTCTTTATATTATATGAACTATATGATGCTACCTAATGATGAAATATATATATGTGCAGTGCCATGTCACTTTTGGTCCAAGACAAGTAAGCAGTTCGAGCTGGACCCGTTTTGGAATCCAATTCGGCCTCCGAAATCAGCCTGACAGCACCAACTTAAAACATGTATAACTTTCACATACGGAGTCCGTTAGAGGTCCACGAGTACTTGATTGAAAGATTATTTCGTCCTCTTTCCAACGGATCCGGCATCACCTCCAAATTCCTTTTGGGCTGATCACAATCATCAAAAGAACACGTCATATCACTTGTTTGGGCCAATTTGGGCTTTGTAATCATACTGAACTTGGCCCATCTGCCGACGGCCCACCTGGGGGCGTGGTTACTGTTCACGTGAACAGTAACCACGAGTTTTAGTTCCGCCCTCTATTTCTTTTAGATTTGTGGCTCCTCATCCCCTATTTAAGGAGGACGCGCCCCCTCTAGTTTCCTTGGATTTATTTAGTTAAAAGTTAGCCTTGTTGCAACTTCGTGTATTAGCTTGTGTCGACTAGACCAACCATAATACCACTTCAAAATCCCAACTCAATTCAATATTTCAATTCCTATTTGCAATTTCATATTGCTTTATCTTTTTCTTGCGTGCTTCTTCTGTGTATGCAGAATCGACCTTCGTGGTCGTGTCATCCGGTATTCGTACGGTTGATAACGACTTGTCAATCAGTTCAGCGATTGCGTGGTTTCAAGCCTTGCGTGTTCGTAGCCAGGATCGTGAGAGTTGAGCGACGACTACCGAACTTATCGTTCTCATCGAAAGATCAGGCTAACAATCGGACCTTTGGCTGCATCACTATGACCCGCTAGAGGTCGTAAGATCATTTCAAACCCCTCAACCAAGTAAGTTATGTTCACTTAAAGCTGGGGGGCTAGATGACGAGGATATGACAATCCTCATTTTATTATTCTATAATCATGTAATATGACAGCACATGGTATTCCCCTTAATGTTATAAGGGAGGAGTAAGTTAGGTGGTCGTAACCTCTTCTACGACCACCCCCTAGTCGTAAGTATTTCTACGATTATAGTGTAATCGTAAGTCCTGCTACGATTACGTCCGGTCGTAAGCCTTTCTACGACCAGTACCAAGTCGTAAGCTCTTTCTACGACTATCCCCTAATCGTAAGTTCTGCTACGATTAGCCTTGCTGCGACATCCTCACAATTAGCTGGGTCCACCCGTCAGAAGACCCATTAACTAGTGAGTGCCTGAGCAGTCAAATTACGTAGTTATACCCGAAATAACTACAGATAATTTTCCACTATCTCTGATTGATAACCGTTGAACAGTGTGGGGGGGGGTTACTACTCCGGTAATTACTCTCATTATTACGCAATAATGAGCCTAATTAGCCTGGAACGACAACTGCCCCAACAGTATAATATAAATAGGTATCTTTTAGAGATAGTGAGGGGAGGCTTTCTGGAAAGATAGTTAGTAAGAACCTCTGCTGATTGTAATCCATATACCCAATACAAGATACACAGGAGTAGGATTATTATTCTCACCTGAGAAGGCCCGAACCTGTATAAAAATCCCCGTGTCTCTCTCGTCTGCGTGATCAATTGTGGAGACCCCCCGAATGAAACAATCTTTACGTAAGATCGGTTCTAAAACACCGGCAATTGTGTTGTAGCGCGTAAAAGAAATCGTGTCCTGTGTTGCAGTGTGGAGCTCAATTCCTTGTGTGTCCCTCCCTCGGCAACATAGGCGCTGAATGACCTATGTGATTCCAAAAAGTTAGCCTCGGCTATTTCAAATGAAGGAAGACTACAATAGAGTTATGTATGGAGGAAATGAGCACACATGTTGAGTATTCCTTGCACAAGGATGAAGTCGTAGTTTTTGTTGAGTAGGGAATCAAGGTATATTACCTTGTTCCTCTTTGGTACAATGACTAAAAGGATCCATTGGTACCTACTCATGTATGTCGTTATAATCATTAAACCTAAGTTCGTACTATGCATAAAGTACAAATAAAATTTGTATAGCAAGTAGTGAAGCACTTACTTCTGGTTGAAGGGTAGAAGTATGTAGTCCTTGTTGGCCTGAGCAAGCAATCCTGTCATTATATATTTCACGACGTAGGATGCGTCTTGGTTGATGCATTGCTCAAAGACCAAGTGTGGGTCGAGGAAACCCACCGGTTCTTTCCATTCTCGGGCATTTTTCATCATGCATCTATACATAAGCAATTAGTTGTGACATTTATCGGTATTACGTGAATGTAGAACTTGATTGTACACACTTACAGTGTCCAGCATCGTAGAAGTGAGGCGTCGAGGGCAGTGAGGTTGAATAGGTCGAATAAGTCATCGAAACCCATGATGAAGTGGCCCGACTCGTGGAGGAAATGCTCCTTCGTGTATCCGACGATGATTCCAGTGTCGCACCCCTTCTCTTTGGCCTTTCGCATGTACCAGACATGCAAAGACTAGCAACCTATTCCAGCGTGAGCTAATACTGTGTCGGGGGCCAACGGACTTCCAAGGGAGTATTTCTCAGGCTTGGGAGACGCCTTAATGTTCTTCGATTTTGATTTGGCCTTAACGACTCGTCTGCTACACGTCTTCCTGTGAGACGACTCAAGAACCGATACAGCGACATGCTTTTCTTGTTCATTCGACATCTTCTCCACGGGAACCGATGAGGCGATCTTTTGAAGCGAAGGTTGCGGTGTAGTCATCAAGAGTCCTGTTGGAGAGGAATGGTCGTGTCGAGATCGCGACACTACAGGGTCTAAGGCGATGTTCTTCTTTGGCCACTGGATAAAAGTATATACAACATCCCCTAGTGTTCTGATGTCTTCGTTCGGGCGAATCTCCAGCGGGACGGCCTTGAAATTGTCATGTACCATGTCCACTTGGACCCTGGCGTAACCCTGCACAACCTAGGCACTGTGCTGCACTGCCCTTCCTAGCATGGATACGCCATCCCCCACTCAGCCTCAATAGAAAGAGATCCAACCATCCTCACTTGGAGCTTGTAGGGCGTCAGCTCCTACAAAACAATACACAATTAGCTAAGGCGTCCTATAGGACTATCTTTGGAGCATTCCAGAGATGTACATTACCTTGATGTCGTCGATAGGTAATTGGACGTCGTCATATTCAGAATTTTGTGTGGATGCGATGCTACTACGATGTTGAGGAGGACTGGCTCCTAAAATAACGGGGATGACTTGCGACTGATTGAGGAGTTGATTCATTTGATCCTGCAATCTTGTTATTTGTCCTTGACATTTTGCAGTAAGCCTCGCATTAATCACCTGTACCAACCAGTCCTCGTGCTCAGCCTTGGTTTTCTTCCTACTCCTATACATGTAGTAGTCGTCTGGGAATTCATTCCTCCAAGTTACGTAAACCCCAAGGCCTCGTGTGTGACCCGATTACTTCTTGTTTCCCAAGGCCATAGATAGTATATTCTTCTCCCTGTTTGCTTCGATGGAGCATTGGGAAGATGCGGAAGTCAATGCTTGCTGCAAGAGGTCATTATGTTATTATAGACACTACGAAGTTATGGACTTATTAACAACTAGGTAGTTCGACATATTTACTAGACATTGGGACACTTCCTCGTCTGTCGGGTTTGTGAAAGAGATGCTGCCCGAAGACGTGGTTGATGCCCTCGCTCTTAACATGCTTCAAGCGCGCTCGTCTATGATCTCAACAAATGGCCAGGTTGCGTTCTTGTCCTCTGCCGTCCATTGCGTGGTTTTACCCGCGTAGCCAGTGGTGCTGAGTTTGTGGGGGTGAGTGTTTTGTGCCTGGAGAGCCTTGTGCGCCGCACTTTACTCCTGAAATTTGACCGTCGTCTTCATCAACACAAAGGCGTCCCATATATCCCACGACAATAATGTATACTTCGTGAAGGGTGTCCGACCCGTGTTCACGTACTTCGTGACAAGCGTTCTCTTGAAGGTCCTCTATGCGTTTCCCATTACGAGCAACGTCTGCCATTCCACGTGTGCCTAGTCTGCTTTTGGGATAGTGAACGAGCCTGAAATTTCTGTCCACAGCTGACCTCTCTCTACATCCATCAGAGACTTCCAGCTTGGTGTGGTGATGGGGACCCGTTCCCTTCCAAGTATCCCGCAGATGGTCCAGAATCTCGTCGTTGCTTTCTTAGGACTCAGATGGACCCCAACGGCATTGACCTCCGTGATGGTCATTCGGCCCGCAGGCAATTTCGATATTTCTCTGCCATCTCGCTTATGTGCCACTTTCCTTGGAGATCTAGACACATTCGGCGATGTCGATGACGGCGGCGAAGACGGTGCGGACGCCATCTTGCTTACTTGCTATCTATGTAAGTTACATACGCAATGAACTAAAATTTCAAAATTCAAAACGATTAGAGTTTAAATAAAATGGATTGCAAGTTGATATCCACTAGGTATTTTCGAAGATAATTTCCCTTGGAAACATATTTTATACGAAAAAATAGAAGTTACCCAACCAATTAACTATATAAACAAATAGTATCTAATACTCAAATAGTATGAAAGGATACATTCACATCAATAGATAATACATTCACAACAAATGAAAGCATATATAGTACGTACTACTCAAGGAAGTCTCCAATATATCCAACACGTATGTATCAAGTGTGTACTACTCAAATGAGATAAAGAAGTATAATTCACATGCTTAAGTGGTATCTCAGATCTGAGAGTACCAAATTAGAGGACTACACCTAAACAATGTAAATGAACTCAACAGATTATTAACGAACTTAATAGATTATTACCAACAGCAGATTTGCTACTTCTAGCACAATACTAAGAAATGCAACTAAATTGTGAGCTCACCATGCTAGAAATTTGAACCCATGAAGGCCATAAACATATCAAATCATATTAGAACCACTAGAATAATTTCAGCCTAGCAACATAACACATTTGACAATGCACTGACATGCTTAGCAGTAAGACAAGACACCTGTAATACTCCGGAAGTGTGAGAAGTCAAGAATCGGGTTAATTAAATTTAATCGGTAGAGAATTATTTAATCGGGGAAGATTTTATTTCCAGAATTCGCCAAAACAAGATTAAAGAGGGGCTTTTCCGCTTGTTCTCATCCACTTGGGCCTGGGCCTTGGCCCATCTAACCTAGTAGTGGCCGGCCAAAGGGGGGGGGAGGTGCCACCCTCCCCAAACCCTAGCCGCCCCCCCTTTTCCCTTCTCCCACTTGCAGCCGCCCCTCCCCTTTCCCTTGGCCGACCCTTCCCCTCTCCCTTGCGCCTCCCCTCCACCCGTGTGCTGCTCCTCGCGACTCCGCCTGCCTAGGCTGCTGCCTTGCGCAAGAAGGAGAAAGAGAGGAAGAGAAGAAGGAGAAGAAGGAGAAGAAGATCTTGTGTGGGATTGGTTCAGCAAATTCTAGCGGTTCTACAAGGGTAACGAGATGCCTTCCCCGCTGTTTGATCCATAGTAGATGCGAAACCGATTAGAATTGTTGGTTAAATGTTGGGCTGCAGAAGATTCGATTCTGTCCAGTACCTTGCGTGGGGATTTTCGTGTTTTTAGAGGCTGAATTTTAAGATTCCATCTCCTAGAGTTATGTGGGTTATGTCGTTATCTTTCAGTAGCCGTGAAGATCACTCGATTCCGAGGTCTGAGTCAAAAGTTATGGTCGATTTAGTATCTGCTGCCAGAAATCTGACGAGAATAATCTGTCTGGATATTTCCTAAAATATGAAAGAGAAATTGGTAGAATCTGAAAGTTCACACAACTAGGTTATTGTATATAATTCGATAAAAGTTTCAGATTGATAAAGAACGATCAATTCGGAGTTACCTATTAAAAGTTATGGTCATTTTAGTTTTGCTGTTCGATTGTGTAGGCAGTTTCTGTACTGAAAGTTCAAACAATGGTTAGCCTAATATTTTGGCCGAATTGGATTATCGTGTCAACTAGAGTATTGTAGAATAGTCAGTTAAGAATCTACAGAAATTGGGTTTACCTCTTTTGGACTTCCAGTTCATGAGTTATGTCAATTACCGTGCGCTGTCCGAAGCGGTATATGGCAGAAACGTTGTTTTCGAGTTTCAGCTTTGTAATCTCGTTTTGAGTCGTCAAGTAAGCGATGTAGAATGCCGATTAGTAGCGCTGAGTATATTATGTCTTAATTGAAATTATTTTACCTGTTTAGGAGGTGAAGCCTCAGGTTTAGGAGTATCAACTTGGCCGGCTAGCGTCGCATCGTGGAAGGCAAGTAATTGTAGCAGTGTTACTACCGTTTAATTGGTTGTTCTTACTACTTGCAATCCATATGATTCTCGTATTTTGAAGTATTATGCCATGGTTGGTTGACTTACATATGAGATGATAACAACAATTATTAATTTAATGGTTTACATTGGATATCTTGTGTGTAGTCATGAAGTGGTTGCTTTATGTGCCGAATGTGGATCATGGATGTATTTTCCATAGTGATTATGTGGTAGTAGTACAAGTTAATCTTGTTGGTGCCCTTATGGAGATGTCACATATGTGGTTTATGAGTATCATATCATTCATAACATATCATTACATTGCATTGTGGATGTCGCCGCTTATGGCGCGATCAGACGCAGACAAACATCGTACATTGTCGAGAGCGATGCACACTCTTACCTTGATGGGTAAGAGTGCAGTGGAGCATGGCATGCATTTGCATTAAGCATTATGGATGGAGGACATGCATACTTATGCCAATGGTTGAAATCTTAAGAGGCAGGACTCATGTTAGTCCATGTGGTTAATTGAATGAGGTAGTGGAATGTGGTTGCGGTCATGCAATAATATAATTTGTGTTGTAGCTTGCTTGTTATTTGATTAACCTGTTACTCAATTTACTTGCTGAGATTTTATCTCACTCTTGTTGTTTCTTTCCCCCTTTCAGGTGATTCTTAAGCATTCCTGGGATGGGTAGAGCGACACTACAATAATGCACTCAAATCATAGTTTCATGCTGTAATAAAGTTGAGAGGAAACTAGCCTAATGACTAGCTATTCACGAGTGTTCTGTTGAGTTATTATTGATGCATTTGTGGACTACACTTGGATTAATCTGCTAGAGGTTGTTTAATTATTGAAATTGTTACCGTTATCTTTATTCCCTTAGTTGTTTATGCTTCCGCTTATTGATTCTTGCCTAGAGTTGTTTGAAATAATCAATTTTGAAATTATTGGCTAGTCAGAGTGGTTAAGTAGCATTCCAGGTAATGTGGGTCTGGGTGTTACAGTTGGTATCAGAGCCTAGGATTTAGGTTCTAGGAGAAGTAAGAAAAAATTGACACACTTGCACATGTAGGATGGGGAAGGGGTTGCATATCTTGCATATACCTTGTTGAATTCTTTAATTTATTGTTTGTTCTTCACTTGTCTGTGAATAATGTCTTTGCTTGCTTGTGGGTTGTGGTGGCTGCAGGAATGCCACCTAAGGGTAGTGGCCGTGTTCGTGCTGCTACGCCGGTAGCACAACCGGCAGTTGAGGAGGCTGAGGATGCTCAGCCAGTGGGCGATAACCAAGAGGAGTTGTTGGCTGTGATCAGGGCCATGCAGCAAGAGTTGAGGGCTTTGAAACGAGGCGGTGGCCCAGGTGCCGATCTTGCTCCGGCACTGAGGTTGCGGCGGTGGAGCGATTAGCGGCATCTCGCTCGTGAGTGGGTAGGGTTGAGGCCGGCCGGCGACGCGGCGACCACTCTGTCTGTGCCACGATGGCTGTCCCACGTGGAGGACAAGATGGAGGCTTTTGAAGTAGTGGCCGATCGCGTGCGCTATGTGGCGCAAGCTGCGAAGGAGAGGCCCAGATCCGGTGGAAAGGAGTGCGATGCGCTCGCGGCCGCACATGGACTCCGTCGTGGTGAGTTCGTCCGGCGCTTGAGAGGCGGTTCTATCGAGAGACCTTCTCGGACAAGATGAAAATTGACTTGGGCAAATACACACAAGACAGGCGATGCATGGCGAGTATGAGGTGGGCTTCAATCGGATAGTCCGCTTCATCCCACATGTGGCTCGGGGCGATGCGAGAGAAGGCGAACAGTTTCGTCGTGGGCTTAGGCCTTCGATCCGCCACTGTGGTGCCTTCCGATCACAGATTCCGTACCACAGTGGAGCGGCCTTGGGGATCGAGATGCGCGGCGTACGGAGGACACTGCAAGGCCTCTCGAGGAGATCGGCCTCGAGGTCATAGCGAGAGGAGGGCCGATACAGGGGCCCTATGAATAAGAAGGCAAAGGGTCGTCGTCACTAGCCTTCTCGTGGTAGTGCGGGCGGACCGGCTCTCCGGAGGAGCTCTCTGCGATGCACGCCACTTGAAGCACAGGTGGGCTTGGTGTGCTTTCGTTGTGGGGATCCGCACAAGCGGAGTGACCTCTTGGAAGGCGTGTACTATCGTGGTCAAAACCACAAGGATGTGGTGTCTGGCGAGAATCCCAAGGGAAGGCTGCGGTGGGAGTTAGCGCCTACACCTTGGCGGGATTCTCTCGTCCCGATAGCACCGTTCGGATGATGGTCGTGGCTCCTACCCCGCAGATTCCTACCGCGGTCCCTACACGCGTTACTGCCGCGCCTTCAACACCTTCATCGATCGCCGGTGCCCCCAACCGGAGGATCTTGGGTTGATGGCACGCTACTCCATCGACTCCGGTACCTCGGTGGACACTGCGCCGACCTACCAGAGTGGGAGATCCTTCTTCTTGGTGTCCTGCGGCATTCTCCATGCCGACATCGGATGGCGAGGATCGTGGAGACGTTGTGATGGTACCTTATCTGTTGACTCTTTCGATGCTGCGTACTTTTGATTAGGAGCGATTTCTCTTTTGTTTGGAGAATTTTGTTGGCGGCGTGGCTTTCGTGCGATTAATTGGGAGGGCAAGGTTGTTAGTTCTCCTAGTGGGCTTATATCCGCTTCCGTGTTTGCCCGGTTGTGTGGTGATTCTAGCGGATGAGGAGTTCGTGGCGAATTTGGTGGTTATACCCACAGAGCCCTTCGATGTGATCCTTGGCATGGATTGGCTCACGCGGTATCAAGCTGTTATCTCTTGTTTACGGAAGACGGTCACTTTGCGTTCTGCATGCAGGCATGAAGTTGTTTTCCAAGGAGTGCTCGCGTACTCTCTCTTGTTCTTTGTGCGATTGTTCCCTAATCGCGGATCTGCGAAGTCGGGGTTGTTGTGGGCTTTGGTGGAGGTCACGAGGTCGCCTTGATGTTAGAGAACATCTGGTAGTCCGCAAGTACCGGATGTTTTCCCATGAGCTCCCGACTTGCCACGAGGCGGAGTCGATCTTCCGTATTGAGCTTGTTCGGTACACGGCCTATTTATAAGTCCCGTCTGGATGGCACCGGTTGAGCGAGTTGAATTAAAGAAGCGATTGGATGAACTCTTAGCTAAGGGTTCATTACACCGAGCACGTCACCTTGGGCTGCTCCGGTTCTGTTTGTGGGAAAGAAGGATGGCACCAAGAGGCTTTGTGTGGATTATCGAGCACTCAATCAAGTGACAATCAAGAACAAGTATCCTCTGCCTCGTATTGAAGATCTCTTCGATCAGTTGAGAGGTGCCAAAATATTTTCCAAGATTGATTTGCAGTCTGGTTACCATCAACTGCGGATCAGGGAGGAGTGTAACAGCCCCAAGTTTATAAACAGTAATAAAAAGCTTTATGAACAGTAATGAGGTACTGTTCATAACATTCTTATTCATTTCTACACTTTAGGCGACATGTTACAAATTAAAAAACTTCCTTTTTAGCCAAAACCCTAAAGAACCATTTGAAGTCTTAAAGGAATACAAGATAAAACTTGTATTATGACTGGGAAGTATTTTTATTAAAGCCTAGATAAATTATCTTGGCTAAAAATATTTTTGTTGCATTTTTAGAAATTATTTGGGCTTAAAGAAAAATTTATTGTCTTTAAATAAATATTTTCGGCCTGAAATAAATATTTATGTATTTTACAAAGTGAAAATGTGGTTTATAAAATTTATCTGGGAAATATGTTATCGGTAGCTTCGATAAAAAATTTCATGATTTTATAAATTTATTTGCTATTTTTAAAAGCCCAGTCAAACCTTTTAAATATTTGAATAAGGTTTGGTCAACTAAACCGGTCTAAACCTAAACCCTTGCAATCATGGCGACTCGGTCTCATGTGGTTGGGTCCAACCCGATGCAATTGGTGCGCTCGGTCACGTTCGGCGCAAGCCCAAAACTCCACGCGTGATATGAGCCGTTGATCTTCAATCGAGCAGGCGGCTATAACACCCCGCGAGCCGTCCCACGTGTGCATCTTAATCTCTCGCCGTTGGATCTTGATCTAACGGCGAGATCGATGTGTGCTGTCGGACAACTCGGATCCCTTTCAATCTCCACCGTTCATTCTCAATCCAACAGCGCACCTTTTCGTTTTAAACTTAAAGGCGCGCTTTTATCTGAGCCGTTAGATTCAAATCCTACGGCTTTTCCTTTTTACCGCGTGTTATAAAGCCCGCACTCCTCTAGGCCGTTGGATCTTCATCGTGTGGTCCAGATTGGTGTATGCATTCGGACGACTCCGGATCCCCTCACGATCGCAGCCATTCATTATTGATCTAACGACGTAGCTTATTCCAATTTGAAATCAGAGGCGCGCGTTTATGCGGGCCTTTGGATTTCAATCCTACGGCGCTCCTTTTTGACCGTGGGCCTTTAAAGCCCAAAATCGGTGGATCGTTGGATTTCAATCGTAAGATCCATATGAGTGTATGCAATCGGACCATCCAGTTCAATTTTCCATCCCGACCGTGAAATCGATCCAACGGTGTTGTGCCATCGCATCTAAACGGGGCGACGTGTATCCTTTTAATCGATCGTTGGATTTTAATCCAATGTCTCTCTTTGAAAGCGGAGCCCCGCAGCCCTTCGGGATTTCGATTAGATCTCGATCGATCGATCTAGATCGTGCGGTCCATATTAACTGGTACCGATTCAAATCATTTAATCTCTCTATTTATCGCAGCCGCCCATTTCTAATCGGACGGTTGGTGTTCTTTTCGCGTTTTAGGAGGCGCCACATGGCCGTGGATCGCCAGTGGGACCCACATGTCGGTGACTCTTATCTTCTTCCTCTCTCTCGTAGCAGATTTCTCTGTAAACAGAGGAGAGGATTTATCCCAAAGTTTTTGTAACTAATTTTTGGGATAATTAGCCCTAAATGGACACCTCATCAAGCTCTAGACTTTTCCCAATTGTCGTGTAGCTCAACTCCCTTATATATAAACCCTAGCTTTTTGAGCTGCAGCCATTGTTGACCACTGAAGCTCACTTTCTTCCTTGTCGCCAAAGGATTTTGCTCCTATCCTTTGCTTATCCATCCTTAAGCCTTTGGTTTTACCTTGCATTAAAGATTTGATATCTTTTGCGAGTTAAATCGAAATTTATCTCTCTGTCGATCAACTTTGAGTTTTCGAATCTTGGTATCTTTCCTATCTTGGTAAGCCAAAACCCTAGTTATGATATCTTGAGCATCTTAAGGACTTAAGAAGCTCCTGTGAATCATTCTTTTAAGCATCGGTAGCTTCAACTTGCTTCAAACCAAAAGTTGATATTATACCTTTCGGTTTTCCATGTCATTTTCAAAACCTAGGGTTCTTCTTGTCAACTTACCATCTTATTTAGGTTTTAACTAAACCTAGCAGCATGACAAGTTGATCTTTCAATTCTTGTCATCATCTATTTTGACTTCTAGTTGAGATCTATCTACGATTCTTTTGTCGCTTAACCGACAAAAATGAATTTCTTCTTAGTTGATGTAATCTAACTAGTTAGGGTTAGACTAAGGTTGGTTTGGGATATTAATTACCTAAAAGATCATGCTAAGTTTCATTTATGAACTTTTGCATGTTCTATATTCCTTTTAAAACTTGCAATCTGTCTCATTATCGGCTCTTTTCAAATCAAATCGACTTTGCACTAAACTCTAGTTTCGTCTTTTGAAAACAGAAGCTATATTATGGGTTATTATCACTAATATGGGTAGTTATGGCTTAAGCATGTCTGTAATCATGCATTTCCAAATTGATCATGCCGCTTTCCTTCATTTTGAGCTTCTTGTCGATTTGGCATTTATTGGATTTATTTGCTTTCTATAGAATCGTTCATTTGAAGTTTTGAATCTACCTCGAGCAGATCAGACACATGCAGTATACTACTACCAAGGCAAGCATCCTCTTTGCACCATATTGATCCCAAATTTTGTACAATAGCTTTTACAAATCCAAAGATATCTGTGCATGCTATTTTTCCAAAAATACAAAATGTGATCTGTTAGTAGTTAGCTATGACCAAACATGATGGATTATCTCAATTGTCACCATACACTTAACCTAGCATAGTCTTCGTATATCATAAGCTATATTTTTAGTTTTAGCTTAGACATGCGATCTAGAGATTTTAGAGTTTGACAAGCATATCTTGTCAAACATGGGAATCTAAGCCAACTATTGTTATTTTAAACTCTTTGTCCGTTTCTTTAAATCAGTCTTGTATTTGAAATTCAAATTGATCTCGGACAAGAGGAAGCTAGTGGTGGTGCTTTTGTGCACGAGATTGGGTTTTGTGGTGGACTTGTCCGGGTTAATTAAGGACCGAACTCGACCATTGGTTCAAGTCCCCACGTACTTCCACATGCGATGTATGGGCGCTGTTTGGTTAAGTAAAATGTTAAGACTATTGAGTTGGAAACAGGAGAGTAAGGATATGTGTATTGACCTTGTATGGCATAGATGCTGCAGTGCGAGGACTGCGTTTTATGCCATGTGAGCTTGTATGTCGATGTCGGATGTTCTTAGGAGGGTGAGGCGTATATGTGCCTCGTCGCATATACGATACCTTAATGGTGTCGATAGCATTCTACTATGGGTAGGGAACCCAATTCGCATTAAATTGTTTGGATCGGCATTCGACGCAACATGTGTGCCCGGTTAGCGGATGCTATCGATCGTTGTTTAAGCGGGATCGGTTCACACATGGGGTCCAACTCAATAGTGTTGGCTTGTTGAAAAATACCAAATCTTAGTTTCCCGATCGGCATACCAAAGGAAGTATGTCATCATTCGGAGGCATCCAGAAGGCAACGAGCTAGCTAAGTCATGTGGGTAAAGATGTACACCCTGCGAGGTATAAAGCTGCTCGAATAGCCGTGTCCACGGTCATGGACGATAACTTGAATTGATGTCACTGTATAGAAGTTTTGATTTTCAAAAATCTGGTTTGGGTTTATTTTCGGTTTGCATGAGGGAATCATGCATTTGTCTTTTTACTTTTATGTCATTTACTTACTTGTTCTAAGCAAACTTTGATTTATTAAATTGCTTTGTCAAAAGTTAGCCTTTGTAGGTTAAGATGTATCGCTTTATGCAAATTTGAACCTTTATACCTTCTGTTGTAACCTTATGCATGTAAAACTCTACTCCTTTGAATAGGCTCTAATAACCACTTTCTTTAATTAGTTTGTGTAAGACTTGCTGAGTACCTTCCGTACTCAGGTGCTATCACCTATTGTTGCGGTGAGGACGGTTTCCTTTATGAAGTACAGTTAGCGCCGATCGGTGGCGCTAACGAGTAACGCTACTTCTTTCACGACACGCAATTGCTGCGGGTGGATGAGGCCATTGGTGGATTTTTTGATTTATTTTGCTTCATTGTTGAATATGTTGTAGTGACCAAGTCACTCTATATTGTAGTACTAAACCGAATGTTATAAACTTATGTTTTAATTATGCAAATGTACGACTTGTATGTGTATGATGCAATGTTGTTAAAGGATATATATATGCAATGGTCATTGATCACAGGAACCATTGTGAGATATATATATATATCAGGGATCTGTTTATTGGAATTGTTACTTGTTGAATTTATACCTTTAGTATGATCTTTAATTAAGGGACGATCTTGTTCCTTCCTTAATAATCATGTTCTTGTATGAATTTAATTAAGTACATTTCAATAACCGAGAGCCACGATGTTGGTATCGAGCATCGTTGCTGTGTGAGGTTAAAGTAGCATGGCCGAAGTTGTTAGAGAGTCTTCTAATAAAACTATTTCAAGTAGTAGTATAATTTTGAAAGCTTAAGGATGACATCTTTTATTCCTTATCCTCCTTAATGTCACTTCTTGCCCAACTTTACTGTTGGTTTATTTAAAAGTGAATTGCTTCTTATCTTGTCTTTTGCCTATAGATGAGCGGTTGGTACTTGGTCAAGGAGACTCGAGTGAAGATGTTGATGGGTTCCCAGCATTACTTGGGACATGATGTGGCGCTCAACTTCACCTATCGGCGGAGTATGCCATTTATCGGCGAGATCGAGGACCGTGGATGGAGAATCGCGTGCCTTCATCAATGTCATCGCTAGGCACGTGGCGGCGATGTTCCTTCTTGTGTCCAAGCACTTGCCACCTCCGAGGCTATGGCGGTTCAGAAGTGCAAGTAGGATGATGAGCCTTCTTCGTCATGATTTGTGGAATTGTCTCAACCACCCTCGACCACTTCCCGAATCAAGGTCCTACCTCAAAGTGAACATGTTCGCGAGATACGATTTGCGAAGACCCAGTGCGGCGGTTGGCGAGGATGGTCCGCATCATGGACCAAATCCATCGTTGTCTTGTGAGGAGCTATGGGAAACTAGGCATCGCCTTAATGAGGCCAGTACACCTTCTTGGAGTCAACATGAACGCGTTCCTCGCAGCGTGCTTTATGGTGACAACGAGACCTCTCTGCTTCTTCTTTGCACCACCTCTTTACCGACTTCGAAGTGGCGGGTGCGTACTGTTTATGGACAAGTCGCCAAGCCGGATATTGCGAGCTTTCCTCGCACTCTGCGGTGCACCTCTGGAGGTCATCGACCATTTGTTGGGTTCCCGAGGCGACTCATTAGCCCGTTGGATCTGTTGATCTTGGTTCCCCAGAGCTCATCTTTTGAATGAGTTTCCGGTGAACTTTAACCGATCTCTCGCTAGCACCTCGACGATGAATCCTCGTGGTTGAGTGTCTTTTAGTCTAGTAGTTGCCCTTAAATAAATTGTATGTAATAGAGGCGTAGTATTTTGTACAAAGTATGTAAGTTTAACTTTCGGTTTGTGATCGACATTATGGACGACTATAATGTAAGACTAGAACCAAAATTTTTGTTGTATATATATGAAGTTTACGGTTTGGTGTTAACTTGAATGCATAACATAACATGATGCATTATATGTACCTTGTTTGTTTCTTTTCTAATTGCAACCTTGTTTGTGTTTGCCGAGTATGTCCTTGTTGTGTTGTTAACCATGGTGTGGTAACAGATGACGAGACCTACTACTCGTCGCAGCGCAACAAGGAGGGGCATGTCGACTCCCATGCCTCATTCTCGTGAGGGCCGATCAACCCTCCGGTTCTCGAAGTCCGCAAGGTGGTCCCGTGAAGAGGAGCTTCCTCCACCACCTTCGATGGCGATGTGCTCATGCAAATTGAGCGCAACCGGATGGACGAGACGCGCATCTTGGAGCGGTGCGCGTAATACTTCTTCTCTGTTGCATCGGCCGTCGGAGCGAGAGGCCACCATGTGCGAGGCGATCTTGCGACTTTCAATGGACTAACCGCGCGGTGTTCTCGATTCTCGAGATCCCATGGAAGCGAGGATTGGCGGACCATTGAGAAGAAGCTTTTGATTGCTCAATGTTCCGAGAGGAAAAGGTTCTTTTGCGATTATCATTTCGATGGGCGGCTAGCATATGGTGGGATAATCTTCTTGCCATTGACTGCTGGACATGTCCCTACTTGGGATGAGTTCGTGGAGGCTTTCCGCGAAGCTCATATTCTGAGGAGTAATCATGATCAAGCAACAAGAATTTCTCGCTCTCAAGCAAGGGCGAAAGTGCGTGGACCGAATATCTTCATGAGTTCAACTTCCTTGCGGATATGCTCGATGACGTTTAGATGACCTTCGTCGTCGAAACCGGTTCTTGAATGGGCTATCCAAGAAGCTGCAGATGGCGGTGGCTTTGCATGACTTCGAAATTTCTCTCATTTGGTTAATAAAGCAATTGTGGCGAGAGTAAGAGCAAGGCGTTGGAGGAGTCACGCATAGCGGCAGCAGAACTTCTCGATTTATTCGGTGGCAGCTCACCAAGGCCTCGTATGTGGTTGTCTAGACCACCACGAGCACCAGCTCCATTTTCACCAAGGCCAGCGGTGTTTGCCCCTCGTTCATCTCCTCCCACCAATCAGTCAGGACCAAGTGGAAATCAGCCCCGTCCAGTAACAATGTTAACCGGGGTTATCTGTTTTCATTGTGGTCGTCCGGGCATTATGCCAACAAGTGTGTGGCAAGCGGCAAGGATTGCCTCTGTTCGACCCTATCCGATTGCACATGCGGCCAGCCCTTGCAGAGGCCCCTATCAAGGCCGATCCGCTCCAATCAGTGGGCATGTGAACAGATCAACTGCTTGAAGAAGCGGTGATACACTGAAGTTGTTATGGGTATGCTCCTAGTTAATTTCAATCCAACTCTTTTTTATTTGACTCGGAGCATCTCATTCTTTTGTTAGCAATCATTTTGTTGCTCAACACCGATTAGACATGCATACCCTCCAACCATCTTTTATTATTCAATCACAGGTCGGTCTTTAAACCGATCGGATCTGCAATGGGGTCGACATAACAATTCTTAGGGGTAAAGTTTTTAGCAAATCTAATTGTGATTGACTCTAAAGGGTTGGGCGTCATTTTGGGTATGGATTGGTGTCCAAGAACCGTGGTCAAATCAATTGTTCCCAACGGTCTATTTCCATGACCAATGCGAGCGGTATTCGAGTTGTTTACCATTCCAAAGCAATTGGCTCTCATCTTTATGCTCACCGAGTTGATACCACTCCTTCTTTGGAGTCGGTACCAATTGTCGGTGAGTATGTTGATGTTTTTCTGAAGACCTTCCCGTTTGCCACGGATCGGAAGTGGAGTTTGTTATTGAACTTCGTTCACGCATCGCTCAGATATCCGTGAGTCGTGTCGAATGCTGTCAATGAGTTGGTGGAAATGAAGAAGCAACTCGGAGACTTGCTCGACAAAGGATTTATTCGACCGAGCTCCTCACCTTGGGGATGCCCGCAATCTTTGTCAAAAGAAAGACAACACTTTACGGATGTGTGTGGATTACCGTCAGTTAAATGAGGTCACCATCAAAACAAATATCCTCTGCCTCGAATTGATGATCTTTTTGATCGGTTGGTTGGTGCCCGAGTCTTTTCAAAGATTGATTTGAGGTCGGGTTATCATCAAATCAAGGTTAGAGTGAGGACATTCCTAAAACAGCTTTTCTACTCGTTACGGTTTATGCGAGTATCTTTATTATGTCCTTTGGTCGACCAATGCTCCACTTATTTCATGAATCTTATGAATTCGGTGTTCATGGAATTCTTGGATAAGTTCGTTGTCGTGTTCATTGACGACATCCTTATTTATTCAAGTCGATAAAGACCATGAACAACATTTGCGACTTGTGTTGGAAACACTTCGTCGGCATCGATTATATGCTAAGTTCAGCAAGTGTGCTTTACGCTCGTAGAGGTTGCATTTTTGGGGCATGTGTTATCCGAAGGAGGCGATCTTTGTTGATCTAAGCAAGGTACAAGATGTCTTTGAATTGGAAGCCTCCCAAAGTGTCCCAGATCCGAAGTTTTCTTGGACTTGCGGGTTATTACCGCAGGTTCATTGAAAATTTCTCCAAAATTGCTAGACCTGTGAGGACCCCAATTTATTTGGCTTGTGATGCTTAACCAACCACCTGGTCCTAGCATCACAAATCAAATAAGCGATCCTCGAGATATGTATACTTCCTGCAGCAAGATACACACCTCGTTACAAAATTAGACATCATCTCCATTCCAAACATAGAGTCCAAACACCACACTACCAAACGGAAGATAAACCAATAGTAGAGTTATTACAGACAAAGGCTGATGAGCCAAGATACACAAATAACGTAAGATAGACAATGGAAGCAAAGTGCCATAAGATGGCTATAAACAAAGCCAATCGGTGTGCCTTCAACCCACAAGGCATCCGACCGGACCGCCAAGTCTAGTCGTCCCACGAGCGGCAACACGACTCACGTAGTGAGGCCCTTGGGGCTCACCTTCTTCCTCTGCAACAAAAACATTAAGCAAAGCACACGAGTACAAAGATTGTCTTTGTACCCGCAAGACCGACGTGTAAACTAGCGCACTGTTCATAAGCTACATGCGAGCTTATTTGGTGGAGGCCATATGTTTCATTTGCATAAAGCCAATTTTCATTTGCAATAAGGTATCTGATTTTAAAGGCAAGGTTGCAATTCATTTTAAGATTGAAATAACAAGTAAGAATATTAATAACAAAAGCGAAAGATAAACAACCTAGAAGTGACTATCCCAATAGTCACCACAACAATAGCACGAATCCTGATTCGTACCACCCATCAAATTTTAATTTAAATGTTGTAGTCTAGTTCTTACGGGCGTATCCGAGCGTGTCCATAACCTAGGGCGAGGCTATTCGAATAGTTTTAACCTGCAGGGTGTACCAATGTACCCACACTTGCATCGCCTTTAAGCCAAAACACACTTCAAGGTATCTTTGCACGGCTAAGTCCTACGAGACTTTTTCCAATATTGTGTATTAACTACGAGCCGCTCATATGGATAGAAATCCATACGCTTACATGGTAAAGCCGAAAGGCAACTACCCACTCGTGATAAAGCTTTTGGACAACTACCATGCTCCCACCTCCATCCCTCCTGCGACCTCCTGCGACCGGAGCCAATACACGCCAAAGTACTAGGTCAAGGGAGGTCCAATATACTCTAGTGTGGTTAGCACGCAAAATGCTCGAGACGGTGGCGCAAGTAACTCGGTCCTTAATCGGCTCGGGCACCTTTCGATCACACCCAACAGATCACACCATCTTACCATTGTGCCCAAGTCTAAATTATTTTTGTTTTCATTTTTAATTTTGCAATTAAACATAGCGAAATCTTTGAAACATAAAGTTATAGAAAATTTTGTGTGATCAAGGTTACCGACTAAAGTCGATAACCGCTTGATTCTCCGATAGCTAAGCATGTCTAAGCAAATTGACCGGACCTACTAAGTGACAAGAGATCATCCAACATTTCTAATCACAGCAAATAACCTAGGCTCAGGTAGTAGAGGAACATCATTTGCCTACAGATTATGCATCTAAAGGATTATCTAACCAATTTAACACAAATTAAGCGATGCATACATACAGTTGAAACAAAATATTAGACTTTAAAATACTGGGATTAACATGATCAAACTGCTTGCCTGGCTGCTGTTGCTCAATTTGTTGCGGAGGGTCGCTCTCAGGGTTGCCGCAAATATCGAAACCTAACGATTGAACAAAACAGCGAATAAAAACGAATAACACCGGCAAAACTCAATAATCAAATACAAACACCAATTTATACACAGAGGCTAGACCATCACAAAAAGGAGTACAAATAACTGCTACAGAGATGTTTCAAATAGACATGCTTTCAAGTGATTGATCTACCCACTCACTTATTTATCAGGTTAACCACAAAATCAGTCCTCTTATATGATTTAAACTTTGGACAGACTTTGATGGTGATTGTGTGCACATCTATTATTTAATCATCAAGTTAGTATATCAAAAACATCTAGCTACTCTAAAACAACCATTATCAGTTGAGAGAACAGAACCTGCAAGAAGCTATTGAAAACACTAACTAGTCAAGTATCCAACTATGAGATGCTAACAAAATTCTAATTAAGTTTGGGCTTTAATAAAATTCAGCTACTAACACACCTAAGCAACATGCCAACATATTGTAAGGTTATCACAATTCAGCATGCTACTACACCAAATCGTCTTTGCGACAAATCAAAAGTACAGAGACAATAACATGATCAGCTAACTATCCCTTATGATCAAACATGACAACAAGAGCTTTGAAACTTAAAGATACTAACTAAATGATTTCATGCTAACCACTACAACAAAAGGGAGTCAACCAGCACTAAACAAGAATCCAAAGCATAAGCATGAACCTAGAATTTAGCTACTGACAACAGAAACGACAATAGGAAACAAATACAGAGAACAACACTAAAATACTTTCAAACTTCCAATACCAATTTTTGATCATGCAATGAGAGTGAACTAAAGAACAATCATAAGCATGATAAGCAGCTAACTACAAAGCCTCAGGGAGGTGGGCCCCACTATCAGCCACAACAGCACAGGGAGCACAAGGAAGAACAGGGGAGGCTCTGGCCGATCGGGTGCGGTGGTGGTCGCCGGCGGTAGAGTGGTGGCGCGGCGAAGGTGAGCTCAAAAATGGGTCACCCAGAGTGAAAGGAAACTAGGGGTGGCAGTGGTGTGACTAGAGCGGCATCGTGGCGGCGCGGCGACAGCTCGCGGCGGCCGGCCGTGGAGGTGATAAGGGGCGACGGCGCCATATAGGAATATGATGAAAACTAGTGCGCGCATGAGCATCAGTGAGCTACCAGGGACTCACCGGGATGACGCAGAGCTCAAGAGGCTGCCGGAGATGGCCCGGCGACGAGAACCAGCGGCGGCGATCAAGGGGTCACCTAGGAGGGAGCAACCTGAGCAAAAATAGGGGAAAAGAGAGACGGAGATAGCTTGAGTGAGTGCACTAGATGGTGCTGGCGCGAGCAATTGCCCTAGGAACCAACTCACCGGAGATGAGGACGATGATCCAACTTTCGGTCGAAGAAGAGGGACACCAAAATTCAATGGCCCCCTGCGAGTGAAACTCAAAATTAGCTGAGGGGAAATCATGATAGGGATCTGGAACACGATGTGACGCGCAAAAGAAGGGATGATCTTCACTGGTTGCGAGGATGACACGGCGGAGCGGCACGGCCGTGAACCAGAGTTTGCGCACTACTACAATTTGAGCTCAGGGAAGGCAATGGAGGGTAGGAAGTGGTCTTAGGTTGTCCAAAGGGGGATAAGAGAGCTTTGCGAGGGCTTAAGTAGGGAAGAGGGCGGAGGAAAACGAGTGGCGATGCTTTCGGCACCGTGGAGCTCAAGAACGGTGCCGACAAACCGTGAACGGAAAAGTGGGTGATTGATCTTGCCGGGGCATGGTCTCTCGGCGGAGGATGCGGCGAGGAAATGCGCGCGAAAATCGTAGCGGTGACGAGACAATGAGCCGAGGTGGCGTTCATGCGCGCTACGCGCGGCTTTCGATCCTTGGCGCGAGGTAGGTGACGACGACATGTGGGCCCGCTGTCGGCGGCAAGCAAGCGCGCGAGCCCGAGTCAAGTCGCGGCGCAAACCGTGGTTCGACTCGACCATTATCGCGCCGACCACCGGATCCGAGATGGACGGTCGAGATTGATGTATGCATTCGGACAGTCGACGAGACACGCAATATGGACCGTGCGATCTCCATCGGATGGTGATAGCTAGCGGGCTCGCCGCGGTGCAACTAGGTGGTGCGACCGAGTCCATTAGTGCGGTCGGACTCGAGCCCAAGTGGGTTCGGGCCCGACAAACGATGTTTCCCAATTTGAATTAGAAAGACAGAGAAGGTTTGGGAAATTTTTAGAGATAGCTCCAGGGCTCCAAAAATTTCGAAATTTTTATGGTAGCTAACTGGAACAGAGGGCCACCTTGTGAAATTTTTCCAGGAGTTTTTATAAACTAGATTTCTCCCACTAAAATTCACAAGCTGCTGAATAGAAGTTTGACCAGATTTCAAACTAGGTTGACTAGGCCATTTGAAATAGCAAATAAAATCTAAAATTGTGAAATAATTCAGGGAGGTAGATAAGATGATCAAGATGATAGGAAAAATAATTTCAGAGGATGATCACAAGTTTGAAGGCTAAGAATTTGCTGACAACAATTTCCAATCACAAGAATTAAATTCTAAAAATTGGAAATTGCTAGGAAAAATTGTAGAAACTCTCAAATGATTTCATGAGGCATCAAAAGTTTGTATTTCTCCTCATAATTTACATTTGAAATACAAACCCTAAGTTAGGGCTGTTACAAGACCTCTGACTCAGCTCTTGCAGAAAGAGAAGAAATTTGAATGGTCAGCTAAATGTGAAGAGAGTTTTCGGCTTCTGAGAACCCTCTTGACTAAAGCTCCAGTTCTTACTCTTCCGAATGTTCTTAAGAGCTTCGACATTTATTGCGATGCATCTCGCCATGGACTTGGCTGTGTGCTTATGCAAGAAGGCCGAGTTGTGGCATATGCATCCGGCGATTGCGCCTCATGAAGTTAATTATCCTACTCATGATTTAGAATTGGTGCCGTGGTCCATGCATTGAAGATTTGGCGCATTACCTTCTAGGTAATCGTTGTGAGATCTATACTGAGATCATAAAAGCTCAAGTACATATTCACTCAATCTAACTTGAATATGAGACAAAGAAGATGGCTTGAACCGATCAAGGACTACGACATGGGTATTCATTATCATCCCGGTAAAGCCAATGTTGTGGCGCACGCTTTAAGCGAGAAAGTCACAATGCAATCGCATATCCTCTCTACTCGCTAAAAAGACTTGTGTCTGATTTTGGTAGCTTAAGTCTTGAATTGGTGGGAGCAGTTTCCTCATTGCATTACATGTGGAGCCGACATTAGAATCTCAGTTACGGAGGCCCGTAAATCGATGCCGAGGTAGCGAAATTAAGGAAAACATGAAGGCGTAAAGCCAACGAGTTTTACAAGATGATCGCGGTATGATTCGATATCGCAATCGTTTGGTAGTACTGTGATCCCCATCTAAGAAGTCTAATTCTTAGAGAGGCTCATAATTCCAAGTTTTCTACATCCCGGGAGTACCAAGATGTATCAAAATTTAAAGAAAACATTTTGGTGGAGTCAAATGAAAAGGCAAATTGCTCAAGATGTTGTCTTGAATGTGATATTTGTCAAAGGGTTAAAGTGAACATCCAAGCCACCGGTACCCTTCAGCCTTTGCCTATTCCACAGTGGAAGTGGGAAGAGATCGGTATGGATTTTGTGACTGGTCTTCCCAAGACTTCCAAAGGGTCTGATGCCATTTGGGTAATCATCGACCGTTTAACTAAAGTGGCCCATTTTATTCCGGTCAGGACCGATTTCAATGGCAAGCAACTAGCAGAGCTTTATATTGCTAGAATTGTTTGTCTTCATGGTGTTCCTAAGGTCATTGTTTCTGACCGTGGTCCTCAGTTCACTTCCCATTTTTGGAATAGCCTTCATCAGGCTATGGGAACTGAACTCTCTTTCAGTACTGCTTATCATCCTCAAACTAGTGGTCAAACTGAAAGAGTGAATCAAGTAATGGAAGATCTTCTTCGAGCCTATGTGCTATCTTATAGCAAAGACTGGGAGAAATCTTTGCCATATGTGGAATTTTCCTACAATAATAGCTACCAAGCAAGTATTCAAATGTCACCTTTTGAAGCCTTGTATGGGAGAGCTTGTAGGACTCCATTGAATTGGTCCGAGTCTGGTGAAAGGTCATTCTATGGTCCAGACTTGGTAAAGGAAGCAGAAGAGCAAGTTCATCTGATTCGAGATTGTTTGAAAACTGCACAGTCTCGTCAGAAGAGCTATGCTGATCATCGCCGTCGTGAATTGAGCTTTGAGGTGGATGACCATGTCTATCTTAAAGTGTCACCTATGAAGGGTACTCATCATTTTGTGTAAAAGGAAAGCTCGCACTCGTTATATCGGACCCTTAGAATAATTGCCAAGCGAGGAGTCAGAGCTTATCAATTGGAACTACAGATCACTCTCGTGATGCATGATACTTTTCATGTGTCTCAATTGAAGAAATGCCTTCGTGTTCCTATTGAGGCAATCGCTATGAGCATCTTGATCTCCAACCCGATCTTTCCTATCAAGAACAACGGTCATGTATCCTCGACACAATGGAACGCAGGACAAGAAATCGTACTGTCAAGTTCTTGAAAATTCAGTGGGCTAATCATTCCGAGGATGAAGCCACTTGGGAGCGCGAAGATCTGATGCAGATTGAGCATGTGAGGACCCGGAATATTTAACTAGTAACACTTAACCTCCAATTGGTTCTAGCATTACTAATTAAACATTCTAAGCCTCGATGGGCATATGTTTCCCAGAATTGCAACATATGCACATCATCACAAAATTACACATCATTTCCATACAACATACATCACTAGGTTTAATAACGACATACATAAAGTAAAGTTATTACAAAAGAGAGCCGACCGGCCAAATAGGACAATAAACAAGAATGACAGCGGAAGCAAAAGGTGCCATAAGATGGCTAGAACAAAAGTCGACCAGCTAGCCATACACCCACAAGGCAACCGACCGGGCCGCTAAGCTAGTCGCCCATAGCTACCACAACACAGCTAAAAAGTGAGGCCCCTCGGGCACACCTTCTTCCTCTGCAACAAAACAATTAAGCATAGCAACCGAGTACAAAGATTGTCTTTGTACCCGCAAGATCGACGTGTGGAATAGCAGACCTATTCATATACTACATGCAAGCTTATTTAGGTGGAGGTTGTATGTCTCATTTTGCATGAAGCCAACTTTATTTGCAATAACGTAATACATTTTAAAAGCAAGTTTGCAAATCTGTTTTGTTATCAAAGTAATGAAGTAAAGATACATACAAGTAACCACACAAGCGACTATCCCAATAGCCACCACAACATAGCACAAATCCCGATTCGTACCACCCATCAAGTTTTAATTTAAAGGTTGTAGTCTAACTCTTGAAAGACCTTGCCAAGCGTGTCCATAACCTAGGACGAGGCTATTCGAATAGTTTTAACCTGCGGGGTGTACCAATGTACCCACACTTGATCGCCTTTAAGCCACAAATCACACTTCCAAGGTATCTTTGTACGGCTAAGTCCTACGAGACTTTTTCCAATATTGTGTATCAACCACGAGCCGCTCGTATGGGTAGAAACACCATACGCTTATTTGCAAGTCGAAAGACAACAAATCCCATCACGGGTGATGTCTTTCGGACACTACAATGCTCCCAACACCATCCCTCCTGCGACCTCCTGCACCCGAGGGCAATACACGCCAAAGTACTAAGTCAAGAGAGGTCCCATACCCTCTAATGTGGTTAGCACGCTAAAATGCTTGGTTTAGTGTAACAAGATGTTCGGTCCTTGTTGACTCGGGCACCATTCGATCACACCTAAAATCACACCAACATACCATTGCGCCAAGTCTAAATCATTTTGTTTTCAGTTTTAGTTTTCATAAATAGACATGGCACAAGGTGGAAATCATAATCATAATAAGTTTTAAGTGATCAAGGTTATCGACAAGTCGATAACCGCCCATTTCTACCCAAACTAAGCATGGCTAAGCAATTGATTCGCAACTACTAAGTGACAAGAGCCCATCCACGAACTCTAAATCACAGCAAGTAACCTAGGCTCATGGGAGTAGAGGATAATCATTTGCTAAGGAAATGCATCTACTAGGCCAACTATTAAAACAAAGTAGCAATGCATACATAGAATTTGTAATCAACATAAATACTTAAAATACTGGGATTAACATGATCAAACTGCTTGCCTTCTTGCTGTTGCTCAATTTGTTGTGGAGGGTCGCTCTCGGGATTACCGCAAATGTCGAATCCTAAGCGAAAAGGCAAAAAGAACCAAGAACAACCAATAAGACTAGCAACACTTAACAAAAGAGCAAGCAAAAACTATCCAAATGCGACGAAACTTAGACACAAGGTGAAATACGAATATACCAAGACATAGAAACTGGAAAAACCTAATTTGGATTTGTGGTGCAAAAGATATTACCTAAAAACACATTTTCGGCCATAATTAGCACTGTAGCAAAAACATTTTCTAGAAAGATTTTTAAGCTGAAATTTTTATGGTAGCTATCTACTGGCATAGAGGTAACCCATATAAAATTTCAGGTCATTTGGAGTTGAACTGATTTAGTTATGATTTTCTAAGAGGCAAAACTAACATAATGCACTTTCCGAAAGATAAACTTGTGCAAAACCCATTCCATATTATAGTATGATAACCGAGGGATTTCTAACATCAAATTTATATTTTTAGAATTTACAGGAATTATTGGTGCCTATTACAACGTTAAATGAACTTTTAAGTGCTATTAATAAGGTTAAATCCATTAACATATTTTTCTCAAAATGATTTAGACCTATCCCATTTTTAGATTAAAGTTTAGTTAATAACAAATTTATCAAAGTTAAAATCATTCAATTTACGAGATATCCGAGAAAAGATATGCATTTTCCAAGTTTTAATACAATTCGAATATATAAAAAATAGCAAAAACAAGCTATTAAAGATTACAGAATTTTCTACGACAGAAGCATAGCTAAAAGCATTTTTATATTAAACTTTAGTGGAATACAAATTTATTACAGTTGGTTTCATGTGAAAAGGACTTATCTAGAATTAGTTATGATTTTCTAAAGTTTTGAGGCAATTTTCAGTTGATAAAATAATTACTTACAGAAATAAAAACCAACCCAACCGACAATAAACGACGTGGACGCTCGTGGGCCGTCGATGCGAAATCCAACGAGCCACACGCACGGAAAACAGCGCACGCGCGCGATTCATAACAGAAACCCACCGTTGGATCAAGATCCAACGGCTCACGAGGAAGCATGCAACCGGAGGGTGCGATTACCTCGACGAACCACGACCGCAGATCTAAAGATGAGCGGCTCAGAACCCAAATCTAACCGGAAGGTCCGATTGCACACATGATCTCAGCCGCAGATCACGAGATGGACGGTCCAGGATGATGAGGGGAACCGGATGGTCCGAATGCATACAAGATTTGGGCCGCAGATCACGAAATGGACGGCGGTCCAAGATCGAAGTGCAACTGAGGCCGACACGTGGGCCGCATGTCGCTGGCCCGAGTCATACATGCGAGATTTAACACACGTGCACAGTGCGCGTGGGCCCACCTGGCAGTGACTTAAAAGAGGCTTTTAGGACAACTAATTAATTACTAATGACCAATGACTAGTGATGATTAGCAATTAATGTGTCCGAAAGATCTTGAACAGAGGCGGTCGTGCGGCGAGGGCCCACTTGTCGATGAGACATCGGCGAGTTTAAGACGCCATTAATACCAAGAATGATTGGGTATTAATCGTGTCCTAACAAATGATGGCGACAACGGCGCTCCCAATGACAAAACCGAGCGGCTTCCACGGCTTGTCGCGGCGACTCGGTTCTGCGGCGGCGGACAATGACCAAATGGGATCGCAATAACACCGGAATCTAATGGTGGCATTCTCGCCGTGGCGAGGACTAGAACGCCGCTGGCCGGAAAACGAAACGGAACCCTACGGCTAAACACGAAAATAGCGAAAAGCTCACCGCACCTAGGATGCGGGTGCCATAGCTTCTAAGGACTAATAAGAAGCTACCTTAGCGAGAAGAGGCTTCACAGACGGTCGGAGAAGCTTGACCACGGTGGAAGCTCGCCGGACTTGGAGAAGAAAACCGAAAATGACACCCTGAGCCACATGGGTGATACCAAGCATGAACATAGCTTCATTACGATCCACAGAAGCTATAAGAGCAAGAGATGAGGAAGTGGTGCACTCACCGGAGCTGAGGAAGACGATACTCACTTTTCGGCCGAATTTGAACAAACCCCAAATTGGACAATTCCTGAGAATCAAATCCAAAATTAAGTGAGGGGAAATGTCCAAGATAATAAAGGGATAAGGTTAGGGCGAAGAAACATGAAGGAGGACCACTGGAACACCAAGAACACTGATGGAGCTCCACGGGTCAACAATGGCGATTTGCCATTTTTGAGGTATTAAGCTCCAATACTGTGAGTGAGGCTTGGTGGTGATCTAAAGAGATACTAGGAAGCAATGAGGGTGCTTATAAAGCCTTGAGGACATTAGGGTTTGCACCACAAGCTCTCGGGCGGCAAAACACAAAGCACAATGAGCGTAGACAAGGGAAAAGGTTGGGGATGGTGCATTAGGGTATGGCCTGGCTCAGAGGGTCTCCCATGCCCCTAAATGTCAGCTAGAGTGACAGTAGGAGGCATGAAATGACACTGCCATGCCCTCCACTATTCATGCACGGCTAGAGGTTGAAGAAGACTAGGAAAGACACTCGGGCGATTCTCAACCGCAGGATTCAAAACGAATGGCGTAGATTACGCCACGCCCGAGGGTTAAAACACAGGGAGATTACGAGCCCTACGATCGAAACGAACGACTCGGATTGCTCCACGTCGCAAACTCTTATTTACCACGAAGAAGTGCGCGCGTTGGATCTTAATCCAACGGCTCAGATTCAAAAATGCAACCGGATGGTCCGAAGGGTTCGGGAGATCTCAATGGTTGGATGGGAATCTAACGGTCGACAATCAAACTTGCAACCGGAGGGTCCGAATGGTTTCACGCGCGCGGGCCGTGCGATTTAGATCCAACGGCTGGGATTCACGCGCGTTTTGAAAGAGTGGCTCGGTGCAGTTAGTTGACTGGACCAAAACAATTGGCTCGAGCCCGAGTCTGACTCGAACCCGAGTAACAGTAAAACCAAGTTTGACTTTGAAATAAAAACAGAGACTTTGAAAGATTTATTCGAGATAGCAAATTAACTCCAAAAACTATGAAAATTTTACAGAAGCTTGCTAACTCAAATATTAACCTTGGGTAAAATTTTCAGAGGTTTTTATACTGTGAATAAATCTCCCAAAATTCTGCAAGGCTCTGTTCAAATGTTTGACTGGGGATCAAACAGGTTTGACTGCCTCTAAAAATATTCAAACAATTTCTAAAAATTGTGAAATTTTTCAGAGGGGTCACATACCATCACAGAGACTTAGGAAAAATATTTCCAGATGATGATCATAAGATTTGACAAGATTGTTTTTGGAATGCCAAGATTTAGATCAAAAGGACTTGTGACAATGTACTACCATGATCCCTTGTACAAGAATTGTTTGGCACAACAGGAAATACATGATGTAAGAAAAAATTTTAATTTCTACTGATTTTCTTACATTTGAAACACAAGCCCAAAATTGGGATGTTACAACTCTCCCCCCTTACAAGAATCTCGACCCGAGATCCCGTTTACTCGGAGAAGAAGGAAGGAAAATCTGCACGAAGGCGATCTTCTCGCTCCCAAGTTGCTTCATCTTCGGAATGGTTTGACCACTGAACCTTAAGGAACTTGATGGCACGGTTCCTCGTTCTCCGCTCGATTCCTCAAGAATACGAACAGGATGCTCGCGGTAGGTCAAATCCTCCCGCACATCGACAGCTTCAACGGAGTTTCCTCGACGGGACACGGAGACACTTCTTTAGGTGTGAAACATGGAACACATCATGCACACCTCAAGTGCAGTGGTAGCTCCAATCAGTATGCAATCGCTCCAACTCTCTCGATGATGCGATAAGGCCCACATATCGAGGAGCCAACTTGCCCTTGATGCCAAAACGCCGATGGCCCTTCAAGGGTGAGACTTTGAGATACACAAAGTCATTGGGCTCAAAGCTCAACTCACGGCGACGACGATCCGCATAGCTCTTTGTCCGGTCGGCGTGCGCGCAGATGCTCGCGGATCAATCGAACTCGCTTTCGGCCTCATTGATCGAATCAGCCGAAATCGCGCGCCACCGATCTCGACCAGTTCAATGGGTTCGCATCTCCTCCCATACAAAGCCTCAAATGGTGCCATGCCAAGATCGCCTCGATAGCTGTTGTTGTAGGAGAACTCAGCAAATGGTAGGCATTTCTCCCACTTCTTCCCATAGGAAAGAACACAAGCGCGAGCATATCTTCCAACACTTGGTTGACTCGCTCCGTCGGCCATCGATCGAGGATGAAAGGTCAGATCTTGAAGTGAAGGCGGGTCCCCATAGCCTCTTGCGCACTATGCCAAAACCGCGAGGTGAAAAGTGCACCACGATCGAAATAATCGTCTTGACACGCCGTGAAGACTCACAATCCTCGAGACATAAAGTTCGCCAAAGGCCCCACACGGCCGAGTCTTGACAGAAGGAAATGTGCTACTTTAGTCAACCTGCCGATCACGACCCAAATAGCATCATTCCTTTGGACGAAGGGGCAATCCGGTGATGAAGTCCATGCCAACGGAATCCCACTTCCATTCGCACCGCAAAGGTGAAGAAGACCTGCTGACGCCGATGCTCGGCCTTCACACGACAAAGACACGCCGCACTCGACAACGAACTTGGCAATCTCACGCTTCATTCGGGTCCACGTAACCTCGACGAAGGTCCCGATACATCTTGGTAGCCCGGGATGAATAGACAAAGAAGAATCATGGGCTTCAGCGGAGAATCAAATTCCGCAATTCCATGACTTTAGGAACCACAAGACGCTGCCCAAACCACACAACGCCATGCTCGCCCTCCGAAAAGCACTTGGCTATCCCATCCTTGATGTTCGCTTGATTTGGCTCACACCAACATCCGCTCACATTGCCGCCTTGATTTGGTCCACCAAGGTTGGTTGCACAACCAATGTAGCAAGAGAACCGCGCTCGATCAACCCCAAATTGAGGCGCTGGAATTACGAAATGAGGGTAGATCTACGCTCTTGGAGCATCAACATGTTACAATACACCTTCCGATCGAGTGCATCAAGAACGACATTGGCCTTGCCCGATGGTACCGAATACCCATGTCATAGTCCTTGATCAATTCCAACCATCTTCTTTGCCCGAGGTTCGGATCCGTTTGGGTGAACAAGTATTTCAAGCTCTTGTGGTGAATACACCTCACAACGGTTACCAATCGATAATGCCGCCAAATCTTGAGTGCATGGACCACGCAGACTAACTCCAAGTCATGAGTAGGATAGTTGAGTTCATGAGGCCTCACCGCCGCGATGCATAGGCCACAACCTTGCCTTCCCGCATAAGAACACAACCTGCACTCGACGAAGCATCATAAAAGATATCAAAACTCTTGTGAATATCAGGGAGAACAAGCACTGGGGCTGAGGTCAATCGCTTCTTGAGTTCCTGAAAACTCACATCACAAGCAGTGGACCACTCAAACTTCTTGTCTTTCTTGAGCAACTCGGTCATAGGCTTCGCAATCTTGGAGAAATTCTCGATAAAACGGCGGTAGTAGCCAGCCAAACCAAGAAAACTCCGCACATCGGTGACCGACTTGGGCTGACCCCAAGATAGCACATCACTGACCTTGCTAGGATCCACAGCCACACCTCCTGCTGAAAGAACATGGCCCAAGAATGCCACTTCCTTCAACCAGAACTCGCACTTGCTGAATTTGGCATACAGCTGGTGCTCACGCAGCTTGCCCAACACAAGCTTAAGGTGCTCAGCATGCTCTTCTTCACTCTTGGAGTAGATAAGGATATCATTGATGAATACCACCACAAACCTATCCAAATACTCCATGAATACCGAGTTCATAAGATTCATGAACAAAGCAGGAGCATTAGTCAAACCAAAAGACACGACGGTGTACTCGTAAAGGCCATAACGAGTAGCAAAGGCAGTCTTCGGAATATCCTCGGCCCTGATCCTGACTTGATGATAGCCCAATCTCAAGTCAATCTTGGAGAAGACACGTGCTCCGGTCAACTGATCGAAAAGATCATCAATACGGGGCAAAGGATACTTGTTCTTTACCGTCACCTCATTAAGCGGACGGTAATCAACACACATGCGCAAGGTCTTGTCCTTCTTCTTCACAAAGATAACTGGACAGCCCCAAGGAGATGAGCTAGGACGGATAAAACCCTTCTCTTGTAGCTCACCCAGTTGCTTCTTCAGCTCCTCCAACTCATTAGGAGGCATGCGTCGGCCTCTTAGAAATAGGGCGATGCACGGGCAGCAACTCTATCACAAACTCGGATCTCGAACAGAGGCATCCTGGCAAATCTTCGGAAAGACATCCGCGAAGTCACACACCGTGGGGACATCGTGAATCTCCCATGCCGGCTTTGCTTCAAGGGCAAAAAGGTGGGGTTCTCGCAATCGCGGTGAAAACCCAACCTGCTTCACCAAGGATCGGTGAGGTAGACAATCTTCCCGCACAATCGATTTGCCCCAAGTGTTAGGACAACCAATCCATGCCAAGAATCACATCCAAGCGCCGAGTCGAGCGGTGATAAGACTCGCCAAGAATCCCACTCCTTCGATGTGGATAGGAACATCCCAAGATACTTGGTCACTCTCATTTCCAACCCGGAGAGCGAATCGCAGTGGAATCCCAGAGGAACACAAAGAAGCCCACAATCAACAACAAAAGACCTCAAATAAAAGAATGCGAAGCTCGAGTCAAATAAAGCGCAGCGGGATGCAAATTAACAAGGAGCGTAGCCAACACCACGTCGGCGCCTCTGTGCCTCCTCAACCGAGATATGGTTGACTCGGCCGCTCCCAAGCCCGGGGTCTTCGGTCGTGGTGACCACTCCCTGCCCGCGTCCTCCATTAGGACGAGGGCGCTCAGCTCTTCTTAGGACAACTACTCGCGTAGTGGCCCTTGTTGTGGCGAGAAGCGGTGGCGTCGGCGCGGGGTTGCGGGAACACCTGTTGGCTGGGTCGCGGCGCGCGTGACTAAGTCACGGCCGCGGAGGACGTGGAGCTGGTCTTTGAAGGCCTCGGCGGTGGTGAAGCCAAAGAACGGGCCACCGGTGCGAGTCCAACACGGGGGCGAACAAGGCCGGCTGTGCATCATTTGGGCCTCCCACTTGCGCTTGCGGGACTCGCCCGCGCTCTCGCCTTATGCTCGCGACGATGGCCTTGTCCACCAAGGTTTGGAAGTCGGAAGTCCACAATAGAGAGCTTGTCCCAAGCTCCTCGACAAACCCTCCATGAACTTCTCCCGCTGGCCTCATCGGTGGCCACCTCGGCGAGCGTACCTCGCCAAATGGTTGAACTCATGAAGGTACTCACGTCACGCATTTGCGCCCTGTTTGGCGCAAGGAACTCCTTCTTCTTGACTTCATCAGCCGGGCAGGACATGGGCCCGACGAAAGTCGGCGAACTCCTCCCACGAGACCACGTGTCCGCGGGCTGCATGGCGAGGAAGTTCTCCCACCATGAGAGTGCCGCACCCTCCAATTGATGGGATGCGAAAAGTGCCCTCTCGCTCCCGCATCGAGCAACGCGTTGAGCTTCCGCTCAACCGGACGCAGCCGATCGTCTGCGTCCAAGGATCTCTGACCGGAGAAAGTAGGAGGTCGAGCACGGAGGAACTCCGCAAGCCCCCACGAGATCGGCGACCACCTCCGGATCCGAGGCACGGAGAGGGAGTGGAGGTGTTCTGGCGATGACCTCCAACACCCTACGGTCCTCCGAACGATTGCGTTCGATTTGCATGAGGACTTCCGCCATGGTCGGAGGAGGAAGTTCCTCATCGGGACTACCCACCGATTCTCGCCGCTCGTGTCCCACCACCATCCCGATTCACTAAGATAAGTTAGCTACAAGCCCGAGATAAAAAGAAGGCGAGAAATGCAAACTCAAGAAAAGGGCTCAGAATAACCACCAAGAGTACAAGACCAACAATCACCAAATCGACTTCCTGAAACGACTAACCCGTATGGAAGAACGAGTAATCGTGTGAGAAAACCCAAAATTTTCAGAACTAAATTCTAGCTCAAAACAGTCCAAAAATCAAGGTATAACCACCTAATAGAGTATAGGCATTAGCTAATCTCATATCACTTCTTACCCTTTCATTCCCACAAGTTTTAGTTGAATTTACCTCTCATTTCCTACCTTAATTTCTAACCACTAGCTAGCTGTCCAAATTCCTTCCTCCAAGCTCTCATGTTTCTTCCAAAACCAAGTTAATCGATAGAGGCTAATTTTTGAAAGGAAGAGAGGAACAACTTTTTCAAACTTAAGTGAGAGTAAGGTGAGATGAGCAAGCTAAGACAGGTAAGGAGCAAAATTAGAGAACTTACTTAAGTTTTTATCAATTATTTGAAAGTAAGTTTTCAAAATATCCTAAAGGCGACCAAGCTAGGGTTTCTACAGTCGAAGATGGCTCGATACCAACTTTGTGAGGACCGGAATATTTAACTAGTAACACTTAACCTCCAATTGGTTCTAGCATTACTAATTAAACATTCTAAGCCTCGATGGGCATATGTTTCCCAGAATTGCAACATATGCACATCATCACAAAATTACACATCATTTCCATACAACATACATCACTAGGTTTAATAACGACATACATAAAGTAAAGTTATTACAAAAGAGAGCCGACCGGCCAAATAGGACAATAAACAAGAATGACAGCGGAAGCAAAAGGTGCCATAAGATGGCTAGAACAAAAGTCGACCGGTTAGCCATACACCCACAAGGCAACCGACCGGGCGCTAAGCTAGTCGCCCATAGCTACCACAACACAGCTCGCAAAAGTGAGGCCCCTCAGGCTCACCTTCTTCCTCTGCAACAAAACAATTAAGCATAGCAACTGAGTACAAAGATTGTCTTTGTACCCGCAAGAATGACGTGTGGAATAGCAGACCTATTCATATACTACATGCAAGCTTATTTAGGTGGAGGTTGTATGTCTCATTTTGCATGAAGCCAACTTTATTTGCAATAACGTAATACATTTTAAAAGCAAGTTTGCAAATCTGTTTTGTTATCAAAGTAATGAAGTAAAGATACATACAAGTAACCACACAGGCGACTATCCCAATAGCCACCACAACATAGCACTAATCACGATTCGTACCACCCATCAAGTTTTAATTTAAAAGGTTGTAGTCTAACTCTTGAAAGACCTTGCCAAGCGTGTCCATAACCTAGGGCGAGGCTATTCGAATAGTTTTAACCTGCAGGGCGTACCAATGCACCCACACTTGCATCGCTTTAAGCCACAAAGCACACTTAGAAGGTATCTTTGCACGGCTAAGTCCTACGAGACTTTTTCCAATATTGTGTATCAACCACGAGCCGCTCGTATGGGTAGAAACATCATACGCTTACATTGCAAGCTGAAAGACAACAAATCCCATCACGGGTGATGTCTTTCGGACACTACAATGCTCCCAACACCATCCCTCCTGCGACCTCCTGCGACCCGAGGGCAATACACGCCAAAGTACTAAGTCAAGAGAGGTCCCATACCCTCTAATGTGGTTAGCACGCTAAAATGCTTGGTTTAGTGTAACAAGATGTTCGGTCCTTGTTGACTCAGGCACCATTCCAAATACACCAAAATCACACCAACATACTATTCGCCCAAGTCTAAATCATTTTGTTTTCAGTTTTTAGTTTTCATAAATAGACATGGCACAAGGTGGAAATCATAATCATAATAAGTTTTAAGTGATCAAGGTTATCGACAAGTCGATAACCGCCCATTTCTACCGAAACTAAGCATGGCTAAGCAATTGATTCGCAACTACTAAGTGACAAGAGCCCATCCACGAACTCTAAATCACAGCAAGTAACCTAGGCTCATGGTAGTAGAGGATAATCATTTGCTAAGGAAATGCATCTACTAGGCCAACTATTAAAACAAAGTAGCAATGCATACATAGAATTTGTAATCAACATAAATACTTAAAATACTGGGATTAACATGATCAAACCGCTTGCCTTCTTCTCGTTGCTCAATTTGTTGTGGAGGGTCGCTCTCGGGATTACCGCAAATGTCGAATCCTAAGCGAAAAGGCAAAAAGAACCAAGAACAACCAATAAGACTAGCAACACTTAACAAAAGAGCAAGCAAAAACTATCCAAATGCGACGAAACTTAGACACAAGGTGAAATACGAATATACCAAGACATAGAAACTGGAAAAACCTAATTTGGATTTGTGGTGCAAAAGATATTACCTAAAAACACATTTTTGGCCATAATTAGCACTGTAGCTAAAACATTTTCTAGAAAGATTTTTAAGCTGAAATTTTTATGGTAGCTATCTACTGGCATAGAGGTAACCCATATAAAATTTCAGGTCATTTGGAGTTGAACTGATTTAGTTATGATTTTTCTAAGAGGCAAAACTAACATAATGCACTTTCCAGAAAGATAAACTTGTGCAAAAACCCATTCCATATTATAGTATGATAACTGAGGGATTTCCTAACATCAAATTTATATTTTTAGAATTTACAGGGAATTATTGGTGCCTATTACAACGTTAAATGAACTTTTAATTGCTATTAATAAGGTTAAATCCATTAACATATTTTTCTGGTGCTGATTTAGACCTATCCCATTTTTAGATTAAAGTTTAGTTAATAACAAATTTATCAAAGTTAAAATCATTCAATTTACAGATATCCAGAAAAAGATATGCATTTTCCAAGTTTTAATACAATTCTGGAATATATAAAAAATAGCAAAAACAAGCTATTAAAGATTACAGAATTTTCTACCACAGAAGCATAGCTAAAAGCATTTTTATATTAAACTTTAGTGGAATACAAATTTATTACAGTTGGTTTCATGTGAAAAGGACTTATCTAGAATTAGTTATGATTTTCTAAAGTTTTGAGGCAATTTTCAGTTGATAAAATAATTACTTACAGAAATAAAAACCAACCCAACCGACAATAAGCGACGTGGGCGCTGCGTGGGCGTCGATCACGAAATCCAACGAGCCACACGCGACGAAAAGCAGCGCGCGCGCGATTCATAACAGAAACCCACCGTTGGATCAAGATCCAACGGCCACGAGGAAGCATGCAACCGAGGGTGCGATTACCTCGGCGAACCACGACCGCAGATCTAAAGATGAGCGGCTCGTAACCCAAATCTAACCGGAAGGTCCGATTGCACACATGATCTCACCGCGAGATCACGAGATGGACGGTCCCAGATGATGAGGGAACCGGATGGTCCGAATGCATACAAGATCGGGCGCGCAGATCACGAAATGGACGGCGGTCCAAGATCGAAGTGCAACTGGAGGCTTGACGCGGGGCGCATGTCGGTGGATCGAGAGTCATACATGCGAGATTTAACACACGTGCACAGTGCGCGTGGGCCCACCTGGCAGTGACTTAAAAGAGGCTTTTAGGACAACTAATTAATTACTAATGACCAATGACTAGTGATGATTAGCAATTAATGTGTCCTAAAGATCTTGAACAGAGGCGGTCGAGGCGAGGGCCCACTTGTCGCTGAGACATCGGCGAGGTTAAGACGCCATTAATACCAGCAATGATTGGGTATTAACTGTGTCCTAACAAAATGACGACAACGGCGCTCCCAGCTGACAAAAACCGAGCGGCTTCCACGGCTTGTCGCCGGCGACTCCGGTTGCGGCGGCGCCGGACAATGACCAAAATGGGATCGCAATAACACCTGGAATCTAATGGTGGCATTCGCCGCGCGAGGACTAGAACGCCGGCTGGCCGGAAAACGAAAACAGGAACCCTACGGCTAAACACGAAAATAGCGAAAAGCTCAGCTGCAGACCTAGGATGCGGGTGCCATAGCTTCTAAGGACTAATCAGAAGCTACCTTAGCGAGAAGAGGCTTCACAGACGGCCGGAGAAGCTTGACCACGGTGGAAGCTCGCCGGACTTGGAGAAGAAAACCCGAAAATGACACCCTGAGCCACATGGGTGATACCAAGCATGAACATAGCTTCATTACGATCCACAGAAGCTATAAGAGCAAGAGATGAGGAAGTGGTGCACTCACCGGAGCTGAGGAAGACGATACTCACTTTTTGGCCGAATTTGAACAAACCCCAAATTGGACAATTCACGAGAATCAAATCCAAAATTAAGTGAGGGAAATGTCCAAGATAATAAAGGGATAAGGTTAGGCGAAGAAACATGAAGGAGGACCACTGAACACCAAGAACACCGATGGAGCTCCACGGGTCAACAATGGCGATTTGCCATTTTTGAGGTATTAAGCTCCAATCTGTGAGTGAGGCTTGGTGGTGATCTAAAGAGATACTAGGAAGCAATGAGGGTGCTTATAAAGCCTTGAGGACATTAGGTTTGCACCACAAGCTCTCGGCGGCAAAACACAAAGCACAATGAGCGCCGACAAGGGAAAAAGGTTGGGGATGGTGCATTAGGGTATGGCTCGGCTCAGAGGGTCTCCCATGCCCCTAAATGTCAGCTAGAGTGACAGTAGGAGGCATGAAATGACACTGCCATGCCCTCCACTATTCATGCACGGCTAGAGGTTGAAGAAGACTAGGAAAGACACTCGGGCGATTCTCAACCGCAGGATTCAAAACGAACGTCAGAGATTACGCCACGCCTCCGAGGGTTAAAACACACGGGGAGATTACGAGCCCTACGATCAGAAACGAACGACTCGGATTGCTCCACGTCGCAAACTCTTATTTACCACGAAGGGGTACGCGAGCGTTGGATCTTAATCCAACGACTCAGATTCAAAAATGCAACCGGATGGTCCGAAGGGTTCGGGAGATCTCAATGGTTGGATGGGAATCTAACGGTCGACAATCAAACTTGCAACCGGAGGGTCCGAATGGTTTCACGCGCGCGCCGTGCGATTTAGATCCAACGGTACCGATTCACGCGCGTTTTGAAAGAGTGGCTCGGTGCGATTAGTTGATCGACCAAAACAATTGGCTCGAGCCCGAGTCTGACTCGAACCCGAGTAACAGTAAAACCAAGTTTGACTTTGAAATAAAAACAGAGACTTTGAAAGATTTATTCGAGATAGCAAATTAACCCCAAGAACTATGAAAATTTTACAGAAGCTTGCTAACTCAAATATTAACCTTGGGTAAAATTTTCAGAGGTTTTTATACTGTGAATAAATCTCCCAAAATTCTGCAAGGCTCTGTTCAAATGTTTGACTGGGGATCAAACATGTTTGACTGCCTCTAAAAATATTCAAACAATTTCTAAAAATTGTGAAATTTTTCAGAGGGGTCACATACCATCACAGAGACTTAGGAAAAATATTTCCAGATGATGATCATAAGATTTGACAAGATTGTTTTTGGAATGCCAAGATTTAGATCAAAAGGACTTGTGACAATGTACTTGTAACAGCCCTAACTTAGGGTTTGTATTTCAAATGTAAAATTTTGAGGAGAAATAAAAACTTTTGTTGTCTCTTCAAATCATTTGGAAGTTTTCCAAATTTTCCCTAGCAATTTCCATTTTCTAGAATTAAATTCTTGTGAATGGAGATTGTTGTCAGCTAATTCTTAGCTTTCAAACTTGTGATCATCCTCTGAAATTATTTTTCCTATCATCTTGATCATCCTATCTACCTCCCTGAATTATTTCACAATTTTTAGATTTTGTTTGCTATTTTAAATGGCCAAGTCAAACTAGTTGAAAACCTGGTCAAACTCCCTGTACAGCAGCTTGTGAATTTTCTCTAGAACAATGCAGTGCATAAAAAGTTCTGGAAAAATTATACAAGGTTGTCCTCTGTCCCTAGTAGCTACCATAAAAATTTCGAAATTTTTAGAGCTCAGGAGCTACCTCTAAAAATTCCCCAAACCTTCTCTGTCTTTTAAAATCAAATTCTAAAAGTACTGTTCCTCGGGCCCGAACCCAACTCAGGCTCGCGTCCGACTCGCACACTTGGTTCGGTTGCGTCAACTAAACGCACCGCCCGAGTCCAATTGATCGCGACCGTCCGATGCAAATCGAACGATCCACGTCGCATGCGCAACCGACCTGTCCGAATGCATACATCAATCTCGACCGTCCATCTCAGATCCAACGGTCAGCATCTTTCCGATCGAGTAGAACCTCTGGCTCGCACCGCTTTGCTCCTGTCGCTGACATGTGAGTCCCACCTGTCAGCATCGACCTCGTCTTCTCCGCACCTCACCGGAGCTCGCGGACGTTAGCGCATGGGTGCCACGTACCTCGCCGCTACCACCTATATGCCCTCGTGTCCGTCTTTGGTGCATCGCCAGGCCTTCTTTACCTCACCGCGACCACTCATCCCTCGTTTTCCCGTTCTGTAGCTCTCCGCCGCTTTCTTGATTTCGCCGAGAAGAACCCTGGCGCGCCGCCGTGTTAGCGCCGCCCTTGATTCCGCAACCACGCCATCGTGATCTACTCTCTTCGCCGCTTCCATTTTGCCCATCCAGGACCCTCGGCGTCCAAGATATCGCCAGGCACCTTCGCTGCCTCCGCCTCGGTTGCGGCGGCCCCGCGAGCTTGCTAGTGCTCGGTGAGTTTCTAGCCGACACTTAGTCCCTTAGGATCGCATTGATGCACCGAGTCTAACGGTGGGCTTGTTTACGCTTTGTGCATCGTTGCGCGCGTGCGACCAATTCTTCTCAAGCTCGGTTTTCGCCGTGGAAATTCCGGTCACCTCGGGCTTTCTTCGTCGGCGTTATCGTGTGCTCCTTGCTCTCGGTGTTGAGGCGGCTTAAGCACACCTTCCGAGTCTTCTAGAAGCCCGTATCGCCGTCTCCGCGTGGACCGTGCTTTCTTCTCCACCTCCGGCCGTCGTGAGCTCATCTCCGTCGACCATCGGGCTCCGCGTCACCGTCATCGAGTTCGCTAGGTCCTTGCGAACCCGAAGGTACCACTCTTTCGCCCAGAAACCTCCTGGTTTGCTAGTTCGGTTGCGCGGCCGCGCCACCGTGCCCGTGCTCGCCGGTGAACCGCCGGTGATGATTTGTTTGACTCTAATCATGTCTACCTTGAGTCTCTGTCTTGTGGGCCCTATTGGCTAATCCCGTTTAGAGAACCTTTAATCCAGCCCGTTATATTTCCCTCTGAGTCGCTGTCATGTGGGTCCATGTTGTCAGTTAGGTTTGTGTAGTTCTGGTTATGCGTGTTCTCTGTTGGGAAGCGTACTTCTCTGTGAGAGTGTTTTAGGTTTGCACCTTAGTAAGCCGAAGACGTATTCTTTGAATACGCCTTCGACGTCACTTTAGGCGGGTGCGCTGTCCTGGTCAGCGTTCATGGCCCGCCGTCGATGGTGGGGCTTCTTGATCGCGGTAGAAAAAGTATTCATTGCTTTAGTATTTCTGGTTTATGTTTTCTGTTGAGCTGTTAATTCAATCAAACTTGTAAAATGTATAACTAATTCAATTTTTGTCCAAATTGCATGAAACCAGTGCTGTTAATTTTCATTTCAAATGTATTATTTACTAAAATTAGTTTCATCCATGTCTCTGTAGCAAAAATCTGTTAATTAATAAAATGATGTCTTATGTATCTTCTAGATTAGAAAATGCATATCTCTTTCAATATTTGTCCAAATCCAGTGAAACCAATTTTGTAATTTGCCATTTTTAATGTACTAATTATTAGGATTGGTTATATACACTGTTTCTGTTCATGAAAATTTGTTAAGTAATTAACTAGTGACATGTCGTGTTTTTAGCTTAGAAAATTCATAGAAAATTATTAATAACTTAAAATGATTTGTTCTCTGTTTCTAAAATTCTGTTATTTCATGCTTAGGCTGCTGTGTGAGTTTTGGCTTGTTTGATGTTGTTGAATGTTTGAGTTTTGTCGGTGTTATTCGCTCTTATTTGTTTGTTATGTTCGATCGTTAGGCTTCGATATTTGCGGCAACCCCGAGGACGATCCTCCGCACCATATTGAGCAACAGCAGCCAAAAGCGCTTTGATCATATTTATCCCAGTATTTTAAAGTCTAATATTTTGTTTCAAATTGTATGTATGCATCGCTTAATTTGTGTTAAATTGATTAGTTAAATCCGTAGTCGCATATCCTGTAGCCAAAATATTGATCTCTACTACCGAGCCTAGGTTATTTGTTGTGATTAGAGGTCACTGGATGATCTCTTGTCACTTAGTAGATCCGGTCAACTTGCTTAGACATGCTTAGCTATCGGTAGAATCAAGCGGTTATCGACTTTAGTCGGTAACCTTGATCACACAAAATTTACTATAGCTTTATGTTTTAGCATTTCGCTATGTTTAATTGCAAAACTAAAAATGAAAACAAAATAATTTAGACTTGGGCACAATGGTATCTTTGGTGTGATCTGTTGGGTGTGACCGAAAGGTGCCCAGTCGCTTAAGGACCGAGTTACTTGCGCCACCGTCTTCGAGCATTTTGCGTGCTAACCACACTAGAGTATATGGGACCTCTCTGACCTAGTACTTTGGCGTGTATCGGTCCCGGTCGCAGGAGGTCGCAGAGGAACGGAGGTGGGAGCATGGTAGTTGTCCAAAAGCTTTATCCCGAGTGGGTAGTTGTCTTTTCGGCTTTACCATGTAAGCGTATGGTGTTTCTACCCATACGAGCGGCTCGGGTTGATACACAATATTGGAAACAGATCTCGTAGGACTTAGTCAGTGCTGGCATACCTTCGAAGTGTGCTTTGGCTTAAAGGCGATGCAAAGTGTGGGTACATTGGTACACCCCGCAGGTTAAAACTATTCGAATAGCCTCGCCCTAGGTTATGGACACGCCGGATACGCCCCAAGAACTAGACTACAACATTTAAATTAAAACTTGATGGGTGGTACGAATCGGGATTCGTGCTATTGTTGTGGTGACTATTGGGATAGTCACTTCTAGGTTGTTTATCTTTCGCTTTTGTTATTATTATCCTTATCGTTATTTCAATCTTAAAATGAATTGCAAACTTGCCTTTAAAATCAGATACCTTATTGCAAATGAAAATTGGCTTTATGCAAATGAAACATATGGCCTCCACCGCACAAGCTCGCATGTAGCATATGAACAGTCCGCTAGTTCACACGTCGGTCTTGCGGGTACAAAGACAATCTTTGTACTCGGTGCTTTGCTTAATGTTTTTGTTGCGAGGAAGGAGGTGAGCCTCGGGGCCTCACTTCGTGAGTCTTTGTCGCCGTGGGTGACGACTAGGCTTGGCGGTCCGGTCAGATGCCTTGTGGGTTGAAGGCACACTGATTGGCTTTGTTTATAGCCATCTTATGGCACTTTTGCTTCCGCTGTCTTTTTGTTGTTATTTGTGTATCTTGTGGCCAGTCGGCCATTGTCTGTAATATTGTTACTATTTGTTTATCTTCCGTTTGTAGTGTAATGTTTGGACTCTATGTTGAATGGAGTTGATGTCTAATTTTGTAACGAGGTGCGTATACTGCTTTCTGGGAAGTATACATATCTCGAGGATCAGTTTATTTGATTTGTGATGCTAGGACCAGGTGGTTGGTTAAGCATTACAAGCCAAATAAACTGGGGTCCTCACAGTACTACCATGATCCCTTGTACAAGAATTGTTTGGCACAACAGGAAATACATGATGTAAGAAAAAGTTTTAATTTCTACTGATTTTCTTACATTTGAAACACAAGCCCAAAATTGGGATGTTACAGAGCACCCCCATCTTTTTGTTGTTTAGTACTTTCCCTTGAATCAAGAAAGGAAAGTTTAAACAAAGCAATGTAAACAAAGATGTAATGATAACACTATGTTGTTATGTAAATTTCTTCTTTGTTATCATTGAAGGAAACCAAGACAACAGATGTTGAAGTTCCTCATAAATCATTTCTATTTCACTCCTTTCTAATCTTAAACTTGTTCCAAATCTCGGGACGAGATTTTCTTAAGGGGGGTAGGTTTGTAACAGCCCCAAGTTTATAAACAGTAATAAAATGCTTTATAAACAGAATGAGGTACTGCTCATAACATTACTGCTCATTTCTACACTTTGGGCAAGATGTTACAAATTAAAACCTTCCTTTTAGCCAAAACCCTAAAGAACCATTTGAAGTCTTAAAGGAATACAAGATAAAACTTGTATTATGACTGGAAGTATTTTTATTAAAGCCTAGATAAATTATCTTGGCTAAAAATATTTTGTTGTATTTTTAGAAATTATTTGGGCTTAAAGAAAAATTTATTGTCTTTAAATAAATATTTTCACTGAAATAAATATTTATGTATTTTACAAAGTGAAAATGTGGTTTATAAAATTTATCTGGGAAATATGTTATCCCAAAGCTTCCAAGAAAAATTTCATGATTTTATAAATTTATTTGCTATTTTTAAAAGCCCACCAAACCTTTTAAATATTTGAATAAGGTTTGGTCAACTAAACCGGTCTAAACCTAAACCCTTGCAATCGTGCGACTCGGTCTCATGTGGTTGGGTCCAACCAAAGGCAATTGGTCCGCTCGGTCACGTTCGCGCAAGCCCAAAACTCCACGCGTGATATGAGCCGTTGATCTTCAATCGAACGCAGCGGTTATAACACCCCGCGAGCCGTCCACGTGTGCATCTTAATCTCCGCCGTTGGATCTTGATCTAACGAGCGAGATCGATGTGTGCACCGGACAACTCCGGATCCCTTTTCAATCTCCACCGCTCATTCTCAATCCAACAGCGCACCCTTTTCGTTTTAAACTTAAAGGCGCGCTTATCCGGAGCCGTTAGATTCAGATCCTCACGGCTTTTCCTTTTACCGCGTGTTATAAAGCCCGCACTCCTGCGGCCGTTGGATCTTCATCGTGTGGTCCAGTTGGTGTATGCATTCGGACGACTCGGATCCCCTCACGATCGCAGCCATTCATTATTGATCTAACGGCGTAGCTTATTCCAATTTGAAATCGAGGCGCGTTTATGCGGGCCTTTGATTTCAATCCACGCGCCCTTTTTGACCGTGGGCCTTTAAAGCCCAAAATCGGTGGATCGTTGGATTTCAATCGTAAGGTCCATATGAGTGTATGCAATCGGACCATCCGGTTCAATTTTCCATCCTGACCGTAGAAATCAGATCCAACGGTGTTGTGCCATCGCATCTAAACGGGGCGACGTGTATCCTTTTAATCGATCGTTGGATTTTAATCCAACGCTCTCTTTGAAAGCAGAGCCGCGACCCTTCTTCGATTTCGATTAGATCTCGATCGATCGATCTAGATCGTGCGGTCCATATTAACTGGTACCGATTCAAACCATTTAATCTCTCTATTTATCGCAGCCGCCCATTTCTAATCGGACGGTTGGTGTTCTTTTCGCGTTTTAGGAGGCGCTATGCGGTCGTGGATCGCCAATGGACCCACATGTCACCGACTCTTATCTTCTTCCCTCTCTCTCAGCGCGCAGATTTCTCTGTAAACAGAGGAGAGGATTTATCCCAAAGTTTTTGTAACTAATTTTTGGGATAATTAGCCCTAAATGGACACCTCATCAAGCTCTAGACTTTTCCCAATTGTCCTGTAGCTCAACTCCCTTATATATAAACCCTAGCTTTTGAGTCAGCAGACCATTGTTGACCACCAAGCTCACTTTCTTCCTTGTTTGCCAAAGGATTTTGCTCCTATCCTTTGCTTATCCATCCTTAAGTTTGGTTTTACCTTGCATTAAAGATTTGATATCTTTGCGAGTTAAATCGAATTTATCTCTCTGTCGATCAACTTTGAGTTTTCGAAATCTTGGTATCTTTCCTATACTGTAAGCCAAAACCCTAGTTATGATATCTTGAGCATCTTAAGGACTTAAGAAGCTCCTGTGAATCATTCTTTTAAGCATCAGTAGCTTCAACTTGCTTCAAACCAAAAGTTGATATTATACCTTTCGGTTTTCCATGTCATTTTCAAAACCTAGGTTCTTCTTGTCAACTTACCATCTTATTTAGGTTTTGACTAAACCCTAGCAGACATGACAAGTTGATCTTTCAATTCTTGTCATCATCTATTTTGACTTCTAGTTGAGATCTGTCTCTAATTCTTTTGTCAAACTTAACCGACAAAAATGAATTTCTTCTTAGTTGATGTAATCTAACTAGTTAGGTTAGACTAAGGTTGGTTTGGGATATTAATTACCTAAAAGATCATGCTAAGTTTCATTTATGAACTTTTGCATGTTCTATATTCCTTTTCCAAACTTGCAATCTGTCTGTTTTCACTCTTTTCAAATCAAATCGACTTTGCACTAAACTCTAGTTTCATCTTTTGAAAACAAAGAAGCTATATTATGGGTTATTATCACTAATATGGGTAGTTATGGCTTAAGCATGTCTGTAATCATGCATTTCCAAATTGATCATGCCGCTTCCTTCATTTTGAGCTTCTTGTCGATTTGGCATTTATTGGATTTATTTGCTTTCTATAGAATCGGTTCATTTGAAGTTTTGAATCTACCTCGAATGCCTCAACTCGCAATGTAGTATACTACTACCAAGGCAAGCATCCTCTTTGCACCATATTGATCCCAAATTTTGTACAATAGCTTTTACAAATCCAAGTGATATCTGTGCATGCTATTTTTCGAAAATACAAAATGTGATCTGTTAGTAGTTAGCTATGACCAAACATGATGGATTATCTCAATTGTCACCATACACTTAACCCTAGCATAGTACTCGTATATCATAAGCTATATTTTTAGTTTTAGCTTAGACATGCGATCTAGAGATTTTAGAGTTTGACAAGCATATCTTGTCAAACATGGGAATCACAATCGAACTATTGTTATTTTAAACTCTTTGTCCAGCTTTCTTTCAATCACTCTTGTATTTGAAATTCAAATTGATCGGACAAGAGGAAGCTAGTGGTGGTGCTTTTGTGCACGAGATTGGGTTTGTGGTGGACTTGTCCGGGTTAATTAAGGACCGAACTCGACCATTCGGTTCAAGTCCCCACGTACTTCCACATGCAAGGTGGATCCAAGAATGTGGCGGCGGTGGTGCAGTGGCGGAGGCCAACCAATGTGTCGAGATCCGAGTTTCTTGGTCTTGCCGGTATTACGGCGCTTTGTGCAGATTTTTCTAGCATTGCTAAACCAATGACCCGACTCACGCAAAGGGGGTTCCTTTGTGTGGACGGACGCTTCGAGGCCGGGTTTGGACTTTGAAGAACAAGTCGGTGAATGCACCTATTCTATCCTTGCCCGGAGTGGCAAGCGCTTCACGTGTACACGGATGCTTCTGGATTGGACTCGGATGTGTGCCGATGCAAGAGGGCCGAGTAATCTCTTATGCTTCTAGACAGCTTGAAGACTCATGAGCGAATTATCCCACTCATGATCTCGAGTTGGCGGCGATTGTGTTTGCTCAAGTCATGGAGGCATTACTTGTATGGGGAACGATCGCGATATCTTCACCGATCACAAGAGCCTTAAGTATATATTCACGCAAATGAGAGCTAAATTTGAGGCGTGGAGGTGGTTGGAGTTAATCAAAGATTATGACCGACTATCCAATCACCCCGTAAGGCTAATGTGGTGGCTGATGCCCTAAGCGGGACGAGGGTACCTCGTAGCGTTGTCCTTGGTCTCGAGTTTGAGAAGATGGGTATTTCTTTACGTCTTCACCGTTCTGCGCAGCAGAGACACGATGATCATCCATGCCGCCATTCCCGAGCGCGTGCTCGAGCTCAACAAAGACGATCGGCTCCTTTCAGAGGTGCGGAAGAGGATCTCGGAGGGGCGTTCCCTAGATTTTAGTGTGGATGAACACGGTGCGGTTCGTTTCAAAGGCCGGCTGTGTGTACCCCAGAAATCACCGGTGAAGGATGATATTCTTCGTGAGGCTCACCGGACCCCATATTCGGTACATCCAGGAGAGACCAAGATGTATCGTGATCTGAAACAAATCTTTTGGTGGAAGCGGATGAGGGTGGATATTGCTAAATATGTCGCTGCTTGTGGCGTTTGTCAACAGGTAAAGGCCGAGCACAAACGTCCTGCTGGTTTGTTGCAGCCCTTGGAGGTACCTGAGTGGAAGTGGGAGCATATCACTATGGACTTTGTGGTTTGGTTGTCGCGCTCGCCCCGAGGGCGAGATGCAATATGGGTCGTGGTGGGCAGGCTTACAAGTCCGCACACTTCATACCGATAAAACGACCAACACAAATGCAGACCTAGCCCCGTTGTACATCCGAGAGGTGGTGAGACTGCACGGTGTACCCAAGTCCATTGTTTCTGACCGAGATGCCAAGTTCGTCTCTAAGTTCTGGCAGAGTCTTCAGGCTGCGTTGGGCACGACAGTTTCCCTCAGTACAGCTTTTCACCCTCAGACGGATGGTCGATCGAGCGGACCATTCGGACCACTCGAGGACATGCTTCGTGCTTGCGTGCTATCTTGGAAGGGCAGTTGGGAGGACTATCGGCTTTGGCGAGTTCGCTTATAACAATAATTATCAGGCGAGTATCAAGATGCCTCCTTTTGAGTCTTTGTATGGTCGGAGGTGTGTTTCCCTCTTTGTTGGGATGCAAGGGTGAGAGGTCGTTGCTTGGTCCGGATCTTGTTCAGAGACCGTGGAGAAAGTGCGGAGGTTCGTCGAACTCATTGGTCGCCTGAGCCGACAAAAGAGTTATGCGGATGTTCAGCGCAGAGAGTTGGAGTTTGCGGTGGGTAGCCTTGTGCTCCTTCGGGTGTCTCCAACCAAGGGTATTGTTCGTTTTGGTACCACCGGGAAGCTTATCCCGCGGTACATCGGTCCTTTTCCAATGGTTGCTCGGGTGGGTAGTTTGGCTTATCGTTTGGAGTTGCCAAACTCATTGAGTGGTGTGCACAATGTTTTCCATGTGTCTATGCTGAGGAAATACTTACTGGGATCCAGAACACAAGATTGACCTGGAACAGGTCACAGTGGAGCAGGATCTCACTGTGGAGAGTCGGCCAGTTCGTATCTTGGACACATCGGAGCGGGTCTTGAGGAATAAGACCATCAAGTATGTGAAGGTCCTTTGGACGAATCAGTCTGAGAGAGAAGCTACGTGGGAGTTGGAGGATCATTTGCGAAAGAAGTACCCCGAGCTCTTCGAGGCTGGTGAGTACCCCTAGTTTGGGTGGCTTTTTGCTTGTTGTTCTTTTCTTTGTGGTCTGTAGAGTTGGATTCGAGGGCGAATCCTTTTTAAGGTGGGAAGAATGTAATACTCCGGAAGTGTGAGAAGTCAAGAATCGGGTTAATTAAATTTAATCGGTAGAGAATTATTTAATCGGGGAAGATTTTATTTTCAGAATTCGCCAAAACAAGATTAAAGAGGGGCTTTTCCGCTTGTTCTCATCCACTTGGGCCTCGGCCTTGGCCCATCTAACCTAGTAGTGGCCGGCCAAAGGAGGGGGAGGTGCCACCCTCCCCAAACCCTAGCCGCCCCCCTTTTCCCTCCTCCCACTTGCAGCCGCCCCTCCCCTTTCCCTTGGCCGACCCTTCCCCTCTCCCTTGCGCCTCCCCTCTGCCCAGGTGCTGCTCCCTCGCGACTCCCCTTCGTCTAGGCTGCTGCCCCTTGCGCAAGAAGGAGAAAGAGAGGAAGAGAAGAAGGAGAAGAAGGAGAAGAAGATCTTGTGTGGGATTGGTTCAGCAAATTCTAGCGGTTCTACAAGGGTAACGAGATGCCTTCCCCGCTGTTTGATCCATAGTAGATGCGAAACCGATTAGAATTGTTGGTTAAATGTTGGGCTGCAGAAGATTCGATTCTGTCCAGTACCTTGCGTGGGGATTTTCGTGTTTTTAGAGGCTGAATTTTAAGATTCCATCTCCTAGAGTTATGTGGTTTATGTCGTTATCTTTCAGTAGCCTCGAAGATCACTCGATTCCGAGGTATGAGTCAAAAGTTATGGTCGATTTAGTATCTGCGGCCAGAAATCTGACGAGAATAATCTGTCTGGATATTTCCTAAAATATGAAAGGGAAATTGGTAGAATCTGAAAGTTCACACAACTAGGTTATTGTAGATAATTCTATAACCTTTTTCAGATTGATAAAGAACGGTCAATTCGGAGTTACCTATTAAAAGTTATGGTCATTTTAGTTTTGCTGTTCGATTGTGTAGGCAATTTCTGTACTGAAAGTTCAAACAATGTTTAGCCTAATATTTTGGCCGAATTGGATTATCGTGTCAACTAGAGTATTGTAGATTAGTCAGTTAAGAATCTACAGAAATTGGGTTTACCTCTTTTTGACTTCCAGTTCATAAGTTATGTCAATTACCGTGCGCTGTCCAAAACGGTATATGGCAGAAACGTTGTTTTCGATTTCAGCTTTGTAATCTCGTTTTGAGTCGTCAAGTAGCGATGTAGAATGCCGATTAGTAGCGCTGAGTATATTATGTCTTAATTGAAATTATTTTACCTGTTTAGGAGGTGAAGCCTCAGGTTTAGGAGTATCAACTTGGCCGGCTAGCGCGTCGCATCGTGGAAGGCAAGTAATTGTAGCAGTGTTACTACCGTTTAATTGGTTGTTCTTACTACTTGCAATCCATATGATTCTCATATTTTGAAGTATTATGCCATGGTTGGTTGACTTACATATGAGATGATAACAGCAATTATTAATTTAATGGTTTACATTGGATATCTTGTGTGTAGTTATGAAGTGGTTGCTTTATGTGCCGAATGTGGATCATGGATGTATTTTCCATAGTGATTATGTGGTAGTAGTACAAGTTAATCTTGTTGGTGCCCTTATGGAGATGTCACATATGTGGTTTATGAGTATCATATCATTCATAACATATCATTACATTGCATTGTGGATGTCGCCGCTTATGGCCGCGACCGTACCGGTACAGCATCGTACATTGCCGTAGTACGATGCACACTCTTACCTTGATGGGTAAGAGTGAAGTGGAGAATGGCATGCATTTGCATTAAGCATTATGGATGGAGGACATGCATACTTATGCCAATGGTTGAAATCTTAAGAGGCAGGACTCATGTTAGTCCATGTGGTTAATTGAATGAGGTAGTGGAATGTGGTTGCGGTCATGCAATAATATAATTTGTGTTGTAGCTTGCTTGTTATTTGATTAACCTGTTACTCAATTTACTTGCTGAGATTTTATCTCACTCTTGTTGTTTCTTTCCCCCTTTCAGGTGATTCTTAAGCATTCCTGGGATGGGTAGAGCGGCACTACAATAATGCACTCAAATCATAGTTTCATGCTGTAATAAAGTTGAGAGGAAACTAGCCTAATGACTAGCTATTCACGAGTGTTCTGTTGAGTTATTATTGATGCATTTGTGGACTACACTTGGATTAATCTGCTAGAGGTTGTTTAATTATTGAACTTGTTACCGTTATCTTTATTCCCTTAGTTGTTTATGCTTCCGCTTATTGATTCTTGCCTAGAGTTGCTGCCGAAATAATCAATTTTAAAATTATTGGCTAGCTGTAGAGTGGTTAAGTAGCATTCCAGGGTAATGTGGGTCCTGGGGTGTTACAACACCTTCAGTACCATCTAATCTGTCATCAGCCCCTATAACCCAACAGAGATAGAAAAATGATTCCATCGTATAAAAGTACAATCATGGCACAAATTTATCTGCATAACACCAAAGCATACAGCATAACTTGGCACTAATTCGTAGCATAGGCCAATCTCAATACATCATCATCCCTAGTTCTAAATAACCAGCCCTGAACCAGGCCATCACCATTCAATAGAGGCATATAATCACAAAACAAGTGCATCTAAACAAAGATCACACAAATCATACATCTGACACGGGAATCTGACATGGGAATTGGGAGGAGCAGATTGGGAAGTCTCACCAAGATGAGGTCGAAGAGGGTGGCCTGGTCCAGCTTGGAGACACCGGAAAAGCAGGGCGGCGTCGGGGACGGGGAGCAGCAAGGGCATTGGCGACGAGGAGAAGGGGACTCAGGGTTGGAAGTAGGAGCTGGTGGCGAAGCAGCGGGTGGCTGGGCGTCATCGATGTCGGGGGCAGCCGTCGAGGAGGACGCTTCAGGCGGCGGCAGCGTCGTGGTCGGGTGCGCTCAGGTGAGGAGTAAGGCGTTGGGGAGGGGGCGCAAACCCTAGCGGTACCCTACTAATAAAGGGTTCCATAATAGAACCGCCTGTTGATACGGGGGATGCCCGATCTTCACGACGTAGGATCAGTGTTAACTTTGGATCCGTGTAACCTGACGAACCGATGGCGCCAACCACTGTCAAAACAGCAACCTGCGATAAAAGAATTCGCCCAACCACACGCTCGTGATCCCGTCTACCCGATCACACCAAGTAGACGTGTCGCTGCTCCTGCAAAACACAAGGAATCACAAGAACGACGGAACGACACAACAGATTGGAACTCCCTATTCTAATTGGGGGGGGCAATATTGCTCAAACCCTAGAATCAAGAGTATATTGATCTGTTAAAAAAATGACGTCCCTTTACACGGCGGCGCCTCCTATTCTTTAATAGCCGGCCACACCGTACGCGCAAAAGGAAATAACGAATTCCTAATTGATTCGGTTCCTAATTACATGGCCGAAGCCGGTGCCTATTCGGCCCAAAGATGGCTGCATGTGTCAAAAGATGGCAATAAAATCCACCAGGAGCATTTAATGCTACTCTATTTCCTTTTGCCATGCATGCACATGTATGCTGCACCTCCCTGTATGTGCATGGTCCACACATGCATGCAATAATCCACGTCAACACATAATTGCAGCAGCAACTTGGTCATGCACACATGTGCGGTACATGCATGCAACACATGTAGCCTTTATTTCTTCTCCACGTATGCATTGTCTTCTTTTGGTGTTCCCATCTTTTCGCACCTTCTGCTGGATGCGTACTCCTAGACAACATATAATCTTCTTGAGTCCCAAAGTCTCCTCACGCGTAAACCTGAGAACAATTAAAATACTAGCATTAGGTAGTAACCAGTTCTCATATAAATAAAAACCAAATTCAATTAGGAGCGAGTTCACCTGTTAAGGAATCTTTTTAGCTCGTGTTCGTGTAATCGGTCCAATCGGTGGGATGTCCTCATCATCCTCCCCCTCTTGAAAAGGAGTCGTCCTCGACTCTGATTCTTCCGGTCCAAAGAACGGTGACAAATCAGCAACATTGAATGCAGAACTCACAGCATAATCATCACCTGGAAGTTCTATCTTATATGCATTGTCATTGATCTTCTCAAGTACTCTGAATGGGCCATCTCCTCGAGGCATCAACTTGGACTTATGCTTGTTCGGAAAGCGTTCTTTGCGTAGATGCACCCAAACCAAATCACCTGGTTCAAATAACATCTTCTTTCTTGACTTGTTCGCCTTCTCAGCATAGTAACGTGTTTTCTTTTCAATTTCTTCTTTAGTCTTGACATGAATTTGCTTCACATATTCAGCATGCTTTGACGCCTCCATATTAGCCCATTCATGTAGCGGCAGTGGCAGCAAATCAAGTGGTGTGATTGGTTTGAAACCATACACCACCTCGAACGGGCACAATTGAGTAGTAGAATGTACTGCCCTATTGTAAGCAAATTCTACATGCGGCAAACAATCTTCCCACTCTTTTAGATTCTTCTTGATTGTAACATCCCATTATTGGACTTGTGTTTCAAATGTAGGAAAATGGCTAAGAATTAAAACTTTTTCTTACATCATGTATTCCCTGTTGTACCAAACAATTCTTGTACAAGGGATTATGGAAATACAATGTCACAAGTCTATTTGATCCAAACTATGATATCCCAAAAAAAATCTTGTCAAATATTGTGATCATCATTGGGAAATATTTTTTCTAAGTTTCTGTGATGGTATGTGGCCCCTCAGAAAAATTTCACAATTTTTAGAAATTATTTGAATATTTTTAGGGGGCAGTCAAACTTATTTGACTTTCAGTCAAACCTGAAATCAGAGCCTTGCAGAATTTTTGGAGATTTATTCACAGTATAAAAACCTTTGAAAATTTTACACAAGGTTAATATCCGAGTTAGCAAGATCCTATAAAAATTTCATAATTTTTGGAGTTGTTTTGCTATCTCAAATAAATCCTCCAAAGTCTCTGTTCTAATTGGAAAGTCAAAACCTAAATTCACTGTGCTTTGGGTTCGAGTCAGACTCGGGCTCGAGCCAATCGACTCGGTCCAGTTAACTAACTGCACCGAGCCCCTTTAAAAAGCGCGCGTTGAATTTCAACCATTGGATCTTAATCGCGCGGCCCTTGTTCTTTTAAACATTCGGACCTTCCGGTTGCTTGTTCAAATGTCAACCGTTAGATCCCCATCCAACCACCCTGATTCACCAAAACATTCGGACCTTCGGTTGTTTGTTTGAATCTAAGCCGTGCGTTTCTAATCCATGGGCTCGTGTTCTCCTCTGTTGTTTAAACCTCCAATCGTCTCGTTCAATCTGAGCCGTTGGGTTAAAATCCAACGCTCACCTTTTCCCTTCGTTGGGTTTTAAACTCAGAGGCGTGGCGCAATCTCAGCCGCCCGATTGAAATCGTAGGGTTTTGGATCGCTCGAGCTTCTCCTCTGGTCATCTTCAACCTCCAGCCGAGCATGAACAGTAAGGGAGGGATGGCAATGTCATTTCATGCTCCCTACAGTCGTCCTAGCCAACATTTAGGGGTATGAGAGACACTCTGAGCCGTGCCATGCCCTAATGCACCATCTACCACCTTTTTCCTTGTCGACCTCGTCTTGTGCTTTGTGCTTTGCCGCCTGAAAAGCGTTTGGTCCAAACCCTAATGCCTTCAAAGCTTTTTAAGCACCCAACACACTTCCTGGTGTTTCTTTAGACCACCTCAAACTCCATTTACAGTATTGGAGCTTAACTCCTCAAAACCACCAAATCGCCATTTTTGAACCGAAGAGCTCCATTGGTGTTCTTGGTGTTCCAGTGGTTCTCCTTCACGTTTCTTTACCATATTCTTATCTCCTTACTATCTTGAACATTTCCCCTCACTTAATGTTGGATTTGATTCGCAGGAATTGTCCAATTTGGGGTTTGTTCAAATTCGGCCGATTTTGGTCATCTTCTTCCTCAGCACAGGGTACCATTTTCAACCTTTCTTCTCCAAGTCCGGCGAGCCTCCACCGTGGACCAGCTTCTCCGGTCATCTTTGAAGCTTCTCTTCATCAAGGTAGCTTCTTATTAGTCCCTAGAGGCTCTGGCACACGCTTCTTTGGACTGCAGTGGAGCTTTTTGCTAATTTCATGTTTAGCTGTGAGAGCTCCATTTCCATTTTCCGGCTAGCCGGCGTTCTGGTCTCTCACCGCCGGCGAGAATGCCACCAGTAGGTTCGTAGTGCTATTGCGATTCCATTTTAGTTCTTAGTTGGCGTCGCCGCGGCCAGTGTCGCCGGCGGCAAGCCGTTGAAGTCACTCGGGAGTTTGCCGGCAATAAGCTCCTGTTTTCGTCATTTGGTTAAGGCACATTAATTACCAGTGATTGATAATCATTAGTTCATTAATTGTGTCTTAAGCTGTGTCATTGAGCCACTGTCAGTGGGCCCAACATCCTTAAATCATCCACTGGCATAATCCCGTGCGTGTCGGACATCATTAATGACTAATTATTGGTTAATTAATGTGTCGAAGGTTATCGCTGTGGGAAATTCACTTTTGGGTCTCTGACGTGCGGGCCCTCTAATCTCTTAAATCGCATCTGTGCCAGTCATTAGGTCGCATTAATTGCTAGTTAATCACTAATCATTGGTGTTTAGTAGTTAATCGTTGTCTTAATGCAACCCTCGGTCTCACTGACATGTGGGTCCTCTTTAAAACCCTCCCCGCGCACTTAAATCCCGTACGTAGCACTTTGTTGATCGTGGACCGTCGATCCCGTGATCAACGGCCCAGATCTAGAGTGCATTCGGACCCTCCGGTTGCCTCTATCATTCTTGACCGTCGATCTTGAGATCAACGGCTGAGATCTGATATGCATTCGGACCATCCGACTGATGGTGCGCTTTGGACCGTCCATCTGCAGATCTGCAGCTTTGATTGGCCCAAGCAACCGCACTGTCCGGATGCTTTCCCTCGCGTGAGCCGTTGGATCTTGATCCAACGGTGGGCTTCTGTTAGGTGTCGCGCGCGTGCGCTGTTCCCGGCGCGTGTGAGCCGTAGGATTTTAGATCAAAGGCCCTTGGCGTCCACGTCGTATTCTGTTGTTTAGGTTTGTCTGTATTTCGGTAAGTAATTATTTAACAACTAAAAATGGTATAAAAACTTTAGAAATTCATAACAAATTCATTGTAAACCCTTTTTAGATGATTCCAACTGTAATAAATTCTGTTATCACTTAAGTTTATTATGAAAATGGAATTAGGCATATTTCAGTAGCAGAAAATTGGGTAACTAGAAATAACTTGATTTCTGTCACTTTGAATATTCCAGAAATAGTTTTAAACTTGAAAAATGCATATCTTTTTCTGTATAAATCCAATTTGTGCAAAATAAATTTTGTTAATTTCCTCTGTTAGTGTACTTTAATATGAAATAGGTTTTTAGCATAATTAAAGCTCTGTAAAGTAACTTGCATTAGATTTACAATTTAGAAAAATCATAAGTAAATGTGTATAACTCCAAATTTAGTAAATTCAACTTTGTTGTTATTAGGATGTCATAATCTACCTGCCATAAAAATTTCAGACCTTAGATCATTCTGGAAAATTTTGCCATGAACAGTACCAGCAATTAATTAGGTTGATTTTAGGCTGAGAAAGAGTATTTTGTCCATATCTTTTGCATGTTAAGTCCAAATTGTATGATTTTTGTTCCTAAAATTATCTAAAATTATTCTCTAGCTGCTGTATAAATTTCATTAGATTTGGATGTCTTTTGCTGTTGGAGTTTATTTGGTGTTCTTCGCTCTTATTGGTTTATCGCCTTTTCGCGTTAGGTTCCGAAGACAATATTGTTATTGAGTCTGAGCCACAGCCATCAGATCCTGCACTCCAGCAAGGCAAGCAGATGTAGCATCATTTGATCATATTGTTCCTACTATTTTCAAATTCTAATATGTTGTTTGCAAATTCTATGTATGCATTGCTATGTTGTTTTAAACTATTGTCGATAGTTGGCCCAGTAGTTGCATTATCAGTAGGAAATGTTGATTCCTCTACTACTGAGCCTAGGGTTACTTGCTGTGATTTTGGGTTCGCTGGATGGACCCTTGTCACTTAGTAGTTACGTGTTATTATGCTTAGCCATACTTAGCTATCGGTAGAAATGGGTGGTTATCGACTTGTCGATAACCTTGATTACACAAACTGTTATAATCTGTATATTTCAGCCTTGTGCTATGTCTAAATTGTAAAACTAAAACTGAAAATGAAAACAATTTAGACTTGGGCACAATGGTAAGATGGTGTGATCTTTTGGGTGTGAATGGAATGGTGCCCGGGTCAATTAAGGACCAAACTACTTGTGAGTATCTGTTATCCGAGCATTCTGTGCGTGCTAACCACACTAGAGGGATATGAGACCTCTCTTAGCTGAGTACTTTGGGGTGTGTTAATTAATGAGTCGCGTGGTGGGTTGCATATTTAATTATATGCAACATGGACACGTTTGTGGGGAGAGGAGCACCCGCCGAGGCCGGTGTATCCTGCTCCACGTATGGGTCCTTGTGATCTATATTTCGTCGACAGATCACTAAGGATTAACCCCCATACGTGCGTCTCTTGGTTAGCATATTCCATTGGAAAGGGTTCGTAGGACTTAGCCGTGCCGGCATACCAAAGGAAGTGTGCTTAATAGCTTGGCAAAAAGGCGGTCTGAAGTGTGGGTATATTGGTACACCCCTGCAGGGATTACAAACTATTCGAATAGCCTCGTCTTAGGTTATGGACACGCTTGGATAAGCTTTTCAAGAGTTAGACTACAACCTTTTAAAAATTAAAACTTGATGGGTGGTATGAATCAGGGATTCATGCTATTTGTGGTGGCTAATGGGTTAGTCACTTCCAGGTGGTTACCTTTAAATATTGTTACTCGCTGTTATTTCAATAAGTAAAACTGATTTGTTAAATTGCTTTCAACCTATTACATTATTGCAAATGAAACTTGCTTTGTGCGTCCAAAGAACCATATAACCACATTCCTTTGATACAGCTTTCATGTAGCTATGTATAGGCTTGTTACTCGTAAGTCTTGCAGTACATTTTTGTACTCACCGCATTGCTTGTATTGTGTAGAGGAAGGAAGTGAGTCCGATGGGCCTCACTACGTGAGTTGTCTTTGTGGCGGTGTGTGGGCGATTAGCTTGGCGGTCCGGTCGGTTGCCACTGTGGTGTTATGTGGCTAACCGGTCGTCTTTTGGGTTAAGCCATCTTATGGCAACTTTGCTTCATTGTTACTTTTGATACTCTTGTCATTTGGCGGTCGGTGTGTTGTAATAACTTATATTATGTATGTCTTTTGGTAGACTTGTTATATTCTGTGTATGGAATTGATGCACGCTTTGCTATGATGTATGTGTGCTTCATTTTCTGGGAAGCACATATCCATCGAGACGCGGGTTATTCTATTTGTGATACTAGAACCAGTGGAAGGTTAAGTATTACAAGTTTAATAAACCGGGGTCTCACATTGATCATCGTTCGTAGTAGCATTGAAAGTGTTCTATTCACCACCTCCGTTTGTCCATCCGTTTGTGGGTGACAAGTTGTAGAGAATAACAATTTTGTCCCAAGCTTGGCCCATAAAGTCTTCCAAAAGTAGCTCATGAACTTGACGTCACGATCTGAAACAATCATCTTTGGCATGCTATGCAATCTCACAATTTCCCTGAAAAACAAATCAGCTACATGCGACACATCATCGCTTTTGTGACAGGGAATAAAATGTGCCATTTTTGAGAACCTATCCACAACTACAAAAACTGAATCCATCCCCCCCTTAGTCCTCGGTAGTCATAAAACAAAGTCCATACTAATATCCTCCCAAGGTACACTAGGACCAGGAAGTGGGGTATATAAACCATATGAATTAAGTTTAGATTTCGCTTTGTGGCATGTCACACATCGCTGTACAAACCTTTCGACATCACGCCTCATTTTAGGCCAATAAAAGTGATCGTTTAGCATCATGAAGGTCTTTTCTCTCCCAAACTGTCCCATTAATCCACCTGTATGAGATTCCTGCAATAAAAACAAACGCACGGACGAATCTGGAACACATAATTTGTTAGCACGAAACAAAAACCCATCATGAACATGGAACTTGTCCCATCCTTTCTCATCTTTGCATTTAGAATATGGTTCTGAAAATTCACTATCGGAAGCATATAAATCTTTCAAATTCTCCAATCCAGGAACTTTTACTTCCAATTGAGTAAAAAGCACATTCTTTCTAGATAAAGCGTCAGCTACCACATTCTCTTTCCCTTTCTTGTACTTAACAACATATGGGAAAGTTTCAATGAATTCTACCCACTTAGCATGTCTACGGTTCAGTTTAGCTTGGCTTTTCAAATATTTCAGAGCTTCATGATTAGAGTGGATAACAAATTCTCTAGGCCAAAGATAATGTTGCCAAGTTTCAAGCACACGTACCAAAGCATACAATTCTTTATCATACACAGGATAGTTCAATTGAGCACCTCCTAGTTTCTCACTAAAGTATGCTACGGGTTTCTCTTCTTGCATCAAAACACCACAAATACCTATTCCACTAGCATCACATTCAATTTCAAAAGTCTTAGCGAAATCAGGTAAAACAAGCAATGGTGCTTCAATTAAATGTTTCTTCAGCTCTTGAAAAGCTTTTTCTTGTGGTGCACCCCATTCAAAAACAACACCCTTTTTAGTTAATTCATTTAATGGAGCAGCAATGGAGCTGAAATCTTTAACAAAACGACGATAAAAACTAGCAAGACCATGAAAGCTTCTGATTTGACTGACATTCACAGGGGTAGGCCAACTCTTAATTGCTTCAGTTTTAGATTCATCTACCTCAATACCTTGTCTAGAAACAACATAGCCTAAGAACACCACTTTATCAGTACAAAAAGTGCATTTATCAATATTAGCATACAGTTTCTCATTCCTAAGCACTTTTAGCACTTGTCTAATATGATCAATGTGTTCATCCATCGTTTTGCTATAGATCAAAATATCATCAAAGTATACCACAACAAATTTACCAATGAATGTTCTTAAAACATGATTCATCAATCGCATGAATATACTAGGTGCATTAGATAAACCAAAAGGCATAACCAACCACTCATACAGTCCAAATTTAGTCTTAAAAGCAGTCTTCCATTCATCACCAAGTTTCATCCTAATTTGATGGTATCCACTCCTCAAATCAATTTTAGAGAATATAACAGCACCACTAAGTTCATCTAGCATATCATCTAACATAGGAATAGGATGACGATATCTAACAGTGATATTGTTAATGGCACGACAATCAATACACATTCTCCATGTACCATCTTTCTTAGGAACAAGAATTACTGGAACAGCACAAGGACTAAGACTTTCGCGTACATACCCTTTCTCAAGTAGCCCTTGCACTTGGCACTGAATTTCTTTGGTCTCCTCTGGATTGGTACGATATGGTGGACGGTTTGGAAGTGATGCACCGGGAACTAGATCAATTTGATGCTCTATTCCGTGCAATGGCGGAAGTCCCGCTGGTATCTCCTCCGGAAACACATCCTCAAATGCCTGCAAAAGAGAGGAAACACCACTAGGAAGAGAGGTTAAATCGTTAGTTGAAAGCAAAACAATTTCATCTTTGTACACAAGCACAAAGTGCATCTTTGATGGGTTAGTGCTCACATCTCTCAAATCTGATTTTGTGGCTAACATAACCAACCCTCCCTTACTCTTACATTTTCCTCTCATATTTGGCTTGTGGCTCTCACTCACCGATGTGTGGAAATCACACTTTTCTTTCTTTTTACTCTCATTTTCAGCAAGTTTCTTTTGCTGAAATTCAGCATGTATTTGACTAGGAGTCATTGGATTAAGCTCCTTTGTCTTCCCCTTCCACTTAAAAGCATGTCTATTAGAACGGACATCATGTTGCACACTTCTATCATATTGCCATGGTCTTCCTAACAGCAGATGACACACAGTCATAAGCACCACATCACACTCAACGGTGTCCTCATAATCACCAATCTTAAAAGTAACATGAACCACAAACTGAACCTTCACATCCCCACATTCGCTAAACCATTGCACATGATATGGATGTGGATGTTTCAGCTTCTTTAACCCAAGCTTCTCACACAATTCAACACTAGCCAAGTTATTACAACTACCTCCATCAATAATAAGTTTGATTACCTTGTTGTTTACCTTGGCTTGTGTTTGAAACAAGTTGAATCGCTGCAGATGTGCATCTCCTTCTTGTGCAAGCATACTCAAATTTTTAGTGACTACTAGTGCCTCTCCCGTTTCATAACTCAACACATCAATCCCATCACTATCATCTGATGCATTTTCATATCTCTCCTTTTCATGATTGGGCTCAACCTCATCTTCGCTTGCGGATTCAAACTCTCCATCTTTTGTCACAAGCATAACTCGGTTGTTGGGACACTCCCTAGCTATGTGCCCACGCCCCAAACACTTGAAGCATTAAATTTCTCTACTCTTTGCTGTAGCATTAATTGAAGATGTAGGGGATGGAGCCACCTTCTTCTCACTTGATGTAGGTGCTGATTTTGCAATCGAGGAAGAACGAGCATTAGTATTTGAACTAGTATTAGCTGAAGATGTACCTCGTCCCAAACTGAAGCGTGCTTTGGTGGCATTAGGTGAGGATGATGGAGCTTTCAAGTTGAAAGATGCTGTCCTGGGTGCTGGTTTCTTATCTTCTAGCAACTGCTTCTCCGCCTTTGTAGCTTGATGTACCAAATCAACAACAGTATTGTAGGGTTGATATTGCACTATGCGTTTAATGTTTTTATTTAGGCCAAATAGAAAACGCGCAAGTGTTTGCTCTTCATCTTCGTGCATATGTGCTCTAATCATAGCTTGCTCCATCTCCTTGTAGTATTCCTCCACCGAACGACCCCCCTTCCTCAAATTCTGTAATTTATCAAAAAGATCACATTTATAAGTGGTAGGAACAAAATGTGCTCTTAGCTCTTGCTTCATTTCAGCCCATGATGCAATTGGAGGTTCTCCATTATCTTCTCTTTGGTTCAACACTTGCTCCCACCAAATCAGCGCATACCCATCAAACTCAAGTGATGCCATGTGTAGCTTCTTCTCTTCCGAATAATTGTGCATCCGGAATATCTTCTCTACCTTGAGCTCCCATGTGAGATATGCATCTGGATCGGAAGCGCCTTCAAATTTGGGAATATTGAACTTGTGCTTCCCAAATTTTTCCTCCACGTGCTGCTCATCATGACGACGACCATGGCGTTGATAGTTATCATTGCGGTGTAACCAAACATCATCGCCGAAGTCTTCAATGTGGGCAGCACCACCGCGTCCACGACCGCGCCCACGGCCACGGCCTCTCCCTTGGCCATGGTCAGCGCCCAAAACAGCTCCCCCACGCCCGGGAAGGGGTGGACGAACCGCGTTGGCAGCGACTCGACCCGCTTGAGCTTCTCTAGCGAATCGTGCAACCCTCTCCTCATCGGTCTCATCAAGCTCAACGCCTTCGTTATGGACAACAGCTGGGCCCCGCTCTTTGCGAAGCTCCTCCAGTATCTCTCTCCTCAAGACGCTCATGTTGTCATTCAACTGAGTGTTGAAATCATTTGCGAGCTTCGCAAGGTCAACTTGTGTAACATATGCCTGTTCTCCTTCATTCCCTGACATGGTTAGTGCAAACAAAGAAAAACTATATATGTGGATGTGGAAGTTTTTATTTGTGGAAATCACTCAACCTCACCTTCTCTTACCGACCGAAGTTCTTATGCGTCCTTGATGGAATTGAAGAGCTGCACACACTTTGGTGACGGTAGACAACACAAGGTGATAGATTAAGCAAATTCAATTGCACATGCACTGTTAGACAATGGCTTATTTGTGGAGCTTGGAGGGAAAAGTATTTACCTATGCAATCTAAAATTTCTAGATATTGTAAAGCTAGGTAACAATCCAAACTATAATTCAATGCCTAGTTGCTGATCCAAAAAGATATAAGCGAAGAACGAAACAACTCACACGCAAAGATGATGTAACTTAGTGCAATCAAAGGAATGAGCTAATATATATATATATAAAAATAAGTGATGAACAACTAGCTCGTATTGCACAAGTTATGGAGAGACGCTAGCTAAACGCTAGCTAATTGCTCAATGGTATAAAATAGGGCACAAGATTGTTCAAAACAACTAAATAGCACAATCTGAAATTTTGATAATGATAGGGTGTGCTCGCAATAGGTGATTGGCCAAGTTTTTTCTCTCTCTTTTGTTTGGGTTCTTTTTCTGTCCTTTTTTTATATTTTTTTCCTTTTTTTTTTTTGATCAATCAAATTATCACAAAGGCAGCACTTAAAACCCCACTTTCACTATAACAATCAAAGGTGTGCAAAGTGTAAATGAACAGCCCTAGAGCAATATCAATAGCTAGTCTCAATAGGAGCAAAGTATTCGCAAATGATTGAATTAGCTCACAAAGGATGTACGGTTTTTTTCACATGCTACTGTAGCACCACAAAACGGAAAGCACAGCAGCAGCCTGCGCGCAACCATGTGTGGTACTGTAGCACTGCACAAAGTGCTGTTACAAATACTAATCACAACACTGTAGCGATAAGACACATCACTGCGGCTGCACGCGCATAATTCTCTTTTTTTTTGTTGTTTTCTCAGCACTACCACGCTACAGGGCAGCACCGTGTACAGCAGAAGATATTTTTCAGCGCAGGGGTACTGTAGCTCGCGCTACTGTAGCAATCACGGTCCTGTGGCTGCGCGGGTACTGTAGCATATAGCGCGTACTGCAGCGCAGCGTTTTTTTTAATTAAACACAAGATCAAAAGCAACGCAAACAAAATTCTAAGATCAGCGACTAAACACAGTTTCTATTGGATCAAACCTAACAAAACTCACAAGAATTAACAGATTAAAACTAGGGTTTGATTTTTTTTGTGGCTTTTGTGTATAGGGTAGAAAATAAATCTAACTATGGGTAAATTAATCCTACCGTGGCAACCGATGCTCTGATACCATGATGATACGGGGGATGTCCGATCTTCACGACGTAGGATCGCTGTTAACTTTGAATCCGTGTAACCTGACGAACCGATGGCGCCAACCACTGTCAAAACAACAACCTGCGACAAAAGAATTCGCCCAACCACACGCTCGTGATCCCATCTACCCGATCACACCAAGTAGACGTGTCGCTGCTCCTGCAAAACACAAGGAATCACAAGAACGACGGAACGGCACAACAGATTGGAACTCCCTATTCTAATGGGGGGGGCAATATTGCTCAAACCCTAGAATCAAGAGTATATTGATCTGTTAAAAAAATAACGTCCCTTTACACCGCGGCGCCTCCTATTCTTTAATAGCCGGCCACACCGTACGCGCAAAAGGAAATAACGAATTCCTAATTGATTCAGTTCCAAATTACATGGCCGAAGCCAGTGCCTATTCGGCCCAAAGATGGCTGCATGCGTCAAAAGATGGCAATAAAATCCACCAAGAGCATTTAATGCTACTCTATTTCCTTTTGCCATGCATGCACATGTATGCTGCACCTCCCTGTATGTGCATGGTCCACACATGCATGCAATACTCCACGTCAACACATAATTGCAGAGCAACTTGGTCATGCACACATGTGCGGTACATGCATGCAACACATGTAGCCTTTATTTCTTCTTCACGTATGCATTGTCTTCTTTTGGTGTTCCCGTCTTTTCGCACCTTCTACTGTATGCGTACTCCTAGACAACATATAATCTTCTTGGGTCCCAAAGTCTCCTCACGCGTAAACCTGAGAATAATTAAAATACTAGCATTAGGTAGTCACCAGTTCTCATGTAAATAAAAACCAAATTCAATTAGGAGCGAGTTCACCTGTTGATTAATCTTTTTAGCTCGTGCTCATGTAATCGGTCCAATCGGCGGGATGTCCTCATCACCTGTGATAAGTAATCACAGACGGTTCCATTATCATAGATGGTTCCATACTAGAACCATCTGTGATATGTTGTCTGTGATTAGTTATCACAGACGGTTCTAAAATAGAACCGTCTGTGATATGCCACCATATCAACTATGTGATAGTTCATTCAGAGATGTGATATGTGCAACAAGTATTAGGCATACAAGAGCAGGGAGACATTAAGTCATACAAGAGCACATTCAGAGAAATCCATAATTTGGCATGACAACACATGAACCTTTATGAGCCATACAAGAGCAGGGAGACATTAAGTTCATCGTATTTGACATATTAGGACATGAGACAAATAGGTTGTAGAAGTGTATAATATTACCATTCCACATTACAATGAAGTCCACATTGACAGCAAAATGAGAGATAACATGTCCATATATAACACATTAACACATGACAATTCCATATTGACATCAAAAATAAGAGATTACAAGTCCATAACACATTGCAAGTCCACATTGACAGCGAAATAATATCCAAGAGTAGAAAACACAGATCATGTCTCATGTTATGGAATAAATTCTCAATTAAAATATAGTCCTTCATGATGATCGACGCACATATAGCTAGATTCTTCACTCGGTTCTTCCTCGAGCCTGATGCCATCTCTGAAAGGAGGCAACTCCTTAAATTGATTGTACTCTTCCTCATCCACGACATTCTCAATTCCGATAATCCTTCTTTTCCCATGAAGAACTACGTGGCGATTCTTATTTGTCGGCCCGTTACATAAAAAACTTGAAAAACTTCTTAGCGAGTACGAATGGTTCGTCCTTGTATCTGACACGATTGAGGTCCACAGTTGTGACGCCGTACTTGTCGACCTTCACACCCTGGAGAAGTTTAACCTAATGGCATCGAAACAGGGGGATCTTGAAAAGTACGTAGTCGAGCTCCCAAATCTCCTCTACGAACCCATAGTAGGAGTTCAACCCACGTGGCCCAGTGGTATTGAACTACTCGTGAAACGCATCTATGCGGACACCGCTATATCTGGACTGTGCTCTTCTTATCCTGAGTTGTCACAAGCTGATCTTAATATGAGGTAAAGAGGATGGTTAAAATTGATCAAAGATTACAACATGATGATTTATTATCATCCAAGCAAGGCTAATGTCATAGCATATGCTTTAAGTAGAAAGGTCTACAGCAACACTCTGATGATCAAGGAAAGTCAGCCAGCGCTACATGAAGAATTTCAAAAACTCAAGCTTGAATTGGTTGAAGATGGTTACTTAGTTGCGTTAGAAGTTCAGCCTACTCTACACAATCAGATCAAGGAAGCTCAGGTTGAAGATGCAGATATCAAGGAGATCAGGAGTAACATAAAGAAGGGTAAATCCCTAAGATTTTCAGAAGATGAGCAAGGAACCATTTGGTTCGATAAACGTATCTGTATACCAGACCAGATAGAGCTTAAGCAATTGATACTCAAGGAAGCTCATGAAACCTTATATTCTATTCACCCCGGAAGCGCTAAGATGTACCAAGATCTCAAGGAATTCTATTGGTAGCCTAGTATGAAGACAGAAAATGCTGAATACATAGCTCAGTGTGATGTTCGCCAATGAGTTAAAGACGAACATCAGAGACCTGCTGGACTCTTGCTGCCCCTGTAGATACCTGAATAGAAATGAGAAGAAATTGGCATGGACTTTATCACTGGTCTGCCAACAACAAGAGCTAGATACAATTCTATTTGGGTAATTGTAGATCACCTAACAAAAGTTGCTCACTTCATCCCAGTCAAGACTACCTACTCAGGAGATAGATTGGCATAATTATACATGGCAAAGATAGTATGTCAGCATGGAGTGCCAAAGAAGATCGTGTCGGATCGAGGATCTCAGTTCACCTTAAGGTTTTGGCAGAAGCTGCATAATATTTTGGGCACTAATTTGAATTTCAGTACAATCTACCATCCTTAGACAGATGGACAAACAGAAAGAGTAAATCAAATCCTAGAAGATATGTTGAGAGCCTACGTCCTAGAGAACAAGACCAGTTGGGATCAAATGCTGCCTTATGCAGAATTTTCATACAATAACAGTTATCAATCAAGTCTACAGATGTCCCCGTTTGAAGTCCTCTACTGAAGAAAGTGTAGAACACCCTTGTATTGGACTAAAACGGGAGAAGGACAAGTACTTGGACCAGAAATCCTAAAGGAAGCCGAAGATCAAGTTAGGTCAATCAGAGAAAAGTTGAGAACCGCTCAAAGCAAGCAGAAAAGTTATGCTGATAACTGTCGCGAGATTTAGCTTTCGCACCCGGAGATCACGTGTACCTGAAGGTTTCACCTCTCAAAGGAATGCGTCATTTCAGAGTAAGCAGGAAACTTGCACCAAGATACATCGGACCATTTCCAATTCTTGTCAGAAGAGAAGTTGCCTATAAATTGGAGTTCCTGCCTTAGCTGTCAGATGTGCATAACATCTTCCATGTGTCGCAATTGAAGAAGTGTCTGCGCGTGCCAAAAGAGTAGATGCCACTAGAAGCAGTTAATATGAAGGAAGATCTCACCTGAAGGGCGAGTTCCCGCACCTATTCTCTAGTCAACCCGAATCTCGGGGTCGAGATTCCCTTTAAGGGGGATAGGTTTATAACATCCCAATTTTTAGGGCTTTTTTGAAAATTTTCAAAATATAAAAGTAACCATTCGATTTCATTTAGTTGCTAAAGCTTAACTTGAAATTTAGAAATAAAAAACAATTTAATTTGAATTAATCATACTAAAATTAATTTAAAATTTAGTTTATTGGAGTTTTCTAGATTTTATTGGATTTAAAAGTCAAAAAGGTTATTCTAAGTATTTTTTGGGTTTTAAAAAGGGTTTTCGTTTTCTCCCGAAGTTAAAAAGATGATATTTGCAAAATTAAAAGCTAAAGTTAAGTTGAAAATATTTTTATTAAGTTCCAATTAATTCCAAGAATTTCTATGTAGAGACGGGTATAACCATGGCTACATTAGCTAAAAACCTTCTCTAGTGGTTGTTTTTGTTGTAGTGCGTATGGCGAGTCATGGCAAACACGATAAGTTAATTGTATCTTGTGGGTAAAGTTGTACAAACGCTGAGTGTAAAACTATTTGAATAGTTGTGTCCCCGGTTATGGATAATGCCTGGGGATTTCTGTCGGACCCCAAATTTGGAACTTGGAATCCTCTGAGTATATTTATGTCATTCCCTGGATCAGTAGATAGCACACACAGTTACATCATTGGTTCAAACACATATCACGAAAATACAAGCTATTGCATAATACTAGACAAAACACAAATATAGCTTACGGCTTTTCACTTGCAGAAGGGCTGGTCAGGCCAATCACTTTCAGACAATAGCAGCAGCAGAAGATTCAAGGAATAACACATAGAACCCCCACATATGCCCACCGGCAATCGACTGTGGGCTCTCAACCTAGTTCTTGGCTTTCTTGATCTTCAGTCTTGATCAGCACCAGTAATCATTCCCCAAACATGCCTACAACCAGGTCTTGGCTGAAGGTCATAGTCGTGCAGTGCAGGGAACACTGGTTGGAGTCTACGACCAGATGCCACCATGCTACGCTGAAAGGGGACAGTTTGAGTAGTACTTAGTGTGAACAGTACTCGACATGAATAGTCCTCGTGGTGAACAGTACTCAGTATGAACAGACCTAAGTTGAACAGTATTCAACATGAATAGTCCTCATGGTGAACAGTACTTTGTGTGAATAGTCCTCATCGTAAACATTACTCATAGTCGTTCCAGCAGCCTTCGTTTGTGCTTACTGACTAAAAGAATGTAAATAGCGAGCATGAGTACACAACCGTACTCGCGAGCCAACACACAATACATTTATCATAGATGCAAGGCTGGTCAAGAAAGTTTCAGAGCTCTTTTATTTGCCCAAAGCCATGTTTGAAATAGATTAAGTAGTAATCATCCCGAGACTTAGTATTTTAAACAATAGGTTTTAGAAACTGAGTTCTTGTTGAAATGTACTAGTGGAGGTCCAACCTCCTATACCATTGAGTGCACCAACCACTCAATGCTCAGGCTATCCCGTAATTACCACTAGTCCCAGACCAGGCTTTTCCGAATCCCTAGGGTCCCACCCCATCTTTCCACCCACAAATCGGTTTTATAAAAAGGAAAACTATATCCAGCAAGTTCTCAGCACCGCTCTTGACCATGAGCACGGCTATCTAGATAGTTTTCTTACTCTACAAAGTTTGTGCACTTTCCCCACAAGAGACGAATCAACTTATACTGCCCCGACACACTTTCGTAGGTGTGCGGCTCATGTTGATTATCACAAGGCCTTTACAATGTTCCACCTCATTGCAACTTCGCACTGCTAGGTATCACCCCCTTCGGCCTCTCTAGCTTGTCCTCGCGAGGTCTCCCTTTAGCGTCGTGCTGTTCAAGTGGCTTCGTTCTCCCCCAGCTATCCACCCACATCCACCAATGTCGAAGCCACACTGAGGTGAACAAATTAGTTAGCCAGGTCGTATGTGTTACCGACTTGTGGTTGCACTGTTTTACTTGAGAGGTCACTACCAGATTCGATCCTTAATTGGCTCGGGTCAGATTCGATCCTTAATTGGCTCGGGTGGTACGTCCACATACCGACATCCTCTCGTGCCCACCAACCCCTCTTTCCATCCGTCTAAGTCGAAAACAGTTTTTGAGGTTTTATTTGTTTTGAAAATAACCATTTCGTCCAACATACTAGCCAGGCTCCCAGCCTCGACTGCCCAAATCCAGTTTTTATGTTTCAGTAAGTGTTGTTGGGCAATTTAATGCCCGCCTCACAATGTATCTAAGCAAGGCTAAGCATGACACTTAGGTACAGACTTATTAATTAGTATGTAGTATATTAAGTCTAGGGTGACAAAGGATAGTATTCAAGTTCAAGGATTGATAGTTTATACACAATTATCATTAAGGCATTAGCTACGACTAGACCAAATATAGTTGTATAAATCATAACAATGCAATTTCATAATTTAAAGCAACATAATTTGCAAAGAGTAGGTGCAATATGATCAAAGTGTTGACTCGCCTTGCTTAATATTCTGATAAAGCTCTATGTCCTGATATTCACCCTTCTTGATATCCAGAAAATAATCTCGCTCAATGTGCTCATAATTATCCTGTTCAATAGCCTAACCATCTTGATCTTCTTGGGATCGTGGTCCCATCACAGCATCAGAGTCTAACTACGCAGACTATGATTAAACCCAAGAGCGACGGAAAACAACCAAATGAAATTCAATAAGTCCAAATACATGCAAATACACGAAACACTTCAAATGAGTGCAAACATATCTAACGGCAACTCGACAGAACGACCAGGCTATATCCTTCAATATGGCGTGGAAGACTCCCTGATTGACCAGGTCTACACGTTTGTAAGCCTCATCGACTAGGGACTGGTTGTAAAGGAACTTACGATCACAGACTGATTGTAGGAGGTCCTACAATCAGAGGATAGTCGTATAAATACTTACGACTAGGAATTGATCACAGAAGAACTTACGATCAGGTGGTGATCATAGAAAGGCTTACGACTAGGAACTGATCGCAGAAGAACTTATTACTAGGTTGTGGTCATAGAAAAGCTTATGACTAGGAAATAGTCGTAGAAATACTACAGTGGTCGTAGGAGCTACAGAAGTCGTAGAAGCTACAGTGGTCATAGCAGCTACAGTGGTCGTAGGAGCTGCAATGGTCGTAGGAACTGCAGAAGTCGTAAAGCTTTAGTGCTTGTAGGAGCTAGAACACCCGAACGGAGTGGTAGTTTAAGTCAATAAGTTGGCCGAACTGAGTGGTCAAAACTCAGTGGTTGAACTGGGTGGTCGGAACTCAATGGTTGAACTGAGTGGCCAAAACTCAGTGATCGAACTAAGTGATCAAATGAGTGGTCGAAACTGAGTGGTAAAAACTCAGTAGTCGAGACTCAATGGTTGATACTGAGTGGTCAGAACATAATAGTCGAAACATAGTGATCAAACAAAGTGGTCGAATCACAGTGGTCGAAACAAGGTGGTCGAAACTAAGTGGTTAAAACACAGTGCTCGAAACACAGTGGTCGAGATGCAGCGGTCGAAACAAAGTGGTCAAAACTGGGTGGTCGAACAAAGTGGTTGAAACACAGTGATCGAACAAAGTGGTCGAATCATAGTGGTCGAAACAAGGTGGTCAAAACAAAGTGGTCAAAACACCATGGTCGAAACACAGTGATCGGACAAAGTGGTCAAAACACTGGTCGAAACAAAGTGGTCGAAACTGGGTGGTCAAGCACAGTGGTCGAGAATGAGTGGTCGAACTGTGTGGTCGGGACATAGTGGTCAAAACTACGTGGTCGAGAGTGGTCGAAACTGTGTGGTCATGGTCGTAGTGGGCTACGTAGTCTTAGCGCTACAGCACTCATAGATGTTACAGTACTCGTAAGTACTCGTGGGTGCTACAGTACTCGTAGGGCTACTGTACTCGTAGGTGCTACCGTACTTGTAGGTGCTATAGCACTCGTAGATGCTGTAGTGCCATAGCGGGCTGCGTGGTCGTAGCACCTGAGTGGTCGTGGCTGAACGTGGTCGTTGAAGGCTTCAACTGCAATTGGTCATAGCCAAACCTAGTCATAGACAGGGGTCATGGAAAGTAGTCGTGGATGCTACAGTGCTCGTAGTGACTGCATGTCCATAGGAAGTTTGACTAGGTGTAGTCGAATGAGGTTCGACTACCTACAATCGAAGGAGGTTTGACTATATGTGAAGACTACACGATCATGTGATCAGAAGATGGTTCGACTAGGTGTAGTCGAAGAAGAGGTACGACTAGGTGTAGTCAAAGTTATGACTAGGGGTGGTCGTAAAAGATATGTCTGGTGTAGTCGTGGTAGGCACGACTATGTGTAGGCGAAGAGGTTTACCTTACGTAGTCGAGGAAAATTCGACTACCTGATTGGAAAGAGGTTCGACTATGTGTAGTCGAAGAGGTACAACTACGTGTAGTCGAGAAAGGGGTACGATCAACTAGTCGGAAAGGGGATGCGTCTACTCGACGTGGTCACAAGGAAGCTACAACTACACAACATGGTCGTAGGAAGGATACAACTGCCTAATGTGGTCGTAGGAGGGACACAACTGCCTAATGTGGTCGTAGGAGGGATACAAGAAGAATACGACTATTTGACGTTGGAGGGGATATGACTACTTGTAGTCGAAGGTGACACGACTACCTGTAGTCGAAAGTACAAATGGATGTAACCGGTACAACTAGAAGTAATTGAAGGAGTTACGACTACCTGTAGTCAAACAAGGGTTCGACTACCTGTAGTCAGAGGGGATACGACTGGATGTAGTTGGAGGTGGTAGACTGCCTGTAGTCGGAGAAGGTACGACTACGTAGTCGAGGAGGTTTTGACTACGTGGTCGTAGAAGATTCTAATGGATGTAATTGAAGGATTTCCGACTACGTCGTTGTAGGAGACTTGGCTGGGCGTAGTTGAAAGAGTTTTGACTACGTGGTCATGGAAGGTTCGGTTGCACCTAGTTGAATGAGTTTCGATTAGGTGGTCGTAGGAGACTCGGTTGGGCGTAGTCGAAAGAGTTTCGACTACGTGGTCATAGAAGGTTCAGTTGGACGTAGTCGAAAGAGTTTTCGACTACGTGGTCATAGAAGATTTGGCTGCTTCGATGTGGTCGAACATACTAGCGAAAGAACCAGAGGAAGAACCAGAGAAAGAACTGAGAAGGTATAGGGCAGCTCGAATGAGGAGAGCATCTGGGCCACTAGGAACGTACCGGTATGAAGCTCTGGGGATGAGCTAGCCGGAGATGGGTTGGCGACGGTGGACCGCGACGACGAGTGAAGCTCTGAACGACAATAAGGGCCCAAGAGAAGAGAGTGGTCTTCAATCCTCCGGACAGCATCAGGGGAGTAAGTAGACGGCTCCGTAGAGATGACTTTGGGTGCACCTCCCCAGTGAGGTCGATTTGTCTCCTTGGGCCAATCTGGTCGGAGGGGAGGAAGAACAAGGTCAGCAGCGGTTCCGACGGGTGTTAACGGCGACAGCGGTGTTGCGGTGGGCTCAGCCGAAGCGAGCGCTCGAGCCTTACCTGGAGCTCAAGGTCGCTTTAGGGAGGAAGAAGTTGGGACTAGCACTGATGTGGTGGAGAAGGCGATGAGGGGCTCGGAGCTACTATAAATATTAGTAGTGGGGCGGCGACGCATTCGGCATGGCCCGACAAGGCGGAGTTGTGGTGATGTTGACAGGGTTGGCGGCACAGTGCTACAGAGTGACAGGTAGTAATGGCTGAGTGATGAAAATTGGTGTAATACCCCAAATTTTCTTAAGTTGGAAGAACAGAATTCGGGGAGGAGATGTAATACTCCTGAGTAATATTAGAGAGAGAATAATTATATTTAGAGAGAGGGACCAATTAGAATAGTGATTCATCAGAAGTTTGGAGGAGTTTTCTGCAAACAGCAGACAACCTGGGCCTGGGCTAGAGGCCCATGGGGCCTTTTGGTGGCCGGCCATAGGGGGGGCGCCACTCTCCCCCTTCCTAACCCTAGCCGCCCCTCCTCTCCCCTCCAAGCCTCCACCCCCTTGCGCCTCCACCCCATCCACCTCCTGTCTAGCACCTCCCCTTGCTGTCCATCCCCCTCCACGGATGATTTCCCCTCCATTGATGTCGGTCGAAGGAAGGAGGAAGAAGCCCTGGTGCTGCTGGCCATGGTGGAAGAGGAGAAGAAGAAGAAGAGGAAGGGTCCTCGTGGATTTGATCTGCGTCTTCCTGGGCTCTACAAGGGTAACGAGATGCCTTCCCCGCTGTTTGATCCGTAGTAGATGCGAAACCGATTAGATTTGTTGGATAAAAGTTTGGCTGCAGAAGATTCGATTCTGTCCAGTACCTTGCGTGGGTAATTTCGGGTATTTAGAGGCTGAATTTTAAGATTCCATCTCCTAGAGTTACGTGGGATCTGTCGTTATCTTTCAGTAGCCACGAAGATCACTCAATTCCGAGGTCTGAGTCAAAAGTTATGGTGGATTTAGTATCTGCTGCCAGAAATCTGATGAGAATAATCTGTCTGGGTATTTCCTAAAATATGAAAGGGAAATTGGTAGAATCTTGATAGTTCACACAACTAGGTTATTGTAGATAATTCGATAACCTTTTCAGATTAATAAAGAACGATCAATTCGGAGTTACCTATTAAAAGTTATGGTCATCTTAGTATTGCTGTTCGAACGTGTAGGCAGGTTCTGTACTGAAAGTTCAAACAATGGTTAGCCTATTATTTTGGCCGAATTGGATTATTGTGTCAACTAGAGTATTGTAGATTAGTCAGTTAAGAATCTACAGAAATTGGGTTTACCTCTTTTGGACTTCCAGTTCATGAGTTATGTCAATTACCGTGCTGCTGTCCAGAAACGGTATATGGCAGGAAACGTTGTTTTTCAGTTTCAGCTTTGTAATCTCGTCTTGAGTCATCAGGGAAGCGGTGTAGAACGCCGATTAGTAGCGCTGGGTTTATTATGTCCTTATTGAAATTGTTTTACTTGTTTAGGAGGTGAGGCCTCAGGTTTAGGAGTAACACTTTTGCCGGCTAACGCGTCGCATCGTGGAAGGCAAGTACATTGCTAACCCTAATGCTTGTGATGGATGAATGCTTGTATGATCATGCAAGTAAATGTAGCGGTTGTGCTACGGTTTAACTCGTTATTCTTACTACTTGCAATATACATGTTTTTCATAACTTGAAGTTATATGCCATGGTTGCATGTTTTATGGATGAGGTCGTGGTAGCAAATTAATATTCATTTTTGCCATGCGTTGGAAGAGTTGTTGGTAGTCATGTGGTAATTTGCTTAATGAGCCAAATGCGGAATATGAAAATAAACTCAAGGTGGACATATTGATAATTCCTTGTGGTTATATTCATGATGATCATGTTGTGCTCTATGTGGTAGAGTTCCCTTTAGATCGATTGATTTTGATCTTGGTGAATCGGGTGTGGGTTATGTGGTAATGGTCTTATGACACAATGGTATTGTGTTTAATGAGACACATGTGGATTATGAGAAAATATTCATGATGAGTATGTTGTTGACCTTCGTGGTTAAATTCTTGTGGTTTATGATTATCATATCATTCATGACATTTGCATTGTGGATGTCGCCGCTTATAGCCGCGACCGTACCGGTACAACATCGTGCATTGCCGTAGCACGATGCATACTTTTACCTTGTTGGGTAAAGGTGCAGTGGAGCATAGCATACATATGCATTACATTGTGGAAAGATCATTTGCATACTTATGCAAGATATTGTGGTGAAGTTATATTACAAACAACTGCAACTTTATAGTTGTAATGTGGAATTGGCTCATGAGAGTCACTTGTGGTGTGAGGAAAGTGGCTATGGTCGTGGTTTGGGGTTCATCCCTTGTGGTATGGTAGTGGTTGTGATTGTGGCATGAGATTCTACTCTCTTGTGGTAATTGTTGATAGCAGTTGTGGATGCGAGAAATAGTAAAGTTATGAGGTAAAACATGTTAATACTTTATTGTCATTGGTAGTGGTAGTGGTGAATAATATGAAGCAGTTGATCAAGATTCAATTGTTAATATTTTACTATCATTGGTAGTAAATATGGTTGAGGCTATAATTGTGATCATTATGGGAATTGGATATTGATGCTTAATATCTTTGTAGTTAAATTAGCTTGTAAATGAATGTGGATTCACATTATGGATGTGGACATATGGATACTTTAATGATGTTGTATTTTTGTTTGTAGTCTGAATAGCACATTAAGCAGTTTGCTTGCTGAGATTTTTATCTCACCCTTGTTTTCCCCTACAGGTGATTGTTGAGCATTCATGGGATGGGTAGAGCGGCACCACAATAATGCACTTGGTTCATCAACTCATGTTGTAATAAAGTCGATGAAATTCTAGCCAAATGCTTAACTATTTGTGGATGATTATGTTATTTAATAAGGATGGACTTGTGAACCATTCTTTGATTAATCTGCTAGAGGTTGTTTAATTATTGAACTTGTTACCGTTATCTTTATTCCTTTAGTTGTTTATGCTTCCGCTTAATGCTTCTTGTCTAGAGATGTTGCCGAAATAATTTATCTTGAAATTATTGGCTAGCTGTAGAGTGGTTTAGTAGCATTCCAGGGTAATGTGGGTCCTGGGGTGTTATAGTTGGTATCAGAGCAGGCTTTAGGTCTGTGGTAATTAAAAATATTAAATTGACACACTGATGCACAGTAGGATGGGATGGGATAAGCATTGCATTCATGCTTTGACATGTTATATTGATGATTCATGCTTTGAGATAATCTTGTATATTTATGATTTGTTTATATGACTGCTTTGAGTGAGGATAGTCAATGATAAGAGGTAGGGATTGCAGTTGTTGCCTTGGGCATTGCGATTTATACCCGTTCGTGATACGGGAATATTGATGCGATTACCTTAGGTAACTTAGTTGCGGATGTCATGGGTAAGTTTCTTAGAAAAGTGTTATCCTCCTTGAATTGATGTTGGCGATTCTGGCCTATTGCGGTTAATGATTTTCTCTCGAGTTAGTTGTTTATTGCGGTTGTTGGGTGCCAATAGGCCTCCAATTGTTCTTGAGACCAAATATTGTTTCTTTCGATTGATGGGTTGTTTCTTGCTCGTGAGCAAGTGCTTTTGGAGAGACGGTATTTGTATCTTTCTCACCGGAAAACATGACCCTTTTATTCGTTTGATATTTTGAAGAAAAAAATCAAAGCTTTATGTTGGAAGTTCGTTATCCGTGGAAGCCTTGGCTCTATGCATTTCTTCCGAGTTATTTCGACTTTTGAAGTTTGATTTCTCCTAGAAGGGAGTGTTAAAATCCCTTTATGATGTTTTGTTGTGTTTAAGTAGTAGGTGACAATTATGTAAATAATCGATAGATTGTGAATTATCAAGTTGAAAAGTTAGTGTGGTACATCATTAATTTCTACTAACATCCTTAGAAGTGAAGTTGATTATTATGATGTTGTCCTGTTGTAGTTTCTTGAAGATTTGTGGCTAAGAATTTAGCGATACATGTGTAGAACACATGCATTTATTAAGGAATATGAAAAACAATTGTTTTGACTATTGTAGTTGTTTAATTTTTCCAACTTGTTGGATAGATTGGATTGATCGATCTTAAATTAATCGACCATTCGGGATGGTCAAGTAAGGAGGTGTTGGAATATTGCCTTAATAAGATTAACCTTTAATATGTTCTTTCTTTACATACTTGATGAGCATGTACAATCATAAATTTATGTAACTTTTACCATGCTAAATTGTTGAAACATGTATCTGAAAATGGATGAAGGTTGATGTATTGACTTGTGGAATCTTGTCTTATAAAGTGGTATTATTGATGTTTAAAGTTATTTTATTTTAATATCTTAACATAAGGTGGAGTATTGAATCATGCTCTTTATTGTCTTTGTGATTGCAAATTAGAGATAGGATCATTAATGCTATCTTGATGAAAAATTAATAATCAATTATTGACAAGAATGGCTAGAGTGTAATTACTTTTGCTAAACTAGAGTTGAGCATCGATGATGAGATAAATGTATGAAATCTAATAAGAGATTCATACTAGCATGTTTTGTGAGGTTGTTATGTTCTAATATCATCTTATTAAAGAGTTTGTTTTAATATGATGGCTTATGCACTAGGTTTAACTAGATTAAGTAGTTGGAATCTTATTTGGATAATAAGAACATGATGAAGTGATTTATGGTGTTCCTTTTGGAAAAAATATGAAGGAGTGAGATGATATGATTATTTTTTTGCAAAGAATGTTTTATCTTGTTGTGAATACAATCCATAGCCTGTAGTTGTGATTATGGTGTTGAATGTTTTAAAAATAAAGGAATTTGTTAATTCCATAATACTAATTGAATTGAAGGGTGTGAGATTTACGGTTGGAATCTTTTTGGACCTTATGACTTGTGTGATAGCCGAGGTTGCCTTGAGTAAAGCGACATGTTGAATGATCTTTTTGGTTTTTATCTGAATCTCGTGTTGTGGTCTTCAAGCATCCTTTGTTGGAATTGGCGGGATGCTGTTATAAAAGAAAAATTGTTTCTTATTGAAAGAAAAAGTTGTACTATAAGTATTTGAGGTACAGATGATCTATCTTGTGTTTTCCAACCTCAATGCTATCTATTTTTTTCCCTTGGTCTTTTGGCTACTTTGAATGATAGCAATTTTCTGTATGCTGGAATTTATTTCTTCTTACCTCTTCTTCTAAGAACATGGTAATTGTTGTGGGTTGCGAAGACTTTTGTTGCGTGATGACAACTTAATAGTGGTAGTGTAGTGATGTTTTTGTGGGAGCCTTAAATATCACAATATTTAAGATATAATGGATGATATATTATTTTCATGGAATAATCCTTGGGAAGGGTATGTTTTAAATAGAATGTTTATCTTGGAGCCAAGTGATTTATTGATGTTAAGAAATGAGTGTTTGTTAATTGTGGTATAGTAGGGCGTTCACCTAAGGTTTTCCCTATCTTATATGGGAAGTTGGTTGTAAGAACTTGGAAGCTGAGTTTGGGCTTCACTTTTGTTATGCTAGAATTTTTTTTAGAGGCCCAGTGTCTCTGTGTTGGAATAGTGGATCAGAGTAGAATCCAAATAGTGTGATGATCGGGATAGCATTCTTGAGGTGCAGTAATTGAGTATGTGTGGGTGTGATATGAATCCCGAGTTGTTATCCTTAAGGGACTGAAGTGCGTTAGGAATTATTTGTCAAAATAATCCTGTTGGTCATGGTTTTGGCTAGAGTATGATTTGCGGGGCCAGTAGAGTCTATCTACAATGGTGTAGATGATGTACTCAATTGAGCTAATTGTTGAGGTGGCCAACTTGAGATAAATGAGTTGGTGTGTTGGGCAATGACTTGAAAATCCTTGGTTCAAGGAAGTTAAATTATTAAAAGAAATAGATTGGGAAATTATTGTTATCTCAAGTAGTGAGATGCTCTCTTGATTCTTGTTTATCTTTGTGTGTTTATGGCGAGGCCATTTGCAAAATTAAATTGTGTTTATGTTGAGGCGTAGTCTTTTCCAGTTAGGAAAAGAAATTGATTGTTTTGGTCTGTCGAGTGATTTTCACTCTTAGCTTAGGTGGTGTGGTTTCTCCAACTGTCTACTTGGAGAGTGGAAGATGTTTTGTGGTAAATCCTTTGATTTGGATCGTGGTCCTTTGAAGGAAAACTAGTTGCTAGTGTGATGCTTGATAATCCTTTTCTCTTCTGTTATTGGGTTATATTTGTAAAATATATCGTTGTGCTTCTAGTAGAATTTTGTGAGTGGAATTTGTGATCAAATTCTTGAAATTGGGTATAATGTGTTATCCTGAGTATTTTTAATAAGAGGAAGGTGTTTTAAGAAAGAGGATGGTTTTAGAAAGTGGTCTTAATAGTTATTGCGGGAATTTTTGCCAATGGCAGGACCTGTTGGCCGCTCAGAGCTGACCAAAGAGTTATGCGGATGTTCAGCTTAGACCAACGTGAATTGTGAACTCGCCGGAACTGGCCGTGAGGAAGAGGGCCATCAAGTATGTGAAGGCCCTCTGGACGAATCAGTCCGAGCGGGAGACGATGTGGAACCTTGAAGACCGGATGCATAAGAAGAGCCCGAGCTCTTTGAGGCGAAAGAGTACCCGTAGTTATGGTTTCCTTGGGATGCTCTATCCTTTGGTTTTTATTTCCTTGATTGTTCTTTTGTCTCGTTCGTTGAGGAGTTAAATTCGAGGACGAATCCTTTTTAGTTGGGGAGAATGTAATACCCCAAATTTGCTTAAGTTGGAAGAACAGAATTCGGGGAGGAGATGTAATACTCCTGAGTAATATTAGAGAGAGAATAATTATATTTAGAGAGAGGGACCAATTAGAATAGTGATTCATCAGAAGTTTGGAGGAGTTTTCGCAAGCAATGAGACAACTGGCTCAGGCTAGAGGCCCATGGGGCCTTTTGGTGGCCGGCCATAGGGGGGGCGCCACTCTCCCCCTTCCTAACCCTAGTCGCCCCCTCCTGTCCCCTCCAAGCCTCCACCCCCTTGCGCCTCCACCCCATCCATGATGAGGACATCACTCCTTCGGATACACACACTACACAAAATCCTACGGATCAAGTTGCGAAACTACAAGGCCCTATGACAAGAGCTCGTGCACGTCACTTAAATTATGAGGTGAGCTCGTTTCTAGGTGCTAATAATTTATCTATGCAGAATGGTATACTACCTAATAATTGTGATCTATTGTTACTTAGGAATAATGGATCCCCAAAGTCTACGACCAGGTCTACAAGCCCTACGACCAGTCCTACCAGCGCTACGACCAAGTCTTAAGATCCTCGACTAGGTTCGCCAGCGCTACGACCAGACCAGCCAGCGCTACGACCAGATCTCAAGTCTACGACCAGGTCTACAAGCCCTACGACCAGTCCTGCCAGCGCTACGACCAAGTCTCAAGATCCTCGACTAGGTTCGCGGCGCTACGACTGCACCCGGCCAGCGCTACGACCACATCTCAAGCTCCTCGACAAGGTTCGCGGACTACGACCGGACGATCGGCGCTACGACTAGGTCTCACGCCTCGACCGGTCATTAGGTGTCTGCGACACCGTTTTGGGCCTAATAGGGCCTTGTAAGCGTGTCGGGGTCAATGCCTAGGTTGTGTACGCCTCTCCCCATGGTCGCACAACCCTAGGTCAACCCCCTCACGTTACCCCCCCTATATATATACAGCAGCCACCACAATTTAGGGTTGGGTTTTTCTTAGATTATTCTGCCACTTTGCAGTCTCACCGTTTATCGGTTTGAGGAACCCCACATTGTGAACTTCATTCATATTCGTAATACAATTCAGATTGCATTTTTCTTGTTCTTGTGAGTTGCTTCGATTGCTTGCAGGAACAATAACCCTCGTGGTAAGGTCGATCGCGGGCGAGCGTGGTTGATAACGATAGTCGTGCGGGTGTAGCGAATTGCGCGGTGACGATCTGCTGGTCGAAAGCCTCAAAGCGTCAACGTCCTCACGACGAAACTAATCGAACCTATCGGATGATCGGGACACCGTGCCTCATCATTTGGTATCAGAGCGAAGGTTGCCCGTTAGGTAATCTCGTTTATCCCCTTTTGTTAGTTGTTTTCCATCACCTATAGTCCAGAAAATTGCCCTACAAAAAGTTTTAGATCTTAGTTTTTCCGCTGTCCAAACCACGTTGTGCCTTTCGCAATTTTGTTTTCAGTATTCGAATTGTTGAGTTCGAGTCCATCGTCGGTGTCTTTGTTGCTGGTCTAGTCGTCGTGATATAGTTTCTAGCGTCGAGTCCTTGCTGTTTTGGTCATCGTGTATCTCGGCTGGTCCTTTGTTGCATCCTTGCAATTAGGGTTTGTCTACTATAGCCGAGAATTGAGTCACCCCCCCATCCGACCACTTACTCGTGACACCACCCCCATCTGACCACTTACTCGAGCCAACATTCCCATCCGACCACCTACTCGGATTCGACCATCCAGTCGGATTCGACCACCTACATCGAGTTCGACCACCTCGTCGGATTCGACCACCTACTCGAGTTTGACCACCTTCTCGGGTTCGACCACCTGCTCGAGTATTCGCCCCCGGCAAGTCTATCTGTTTCTGGTTGCTCTCGGACACCCACACACTCATCATATCGTGTTCGACCCAACAAGGACCGAGAAGAAATCCCATAGCCGAAACAGAGATAGCCATAGTTCAGAGAGAGAGAGAGAGAGTATCTTTTTATTACCTTATTACCCCTGCTCTCCGGAAAAAGTTTGTGACCTATATCTATCCTTAGGCCTGAAAAAGGGTTTTGAAGAGTTGTGAGTCAAGGTCACTTGCGCAAAAAAATAAAAAGAAGAGGAATCCTAGGTTGGGTTTCGTCAGCCAAAAAAAGAAGAAGAAGAAAGAATCAAAAAAAAGAGAAAAGAAAAAGAGAATCAAAAAGAAAAAAGAGACCACCTCAGTTGGCTCACGACCACCCTCAGTTGGTCTACGACAACCCACCAGAGCTCCACGACCACCCACAGAGATAACGGTTGCTTTGCAACTTTGTTCTTTTGAGCTTGTATCTACCCTATCTTTCGGCTTGCTTGAGCTAGTGCTAGGAGCGCGTTTGGACCAGCAACTGTGACGAGTACTGTGGACTTTGATTTAACATTGCTAATCTGATTTCATTATTGCTGCTCCTTGCTACTAAACATTGCTGTCCGAGCTCCACGTGCTTTTGGCCCTCGATTTGGATCCTCGCATTCGCCTCCGCGTAGTCATACATCCCACCCTCTCCGATCGGACCACCGCTGCAATTTGGTAAGAAATTCATAAGAGCTTGGTAAGGCGCTGAGAGTGTGTGATTCCACCTTCCACCACCTAGTAGTTGGTAGGGATAATACATTTGTGTTGTCTTTTGTCTCCTACTAACAATGGCAGGTGAGGAATTGAATGCGCAAGATTGTGTTGTGAGGGAAGAGCTTACAAGGGTGTTGGATGAGCACCGTCATGCTATTAATGACGACATCGAAAGGAAGTTTGCAGAGACAAATGCTACACTACAACAGCTCAATGCTAGCATTGCAACACTCAATGCACGTATTGATGGTATGGCCAATCAACCGCCGAACAATGGTCGTGTGGATCCTCAAGGTGCAGTCCACGACCATGAGATCGACAACGATAATGAGATGCGCAACCGCGATGCCCTTGATGCACGACAACGGAACCGATTGAACTTCAACCGTCAAGGTATGAGAGGTAATAACTTTCCGCAACATAATGCACGTGATAATGATGATCCATATGCTAAAGTCAAGTTCACTATACCATCTTTTGCGGGTGCTTATGATGCTGAAGTATATTTAGATTGGGAGATGACGGTAGAACAGAAATTTAATGCTCACTTAGTTCCCGGTGCATAGAGTTAGGCAAGCTACAGTGAATTTAAAAATTTTGCCATCATTTGGTGGAGTAGAGTATGCAATGATGGATTAGCGCCTACTACCTGGGATGCTTTAAAGGTTGCTATGCGTAACAGATTTATTCCACCCTCTTTTAAAAGGGACTTGCGTAAGAAATTGCAACGCTTAAACCAAGGCAATAGATCTGTAGAATAATATTATCAGGAGCTACAAATTAGTATGTTGCGTTGTGAAATTATTGAGGATGAAGAGGCTGCTATGGCACGTTTTTATGGAGGACTAATACGTGAAATTGTGACATAGTTGACTACAAAGAATATGATAGTGTTCCTAGATTGTTCCACCTTGCTTGTTTGGCGAGAAAAGAATTGCGGGTCGACGGCGAGGCCAAGGAACCATTTTGGAAGCACGTCTACACCACGATCAACATCGTGGCACGTTAAAGCGGTCCAACCTCGCTCGCGATCTGCTGCCCCCTCCTCGAGTAGGGCGCGTTCAAGACACCTCCGACACCAACACATGCACCGAGGTAAACAAATCTACTAGTGTGCGGGCTCCACCAAGAGTTCTTCTTGGTTGCTTCCACAGTCGTCGATCGGGATTATTTGCCATCGTTGCAAGGGAATGGGCCATGTCATGAGGGATCGCCCAAGTCGTGAGCCTACCTTGCCACCAAGACGGAGGTTATGTAAGTGCTAGTGATATTGAGGATGAGTATGTGCTTGCGGCTAACATTGCGGTGGAGGAGACGAGCAGATAGTGATCTTGATGATGTAGAAGAACAAGTAGCTACTGTTGACACAGGGACTCATGTGAGCCTTGTTGCGCAGCGAGTGCTAAGCACACAAGTGGAGAGAGTGGAACAAAATCAGCAGCACAACTTGTTTCAATCCAGATTCCTCGTGAAAGAGAGAGCCTACAGAGTCATCATTGATGGAGGGAGTTGCAATAACCTTGCAAGCTCTGAGATGGTCGAGAAGCTTGGTTTGACCACACAACCACACCCACGTCCCTACTACATCCAATGGTTCAATTCGTGTGGTAAGTTAAAGGTAAACAAAGTTGTGAGAGTACAATTTTCAGCTGGTAATTACAAAGATAGTACCGACTTTGATGTAGTGCCTATGCAAGCATGCTCGTTGTTGCTCGGTAGGCCTTGGATATATGATAATGATGTTTTGCACCATGGTAGAGCTAATACCTACTCATTCTCACATAGGGGTAAGAAGATTAAGTTGTTGCCTTTGACACCTACTGAAATTGTGAAAGATGAAGTAGAGCGTGCTAGCAATGAAAGAAACACCAATGAACATAATTCTGAAAATCAGCAAGTAGCGAAACATGTTTACCCACCTAAAAAGGAGAAAGTGGCGCCTAGTTCCAAGGCCGAGGGAATTAAATTGAAAGGGTGTGTCATGCTTGCCACTAAATCTGAGCTTGCTGAAATTTGTGATAATGAGCTGCCATGCTATGCTTTGATATGCAAAGATGCTTTATTTTCACTTGAAGATATATCTAGCTCTTTGCCCCCTTTGTTGCTAATCTTTGCGGAGTATGTGGATGTATTTCAGTGAGATACCCCTGGTTGCCCCTATTCGAGGATAGAGCATCAAATTGATTTGATTCCGGAGCGACTTTGCCAAACCGTGTTGCATATAGGACCAATCCAGAGGAGACTAAGGAAATTCAGCGACAAGTCCAAGATCTTTTGGATGTGGGTACGTAAGAGAAAGCCTTAGTCCTTGTGCTTGTTCTCTTCTTTTGGTTCCTAAGAAAGATGGAACTTGGCGTATGTGTGTTGATTGTAGAGCCATTAATAATATTACCATAAGGTATCGTCATCCTATTCCTAGGCTAGGCGACATGCTTGATGAGTTGAGTGGCGCTATTATTTTCACAAAGATTGATTTGCAGTGGCTACCACCGATTAGAATGAAACCGGAGATGAATGGAAAATCGCTTTTAAAACTAAGTTCGGACTATATGAATGGTTAGTGATGCCTTTTGGTCTAACTAATGCACCTAGTACCTTCATGCGATTAATGAACGAGGTTTTACGTCTTTTCATTGGGAAATTTGTGGTGGTTTATTTTGATGATATCTTGATTTATAGCAAGTCACATGAGCTACACTTGAATCATATACGTGCTGTTTTAATGCCTTGAGAGATGCACGCTTTGTTTGGTAACCTTGAGAAGTGCACCTTTGCACCGATCGAGTTGCGTTTCTTGGTTATGTTGTGACACCACGGGGAATTGAGGTGGATGGGGCAAAGATGCAGCCATCCAAAGCTGGCCGACGCCACTCATCGTGTCACGCAGTGCGAAGCTTCCATGGACTTGCCGGATTCTATCGACGTTTTGTGCGGGATTTCAGCACCATTGCCGCACCATTGAATGAATTGACAAAGAAAGGAGTGCCATTCCAATGGGGACCTGTGCAAGAGAAGGCATTCCACTTATTGAAAGAGAAGCTCACCCAAGCACCCCTACTCCAACTCCCTGATTTTGGTAAGACTTTTGAGATTGAATGTGATGCTAGCGGGATTGGGATAGGTGGTGTATTGATTCAAGAAGGTAAACCATTTGCATATTTGTTGAGAAACTAAATGGGCCTAGTATGAATTATTCTACCTATGACAAAGAACTGTATGCTTTAGTTCGTGTGCTTCAAACTTGGCAACATTATCTATGGCCCAAAGAATTTGTTATACATTCAGATCATGAATCACTAAAACATATTAGAAGCCAAGCTAACCTAAATAAACGACATGCTAAATGGGTAGAATTTATTGAGTCGTTTCCATATGTCATAAAGCATAAGAAAGGTAAGGACAATGTGATTGCCGATGCGCTTTCTAGACGTTATACCATGTTATCTCAACTTGACCATAAGATTTTTGGTTTAGAGGCCATTAAGGAATTATATGCTACTGATTTGGACTTTAAAGAAGTGCTTGAGCTTTGTAAAGGAGGGAGAACATGGAATAAATATATGATAATTGATGATTTGATCTATCGTGCTAACAAGCTATGCATTCCAGCTAGCTCCGTTCGTCTTTTGTTGTTGCAGGAGGCGCATGGAGGAGGTTTGATGGCGCATTTTGGAGCAAAGAAGACAGAAGATATGCTGGCCGCCCACTTTTTTTGGCCAAACATGAGGCGCGATGTTGAGCGCTACGTGGCTCGCTGCACTACATGCAACAAAGCTAAGTCCCGTCTCAATCCACATGGACTTTATATGCCTCTCCCTATTCCTAGCGCCCCTTGGGAGGATATTTCTATGGATTTTGTTTTAGGATTGCCAAGGACAAAGAGGGAGAGACAGATATTTGTAGTAGTGGATCGATTTTCTAAAATGGCACATTTTATACCTTGTCACAAGAGCGATGATGCTACAAACATAGCTGATTTATTTTTCGAGAAATCATTCGCTACATGGAGTGCCCAATACTATTGTCTCGGATCGCGACACAAAATTTTGAGCCACTTTTGGAGATCACTTTGGAACAAATTGGGGACAAAGCTGCTGTTTTCTACTACGTGCCATCCCCAAACTGATGGACAAACGGAGGTTGTCAACCGCACGTTATCCACCATGTTGCGGGCTGTTTTAAAGAAGAATTTGAAGATGTGGGAAGAGTGTTTACCGCATATTGAGTTTGCTTACAATAGGTCGGTACACTCCACCACCAAGGTAAGTCCGTTTCAGGTAGTGTATGGTTTTAACCCCCGTGCTCCTATTGATTTACTACCTTTGCCTACCTCTGAACACATTAATTTAGATGCTAAGAAGCGTGCTGAATTTGTTCTTAAGTTGCATGAAACAACTAAAGAAAATATAGAGCGTATGACTGAAAAGTATAGGGTTGTTGGAAGTAAAGGTAGGAAAGAAATAAAATTTGCAGAGGTGATTTAGTTTGGGTGCATTTGAGGAAAGACAGTTTCGAGTTAAGAAAATCAAAATTGATGCCTAGAGTGATGGACCATTTAAGATAATTAAGAAGATAAATGACAATGCCTATCAATTGGAGCTACCTGCAGATTTTGGGGTTAGCCCCACATTGAACATTTCAGATTTGAAGCCATACGTGGGAGAAGCAGATGAGTTTGAGTCGAGGACGACTCCAATTCAAGAGGGGGAGGATGATGAGGACATCACTCCTTCGGATACACACACTACACAAAATCCTACGGATCCAGCCATAAACTACAAGGCCCTATGACAAGAGCTAGTGCACGTCACTTAAATTATGAGGTGAGCTCGTTTCTAGGTGCTAATAATTTATCTATGCAGAATGGTATACTACCTAATAATTGTGATCTGTTGTTACTTAGGAATAATGGATCCCCAAAGTCTACGACCAGGTCTACAAGCCCTACGACCAGTCCTGCCAGCGCTATGACCAAGTCTCAAGATCCTCGACTAGGTTCGCCAGCGCTACGACCAGACCAGCCAGCGCTACGACCACATCTCAAGTCTACGACCAGGTCTACAAGCCCTACGACCAGTCCTGCCAGCGCTACGACCAAGTCTCAAGATCCTCGACTAGGTTCGCCAGCGCTACGACCAGACCAGCCAGCGCTACGACCACATCTCAAGCTCCTCGACAAGGTTCGCCAGCACTACGACCAGACCAGTCAGCGCTACGACTAGGTCTCACGCTCTACGACCAGTCATTAGGTGCTGCGACACCGTTTTGGGCCTAATAGGGCCTTGTAAGCGTGTCGGGGTCAATGCCTAGGTTGTGTACGCCTCTCCCCATGGTCGCACAACCCTAGGTCAACCCCCTCACGTTACCCCCCTATATATATACAGCGCGCGCAGCTTTAGGGTTGGGTTTTTCTTAGATTATTCTGCCACTTTGCAGTTTCACCGTTTATCGGTTTGAGGAACCCCACATTGTGAACTTCATTCATATTCGCAATACAATTCAGATTGCATTTTTCTTGTTCTTGTGAGTTGCTTCGATTGCTTGCAGGAACAATAACCCTCGTGGTAAGGTCGATCGCGCGCGAGCGTGGTTGATAACGACAGTCGTGCGGGTGTAGCGAATTGCGAGGTGACGATCTCCTGGTCGAAAGTCTTAAAGCGTCAACGTTCTCACGACGAAACTAATCGAACCTATCGAAAGATCGGGACACCGTGCCTCATCAATCCACCTCCTGTCCAACACCTCCCCTTGCTGTCCATCCCCCTCCACGGATGATTTCCCCTCCATTGATGCCGGTCGAAGGAAGGAGGAAGAAGCCCTGGTGCTGCTGGCCATGGTGGAAGAGGAGAAGAAGAAGAAGAGGAAGGGTCCTCGTGGATTTGATCTGCATCTTCCTAGGCTCTACAAGGGTAACGAGATGCCTTCCCCGCTGTTTGATCCGTAGTAGATGCGAAACCGATTAGATTTGTTGGATAAAAGTTTGGCTGCAGAAGATTCGATTCTGTCCAGTACCTTGCGTGGGTAATTTCGGGTATTTAGAGGCTGCATTTTAAGATTCCATCTCCTAGAGTTATGTGGGATATGTCGTTATCTTTCAGTAGTCACGAAGATCACTCAATTCCAAGGTCTGAGTCAAAAGTTATGGTCGATTTAGTATCTGCTGCCAGAAATCTGACGAGAATAATCTGTCTGGGTATTTCCAAAAATATGAAAGGGAAATTGGTAGAATCTGAAAGTTAACACAAGTAGGTTATTGTAGATAATTCAATAACCTTTTCAGATTGATAAAGAACGATCAATTCAGAGTTACCTATTAAAAGTTATGGTCATCTTAGTATTGCTGTTCGAACGTGTAGACAGGTTCTATACTGAAAGTTCAAACAATGGTTAGCCTATTATTTTATCCGAATTGGATTATCGTGTCAACTAGAGTATTGTAGATTAGTCAGTTAAGAATCTATAGAAATTGGGTTTACCTCTTTTCGACTTCCAGTTCATGAGTTATGTCAATTACCGTGCTGCTGTCCAGAAACGGTATATGGCAGGAAACGTTGTTTTTCAGTTTCAGCTTTGTAATCTCGTCTTGAGTCATCAGGGAAGCGGTGTAGAACGCCGATTAGTAGCGCTGGGTTTATTATGTCCTTATTGAAATTATTTTACTTGTTTAGGAGGTGAGGCCTCAGGTTTAGGAGTAACACCTTTGCCGGCTAACGCGTCGCATCGTGGAAGGCAAGTACATTGCTAACCCTAATGCTTGTGATGGATGAATGCTTGTATGATCATGCAAGTAAATGTAGCGGTTGTGCTACGGTTTAACTCGTTATTCTTACTACTTGCAATATACATATTTTTCATAACTTGAAGTTATATGCCATGGTTGCATGTTTTATGGATGAGGTCGTGGTAGCAAATTAATATTCATTTTTGCCATGCATTGGAAGAGTTGTTGGTAGTCATGTGGTAATTTGCTTAATGAGCCAAATGCGGAATATGAAAATAAACTCAAGGTGGACATATTGATAATTCCTTGTGGTTATATTCATGATGATCATGTTGTGGTCTATGTGGTAGAGTTCCCTTTAGATCGATTGATTTTGATCTTGGTGAATCGGGTGTGGGTTATGTGGTAATGGTCTTATGACACAATGGTATTGTGCTTAATGAGACACATGTGGATTATGAGAAAATATTCATGATGAGTATGTTGTTGACCTTCGTGGTTAAATTCTTGTGGTTTATGATTATCATATCATTCATGACATATGATGACATTTGCATTGTGGATGTCGCCGCTTATAGCGCGATCAGAGCAGTACAACATCGTGCATTGCCGTAGCACGATGCATACTTTTACCTTGTTGGGTAAAGGTGCAGTGGAGCATAGCATACATATGCATTACATTGTGGAAAGATCATTTGCATACTTATGCAAGATATTGTGGTGAAGTTATATTACAAACAACTGCAACTTTATAGTTGTAATGTGGAATTGGCTCATAAGAGTCACTTGTGGTGTGAGGAAAGTGGCTATGGTCGTGGTTTGGGGTTCATCCCTTGTGGTATGGTAGTGGTTGTGATTGTGGCATGAGATTCTACTCTCTTGTGGTAATTGTTGATAGCAGTTGTGGATGCGAGAAATAGTAAAGTTATGAGGTAAAACATGTTAATACTTTATTGTCATTGGTAGTGGTAGTGGTGAATAATATAAAGCAGTTGATCAAGATTCAATTGTTAATATTTTACTATCATTGGTAGTAAATATGGTTGAGGCTATAATTGTGATCATTATGGGAATTGGATATTGATGCTTAATATCTTTGTAGTTAAATTAGCTTGTAAATGAATGTGGATTCACATTATGGATGTGGACATATGGATACTTTAATGATGTTGTATTTTTGTTTGTAGTCTGAATAGCCTGTTAAACAGTTTGCTTGCTGAGATTTTTATCTCACCCTTGTTTTCCCCCTACAGGTGATTGTTGAGCATTCATGGGATGGGTAGAGCGGCACCACAATAATGCACTTGGTTCATCAACTCATGTTGTAATAAAGTCGATGAAATTCTAGCCAAATGCTTAACTATTTGTGGATGATTATGTTATTTAATAAGGATGGACTTGTGAACCATTCTTTGATTAATCTGCTAGAGGTTGTTTAATTATTGAACTTGTTACCGTTATCTTTATTCCTTTAGTTGTTTATGCTTCCGCTTAATACTTCTTGTCTAGAGATGTTGCCGAAATAATTTATCTTGAAATTATTGGCTAGCTGTAGAGTGGTTTAGTAGCATTCCAGGGTAATGTGGGTCCTGGGGTGTTATAATTGGCCAGCGCACCCGCACCCTGGTCACAACAGGGCGTCCGAACTGTGTGGTCGTTGACGCCGAGCACAGGAAGGGGACACAGCTGTCAGCGGCCACAGCCGCTGGAGTGTCCCCGGTTGCACCAAGCGAGGCGAGCCACAGGTCAAAGGAACAGGGGATGGGGAGCGATGGCATGGGCGCTGGCTCGGTTGGAACGAAAAGGAGCAAAAAGGGGTGCGCAAAAACTGGTCAAGTCAGACTAGAACCAACCTAATCAGAACTTAGCCAAAGGGAAAGTACGAAGAAGGGAAAAGGCTAGAGAGAATGGGAAGAGGTAGAACAACAGAATTTTAGGTTTGCTAAAATTCTGATATTTGCTTTAAGGAACTCTTACGCGATAATAGATAAAATCATGATAGTAGAAGAGAAATGCACTCGAGTAACTCTCAAAAATGCAATCAAGAAGAGTAAGACTAGCTATTACAAAAAATTAAAAAATCTCGTATTTTTGCATTTAGGCATTTTTGGGCTGTTACAAACCCTACCTCCCTTAAGAAAAAATTTGACCTCGAGATTTCGGTGGAACGAGAATAAGAAGATAGAATGAGGAGGATGAGGGGACATAGCAGAGGATGCTGATGCATTCTTGGTTGCTTTGTCGACTCCTGATGTGGCTTCTCAGTGTCGTGGTCTTCTGTTTTCTTCATGATCGCCACAAATTTTCTGTTGATGGGTTGATAACAATTGTCCATATCCGAAGGAATAGTTAGCCCTCTAATTATCATAATTTAAAATCTAGGCTTATATTACAATCAATGTTACCACCAATATTTTTAGCTGTATGTAATCATAACGATTCAATCATTTCTATAATTTCGCTATCCCCTTAAGAAATGTCCATCGATACCCATTGTTTCCTCAGCCTTCAACAACTCAATCATTATGGTTCACCAAGATTATTTATAAACCATATATCTATGATCTGCTATTCTCCATCTATGGATCATATCATCTAGATCAATCCCTACCTAGATTCTGCATAAGTCCTAGGGATCCAACTTCGAACAATGATGGTTATTCCTATAGATCAACTACCTTTCCGTTGATCTTAATTGCCCAACTTGTATTTGATTTCATCAACTATCATATGATTTAAGTATGTCTAGTTTACACATGTTGAACCAATGCCTTTAGTGCAAATCAAATTTTCCTCTAGTACAACTTGATTATGTCAATTCCTCCGACATCCAATCTCTCGAATTAGCTAACAATCCATTTATTGATCATATTATGTGTATAAATTCAATTATTCCTTATGATTTATGTAACACCCTGCTTTTTCTAAGCCTTTTCGAAATTTTCAAAATAAAAAGAACCATTTGGTTTATGGTTTGCTAAAGCTTAACCTGAGATTTGAAAATAATTTAAATTACTAAGTCGAACTTCAACTAATTCAAGTTGGTTTTCAAGTTGCTGGAGTTCTCTGTGTTTCGTTTTCCTTTCCTCTGTGCATACCGGTTCTTGGTCACGACCTCCCCTTAGGTCAAGACCTCCCTTCAGTTTGGACCTTCTTCTTGGCCTCTCCAGTGTGCTAATCCAATCTTCTATGCCCTCCTCTTTTCTGGATCGTTCGATCGTGTTGAACGATCGGATCTCATTGAAACTTTCGGACGGTCTGAATGTCCCTGATCGCTTTGCATCATCCGATCTAAATCGGATGGCTCCCTCTTTGTAACTTTTGTTGGACCTCCCTTGACTCTCCTACTCACGACCTCCCCTTTTGTAAAGACCATCCCCTTTTGTCATGACCACCCTGGGGTCACGACCTCCTCTTTTTGCAAAGACCACCCTATGTGGTCGCAACTGCTTTTTTGGCAAAGACCACCTCCCGCAGGACCTCCTCCTCCAGGACCACCTGAAGACCTCGTCCTGTGACCACCCTTTTGGTTGGACCTCTCTCTTGGTCACAACTTTTCCTTTGACCTTGACCAACCTCTTGGTCTTATCTAGCCCTGTCACTTTATCCTTCCTACACGTTAGCTGCAAAAGTCTTCGAGCATTTAATGCTGCTGCGGTGCATTAAATGCTATCACCTCTGTTGTACTCATTTCCCCTTCTTGTCTCCTCCCTTACCTGCTCCCATCCCCATGTTCACCTGCTCCTGTCACTCTATCCCTGTCACCTAGTTCTTCCACCTCCACTACAAATAGCGCCTGAGGGAGTCCTGGTTCCCTTTCGCACTCCTTGGGCTTTCCCCTCAACTCTCCATTTCCTTTCTTCCAAACATCTGTTCACTAGTTTTCCACTGTTAGACCTCGTCACTTTCAAGCTCTGTTCTTCCTTGTGTCCAGTGCCGCTGAAGCTCACCAACGCCAAGGAAGCCACTGGAGTTCCCAGTTGCAGAGGAGCCCGTTGGAGCCTGCGTTGTTGCCTTTCGTCATCAACAAGTCCACCAGTAGTGTAATACTCCGTGTTTCGTTTAGAGGGAGTTTAATCGGGGAAAAGTTGCAAGTTCGTTTTTCGGCTTTTGGAGCAGTTTCTTGGTTTGGGCCTCCGACCAGGCCACCCTTGCCAAGAGGCCGGCCAAAACCTCCCCCCTTGGGCCTGGCCCATGCGCCCCTCCCCTCCTCCTCCTAACCCTAACCAGCCCCCTTTCCCACCCCCCTTGTGGCCGAACCCCCCCTTTTCCCCCTCTTGGCCGCCGCCCCCCCATCCTCCTCTCTTCCTCCTCACGCCCCTGCCCTAGGAGCCGCCCCCAACCTCCCTAGTTGCTGGTCCCTGCTGGTTTGCCTCCCCATCTTGCCTTCGGACCTTCCCCCGCTGCCGGATGCGCAAGGAGTTGAGGAGGACAGCAGCTTGCTTGGGGCAAAGGAGGTGAGAAGGAGGGAGATCGTCTTCTCCGTGGTTCTTCCGCCTACTTCCTGGTTGCTGCAAAGGTATCGGATGCCGACCCTCGTCTTTTGATTAGTGGTAGAGGCGATTTGGTTCATATTTGGTTAGAACGAATTGCTGCGAGCAGAAAGTCGGTTCTGTCCAGATTGTTGCATGGACTTTTTCGTGATGTTAGAGGCCGAATCTGAGTTGCCCATCTCCTAGAGATATGTAGGTTTTGTTCTTAGCTTTCGGTGGCCGCCAAGAACACTGAATTCTGACATGCGAATCAAAAGTTATGGTAGTTTTCGTCTCTGCTGTTCAGATTCCTGACGAGAATAAACTGTCAGTTTTGTCTTTTAATTTTGGATGTGTTAATGGCAAATTCAGGGCTTCCACCCAACTAGGTTATTGTAGGCCTTAGTCGTAGCTTTTGATATTGTTAAAGAACGCCCAATTCGGAGTTATAGATTAAAAGTTATGGCCGTTTCAATTCTGCTGTTCTAAATGCTTAGTCAGATTCTGTTCTGCTGATTCGTTTGGTAGTTAGCAATTTATTTCGGCCGAATTGGATTATCTCGTCAAGTACAATGTTGTAGATATATTTGTTAAGCTCGTGTAGGATTTGGGCTCACCCCGTTTACAGTCTCAGGTCATTAGTTTTGGCACTTTCCGTGCTGCTGTCCAGAAATTGCCAGAAGTTCGGACAAACAGGGTTTGTTGGTCTTGGGGAGTTTGATACATTTAGAATTTGAGATTTCCATCAACGAGGTTGTTGTAGATAATTGTATTGCCTTTCATTCAAGCCTGAGATCACCCCTTTTCGAGTTGTAGATCGAAAGTTATGCTATTTATACCGCTGCTGTCCGTATATGCTTTTTGCTAGAATGTGGGTTAATTCAAGCGGCGGGTATCATCTAGATGGTGGGATTGGGATTATAAGTTAGGGCGATGTGAGTAGTTTCTTGATGACTTAGTTCTTATTGAGTAACTTTGGTGTAGGGGGTGAGGCACCAAGGTTAGCGGCTTCTTCGTTGCCTTCCAACGCACCGCTACGCTAAAGGCAAGTACAGTGACTTATGTGTGGTTTGAAAATCCCGGATGCTTGTTGATTGATTTAGTATTTTGTTGATGTATGAGAAGCTTAAACATTCATGTGCCATCCACGGGAGTGGAATGTTATGATGACCATGTTCTTTATGTATACTGTTTCTTATGAGTAGTGATGATCTTATTCGGTGTTCATAAATTGTATTCATGCAATCATGTTCATGTTCCGTCCACGGGAGTGGAGTCTAAAGTCCCATCAATTCCAGTATGGGCAAGTGAAGTCCCGCCATTCCAATGTGGGCAGTTTGGACACCCGTATGAAACGTTATTCATACGGCAGTTGGATCCCCGTATTTCGATAAATACGGGCTTAAGTGAACACCGACGGGTGTGTCACTTGCTATACCGGTATAAGCTCGAGTGCAGTCCATCCAGTTCATGGCATCCATGCATTACAGTTCTTTCTTTCAGATAATTTTCATGTGCTATGTCTTTACATGAAGTATGTTATTGTAATCGTTGTACTTGCTGAGTCCCGGACTCACTCTTGTTTGTTGTTTTGTTTTAGGTGACCATTGATGATGATTCTAGCGGGAGGGAGTAGAAATGCACCAAACACTCACCACCATACTCCAATTTCAATAATAGAACTTGGTCGAATTCCTTTAATTGTTTAGAGTCAAACTGTAATAAATAAGGTCTCATGCAGATGATGTGTTCTATTTGATTTGGATGTTTATTTCCCGATGTGATACTCGTTTTGCTTAAGTTCGATTATGATTGTGCGGCTGTGCCTATGGGTTATTCATCTTTCATACGTTATAACTTGGGGTATTGCTTCAATTCTCATGATTATGAATGAATGTTAGAGTCTTTAGGTAACATTTTGGCTTCTGGATAGCCAGGGTGTTACAGTTGGTATCAGAGCGGGCTTTAGGTCCGTGGATGAAAATTTTTAGAATTAAATTGACACACTATGCACAGTAGGTGGGGTTGGGTCATTCTTTGTTTCAACAAGTTCCGCTGTTATGTTTTATATCATGAGCAGTTGTGATATTGATTATGTGTTTTCATTTAAATGTTGAGCTGATTGTTTAGTTAATTTGTTGTGGTGTTCTTAGATGGCGAGAGGAGCGGGTCGTGGCCGTGGCCGTCCACCGAGCCGTGGCCGCGGTCGTGGGCGTGGTCATTGTCTCTTCACCTCCGATTGAGGAAGCTGCGGTACTACCGCAGAGGAGGTTGCCTCGGCTCCTCAACCGCCAAGCTCGAGCCACGTCACCGTGATCATTCAAAACCTTGAGAGGAGGTTCAGCGTTTTGTCGGCGATTGCAAGCGCTCCACCGCGGCACTGCACTGTGGCGAGCCGGTTGTTGCAGCAGCTCCACCTGAGGCCAGGATGAGCCTCCGTGCGTGGATGTCGCTCCGTTTGGACACTTTCGACGGAGTGGGTACTCCGGTTCAGGCTGCAGATTGGTTACGTTACATGGAGAGGCAATTTGGAGCTCTAGAGATGACTTCGCGCAGAAGCGCGGTTTGTGGCCTTTCAATTGAAGGGCCAGGCTGATATTTGGTGGGAAGGGGTTCTGTCTGCTAGGACCCCATTGCAGGAACCAGTCACCTGGGAAGACTTTGTGGAACAGTTTAGGGTGAAGTTCTATCCAGATTCATTCCTTGAGAGGATGGAGCAGTCATTGCTGACTTTGGCACAAGGAAAGAAGACGATGGCGTAGTATGGCGAGTTCAACAATGCTGTACGTTTTGTACCAACAGAGCTAATGATGATCGAGAGAGGCTAAGAGGTTCCGCGAGGCCTCAACCAGAGTATCGCCATGTTTTGGGTGCGACGAGCTTTGCGTGACTTCAGCTCCGTGGTTGATCAGGCCAGGGGAATGGAGTTGGAGAGGGATCTTTCTTCCCAGAGGCAGGCAACCGGTGGTTCTGTCACTGTTGGTGGTTCTGGCTTTGGCCAGAAGCGGAGTTTCGGTGGTGGGAGCGGGTCGTCTCAGCAACCTGCTTCCAAGAGGGTTCAGGGAAGTCAGCACTCTCGTCCTTCTCAGCAATGGCAGTCTTCTTCGTCGGCGCCACGTTCTTCGTCGACCGCACCGCTGATGCGCCCTGTTCCAGGCCAAGGAATGAAATGCTTCAAGTGTGGTGACGGACACCGGGCTTCAGAATGTTCATTTAAGGGGACATGTCGTCAGTGTGGTCGGGATGGTCACAAGCGGTCGGTGTGCAAGCAGAACCCGGCGAGCATCATCAAGTGGGAACGGGTCCCAGCGGTTCCTTCCTCTAGCACTCCACGGGTCGATTCGGACTCGCGGTGTTCCTGCACCCGATGACCCTTGATTGGGTTCCTCTGCGCGCCTTCGCCTCGCCTCCTCCAGTTTTTACCGAGTCCGTGCACGTCTGCACCACCCTCGTTCGCTTTACTGCAGCTACCCTGTTCTTCCTGCACCAGCCACGCGCATCATCGCACTCAGCAGAAGGAGTCTACGCCATGCCTACTCCGGAGACTGTGGGCCGCCCTGATGTGGTGACAGGTACTCTGCTAGTTGATTCAGTTGAGGCCTTTGTTCTTTTTTGATTCAGGGGCCACTTATTCGTTTGTGTCCCTAGAGTTTGTTAGAAGGGCGGGTTTGAGTTTGCAGCAAATTTCCGAGTCTGTGGTAGTCAGTTCTCCGGGGGGCCTCATATCTAGTTCTACAGCGTGTCCTGGGTGTTCTATCACTATTGATGATGAAAACTTCAAAGCCAATCTCATGGTAATCCAGATGTCACCTTTCGATGTTATTTTGGGCATGGATTGGTTATTCAGTTACCGTGCCAAGATTTGTTGTTTCTGGAAGACGGTGACCTTGCAGACTCCATCCGGTGGAGAAGCGTGTTTGAGCGATGCACGTCCGACTCCTTGTTCGTGCTAGCTGGCTGCTCCTAGTCATCGGCCCTCAACCATTGGGTTGTTTTGGTCTCTCAGTGAGAAGACTGATTCCGCGCTGTGTATTGAGCAGATCCCTGTGGTGAATGAGTTCCCTGATGTTTTTCCTACGGAGTTTCCTGGGATGCCACCGGAGCGAAAGGTGGAATTCCGGATTGATCTTATTCCAGGGACTCGACCTATCTCGATGTCCCCGTATCGGTTGGCTCGTCCATTTCAGGAGGAGTTGAAGAAGCAATTGGATGATCTTTTGTCCAAGGGATTGATCGGGCGAAGTGTTTCGCCGTGGGGTGCACCTGTTTTATTCACCAAGAAGAAAGATGGCAGTTGGTGTATGTGTGTGGATTACCGGGCTCTCAACCAGGCTACCGTGAAAAATAAATACCCTTTGCCCCGCATCGAGGATCTCTTTGATCAACTAAAGGGGCTAAGATATTTTCAAGATCGACCTTGATCGAGTTATAATCGATTCGAGTCCGGAGCAAGATATTGAGAAGACGGCTTTCTCTACGAGTATGGCCACTTTGAGTATAAAGTGATGTCTTTTGGACTAACAAACGCTCTGCAGCTTTCATGGAAGCTATGAATAGTATGCTACACGATACCTTGATAACCGTTGTAGTATTCATCGATGATATTCTGATTTATTCAAAGACGAAAGAAGATCATGTCCAGCATCTGAGGTTGGTCCTTGAAACGCTGAGGAAGAACAGATTCTATGCCAAGCTGAAGAAGTGTGAATTCTGGATTTCTGAGGTTGGGTTTTTGGGCCATGTAATCAATCAAGAAGGTATTTCAGTTGACCCTAGCAAGATTTCGATAGTGGTAGAGTGGAAACGGCCAACCAACGTCAAAGAAGTGAGGAGTTTTCTGGGCTTAGCTGGTTATTATCGGCGTTTTGTGGAGGGATTTTCAACCATTGCTAGACCGTTGTCCCAGTTGACACAGAAGGGTATCAAATTTCAGTGGTCTCATGCTTGTGAGCACAGTTTTTGTACCCTGAAGGAGAGGTTGGTGACCGCTCCAATTCTTACCCTTCCCGAGCCAGGGAAGCGTTTCACAATTTATTCAGATGCGTCCAAAGTTGGTCTTGGTTGTGTGCTCATGCAGACGGCAAGGTGATTGCTTATGCATCGAGACAGTTGAAAAGCATGAGCGAATTATCCTACTCACAATTTAGAGTTGGGCGCATGGTTCTTGCATTGAAGATTTGGCGTCATTATTTGTATGGCGAATCTTGTGATATATTCACGATCACAAGAGTCCAAATACATCTTTACTCGTAAAGATTTGAACTGAGGCGAGAGGAGATGGTTGGAGTTGATAAAGGACTATGATCTCACCATTCAAGATCACCTGTGCAAGGCTAATGTTGTAGCAGATGCCCTGAGTCGCAAGGCGACACCTCCTGCTCTCAGTTGCCTTATTGCTGATTTTGAGCATATGGATATTTTCTTTTGTTTCGCGGGTACCGCCCATGCTGAGACATGTTTGCTTCTTGAGACAGCTTTGCCAGCTCGAGTGCGGGAGGCACAACAGCATGATCAGATGCTCCAGTGTGTGAGGAGACGCCTAGATGAGGGCAAGCAATGCCACTTTAGTATAGATGATTCTGGTGCGTTGAGATTTAAGGGCCGCCTCTGTGTGCCACAGGAGGCTCAGGTCAAGGAGGAGATTCTGAGGGTGTAACAGCCCTAACTTAGGGTTTGTATTTCAAATGTAAAATTTTGAGGAGAAATAAAAACTTTTGTTGTCTCTTCAAATCATTTGAAAGTTTCTACAATTTTCCCTAGCAATTTCCAATTTGTAGAATTTAATTCTTGTGATTGGAAATTGTTGTTATCAGATTCTTAGCCTTCAAACTTGTGATCATCCTCTGAAACTATTTTTCCTAGCATCTTGATCATCCTATCTACCTCCCTGAATTATTTCACAATTTTTAGATTTTGTTTGCTATTTCAAATGGCCAAGTCAACTCTGTTTGAAATCTGGTCAAACTCCTCTGTACAGCAGCTTGTGAATTTTCTCTAGAACAATGCAGTGCATAAAAGTTCTGGAAAAATTATACAAGGTTGTCCTCTGTCCCTAGTAGCTACCATAAAAATTTCAGAAATTTTTGGAGCTCAGGAGCTACCTCTAAAATTCCCCAAACCTTCTCTGTCTTTTAAATCAAATTCTAAAAATATCGTTCCTCGGGCCGAACCCAACTCGGGCTCGAGTCCGACCCGCACCACTTGACTCGGTCGCACCGCCTAGCTGCACCGCTGCGCGAGTCCAATCGATCGTAACCGTCCGATGAAGATCGAGCGATCCACGCCGCGTATGCAACCGACTGTCCGAATGCATACACCAATCCCACCGTCCGTTTTAGATCCAACGGTCGGTGTGTTGTTGATCAAATCAAACCACCGGTTCGCACCGCCGTTTATCGCCGACATGTGGGTCCCACCGGCATCAACCTCGTCTTCTCCGCACCTCACCGGAGCTCGCGGCCGTGCGTGCATGTTTGCCACGCACCTCGTCGCCGCCACCTTTATGCCCTCGTGTCCGGTGGGAGGCATCGCGTGACTTCATAAAAGCCCCGAGCTCATCCACTTCTTCTCCTTTGCGTTCGTGTTATCTCGCCCGATTTCTTGTTTCGCCGGAGAAGGAAACGGTAGGTAGCACCGCGTTGGAGAAGCCCTTGAGCCCGCAACCTCACCATCGTGAACCACACTCGGTGTCGCATCCATTTTCCCATCCCGAGCTCGTGGCATCCAAAGTGAATCGTCGGAGCCACTTCTTCGTCCCCAACTCCGTTGGTCTCGGCTCTGCAAGCTTGCTAGTGCTCGTGAGTTTCGGCCGACACTTGGTCCTTCGGATCACATTGATGCACCGGGCTAATGATGGCTTCATTTTTGTCTTTGGTGCATCGTTGAGGCTGCGCGACCCTTTCTTCTCCAATCACGGTGTTCGCGCCGTGGCAATTCCGCCGCCTCGGACCTTCTTCTTGACGTTATCTTGTGCTTATTGCTCCGAGTCGAGGCGATTCCGTGGCGCACCTTCCCGGCTTCGAAGTGCAGTGGCGTCTTCTCGCGAGCCGTAGCTTCTTCTCCGCCTCCGGCCGTCGTGAGCCCATCTCCGGCGACCATTGGGCTCCGCGTCACCGTCACCTGGTTCGTGAGGTCTTTGCGAACCTTAAGGTACCACTCACTCGTCTTGAAACTCACTGGGTTGCTAGAACACCTGCGCGGCTGCGCCACCGTCCCCGTGCGTGCCGACGAGCCGCCGGCGAAGCTTAGTTATCGCTAAACCTAGTTCTATTAGGTCACTGACTTGTGGGCCCTCTCGGTGTTAAACCTGTTTTAGGATTCAAGTCTAATCGTTTTAATTCTCTGAGTCTCTGTTATGTGGGCCCGGAATGTCAGTTAGGGTGTGTGTAGTTTCCTTAATGCGTTTTCTCTGGTGGGAGGTGTATTTCTCTGTGAGAGTGTTTTAGGTTTGCACCTTAGTGAGCCGAAGACGTATTCTTTGAATACGCCTTCGACGTCACTTTAGGCGGGTGTCTTTATCTGAGTCGTGGTCGTGCGGGCCCGCCGTCGATGGTCGGGAGCTTCTTGTTGGCGGTAGAAAAGGATTTAATGCTTTAGTATTTCTGTAATATGTTTTCTGTTGCTCTGATAATTCATTTAAACTTGTAAAATGCATAGCTAATTCAATTTTTATCCAAATTGCATGAAACCAGTGCTGTTAATTTTCTTTTTAAATGTATTATTTACAAAAATTAGTTTCATCCATGTCTCTGTAGCAAGAATCATTAATTAATAAAATGATGCCTTAGGTATCTTCTAAATTAGAAAATGCATATCTCTTCCAATAATTGTCCAAATTCAATGAACCCAATTCAGTAAAATTTCATTTTCAGTATACTAACTATTAGAATAGGTTTTGCACACTGTTTCATTCATGAAAATCTGTTAAGTAATTAACTAGTGCTTGTTGTGTTTTTAGCTTAGAAAATTCATAGAAAATTATTAATAACTTAAAATGAATTGTTCTCTGCTTCAAATTTTGTTATTTCATGCTTAGGCTCTTGTGTGAGTTTTGGCTTGTTTTGATGTTGTTGTATGTTTGAGTTTTGCGGTGTTATTCGTTCTTATTTCTCGTTATGTTCGATCGTTAGGATTCGATATTTGCGGCAACCACGAGGACGATCCTCCGCTTTGTATTGAGCAACACACCGAACAAGCAGTTTGATCATTCCTATCGATATTTTAAAGTCTAATATTTTGTTTCAATTTGTATGTATGCATTGCTTAATTTGTGTTAAATTGATTAGTTAAATCCGTAGCTGCATATCCTGTAGACAAAATATTGATCTCTACTACCTGAGCCTAGGTTATTTGCTGTGATTAGAGGCCGCTGGATGGTCTCTTGTCACTTAGTAGATCCGGGTCAAATTGCTTAGATATGCTTAGCTATCGGTAGAACTGGGCGGTTATCGACTTTAGTCGGTAACCTTGATCACACAAAATTTACTATAACTTATTGTTTCAGCATTTTTGCTATGTTTAATTGAAAAACTAAAACTGAAAACCAAAAATGATTTAGACTTGGGCACAACGGTATGATTGGTGTGATCTGTTGGGTGTGACTGGAATGGTGCCCGAGTCAACAAGGACCGAACATCTTGTTACACTGAACCAAGCATTTTGCGTGCTAACCACACTAGAGTATATGGGACCTCTCTTGACCTAGTACTTTGGCGTGTATTGGCTCCGGGTCGCAGGAGGTCGCAGGAGGGATGGAGGTGGGAGCATGGTAGTTGTCCGAAAAGCTTTATCCTGAGTGGGTAGTTGTCTTTTCGGCTTTACCATGTAAGCGTATGGGTTTCTATCCATACGAGCGGCTCGTAGTTAATACACAATATTGGAAACAGTCTCGTAGGACTTAGTCAGGCTTCAAGCATACCTTCTAAGTGTGTTTTGGCTTAAAGGCGATGCAAGTGTGGGTACATTGGTACACCCCTGCAGGGTTCAAACTATTCGAATAGCCTCGTCCTAGGTTATGGACACGCTTGGCAAGGTCTTCCAAGAGTTAGACTACAACATTTAAATTAAAACTTGATGGGTGGTACGAATCTGGGGATTCGTGCTATTGTTGTGGTGACTATTGGGATAGTCACTTCTAGGATGTTTTTACTTACTCTTTTGCTATTATTATCCTTACTGTATTTCAACATTAAAAATGAATTGCAAACTTGCCTTTAAACTGTATTACATTATTGCAAATGAAAATTGGCTTTATGCAAATGAACCATATGACCTCCACCAAACAAGCCCGCATGTAGCATATGAGCAGTGCCGCTAGTTCACACGTCAGTCTTGCGGGTACAAAGACAATCTTTGTACTCAGGTGCTTTGCTTAATGTTTTTGTTGCAGAGGAAGAAGGTGAGCCTCAGGGGCCTCACTTCTGTGAGCTGTGCTGTCGCTTCGTGGGTGACGACTAGTCTTGGCGGTCCGGTCAGATGCCTTGTGGGTTGGAGGCACACTGATTGGCTTTGTTTATAGCCATCTTATGGCACTTTTGCTTCATTGCCGTTGTTGTCTATTTGTGTATCTTGTGGCACATCGGCCTATGTCTGTAATATTGTTACTATTTGTTTATCTTCCGTTTGTAGTGTGATGTTTGGACTCTATGTTTGGAATGGAGTTGATGCATACTTTTGTTGTGAGGTGTGTATACTGCTCCTGGGAAGTATACATATCTCGAGGATCAGTTTATTTGATTTGTGATGCTAGGACCGGTGGTTGGTTAAGCATTACAAACCAAATAAATTGGGGTCCTCACAAAGTTGGTATCGAGCCATTCGACCGTAGCAACCCAAGCATAGTCGTCCTTAGGATATTTTGAAAGTCTTATTTTCAAATTATAAAAGGTTTATGAAAACCTAGGCGATTCTCGATTTTATTCCTTACCTATCTTAGCTTTCTACTCTCACCTTACTCTAATTTGAGTTTTGAGAACTTGGTTTCTCTCTTCCCTTTTCAAAAGGTAGTTACTTAGTGGTGGAATTAGTTTTGGGAGAACTATGGAAAATCGTGGGAGTAATAGGGTAAGATGTAAAGTGAGTAGTTATATGTCCGATTTTCTTTGGTCGAACTTTATCTGCGTTGTGTTTGTTTCTTGCTTTGATAAATTTCGGGCTTTCTTGCTTTTAAATTGTTGCTAACTTGTTTTAGTGGAGCAGGATGGTGGCGGAACCGTAGTGGTCGGAATCACCACCGTGGTCATGATGAGGAGCTTCCTCCTCCGACCATGGTGAGGTTCTCGCCGATCGAGCGAAACCGCATGGACGAGAGCGCATCTTGGAGGTTATTGCTAGGAATACCTCCACTCCTGCCGGTGGTGGCGGCCACCGGACTCGCGGGGACTTGCGAGTTCCTCCGTCACGCAGACCGCCGACTTTCTCCCGCTCAGAGGACCCTCTCGATGCAGATGATTGGCTGCGCATGGTTGGCGAAGCTCAACATAGCTCGATGCCAGCGCAGGATAAGGCACTCTTCGCGTCCCACCGCCTTGAGGGCGCAAAGACTCATGGTGGGAGAACTATCTCGCCATGCACCCGCGCCATGTGGTCGCGTGGGAAGAGTTCGAGATCAACTTTTAGTCGGGCCCACATCACGATGGCCCGATGAAGTCAAGAAGAAGGAGTTTCGTGCTCAAGCAAGGGCGCAAATGCGTGACGGAGTACACATGCACGAGTTCAATCATCTGGCTCGTTATGCTCCGGGAGAGGTGGCCTCTGATGAGGCTAAGCAGGAGAAGTTTATGGATGGCTTGTCCGAGGAGCTGCAGGACAAGCTATCTATTGTGGACTTCTCAGACTTTCAGGCCTTGGTAGATAAGGCCATTGTTGCTGAGCATAAGGCGAAGGCGCTGGGCGAGTCCCGCAAGCGCAAATGGGAGGCGCATCAGTCTACTCACACCAGCCTCGTTCGTCCTCGGTGGGCGGCAAGACTGTGGCTCGTTCTTTTGCTCCACCGGCGCCGAGGCCATCTGCACCAGCTCCTCGCCCACCACAGGCCGTGTTTCAGCCACGTGCGCCTGCGATCCAAGCCAGAGCGGCCTCCGCAATCCGGCGGCGAGGTCACTTGTTTTGCCGCCACAACAAGGGCCATTATGCGAATGCTCGCCTCGAGTGTTGCAGCGACCCTCATCCTAATGGAGGGCGCGGCGAGGGAGTGGTCACCCACCGACCGTAAGATGATCCGAAGCCCGAGTGCGGCGTGCCGAGTGAACCACCTTTCACCGAGGAGGCTCGGGGCGCGGATGTTGTGATGGGTACACTTCTTGTTAATTCTCGTCCCGCTGCGGTATTATTTGATTACGAGCATCGCATTCTTTTATTTCAAGATCATTTGCTGCTGCTAGTGGTCTTCATTGTGTTCCTTTAGAAGTTCCTTTGCTCATCCGCTCTCCGGGGTCGGAAATGAGAGCTGATTTACAATGCCGGGATGTTCCTATCATAGTCAAGGGAGTGGGATTTTTAGCAAATCTTATTCTGCTCTGTTCAGCAAGTCTGGATGTGATTCTTGGCATGGATTGGTTGTCCCAGCACTTGGGGCGATTGATTGTGCCAGAAGACTGTCTATCTTACCACCCTTGGGCGGCGGTCGGATTTTCGCGCGGCTTCGGGGGCGCATCTATGTGCAATAGAAGCGGCCGACCTTGCGGTTCGTGGATGTTCCCATAGTATCTGACTTTGGGGATGTCTTTCCCGAAGATTTACCTGGGATGCCTCCGGTTCGAGATCTGGAGTTTGTCATCGAGTTGCTGCCCGGTACCGCTCCGATTTCGAAGGCGCCGTATCGAATGCCTCCCAATGAGCTAGAAGAATTGAAGAAGCAGCTTGGTGAGCTCCAAGCAAAGGGTTTCATCCGTCCCGCCATCTCCTTGGGGTTGTCCGGTGATCTTTGTGAAGAAGAAGGACAAGACTTTGCGCATGTGTGTTGATTACCGTCCTCTCAATGAAGTGACGGTGAAGAACAAATATCCTCTGCCCCGCATTGATGATCTTTTTGACCGCTTATGCGGAGCCAGGTGTTCTCAAGATTGATCGAGATCGGGCTATCATCAAGTCGGATCGGGGTCGAGGATATTCGAAGACGGCTTTCACTACTCGTTATGGCCTATACGAGTACACCGTCATGTCTTTCGGTCTAACCAATGCTCCAGCTTTGTTCATGAACCTTATGAATTCAGTATTCATGGAGTATTTGGACAAATTTGTGGTGGTCTTTATTGATGATATTCTTATCTATTCCAAGATCAAGCAGAGCATCTTGAGCATCCAAGATTATTTTGGGCAAGTTGCGGGAGCATCACCGTATGCAAAGTTCAACAAATGTGAGTTCGTTGAAGGAAGTGGCATTTTGGGCCATGTTCTTTCAATTGGAGGAATAGTTGTAGATCCCACAAAGTCGCGATGTTCTATCTTGGGGCCACCAAGTCGATCCACCGATGTGCGGAGTTTTCTTGGTCTAGCGGGCTACTACCGCGCTTTATCGAGAACTTCTCCAAGATCGCAAAGCCAATGACCGAATTGCTCAAGAAGGACAAGAAGTTTGTGTGGTCCTCTGCTTGTGATGAGAGCTTTGGGAGCTCAAACAGCGATTGACTTCACTCCAGTCCTTACTCTTCCCGATATCCACAAGAACTTCGATATTTATTGCGATGCCTCTCGTCGGGGACTCGGTGTGTTCTTATGCAAGAAGGCAAAGCGGCTGCCTATGCATCTAGGCAGTGAGGCCTCATGAGCTCAACTATCCCACCCATGATTTAGAGCTTGCTGCAGAGTTCATGCACTCAAGATTTGGCGGCATTATTTGATCGGAAACCGTGAGGTGTATTCCGATCACAAGAGTTTGAAATACTTATTCACTCGGCCGGATCTGAACCTCGAGCAGAGGAGATGGCTAGAATTGATCAAAGATTATGATATGGGTATTCAAGATCATCTGGCAAGGCCAATGTGGTTCTTGATGCACTTAGCGAAAGGTGTATTGCAATACTGATGATCCAAGAGCAGCAACCTGCACTTCTTGCAGAATTTCAGCGTCTCAACTTGGGTTTGGTTGAGCACGGTTCCCTTACTGCCCTGATTGTGCAACCAACCTTGGTGGATCAAATCAAGTCGGCCAAACAATCGATGTTGGTATGGGCAAAATCAAGCAGAACATCAGGGATGGTTCAGCTAAATGCTTTACATAAGATGAGCACGGTGTTGTGTGGTTTGGGCAGCGTCTTGTGGTCCCAAAGGTCCCAGAATTGCGGGATTTGATTCTTCAGGAGGCCCATGATTCGCCTTTGTCCATCCATCCGGGCCACCAAAATGTATCAAGATCTGCGTCGAGATTCTCGGTGGACTCGCATGAAGCGAGATTGCGGGTTCGTTGCGGATGTGGCGTATGTTGTCGCGTCAAGGCCGAGCATCGGCGTCAGTGGGTCTTCTTCACCCTTGCCTATACCAGAGTGGAAGTGGGATTACGTAGGCATGGATTTCATCAACGGTTTGCCCGTTCATCCAAGGGAAACGACGCCATTTGGGTTGTCATTGACAGGCTAACTAAAGTGGCGCATTTCCTTTCGGTCAAGAGTCAGCTCCGTGTGGAACCTCTAGCCGAGCTCTATGTATCAAGGATTGTGAGTTTGCATGGTGTACCCAAGGCGATTGTGTCGGACCGTGGGCGTTGTTTACCTCTCGGTTTTGGCATAGTCTGCAGGAGGCCATGGGAACTCGTCTTACTTTCACCACGGCCTATCATCCTCAGACCGATGGTCAGACGGAGCGCGTCAATCAGGTGCTTGAAGATATGCTCCGTGCTTGTGTTCTTTCCTATGGGAAGAATTGGGAGAAGTGCCTACCGCTTGCCGAGTTCTCCTACAACAACGACTTCGAGCTAGTCTCGGTATGGCACCGTTTGAGGCTTTGTATGGGAGGCGCTGCAGAACACCATTGAACCGGTGAAACGGTGAAAGGCAGTTTTTCGGCCCAGGATTCGATCAATGAGGCAGGAAAGTCAAGTGCAGTTGATTCGTGAGCACTTGCGCGTAGCTCGATCGAGCGTAAGAGCTATGCAGATCGTCGTCGTCGTGAGCTAAGTTTCCACCCAATGACTTTGTGTATCTCAAAGTCTCACCTCTGAAGGGCATCGTCGTTTGGTGTCAAGGGCAAGCGCTCCTCGATATGTCGGGCCGTATCGCATCATCAAGAAAGTGGGAGCTGTTGCATACAAGTTGGAGTTGCGGCTACACTCGAAGGGTGCATGATGTTTTCCATGTGTCACAATTGAAGAAGTGCCTCCGTATTCCAGTTGAGGAAACACCATTGGAAAATATCGATGTGCGTGAAGATCTGTCTTATCGTGGCGTCCGTTCGTATCCTCGAAGAAGCCGAACGCAGAACAAGGAACCGTGTGATTAAGTTCCTTAAAGTTCGATGGTCGAACCACTCAGAGATGAAGCCACATGGGAGCGGGAAGATCGTCTCCGAGCGATTACCCGTCCTTCTTCTCCAGTGATCGTAATCTCGGGCGAGATTCTGTAAGGGGAGATTTGTAACAGCCCTAACTTAGGGTTTGTATTTCAAATGTAAAATTTTGAGGAGAAATAAAAACTTTTGTTGTCTCTTCAAATCATTTGAAAGTTTCTACAATTTTCCTAGCAATTTCCAATTTGTAGAATTTAATTCTTGTGATTGGAAATTGTTGTTATCAGATTCTTAGCCTTCAAACTTGTGATCATCCTCTGAAACTATTTTTCCTAGCATCTTGATCATCCTATCTACCTCCTGAATTATTTCACAATTTTTAGATTTTGTTTGCTATTTCAAATGGCCAAGTCAACTCTGTTTGAAATCTGGTCAAACTCCCTGTACAGCAGCTTGTGAATTTTCTCTAGAACAATGCAGTGCATAAAAAGTTCTGGAAAAATTATACAAGGTTGTCCTCTGTCCCTAGTAGCTACCATAAAAATTTCGAAATTTTTGGAGCTCAGGAGCTACCTCTAAAAATTCCCCAAACCTTCTCTGTCTTTTAAATCAAATTCTAAAAGTCATCGCTCCTCGGGCGAACCCAACTCAGGCTCGAGTCCGACCCGCACCACTTGACTCGGTCGCACCGCCTAGCTGCACCGCGCGCGAGTCCAATCGATCGTAACCGTCCGATGAAGATCGAACGATCCACGTCGCGTATGCAACCGACCTGTCCGAATGCATACACCAATCCCAGCCGTCCGTTTTAGATCCAACGGTCGGTGTGTTGCTGATCAAATCAAACCACCGGTTCGCACCGCTTCGTTTGTCGCTGACATGTGGGTCCCACCTGTCAGCATCAACCTCGTCTTCTCCGCACCTCACCGGAGCTCGCGGCCGTGCGTGCATGTTTGCCACGTACCTCGTCGCTGCCACCTTTATGCCCTCGTGTCCGGCTGGGAGGCATCGCCGTGACTTCATAAAAGCCCTGAGCTCATCCACTTCTTCTCCTTTGCGTTCTCGTGTTATCTCCGCCCGATTTCTTGTTTCGGCCGGAGAAGGAAACGAAGTAGCACCGCCGCTGGAGAAGCCCTTGAGCCGCAACCTCACCATCGTGAACCACACTCGGTCGCATCCATTTTCCCATCCCGAGCTCGTGGCATCCGGTGAATCGTCCGAGCCACTTCTTCGTCCCCAACTCCGTTGGTCTCGGCTCTGCAAGCTTGCTAGTGCTCGGTGAGTTTCGGCCGACACTTGGTCGCCGGATCGCATTGATGCAATCAAGCTAATGATGGCTTCATTTTTGTCTTTGGTGCATCGTTGAGGCTGCGCGACCCTTTCTTCTCCAATCACGGTGTTCGCCGCCGTGGCAATTCCGCCGCCTCGGACCTTCTTCTTCGACGTTATCTTGTGCTTATTGCTCCGGAGTCGAGGCGATTCCGTGGCGCACCTTCCCGGCTTCTCGAAGTGCAGAGCGTCTTCTGCGAGCCGTAGCTTCTTCTCCGCCTCCGCCGTCGTGAGCCCATCTCCGCGACCATTGGGCTCCGCGTCACCGTCACCGTTCGTGAGGTCTTTGCGAACCTTAAGGTACCACTCACTCGTCTTGAAACTCACCGGGTTGCTAGAACACTGCGCGCTGCGCGCACCGCCCCGTCGCGTGCTTGACGAGCCGCCGCTAAGCTTAGTTATCGCTAAACCTAGTTCTATTAGGTCAGCGACTTGTGGGCCTCTCGGTGTTAAACCCGTTTTAGGATTCAAGTCTAATCGTTTTAATTCTCTCGAGTCTCGTTATGTGGGCCCGAATGTCGGTTAGGGTGTGTAGTTTCCTTAATGCGTTTTCTCGGTGGGAGGTGTATTTCGTGAGAGTGTTTTAGGTTTGCACCTTAGTGAGCCAAGACGTATTCTTTGAATACGCCGACGTCACTTTAGGCGTGTCTTTGTCTGGTCGTGATCGTGCGGGCCCGCCGCTGGTCGGGCTTCTTGTTCGCGGTAGAAAAAGGATTTAATGCTTTAGTATTTACGTAATATGTTTTCATTGCTCGATAATTCATTTAAACTTGTAAAATGCATAGCTAATTCAATTTTATCCAAATTGCATGAAACCAGTCTTTGTTAATTTTCTTTTAAATGTATTATTTACAAAAATTAGTTTCATCCATGTCTCTGTAGCAAGAATCTGTTAATTAATAAAATGATGCCTTAGGTATCTTCTAAATTAGAAAATGCATATCTCTTCCAATAATTGTCCAAATTCAATGAACCCAATTCAGAAATTTTCATTTTCAGTATACTAACTATTAGAATAGGTTTTGCACACTGTTTCATTCATGAAAATCTGTTAAGTAATTAACTAGTGCTTGTTGTGTTTTTAGCTTAGAAAATTCATAGAAAATTATTAATAACTTAAAATGAATTGTTCTCTGTTTCAAATTTTGTTATTTCATGCTTAGGTCTGTGTGAGTTTTGGCTTGTTTTGATGTTGTTGTATGTTTGAGTTTTGCGGTGTTATTCGTTCTTATTTGTCGTTATGTTCGATCGTTAGGATTCGATATTTGCGGCAACCCCGAGGACGATCCTCCGCACCTTATTGAGCAACGACACCCTGTGCAAGCGCTTTGATCATTCCTATCGGTATTTTAAAGTCTAATATTTTGTTTCAATTTGTATGTATGCATTGCTTAATTTGTGTTAAATTGATTAGTTAAATCCGTGTTGCATATCCTGTAGACAAAATATTGATCTCTACTACCCGAGCCTAGGTTATTTGTCGTGATTAGAGGCATTGGATGGTCTCTTGTCACTTAGTAGATCCGGGTCAAATTGCTTAGATATGCTTAGCTATCGGTAGAATCAAGCGGTTATCGACTTTAGTCGGTAACCTTGATCACACAAAATTTACTATAACTTATTGTTTCAGCATTTTTGCTATGTTTAATTGAAAAACTAAAACTGAAAACCAAAAATGATTTAGACTTGGGCACAACGGTATGATTGGTGTGATCTGTTGGGTGTGACTGGAATGGTGCCCGAGTCAACAAGGACCGAACATCTTGTTACATGAACCAAGCATTTTGCGTGCTAACCACACTAGAGTATATGGGACCTCTCTTGACCTAGTACTTTGGCGTGTATTGGCTCCGGGTCGCAGGAGGTCGCAGGAGGGATGGAGGTGGGAGCATGGTAGTTGTCCGAAAAGCTTTATCCTGAGTGGGTAGTTGTCTTTTCGGCTTTACCATGTAAGCGTATGGGTTTCTATCCATACGAGCGGCTCGTAGTTAATACACAATATTGGAAACAGTCTCGTAGGACTTAGTGTGCAGGCATACCTTCTAAGTGTGTTTTGGCTTAAAGGCGATCAAGTGTGGGTACATTGGTACACCTGCAGGTTCAAACTATTCGAATAGCCTCGTCCCTAGGTTATGGACACGCTTGGCAAGGTCTTCCAAGAGTTAGACTACAACATTTAAATTAAAACTTGATGGGTGAGTACGAATGCTGGGATTCGTGCTATTGTTGTGGTGACTATTGGGATAGTCACTTCTAGGATGTTTTTACTTACTCTTTTGCTATTATTATCCTTCTTGTATTTCAACATTAAAAATGAATTGCAAACTTGCCTTTAAATCAGTATTACATTATTGCAAATGAAAATTGGCTTTATGCAAATGAACCATATGACCTCCACCAAACAAGCTGCATGTAGCATATGAGCAGTGCGCTAGTTCACACGTCGATCTTGCGGGTACAAAGACAATCTTTGTACTCGTGTGCTTTGCTTAATGTTTTTGTTGCAGAGGAAGAAGGTGAGCCTCGGGGCCTCACTTCGTGAGTCAGTCTTTGTCGCCGTGGGTGACGACTAGTCTTGGCGGTCCTGTCCGATGCCTTGTGGGTTGGAGGCACACCGATTGGCTTTGTTTATAGCCATCTTATGGCACTTTTGCTTCATTGCCGTTGTTGTCTATTTGTGTATCTTGTGGCACAGCCGGCCTATATACGTAATATTGTTACTATTTGTTTATCTTCCGTTTGTAGTGTGATGTTTGGACTCTATGTTTGGAATGGAGTTGATGCATACTTTTGTTGTGAGGTGTGTATCACTTGGGAAGTATACATATCTCGAGATCGATTTATTTGATTTGTGATGCTAGGACCGGTGGTTGGTTAAGCATTACAAACCAAATAAATTGGGGTCCTCACAGAGGGAAGCACATCGTACTCCATATCTGTACATCCAGTGAGACCAAGATGTACAAGGATTTGAAGAAGAGTTTCGTGGAAAAGGATGAAAGTTGATATTGCTCGGTATGTGGCATCTTGTGGAGTATGCCGAAAGTCAAGGCGAACATAGGCGACCAGCGGGATTGTTGCACCCGTTAGAGGTTCCGTTTGGTGTGGGATGATATCTCCATGGACTTTGTAGTTGGTTTACCCGCACGCAGCGAGGAAGGGCGCTATCCGGGTCATAGTGGACCGGTTTAGCAAGTCGCACATTTCATCCCTATACGTCACGACCAACTCGGCTAGTGATTTGGCTCCTCTCTATGTGCGAGAGTAGTGAGGTTGCATGGGTGCCAAGACAATTATTTCGGATCGAGATGCTAAGTTTGTCTCCAAGTTTTGGGAGAGCTTGCAGAATGCTCTGGGCACACACCGTCGAGTACCACATTTCATCCCCAAACAGTTGTCGGGCCCGAGCGCACAATTCAGACCCTAGAGGACATGCTCAGATGTTGTATTTTGTCCTGGAAGGGAAGTTGGGAAGATCACCTACCTTTGGCAGAGTTCGCTTATAATAACAGTTATCACTCTAGCGTTCGAGCCGCTCCATTTGAGGTTCTTTATGGGAGGAAGTGTAGATCTCCGTTGTGTTGGGATGCAGTTGGGGAACGAGCAGTTTTGGGACCCGATTGGGTTCAACAAACCGTGGCCAGGGTAGCGGAGATAAGGAAAAACCTGTTAGCTGCTCAGAGCCGACAGAAGAGTTACGCCGATGTGAGACGGCGAGACTTGGAGTTTGAGGTGGGGGACCAAGTTTTATTGAGGGTATCTCCTACCAAAGGTGTGGTGCGTTTTGGTACCAAAGGGAAGCTTAGCCCGCGGTATATTGGACCCTTTCCAATCTTGGCACGAGTCGGGAAGTTAGCTTACCGCTTAGATCTTCCAGAATCCATGCAAGGAGTTCATAATGTGTTCCACGTATCAATGTTGAGGAAGTTCTTGAGAGACCCGGAGCATGCTATTCTGTTGGAGCCCTTGAGCATTGAGCGGACCTTACTTTTGAGTCCCGACCGGTGAAAATTCGAAGAGTCGAGCGGGTTACGAGGAGCAAGACATTGAAGTATGTCAAGGTTCTTTGGTCTCATCGGTCAGAAAGGAAGCCACAGGAGTTAGAGACTGCATGCGCGAGCAAAGATATCTGACCTATTCATTTCCGGTACGTGCTAACCCTTTGCTTCCAACCTGTTAGTATTCCATTCTTGTGTTCGTCTCGTTGGTTATAATTCGGGGTCGAATTCTGTTAAGGGGGGTAGAATGTAATACTCCGTGTTTCGTTTAGAGGGAGTTTAATCGGGGAAAAGTTGCAAGTTCGTTTTCCGGCTTTTGGAGCAGTTTCTTGGTTTGGGCCTCCGACCAGGCCACCCTTGCCAAGAGGCCGGCCAAAACCTCCCCCCTTGGGCCTGTCCCATGCGCCCCTCCCCTCCTCCTCCTAACCCTAACCAGCCCCCTTTCCCCCCCCTTGTGGCCGAACCCCCCCTTTTCCCCCTCTTGGCCGCCGCCCCCCCCCCATCCTCCTCTCTTCCTCCTCACGCCCCTGCCCTAGGAGCCGCCCCCAACCTCCCTAGTTGCTGGTCCCTGCTGGTTTGCCTCCCCATCTTGCCTTCGGACCTTCCCCCGCTGCCGGATGCGCAAGGAGTTGAGGAGGACAGCAGCTTGCTTGGGGCAAAGGAGGTGAGAAGGAGGGAGATCGTCTTCTCCGTGGTTCTTCCGCCTACTTCCTGGTTGCTGCAAAGGTATCGGATGCCAACCCTCATCTTTTGATTAGTGGTAAAGGCGATTTGGTTCATATTTGGTTAGAACGAATTGCTGCGAGCAGAAAGTCGGTTCTGTCCATATTGTTGCGTGGACTTTTTCGTGATGTTAGAGGCAGAATTTGAGTTGTCCATCTCCTAGAGATATGTAGGTTTTGTTCTTAGCTTTCGGTGGCCGCCAAGAACACTGAATTCCGACATGCAAATCAAACGTTATGGTAGTTTTCGTCTCTGCTGTTCAGATTCCTGACGAGAATAAACTGTCAGTTTTGTCTTTTAATTTTGGATGTGTTAATAGCAAATTCAGGGCTTCCACCCAACTAGGTTATTGTAGGCCTTAGTCGTAGCTTTTGATATTGTTAAAGAACGCCCAATTCGGAGTTGTAGATTAAAAGTTATGACCGTTTCAATTCTGCTGTTCTAAATGCTTAGTCAGATTCTGTTCTGCTGATTCGTTTGGTAGTTAGCAATTTATTTCGGCCGAATTGGATTATCTCGTCAACTACAATGTTGTAGATATGTCTTTACATGAAGTATGTTATTGTAATCGTTGTACTTGCTGAGTCCCGGACTCACTCTTGTTTGTTGTTTTGTTTTAGGTGACCATTGATGATGATTCTAGCGGGAGGGAGTAGAAATGCACCAAACACTCACCACCATACTCCAATTTCAATAATAGAACTTGGTCGAATTCCTTTAATTGTTTAGAGTCAAATTGTAATAAATAAGGTCTCATGCAGATGATGTGTTCTATTTGATTTGGATGTTTATTTCCCGATGTGATACTCGTTTTGCTTAAGTTCGGATTATGATTGTGCGGCTGTGCCTATGGGTTATTCATCTTTCATACGTTATAACTTGGGGTATTGCTTCAATTCTCATGATTATGAATGAATGTTAGAGTCTTTAGGTAACATTTTGGCTTCTGGATAGCCAGGGTGTTACAAGTAGCCACTGAAGCTCGCCACCATCAAGGAAGAAACTAGAGTTCGTCGGAGTCCCCGTTGCTGCCGTTCTCCGCTCATCGTCCTTCCTAGCCTTCTCCGCTCTTTCTTTCTCTTGTTCTGGTGAGTGTCCCGTACCTCGTTTGTTGTAACAGCCCAAATTTCAAATTTCAGTTGAAAATAAAGTTTAATTATTTTTATGGATTTTTTCTGGAATTTTCAAAATCTTTTACTTAATCAAATTGAAGCTAAACAAATTTATTTGCAAAATCTATTACCAAATAATAGTGGGAATTATTTTGTTCAAGTCCCAAATGCTCCAGAAAATTTCTATGAATTTTCCCAAAATTTTTGGACTTAATTTGCTATATTCCAAAGCCTAATTAAATTATCAGCATTTAATTAATTAGAAAAACCAAAATAAAAACCCAAACTGTCTCTGGGCCGAAACCATCTCCAGCCCGCTATCCTTCCGCGCCCGCACGGCCCAGCTGGCCCAGCTATCCCGCGCGCGCCCTCGCCCTCCATCCACCCTTGGATCTAATCCAACAGCTCAGCCGCTGTGGGGACCCGGGGTATTTAACTAGTAACACTTAACCTCCATATGGTTCTAGCATTACTAATTAAATATCCTTAGCCTTGATGGGCATGCGCTTCCCAGAAATGCAGCACATGCTCATCATCACAAAATTATACATCATTTTCATACAACATTTAACACTAAGTTCAACATTGACATACATAAAGTAAAGTTATTACAAAAGAGCCGACCGACCAAATAACACGATATACAAGAATAACAGCGGAAGCAAAAGCGCCATAAGATGGCTAAGAACAAAAGTCGACCGGTTAGCCAACACAACCCACAAGGCAACCGACCGGGCCGCCCACTAGTCGCCCGAATCGCCACAACACGACTCACAAAAGTGAGGCCCTTGGGGCTCACCTTCTTCCTCTGCAACAGTTAACATTTAAGCAAGACAAATGAGTACACTAATGTACTCGCAAGACTGACGTGTGGAATAGTAGACCTATTCATATTCTACATGTAGGCTTATTTAGGTGGAGGTTGTATGTCTCATTTTGCACAAAGCCAACTTTATTTGCAATAATGTAGTACATTTTAAAGCAAGTTTACAAATCTGTTTTGTTGTTGAAATAACAGCGAACTACTGATAAATACAAGCAACCACCTGGAAGTGACTAACCCAATAGCCACCACAACATAGCACGAATCCCCAATTCGTACCACCCATCAAGTTTTAATTAAAAGGTTGTAGTCTAACTCTTGAAAAGCTTACCCAAGCGTGTCCATAACCTAGGACGAGGCTATTCGAATAGTTTTAACCATGCAAGGGTGTACCAATATACCCACACTTCAGACCGCCTTTAAGCCACAAAAGCACACTTCCGAAGGTATGCCGGCACGGCTAAGTCCTACGAGACGTTTTCCAATATTGTGTATTAACCACGAGCCGCTCGTATGGATCGGAATCCATACGCTTACATTGCAAGCCGAAAGGCAACCAGCCATCCCGGGGAAAACCTTTCGGACGCTACAATGCTCCCAACACCATCCCTCCTGCGACTCCCTACGACCCGAAGTCAATACACGCCAAAGTACTAAGTCAAGAGAGTTCCCATACCCTCTAGTGTGGTTAGCACGCACAAATTCCCTGGATAACAGGTACTCACAAGATGTTCGGTCCTTAATTGACTTAGGCACCATTCCAGTCACACCCAAAAATCACACCGTCTTACCATTGTGCCCAAGTCCAAATCCTTTTGCTTTTAGTTTTGATTTTTGCAATTGAACATGGCACCAAGCCGAAATATAGATACATAGTAAACATTTGTGTGATCAAGGTTATCGACAAGTCGATAACCGCTCATTTCTACCGGAAGCTAAGCATGGCTAAGCAATTAATCCGCAAAACTACTAAGTGACAAGAGCTCATCCACGAACTCTAAATCACAGCAATAACCTAGGCTCATGGTAGTAAAGGATAGTCATTTGCCTAAGAAAATGCATCTACTAGGTCAACTAACGACAATAGTTTGACACAAACTAGCAATGCATACATAGAATTTGTAAACAACATAAATACTTGAAAATACAGGGATTAACATGATCAAACTGCTTGCCTTGCTGGAATTGCTCTTGCTGTAGAGGAGGATTCTCAGGTTCAATATAATCTTCGGAACCTAACGCGAAAATGCGATAAAACCAATAAGAACGAAGAACACCAAACAAAACTCAACAGCAAAAGACATCCAAACCCCATAAAATTTACACAACAACTAGAGGTTGATTTTAGACAATTTTAGGAACAAGAATTATTTCATTTGGACTAAGCATGAAAAAGTTATGGCCGAAACAAGGTCTCTCAGCCAGGAAAACTCCTAATTAAATTAATTTTGGTTACTGTTCATGGCAAAAATTTCTATAATGATCTAGAACCCAAACTTTTTATGGTAGGTAGTTTATGTCATCCTAATCACAACAAAGATGAGTTTACTAAATTTGGAGTTATAATGAATTAGTTATGATTTTTCTAAGTTGTAAACCTAGCACATTACATTCTCAAGAAACATAACATGTTTAAAACCTATTTCATATTAAAGTTTGTTAATAGGAGGATTTAACAACATTGAGTTCACACATTTTAGAAATTCAGGGAATTACTTGTGTCTTTTACAACATTAAATGAATTTTTAAATGCTACCAATAAGGTTAAATCTATCAACATATTTTTCTGGTGCTGATTTAGGCCTACAACCATTTTTAGATTAAAGTTTAGTAAATAACAAAATTAACAAAGTTGAAACCATTCAATTTGCAGATATACAGAAAAAGATATGCATTTTCCAGTTTTAATTCAATTCTAGAATATCCAAAAATGGCTGAAAACAAGCTATTAAAGATTACAGAATTTTCTACCACAGAAGCATAGCTAAAAGTATTTTTATTTTAAACTTTAGTGAAATACAAATTCATTCTGATTGGATTCATTTAAAAGGATCTATTTTGAATTAGATATGAATTTCTAAAGTTTTTATACAATTTTTCAGTTGACAAATAACTATTTACCGAAATAAAACAACACTCATCAGAAGGGAATCGACGTGGACAACTATGGGCCCTTGATTTGGAATCAAACGGCGCGCGCGAGGGGTGCGCGAGATCGACCCGAACAGCCCAATTCATCTCGACCGTCGATTTGAGATCGGAAGGCCATGAGTGGGGGCTGTTCGGACCTCGCGAACGAAACATCGATCTCAGCCGCAGATCTGAGAACGGACGGCCCACGTGGATGGGGAGTTCGGGTGACCCGAACGGCCCATTTGATCTGGACCGCAGATCGCAAAATGGACGGCGGACTTAGATCGAAGTTCAAATTGAAGCGCTGACACGTGGGGCCGCATGTGAGTGACTGTGAGTCACATACGTGAAGGTTTACTCCACGTGCACAGTGCACGGGAACCACATGTCAGCGACTCGAGGGGACTTTTTAGGACAGATCATTAACTACTGAACTAATGATTAGGGATTTAATGTGCCTTAACGATTTGCACGGATGGGTTTTGAGTGATTAAAGGGCCCACCTGGCAGTGACACAGGGTGGCGGCTTACGACATATTTATTGCTAACAATGATTAGCAATAAAAGGACCCAAAATTAGCACTAATGATTTCTGGATTTCAGCTTTGAACCTACGGGCCCACATGGCAGCGATCCAAGAGGTTATTCCCGACATCCATTAATACCGACACTTAGCTAACCAATGATTAGACATTAATGATGTCCTAACCGCACTGATTAGCGCCAGCGGAGGGGATTACAGGGGGTTGGGCCCACATGTCAGTGAGACATTAGGCCAGATTAAGACATAATTAATACTTCTAATGATTGATTACGATTAGGCATTAACTATGTCCTAAATATCTGACGAAAACGGGCGCTTCGGCCGGCAAAACCCGAGTGCAAACCACGGCTTGTCGCCGGCGACTCCGGCCGCGGCGGAGCCCACAAAATACCAAAATGGGTTCGCAATAGTGTTGCGGACCCAATGGTGATGACCTCGCCGGCGGTGGAGGTCTAGAACGCCGGCGAGCCGGAAAACAAGGATGGGGCTTTTACGGCCAAAAATGAAAACGGCAAAAAGCTCCGCTGCAGTCCAAGAAAGCGAGTGCCAACACTTCTAGGGACTAAATAGAAGCTACCTTAACTGAGATAAGCTTCAAAGATGGCCGGGGGAGACTTGAACACGATGGAGTTCGCCGGAGGCGAGGAAGATGATGTGAAAATGTCAACCTGAGCAAAATGAACACCAATGGGTGATCAAAATAGCTTCATTATGGTTCCCATAAGTTCCACCAGTAAGTAATTGCAAAAAGAACCACTTACCGGAGTTGGAGGAGAAAGGGGTGAAATCGGCCGAAAATCTCCAAACTTAAAATTGAGTGATTCCTGTGAATGCAACCCAAAATTAAGTTAGGGGAAATGCAAAGGAAGTTGAGGAGCTAAAAAGGGTACAAGAAAGATCAAAGATGAACCACTGGAGCACCAAAATCCACAATGGAGCTCCACGGCCAAAAAAGGGTGTTTTGAGGATTTGAAGTGGTTTTAAGCTCAAAACACAGAGAAGAGCTAGGGGTGATGTAAAGGAACTCAACGGTGACCTTTGGGAGCTATTTATAGAGGAATGATTTAGGGTTTGAGCAGGGACAAGAGCTCACGGTGAGCTCGGTTCATGGTGCGACCATGGACCATGAAATTGACGGAAGCAGCTGAGAAGAGGACCTTGAGCGCGAAAGCTCACTGAGAGCATTAAATGCCGAGGACCAGAGCCGTTCAAACGGTGACGCAAGGCTTTGAAAAAGTGCTCTCCCACGCCATGTCCTGTCGCACACGCATACGGGAGCCAGAGGAAGAAGAAGAACAGAGAAAGAATGCGATGACCGTTGGATTTAAAATAGACGGCCACGATTACACGGTGACGATCGGAGGTTTTAACGTCACACTCAATCTGGAGCGTCCGATTAAGATCCAAGGGTTAAAACAGACGCACCGCTTTAGAACTGGCTCGATGTAGTTAGTTGATTGGGCTCAACCAAGTGGCTCGAGCCAGTTTAAAAGAAACGACCGAGAGTGGCGAGGTGCGCACCGCAGTGGTTGGATTTAGATCTAACGGCTAGAACTCGATGGCGCGAACGGGGGGCCGAAAGTTTACGACAGCGTGGACTGCCCGATGGGGATCTAACGGCTGAGAAGCGTTGGCACGCTCAGGTGACCCGAAAGTCACCAAGATCTAGGCCGTGGAGAGGAAATCCAACGGCTGACATTGAGTGCACGCTTAAAGGGGCTCGGGATTGGTTGGGTCGCACCCGAAATGGAAGTTGGGCTCGAGTCCGACTCGAGTCCAACAATTTTGACCTTGGATTTTAGAAAATAGGCTAAAAACTTTGGGAAATCTTTAAGGATAGCAAACTAACTCCAAAAATTCTGAAATTTTAACTGGAGGTTATTAATTCTAGGATAAACCTTGTGTAAATTTTGTAGAGGTTTTTGTGCTATGCATTTTTCTCAAAAATTATGCAAGGTTCTGGTTTAAGGTTTGACTGAAAGTCAAACAGGTTTGACTGCCCTCTAAAAATATTCAAACAATTTCTAAAAATTATGAAATTTTTCAGAGGGGTCACATACCATCCCAAGAACTTAGGAAAAAAATATTTCCAGGAGATGATCAAAAGATTCGACAAGATTATTTTTGAAAGATCAAGATTTGGATCCAGAGACTTGTGACTTTGTATTTCCATAATTCTTGTACATGAACTGTTTAGTACATATAGGAATTACATGATGTAAGCAAAAGTTTTAATTTCTACCCCTTTTCTTACATTTGAAACACAAGTCCAAAATTGGGATGTTACAGCCGCCACCCGCCCCTTTCCTTTTTCCCCTGCCACCGACAAGTGGGCCCGCTGCCTTACCCCTTCTTCCTCCTTTCCTTTCTTCTCCGCGCCTCTTTCCTTTTCTCGCCATGCCGCCCGCCATGGTTACGCCTTCGGGAGCTCCCATATCCGACACAAACCACCCGAAAACACCGCGATTTGATGAGCAATTAAATCAGGATCCAATCCCGCGTCCATTCCGGCCTCCATCCTTTCCTTTCTTCGCCCAAATCTCCCAATCACCACCGGCGTCACAGCCCGGCCTTCTTGGGCAATACGCCGACCCCGTACCACCATCGCCCTATTTAAGGGCGCATCAGGATCGCCTCCTCCGTCTCGTTCCAACGCCCCGAGCTCCCTACCCTTTCTCCTTCCCAACCGTCGGCAATCCGAGTTTTCCTCCGCACCTCCGAAACTCAGAAAATCCTCAACACCGGCGGTGTCCCAGCCGCGTTTCCATCGCCGACCCCGGATTCGGCATCGTCACGTCGTCGCCCACCCGGTGCTTGCACTCACCCGAGCCAAGGACCGCCGGAGCACCATCCCCACCGGAGCTCGAACATCGCCGCCGCCTCACCCCTCGCCGCCGGCTACCACCGCCGCCTCAGGTGACCATCTGGTGCGCATATTAATCCCCACGCCCTCCTCGTTCATTTGACACCCTCGTCGGACCTCACCGGGCCGTCGTCCGCCGGCGCCATATGCACCGGAGCCGCCACCGGTCCCGCTGACATGGCACCGCCACCTGGCTGCCACCTTGGCGCCAGGTCAGCGCCACCAATGCACCCACGCCCACATGGCTGCTTGCGTGGCAAGCCACGCAGTCCCGCACGCCCAATCCACCCGTGGACTTAATCCACATAGACCGTGTCCCAGACACGTGGAGCCCACTTGCCAGGAAAATTATTTTAATTCCTTTAAAGTTCCAAAATTCCTCGCTGGCGTCAGCATTGTGCAATAAATGGATTTTCTAGTAGAAAAATAATTCGGAAAAGTTCAATTAAATTTCAGATTTAGGTTTAAACTTCAAAAATTCATATCTTTTGCATCTGAACTCCAAATTGGGTGGTTCAAGTTGCAAAATTTGTCTAAAATCATAATCTAGCTAACTAAACTAAAATATTTCAATTTGGAGTTAGTTTGAATTGTCTTTTTGAATTTATTTGAATTTGAAGTTAATTTGTCGTATTTTCGCGTATAGACCTTGACGACTCCGGAGAATTAGATCCTTCTGACGATTTAGAGTTTCAAGACCTCAACGAAGGCAAGTTACACTATTGATCATATTGTTCCCAGTATTTTAAAGTATTTAATTCATATTTTCAAATTACTATTGCATGCATATGTTATATAAATGTTTGAATATCCTGTTTCTGTATATAGTTATTCCAACTCCCATTGTATGGCCAATTTGATTATTGATTACGAATGCCTTGCCACCCTTAGGTAAAAATTGGTCATATTCTTAGCCATGCTTAGATCATATTTATAAATTTGGGAAGGTTTAGCCAAATCTTTTACAACTTGATTTCAATTTGATTCTGTGGTATTATTTTACCACGAAAGTTTATAAAGAGGTTTTTACTCTAAATAAAATAAAATGGGTTTGGACTTGGGAGAGATGGATGGATGGTGGGTGTAGGTTCATGCACGGGCCTAATCTGGTTAGGATTAAGGCCCAGGGTTTTAATGGAAAGACGCCCAAGTCAGTTAGGACCGGTCTTTGAGCGTATTTTGCTACGCCTTACCGTACCACCACATGTTTGGAATGGGACGGATTTGGCTAAATAATTTGTGGCGTCTTAGTGTTATTTGTGCTATGTTGTATGTGTGGGTGTTGGTTAGACATTAGTCTCACCTGGCGCAAGAGGGTGCTCCCGGAGGATGGTTAGTCCAATGGTAGCGAAACCTTAGCGGACATAAATACATTAAGACACTGCATTGTAACAGCCTCATGATAATTGCTTAGTCACACGCCTTCGGAAGCGTGCTTTGGCCGACATTAAAAGCAAAATATCTCGTGTGGGTAAAGCTGTACAAACTCTGCAAAGTAGAAACTATTCGAATAGCCGCGTCCGCGGTCATGGACATGCTAGCAAAGCCACTCTAAGTTAGACTTGTTTTTGGTTTATAAAATGATTCAACAAATGGTTTTAGGATGGATAATCATATGGTAAAAATTGGGCGGTTAGCCAAGTGATAGGAGGGTATCCTTCACCATTCAATCAATGGAGGTTATCCACTATTAATTGACATTTTAAACACTGATTTTGGTTATAATATAAAAACTGGCCTTAGAAATTATTATTGTTATTTAACCTGAAAATGTTGTTTACGCAAAATAACCGCGTCATTATCCTTTGTTTACCTTATGCATGCATTATCTTTCAATATTGGGTGTAACTTGCAAGCACGGATGTTGTGCTTACTCTTGCTAAATAATCTTTATTCAGGAGAAGACCTCTATCAGGACGGTGAGGATCTTGACGACTAGGCTACGCCCCCAGACGATTGCCTGTGGCAAGTCGTGTGGTCTACTACTATTTTGTCTTCCGTTGTGTTATTTCTTTTCTATTTGGCCTCAGGCCCCTTTTGTAATAAACTCAGAAATTGTTATTAATAAAATGTGTGATATGATTGTGCTATCACTTTTGTTTAACTGTGTACACTAGAAATCCTGGACTAGTGTATGAACATAGAGAATTCGGGATCCTTCGCTCCCGAGTTCGACAAAAGTGGTATCAGAGCCATATCGATTGTAGGTCGTGGCCCCACAATGTCCTTAAGGACTTATTTTCAAAAACTAAAACTATTTTAAGTCTATCCAGAGTCCTCTCTCAACCCTTCTCTTTAAAACGGTTATTGACTTATCTCTTTCTCAAAAATTGTAGATGGCCGAGATACCGGAAGCTACCTCTCACGGAGTTCTTGCTGGACACTGAGCTGAGCTCCTCTGGGAGATGATGCAACATTTGGAGTACAAGAAGAGGCCAACATTCCAGGGCTATAGGTACAAAGTGGGAGAACGACGTCTCTGGAGGGTGGAAGTGCTGATTTACTCCGATCCGTCGCCGAACTCAGTCTTCCACATCTTCCACGCTCCGATCAGACGCGACACCTTCGCTGATGGCATTCAGGATGCAGCGAGAGAGGCAGTCCGTCGTCTTTGCCACATCTACGACCGCTACCTCGTCGGCACCGGGTTCCACTATTACCCGATGCATCTTCCGACCAGACTCGACAACGTCTTCCACACCGCCAAAGAAGAGGATTCCCCCGAGCTGACACACCAGGTGGACTTAACGAAGGCACTGGACTATGCCTACGGGAACACCTTGGAGGACTTGCGTACCGTCCAGGATAGCTTGGAGTATACTAAGCAAGGTGAAGGCGATGAAGCGAATCGGCTAGCTACAAGGCAGGCGAGGCTAGCTCTAATGAGATAGACTATACCCCTAGTACCACATAGATGCTTTCCTTTAGTTCGGACTTTAGATGCGAATTATGAGCTATCAATTACCCTTGTGATAGACATAATCAATTAATAAAATAAATGAATAAAAGAACTATTTTGAAAAGTTGGTTTTTTGTTGTATGTTTATTAATTGGTTCTTGGGCTATTTTAGATTTATCCCCCTTAGAATTCCTTGCTATCTTTTCTAAATCCTTGGAGGATCCAGCAGATAGTGAACACCCGCAGGAACGGCAGTGGCAGTGCCAGCGGTCAAGGAAACGATCAGGCGGACTATCAGGATAATCACGTTCCGCAGCCACCACCACCGGCAGAAGGACCCGACTAGCGCCAGATGATGGCGAATCAGACCCATCTAATTGACCTTCTCGCCCAATCGCTGCAGAATGCTCAGAATGCTCAAGCCACTACCGCAGCAGCAGCAACAGCTCCACCCCTGCACAACTAGAGGTTGACCATGTCCGAGTTCATGAGGATGCGTCTGCCAACTTTCTCAAGCAGTACCGAACTAATGGACGCCGATGACTGGCTTCGGGCCATTGGGAAGAAGCTGGACATCACTCAGTGCTCTGATCGTGAGAGGGTTTTGTTTGCCTCTCACCAACTTAATGGTCCCGCATCAGAATAGTGGGACAATTACTGCATCGCCCATAATGATGCTCAAGCCATCACATGGGCTGACTTTGTGCAAGCTTTCCGCCATGTACACATCCTGACGGGAATGATGACGTTGAAGAAAAAGGAGTTCCATGCACTCCGTCAGGGCAACCGCACGGTGAACGAGTACCTGCACCGATTCAATCAACTCGCCCGCTATGCCCCAGCTGACGTAGCCAGAGATGAGGACAGACAGGGAAGGTTCCTGGAGGGATTAAATGATGATATCTCTGTCCAACTTATCTCTCAGAATTTCACCGACTTCCAGCAGTTGGTGGATAAAGCAATCAGGCAGGAGGCCAAGCACATGGAAATGGAGAACCGCAAGCGGAGGATGGCCGCTCAAAGGTTCAATGCAGGAGGTCTGCCCAAACCTCGCATCACCACACCGCAGCCACCGCAATGTGGGAAATTTCAATCTTCCACGTCCCGCACTCCGGCACCGCCGCAGCGCTCCAACACCTCCAACCTCCGCAGCACTTCATCTGGAGGGCAGTTCCAGCAGAAGCACTCCACCTCCTCAGCTTCCAGAGTTACGTGCTTTCACTACAATGAGACGGGGCATTATGCCAATAAATGCCCGAAGAAACAGCAAGGTGTGACTCTAGCCAGGCCAACCTCAGGAGTTCCAGTTACCGGCGTCATCACAAGGCCAGCAGGCCAGTTCACCAAGGGACGGGTGAACCATGTCTGTTGGAGATATGCCCTAGAGGCAATCATAGAGATGATGATATTTCGTTGTATCCATGATTTAATAAATGTTCCTTGAATATTGCCTTTGTGTTGATTAACAAGTATGTGACTTATTTGTGAAACTCTTTACTTATATGGTTATTCTAAAGTTGTCCCTAGTCGGAGTTCATGTGAGGACACACGTGAATGATGGATTAGCACATGTATCGGTTGATGACCATGTTTCACAGGTCATAGACATGGAGATGTCAAACCAATAATGTGGACACATGTTTAGAACATGGGGTTGGACCGACCCAACATGAGACATAGCAATTATACTTATTGTTCTCTCTACACAATGTGTACGCCTTGTCCTTAGACCTGAGATTGTCGCATGTACTTGAGATGTGAATCGACCTACTTAGGGGCTATCAAACGCTACTCCGTAACTGGGTAGTTATAAAGGTAGCTTTCGGGTTTGTCATGAAGCATGCTGCGAGGCATGGTCAGTCGAGATGGGATTTGCCCCCTCTCTACCTGAGAGAGATATCTCTGGGCCCCTCGAGTGATCGGATCCAGAAATGCATGGCTATGCTACTTAAGGTTAAGAGTTAACCTAGTAATGGATTCCGGATCACAGGATCGATAAAGAGTGGTCAGCTTGGAGCTCGACCGAATATCGTGAGGCAAAGGGATTGGCATGTACATAACGTTGTGATGGTTCGTCTGATATGATCTTTGTGTACGTTTAGGAGTTGGCATGTCTTGCTAGAGGCCGCTACCAACTATTGACCAAGTATGTGTACTCGCGTCATGTCTAAACATACGTGAACCCATAGGGTCACACACTTAAGTGAAGCCTAATTGGATTGGATCCGAATTAGGTGGGCATTGAGTCCTAATGGGCCTCTATTTGTAGAAGCCCATTGTAAGGACGTCTATAAAGGAGGGCGGCGCACGTGATTGAGGATGAGTTTTTGTGACATCCTCAAACCCTAGCCGCCACCCTCCCACGCCCTAGTCGCCGCGCGGATCTAGTAGTTCGGCGTGCGTCGCTTCCTCCCGTACGTGTGGATACCTTTGAAGGCGCTGCATCTGTAGCGTTGGGACAAACCGCAAGAGAGGAGCTGTACGTGGGACGCCACGACGAGGACGAGGAAGTAGTACGACTACTCTGCCCCGACGTGTTGCATCAACTTAGTACGACTACTCTGCCCCGACGTGCTGCATCAACTTCCGCACCTGCGCGTCTAGTGGTAAGACCGTGATCTATAACTGCAGTGATCTTGGTTTACGGGTAGATTTTTTTAATTTGCGCTAGTGTAGCCTACCCGTTACCCTACAGTGGTATCAGAGCGGTTGCTGTCATGTTATAGGTTCGGGTGATTTGCATATGGCGATATGTAAATCGGTATGATCGATGTGATCGATTGTATAGTTCTGGTAATGGATTGATCTGGTTTCCGTGATCATGCTGCTAAGGTCGTGAAACAACATACCCCTACCGGTCGGATTCGCCATCGGGGTAGACAGTGACACGTAAAACCGGTTGCGGAATGCGAAGATCAATATGATTGGTCGAATCAGAACCTAGATTAATAATCGATGTACCGTGATCGTGCGATCGGGCTCCATGAGCCGAAAGTTGTCTCGGTTCTCAAACCACGGCATGTGACACGCGAAGATCAATACAAATTGGTCGAATCGGAACAATAGTCGATTTGTGGTAAATATGATTTGCCGATCAAAATACCGCGAGGGGCGCTGCCCCTTCGAACCCCGCGGGAGGAAACCCCCTCGACCCCTTATCCGGTAGATTGCGATTCTATGCATAACTTGTTTTTGCAGGATGTATGTGACCAGTATGGCCTAATGTGTATGTGATGTGCATGTTTATAATATTTTCATGACCTGCGTGTCGTGGGTTCGGCAACACGGCTGGAGCCATTGTGTTGTCAAAGTATTGTATTAACGGCCTGCGTGCCGACTTGTGATGATTCCTTGTATCCATGTATTTTATTACTAGCTGTTATGAGTAATAGCTTATATTAGTACTCGGAGGACACATCACTTGGAGGGATGGCACACATGAACCATGGAGATGGAGATCATCATGGTGGACAGATTCTATGGCGATGGAGATCACCATGAGAAAATGGGTCATACTGAGTCACAACTGTGTGAATGCTATTCCTATTGTTTTACTCCTATGCATGTTTGAATGGTAGAAGTATAGCGATCCCTCACAAAATGTTAAGTTAAACATGTGCCCTCCCAACTAAACTCTGCACCATCCCATGTCTTGTAAATTGATGGTGGGTCTATAAAATTAAGGCACCATCAACTTTCCTTGACTAGATGGGTTTTGTATCGGATACCTACATGCATAAGGGTTGGTGAACTTAACAAGGTTATCATAATGGTTATGGGCCTTGGGGCATAAAGGTTGGGCGCCGGGACATAGAGATGTCACCCAACAACAAGAGTCATATAGATATATGATTAGTAAGGTGTTGCTTACCGAATTACCTTATCTCCTAGCGGTGATGCTAAAGCTCACTAGTAGACTCGTTAATTGCGGATCTTGAATCGCTAAGAATCAATATAGGGATGTTGATTTTAGTGGGAGTACATTCTATTAAATTTGTTTAATACAGTTTACTCTATCATGGTTTTATTTGTCTTAGTATTTTGCATTTCCTATTGTAGATCAATGACATCTAGCAACCACGCACACCCTTTTGCTTTACGATCGATTCTTGAGAAAGAAAAATTAAATGGAACAAACTATTCGGACTGGGTCCGTAACCTAAGAATTGTTCTCGTAGGCGGATAAAAGGAAAACGTTCGACACCCCAATCCCGTAAGAGCACGCTAACAATGCGTTCTTCTTTGTTAAACCGCCTACAAGAAAGCATGTGATTACTCTCTTGAGATTAGTCGTCTTACGCTTGCATGCATGGAACCTGACCTTCAAAAGCGGTTTGCCGATCGAGCGTATGATATGATCATGGCACTTAAGGATATGTTCGGACACGGGCCGGACTGAACGGTTCAATGTCTCTAAGGCTTTTACGGAATGCAAGTTAATAGAAGGTGCACCGTAGGCCCACATGTGATCAAAATGGTTGGTTACATCGGACTTTGGATAAACTTGGTTTTCCAATTGGCCAAGAGTTGGCAATCGATTTCATTTTAGCGTCTCTTCCACCTAGCTATGGACATTTCATTTCAACTACCATATGCATGGGGTGGAAAAGGGCCTTAATGAGCTTTGTGGGATGCTCAAAACAAAGCAGAGAGTGACATTAAGAAGTGTGCGTGGCCTAACCATGTGATGGTCATGCGAGAACAAGTCTAGCTTCAAGAAAAGGGTAAGAAGCCATGGCCAAAGAATAAGGGCAAGGTTAAAGATATGATCTCAAGCCAACGCCTAAGCCTAATCTGACTCGAGCCGAGACAGATGCTTCTATTGTAAAGAAACCTTTGAAAGAGAAACTGCAAGAAGTACATGGATTCCGAGGAATGCAAGAAGAAGGTGGAAGTAAGACTTTCACCCATGGTACACTTGTCATAAATGTTTTAGACATTTTCTCACCGATTCTCCTATTAACTCTTGGGTATTTGATACCGGATCGCTTGCTCACATTTGCAACTCGATGCAGAGGGCTAATAAGAAGTAGAGGAGTCGCAAGAGGTGAAGTTGATTTTGCGTCGGAAATAAAGCAAGGGTTCTTTGCGTTGACCGTCGACACCATGCAACTTCACTTCCTTCAAGATTTATTATAGAATTGAATAATTGTTATTATGTTCCTAGTATGAGTCGAAACATTTTATCCCCTCATGTTTGATGAGAGATGGTTATTCATTTGCAAGTAAAGACAATGGTTGTTTGATCTCTAAAATGAAATGTTTATGGCTTTTGCGCCATTGTGAATGGGTTATTTATTTTAAATCTTTATGATGCGCCTATCTTTAACATAAATGCTAAAAGACTTCGACCTAATGATTTGAATCCCACCTATGTTTGGCATTGTCGTTTGGGTCACATAAGTGAAAAGCGCATGAAGAAGCTCCATGTCGATGGTCTTCTAACTTCGTTTGATTTTGAATCATACGAGACATGTGAAGCTTGTTTGCTTGGTAAGATGACCAAGTCACCTTTCAAAGGTTCTTTTGAGAGGGTCGGACTTGTTGGAAATCATACATACCGATGTATGTGGACCAATGAGCACGATCGCTAGAGGTGGATTTCATTACTTCATAACTTTCATCGATGATTTTAGTAGATATGGTTATGTCTACTTAATGAAACATAAGTCCAAAACTTTTGAAAAGTTCAAAGAGTTCGAATGAAGTTGAAAATCAACGTGCCAAGAAAATTAAGGCTCGCGATCGATCGTGGTGGCGAGTATTTGAGTCATGAATTTAGCAATCATCTGAAGAGTTGCGGAATTGTTCCACAGCTAACACCGCCCGGAACGCCTCAAAGAAACAAGGTATCCGAGCGGCGTAATCGGACCTTGTTGGACATGGTTCGATCGATGAGGAGCCAGTCAGATCTACCATTATCCTTTTGGTGTTACGCTCTAGAAACAGCAGCTTTCACACTTAATAGGGTACCGTCTAAATCCGTAGTTAAGACACCATATGAGATATGGACTGGGAAGAGTCACAGTTTGTCTTTTCTAAAGATTTGGGGATGTGAGGAATTTGTCAAGCGACTACAGTCGGACAAGCTCACACCCAAGTCGGATAAATGCATTTTCGTGGGATATCTGTAATGCCCCTAAAGTGAGATAAGCAGATAGTCGGGAGAGACTAATTAATCGGGTGGGACTTAAATGGATTTACGGGAAAGACCAAGAAGCTATTGCTCAAATTAACAGTTAGAGAAGGGGGAAATGCTAATTTAACCCAACTTGGGCCTAGGCCAAGGCCCATGTGGGTGGCCGGCCAAGGGAGGGGGGTGCCTCATCCCCCAAACCCTAACCGCAGCCCCTCCCCCTCACTCTCCCATGCCTCCACCCCTCTCCCCTTTGTGTGGCCGCCACCTTCCTCCCCTCCCACGTCCTCCACCCTGGTTGCCTCCTCCCTTGCGCCCTCCCAAGGTCCCCTCCAAGTTCCCCATGGCTGCCGGCCAAGGAAAGAAGAAGGAAAGTCCCCATTGCGGCCGGCCAAGGAGGAAGAGAAGAGGGAAGGAAGAGGGGAGAAGAGAAGGGAGAAGAGAAGGAAGAGGGATCCCATCCGGAGTCATGATCTTCAGCTGCACCAAGGGTAACTAGTATCGTTTTTTGTTGTGTGATTAGTCGTAGAAGAGGAATCGGGTAGTTTTGGCTAGGTTGCAATCTGCCCGCTGTAATCGCAGATTCGTCCAGTAGCTTGCGGGGTCAATTTCTTGTGTGTAGAGGCCGAATCAGGAGTTTTGGTCTCCTTGAGAGTTGTAGGTTATGTTCTTAGCTTTCAGTGTCCACCAAGATCACCCAAATCCGATTAACGGTCAGGAAGTTATGATTTATTTAGTATCGCTGCCCGGCAAATCTGTCAGTTTCTGACAGTCTGTAGGAATCTGGTTAAAATTGATATTTAAATGGAGAATTAGGGGATCTTAATATAACGAAAAATGTAGTTAATTTCCATACCTTTTCAGAGAGATAAATAACGCAAGATTTGGACTTTCGTAGCAAAAGTTATGGTGGTTTTAGTGTACTGTCCAGAGGAGCCGACGTGAAATTTGTTGCTTTGTAGATTGGCTTGGTAGGGGCAGTAGTTTGCATAATCAAAAGGGCTCCCCAACTAAGTTTATTTAGGTAATTTAATTACCTTTCTAGAAACTCTAAGAACACCTCATTTGGACTCCTGAGCAGAAAGTTATGTATTTTAGTAGTTGACTGTCCGCAGTGAACACCAAATCGATCGCTAGAAATTGGAAGATTGGAAACGCTTGGGAGTTTAGCGAGTTCGTTTGTGTTGTTTTTATGCTTTTGGGTCCAGTATGTTGGTCTTAGATTGGGATATCTTTATGTTCAGGTGGGAGCGTGATCCCAGGGGCAGCGCCCTCTTCGCGTCCATCGTTCTCGCACAGTTGAGGCAAGTATTTGGGTGTCGAACCCAGGAACGAAGGATCCCAAATTCTCTGTGTTCATACACTAGTCCAGGATTTCTAGTGTACACAGTTAAACAAAAAGTGATAGCACAATCATATCACGAGTTTATTGATAATAATTCAAAGTTTATTACAAAAGGGCCTGCGGCCAAAAGAAAAGAAATAACACAGCGGAAGAGTAGTAGAAGTAGTAGGCCACACGACTTGCCACGTGCAATCGTGCGGGGACGCACCTATTAAATCAAGATCCTCACCGTCGGAAAACGTCTTCTCCTGAATAAGATTTATTCAGCAAGAGTGAGCACTACTACCGTGCTCGCAAGTCACACCCAATATAGAAAGTTTAATGCATGCATAAGGTAAACAAAGGTAATGGCAGGGTTGTTTTGCATAAACAGCATTTTCAGATTATATTGCTAATACTTTTGTAAGACCAATTTTAATAATTCGAATAAAGAAAGTGACAAAACTGACATCGAATATTGGATGACCTCCACTAGTTGATTATTGAAGGATATCCTCCTAACACTTGGCTAACCACCCAATTTTTACCATAGGACTATCCATCCTAAAACATCATTGAACACATTTTATAAACCAAAAACAATTCTAACTTAGAGTGGCTTTGCTAGCATGTCCATGACCAGCAGGACGCGCTATTCGAATAGTTTTACACTCTGCAGAGGTTGTGCAGCTTTACCCACACGAGATAAAATGCTTTTAATGTCGCCAAAGCACGCTTCGAGGCGTGTGACTAAGCAATTATCATGAGGCCGTTACAAGCGGTGTCCTCATCAGATTCATGCCCGCTAAGGTTTCGCTACCTTTGGACTATCCATCCTCAGGAAGCCCCTCTTGCGCCAGTGGGACTAATGTCTAACCAACGCCCACACATACAACATAGCACAAATAACACTAAGACACTACAGATTATTTAGCCAAATCCTGCCCATACAGGACATGTGGTGGTACGGTAGGCGTAGCAAAATACGCTCAAAGACCGGTCCTTAATCGACTGGGCGACTTCAATTTAAAACCACAGGTCGTAATCCTAACAGATTAGACCGTGCATGAACTGCACCCACCATTCATCCATCTCGCCAAGTCCAAACCCATTTTATTTTATTTAGAGTAAAATCCTTTCGTGATAAAACAATACCACAGAACACATTTAAATTACATTGTAAAGATTTGACTAAATTCTCCCAAATTTGTAAATATTATCTAAGCAAGGCTAAGCATTTGACAAATTTTATCTAAGGTGTCAAGGTATTCAGTTTTGATAGTCAAATTGGCCATACCAAGGAGTTTGGAACAACTATATCTGAAATCGGGATATTCGGATATTTTTATAAACATATGCATGCAATAGTAAATTGTAGATAGTAAATAAATACTTTAAAACAATAGGAACAATATGATCAATAGTGTAACTTGCCTTCGTTGAAGTCTTGGAACTCTAAATCGTCGGAAGGATCTAACTCTCCTGAGTCGTCAAGTCTATACGTGAAAATACGACAAATTCAACTCAAATTCAAATAAATTCAAAAACTCAGATCAAACTAACTCCAAATTAAAATATTTTGCTTTAGTTAGCTAGATTATGAATTTAGACAAATTTTGCAACTTGAACCACTCAATTTGGAGTTCAAATGCAAAAGATATGAATTTTACAAGTTTAATACAAAATCGGAATTTAATTGAATTCTCTGAATTATTTTTCTAAAGGAAATTCTATTTATTGTGCAATCTTGGCCTTGTGAAGAATTTCGGAAATTAAAAGAATTATAATGATTTTTCGACAAGCGGGTCCCACATGTCATAGACTCGGCTCACGGTGGGTGATTCCACCGAGCGAGGTGATCTGGCGGTGAACGACACGCGGTGCTCACGTGGCGATGAGCGGGGCGCCACGCGTACACCACGCAGCGAGGGGTTGAGGTGGCGCTTAGGTGGCATCGCCACGCGGCGTGACACGTCGGACCGGCGACGGTGGCGCACGGAACCAACGGCAGCGGCGAACGGCGAGGTTTCGCCGGCGATGGGTGGTACGGTGTGTAGCTAGGACTATTCGAACACGTTAGACTAGCTCGGGTGGTCAAGGTGGGCGGTGGTGGCGGCGGCGAGGTTGAAGCGGCGGAGAGTTCGGTGTTGGCGACAATGCGATTCGGCGGCGTCTGCCGGCGCGGTGAGCACCGGTCGGCGATGATGTGGCGGCCGTTGGTGGTGGCGGCGAGGCGGAGCGTCGTCGAGCGCCGAATCGGGGAAGAAGGCGTCGCGGTGAAGGAGCTTCCACGGCGGTTACGGCGAAGCTAGGCGTGCGCGAGTAATGCGTGGGGAAAAAGGTGGAGGAGGAGAAGGGCTACCCATGGCTCCTATTTATAGGGTGGGGAAGACCGGAAGCGGCGACGCGAAGGTCATCGCGGCGGTTTCGGTGATCGTGGGTAAAGCCCGATGCGGAGAAGGGAGAAACGGCCGGAAGTGGGCGGCGTGATCTGGGTCGTCAATGCGCCGATGGTGAGGAGTGGGGATTGAAGGCGGCCGTTACGAGTTCGAGCGTCGGTTTAATGGCGGCGGCGTGAGGATCGCGCGAGAAGACGGCGAGGAAGGCGACAAGCGGGAGCACGTCCGATTTTGATCGACGGTGGACAAAAGATTGGCGGCGGTAAGTTATGTCGGCGTAGCCGTTTGATCTCGATCTAACGGTTGAAATAGATCACGGGTTGCGGTGAATCATTAAGTGGCGATGCACGTGGGCGTTGGATTTAGATCTAACGGTCGATTGCGTAGAACATTCGGACCTTCGAATGCTTTGTGAAATCGACCGTTGGATTTTAATCCAGCGGTTGGGATCTGCACCGTGTGATGGGAGAGAGAAAGGATCGACGGGTGGACCCGGTGTCGTGAGAGGAGGAGGCGGCGGCGGAGCGGCGTCGTGTGCGCGGAAGAGCGTGGGCTGAGTGGGTTTGGCCCAATTCCTATTTGAGGTTTTCTTTTGATTTTCTTTTGTTTTAATTCCGGATAATTCAATTAGGCTTTAGAATATAGCAAAATAATTCCAAAATTATGAGAAAATTCATGAAATTCTCTCCGAGCATTTAGGATTTAAGAAAAATATTTCCAGCTATTATCGATAATAGATTTTGCCCATAATTTTATTTTATCTTTAATTTGGTTAAGGAAAAGCTTTAAAATTCCACCAAAATCCAATAAAATTCTTAAACTTTATTTTCAATGGAAATTGAAATTTGGGCTGTTACAAACCTACCCCCTTAAAGGGAATCTCGACCAGAGATTGGACTTGAATTAACAAAAGATCGAGGTAGTTAGCCTTGAGTTCTTCTTCATTCTCCCAAGTGGCTTAGCTTCCGGATGGTGACTCCACTTTGCACCTTATGCGATCGATTATTACGCTCGGTAACACGTTCTGCGACATCTATAATTTTAATCGGTCGCTCTCGTAGGTGAGATCTTCTTGAAGGTGAAGCTTTCGAGAAAGTATGATCTTCGGTTCTTGCGAGCATTTCTTTAATTGCGACACGTGGAAGGCGTTATGTATCTGTGACAGGGCTTCGCGGCTCTAGGCGATAAGCTACTTCTCCACGTTTGCCAAAATCTTGTATGGCCCAATATACACAGGTGCGAGTTTACCTTTTGTCAGGAATCTCTTCACACCTCTGGTGGGGTTACTCTGAGATAGACAACATCTCCTACCTCAAAGCTTAATTCCCTCGGCGGTTATCGGCATAACTCTTTTGTCGGGTTTGGCCGCTTTGAGGCGCTCTGAATAGTTTTCACTTTACTCTCGGCTTCTTTGATTAACTCGGGTCCAAGGAGTGGCGCTCTCTACCTCATCCCAAAGAAGCGGGTTGGCATTTCTTCGTCTGAGCTTCAAATGGAGCCATCTGCAAACTAGCTTGGTAACTATTATTGTATGAGAACTGCGCATACGGCGGATCCTTGTCCCAACCTTTTCCGAATTCTAAGGCACGGGCTCAAGCATATCTTCAAGAACTTGATTGGTTCGTTGCAGCCGACCATCGATGCGGGGATGATACGCCGTGCTAAAATTGAGTCTGGTCCCCAAGGCTTCATGCGGACTTTTCCAAAACCGAGAGGTAAATTGGGAACCTCGATGCGACACAATCTTTTGGGTACTCGTGCGAGGCGACGATTACGGCCATGTACAATTCGCTGGTTTGTTTGCTCGGTAGGTAGTCTTGACAGAATAAAGTGGCGACTTTAGTTAACGGTCAATTACCACCCGGATGGAGTCATATCGATTGGGTCTGGGAGTCGGTGATGAAATCCATACCGACTTCTTCCCACTTCCACTCGGGGTTGGTAATGGTTGCAACGGACAGTGGGTCTTTGGTGTTGTGCCTTGACTCTTTGACAAGCGTCACAACGAGCGACGAAATCAGCAATTTCACGCTTCATGTCGACCCACCAATATCTTTCTTTTAGATCTGGTACATTTTGGTGCTGCGGGATGAATGGAGTATGGCGACTCATGAGCTTCTTTGAGTTGAGTCTTTTATCTCCTGGCTGGTTAGGCACCTGATGCGGTCTCGAACCACACTTTGTCCCTTGCTCATCTTGAGAGAAACACGGGCTTTGCCTCTTCTCATATTTTCTTGATTTCTTGGATATCTTCATCTTCCAACTGTTTTGTTCTAATCTGATTTTGAAGAGTTGGTTGAACTTCTAAAGCGTTTACGACCTTGGTTGACAATCTCAAGATTCAGTGCTTGACTCTTCATCTGACTCGGTGATTTTGTTGCACCATGATGGTGTTGCAATATGCTTTTACGCTCAAGGCATCTGCTACCACATTGGCCTTGCCGGATGATAATGAATTCGAGATCATAATCCTTTATTAGTTCCAACCATCTTCTTTGTCGGAGATTGAGCTCGGATCGCGTGAATATGTACTTCAAACTTTTATAGTGCTGAAAATCTCACGGTGTTACCAATGAGATAATGCGCGATTTTGAGCGCGTGCACAATTGCCGCTAACTCCGGATCATGAGTCGGGTAATTCCCGCCGTGTGGCCTCAAGCGCCGGGATGCATAAGCTACAACTTTGCCTTCTGCATCAATACACATCCGAGGCCTTGACGGGATCGTCACAAAAGATCTCAAAATCCTTGCGGATGTCGGTAAAATTAACACCGTCTTTGAGACTAGCCTCTTTTTCAATTCTTGGAAACTTTCTTCACGGTAGCTTGACCATTCAAACTTCTTTTCTTTCTTGAAGTTGAGTCATGGGTTTGGCAAGTTTAGAAAACCCTCAATAAACCGTCGATAATAGCTTTGCGGTCCCGAAAACTTCTCACCTCGGTGATGATTTGGTGTTTCGATCCATTATTGCTTCAACCTTGGCGGGTCTCTCGCAATTCCTCCTGCGGATACAATATGTCCAAGGAATGCAACTTGTCTTAGCGAAATTCACTCTTGCTGAATTTGGCATAGAGTTAGTGCTCCACGAGCTTGTCTAGTATCATCAGGAGATGCTCTTCATGTTCTTTTCGTTCTTGAGTAGATGAGAATGTCGTCAATAAAGACGACTACGAATTTATCGAGAATTCCATGAACACCTTGTTCATCATATTCATGAAATAGGCGGGGCGTTGGTCAATCCAAATGACATTCTTGTGAACTCATATAGTCCATATCGGTGGTGAAGGCGGTTTTCGGAATATCTTCCGGTCTAATCTTTAATTGGTGATAACCGGATCTCAGATCGATCTTTGAGAAAATACTTGCTCCCTTTAACTGATCAAACAAATCATCAATTATGGGCAATGGGTATTTATTCTTGATTGTTACTTCTTGAGTGATGCATGTCGACGCACATTCTCATGCTATTGTCTTTCTTCTTGACAAATAGTACTGGGGCTCCCCATGGTGAGGAACTGGGGCGAATGTACGCTTTTTCTCGTAGTTCTTCAATCTGTTTCTTCAATTCTGCTAACTCGTTGGCTGGCATTCTATAGGGTCGCTTTGAGATCGGGTCGTCCCGGGGACTAGATCAATTAGGAACATGATGTCCCTATCCGGTGGCATACGGTAGATCATCCAGGAAGGCGTCGGGATACTCGTGTGCCACGGTATATCTTCAAGTTTCACTTCCTTCAATCTGGTAAGTATGGAACTTCCTCCGGTTGAGTCTCGAGTTTGAATTCAACAGACACACCTTGTTCATTAGTGAGGGTGATGGATCTATTGTACGATCTATTTGACCGTGATTTTGGCTAGATCCATTCCAAGTATTACATCCAAACCTTGAGAGTGTAAAACTATCGGATCTGCTAGAAAAGTTACTCGGATATCTCGAGAGTGAGATTAGGGCATAGAGAATTGGTTCTCATTTACGAGCCCGGGAATGAATTATCATGGGAGTAGCTAAAGAGGATATAGGTAACCCATATTTTCCCACAAACTTATATGACACAAAAGAGTGTGAAGCTCCGAATCAAATAGGACGATGCTGATGCTGAATTAACGAGGAACGCATCGAGAACAACATCAGTGTCTTTGCTGAGCTTCCTCGGCGGTGACATGGTTCACCCGTCCCTTGGTGAACTGGTTTCTTTGATGCAGTGTTCTTGCCGGTAGCTTGAACTCTGAGGTTGGCCTTGTTGGTGCCAAACCTTGTTGCTTCTTTGGACATTTATTGGCATAATGCCTGTCTCGTTGCGGTGGAAGCACGTGACTCAGGCGAGGAGGTAGAGTGCTTGCTGAAACCGCCCTCCTAATGAAGTGCCACGGAAGTTGGAGGGTTGGAGCGTTATGGCGGTCTTTGGATGCGACGTGGAAGATTGAAACTTCCCACGTTCTTGCGGTTGCGGTGTGGTGATGCGAGGTTTGGGCGGACCTCTGCGTTAAACCTCTGGCGGCCATCCTCGCTGCGGTTCTCCATTCTGCGTGTTTAGCCTCCCTGCACGATTGCTTTATCCACCAGCTACCTGGAAGTCGGTGAAATTACGAGAAATAAGTTGACAGAGATATCATCATTCAATCCATCCGGAACCTTTCACATGCTCGCCCTCATCTCACGCTCGTCGGTGGGCGTAGCGGGCAAGTTGGTTAAAGCGGTGAAGGTACTCATTCACCGTGACGGTTGCCTTGTCGAGTCGTGGAACTCCTTCTTCTTGAGCGTCATCATCCTGCCGGGATATGTGCATGACGAAAAGCTTCGCCGAAAGTCGGCCCATGTGATGGGTGAGCATCATTGTGTGCTATCGATGTTGTCCCACCATTCGATGCGGGGCCATTCGGTTGGTGAGAGGCAAGCGAGGACCCTCTCACGGTCGTAACAACGACTAATGTCGATTTCTTTCCAATAGCCCGCCGATCGTCGGCGTCCATTGGTTCGATACTATTTGAGAATGTCGTGGACGCATCCTCATAAACTCGGACATAGTCGACCTTTGGTTATGCGGAGGTGGAGCGGAGCTGCTTCTTCTTTATGGCGGCTGAGTGTTCTCAACATTCGAAGTGGTAGGCAAGAAGGTCGATTAAATGAGTCGATTCGCCATCATCCGGCGCCGATCGGAGTCATTCTGCGGCGGTGGTGGCGGTGCGGCGTGATTATCACGGTGATCCGTCGATCGTTTCCTTGTCCGTTGGCTGCTTCTGCGGCATTGCCGTTTGCGAGTGGTCACCATCTGCGGAATCCTCCAATGATTTAGAAGAGATAGCGAGAATTCTATGGGGATAAATCTAAAATAGCCCAAGAACGAAAAGCACACAAACAAAGAATCAACTTTTCAAAATGGTTTCTTTATTCATTTATTTTATTAATATATTATGGCTATCACATGAATAATTGATAGCTCATAATCTGTGACTAAAATACGGATGGGAAAAAATAAACATCTATGGGGTGGATGGGGTGTATTCGGGAATTCTTTGCATCGCCTTGGCTTTGATTTGTAAATAGCCGCCTCTTCTTCGCCTCGCTTTCGCCTCGGTATACTCTAGACTATCACGAGTGATGCGCAAAATCGTCCAAGCGTTTCCATAAGCGTAGTCCGGTGCCTTTGTCGAGTCCACAGTGCGTCAACTCGGGAATCTTCCTCCTCGGTGGTGCGGAAGACACTTTGTCAAAGTGCAGTTGGAAGATGCATCGGAAATAGTGAAACCGGTGCCGTTGAGGTGGCGGTCATAAGTATGGCGAGTCGACGAACCGCTTCTCTCATTGCATCTGAATGCCATCGGCCGAAGGTGTCGCGTCGGATCGGGCGTGGAAGGTATGGAAGACGGTGTTTGGCGGCAGTCGGAGTAGATTAGTACTTCCACTCTCGAGACGTCGTTCTCCCAACTTGTATCGGTAGCCACGAAGCGTTGGCCTCTTCTTGTAGTCCAAGTCTTTGCATCACTTCCCAGAAGTTCACCGTGTCCGCAATGATTCCGTGAGAGATAGCGTCCGTGCTTGGCCATCTAAAATTTTGAGGAATAGACAAGTCGATGCGCTTTTTAAAGAGAAGGGTTGAGAGATGACTCGGATACACTCAAAATAGTTTTTAATTTTTGCAAATGAGTCCTTAGGACATTTGTGGGGCCACGACCTCTGATCGATATGGCTCTGATACCACTTTTGTCGAACCCAGGAACGAAGGATCCCAAATTCTCTGTGTTCATACACTAGTCCAGGATTTCTAGTGTACACAGTTAAACAAAAAGTGATAGCACAATCATATCACGAGTTTATTGATAATAATTCAAAGTTTATTACAAAGGGCTGCGGCCAAAAGAAAAGAAATAACACAGCGGAAGAGTAGTAGAAGTAGTAGGCCACACGACTTGCCACAGGCAATCGTCTGGGGACGCAGCCTATTCGTCAAGATCCTCACCGTCGGGGAAAACGTCTTCTCCTGAATAAGATTTATTCAAAGCAAGAGTGAGCACTACTACCGTGCTCGCAAGTCACACCCAATATAGAAAGTTTAATGCATGCATAAGGTAAACAAAGGTAATGGCAGGGTTGTTTTGCATAAACAACATTTTCAGATTATATTGCTAATACTTTTGTAAGACCAATTTTAATAATTCGAATAAAGAAAGTGACAAAACTGACATCGAATATTGGATGACCTCCACTAGTTGATTATTGAAGGATATCCTCCTAACACTTGGCTAACCACCCAATTTTACCATAGGACTATCCATCCTAAAACATCATTTGAACACATTTTATAAACCAAAAACAATTCTAACTTAGAGTGGCTTTGCTAGCATGTCCATGATCATGACGCGGCTATTCGAATAGTTTACACTCGCAGAGGTTGTGCTGACTTTACCCACACGAGATAAAATGCTTTTAATGTCGGCCAAAGCACGCCGAAGGCGTGTGACTAAGCAATTATCATGAGGCGTTACAAGCGGTGTCCTCATCGTATTCATGCCCGCTAAGGTTTCGCTACCTTTGGACTATCCATCCTCCGGAAGCCCCCTCTTGCGCCAGGTGGGACTAATGTCTAACCAACGCCCACACATACAACATAGCACAAATAACACTAAGACACTACAGATTATTTAGCCAAATCCTGCCCATACAGGACATGTGGTGGTACGGTAAGGCGTAGCAAAATACGCTCAAAGACCGGTCCTTAACTGACTCGGGCGACTTCAATTTAAAACCACAGGTCGTAATCCTAACAGATTAGACCCGTGCATGAACTCCGCACCACCATTCATCCATCTCGCCCAAGTCCAAACCCATTTTATTTTATTTAGAGTAAAATCCTTTCGTGATAAAACAATACCACAGGAACACATTTAAATTACATTGTAAAGATTTGACTAAATTCTCCCAAATTTGTAAATATTATCTAAGCAAGGCTAAGCATTTGACAAATTTTATCTAAGGTGTCAAGGTATTCAGTTTTGATAGTCAAATTGGCCATACCAAGGAGTTTGGAACAACTATATCTGAAATCAGGGATATTCGGATATTTTTATAAACATATGCATGCAATAGTAAATTGTAGATAGTAAATAAATACTTTAAAACAATAGGAACAATATGATCAATAGTGTAACTTGCCTTCGTTGAAGTCTTGGAACTCTAAATCGTCGGAAGGATCTAACTCTCGGAATTAAGTGAAGTCTATACGTGAAAATACGACAAATTCAACTCAAATTCAAAAACTCAGATCAAACTAACTCCAAATTAAAATATTTTTCTTTAGTTAGCTAGATTATGAATTTAGACAAATTTTGCAACTTGAACCACTCAATTTGGAGTTCAAATGCAAAAGATATGAATTTTACAAGTTTAATACAAAATCTGAATTTAATTGAATTCTCTGAATTATTTTCTAAAGGAAATTCTATTTATTGTGCAATCTGGCCTTGTGAAGAATTTCGGAAATTAAAAGAATTATAATGATTTTTCGACAAGCGGGTCCCATGTCATAGACTCGCTCACGGTGGGTGATTCCACCGAGCCGAGGGTGATCTGGCGCGGTGAACGACGACACGGGTGCTCACGTGGCGATGAGCGGGGCGCCACGCGCACACCACGCATAGCGGGGTTGAGGTGGCGCTTAGGTGGCACCGCCACGCGGGCGTGACACGTCGGACCGGCGACGGTGGCGCCACGGAACCAACGGCACCGGCGAACGGCGAGGTTTCGCGGCGATGGTGGTACGGTGTGTAGCTAGGACTATTCTCGAACACGCGACTAGCTCGGGTGGTCAAGGTGGGCGTGGTGGCGGCGGCGAGGTTGAAGCGGCGGAGAGGTTCGTGTTGGCGACAATGCGATTCGGGCGTCTGCCGGCGGAGGTGAGCACCGGTCGGGCGATGATGTGGCGGCCGTTGGTAGTGGCGGCGGGACGGGCGTCGTCGGCGCGCCGAATCGGGGAAGAAGGCGATCGCGGTGAAGGAGCTTCCACGGCGGTTACGCGAAGCTAGGGCGTGCGAGGAGTAATGCGTGGGAAAAAGGTGGAGGAGGAGAAGGGCTACCCATGGCTCCTATTTATAGGGTTGGGAAGACCGAGCGGCGGCGCGCGAAGGTCATCGGCGGCGGTTTCGGTGATCGTGGGTAAAACGGTGCGGAGAAGGGAGAAAACGGCCGGAAGTGGGCGGCGTGATACGGGGTCGTCAATGCGCACGATGGTGAGGGTGGGGATTGAAGGCGGCGTTACGAGTTCGAGCGTCGGTTTTAATGGCGGCGTGAGGATCGCGCGGAGAAGACGACGAGGAAGGCGACAAGCCAGCACGTCCGATTTTGATCGACGGTGGACAAAAGATTGGCGAAGCGGTAAGTTATGTCGGCGTGAGCCGTTTGATCTCGATCTAACGGTTGAAATAGATCACGGGGTTGCGGTGAATCATTAAGTGGCGATGCACGGGCCGTTGGATTTAGATCTAACGGTCCCGATTGCGAGAACATTCGGACCTTACGAATGCTTTGTGAAGTCGACCGTTGGATTTTAATCCAGCGGTTGGGATCTGGCAGTGTGATGGGAGAGAGAGAAAGGATCGACGGGTGGACCCTTTATCGTCGAGAGGGAGGAGCGGCGGCGGAGCGGGCCGTCTTGTATGAGGAAGAACGTGGCTGAGTGGGTTTCGCCCAATTCCTATTTGAGGTTTTTCTTTTGATTTTCTTTTGTTTTAATTCCAGATAATTCAATTAGGCTTTAGAATATAGCAAAATAATTCCAAAATTATGAGAAAATTCACGAAATTCTCTGGAGCATTTAGGATTTAAGAAAAATATTTCCGGCTATTATCGATAATAGATTTTGCCCATAATTTTATTTTATCTTTAATTTGGTTAAGGAAAAGCTTTAAAAATTCCACCAAAATCCAATAAAATTCTTAAACTTTATTTTCAACTGGAAATTGAAATTTGGGCTGTTACATCGGGTTATGGCATATTTATGTTTGTATGCTGAGAATGTTGTGTTTTGCTTGCAATAGCCATGTATGAATGTTAATGTGATGAGTTTCCATTTATCTTGATGAATGCAAGTTATGGTTAATGGTTGATGTTAGTGTGATGAGTTTCAATTTATCTTGATGAATGCAAGAACCCTGATTAAGTGAATACTTGAGAAATGATTAAATGTTATTCATGAAGGATTGTTCATGTTTGCTATTTTAATGAATATATGTGCTATTCATGGATGCTGGAATGCTACAAATGTCGATGGTGATGAATGCTAGAAGTATGAATAAGTTTATTCATGCATGTCGTTGTTGTGAATCCATATGTATGATGGTTTAAAGTTTGTTCATGTGCATCATGCAATCATGTTGGAGGATTGGTCACGTGGTGACTATGCATATTCGAGGTCCCCGTCATGTAGATGACGGGCTTGAGGTCCCCACATTCGTGAAATGTGGGCAATGAGAAAAGAGGTCCCCATCATTAAGATGATGGGCAAAGATCCCTATACATGTGGTGTATAGGCTCTTAGTCCCGGTGTCAGAGGGCACAGGCAAGGGTATACAGCGACGGTTGTATACCCCGCATTACCGGTAAAATATGATCTTTGTGTACTTGCTGAGTCTTTGGACTCACTCTTGCTTTGATGTATTTTAGGTACAACTGGCAAGACCCGCATGCATGGGAGGGAGTAGATGTTTGCATGCACGCACTACCACTCAATCTTAGGAATTACTTATGGATGGTTTGAGTTTCAGATTAACTGTAATAATGAGAATAGCAAATTTTGGTTATGTTTATGAGATTATCCTACATGCTTGAATGAACCTGAATAAGGAGTTTATTGTTAAGTGCCATGATTAATTGTTGAGACCTCGGTATAGTTAACTATACAAAGGAGGTTATCTTAAAATTGGTAATTAGTTTTAGTTTAATTTTTAATTCGGTAGCATTCCGGAGCTCATTGTGGTGGGGTGTTACTGATTGGTATCGAGCGGTGTAGGTCCGTGGTGACTAGATCATTTAAAAAAATTGCTAATGTTAAACAACTTAAAAGTTTGACACACTTGGTGCCTGATGGGATGGGATTGGCCAATCATTGCATTTACGTTTCCGTTATATCGTTTTGATGATTCTTTGTCATGAATTGAGTTTGCTGCTTAATTAATTAATTATTATGATTATTATGAGTGGGAATAATCGATGTGGAGAGGTTAAGGTCGTGGTTGTGACCTTGGACTTTGTCCGTTATACCACCGTTCGTGGTATACTGAATAGAGTAGTTACCGAATACCATAGTTGCGGGAGTTGGCGTAAGTGCTTTGGAAAGTTGTTTTCTTTCTTGACCTCAAATCTGGCAAATTCTTGTTTTGTGGTGGATGATGATTTTCTCTTGGGTTCGTGGTTCATGGTAGATGTTGTGTTTCATTGGTCTCTAATGGTTCTCTGAAACAAGTATTGTTTTTTCCGACTGTTGAGTCGCTTTTGCTACTTGTGATCTTTCTCAATTGACAATTATTGATAATTCCTTGGTTGTTCCTTCTTTCTCATTAGCAAAGAACGACTCATTTATTCGCTTGATAGTTGGGTATTGAGAGTTTTCTTTGCAAGTTTGTTAGCATGAGGAAGCTTTGGCTCTATGTGTTCCTTTTGGATTATACCGAGTGTTGAAGTTTAAGGCATCTTTTTATTTGGAAATTGCTAGAATCTGTTGTGATACCTTGTTATGGTTAAATCAGAGATTGTAATCAAATAACTTGATTTGGTATGGGTATCAAGTTGAGACGGTGGTATGGTGCATAACTAATATCAACTAGTGACCTTGGAAGTGAAATTGATTAAGTTCATGTTGTATTCTACTAGTTCTTGATGAACTCTGTATATATGAGTAGTGATCGAGAGTATGTCCATACCTTTTTGGAGTCAAAGAGATATTAAGAAGTATGGAACCTAGATGAACTAGTCTAATCATTAAAACCGTTTAGGTTGTTAAGCTTGTTGGGTTCTTTGGTTCCTATGGATTAATTTAATTGTGTGGAAAGAAAAAATTAGAGGGAATACAGTTTTACGTATTCCTTAGTATGATTAATTATCGAATTGTGTTTAATCGGTTGAAGGGATTGAATATCGGTGGATCTAGAATTTATGAGAGGAGTTCAGAACAGCCCAAATTTCAATTTCGATTGAAAATAAAGTTTAATTATTTTATTGGATTTTTGTGGAATTTTAAAGCTTTTCCTTAACCAAATTAAAGATAAAACAAAATTATGGGCAAAATCTATTATCGATAATAGTGGAAATGTTTTTCTTAAATCCTAAATGCTCCGAGAATTTCGTGAATTTTCTCATAATTTTGGAATTATTTTGCTATATTCTAAAGCCTAATTGAATTATCTCGGAATTAAAACAAAGGAAAAATCAAAAGAAAAACCTCAAATAGGAATTGGGCGAAACCGGCTCAATTTCACGTTCTTCCTCACAAGACGCCCGCCCGCCCGCGCCGCCTCCTCCTCTCGTGACAAATGGGTCCACCGTCAGTCCTTTCTCTCTCCCATCACACGGTGCATCTCAACCGTTGGATTAAAATCCAACGGTCGACTTCACAAAGCATTCGAAGGTCCGAATGTTCTACGCAATCGAACCGTTAGATCTAAATCAAACGGCCACGTGCATCGGGCCACTTAATGATTCACCGCAACCCGTGATCTATTTCAACCGTTAGATCGAGATCAAGCGGCTACGGCCGACATAACTTACCGCCGCGCTATCTTTTGTCCACCGCCCGATCAAAATCGGACGTGCCCGCTTGTCGTCTTCCTCGCCGTCTTCTCCGCGACCCTCACGCCGCCGCCATTAAAACCGACGCTCAAACTCGATAACGGCGCCTTCAATCCCCACTCTCTCACCATCGTGCGCATTGACGACCGCATCACGCCGCCCCACTTCCGGCCGTTTCTCCCTTCTCGCATCGTTTACCCACGATCACGGCCGCGCGCGATGACCTTCGCGTCGCGCGCTTCCGGTCTTCCCCACTCTATAAATAGGAGCCATGGGTAGCCCTTCTCCTCCTCCACCTTTTTCCCCACGCATTACTCCTCGCACGCCCCAACCGCCGTAACCGGCGTGGAAGCTCCTTCACCGCGATCGCCTTCTTCCTCGATTCCCGCGCCGACGACGCTCCGCCTCGCGCCACCACCAACGGCCGCCACAACATCGCCCGACCGGTGCTCCTCTCCGCCGGGCAGACGCCGCCAAATCGCATTGTCGCCAACACCAACCTCTCGCCGCTTCAACCTCGCCGCGGCCACCACCGCCCACCTCGACCACCCAAGATAGTCTAACGAGTTCGAATAGTCCTAGCTACACACCGGTACCACCCATCGCCGCGAAACCTCGCCGTTCGCCGCCGTTGGTTCCGTGCGCCACCGTCGCCGGTCCGGCGTGTCACGCCGCATGGCGGTGCCACCTAAGCGCCACCTCAACCCCACAATGCGTGGTACGCGGCGTGGCGTCCCGTTCATCGCCACGTGAGCACCCGCGTGTCAGGTTCACCGCGCCAGATCACCCTCGGCTCGGTGGAATCAGTCCACCGTGAGCCGAGTCTATGACATGTGGGACCCGCTTGTCAGAAAAATCATTATAATTCTTTTAATTTCCGAAATTCTTGTCACAAGCGTCGAGATTGCACAATAAATAGAATTTCCTTTAGAAAAATAATTCAGAGAATTCAATTAAATTCCAGATTTTGTATTAAACTTCTAAAATTCATATCTTTTGCATTTGAGCTCCAAATTGAGTGGTTCAAGTTGCAAAATTTGTCTAAATTCATAATCTAGCTAACTAAAGCAAAATATTTTAATTTGGAGTTAGTTTGATCTGAGTTTTTGAATTTATTTGAATTTGAGTTGAATTTGTCGTATTTTCACGTATAGACTTCGACGACTCCGGAGAGTTAGATCCTTCCGACGATTTAGAGTTCCAAAACTTCAACGAAGGCAAGTTACACTATTGATCATATTGTTCCTATTGTTTTAAAGTATTTATTTACTATTTACAATTTATTATTGCATGCATATGTTTATAAAAATATCTGAATATCCTGATTTCGTATATAGTTGTTCCAAACTCCTTGGTATGGCCAATTTGACTATCAAACCTGAATACCTTGACACCTTAGATAAAATTTGTCAAATGCTTAGTCTTGCTTAGATAATATTTACAAATTTGGGAGAATTTAGTCAAACCTTTACAATTTAATTTAAAATGTGTTCCTGTGGTATTGTTTTATCACGAAAGGTTTATAAAGAGGTTTTACTCTAAATAAAATGAAATGGGTTTGGACTTGGGCGAGATGGATGGATGGTGGGTGCAGTTCTTGCGGGTCTAATCTGTTAGGATTACGACCCGGGTTTTAAATTGAAGTCGCCTGAGTCGAGTTAAGGACCGGTCTTTGAGCGTATTTTGCTCGCCTTACTACATTCACCACATGTCCTGTATGGGCGGATTTGGCTAAATAATCTGTAGTGTCTTAGTGTTATTTATGCTATGTTGTATGTGTGGCGTTGGTTAGACATTAGTCCCACCGCGCAAGAGGGCTTAGGAGGATGGATAGTCCAAAGGTAGCGAAACCTTAGCGGGCATGAATACATGAGACACCGCTTTATAACGGCCTCATGATAATTGCTTAGTCACACGCCTTGGAGCGTGCTTTGGCCGACATTAAAAGCATTTTATCTCGTGTGGGTAAAGGCTGTACAACCTCTGCGAGTGTAAAACTATTCGAATAGCCACGTCGCGGTCATGGACATGCTAGCAAAGCTACTCTAAGTTAGAATTGTTTTTGGTTTATAAAATGTGTTCAATGATGTTTTAGGATGGATAGTCCTATGGTAAAAATTGGGTGGTTAGCCAAGTGTTAGGAGGATATCCTTCAATATTCAACTAGTGGAGGTCATCCAATATTCGCTATCGCTTTTGTCACTATCTTTATTCGATTTATTAAAATTGGTCTTACAAAAGTATTAGCATTATAGTCCAAAATGCTGTTTATGCAAAACAACCTGCCATTACCTTTGTTTACCTTATGCATGCATTAAACTTTCTATATTGGGTGTGACTTGCAGCACGGTAGTAGTGCTCACTCTTGCTGAATAAATCTTATTCAGAGAAGACGTTTTCCCGACGGTGAGGATCTTGATTTAATAGGTCATGTCCCAGCACGATTGCCCGTGGCAAGTCGTGTGGCCTACTACTACTACTCTTCCGCTGTGTTATTTCTTTTCTTTTGGCCGCAGGCCCTTTTGTAATAAACTTTGAATTATTATCAATAAACTCGTGATATGATTGTGCTATCACTTTTTGTTTAACTGTGTACACTAGAAATCCTGGACTAGTGTAGGAACACAGAGAATTTGGGATCCTTCGTTCCCGGGTTCGACAAAAGTGGTATCAGAGCCATATCGACTGTAGGTCGTGGCCCCACAAATGTCCTAAGGACTCATTTGCAAAAATTAAAAAACTATTTTGAGTCTATCCAGAGTCATCTCTCAACCCTTCTCTTTAAAAACAGTTACTGACTTATCTATTCCTCAAAATGGTAGATGGCCGAAGTACCAGACGCTATCTCTCACGGAATCATTGCCGACAACCGGCCGAACTTCTGGGGAAGTGATGCAGACTTGGACTACAAGAAGAGGCCAACGCTTCGAGGCTACCGGTACAAGTTGGGAGAACGACGTCTCGGAGAGTGGAAGTACTAATCTACTCCGACCGTCACCAAACACCGCCTTCCATACCTTCCACGCCCGATCCGACGCGACACCTTCACGATGGCATTCGTGATGCGCGAGAGAAGCGATTCGTTGACTCGCCATACTTACGACCGCCACCTCAACGGCACCGGTTTCACTATTTCCGATGCATCTTCCAACCGCATTTTACGTTGTCTTCCGCACCACCGAGGAGGAAGATTCCCGAGTTGACGCACTGTGGACCCGACAAAGGCACCGACTACGCTTATGGAAACGCTTGGACGACTTGCGCACCACTCAGATAGTCTAGAGTATACCGAGGCGAAACCAAGGCGATCAAGAGGAGTCGGCTATTTACAAATCAAAGCAAGGCGCACTAGCAATTCCCAATACACCCCATCCACCCCATAGATGTTTATTTTTTCCCATCCGTATTTTTAGTCAGATTATGAGCTATCAATTACTCATGTGATAGCCATAATATATTAATAAAATAAATGAATAAAGAAACCATTTTGAAAAGTTGATTCTTTGTTTGTGTGCTTTTTCGTTCTTGGGCTATTTTAGATTTATCCCCATAGAATTCCTCGCTATCTCTTCTAAATCATTGGAGGATTCCGCAGATGGTGACCACCGCAGAACGGTAATGCCGCAGCAGCGCAACGGACAAGGAAACGATCGAGCGGATCACCAGATAACCACGCCAGCGGCCGCCACCACCGCCGGCGAAGGACCGATCGCGCCGATGATGGCGAATCGACTCATTTAATCGACCTTCTGCCCACCACCGCAGAATGTTCGAACACTCGAGCCGCTAAAGGCGGCGGCCCCCGCCCACCTCCGCATAACCAAAGGTCGACTATGTCCGAAGTTTATGAGGATGCGCCCGCGACATTCTCAAATAGTATCAACCAATGGACGCCGACGATCGCTTCGGGCTATTGGAAAGAAATCGACATTAGTCGTTGTTCGACCGTGAGAGGGTCTGTTTGCCTCTCACCAACCGAATGGCCCCGCATCGTATGGTGGGACAACTCTCATCGCACACAATGATGCTCATCCATCACATGGGCCGACTTCGCGAAGAGCTTTCATGCACATATCCCGCAGGGATGATGACGCCAAGAAGAAGGAGTTCCACGCGCTCGACAAGGCAACCGACGGTGAATGAGTACCTTCACCGCTTTAACCAACTTGCCCGCTACGCCCAAGCGACGAGCGAGATGAGGACGCATGTGAAAGGTTCCTGGATGGATTGAATGACGATATCTCTGTCCAACTTATCTCTCAGAATTTCACTGACTTTCAGCAGTTGGTGGATAAAGCTATCAGGCAGGAAGCCAAACACGCAGAAATGGAGAACCGCAAACGGAGGATGTCCGCTCAAAGGTTCAACGCCGGAGGTCTACCCAAACCTCGCTTCACTACACAGCAGCCACAGCAACGTGGGAAGTTCCAATCTTCCACGTCTCGTACTCCAGCACCGCCACAGCGCTCCAACCCCTCCAACTTCCGTGGCACTTCGTCAAGAGGGCAGTTTCAGCCGAAGCATTCTACCTCCTCAGCTTCCGGAGTAACGTGCTTCCACTGCAACGAGACGGGGCATTACGCCAATAAATGCCCGAAGAAGCAGCAAGGTTTGGCACCAGCAAGGCCAACCTCAGGAGTTGCAACTACCGGCGGCACCAACCGACCCGCAGGCCAGTTCACCAAGGGACGGGTGAACCATGTCACCGCCGAGGAAGCTCAGCTAGCGCCAGACGTTGTTCTTGGTACGTTCCTCGTTAATTCATTGATCAAAGATCCGCCTTATTTGATTCCGGAGCTTCACATTCTTTCGTGTCAAATAAGTTTGTGGGAAAATATGGGTTACCTATTTCCTCCTTAACCACTCCCATGATAATTCATTCCCCGGGCTCAGAAATGAGAACCAATTCTCTATGCCCTAATCTCACTCTCGAGATATCTGGAGTAACTTTTCTAGCAGATCTGATAGTTTTACACTCCCAAGGTTTGGATGTAATACTTGGAATGGACTGGCTAGCCAAAAATCACGGTCAAATAGACTGTGCCAATAGATCCATCACCCTCACTAATGAACAAGGTGTGTCTGTTGAATTCAAACCTGAGACTCGAACCGGAGGAAGTTCCATACTTGCCAGATTGAAGGAAGTGAAACTTGAAGATATACCCGTGGCACGAGAGTATCCCGACGTCTTCCCAGATGATCTACCTGGTATGCCACCGGATAGGGACATCATGTTCCTAATTGATCTAGTCCCCGGACACCCGATCTCAAAGCGACCTATAGAATGCCACCAACGAGTTAGCGTAATTGAAGAAACAGATTGAAGAACTACGAGAAAAGCGTACATTCGACCCGCTTCCTCACCATGGGGAGCCCAAGATATTTGTCAAGAAGAAAGACAATAGCATGAGAATGTGCGCCGATTACAGATCACTCAACGAAGTAACAATCAAGAATAAATACCCATTGCCCGAATTGATGATTTGTTTGATCGGTTAAAGGGAGCAAGTATTTTCTCAAAGATCGATTCGAGATCCTGTTATCACCAATTAAAGATCGCACCGTAAGATATTCAAAACCGCTTCACCACCGATATGGACTATATGAGTTCACAAGAATGTCATTTGGATTGACCAACGCCCTGCCTATTTCATGAATATGATGAACAAGGTGTTCATGGAATTCTGGATAAGTTCGTAGTCGTCTTTATTGACGATATTCTCATCTACTCAAGAACGAAAAGAACATGAAGAGCATCTCCGATGATCCTAGACAAGCTCGTGGAGCACCAACTCTATGCCAAATTCAGCAAGAGTGAATTACGGCTAAGACAAGTTGCATTCCTTGGACATATTGTATCCGCAGAGGAATTGCGAGACCACGCCAAGGTTGAAGCAAGAATGGACCGAAACACCAAATCATCACCGAGGTGAGAAGTTTTACGGGGTGCAAGCTATTATCGCTTCGGTTTATTGAGGGTTTTCTAAACTTGCCAAACCCATGACTCAACTTCAAGAAAGAAAAGAAGTTTGAATGGTCAAGCGCTCAGAAGAAAGTTTTCAAGAACTCAAAAGAGGCTAGTCTCAAAGACTGGTGTTAATTTTACCGACATCCGCAAGGATTTTGAGATCTTTGTGACGCATCCCGTCAAGGCCTCGGATGTGTATTGATGCAGAAGGCAAAGTTGTAGCTTATGCATCCCGGCGCTTGAGGCCACACGAAGGGAATTACCCGACTCATGATCCGGAGTTAGCGGCAATTGTGCACGCTCAAAATCTAGCGATATTATCTCATTGGTAACCGTTGTGAGATTTTCACGCACCATAAAAGTTTGAAGTACATATTCACGCAATCAGAGCTCAATCTCCACAAAGAAGATGGTTGGAACTAATAAAGGATTATGATCTCGAATTCATTATCATCCGGCAAGGCCAATGTGGTAGCAGATGCCTTGAGCGAAAAAGCATATTGCAACACCATCTTGGTGCAACAAAATCACCCGAGTGTATGAAGAGTCAAACACCGAATCGGAGATTGTCAACCAAGGTGTAAACGCTTTAGAAGTTCAACCAACTCTTCAGATCGATTAGAACAAAACAGTTGGAAGATAAAGATATCCAAGAAATCAAGAAAAATATGAGAAGAGGCAAAGCCCGGTGTTTCTCGAAAATGAGCAAGGGACAGTGTGGTTCGAGACCGCATCTGTGTGCCTAACCAGCCAGGAGATAAAAGACTCACTCAAAGAAGCTCATGAGTCGCCATACTCCATTCATCCCGGCAGCACCAAAATGTACCAGATCTAAAAGAAAGATATTGGTGGGTCAAGATGAAGCGTGAAATTGCTGATTTTGTCGCTCGTTGACGCTTTGTCAAAGAGTCAAGGCACAACACCAAAGACCACCGTGCATTGCAACCATTACCAATTCCGAGTGGAAGTGGGAAGAAGTCGGTATGGATTTCATCACCGACTCCCAGGACCCAATCGGGATATGACTCCATCCGGTGGTAATTGACCGGTTAACTAAAGTCGCCACTTTATTCCCCGTCAAGACCACCTACCGAGCAAAGAACCAGCGAAATTGTACATGGCCGAATCGTCACTGCACGAGTACCCAAAAGATTGTGTCGCATCGAGGTTCCCAATTTACCTCTCGGTTTTGGAAAAGTGCATGAAGCCTTGGGGACCGGACTCAATTTTAGCACGGCGTATCATCCCTGACCGATGGTCGGCGTAACGCACCAATCAAGTTCTTGAAGATATGCTTCGAGCCCGTGCCTTAGAATTCGGAAAAGGTTGGGACAAGGATCTGCCGATGCGAGTTCTCATACAATAATAGTTACCAAGCTAGTTTGCAGATGGCTCCATTTGAAGCTCAGACGGTAGGAAATGCCAACCCCTTCTTTGGGATGAGGTAGGAGCGTCGGCTCCTTGGACTGAGTTAATCAAAGAAGCCGAGAGTAAAGTGAAAACTATTCAGAGCGCGTCAAAGCACCCCAATCCCGACAAAAGAGTTATGCCGATAACCGCCGTAGGAATTAAGCTTTGAGGTAGGAGATGTTGTCTATCTCGAGTAACCCCACTCAGAGGTGTGAAGAGATTCCGAACAAAAGGTAAACTCGCACCCAGGTATATTGGGCCATACAAGATTTTGGCAAAACGTGGAGAAGTAGCTTATCAGCTAGAGCCGCCAGAAGCCCTGTCAGCAGTACATAACGTCTTCCATGTGTCGCAATTAAAGAAATGTCTGCAAGAACCGGAAGATCATACCTTTCTGGAAAGCTTTGACCTTCAAGAAGATCTCACCTACGTAGAGCGACCGATTAAAATTATAGATGTCGCAGAACGTGTTACCAAAAGCAGAATAATCGATCGCATAAGGTACAAAGTGGAGTCACCATCCCAAAGCTAAGCCACATGGGAGAATGAAGAAGAACTCAAGGCTAACTACCCGATCTTTTGTTAACCATGTCCAATCTCTGGTCGAGATTCCCTTTAAGGGGGTAGGTTTGTAACAACCCAAATTTCAATTTCCATTGAAAATAAAGTTTAATTATTTTATTGGATTTTTGTGGAATTTTAAAGCTTTTCCTTAACCAAATTAAAGATAAAACAAAATTATGGGCAAAATCTATTATCGATAATAGCTGAAATGTTTTTCTTAAATCCTAAATGCTCCAGAGAATTTCGTGAATTTTCTCATAATTTTTGGAATTATTTTGCTATATTCTAAAGCCTAATTGAATTATCCGAATTAAAACAAAGGAAAATCAAAAGAAAAACCTCAAATAGGAATTGGGCCGAAACCCAATTCACGCCACGTTCTTCCTGCGCGCCGCAGCCGCTCCGCCACGCCTCCTCCTTCCTCGCCGACAAAATGGTCCACCGTCGATCCTTTCTCTCTCCCATCACACTGGTGCATCTCAACCGTTGGATTAAAATCCAACGGTCGATTCACAAAGCATTCGAAGGTCCGAATGTTCTCACGCATCGGAACCGTTAGATCTAAATCCAACGCCCACGTGCATCGGTCCACTTAATGATTCACCACAACCCCGTGATCTATTTCAACCGTTAGATCGAGATCAAACGCTACGCCGACATAACTTACCGCCGCCAATCTTTTGTCCACCGTCTGATCAAAATCGGACGTGCCCCAGTTGTCGTCTTCCTCGTCGTCTTCTCCGCGCGACCCTCACGCCGCCGCCATTAAAACCGACGCTCGAACTCTGATAACGACCGCCTTCAATCCCCCACTCCCCTCACCATCGTGCGCATTGACGACCCCGCATCACGCCGCCCCACTTCCGGCCGTTTTCTCCCTTCTCCGCATCAGTTTTACCCACGATCACCGAAAACCGCCGCCGCATGACCTTCGCGTCGCCGCCGCTTCCGGTCTTCCCCAGCCCTATAAATAGGAGCCATGGGTAGCCCTTCTCCTCCTCCACCTTTTTCCCCCACGCATTACTCCTCGCACGCCTAGCTTCGCCGCGAACCGCCGTGGAAGCTCCTTCACCGCGATCGCCTTCTTCCCGATTCCGGCGCCCTCGACGACGCCCGTCTCGCCGCCACCACAAATCGCCGCCACAACATCGCCGACCGGTGCTCACTCCGCTTCGCCAGACGCGCCGAATCGCATTGTCGCCAACACCGAACCTCTCCGCGCTTCAACCTCGCCGCGCCACCACCGCCCACCTCGACCACCCAAGATAGTCTAACGTGTTCGAATAGTCCTAGCTACACACCGGTACCACCCATCGCCGGCGAACCTCGCCGTTCGCCGTTGCCGTTGGTTCCGTGCGCGCCACCGCCGCCGGTCCGACGTGTCACGCCGCGTGGCGGTGCCACCTAAGCGCCACCTCAACCCCGCTATGCGTGGTATGCGCGTGGCGCCCGCTCATCGCCACGTGAGCACCCGTGTCGTCGTTCACCGCGCAGATCACCCTCGGCTCGGTGGAATCATCCACCGTGAGCCGAGTCTATGACATGTGGGACCCGCTTGTCGAAAAATCATTATAATTCTTTTAATTTCCGGAAATTCTTCACGTCAAGATTGCACAATAAATAGAATTTCTTTTAGAAAATAATTCAGAGAATTCAATTAAATTCCAGATTTTGTATTAAACTTCTAAAATTCATATCTTTTGCATTTGAGCTCCAAATTGAGTGGTTCAAGTTGCAAAATTTGTCTAAATTCATAATCTAGCTAACTAAAGCAAAATATTTTAATTTGGAGTTAGTTTGATCTGAGTTTTTGAATTTATTTGAATTTGAGTTGAATTTGTCGTATTTTCACGTATAGACTTCGACGACTCCGGAGAGTTAGATCCTTCCGACGATTTAGAGTTCCAAGACTTCAACGAAGGCAAGTTACACTATTGATCATATTGTTCCTATTGTTTTAAAGTATTTATTTACTATTTACAATTTATTATTGCATGCATATGTTTATAAAAATATCCGAATATCCCGATTTAGATATAGTTGTTCCAAACTCCTTGGTATGGCCAATTTGACTATCAAACCTGAATACCTTGACACCTTAGATAAAATTTGTCAAATGCTTAGTCTTGCTTAGATAATATTTACAAATTTGGGAGAATTTAGTCAAACCTTTACAATTTAATTTAAAATGTGTTCCTGTGGTATTGTTTTATCACGAAAGGTTTATAAAGAGGTTTTTACTCTAAATAAAATGAAATGGGTTTGGACTTGGGCGAGATGGATGGATGGTGGGTGCAGGTTCATGCACGGGTCTAATCTGGTTAGGATTACGACCCAGGGTTTTAAATTGGAAGTCGCCCGAGTCAGTTAAGGACCGGTCTTTGAGCGTATTTTGCTACGCCTTACCGTACCACCACATGTCTGTATGGGCGGGATTTGGCTAAATAATCAGTAGTGTCTTAGTGTTATTTGTACTATGTTGTATGTGTGGGCGTTGGTTAGACATTAGTCCCACCTGGCGCAAGAGGGGGCTTCCGGAGGATGGATAGTCCAAAGGTAGCGAAACCTTAGCGGGCATGAATACAGTAGGACACTGCTTTGTAACGGCCTCATGATAATTGCTTAGTCACACGCCTTGGAAGCGTGCTTTGGCCGACATTAAAAGCATTTTATCTCGTGTGGGTAAAGTCAGTACAACCTCTGCAGAGTGTAAAACTATTCGAATAGCGCGTCCATGGTCATGGACATGCTAGCAAAGCTACTCTAACTTAGAATTGTTTTTGGTTTATAAAATGTGTTCAATGTGATGTTTTAGGATGGATAGTCCTATGGTAAAAAAATTGGGTGGTTAGCCAAGTGTTAGGAGGATATCCTTCAATATTCAACTAGTGGAGGTCATCCAATATTCGCTATCGCTTTGTCACTATCTTTATTCGATTTATTAAAATTGGTCTTACAAAAGTATTAGCATTATAGTCCGAAAATGTCGTTTATGCAAAACAACCTGCCATTACCTTTGTTTACCTTATGCATGCATTAAACTTTCTATATTGGGTGTGACTTGCGAGCACAAGAGTAGTGCTCACTCTTCTGAATAAATCTTATTCAGAGAAGACGTTTCCCCAACGGTGAGGATCTTGATGAATAGGTCAAGTCCCGCACGATTGCACGTGGCAAGTCGTGTGGCCTACTACTACTACTCTTCCATTGTGTTATTTCTTTTCTTTTGGCCACAGCCCTTTGTAATAAACTTTGAATTATTATCAATAAACTCGTGATATGATTGTGCTATCACTTTTGTTTAACTGTACACTAGAAATCCTGGACTAGTGTAGGAACACAGAGAATTTGGGATCCTTCGTTCCCGGGTTCGACAAAAGTGGTATCAGAGTCTTTTGAGGAGGAATCAACCTATTCGTTTCACCTGAGTCTTTTGAGGTGTTGAATAATTGTAGTAGTGAAACTGTGGGTTGTAAGTTATTCGATGAGCATTGGAGGATGAAATAATTTCGTAATATAGTTCTTTGAGAGAAGTCTAACTCAATGGAAGTTTGTCTTATGAGGTTAAACGATTGCATTGTTACAAATAGTAGAACCTATAGTGATTGTGATCCAAGATCTTCTGTTCACTTGGTGGAACATTAGAATTACTGAAAGTATAGAAATATTGATCAATTTTATAGAGTATCGCAATTTGGTAGTATTGCGAGGCTATGAAAGTTATTCTTGATGATGTGGTTTAATGAGAGTGGGATTACAAAGTAATCGAATCGTCATGTCAATTAATGGGATAATGGAAGATGTTGTGTAATGTCAAGAGTGATTTGGTTTTAAATGAGTAACCTTCTGAGAGTTATAATCTTTGTAAAGGTAAACTGGTCAAGAAAATATTTTCATGATGATGTTAATGAGTGAGTATGTGGGAAATGTGGGTTTTTACGGATTTAATCTGAGGATTTCCCTATCTTTTATATGAGAAGTTAGTTGCAAGAGTCTTGGATGTTAAATATGGACTTTGCAATGCTATGCTAGAACTTTGAGTCGCCCAAAGATTATGTGTAGAAGAAGTAGAATAAGAGTGGATTGCGAACATTGTGATGATCGTTGATAACACCCTTCTGATGTAGTACATGAGAGTGTGTGATGTGAATTCTGAGTAGTTTGTTCTTAAAAAGGGTTGAGGTGATATGATTGTGTGAGAGATCTAATTTGGGGATACTTTCTGGTATCTTTCACAAATGAGTTCACAAGAAATAAAGAAATCGGTTAGAGAATATTTTGTGAGATCATTAGAGTCCCTATTCAAAGGTGTAGACAACGGTGTTGTGATTTGGGTTTGGCGTCGAGATCGCCAAGTTAAGAGTAACAAGTTAGTGTGTTGTGTGATGATTGGGATTCCATAGCTTGAAGGAAATTTTGGTCCTAAAAGAGAAACTGTTAAATTAATGCTTCCTCAAGAAAGGAATCAATTTTCCTGATTCTCGTTTGAGTTATGAGCTGTCGACCATTGTCTTTCGTAAGTTGAGCTCGGCATTTAGCGTGTGTGATTCTTTCCAGTTCTGATGGAATAAAAGAAATATTTGATTTGGTCATTCGAGTGACTTCTCATTTGATTTCCTGACGCTTATTCGCAACTGCCACTTGGAAAAAAAATGGAAATAGTTTATGTGATGAATTCCTATTTCTGGATTTGACTTTTCAGTACTGAGTTGGTAACATTTGGTTGCGACGAGAGTCCTTTTTTTCAGTTGGGCTATGTCGGTAAAAGAGTGTGTTTAAAGCGAGTTCTGTTGTGTGTTTCCGGTTAAAGGAGGTGATCCTGGCTTTAGAGAGGAATTTATTTGAGAGGTGGAACACGAGTTCTGTGTTCTTTGTGCATGTCGTGTGGTTAGGTATCTTTGGGAAGTTTAACCCAAGATACATTGGGTTGTTCTCGCTAGTTGGCGTAACGCCAAAGATCGCTCTCGAGTCCGTCGCGCGATACGTAATGTCTTGTATGTTACGATGTTGAGTGTATCCGGAGATCCAGAGTTTAAGGTTTCGCTTATTGTTGACCGTCAGTGAGATCTCACCTTGAGTCTTGTCCGATGAGTGTACCGGAATGTTGGGTCGAGTGTTAGATCGACGGCGTTTCACGTCATTGTGTTGTGGTCCTCTGTCCAAGAGAGAGGCCACTTGGGAAGTTGGAGTTTTACGTGCGTGAGCTTTAACCGGTGTTGTTCACAACGGGTACGTAGTTACCGTTGTTTGTTTCCAGTCGTAGTTGTTCTTTCACTTAAGCGTATTTAGATTTGGGGTCGAATCCTGTTAAGGGGGGTAGAATGTAATGCCCCTAAAGTGAGATAAGCAGATAGTCGGGAGAGACTAATTAATCGGGTGGGACTTAAATGGATTTACGGGAAAGACCAAGAAGCTATTGCTCAAATTAACAGTTAGAGAAAGGGGGAAACGCTGATTTAACCCAACTTGGGCCTGGGCCAAGGCCCATGTGGGTGGCCGGCCAAGGGAGGGGGGTGCCTCATCCCCCAAACCCTAACCGCAGCCCCTCCCCCCACTCTCCCACGCCTCCACCCCTCTCCCCTTTGTGTGGCTGCCACCTTCCTCCCCTCCCACGTCCTCCACCCTGGTTGCCTCCTCCCTTGCGCCCTCCCAAGGTCCCCTCCAAGTTCCCCATGGCTGCCGGCCAAGGAAAGAAGAAGGAAAGTCCCCATTGCGGCCGGCCAAGGAGGAAGAGAAGAGGGAAGGAAGAGGGGAGAAGAGAAGGAAGAGGGATCCCATACGGAGTCGTGATCTTCAGCTACACCAAGGGTAACTAGTATCGTTTGTTGTTGTGTGATTAGTCGTAGAAGAGGAATCGGGTAGTTTTGGCTAGGTTGCAATCTGCCCGCTGTAATCGCAGATTCGTCCAGTAGCTTGCGGGGTCAATTTCTTGTGTTTAGAGGCCGAATCAGGAGTTTTGGTCTCCTGGAGAGTTGTAGGTTATGTTCTTAGATTTCAGTGGCCACCAAGATCACCCAAATCCAATTAACGGTCAGGAAGTTATGATTTATTTAGTATCGCTGCCCGGCAAATCTGTCAGTTTCTGGCAGTCTGTAGGAATCTGGTTAAAACTGATATTTAAAGGTAGAATAAGGGGATCTTAATATAACGAAAAATGTAGGTAATTTCCATACCTTTCCAGAGAGATAAAGAACGCAAGATTTGGACTTTCATAGCAAAAGTTATGGTGGTTTTAGTGTACTGTCCAGAGGAGCCGACGTGAAATTTGTTGCTCTGTAGATTGGCTTGGTAGGGGCAGTAGTTGGCATAATCAAAAGGGCTCCCCAACTAAGTTTATTTAGGTAATTTAATTACCTTTCCAGAAACTCTGAGAACACCTCATTTGGACTCATGATCAGAAAGTTATGTATTTTAGTTGTTGACTGTCCGTAGTGAACACCAAATCGATCGCTAGAAATTGGAAGATTGGAAACGCTTGGGAGTTTAGCGAGTTCGTTTGTGTTGTTTTTATGCTTTTGGGTCCAGTATGTTGGTCTTAGATTGGGATATCTTTATGTTCAGGTGGGAGCGTGATCCCAGGGGCAGCGCCCTCTTCGCATCCATCGTTCTCGCACAGTTGAGGCAAGTATTCGGGTTATGGCATATTTATGTTTGTATGCTGAGAATGTTGTGTTTTGCTTGCAATAGCCATGTATGAATATTAATGTGATGAGTTTCCATTTATCTTGATGAATGCAAGTTATGGTTAATGGTTGATGTTAGTGTGATGAGTTTCAATTTATCTTGATGAATGCAAGAACCCTGATTAAGTGAATACTTGAGAAATGATTAAATGTTATTTATGAAGGATTGTTCATGTTTGCTATTTTAATGAATATATGTGCTATTCATGGATGCTGGAATGCTACAAATGTCGATGGTGATGAATGCTAGAAGTATGAATAAGATTATTCATGCATGTCGTTGTTGTGAATCAATATGTATGATGGTTTAAAGTTTGTTCATGTGCATCATGCAATCATGTTGGAGGATTGGTCACGTGGTGACTATGCATATTCGAGGTCCCCGTCATGTAGATGACGGGCTTGAGGTCCCCACATTCGTGAAATGTGGGCAATGAGAAAAGAGTTCCCCATCATTAAGATGATGGGCAAAGATCCCTATACATGTGGTGTATAGGCTCTTGGTCCCGGTATGAGAGGGCACAGGCAAGGGTATACAGCGACGGTTGTATACCCCGCATTACCGGTAAAATGCGAAAAGAGATAAAGTTGAAAAAGTGCATTGCATTGGTTGCATTCACATGAGCATGAAGGCTATACTTTGGTGCATTGTTTATCTTGGATTATTGATGCTATGAATGATAACTTGCTTAGCCTTGTTGGTACTTGCTGAGTCTTTGGACTCACTCTTGCTTTGATGTGTTTTAGGTACAACTGGCAAGACCCGCATGCATGGGAGGGAGTAGATGTTTGCATGCACGCACTACCACTCAATCTTAGGAATTACTTATGGATGGTTTGAGTTTCAGATTAACTGTAATAATAAGAATAGCAAATTTTGGTTATGTTTATGAGATTATCCTGCATGCTTGAATGAACCTGAATAAGGAGTTTATTGTTAAGTGCCATGATTAATTGTTGAGACCTCGATATAGTTAACTATACGAAGGAGGTTATGTCGAAAATTGGTAATTAGTTTTAGTTTAATTTTTAATTCCAGTAGCATTCTAGGCTCATTGTGAGCTGGGGTGTTACAATATCCGAAGGAAACCTTTGGATATTACTTCTACAACCGATTAGAGGGCAAAGTGTTTGTCGCTCGAAGTGGTGTTTTCCTAGAGAAAGAGTTTCTCAACAGGGAGACAAGTAGAAGAACGGTGCAGCTTGAAGAGTTTCAAGATGAACCAATCGGGGAAGACTCGACGAATGATGACCATGTGGCAGAACAAGTTGAGGAACCCATGGCAAAGGAAGCACCACCACCACGAAGGTCGGAAAGGCTCCGCAATGCGCGAGATATGTTATTGTTAGACAATGATGAGCCTACGACCTATGCGGAAGCAATGATGGACCCAGACTCTGAGAAATGGCATAGTGCCATGAGATCCGAGATAGCATCCATGGGAGACAATCAAGTTTGGAATTTGGTTGACCCGCCTGATGGTGTTAAAACCATAGAGTGCAAATGGATCTATAAAAGGAATATTGATATGGATGGAAATGTTCATATCCATAAAGCTCGACTTGTCGCAAAAGGTTTTCGGCAAGTTCAAGGAGTTGACTACGATGAGACCTTCTACTTTGTAGCGATGCTTAAATCTATACGGATCATTCTAGCTATTGCTGCATATTTCGACTATGAGATATGGCAGATGGATGTCAAAACGGCTTTCCTTAATGGAAATTTAACCGAGGACGTGTATATGATACAGCCCGAGGGTTTTGTCGATCCAAACAATGCTAGAAAAGTATGTAAACTTCAAAAATCCATTTATGGATTGAAGCAAGCATCTCGGAGTTGGAACATTCGTTTTGATGAAGTGGTCAAAGGGTTTGACTTCATCAAAAACGAAGAAGAATCTTGCGTTTACAAGAAGGCAAGTGGGAGCTCACTCGTATTTCTAATCTTATATGTAGATGACATATTACTGATTGGAAATGATATTCCTATGCTCGAGTCCGTTAAGATATGATATGTACTCGCCCAGATGTTTCCTATGCTCTAAGTGTTACGAGCAGATACCAGGCTGATCCCGGTGAGAGTCACTGGACAGTGGTTAAAAACATCCTCAAGTATTTGAGAAGAACTAAGGATGTGTTCCTAGTCTACGGAGGTAAGGAAGAGCTCATTGTAAATGGTTACACCGATGCAAGCTTCCAAACCGACAAAGATGATTACAAATCGCAATCGGGTTTTGTGTTCATTTTGAACGGTGGTGCGGTCAGTTGGAAGAGTTCCAAGCAGGAGACTATTGCTGACTCTACAACGGAGGCCGAGTACATTGCGGCTTCTGAAGCAGCAAAGGAAGGTGTTTGGATAAGGAAGTTTATAACTGAACTAAGTGTGGTTCCTAGTGTGTGCAGTCCTCTGGATCTTTACTGTGATAACAGTGGGGCCATTACGCAAGTCAAGGAGCCGAGGAATCACCAAAAGAACAAACACATACTGCGGCGGTTTCATCTCATTCGAGAGATCCTCAATCGAGGAGATTTAAAGATATGCAAAATACACACGGATTTGAATATTTCAGATCCTTTGACGAAGCCTCTCCCACAGCCTAAGCATGAGGCGCACACAAGAGCTATAGGTATTAGATATCTTCTAGATTGACTCTAGTGCAAGTGGGAGACTGCTGGAGATATGCCCTAGAGGCAATCATAGAGATGATGATATTTCGTTGTATCCATGATTTAATAAATGTTCCTTGAATATTACCTTTGTGTTGATTAACAAGTATGTGACTTGTTTGTGAAACTCTTTACTTATATGGTTATTCTAAAGTTGTCCCTAGTCGGAGTTCATGTGAGGACACACGTGAATGATGGATTAGCACATGTATCGGTTGATGACCATGTTTGATAGGTCATAGACATGGAGATGTCAAACCAATAATGTGGACACATGTTTAGAACATGGGGTTGGACCGACCCAACATGAGACATAGCAATTATACTTATTGTTCTCTCTACACAATGTGTACGCCTTGTCCTTAGACCTGAGATTGTCGCATGTACTTGAGATGTGAATCGACCTACTTAGGGGCTATCAAACGCTACTCCGTGAATCGGGTAGTTATAAAGGTAGCTTCGGGTTTGTCATGAAGCATCTTTGCGAGGCATGGTCGATCGAGATGAGATTTGCCCCCTCTCTACCTGAGAGAGATATCTCTGGGCCCCTCGAGTGATCGGATCCAGAAATGCATGGCTATGCTACTTAAGGTTAAGAGTTAACCTAGTAATGGATTCCGGATCACAGGATCGATAAAGAGTGGTCAGCTTGGAGCTCGACCGAATATCGTGAGGCAAAGGGATTGGCATGTACATAACGTTGTGATGGTTCGTCTGATATGATCTTTGTGTACGTTTAGGAGTTGGCATGTCTTGCTAGAGGCCGCTACCAACTATTGACCAAGTATGTGTACTTGCGTCATGTCTAAACATACGTGAACCCATAGGGTCACACACTTAAGGGGCTGAAGCCTAATTCGGATTGGATCCGAATTAGGCTGGGCATTGAGTCCTAATGGGCCTCTATTTGTAGAAGCCCATTGTAAGGACGTCTATAAAAGGAGGGCAGGGGCACACAGGATTGAGGGATGAGTTTTTCGTGACATCCTCAAACCCTAGCCACCAGCCCTCCCACGCCCTAGTCGCTCGTGCAGATCTAGTAGTTCGGCGTGTGTCGCTTTCTCCCGTACGTGTGGATACCTTTGAAGGCGCTGCATCTGTAGCGTTGGGACAAACCGCAAGAGAGGAGCTGTACGTGGGACACCACGACGAGGACGAGGAAGTAGTACGACTACTCTGCCCCGACGTGCTGCATCAACTTAGTATGACTACTCGGCCCCGACGTGCTGCATCAACTTCCGCACCTGCGCGTCTAGTGGTAAGACCGTGATCTATAACTGCAGTGATCTTGGTTTACGGGTAGAATTTTTTTAAATTTGCGCTAGTGTAGCCTACCTGTTACCCTACAATGTCACCACAAAGGAAGCTCATGCAGCGCCCGATGTTGTTCTCAGTACGTTCCTTGTTAATTCAATACCAGCATCTGTCCTATTTGATTCTGGAGCTTCACATTCTTTCGTGTCAAATAAGTTTGTGGGAAAATGCGGGTTATCTATATCCTCCTCAGCTACTCCCATGATAATCCATTCCCCGGGCTCGGAAATGAGGACCAGTTCTCTATGCCCAAATCTTACCCTTGAGATATCCGGAGTATCCTTCCTAGCAGATCTGATAGTCTTACACTCCCAAGGTCTGGATGTAATTCTTGGAATGGACTGGCTAGCCAAAAACCATGGGCAAATAGACTGTGCCAATAGGTCTATCACCCTCACCAATGAGCAAGGCATATCTGTCGAATTCAAACCCAAAACCCGCACCGGCGGGAGTCCCATCCTCACTAGCATGAAGGAAGTGAAACTGGAAGACATACCAGTGGCACAGGAATACCCCGACGTCTTTCCAGATGATCTACCCGGCATGCCACCGGATAGGGACATAATGTTCCTAATTGATCTAGTCCCTGGGACAGCTCCAATCTCGAAGCGACCCTATAGAATGTCAGCCAACGAGTTAGCAGAGCTGAAGAAGCAATTCGAAGAATTGTGAAGCAAAGGGTACATTCGACCCAGTTCCTCACCTTGGGGAGCTCCTATACTATTTGTCAAGAAGAAAGACAATAGTATGAGAATGTGCGTTGATTACAGATCACTCAACGAGGTGACAATCAAGAACAAATACTCGTTGCCCAGGATTGATGATCTGTTCGATCAGCTGAAGGGAGCAAGTGTCTTCTCGAAGATTGATCTAAGATCCGGTTATCACCAACTGAAGATCAGACCGGAAGATATTCCGAAGACCGCCTTCACCACTAGATATGGACTGTACGAGTTTACAGTAATGTCCTTTGGATTGACAAACGCCCCTGCTTATTTCATGAACATGATGAACAAGGTGTTCATGGAATTCCTGGATAAGTTTGTGGTCGTCTTCATCGATGACATTCTTATCTACTCGAAGGATGAAGAAGAACACGAAAAGCACCTCAGGGTGATCCTGGACAAGCTCAGGGAGCAACAACTTTATGCCAAATTCAGCAAGAGTTAATTTTGGCAAAGTCAAGTGGCATTCCTTGGACATATTGTATCCGCAGGAGGAATTGGAGTAGACCTCGCCAAGGTTGAGGCAGTAATAGACTGGATACAACCCAAATCAGTCACTGAGGTGAGAAGTTTCCTTGGATTAGTGGGCTACTATCGCCGGTTCATCAAAGGTTTCTCTAAACTTGCAAAACCCATGACTCAACTTCTGAAGAAAGAGAAGAAGTTTGAATGGTCAGGCGCCTGTGAAGAAAGCTTTCAGGAGCTGAAAAAGAGGCTAGTCTTAGCACCGGTGTTAATTCTACCGGACATCCGCAAGGATTTTGAAATATTCTGTGACGCATCCAGTCAAGGCCTCGGATGTGTACTGATGCAGGAAGGTAAAGTTGTAGCTTACGCATCCCGGCAGTTGAGGCCGCACGAAGGGAATTATCCGACTCATGATCTGGAGTTAGCAGCAATTGTGCACGCTCTGAAAATCTGGTGGCATTATCTCATTGGTAACCGCTGTGAGATTTTCACGGATCATAAGAGTTTGAAATACATTTTCACGCAGTCCGAGCTCAATCTCCGACAGAGAAGATGGTTGGAGTTGATAAAGGATTACGACCTTGAAATCCATTATCATCCGGGCAAAGCCAATGTGGTAGCAGATGCCCTGAGCAGGAAGGCGTATTGCAACACCATCATGGTACAACAAAATCGGCTAGAACTGTACGAGGAACTGAAGCACCTGAATCTGGAGTTTGTCAACCAAGGTGGTGTAAACGCTTTTGAAGTTCAACCGACTCTTCAGGATCCGATCAGAACAAAGCAGTTAGAAGATGAAGACATACAAGAAATCAAGAAGAATATGAGAAGAGGCAAAGCTCTAGGCTTTTCTGAGGATGAGCAAGGTACGATGTGGTTTGGAGACCGCATCTGTGTACCTAATCAGCAGGAGATAAAGGAGCCGATTCTGAAAGAAGCTCATGAATCACCATACTCCATCCATCCTGGAAGCACCAAAATGTACCAGGACCTAAAAGAAAAGTATTGGTGGGTCAGCATGAAGCGCGAAATCGTTGAATTTGTCGCTCGTTGTGACGTGTGTCAGCGAGTCAAGGCGAAGCATCAACGACCCACTGGTCCGCTACAACCATTGCCAGTACCCGAGTGGAAATGGGAAGAAGTTGGTATGTATTTCATCACCGGACTCCCTAAGACCCAATCGGGATATGACTCCATCTGGGTGGTAATTGACCGATTAACTAAAGTGGCCCACTTTATTCCTGTCAAGACCACCTACCAGAGCAGCAAACTAGCAGAGTTGTACATGGCCAGGATCGTCTGCCTACATGGAGTACCCAAGAAGATCATGTCTGACAGAGGTTCCCAGTTCACCTCTCGGTTTTGAAAAAGTCTGCATGAAGCCTTGGGGACCAGACTCAATTTCAGCACGGCATATCATCCCCAGACCGATGGTCAAACAGAACGCACCAACCAAGTCCTTGAAGATATGCTTCGAGCCTGTGCCTTAGATTTCGGAAAAGGTTGGGACAAGGATCTGCCATATGCAGAGTTCTCATACAATAATAGCTACCAAGCCAGTTTGCAGAAGGCTCCATTTGAAGCTTTGTATGGTAGGAAATGCCGAACCCCACTCCTTTGGGATCAGGTAGGAGAACATCAGCTCTTTGGACCTGAGTTGATCAAAGAAACTGAAAGTAAAGTAAAGGCTATACAGGAGCGTCTGAAAGTAGCTCAATCCCGACAAAAGAGTTATGCCGATAACCGTCAGAGGGAATTGAACTTTGAGGTAGGAGATTTTGTCTATCTCAGAGTTACCCCACTCAGAGGTGTGAGGAGATTCCAGATGGAAGGTAAACTCGCACCCAGATATATCAGGCCATACAAGATCTTGGCAAGACGTGGAGAAGTAGCTTATCAACTAGAGCTGTCAGAAGCCTTGTCAGCGGTACATAATGTCTTCCACGTGTCACAGTTAAAGAAATGTCTGCGAGTGCCAGAAGACCACACCCTCCTAGAATGCTGTGACCTTCAAGAAGATCTCACCTATGTGGAGCGACCAATTAAAATTCTGGATGTCGCAGAACGTGTTACCAGAAGTAGAATCATCAGATCATATAAGGTGCAATGAAGTCATCATCCAGAAAGTGAAGCCACATGGGAGAAAGAAGAACTCAAGGCCAACTACCCTGATCTTTTTTGCTAACCAAGCCTGAATCTCGGGGTCGAGATTCCCTTTAAGGGGGGTAGGTTTGTAACAGCCCAAATTTTAAATTTCAGTTGAAAATAAAGTTTAATTATTTTTGTGGATTTTTTCTGGAATTTTCAAAAGCTTTTACTTAATCAAATTGAAGCTAAATAAATTTATTTACAAAATCTATTACTAAATAATAGTGGGAATTATTTTATTCAAGTCCCAAATGCTCCAGAGAATTTCTGTGAATTTTCTCAAACTTTTTGGACTTAATTTGCTATATTCCAAAGCCTAATTAAATTATCAGCATTTAATTAATTAGAAAAACCAAAATAAAAACCCAAACTGTCTCTGGGCCGAAACAGTCTCCGGCCTGCTTTCCTTCCGCGCCTGCACGGCCCAGCTGGCCCAGCTATCCCACGCGCGCCCTTGCCCTCCATCCACCGTTGGATCTAATCCAACGGCTCAGCCGCCACCCGCCCCTTTCCTTTTTCCATTGCCACCGACAAGTGGGCCCGCCGCCTTACCCCTTCTTCCTCCTTTCCTTTCTTCTCCACGCCTCTTTCCTTTTCTCGCCGCGCCACCCGCCATGGTTACGCCTTCGGGAGCTCCCATATCCGGCACAAACCACCCAAAAACACCGCGATTTGATGAGCAATTAAATCAGGATCCAATCCCGCGTCCATTCCGGCCTCCATCCTTTCCTTTCTTCACCCAAATCTCCCAATCACCGCCGGCGTCACCACCCGGCCTTCTTGGGTGATACGCCGACCCCGTACCACCCTCGCCCTATTTAAGGGCGCATCAGGATCGCCTCCTCCGTCTTGTTCCAACGCCCCGAGCTCCCTACCCTTTCTCCCTCCCAACCGCCGGCAATCCTAGTTTTCCTCCGCACCTCCAAAACTCAGAAAATCCTCAACACTGGCGTCGTCCCAGCCGCGTTGCCATCGCCGACCCCAGATTCGGCATCATCACATCGTCGCCCACCCGGTGCTTGCACTCACCCTAGCCAAGGACCGCCGGAGCACCATCCCCACCGGAGCTCGAACATCGCCGCCGCCTCGCCCCTCGCCGCTGGCTACCGCCACAGCCTCAGGTGACCATCTGGTGCACATATTAATCCCCACGCCCTCCTCTTTCGTTTGACACCCTCGCTGGACCTCAGCGGGCCGCCGTCCGCCGGCGCCATACGCACCGGAGCCGCCGCCGGTCTCGCTGACGTGGCACCGCCACCTGGCTGCCACCTTGGCGCCAGGTCAGCGCCACCAATGCACCCACGCCCACATGGCTGCTTGTGTGGCAAGCCACGCAGTCCCGCATGCCCGATCCACCCGTGGACTTGGTCCACATAGACCATGTCCCTGACACGTGGGCCCACTTGCCAGGAAAATTATTTTCATTCCTTTAAATTTCAGAAATTCCTCGCTAGCGTTAGCATTGCAAAATAAATGGACTTTCCAGTAGAAAAATAATTCAGAAAAATTCGATTAAACTTCAGATCTAGGTTTAAACTTCAAAAATTCATATCTTTTGCATCTGAACTCCAAATTGGGTGGTTCAAGTTGCCAAATTTGTCTAAAATCATAATCTAGCTAACTAAACCAAAATATTTCAATTTTGAGTTATTTTTAATTGTGTTTTTGAATTTATTTGAATTTGAAGTTAATTTGTCCTATTTTCGCGTATAGACCTCGACGACTCTAGAGAATTAGATCCTTCTGATGATTTAGAGTTTCAAGACTTCAACGAAGGCAAGCTACACTATTGATCATATTGTTCCCAGTATTTTAAAGTATTTAATTCATGTTTTCAAATTACTATTGCATGCATATGTTATATAAATGTTTGAATATCCTGTTTCTGTATATAGTTATTCCAACTCTCATTGTATGGCCAATTTGATTATTGATTATGAATGCCTTGCCACCCTTAGGTAAAAATTGGTCATATGCTTAGCCATGCTTAGATCATATTTATAAATTTGGGAAGGTTTAGCCAAATCTTTTACAACTTGATTTCAATTTGATTATGTGGTATTGTTTTACCACGAAAGTTTATAAAGAGGTTTTTACTCTAAATAAAATAAAATGGGTTTGGACTTGGGCGAGATGGATGGATGGTGGGTGCAGGTTCATGCACGGGCCTAATCTGGTTAGGATTAAGGCCTAGGGTTTTGATGGAAAGACGCCCAAGTCAGTTAAGGACCGGTCTTTGAGCGTATTTTGCTATGCCTTACCGTACCACCACATGTCTGGAATGGGACGGATTTGGCTAAATAATTTGTGGCGTCTTAGTGTTATTTGTGCTATGTTGTATGTGTGGGTGTTGGTTAGACATTAGTCCCACCTGGCGCAAGAGGGGGCTCCCGGAGGATGGTTAGTCCAATGGTAGCGAAACCTTAGCGGGCATAAATACATTAAGACACTGCATTGTAACAGCCTCACGATAATTGCTTAGTCACACGCCTTCAGAAGCGTGCTTTGGCCGACATTAAAAGCAAATTATCTCGTGTGGGTAAAGCTGTACAAACTCTGCAGAGTAGAAACTATTCGAATAGCCGCGTCCGCGGTCATGGATATGCTAGCAAAGCCACTCTAAGTTAGACTTGTTTTTGGTTTATAAAATGATTCAACAGATGGTTTTAGGATGGATAATCCTATGGTAAAAATTGGGCGGTTAGCCAAGTGATAGGAGGGTATCCTTCACCATTCAATCAATGGAGGTTATCCACTATTAATTGACATTTTAAACACTGATTTTGGTTATAATATAAAAACTGGCCTTAGAAATTATTATTGTTATTTAACCTGAAAATGTTGTTTACGCAAAATAACCCCTCCATTATCCTTTGTTTACCTTATGCATGCATTATCTTTCAATATTGGGTGTAACTTGCAAGCACGGATGTTGTGCTTACTCTTGCTGAATAATCTTTATTCAGGAGAAGACCTCTATCAGGACGGTGAGGATCTTGACGACTAGGCTACGCCCCCAGACGATTGCCTATGGCAAGTCGTGTGGTCTACTACTATTTTGTCTTTCGCTGTGTTATTTCTTTTCTATTTGGCCTCAGGCCCCTTTTGTAATAAACTTAGAAATTGTTATTAATAAAATGCGTGATATGATTGTGCTATCACTTTTGTTTAACTGTGTACACTAGAAATCCTGGACTAGTGTATGAACATAGAGAATTCGGGATCCTTCGCTCCCGAGTTCAACATTTGTTCTTCTCTATTCTTAGGACCACATGAGTAGTCATATCCTTCCTTGATCTTGATCGTTCAGGACCTCTTTGAGTCATCTTGATCATTCAGGACATCTTTCAGCCATCTTGACTGTTCAGGACCTCTTTGTGTCATCTTGACCATTCAGGATCTCTTCGGGTCATCATGATCATTCAAGATCTCCCTCGAGTCACCTTGTTCGTAGGACCTCCTCGTGACTCGTTGAACCTATTTCGACCAAGTCGCTTAGGACCTCCCACCGATCCGTCAAACTTGGTTTGACCAGCTCGTTGGACCTCCTTCTTCTAACTCTTTTGGACCTCCCTCTTGAGTCTAGTTTGCGTTGTCCTCTTTTGAGTTATTCGATTCGGATTTCATCTGGTTCTTATTTGGTCTTTATTTGATCTTGCTTTGTTCTCCCGTGTAGACGTCGACAACTTCGGAGAGCCCGAGTTCTCAGAGGAAGTAGATCCTCAAGCTTTCAAGCAAGGAAAGTCATACCCTTGATTATATTGAACCCAGTACTTCAAATTATTTACTTTCTGTTTTAAATTACTACTGCATTCGTATTTCAATTCAAGTACTTTTACTCCCTGTTTTAACTTTATAGTTATTCCTAATTGCTTTGTATGTCCAGACTGGAATGTTGTCAAACCACCCTTGATACCTTAAGTCAAAATCTAGTTGATACATTAGTATGAATTTGTGAGGACCCCGGTTTATTCGGCTTGTACTATTTAACCATCCACTTGGTCCTAACAGTACAAATCAAATAAACCAAGCCTCGAGATATGTATACTTCCCAGAAATGCAGTATACACACCCCGTTACAAAATCATGCATCAATTCCATTCATACACATAGAGCCGAAGCAAAAGCAACAACTGAAAGACATAGATAATATAAAGAGAGTTATTACAAAAGAGAGGCCAACCGGCCAAAAGACACACAAATAAGTAAATACACAGCGGAAGCAAAATGGCCATAAGATGGCGATAAACAACAGCCAATCGGTGTGCCTTTACCCACAAGGCAACCAACCGGACCGCTAAGCTAATCGTCCCAGACGGCGCACAGAACACAACTCACAAAAGTGAGGCCCTTGGGGCTCACCTTCTTCCTCTCGCAACAATTAATATTAAGCAAGCGGATGAGTACAAAACTTGTTTTTGTACTCGCAAGACTGACGTGTGAGATAACAGAACTATAATTAACTACATGCAAGCTTTATTTAAGTGGATGAGGCTCTGGACTTATTTTCAGCATGAAGCAAGTTTTCATTTGCAATAGGGTAATAGATTCAAAGCAAGTTTGCAATTAACTTTTATTGTTCAAATAAAAGAGAGACAATTATAGCAATAGATAAATGACAACACCAACCTAGAAGTGACTAACCCATAGTCACCACAACAATAGCATGAAGTACCCCTTCATACCACCCATGTCAAGTTTAAGTTTTTTTAAAAGGTTGTAGTCTAGTTCTTGCACGACCTTACCAAGCATGTCCATAACCTAGGGCGAGGCTATTCGAATAGTTTTAACCTGCAGGTGTACCAATGTACCCACACGATAGACCGCCTTTCCACCACCACGGTTAGCACACTTCCTTTGGTATGCGAGCATGGCTAAGTCTAACAAGACGCTTTCCGATGGACGATGCTAATTAAGAGCCGCAACCCACGGAGAAGGACACATTAGATGCCCCTAACCGGTCGCTAATGCTCCCCCAAAACACACACACAAGAACACACCCACCGACCAGCTCATAATTAGCACCTCCCAAAGTACTTAGTCAAGAGAGGTTCCATATCCCCCTCGTGTGGTTAGCACGCAATAAGCGCTTGGCTTAGTGACACAAGTAACTCGGTCCTTGGGGACTTAGGCACCATTCCACACACCCAACAGATCACATCAACATACCATTGTGCCCAAGTCAAGATATAGTTTTGTTTTCAGTTTTTGATTTGTAAATCAATAAAACACAAGGGTTGGACATAATGGAGTAGTATAAGTAGTTGTGTGATCAAGATCATCGACTAAGTCGATGATCGCCCAATACTACCGATAACTAGGCATGGCTAAGCAATATTCATTCGTCATCTACTAAGTGATAAGAGCTCATCCAACGAACTCTAATCACAGCAAATAACCTAGGCTCAGGTAGTAGAGGATAATCATTTACCTACAGATTATGCAACTAGAGGATTAACTAATCAATTTAACAACAAATTAGCAATGCATACATAGAAGTTAAACAAAATATTAGACTTTTAAAAGTAATGGGATCAATGGGAAATGATCAAACTGCTTGCCTGCTTGTTGTGGCTCAAATTGTTGCGGAGGGTCGTTCTCGGGGTTACCGCAAATATCGAATCCTAAGCGAAAGAGCGAAAACAACCAATAAGACGAGCAACGCTTAAATGAAAGAGCAAGCAAAAATTATCCAAATGCGATTTAAAATTATACACAAGGTATAATAGGAATATACCTAGACATAGGAACTGGAAAACCTAATTTGGATTTGTGGTGCAAAAGATATTCTCTAAAAACCTATTTTCGGCCATAATTAGCACTGTAGCAAAACATTTTCTAGAAAGATTTCAAGCTGAAATTTTTATGGTGGCTTCCTACTGGTATAGTGATAACCCATATAAAATTTCAGGTCATTTGGAGTTATAATGAAAGAGTTATGATTTGTCTAAATTGTTTAGGGTATTAAACTAAAATATGATCCTTATGATTTCTAAAAACAGTAAAATTTGTGAAACCAATTTTCCTAGCAAATACACTATCAGGGGAAGTTAATCCAATTGGATTCATACAAAAATGATCTATAGATTAAAAGTTATGCATTTTACAAGTTTGCTAAAGTTCTGAAAAACAGTATTATGTTCACTTGTTTACTATTTTTGAAAATGGTTTTCCAGGTTTGATCAATGTCTACAATTATTTTTATATTTAAGTTCAAGTTATAAGGAAGCTAACAAAATTGGAATCATCTAATTTGGAGCTAAGATGACAAAGATATGAAAATGACAAGACCCTAATGTGATACTGATTTCTGGACTTAGCACTTTCGGGACTTCACTAACACCCAGAGACGTGGGCGAATGAGAGCCGTCGATCTCAGATCCAACGGACGACATTGAACCAGATCAGAACACTTCACGCGCGCGAATGAGGGCCGACGTGGAGGCTCCAGGTCGTTGATCTCGGATCCAACGGCGAAGACCACCACGCCGCTCCGCAACGTTGTCGTCCGACAACGCGGCCGGCCGCGCACAACGCCGGCGACCAAAGGCACGCGGGCGCGAGTGAATGCCGTGAATGGGTGCGCAATAGCATTGCGCACCTCCGTACCACCCACACCGACGGTGGTGGACGAGCGCGGCGCGCGGCGCGAGGAGCGCACGGAAAAAATGACAACGACGACAAGCGGCAAATAGCTCCGCGGCGGACCATTCAAGCGGTGCACGAGCATCTAGGGGCTACCAGGAGCTACCGACCGACGCGAGGTGCAGAGGCGGCCTGAGCAGCTCCGCGACGAAGCTCGCGACGGACCGAGGAAGATGACGCGAGGAAGACGGCACAGGCAAAATCAACCATGCCGCGTCATCACGATGGGTTCTAGAGAGCACAGAGAAGCTCCCGAGAAAGGAATTAGAAAAGGAGCACTCACCGCTACCGAGACGAAGAAGGATGCTCGCGGCGGTTGGGGAAATCCAAAATCCCGCGCTCCGTTGAAGCAACCTGAAATGGAGTGGGGTTAAGCACCACCGAGGTGAGAGGAAGGTGCAGGAGCAAGAAGGGAGCCAAAGAACCACCGAGCACCGTCGGCGACAGGAGCTCCAAGCTCGGCAATGGCGGAAATGGGCGCTGGGTGGTATGGGCTCGCTCGTGCTTAGTGAATGCAAGAGGGAGCTGCGGGAGAGGAAAGGAAGCCAAGGGGTGACCGGGAGCTTAAGTAGGCACGAGAAGCAAGAAAGCGCCGTTGCTCGCCTCGGGTTCTCAGCTGCGCTGCGATCGCCGTGAGCGACGGGGCGAGTGAGACGCGACTAAACGAGGCGGTGGAGTGACGGCATTTAATGCGCTGCAGAGCCGTTGACGACGACGGAGGTGACAGGACACTGCGCACCCACGCTCGGCTCCGCCATGGCGCAGCGCCACGCGAGCGAGAGGAGGACGACGATGGCCAGCCGTCCGATTCGCATCCAACGACGCCTGTGCGATCGAGTCAAACACCACAAGCGCATCGCCCACCGCTCGATGGACATCCAACGGTCGAGAAATGAAGGCAACCGGAGTGGTCCGACGCATACACGAACGCGAGCCGTCCGATTGAGATCCAATGGTCGAGAGCGCGCGCATCGATCGATCGCGCCGTGCAGACAGCTTAGTTGACTCGACGGGTCGGTTGGCTCGAGCCCGAGTCCGACTCGCGCCCGAGGAACAGTGCAAACCCATTAGAATTTGATTTTTGAGCTGAAACTTTTGGGGATTTAATTGAGGCATCAAATCAACTTCAAAATTTATGAAATTTTAACTTGAGCTTCCTGACCTTAGGGTTAACCTTCCATAAAATTTCCAGAGATTTTTGTGCACTGGAATTTTCCCAAAAATTTCCAGAATGTTAAGACAGAGGTTTGACCAAGGTTTGACTTGCCTCTAACATATTTCAAATAATTTCCAAAAATTATGAAATAATTCAGAGGTGTTACCAAGCAAACTTAGAACCAGGGAAAATTATTTCCAAGGGTTTGACAAAAGATTTGCCCAAGGAGGTAGTTGACTTGATAAATGAGGCTTTTGATTTTAAATTTCCCAAAATTCCTTTACAAGAATTTCAGAAAAGTTTCAAGAGTAAAAGGGTGAAGGAAAAGTTTTAATTTACCCTCATTTTATTACATTTGAAACACAAGCCAAAATGGGGATGTTACAGAATTAGAACTGGTTGCAAAACTCTGCTTAGCCGAAGCTTAGCTCAACAATCTTGATTTCAGAAATTTAGCCAAAAGCTCAACTGTTTCAAACTTTTGCCATGGTATGGTTAGTACCATGGAGTTTGCTGAAATGTTTTACTGTGGTAAACAAAATTGAAAATTGGTTTTGACGTGGGCGAATTGGATATCTGGATGGGTGCATGTCTATGCACGGGATCGATCCATTTCTATGGTCGAGGCCCAGGGTTCTTTTGGAAGTTGCCTAGGTCAATTAAGGACCGATCTTCGTGCCACATCTTGCCATGCCCCAGCGTGCCACCACATGTCTCGTATGGGAGGGACCTGGCCAACTAATTTGCAATGTTTCACCATGGTCATTCCGTCTGGTTGAGATGGGGGTCTTTTAGGACCTACTTTTATCTTCCCACTTGGCGCAAGGGGGGCTGATTCCAGAGGGTTGTAGCCCAATGGCAGTGAAACCTTAGCGAGGGGTGGCTACAGTGGGATAGCACATTGTAAAAGCCTTGTCACGAGCTCTAGACCACTTACCTAAGGTAGTGAGTGGTGGTATCGACAGATGCCAAGCAAACTAGAGAGGTCGTGACGTGTGGGTAAAGTGGTGCAACCTCTGCAGAGTGTTATGATCTATTTGAATAGCCGTGTCCACGGTCATGGATATACTAGCAAGGCCACTCCAAGTTAGATTTTATTTTTGCTTTCAAAAGTCTTGCTTAGATGTTTTGGATCTCTATCCAAATGTGTTTTGGACGGATAGCCCTGGGCAGTTAGCCTTGTGATAGGAGGATATCCTTCACCACTTATTGATGAATATTATCTAACTATAAAACTTGTGTTTAGAAAATAAATTTTAGTTATAGTTTATCCGCTTTAGAACTTAGTACAAGTAATTGAAAAGAAACTTGGCCTTATGCAAATCAACTCTATAAGCCTTCCATTGAGATAATCCTTGCATGCATTAATCTGTTATTTGACGAGTGTGACTTGCGAGCACGATTATTGTGCTCACTCTTGCTTTTTTGAAAATCAAGTGAGGAAGACTTCATTGAGGACAAGGTCCAGGACGACTATGCTGGGAGGTCCTGGACAGGTGGTCCTAGATGCCTAGCTTGGGTGCTCCTGGCGGGTAATCCTGGACGTCCTAGCTTGGGTGGTCCTGAACAGGAGGTCCTGGATGTCTAAGCTAGGAGGTCCTGGCCGTGCGACTAGGCTTCACCCCCAGTCGATTGCTTGTGGAAAATCGAGTGGTCCTCTGGCTGTTTTTGTTTCCGCTGTAATCTACTCTTAGCTTAATGCCCTCTTTTTCAACTCTGTGTATTTTATTAGAGTACGTTGTATGGTTGTGATATCAACTCTTGTTTAACTATGTACAATAGCTTCTATTCCCGGGACTAGTGTGTGTTGCATAGAGCGGGCCCGGGACATCTTCGACATCGTGGGGTCACGACAAGGAAGTGGTATCAGAGCCATTCTGACTGTAGGTCGCAACCTAGTAGAATGGTCATTAGTTAAAGACTTCAAAAACTTATTTTACATAACAAGAAAAGCAATTTGTTCTTTCTTCATCTTGCTCGTCTATCTATTCTTGACCTCTCTTATCTTTTCTTTTTTACCTATTTCTTCTTCACCATTTTACAACGTTAAATGGATCTTCTTCCCCTTAAAATTTTCTATAGATGGTCACAGTTTAGCCCTGGTGTTCAAGACCTCAAGACCCCTGGACATGAGTTGTCAAGGACCTCTTCGTGTTGGGAGCATCTTAGACCTTGAGTACCGGGTAGAACGTTGAAAAGCTATTATAGTTATTTGAAAAGCTTTTGAGTTGGTTGTTCTTGCTTGGGTTGGTTGTTTCGTTCTTTCCTCCTTAGTTCTTTCTCTCTTCCCTAAGTCTTTGAAGCTCTGGCAGATGTGAGCACTCGTCAAGGCAGTGGCAGCGTCGGCAGTCAAGATAGAGGAGTTGGGAGTGATCCAGAGACCCCTCTCCCACCGCCGCCACATCCTCCAGCTCAAGGACCAGATTGGAACCAGATGATGACAAATCAAGTTCAGTTGATCAATCTCCTTGCTCAATCGATCAACAATACCCAAAATCTCAAAGTAGCAGCAGTAGTGGTAGTTCAAGCTCCAGCCTTTGCTCCACCCCTTCCAAGGGACAACATTTCTAAGTTCATGAGGATCAGGCCTCCCACTCTCTCCAGCAGCGCTGAGCATTTGGAAGCTGATGATTGGCTCAGAACAGTGGGTAGCAAGCTGGACATGATCCAGTATTCTGATCGTGAGAGGGTACTCTTTGCCTCTCGCCAGTTGAAGCCTCATGAAAGGAACTACCCGACGCATGACCTTGAGCTTGCCACAATCGTGCATGCCTTAAAATTTTGGCAGCATTACCTCATCGGTAATCGTTCTGAGATTTTCATATATCACAAAAGCTTAAAGTACATCTTCACTCAGTCAGAGCTCAATCTCAGACAGAGGAGATGGTTGGAGTTGATAAAGGACTATAACATTGGAATCAATTACCACCCTATCAAAGCAAATGTCATGGCAGATGCCCCTCGGCCGAAAAGGGTATTGCAGCACCTTGTTGGTTCAGCAAAATCAACCCAAGTTGTATGAAGAGTTGAGACGTTTGAACTTGGAGCTTGTAGATCAAGGTTGGGTGAACACTTTGGAAGTTGAGCCAACCTTTCGGAACCAAATCAGAGAAAAGCAGAAAGAAGATGAAGACATCCAAGAGATCAAGAAAAACTTGAGAAGAGGCAGAGCCCCAGGATTCTCCGAAGATGAACAAGGCACGGTTTGGTTCGGCAACCGGATCTGTGTGCCCGACCACCAGGAGATCAAGCCGCTAATCTTGAAGGAGGCTCATGAATCGCCTTACTCTATTCATCCAGGCAGTACCAAGATGTGCTAAGACCTCAAAGAGAAGTGTTGGTGGGTCAGTATGACGTGAGAGATCACCGAGTTTATTGCTTACTGTGATGTTTGCCAAAGATTCAAAGCCAAACATCAAAGACTAGCTGGTCTGTTGCAGCCCTTGCCCATCCCCGAGTGGAAGTGGGAGCAAGTTGGCATGGACTTCATCACTGGACTACCCAGGACCCAAGCGGGTTATGATTCTATTTGGGTCGTGATAGACTGTTTGACTAAAGTGACACACTTCATACCTATCAAGACCACTTACAGAAGCAATAAGCTAGTAGAGCTCTACATAGCCAAAATTGTTTGTCTGCATGGAGTGCCCAAAAGGATAGTATCTAATCGAGGATCGCAGTTCACATCTCGGTTCTGGAATAGCTTACATGAAGCTTTGGGGACAAGACTCAACTTCAGCACAGCTTATCATCCCCAAACAGATGGCCAGACAGAGTGAGTAAACCAGATCTTGGAGGACATGCTTTGAGCTTGTGCTTTGGACTATGGGAAGAGTTGGGACCATAACCTCCCTTATGCCGAGTTCTCCCACAACAATATTTTCCAAGCCGGTTTGAGGATGTCACCGTTTGAAGCCTTGTATGGCAGGCCTTATAGAGCCCCTCTCCTTTGGGACCAAGTCGGTGAGCGTTAGTTCTTCGGACCTGACTTGATCAAAAAAGCTGAAAGCAAAGTAAGGTTAATAAGAGAGAGATTGAGAGTGGCTCAATCCCGACAAAAGAGCTATGCTGACAACCATCACAGAGAGTTGTCTTTTTAAGTGGAAGATTTTGTCTACCTCAGAGTTACTCCACTCAGAGGAGTAAGAAGATTTCGGACCAAAGGAAAGCTCACGCCAAGGTTTGTTCGACCGTACAAGATTGTGGGAAAAAGAGGCGAAGTCGCTTACCAGTTGGAGCTACCGACCCTCTTGTCAACCGTGCACGACGTCTTCCATGTCTCTCAGCTCAAGGAGTGCCTTCGAGTTCCATCAGAGCAAGCGTCTCTGGAAAGCATTGACCTTCAAGAGGACCTCTCCTATGTGGAGCAGCCGATCAAGATCCTTGAAGTCACAGAGCGTGTTACCAGAAGCAAAGTCATCCGTTCATGCAAAGTCCAATGAAGCAACCACTCAGAAGAAGAGGCTAATTGGGAGCGTGAAGAAGACCATAGGCGGAGAATCCCCACCTCTTTGCTAGCCAAGTTTGAATCTCAGGGTCGAGATTCCCTTAAGGGTGATAGGTTTGTAACGCCCCGGTTTTTCTGAGCCTTTTTGAAATTTCCAAAATAAGAAGAACCATTTGGTTTATGGTTTGCTAAAGCTTAACCTGAGATTTTGGAAATAATTTAAATGACTAAGTCGAACTTCAACTAATTCAAGTTGGTTTTCAAGTTGCTGGAGTTCTCTGTGTTTCGTTTTCCTTTCCTCTATGCGTACCAGTTCTTGGTCATGACCTCCCCTTATGTCAAGACCTCCCTTCAGTTTGGACCTTCTTCTTGGCTGCTCTAGCGCGCCAATCCAATCTTCTATGCCCTCCTCTTTTCTGGATCGTCCGATCTGTTGAATGATCGGATCTCATTGAAACTTTCGAACGGTCCGAACGTCCTCGATCGCTTTGCACCGTCCGATCTAAATCGAACGGATCCCTCTTTGTAACCTTCGTTGAACCTCCCTTCACTCTCCTGCTCATGATCTCCTCTTTTGCAAAGACCACCCCCTTTTGTCATGACCACCTAGTGGGTCACGACCTCCTCTTTTTGCAAAGACCACCTCCCGCAGGACCACCTCAAGACCTCCTCCCGCAGGACCTCCTCTTGTGACCACCCTTTTGGTTGGACCTCTCTCTTGGTCACAACTTTTCCTTTGACCTTGACCAACCTCTTGGTCTTAGCTAGCCCTATTACTTTATCCTTCCTGCACGTTAGCTACAGAAGTCTTTGTTGAACCCGGGAACGAAGGATCCCGAATTCTCTATGTTTCATACACTAGTCCAGAAAAGCTAGTGTACACAGTCAAACAAAATATTAGCAAATTCATATCACTCATTAAATTAACATAAATCAGAGTTTAATACAAACTGGGGCTTGAGGCCAAATAAAAGATACAACAAAAATCATAAATAAATGGTAGGCCACACGATCTGCCACAGGCAATCGTCTGAGGGCGCAGCCTAGTCCTCCAGGTCCTCACCGTCTCAGTATAAGTCTTCACCTGAATAGAGGTTATTTAGCAAGAGTGAGCACAAACCACCGTGCTCGCAAGTTACACACAAACAATAACAGAATGTAATGCATGCATGGCAATACAAGTGAGGCTGATATGGTTCTTTTGCATAAAGCAGTATTTTTAGGTTTTAAATACCATTACTACATTTCAAGGCAATTTTAATCTATACTTAAAATCAAACTTTTATTTTTATCTTATCAATCTCAAGTGTAGGATAAACCTCCATACACAAATGGTGAAGGACAAACCCTCTTGCACTAGGCATTCTTCCCGAATTTCCCAATTGGATAAACATATCCAAAACATCTGAGTTTGAAATTATTTTTGAAAACCAAAACCAATATCTAATCCACGAAAGGCTTTGCTCAGCATGTCCATGACCGTAGACACGGCTATTCGAATAGATTATTACTCTACAGAGCTTGTACAGCTTTACCCACAAGAAACAGTTTGCTTAACTTGTCGGCCAATACACGCTTCCGAATGTGTGCGACTAAGCAACTATCACGAAGCCTTTACACTACATTATTTTAACATAACTATACCCGCTAAGGTTTCATCATCGTAGGCTTTGCACCAAACGATAATCCCCTCTTGCGCCATGTGAGTATTAACAATAAGTCTTCACGACACCCACATCTTTCATGACATAGTTATGATGAAATAATATAGTTTAGTTAGCTAAGTCTGTCCCATTCCAGTTTAGTTGGCTAAGTCTGTCCCATTCCAGACTTGTGGTGGTACGAGTTTGGCTTAACAATCCGCTGCTCGCAAACCGATCCTTACATGACTGGGTGACTTCCAAAATTATCCCTGGGCCTCAATCATTCATTGAATTGAGCCCATGCATAAACTTGCACCCACCAACAGTCTAATTCACCCAAGACTAAACCAGTTTTATTTATTTTTCATGTCAAAACATTTTCAAAACCTTCTATGGTAAAGGCAATATCATAGTCTCAATTTTAAATCAACTTTGTATTTGGCTAATTCCCCAAAATCAACATTTTGGTCTAAGCATTGACTAAGCATAATTTTCTAACTTATTTTCCTAAGGTGACAAGGAAATGACAATACAACATCAATATTGGCCATAAAAAGGAGATAAATTAACTAGGAATTTAAAACATGAATTTAAAATAATTGTATTGAACTATGCATGCAATAATAATTTAAAACTGAATTAAATAATTTGAAGTAGTAGGGTCAATATGGTCAAAGGTATAACTTGCCTTGCTGAAGGTCCTGGTAATCTACATCTTCTGAAGGATCACGCTCTCCGGAATCGTCCAAGTCTATACGCGAAAATAATCCAAATTCAAATAAAATTCAAATATGAATGAAATAAACTCCTAATTATAAAAATTTTATGTATCTAGATAGATCTTAATTTTAGACAAATTTAGAAATTTGAATGAGCTTAAACGGAGTTAGGATGCAAAAGATATGGAATTTAGAAGATTAAATCCAAAGAAAAACCCTAAAAGGGTTTAACTAATTAATTTGAATTATTTATCTACTGAAAACTCAGATTATGACGCATGGTGACGTCAGCCCTCAGAATTTCCAAAAATAAAATGAAATAAAGAAACTCTGACATGTGGGACCCATCTGTCACTGACTTGGCTCACGGTGAACTAAGTTCACCGAGCCAAAGGTCTTGAGTTTGAAACGAGCAGCACGGGGGTGTAAACGTGGCTACTGACTTGGCACCACGCAAGCGACATGCACGCACGTATGCTGATGTGGACACTGAGGTCGACGCTGAGGTGGACGCTGACTCAGCTGCCACGTCAGCTTGATGGCGATGAGGCTCGGTTGCGCACGACAACGGCGAACCAAGGCTCACCGACGAGAATGAAAGATCGCATTAGATAGAGAAAGATAATGCATACATACTGGTACCGGTTTGGGCAAGAATGGTCATCAGAGTTGGCCAGTGGTGAGCTTTTGGCAGCGGAGAGGTTCAGACATTGTCGGACGAGCGCATCGGTGATGCTCCAAAGTAGCGAAGGGGGTCCCTGAGGTAGCTCTTGTGACGAGGATGCCGAAGGTGAGCTCTAAGAGGGTAGGGCGTCGACAGCGGCGGCGTAATCAAAGAAACCTTGACGGTGGCGACAAACCCTAAAACATGAATTACAGCGGCACTAGAGCTTCACGAGAGTAGTGGTTTGGGGGTTTTGGATGAGGTGAGGAAGGGGCACCTGAGGTTGCCTTTTATAGGGGCCGGGGTGCACCGGGGCGACGAGTTCGTGTGCGCGAAGATCGCAGTGAGATAAGGTGATCGTGGGTGTACCAGACACGAAGAATGGGGATAAGATGGGGATAATACGCAGAGATCGTGCGCATGAATGCGTGGAAAACGGGGGAGGTTCGAGTGACCGTTTGGAGAGCTCAACGTGTGCGGCAATGGCGGTTGACTCGGGGAGGAAGAAAGCCAATGTTGAAGATGACACTGTAGCGGAGGGCCCACCTGGCAGCGAAAGCAGAAAGGAAAAAGGGAAAGGGTCGCGTTGAGCTGTTCGATTAAGATCGAATGGTACACGTTGATTGGGGCGTTCGGAATTGGGTTAAGAAACGAAGGGTATCGCTTGGATTGTTGGATTAAGATCGGACGACTCACAGAGTAGGGAACGTTCGGACCTCTGAAGGTGACATCAAGATTTGGCCGTCCAAATTAGATCGGACGATCCACAACGCTATGAACGTTCGTACCATCGAACGTTTGCTAAATATCGGGCCAACCGCTTTTGATCGAACGGTCCACAGATGATGAAGGCAAAAGCGCGCGAGGAAGGGCTTTGTGGGCCACGCACGTGAGGGCGAGATGGGCTGGGCTGAGGCTGAGATGGGCCGAATGGGCTAAGATTCATCCCAAAGCTTAGGCTGGGTCTTAAAATAGATTTTCTAATTTAGAAATTATATTAATTAGTTTAGGCCTTTAGAAAATAGCAGATTAAGTCCAAAAATAATGAAAAAAAATCACAGAAATTCCCAAAGCCATTTAGGACTTAACTAAAATAATTTCAACTTAATATTGGTATTAAATTTCAAAAATAAATTATTTTGCCTTCAAATTAATCAGAGAAAGGCTTTTAAAAATTCTTGAAAATTCAGAAAAACTCAAGAAAAATAATTGAACTTTATTCTTAACCAGAAAATGAAATTTGGGATGTTATAGTCTTTGAGCATTTAATGCTGCTGCGATGCATTAAATGCTGTCACCTCTATTGTACTCATTTCCCCCTCTTGTCTACTCCCTTACCTGCTCCCATCCCCGTGCTCATCTGCTCCTGTCACTCTATCCCTATCACCTAGTTCTTCCGCCTCCACTATAAATAGCGCCTGAAGGAGTCCTGGTTCCCTTTCGCACTCCTTGGGCTTTCTCCTCAACTCTCCATTTCCTTTCTTCCTCCCCTCTGTTCACCAGTTTTCCGCGATTGGACCTCGTCACTTTCAAGCTCCATTCTTCCCCGTGTCCAATGCCACTGAAGCTCGCCACCGCCAAGGAAGCTACTGGAGTTCGCCGTTGCAGAGGAACCCGTTGGAGCCTGCATTGTCGCCTTTCGTCATCAATAAGTCCACTAGTAGCCGCTGAAGCTCGCCGCCGTCAAGGAAGCAGCTGGAGTTCGTCGGAGTCCTCGTCGCTGCTGTTCTTCACTCGTCATCCTTCCTAGCCTTCTTCTCTGCTCTTTCTTTCTCTTGTTCTGGTGAGTTTCCCGTACCTCGTTTGTTCTTCTCTGTTCTTACGACCATGTGAGTAGTCGTATCCTTCCTTGATCCTGATCAATCGGGTCCTCTTTGAGTCATCTTGATCGTTCAGGACCTCTTCGAGTCATCTTGATCGTTTAGGACCTCTTTGAGTTATCTTGATCGTTCAGGATCTCTTTGGGTCATCTTGATCGTTGAAGATCTCCCTCGAGTCGCCTTATTCGTAGGACCTCATCGTGACTTGTTGAACCTGTTTCGACCAAGTCGCTTGGGACCTCCCACCGACCCGTCAAACTTGGTTCGACTAGCTCATTGGACCTTCTTCCTCCAACTCTATTGGACCACCCTCTTGAGTCTAGTTTGCACTGTCCTCTTTTGAGTTATTTGATTCGGATTTCATTTGGTTCTTATTTGGTCTTTATTTGATCTTGCTTTGTTCTCCCATGTAGACGTCAACGACTTCGGAGAGCCCGAGTTCTCAAAGGAAGTAGATCCTCAAGCTTTCGAGCAAGGCAAGTCATACCCTTGATCATATTGAACCCAGTACTTCAAATTATTTACTTTCTGTTTTAAATTACATTAGTATGAACTAGAACTGGTTACAAAACTCTACTTAGCCGAAGCTTAGATAAAAAATCTTGATTTGGGAAATTTAGCCAAAAGCTCAACTGCTTCAAACTTTTGCCATGGTATGGTCAGTACCATGGAGTTTGCTGAAATGTTTTACTATGGTAAACAAAATTGAAAATTGGTTTGGATGTGGGCGAATTGGATGTCTGGATAGGTGCATGTCTATGCACGGGATCAATCCATTTCTATGGTCGAGGCCCAGGGTTCTTGTGGAAGTCACCCAGGTCAGTTAAGGATCGGTCTTCGAGCCGCATCTTGCCATGCCGTAGCGTGCCACCACATGCCTCGTGTGGGAGGGACTTGGCCAACTAATTTTCAATATTTTACCATGGTCGTTCCGTCCGGTTGAGGTGGGGGTCTTTCAGGACCTACTTTTATCTTCCCACTTGGCACAAGGGGGGCTGATTTCGGAGAGTTGTAGCCCAATGGCAGCGAAACCTTAGCGAGGGGTGGCTACGGTGGGACAGCGCATTATAAAAGCCTTGTCACGAGCTCTAGGGCACTTACCTAAGGTAGTGAGTGGTGGTATCGCCGGATGCCAAGCAAACTAGAGAGGTCGTGACATGTGGGTAAAGTGGTGCAACCTCTACAGAGTGTTATGATCTATTCGAATAGCTATGTCCACGGTCATGGACATGCTGGCAAAGACACTCCAAGTTAGATTTTGTTTTTGCTTTCAAAAGTTTAGCTTAAATGTTTTGGATCTCTATCCAAATGGGTTTTGGGCGGATAGCCCTGTGCGGTTAGCCTTGTGATAGGAGGATATCCTTCATCACTTGTTGATGAATATTATCTAACTATAAAACTTGTGTTCAGAAAATGAATTTTAGTTGTATTTTATCTGCTTTAGAACTTAGTACAAGTAATTGAAAAGAAACTTGGCCTTATGCAAATCAACTCTATAAGCCTTCCATTAAGATAATCCTTGCGTGCATTAATCGGTTATTTGATGGGTGTGACTTGCGAGCACGGTTGCTATGCTCACTCTTGCTTTGTTGAAAAGTAGGTGAGGAAGACTTCGTTGAGGACGACTAGGCTAGGAGGTCCTGGACAGGTGGTCCAGGACGCCTAGCTTGGGTGGTCCTGGACGTCCTAGCTTGGGTGGTCCTGGACATGAGGTCCTAGACGTCAAAGCTGGGGGGTCCTGACCGTGCGACTGGGCTGCGCCCCTAGTTGATTTCCTGTGGTGAATCGAATGGTCCTCTAGCTGTTTTTGTTTCCACTGTAATCTACACTTGGCTTAATGCCCTTTTGTTTCAACTCTGTGTATTTTATTGGAGTACGTGTGATATCAACTCTTGTTTAACTGTGTGTGAGGACCCGGAATATTTAACTAGTAACACTTAACCTCCAAATGGTTCTAGCATTACTAATTAAACATTCTAAGCCTCGATGGACATATGCTTCCCAGAATTGCAGCATATGCGCATCATCACAAAATTACACATCATTTCCATACAACATACACCACTAAGTTCAACAACGACATACATAAAGGTAAAGTTATTACAAAAGAGCCGACCAGCCAAAAAGAACAAAATACAAGAATGACAGCGGAAGCAAAAGCGCCATAAGATGGCTAAGAACAAAAGTCGACCGGTTAGCCAACATAACCCACAAGGCAACCGACCGGGCCGCCAAGCTAGTCGCCCCGCAAGCTACCACAACAAAGCTCACAAAAGTGAGGCCCTTCAAGCTCACCTTCTTCCTCTGCAACAATTACATTTAAGCAAGATAATTGAGTACACAAAGGTACTCGCAAGACTGACGTGTGGAATAGCAGACCTATTCATAAACTACATGCAAGCTTATTTAGGTGGAGGTTGTATGTCTCATTTTGCACAAAGCCAACTTTATTTGCAATAATGTAATACATTTAAAAGCAAGTTTGCAAATCTGTTTTGATGTTGAATATAACAGCGAATTAAATAATAAATACAAGTAACCACCTAGAAGTGACTATCCCAATAGCCACCACAACATAGCACGAATCCCCGATTCGTACCACCCATCAAGTTTTAATTAAAAGGTTGTAGTCTAACTCTTGAAAGACTTTGCCAAGCGTGTCCATAACCTAGGACGAGGCTATTCGAATAGTTTTAACCTCGCAGGTGTACCAATGTACCCACACCTGCATCGCCTTTAAGCCACAAAGCACACTACCAAGGTATGCCGTACACGCTAAGTCCTACGAGACGCTTTCCAATATTGTGCATTAACTACGAGCCGCTCGTATGGATAGAAACCCATACGCTTACATTGCAAGCTGAAAGACAACAAATCCCATCACGGGTGAAGTCTTTCGAACACTACAATGCTCCCAAAGACCATCCCTCCCGCGACTCCTCACGACCGGCCGATACACGCCAAAGTACTAAGTCAAGAGAGGTCCCATACCCTCTAGTGTGGTTAGCACGCTAAAATGCTTGGTTTAGTGTAACAAGATGTTCGGTCCTTGTTGACCCGGGCACCATTCCAGTCACACCCAAAATCACACCATCTTACCATTGTGCCCAAGTCTAAATCATTTTGTTTTCAGTTTTAGTTTTCATAAGTAGACATGGCACAAAGCTGAAATCATAACTGATAATAAGTTTTATGTGATCAAGGTTATCGACAAGTCGATAACCGCCCATTTCTACCGGAAGCTAAGCATGGCTAAGCAATTAATTCGCAACTACTAAGTGACAAGAGCTCATCCACGAACTCTAAATCACAGCAATAACCTAGGCTCACGGTAGTAGAGAATAATCATTGGCCAAGAAATGCATCTACTAGGTCTACTAACGACAATAGTTTAACACAAAGTAGCAATGCATACATAGAGTTTGTAATTAACATAAATACTTAAAATACTGGGATTAACATGATCAAACTGCTTGCCTTGTTGGGATTGGTCTTGCTGCAGAGGGGAGTGCTCAGGTTCAATAAATTCTTCGGAACCTAACGTGAAAAGGCGATAAAAACCGATAAGAACGAAGAACACCAAAAGGAACTCAACAGCAAAGAACAACCAAATCCCATGAAATTTACACAGCAGCTAGAGGTTGATTTTAGACAATTTTAGAAACAAGAATCACTTCATTTGGACCTAGCATGAAAAAGTTATGGCTAAACTAAGTTCTCTCAGCCTATAAATTCTTTAAATTAATTAGTGGTACTGTTTATGGCGAAAATTTCTAGAATGATCTAAGCTCTGAAATTTTTATAGCAAGTAGATTATGACATCCTAATGACAGCAAAGTTGAGTTTACTAAATTTGGAGTTATAATGATTTACTTATGATTTTTCTAAGTTGTAAACCTTGCACATTACATTTTCCAAAAACATAAACATGTGCAAAACCTGTTTCACATTAAAGTATGCTAACAGAGGGATTTTCTAGCATCAATTTTATATATTTTGGATTTACAGGGAATTACTTGTGCCTTTTACAACATTAAATGAATTTTTAAATGCTGCCAATAAGGTTAAATCTATTAACATATTTTTCTGGTGCTGATTTAGGCCTACAACCATTTTTAGATTAAAGTTTAGTAAATAAAAAAATTAACAAAGTTAAAACCATTCAATTTGAAGATATACATAAAAAGATATACATTTTCCAAGTTTTAATTCAATTCTGGAATATACAAAAATGGCTAAAAACAAGCTATTAAAGATTACAGAATTTTCTACCACCGAAGCATAGCTAAAAGCATTTTTATATTAAACTTTAGTGAAGTACAAATTTATTACAGTTGGATTCATTTAAAAAGGATCTATTTTGAATTAGATATGAATTTCTAAAGATTTGATACAATTTTCAGTTGACAAAAAACTACTTACTGAAATAAAAAACACTTAACAGAAAGGAATCGACGTGGACAACTATGGGCTCTTGATTTCGAATCCAACGACGCGCGCGAGGGGGCGCGAGAGCGACCCGAACGGCTCAATACATCACGACCGTCGATCAAGAATCGGAGGGTCCATAATGAGTGTGGTTCGGGCGACCCGAACAGCGCACGAACCACAGCCGATGATCAAGCGATGAACGGCCCACAGCGATGAGAGGATCAGGTGACCCGATCGGCGCAATGATCTGGGCCACAGATCGCAAAATGGACGGTGGCCATAGATCGAAGTGCAACACTGGAGTGCTGACACGTGGGGCCGCATGTCAGTGACTGGGAGTCACACATGCGAGCTTTAACACACGCACAGGGCTCGGGTCACACATGGCAGTGACTTACAGAGGATCTTGTAACAGCCCTAAGTTAGGGTTTGTATTTCAGATGTAAAATTATGAGGAGAAATAAAAACTTTTGATGCCTCATGAAATCATTTGAAAGTTTTCTAAATTATCCCCTAGCAATTTCCATTTTCTTTAATCTTGTTCTTGTGAATGGAAGTTGTTGTCAACAAATTCCTCAACCTTAAACTTGTGATCATCCTCTGGGAATATTTTTCCTATCATCTTGATCATCCTAGTTACCTCTCTGAAAAATTTCACAATTTTTAGATTTTGTTTGCTAATTCAAAAGGCCAAGTCAAACTAGTTCAAAAGTTTGGTCAAACCTTAGGACAGCAGCTTGTGAATTTTCTTGGGAGAAATCTATTGCATGAAAATTCCTGGAAAAATTACACAAGGTTGTCCTCTGTCCCAGTAAGCTTCCATAAACATTTCGGAATTTTTGGAGCTCTGGAGCTACCTCTACAAATTCCCCAAACCTTCTCTGCCCTTTTTAATTCAAATCTGGACTCACTGTTCCTCGGGCTCGGATTCAAACCCGAGCTCTAGTCCGACCGCGTCGCTTAGTCCAGTCGCACCGCCTAGCTGTACCGTCCGAACCCAATCGCTACTGACCGTCCGATGCAAATCGTGCGGCCCACGAGCACCCGATGCAATCGACGGTCCGATGCATCGTGATCCCGGCCGTCCATCTCAGATCCAACGATCAGCATTGTCTTGGTCGAGTCAGACCTGTTCGCGCCACACCTGGGTCCGGTTCACGCCGCTTTGCCTCATTCGCTGACTAGCGGACCCCACCTGTCAGAGCCGCCCTCATCTTCTCCGTCGCGCCGAGTGCGTCGGCGTTCGCGCATGCGCGCCACGTACCTCGTCGCTGCCACCTTTTTGCCCTAGTGTCCGGCAGGGAGGCATCGCCGCGACTCCATAAATCTCCTAGGCTCACCCACTTCGTCTCCTTTGCTTTATCTCGTTCTCTTCGCCTGATTCCCTGTTTCGGCCGGAGAAGAAGCCGAAGGTAGCACCGCCGTGTTGGTGCCACCCTCGAGCCCGGGACCGCACCATCGTGATCCTTGCTCATCGCCACCTCCATTTTACCCATCCCGGGTCCTTGTCGTCCTGTGAATCGCCAGGGGCGGTGTCGTCGTCTCCGCTTCCGGTGATCTCGGCCCCGCAGTCGTTTTGGCGATCTGGTGAGTCTATAGCCTCAGCTTCTGATCCCTTAGGATCCTATTGGTCCACTGAGTCTAACAGTAGGTTCTATTTCATCGTTGGTGCATCGTTGAGGGCGTGCGATCAATTCTTCTCAAGCTCTGTTTCGCCGCCGCAGCATTTCCGGCCGCCTCGGTCCCTCTTCGTCGGCGTTATCGTGTGCTTATTGCTCCTGGTGTCGAGGCGAAGCTAAGGCGCACTTTCTGGGGTCTTCTCGAAGCCCGTAGCGTCTTCTCCGTGGGAGCCGTGTCTTCTTCTCCGCCTCCGTTCGCCGCCAGCTCGCCGCCGACATCCTCGAGGTTCCGTGTCGTCGTCATCAAGTTCGCAAGCTCTCAGCGGACCTGTAGGTATAACCCTTTTGCCCTGAGACCCTCTGGTTAGCTAGATCAGTTGCGCGGCCGCGCCGCCGTCCCTGTGAACGTCGGTGAACCGCCGGCAGCATTAGGGTTAATTTCTTCCATTAGTGTTAATCATCCTTTGGGTTGTATCTTTGACATGTGGGCCTCCGATTTAAGAATGTTTAGGTTTGTTAATCTGACCGTTTTTCAATCCCTTGAGTCGCTGTCTTGTGGACCCTCTCGGCTGGTTAAGGATTAGCGTAAAGTATTGAAATATGTTTCTGTTGATAGCAGGTGTATTTCTTGTTATTGTTTCAGTGCAGTACGCTTAGTAGCTGGGAAAGCGTACTTCCTAAATTCGCCGCCGCCGCTCGGTAGAGGTCAAAGTTGACCCATCGAGATTCTCGCCGTCCCCTTTATCGCTGGATCGTGGCTCATTGGCGTTGGTAGGAAATGTAAATGATGCTTTAAAGATTTCTGAATTGTATTTCTTTTGCACTGATAATTCATTTAAACTTAGAAAATTCATAACTAATTCAATTTTGATCCAAATCGAGTGAATCCAATTTTGTAAATTTTCATTTTTAATGTACTAATTATCAGTATAGGTGTTAGATATGTCTCTGTTCTTAAATTTTGTTAAATAATTAATTGATGCTTTTTATGTGTTTTTAACTTAGAAAATTCCTAGAAAATTCTTCACAACTCCAAATAAATTGTTCTCTGTTTCTAAAATTTTTGTTAAACCATGCTCTAGCTGCCGTGTGAATTTTTTGCTCATTAGATGGTTTTGAATGTTTGAGTTTTGACGGTGTTATTTGTTCTTATTCGTTGCTTTTGCTCGATCGATTGATTGCGACGGTTCTGGTTTTATCGAGAGTGATCCTCTGCAACAGGTTGAGCCTATTGAGCAAAGCGAAGAACAAAAGCGCTTGATCATGTTACTCCCAGATTTTAAAGTCTAATATTTTGTTTCAACTGTATGTATGCATCGCTTATTTTGTGTTAAATTGGTTAGTTAATCCTTTAGATGCATAATCTGTAGGTAAATGTTTGCCCTCTAGTACCTGAGCCTAGGTTATTTGCTGTGATTAGAGTTCGCTGGATGAACTCTCGTCACTTAGTAGTTTACTGAGTTTAGTTGCTTAGCCATGCTTAGCTTTCTGGTAGACTGGGCTTATCATCGACTTAGTCGATGATCTTGATCACATAAAACCATTATTGTTCTTACGTTCAGCTTGTGCTATGTTAATTACAAAACTAAAAATGAAAACCAAAAACGATTTAGACGCGGGCACAATGGTAAGGAGGTGTGAATTTCGGGTGTGACTGGAAAGGTGCCCGGGTCAATTAAGGACCGAACATCTTGTGAGTGAATTTTTATCCAGGCATTTTAGCGTGCTAACCACACTAGAGGGTATGGGACCTCTCTTGACCTAGTACTTTGGCGTGTATTGGCTCTGGGTCGCAGGAGGTCGCAGGAGGGATGGTGTTGGGAGCATGGTAGTTGTCCGAAAAGCTTTACCCCGCAAAGGTAGTTGTCTTTTCGGCTTTACCATGTAAGCGTATGGATTTCTATCCATACGAGCGGCTCGTAGTTAATACACAATATTGGAAAAAGTCTCGTAGGACTTAGTCTGTGCATACCTTGGAGTGTGCTTTTGGCTTAAAGGCGATGCAAGTGTGGAGTATATGGTACACCCTGCAGGTTAAAACTATTCGAATAGCCTCGTCCTAGGTTATGGACACGCTTGGGTAAGCTTTTCAAGAGTTAGACTACAACCTTTTAAATTAAAACTTGAAGGGTGGTACGAATATGGGGATTCATGCTATGTTGTGGTGGCTATTGGGATAGTCACTTCCAGGTGGTTACTTGTATCTATCTTTAATTCGCAGTTATTTCAACAGTAAAAATGGATTGCAAACTTGCCTTTAAACTGTATTACATTATTGCAAATAAAGTTGGCTTTATGCAAATGAAACATATGGCCTCCACCAGATAAGCCTGCATGTAGCATATGAATAGGTCTGCTAGTTCACACGTCAGTCTTGCGAGTACAAAATCAATTTTTCTACTCAGTTGCTTTGCTTAATGTTTTTGTTGCAGAGGAAGAAGGTGAGCCCCAAGGGCCTCACTTCTGTGAGTTGTGTTGCCGCTTCGTGTATGACGACTAGGCTTGGCGGTCCTCGCCGATGCCTTGTGGGTTGAAGGCACGCCGATTGGCTTTTTATAGCCATCTTATGGCACTTTTTGCTTCATTGTCTATCTTCCATTATGTGTGTATCTTTTGGCCGTCGGCCCGGTCCGTAATAATCTTACATTGTTATTTTCATTTAATCTTGTGATGTTTGGACTCTATGTTTGGAATGGAGTTGATGCATAATTTTGTGGCGAGGTGTGTATACTGCTTTCTGGGAAGCATACATATCTCGAGGCTCGATTTATTTGATTTGTGATGCTAGGGACAGGTGGTTGGTTAAGCATTACAAGCCAAATAAATTGGGGTCCTCACAGAGTTGGTATCAGAGCCATTCTGACCGTAGTAACCCAAGCATAGTCGTCTTTAGGATATTTTGGAAAAAGTTTATTTGCGAACTATAAAAAGGTTTATGAAAACCTAGGCAGATTCTCAGGTTTTACTCCTTATCTATCTTAGCCTTCTACTCTCATCTTACTCTAATTTGAGTTTTAAAACTTGGTTTCTCTCTTTCCTTTCAAAAGATAGTTACTCTTGTGGAATTAGTTTTGGGAGAACCATGGAAGATTAATCTAACCGAAACTTGTGGGAACATAAGGGTAGGATGTGTTGTAAGTCTGCTAAGTGTCTAATTTTTGCTAGTTGGTTTGCTTTGCTTTTAGCTATATTGAACCAAGTTTTGAATTGTGAAACCTTGCCTTCTTGAACGATGGCTCGTCTGTCAATACGAGTTGGTCGTTTCGGGAGATTGATGTTTGAAGTTTAAATGCTTGTGCTTGTCACTAGTTATTTTTGAGCTGTTTCAGTGCTTTATTATTTCTTGCTCTCAGTCTATCACTAACCTATTTTAGCAAACAGGATGGCTGGGAGGACGCGGGCGATCAATTACCGTCATGATGAGGAGCTTCCTCCTCCGACCATGGTCGAGGTTCTTGCTCGACGAGCGGAACCGTATGGATCGGACACGATTTTGGAGGTTATTGCGAGGAACACCTCCACTCCCTCCCTGCCTCCGGATGCGGGGTGGCGGACATCGAGTCGCGGGGACTTGCGAGAGTTCCTCCGCACGCAGCCACCCACTTTCTCCCGCTCAGGGACCCTTTGACGCGGACGATTGGCGCGCATGGTTGAGCGAAAGCTCAACATAGCTCGCCGTGCACGTGATAAGGCACTCTTCGCGTCCCACCACTTGAGGGCGCGGCACTCTCATGGTGGGAGAACTATCTCGCCATGCGCCCGCGCGCCATGTGGTCGCGTGGGAGGAGTTCAGTCGACTTTCCGTCGGGCCCACATCCCCGATGGCTGATGAAGTCAAGAAGAAAGAATTCTCGCGCTCAAGCAAGGGCGCAAGTGCTCGGACGGAGTACCTCTACGAGTTTAATCACTTGGCTCGTTATGCTCCGGAGAGGTGGCCTCGATGACGCTAAGGTGAGAAGTTTATGGATGGTTTGTCCGAGGAGCCGCAGGACAAGCTGTCTATGTGGACTTCCCGACTTTCGTGCCTTGGTTGATAAGGCCATTGTTGCCGAGCACAAGGCAAAGGCGCTGGGTGAGTCCATGCGCAAATGGGAGGCCCATCGACCGCACAGCCACCTCACTCGTCCTCGGGTTGGGCGGCACCAGGGCCCGTTCTTACGCTCCACCAAGACCGAGGCCATCTGCACCAGCTCTCGCCCCCACAGCCGTGTTTCACCCACGCGCGCCGCGGTTGTGCCAGGTGGCCCGCAATCCGGCTGCCGATGTCACTTGTTTCCACTGCCACAACAAGGGCCATTATGCGAATACCGGCCCTCAGAATGTTGCAGCAGCCCCTCGTCCTAATGGAGGACGCGGGCAAGGGAGTGGTCACCCACGACCGTAAGATCATCCGTAAGGCCCGAGTGCGGCGTGTCGAGTCAACCATCTTTCAGCTGAGGAGGCGCCAGACATCGTGATGGGTACACTTCTTGTCAATTATCGTCCTGCTGCAGTATTATTTGATTCGGGAGCATCCCATTCTTTTATTTCAAGATCATTTGCTGCTGCTATTGGTCTTCACTGTGTTCCTTTGGGGATTCCTTTGCTCATTCGCTCTCCGGGATCGGAAATGAGAGCTAATTTTGAATGTTGTGGTGTTCCTGTTCAAGTCAAAGGGGTAGGGTTTTTGGCAAACCTTATTCCACTCAGATCAGCGAGTCTGGATGTGATTCTTGGCATGGATTGGTTGTCCCAACACTTGGGGCAAATCGATTGTGCCAGGAAGATTGTCTATCTCACCAGCCCTTCCGGCGAGCAGGTTGGATTTTCGCCACAACTGCAGGAATCGCATTTGTGTGCTTTGGAAGCGAAGCCCGTCTTGCGGATTCAGGATGTTCCCATAGTATCTGACTTTGTGGATGTCTTTCCCAAAGATTTTCCTGGGATGCCTCCAGTTCGAGACCTTGAGTTCGTCATTGAGTTGCTGCCCGGTACCGCTCCGATTTCGAAGGCGTCATATCGGATGCCTCCCAATGAATTGGAGGAATTGAAGAAGCAATTAGGTGAGCTTCAAGCAAAGGGGTTCATCCGTCCTAGCTCATCTCCTTGGGGTTATCCGGTGATCTTTGTGAAGAAAAAGGACAAGACTTTGCGCAAGTGTGTTGATTACCGTCCGCTCAATGAGGTGACGGTGAAGAACAAATATCCTTTGCCCCGCATTGATGATCTGTTTGACCAGTTGTATGGGTCCCAGATCTTCTCCAAGATTTACTTGAGATTGGGATATCATCAAGTCAGAATCAGAGCTGAGGATATTCCGAAGACGGCTTTCACTACTCGTTATGGTCTTTACGAGTACACCGTCATGTCTTTCGGCTTAACCAATGCTCCAGCTTTATTCATGAACCTTATGAATTCAGTATTCATGGAGTATTTGGATAAATTTGTGGTGGTCTTCATTGATGACATTCTTATCTACTCCAAGAATGAAGAAGAGCATGCTGAGCATCTGAAGATTGTTTTGGGCAAGCTGCATGAGCACCAGCTGTACGCGAAGTTCAGCAAGTGCGAGTTCTGGTTGAAGGAAGTGGCATTCTTGGGCCATGTTCTTTCAGCAGGAGGCATATCTGTGGATCCTGGCAAGGTTAGCGATGTGCTATCTTGGGGTCAGCTCAAGTCAGTCACCGATGTGCGGAGTTTTCTTGGTTTAGCGGGCTACTACCGCCGCTTTATCGAAAATTTCTCCAAGATCGCGAAGCCGATGACTGAATTGCTCAAGAAGGACAAGAAGTTTGTGTGGTCCTCTGCTTGTGATGAGAGCTTTGAGCTCAAACAGCGATTGACTTCACTCCAGCTTACTCTTCCGATGTCCACAAGAGCTTGATATCTATTATGATGCCTCTCGTCGTGGACTCGGTGTGTTCTTATGCAAGAAGGCAAGGCGGTTGCCTATGCATCCAGCGCTGAGGCCTCATGAACTCAACTATCCCACCCATGATTTGGAGTTAGTCGTGGTCCATGCACTCAAGATTTGGCGGCATTATCGATCGGTAACACGTGAGGTGTATTCGATCACAAGAGCTTGAAATACTTGTTCACCCAGCCAGATTTGAACCTCAGGCAAAGAAGATGGCTGGAATTGATCAAAGATTATGACATGGGTATTCAGTATCATCCGGGCAAGGCCAATGTGGTTGCCGATGTACTTAGTCGAAAGGTGTATTGCAATACTTTGATGCTCCAAGAGCAACAGCCTGCACTTCTTGCAGAATTTCAGCGCCTCAACTTTGGTTTGGTTGAGCATGGTTCCCTTGCTGCCTTGGTTGTGCAACCAACCTTGGCGGATCAAGTCAAGGCAAAGACAAAGAATCGATGACGGTGTGAACCAGACAAGGAATATCCGGATGGGATAGCGGTGTTTCGCGAAGATGAGCGTGGTGTTGTGTGGTTTGGGCAATGGCCTCGTGGTCCCAAAGGTCCCAGTGCGGATTTGATTCTCCATGAGGCCCATGATTCCCCCTTGTCTATTCACCCCGGGGCTACCAAGATGTACCAAGATCTGCGTCAGAGATTCTGGTGGACTCGCATGAAGCGCGAGATTGCCAGATTCGTTGCCAGATGCGACGTATGTTGTCGCGTCAAGGCCGAGCATCAGCGTCCAGCAGGTCTTCTTCAGCCCTTACCTATACCAGAGTGGAAGTGGGATTCTGTGGGCATGGACTTCATCACTGGTCTGCCCCGTACTTCTTCAGGGAAGGATGCTATCTGGGTTGTTATCGATCGGTTGACAAAGGTAGCGCACTTCCTGCCAGTACTTACCACTCTCAGTGTCAGTCGATTGGCAGATCTCTATATCTCCCGCATTGTGAGCTTACATGGTGTGCCACGAACGATTGTGTCAGATCGTGGCTCTCTTTTCACTTCTCGGCTTTGGCACAGTTTACAGGAGGCCATGGGGACCCGTCTTTCTTTCAGCTCAGCCTATCATCCTCAGACAGATGGTCAGACGGAGCGAGTCAACCAAGTTCTAGAAGATATGCTCCGCGCCTGTGTTCTCTCCTATGGAAAGAATTGGGAGAAGTGCCTGCCATTCGCTGAGTTCTCTTACAACAACAGCTTCCAGGCTAGTCTCGGTATGGCACCGTTTGAGGCTTTGTATGGGAGGCGGTGTAGAACCCCATTGAACTGGTCCGAATCGGGAAAGACGGTTCTTGACCGTAATCAATTAATGAGGCCGAAAGTCAAGTGCGATTGATTCGTGAGCACTTGCGCGTAGCTCACCCCGCAAAAGAGCTATGCGGTCGGCGTCGCCGTGAGTGAGTTTCAGCCCAATGACTTTGTGTATCTCAAAGTCTCACCTTTGAAGGGACATCGTCGTTTGGTGTCAAGGGCAACCGCTCCTCGATATGCTCGGGCGTGTCGCATCATCAAGAAAGTGGGAACCGCTGCATACAGTTAGAATTGCCGCTACACTCGAAGGAGTGCATGATGTTTTCTATGTGTCGCAATTGAAGAAGTGCCTCCGTGTTCCGGTTGAGGAAATGCCATTGGAAAATATCGATGTGCGGAGGATCTGCCCTATCGTGGCGCCCGTTCGTATCCTCGAAGAAGGTGAACGCGAACGAGGAACCGTGTGATCAAGTTCCTTAAAGTTCGTGGTCGAATCACTCCGAGGACGGCCACTTGGGAGCGGAAGATCGTCTCCGCAGCAGATTACCCGCCCTTATTTTCTCAGGATCGTAATCTCGGGCGAGATTCCTGTAAGGGGGGAGATTTGTAACAGCCCTAAGTTAGGGTTTGTATTTCAGATGTAAAATTATGAGGAGAAATAAAAACTTTTGATGCCTCATGAAATCATTTGAAAGTTTTCTAAATTTTCCCCTAGCAATTTCCATTTTCTTTAATCTTGTTCTTGTGAATGGAAGTTGTTGTCAACAAATTCCTCAACCTTAAACTTGTGATCATCCTCTGGGAATATTTTTCCTATCATCTTGATCATCCTAGTTACCTCTCTGAAAAATTTCACAATTTTTAGATTTTGTTTGCTAATTCAAAAGGCCAAGTTAAACTAGTTCAAAAGTCTGGTCAAACCTTAGGACAGAAGCTTGTGAATTTTCTTGGGAGAAATCTAGTGCATGAAAATTCGTGGAAAAATTACACAAGGTTGTCCTCTGTCCCAGTAAGCTTCCATAAAAATTTTGGAATTTTTGGAGCTCTGGAGCTACCTCTACAAATTCCCCAAACCTTCTCTGCCCTTTTTAATTCAAATCTGGACTCACTGTTCCTCGGGCTCGAATTCAAACCCGAGCTCTAGTCCGACCGCGCCGCTTAGTCCAGTCGCACCGCCTAGCTGTACCGTCCGAACCCAATCGCTGCTGACCGTCCGATGCAAATCGTACGGCCCACGAGCACCGATGCAATCGACCAGTCCGATTGCATCAGTAGATCCCGGCCGTCCATCTCAGATCCAACGATCAGCATCGTCTTGGTCGAGTCAGACCTGTTCGCGCCACACCTAGGTCCGGTTCACGCCGCTTTGCCTCATTCGCTGACTAGCGGACCCCACCTGTCAGAGCTGCCCTCGTCTTCTCCGTCGCGCCGAGTGCGTCGGCGTTCGCGCATGCGCGCCACGTACCTCGTCGCTGCCACCTTTTTGCCCTCGTGTCCGGTTGGGAGGCATCGCCACGACTGCATAAATCTCCTAGGCTCACCCACTTCGTCTCCTTTGCTTTATCTCGTTCTCTTCGCCCGATTCCCTGTTTCTGCCGGAGAAGAAGCCGAAGGTAGCACCGCCGTGTTGGTGCCACCCTCGAGCCCGGGACCGCACCATCGTGATCCTTGCTCATCGCCGCCTCCATTTTACCCATCCCGGGTCCTTGTCGTCCTGTGAATCGCCAGGGGCGGTCTCATCGTCTCCGCTTCCGGTGATCTCAGCCCCGCAGTCGTTTTTGCGATCTGGTGAGTCTCTAGCCTCAGCTTCTGATCCCTTAGGATCGTATCGGTCCACTGAGTCTAACAGTAGGTTCTATTTCATCGTTGGTGCATCGTTGAGGGCGTGCGATAAATTCTTCTCCAAGCTCGGTGTTCCGCCGCCGTGGCATTTCCGGCCGCCTCGGTCCCTCTTCGTCGGCGTTATCGTGTGCTTATTGCTCCTGTGTCGAGGCGGCTAAGGCGCACTTTCGGGTCTTCGAAGCCCGTGGCGCCTTCCCGTGGGGCCGTGTCTTCTTCTCCGCCTCAGCTCGCCGCCGCCGCCGACATCCTCGAGGTTCCGTGGTCGCCGCCGCAAGTTTGCAAGCTCTCGCCGGACTGTAGGTATAACCCTTTGCCCCGAGACCCTCCGGTTAGCTAGATCGATTCTTGTGGCGCGCCTCTTGTCCCTGTGAACGTCGGTGAGCCGCCGGCAGCATTAGGGTTAATTTCCTCCATTAGTGTTAATCATCCTTTGGGTTGTATCTTTGACATGTGGGCCTCCGATTTAAGAATGTTTAGGTTTGTTAATCTGACCGTTTTTCAATCCCTTGAGTCGCTGTCTTGTGGACCCTCTCGGCTGGTTAAGGATTAGCGTAAAGTATTGAAATACGTTTACGCGATAGCAGCGATTTCGTTATTGTTTCGGTCGATGACGCTTAGTAGCCGAAAGCGCATTTCCTAAATCCGCCTTCGTCGTCGCTCTCGGCCGAGGCTGGGTCAAAGTTGACCCAGTCAGCATTCTCGCCGGTCCCGCCTGTCAGTGACTGTGGCTCGCTGAGCGTTGGTAGGAAATGTAAATGATGCTTTAAAGATTTCTGAATTGTATTTCTTTTGCACTGATAATTCATTTAAACTTAGAAAATTCATAACTAATTCAATTTTGATCCAAATCGAGTGAATCCAATTTTGTAAATTTTCATTTTTAATGTACTAATTATCAGTATAGGTGTTAGATATGTCTCTATTCTTAAATTTTGTTAAATAATTAATTGATGCTTTTTATGTGTTTTTAACTTAGAAAATTCCTAGAAAATTCTTCACAACTCCAAATAAATTGTTCTCTGTTTCTAAAATTTTTGTTAAACCATGCTCTAGCTGCTGTGTGAATTTTGTGCTCATTAGATGGTTTTGAATGTTTGAGTTTTGACGGTGTTATTTGTTCTTATTCGTTGCTTTTGCTCGATCGATAGATTGCGACGGTTCTGGTTTTATCGAGAGTGATCCTCTGCAACAGGTTGAGCCTATTGAGCAGCAGCAGCCAGGCAAGCAGTTTGATCGTGTTACTCCCAGTATTTTAAAGTCTAATATTTTGTTTCAACTGTATGTATGCATCGCTTATTTTATGTTAAATTGGTTAGTTAATCCTTTAGATGCATAATCTGTAGGTAAATGTTTGCCCTCTACTACCTGAGCCTAGGTTATTTGCTGTGATTAGAGTTCGCTGGATGAACTCTCGTCACTTAGTAGTTTACGAGTTTAGTTGCTTAGCCATGCTTAGCTTCCGGTAGAATTGGGCGATCATCGACTTAGTCGATGATCTTGATCACATAAAACCATTATTGTTCTTACGTTCAGCTTGTGCTATGTTAATTACAAAACTAAAAATGAAAACCAAAAACGATTTAGACGCGGGCACAATGGTAAGGAGGTGTGAATTTCGGGTGTGACTGGAAAGGTGCCCGGGTCAATTAAGGACCGAACATCTTGTGAGTGAATTTTTATCCAGGCATTTTAGCGTGCTAACCACACTAGAGGGTATGGGACCTCTCTTGACCTAGTACTTTGGCGTGTGTCGGCTCTGGGTCGCAGGAGGTCGCAGGAGGGATGGTGTTGGGAGCATGGTAGTTGTCTGAAAAGCGTTACCCCGCAAAGGTAGTTGTCTTTTCGGCTTTACCATGTAAGCGTATGGATTTCTATCCATACGAGCGGCTCGTAGTTAATACACAATATTGGAAAAAGTCTCGTAGGACTTAGTCATGTGTCGGCATACCTTCTAAGTGTGCTTTTGGCTTAAAGGCGATGCAAGTGTGTGTGCGATGGTACACCCCAGCGAGGTTAAAACTATTCGAATAGCCTCGTCCTAGGTTATGGACACGCTTGGGTAAGCTTTTCAAGAGTTAGACTACAACCTCTTAAATTAAAACTTGAAGGGTGGTACGAATCTGGGGATTCGTGCTATGTTGTGGTGGCTATTGGGATAGTCACTTCCAGGTGGTTACTTGTATCTATCTTTAATTCGCAGTTATTTCAACAGTAAAAATGGATTGCAAACTTGCCTTTAAACTGTATTACATTATTGCAAATAAAGTTGGCTTTATGCAAATGAAACATATGGCCTCCACCAGATAAGCCTGCATATAGCATATGAATAGGTCTGCTAGTTCACACGTCAGTCTTGCGAGTACAAAATCAATTTTTGTACTCAGTTGCTTTGCTTAATGTTTTTGTTACAGAGGAAGAAGGTGAGCCCCAAGGGCCTCACTTCTGTGTGTTGTGCTGCCGCTTCGTGTATGACGACTAGGCTTGGCGGTCCGGTCAGATGCCTTGTGGGTTGAAGGCACGCTGATTGGCTTTTTTTATAGCCATCTTATGGCACTTTTGCTTCCGCTGTCTATCTTCTATTATGTGTGTATCTTTTGGTCGGTCGGCCCTGGTCTGTAATAATCTTCTGTTGTTATTTTCTGTTTAATACTGTGATGTTTGGACTCTATGTTTGGAATGGAGTTGATGCATAATTTTGTGGCGAGGTGTGTATACTGCTTTCTGGGAAGCATACATATCTCGAGGCTCGGTTTATTTGATTTGTGATGCTAGGGCCAGGTGGTTGGTTAAGCATTACAAGCCAAATAAATTGGGGTCCTCACAGATCTTTAGGACAACCAATTAATTACTAATAACCAATGATTAATGATGATTAGCAATTAATGTGTCCTAACGATTTTGAGCAGAGGTGATTTAAATGATTGTGGGCCCACCTGGTAGTGGCACAAGGGGACAGTTTAGGACCAATTAAATGCTAACAATGATTAACATTTGATGAACTCAAAAATTAGTCTTAATGACCCCGTGACTGAGGTTTAAGGCCTACGGGCCCACACGTCAGTGACCCAAAAGACAATTTCGGACACATTAATGCTAAGACAGGGATTTAATGATAATCATTAGCATTAATGATGTCCGAAAGCAATTGGTTAACGCCAGCGATGATTACAGGGGGTTGGGCCCACATGTTGTGAGACATTTAGGCCAGATTAAGACACAATTAATACTCCTAATGATTGACAAAAATTGGGCATTAACTGTGTCCTAATAATTTGATGAAAACGGGAGTTTCTCAGCTGACAAAAATCGAGCGAGAACAGCGGCTTGTCGCCGGCGACTCCGGTCGCGGCGGCGCCAACCAAATATCAAAATGGGTTCGCAATAGTGTTGCGGACCCAATGGTGATGACCTCGCCGGCGGTGGAGGTCTAGAACGCCGGCGAGCTAGAAAACTAAGATGGAAACATTTACTGCCAAAATGAAAACGGCAAAAAGGTCCGCTGCAGTCCAAGAAAGCGAGTGCCACGACTTCTAGGGACTAATAAGAAGCTATCTCAACCAAGATGAGCTTCAAAAGATGGCCAGAGAAGACTTGAACACGATGGAGCTCGCCGGAGCCGAGGAAGATGAAGAAGAAAATGACAACCTGAGCAAAATGAACACCAATGGGTGATCAAAATAGCTTCATTAAGGTTCCCATAAGCTCCACAAGTAAGTAATTGCAAAAAGAACCACTTACCGGAGTTGGAGAAGAAAGGGGGTGAAATCGGCCGAAAATCTCCAAACTTAAAATTGAGTGATTCCTGTGAATGCAACCCAAAATTAAGTTAGGGGAAATGTACAGGAAGTCGAGGAGCTCAAAAGGGTACAAGAAAGATTGAAGATGAACCACTGGACACCAAGATCACCAATGGAGCTTCTCGGGTCAACAATGGTGCATTGCTGTTTTTGAGGACCTTGAGCTCCCAAAAGTGAAGAAGGAGCTAAAGGTGGTATAAAGGAACACCAGGAGGACCTGGAGGGGTTTATATAGAGGAAGGATTAGGGTTTTGAGCAAGAACAAGAGCTCACGGTGAGCTCGGTTCATGGTGCGACCATGGACCATGAAATTGACGGGAGCAGCTGAGACTCGGGATGGAGGAGCCGAAAGCCTGGGGCGCATTTAATGCCCCACAGAGTGATGTTGACGAGGCACGCTCGAAGTGACACAACAAGCCACCCTCCCTCTCTCTTTCTTCCAGCCATGGACGCACGCGCGCACGGAGAGACAGAGGAGGAAGAAGAACAGAAAAGAAATCATGGCCATTGGATTGACAATGAACGGTCACGATTCAAAGGGTCCAGCCGAGGGTTTTTACACTCCAAGCAATCAGAGCGGTCCGATCAAGATCGAACGGCTGGGATCCATTGAGATGTTCGGGTGACCCGAACAGCCCAATGAACCAAGACGGTTGGATCTTAATCCAACGGTCTAAATTAGATGGCGCGTTCGCGGCGGCCCGAACGGCACCATCTTCCCGAGCCGTTTGATTTAGATCCTATGGCTGATATCGACCGCGCGATTAAAAGGGGACCCGGTGTAGTTAGTTGATTAGGCTCAACCAAGTGGCTCGAGCCCGAGTTCGACTCAAACCCAAGGAACAGTGAATCAGCTTTAGGTTTAAAATTAAGCTAAGACTTTTGAGGATTTATTAGAGGTAGCAAAATAACTCCAAAAATTCTAAAATTTTTACAGGAGCTTGCTGACTTAGATATTGACCTAGAGTAAAAATTTTAGAGGTTTTAATGCTATGCATTTTTCTCCAAAAATTCTGCAAGGTACTGGTTTAAGGTTTGACTAACCTCTCAAAATATTCAAACAATTTCTAAAAATTGTGAAATTTTACAGAGGGGTCACATACCATCCCAAGAACTTAGGAAAAATATTTCCGGAGGATGATCAAAAGGTTTGACAAGATTGTTTTTGAAGGATCGAGATTTGGATCAAAGACTTGTGACTTTGTATTTCCATAGCTCTTGTACAATAATTGTTTAGTACACACAGAAAATACATGATGTAAGAAAAAGTTTTAATTTCTACTCATTTTCTTACATTTAAAACACAAGCCCAAAATTGGGACGTTACACTGTGTACACTAGCTTCTATTCCTAGGACTAGTGTGTGTTGCACAGAGCAGGCTCGGGATGTCTCTGAATCCCGAGGTCATGATAATTTAACCCAAAAGGGGTCCTGCGATAATTTCTTTCAAATACTTTTACTTATGATTACTCCAACAATATGTCACACATCTGATTCATTCTCAAAATCTTAAGGTACCTTTAATACATTTGCACTAACTACTTATCTTACACGTCCTCTACGACACTGGCTAGTCCTAAGGATACATGAGGTGTCAATCCCTTGTCGAGGTTGCCTTACATGTCTTCTAGGTTAGGGGCTATTTCCACGGCAACTTTGATAGTTGGACAATTTGTCGTGCACTAGTTGAGGTAGCGCCCTTCCTCACCATAGCGTTGACAGACCTTGATCTTCATGATCGCCTTGTTTGACTTTTTTAGAGGACAATTCCGAGTAAAGTGCCCCACTTCACCACATCTGAAGCAAAGAACATGTTTTGGCCCTTTTCGCTCCCCAGGGCAGTGGGACACGAAGTGGCCCTCCTTGCCACGTTCGAAACACATGGCAGTGGATGGAATCCCAACTGACGTGCGGCGACATTTAAGGGTCTTGTCTGGGAAGTTAGGGCTAGGGTTGGCAACCTTGGACGGGGCTTTGTTCTGATTTTGTATGCTTGTTAGGTTGGTCTTGCCATCTGTGGGTGCTTTTAGCAAGGATTGAGGGAAATAGCATGAGATAGGGGGAAATATTGCAGGAATAACGTCACTAAACCCTATTTTCCCTTTAAAACTTAGGATTTTAACATATGAAAAGTCGGGGAGGCCCATGACTGCGAAATTTTTAAAATAAGCTTTTCCCGTGACTACGAAATATGACGCCCATGGGCAAAACAAGCGGTGCACAGGATTCAAATGAAATCTTACAATAATACATCGTCTACTCGCGGTATCACACATGGGGTGCACAGTTCTACACACAAGGGTTACTCCAAGTGAGATTGCCCTATCCTAACAAGCCATTACATTCCTAAACTTAAACTTTTGAAGCTTAGGTAAGAGGAGAGATAACCAATCATCTTTCAAAATCAAATGCAGATCCAACATAGGTAAGAGACAAACCTTTAGGAGGGATGAGAATGAGCACTATTACTTGTGTTTTTCACAAAGCTTTTGTAGGTGAAGATAGTTTCTGAAAACTTTCACTAATGAAACTAACGGCCATGCTAACTAAGGTCACGACCTAGAGTCGATATGCTTTGATACCAAGTCTGTCGGACCCTAAATTTGGAACTTGGAATCCTCTATATATATTTGTGCTATTCCCTGGATCAGTAGATAGCAAACACAATTACATCATTAGTTCAAACACATATCACGAAAATGCAAGCTATTGCACAATACTAGACAAAACACAAATATATCTTACGGCTTTTCACTTGCAGAAGGGCCGGTCAAGCCAATTACTTTTAGAAAATAGCAGCGGAAGAAGATTCAATGCATAACACGTGGAACCCCCACGATATGCCCACCGGCAATTGACTGTGGGCTCGCGACCTAGTTCTTGGCTTTCTTGGTATTCAGCCTTGATCAGCACCCGTAATCATTCCCCAGATAGGCCTATGACTAGGTCTTGGCCGAAGGTCATAGTCGTGCAGTGCAGGGAACGCCACTTGGAGTCTACGACCAAATGCCACCATGCTGCGCTAAAAGGGGACAGTTCGAGTAGTACTCGATGTGAATAGTACTTAGCATGAATAGTCCTCATGGTGAATAGTACTCAGTATGAACAGTCCTTGTCATGAACAGTACTTGTTGTGAACAGTCCTCGTCGTGAACAGTACTCGTAGTCATTCCAGCAGCCTTCTTTTGTGCTTACTGACTAAAAGAATGTAAATAGCGAGCATGAGTACACAACCGTATTCGTGAGCCAACACACAATGCATTTATCATAGATGCAAGGCTGGTCAAGGAAGTTTCAGAGTTCTTTTATTTGCCCAAAGCCAAGTTTGAATTAGATTAAGTAGTAAACATCCTGAGACTTAGCATTTTAAACAACAGGTTTTATAAACTGAGTTCTTGTTGAAATGTACTAGTGGAGGTCCAACCTCCTATACCATTCAGTGCACCAACCACTCAATGCTCAGGCTATCCCGTAATTACCACTGGTCCCAAACCAGGCTTTTCCAAATCCCTGGGGTCCCACCCCATCTTTCCATCCACAAATCGTTTTTTTATAAAAAAGGAAAGCTATATCCAGCAAGTTCTCAGCACTACTCTTGACTGTGAGCACGGCTATCTAGATAGTTTTCTTACTCTACAGAGTTTGTGCACTTTCCCCACAAGAGATGAATCAACTTATACTGCCCCGACACACTTCACTAGGTGTGTGGCTAATATTGATTATCATAAGGCCTTTACAATGTTCCACCTCATTGCAACTTCGCACAGCTAGGTATCACCCCCTTCGTCCTGTCCAGCTTGTCCTCGGGAGGTCTCCCTTTAGTGTCGTGTGGTTCAAGTGGCTTCGTTCTCCCTCGGCTATCCACCCGCATCCACCAACGTTGAAGCCACGTCAAGGCGAACAAATTAGTCAGCCAGGTCGTATGTGTTACCGACTTGTGGTTGCACTATTTTACAAGAGAGGTCACTACCAGATTCGGTCCTTAATTGACTTGGGCAGTACGTCCACGTACCGACATCCTCTCGTGCCCTCGGCACCAACCCCTCTTTCCATCTACCCAAGTCGAAAATAGTTTTTCAGGTTTTTTTTCGAAAATAACCATTTAGTCCAACATACCACCCAAGCTCCCAGCCTCGACTGCCCAAATCTAGTTTTTATGTTTTGAGTGAGTGTTGTCGGGCAATTTAATGCCCGCATGACATTGTATCTAAGCAAGGCTAAGCATGATACTTAGATACAGACTTATTAACTAGTATGTAGTCCATTATCATTAAGGCATTAGCTACGACTAGACCAAATATAGTTGTATAAATTATAGCAATGCAATTTCATAATTTAAAGCAACATAATTTGCAAAGAGTAGGTTCAATATTATCGAAGTGTTAACTCGGCTTGCTCAATATTCTGATAAAGCTCTATGTCCTGATATTCGCCCTTCTCGATATCCAGGTAATAATCTCGCTTAATGTGCTGATAATCATCCTGTTCAATAGCCTGACCATCTTGTTCTTCTTGGGATCGTGGCTCCATCACAGCGTCAGAGTCTAACTACGTAGACTACGATTAAACCCAAGAGCGACTGAAAACAACCAAATGAAATTCAATAAGTCCAAATACATGCAAATACACGAAACACTTCAAATGAGTGCAAACATATCTAATGGCAACTCGACAGAATGACCAGGCCATATCCTTCAATATGGCGTGGAAGACTCCCTGATCGACCAGGCCTACACGTCTATAAGTCTCATCGACTAGGGACTGGTCGTAAAGGAACTTATGATTACAGACTGATCGTAGGAGGTCTTACAATTAGGGGATAGTCGTACAAACACTTACGACTAGGAACTAATCGCAGAAGAACTTACGACCAGGTGGTGGTCGTAGAAAGGCTTACGACCAGGAGCTGATCACATAAGAACTTACGACTAGGTGGTGGTCGTACAAAGGCCTACGACTAGGAAATAGTCACAAAAACGCTGCAGTGGTCGTAGGAGCTATAGAAGTCATAGTTGCTACAGTGGTCGTAGCAGCTACAGTGGTCGTAGGAACTGCAAAAGTCGTAAAGCTATAGTGGTCATAGGAGCTAGAATGCCCGAACGAAGTGGTAGACTGAGTCAATAAGTTGGCCGATTTGAGTGGTCGGAACTCAGTGGTCGAACTGGGTGGTTGAAACTCAGTGGTCGAACTGAGTGGTCAAATGAGTGGTCGAAACTGAGTGGTCAAAACTCAGTGGTCGAGACTCAGTGGTTGATAGTGAGTGGTTGAAACACAATGGTCGAAACATAGTGATCGAACAAAGTGGTCGAAACACAGTGGTCGAAACAAGGTGATCGAAACTAAGTGGTTAAAACACAGTGCTCGAAACACAGTAGTCGAGACGCAGTGGTTGAAACAAAGTGATCAAAACTACGTGGTCAAACAAAGTGATCAAAACACAGTGATCGAAGAAAGTGGTCGAAACAAGGTAGTCAAAACAATGTGGTTGAAACACCATGGTCAAAACACAATGATCAAATAAAGTGGTCAAAACACTGGTCGAAACATAGTAGTCGAAACTGGGTGGTCAAACATAGTGGTCGAGAATGAGTGGTCGAACTGTGTGGTCGGGATATAGTGGTCGAAACTGTGTGGTCGAGAGAGTGGTTGAAACTGTGTGGTCGTGGTCGTAGCGAGCTGCATAGTCATAGCACTACAGTACTCGTAGATATTATAGTACTCGTGGGTGCTACTGTACTCGTAGGGGTATAATGCTCGCGGATGCTACAGTACTCATAGCGCTGCTATACTCATAGGTGCTACCATACTCACAGGTGCTACAGCACTCGTAGATGCTGTAGTGCTATAGCGGGCTGCGTGGTCGTAGCGCTCGAGTGGTTGTAGCTGAACGTGGTCATAGAAGGCTTCAGCTGCAATTGGTCATAGCCAAACCGGGTCGTAGACAGTGGTCGTGGACGCTACAGTGCTCGTAGCGACTGCGTGGTCAGAGGAAGTTCGACTAGGTGTAGTCGAAAGAGGTTCGACTACCTGTAGTCGAAGGAGGTTTGACTATATGTGAAGACTACACGATCATGTGATCAGAAGATGGTTCGACTAGGTGTAGTCAAAGAAGAGGTACAACTAGGTGTAGTCAGAGTTACGACTAGGGGTGGTCGTAAGAGGATATTTCTAGACAAGACATTCCTAGAAATAAGTACACGATGAACTACGCTCCCTAGCGCAACCCAAAACACCAACTTCTATAGACATTGATCTGTCCCAAAACAGAACAGTCTTCTTCTAAAATCCATAACTTTTTGTCTAATTATACAAATCTAGTGTTCTTTGATTCTCCTGAAAGCTTATTAAATTATCCACATGAAACTAGTTGGTGAGATTTCCATATTCTGTCATCCTCTACCCCTATTAATCAGATTACTAAAACTGCTAAATCATGTCAAAGGTTCTGGACAACGAGACTAAATCTTACATAACTTTCAGTACAATTATCCAAAAAATATGTTCTTTAGCTCTTTGAAAACCTTACGAATGTCTTGTTTTGGTGAGATCTTCTAAATAATTCATTAACTATTTGCTAATGACAGATTAACATTGACTGTCAGAATTATGACAGAACCGCAGAACAACGGCGCTACAAAAATCATATCTCCTGATCCGCTCATCCAAACGACCTGATTCAAGAACCTACCGAAAGCTACCAACGTTATCTACAACTCTCTTGGAGATGGCCAGACCAGATTTCGAAGCTAACAGCCCTAAATCAAACGGATACTATAGACTGCCAGAGAACTGATCTAAAACCGACATTACCTAAATACAAAATTACGCTATTAACGAATAGATTCGGGATTACCCTTGGAGAACCACTGAAGAACACGAATACCAGCCCACGATCCCTCCCCTTCCCTTCTCCCTTCTCCCCCTTCCTTCTACTTCCTCCTTCTTGGCTGGCCACCACAAGGGCGATCTCCTCCTTCCCCCAACTTGGCCGGCAGCAGGAGGGGAGTTCTTGGCCAGCAGCAGGGAGGGTCACCAGGGGAGGAGGCACTGCTAGAGGGAGGAGGCGCAGGGGGCAGGGGAGGTGGCGGCCAAGGGGAGTGGGAAAGGGGGTGGCGGCCAAAGGGGGGAGGGGTGGCGCCTAGGGTTTGCCCCCCCCCCTCCTTTAAGGCCGGCTGTCCCCTCCACTAATGGTCTAAGATTGCTGTGGGCTTCCAGCCCACAGCCCAGGATATCCAAAATATGCAAAAATCCCTCTCTAAACTCTTGTTAAAACCCTTTTCTAATTGTTTCTCCTCCCTGAATTCTTTTCTTCTTACTTAAATAAATTTGGGGTATTACATTCTACCCCCCTTAAATGGAATTCTTCCTCGAATTCTAATCACACTTAATGCCCAAGAACAATCACAGCTAAAATTTACCAAAAATACCACACACCTGCTATGAATAATTCCGAAAATTACTCGCACATGCGAGACTCCAATTCCCATGTCATTTTCCTCTCGGACTTATAGGTCTACCGCACCTTGACGCAACTGATGTATCACGCCTCATCACTCGTACCAACCTATCCAGAACCACTCAACGGACAGGACTCAAAGATACGGTATTAATGACTGGTCAACGGCTCTTATGAAACCTCACACTCCAAATACCTCAAGCATTCTCTCAACAACAGGTCATACTGTAACATCCCAATTTTGGACTTGTGTTTCAAATGTAAGAAAATGAGTAGAAGTTAAAACTTTTTCTTACATCATGTATTTCCTGTGAGTGCTAAACAATTCTTGTACAAGAGTTATGGAAATACAAAGTCACAAGTCTTTTGATCCAAATCTTGATCTTTCAAAAACAATCTTGTCGAATCTTTTGATCATCTCCTGGAAATATTTTTCCTAAGTTCTTGGGATGGTATGTGACCCCTCTGAAAAATTTCACAATTTTTAGAAATTGTTTGAATATTTTTAGAGGGCAGTCAAACCTGTGTGACTTTTAGTCAAACCATAAACCAGACCCTTGCAGAATTTTTGGAGAAAAATGCATAGCACAAAAACCTCTGCAAAATTTACACAAGGTCAATAACTCATCTAGCAACCTCCTGCAAAAATTTCAGAATTTTTGGAGTTATTTTGCTACCTCTAATAAATCCTCAAAAGTCTCTGTCTAATTTAAAATCAAACCTGGTTTCACTGTTCCTTGGGTTCGAGTAGGGCTCGGGCTCGAGCCACTTGACTCGGTCGAACCCACTGACTGCACTGGGCCCCTTTCTAGCGCGCGGTTGACATCATCCGTTGGATCTTAATCAAACGGTCCCGGGTGATTGATACTTTCGGGCCGCCGCGAAGTCCTCGTCCATCAGAGCCGTTGGATTAAGATCCAACCGTCCTGATTCTTTGGGCTGATCGGGTCATGCGAATGTCCCAATTGATCTCAGTCGTTCGTTCTTGATCGGATCGCCCTGTTTGTCTTGAGTGTTAGAAACCCTCAGCTGGCGCCATTAAATCGTAGCCGTCCATTTCGAATCCAACGGTCACGACATCTCCTTCTGTTCTTCTTCCTCCTCTGTTTCTCCGTTCGGCGCATGCGAGCAATGGCAGGAAGAGAGAGAGAGGGTGGCTTCGCTTTGTCAATTCGAGCTCGCTCTCGTCAACATCTCTCTGTGGGGCATTAAATGCACCCCAGGCTTTCGGCTCTCCCATCCCGAGTCTCACTTGCCCCCATCATTTCTTGGTCCATGACCGTAGCATGAGTCGAGCCCACCATGGACTCTTGTTCTTGCTCAAAACCCTAATCCTTCCTCTATATATTGTCCCCTTCGCCCCTCCTGGTGTTCCTTTACACCACCATTAGCTCCTTCTTCACTTTTGGGAGCTCAAAGCCTCAAAAACAGCAAGACACCGTTGTTGACCCGAGAAGCTCCATTGGCGATCTTGGTGTCCAGTGGTTCATCTTCGATCTTTCTTGTACCCTTTTGAGCTTCTCAACTTCCTTTGCATTTCCCCTAACTTAATTTTGGGTTGCATTCACAGGAATCACTCAATCTTAAGTTTGGAGATTTTCGGCTGATTTCACCCCCTTTCTTCTCCAACTCCGGTAAGTGGTTCTTTTTGCAATTACTTACTTGTGGAGCTTCTGGGAGCCACAATGTAGCTATTTTGATCACCCATCGGTGTTCATTTTGCTCAGGTTGTCATTTTCATATCATCTTCCTCGGCTCCGGTGAACTCTATCGTGTCCAAGTCTTCTCCGGCCATCTTTGAAGCTCCTCCAGGTTAAGGTAGCTTCTATTTAGTCCCTAGAAGTAATGGCACTCGTTTTCTTGGACTGCAGCAGAGCATTTTGCTGTTTTCGCGTTTTGCCGAAAAAGCCTCCATCTGTGTTTTCCGGCTCGCCGGTGTTCTAGACCTCCACCGCCGGCGAGGTCATCGCCATTAGGTCTGCATCGCTATTGCGAGTCCATTTGGGTATTTGGTTGGCGCCGCTGCGGCCGGAGTCGCCGGCGACAAGCCGTGAATAGCACTCGGGTTTTGCCGGCCGAAGCGCCCGTTGCCGTCAGATATTTAGGACATAATTAATGCCTAATCTTTATCAATCATTAGAAGTATTAATTGTGTCCTAAACTGGCCTAATGTCTCACTAACAGGTGGGCCCTCAGTCCCTAAATCCATCTCTGTGAAAATCTTTAGGACACATTAAATACTAATCATCCCTAATCATTGATCATTAGTATTCAATTAGCTGTCCTAAAATCTCCGGGTGTCTCGCAGCCTTGTGGGCCCGCGTGCCCTGTGCACGTGTGATAAAGCCCCACGGGCAAGACCCTAGTCGCTGATAGTGGGCCCCGCGTGTTAGAGCTCCTGTTCACGTCGAGAACGGCCCAATCATTGTCGACCGTCGATCTCGCGATCAACGGCCTAGATCTGGGTGACTTTCGGACCCCTCGAAACCCCCGACGTCCTGGATCGTTGATCTCATGATCTACGGTCGAGATTCATGTGCTGTTCGGGTCACCTGAATGAACTCCTGTTCTGGGCCGCTCATCTCCAGATCAGCGGCTGAGATTGAGTGAAACGTTCGCGACGGCCCAAATGTCTCCCTCTCGTGGACCGTTAGATCTAGATCCGACGATGGGCTTCTCGGAGGTTGCGCGCGTGCGCTATTCCTGGCGCGCGTGGGCCGTTCGATTTCGTATCTAAGGCCTAGATTAGTCCACGTCAATTCTTTTCGGTTAAGTTTATCTATATCTCAGTAAGTATTTGTTTATCTTCTGAAAATTGTATAAAAACTTTAGAAATTCATATCTAATTCAAAATAGATCCTTTTTAAATGAATCCAACTGTAATGAATTTGTATTTCACTAAAGTTTAATATAAAAATACTTTTAGCTGTACTTCTGTGGTAGAAAATTATGTAATCTTTAATAGCTTGTTTTCAGCCATTTTTGTATATTCTAGAATTGAATTAAAACTTGGATAATGCATATCTTTTTCTGTATATCTGCAAATTGTATGGCTTCAACTTTGTTAATTTTGTTATTTACTAAACTTTAATCTAGAAATGGTTGTAGGCCTAAATCAGCACCAGAAAAATATGTTAATAGGTTTAACCTTATTGGTACCATTTAAAAATTCATTTAATGTTGTAAAAGACACAAGTAATTCCCTGAATTTCTAAAATGTGTGAACTCAATGTTGTTAAATCCTCCTATTAACAAACTTTAATATGAAATAGGTTTTCAACATGTTTATATTTCTGGAAAATGCATTATGCTAGTTTTACAACTTAGAAAAATCATAAGTAAATTATTATAACTCCGAGTTTAGTGAACTCAACTTTGCTGTGTTTAGGATGACATTTTCTACCTTCCATAAAAATTTTAGACTTTAGATCATTCCCAAAATTTATGCCATGAACCGTAACAGATGGGAATTAAATTGAATTTAGGGCTGAGAGAATTTGTTCTAGTCATAACTTTTTCATGCTAAGTCCAAATGAAGTAATTCTCGTTCCTAAAATTGTCTAAAATCATCCTCTTGCTGCTGTATAAATTTCATGGGCTTTGGATGTCTTTTGCTGTTGAGTTTTGTTTGGTGTTCTTCGTTCTTATTGGTTTTATCGTATTTTCGCGTTAGGTTCCGAAGATTATATTGAACCTGAGAATCCTCCTCTGCAGCAAGAGAAATTCCAGCAAGGCAAGCAGTTTGATCATGTTAATCCCTGTATTGTCAAGTATTTATGTTGATTACAAATTCTATGTATCCATGGCTAGTTTGTGTTAAGCTATTGTCGTTAGTTGACCTAGTAGATGCATTTCCTTAGACAAATGATCATCCTTTACTACCATGAGCCTAGGTTATTGCTGTGCGATTTAGAATTCGTGGATGAGCTCTTGTCACTTAGTAGTCTTGCGGATTAATTGCTTGGCCATGCTTAGTTTCTGGTAGAAATGGGCAGTTATCGACTCGTCGATAACCTTGATCACATAAAACTTATTATGGCTTATGATTTCAACTTTGTGCCATGTTTACCTTTGAAAACTAAAAACTAAAAATAAAATAATTTAGACTTGGGCACAATGGTATGTTGGTGTGCTTTTGGGTGTGATTGGAACGGTGCTCGGGTCAACAAGGACCGAACATCTTGTTACACTAAACCAAGCATTTTTGCGTGCTAACCACACTAGAGGGTATGGGACCTCTCTTGACTTAGTACTTTGGTGTGTATTGGCTTCGGGTCGCAGGAGGTCGTAGGAGGGATCGTGTTGGGAGCATTGTAGTGTCCGAAAGACTTCACCCGTGATGGGATTTGTTGTCTTTCGGCTTGCAATGTAAGCGTATGGGTTTCTATCCATACGAGCGGCTCGTGGTTAATACACAATATTGGAAAGTGTCTCATAGGACTTAGTCGTGCCGGCATACCTTCGGAAGTGTGCTTTTGTGGCTTAAAGGCAGTCTGAAGTGTGGGTACATTGGTACACCCCGCAGGTTAAAACTATTCGAATAGCCTCGTCCTAGGTTATGGACACGCTTGGCAAGGTCTTTCAAGAGTTAGACTACAACCTTTTAATTAAAACTTGATGGGTGGTACGAATCAGGGATTCGTCTATGTTGTGGTGGCTATTGGGTTAGTCACTTCCAGGTGGTTACTTGTATTTATCATTAGTTCGCTGTTATTTCAACAACAAAACATATTTGTAAACTTGCTTTTAAATGTACTACATTATTGCAAATAAAGTTGGATTTGTGCAAAATGAGACATACAACCTCCACCTAAATAAGCCTGCATGTAGAATATGAATAGGTCTGCTATTCCACACGTCAGTCTTGCGAGTACATTAGTGTACTCATTTGTCTTGCTTAAATGTTAATTATTACAGAGGAAGAAGGTGAGCCCCAAGGGCCTCACTTTTGTGAGCTGTGTTGTGGCATTATTCGGGACGACTAGCTTGGCGGCCCGGTCGGTTGCCTTGTGGGTTGTGTTGGCTAACCGGTTGACTTTTGTTCTTAGCCATCTTATGGCCCTTTTGCTTCCGCTGTTATTCTTGTATATCGTGTTATTTGGCTGGTCGACTCTTTTGTAATAACTTTACTTTATGTATGTCGTTGTTGAACTTAGTGTTAAATGTTGTATGGAAATGATGTATGATTTTGTGATGATGAGCATGTGCTGCAATTCTGGGAAGCACATGTCCATCGAGGCTTAGGATTTTTAATTAGTAATGCTAGAACCATATGGAGGTTAAGTATTACTAGTTAAATACCCCGGGTCCTCACAAAGTTGGTATCAGAGCCATACTGACCGTAGAAACCCCTAGCTTGGTCGTCGTTAGGATATTTTGAAAACTTACATTCAAATGGTTCATGAAGACTTAAGGAAGTTTCAGATTTTACTTCTTACCTATCTTAGCTTGCTCATCTCACCTTACTCTTGATTAAATTTTGAAAAAGTTGTTCCTCTCTTCCTTTCAAAAGCTAGCTATTTATCGTTTAAATCTGGTTTTGGGAGAACCATGAGTGTTGTCATTTGAAAGGTTGGCTGTCCATTAGTGAGTTTGGGAACTTCTGGAACAGGAAGTTTCGGCCAGGAGCTTAAAGGAGCAGATTTGGACAGCTAGCTAGTAATTAGTAAATGAGGTAGGAAATGAGAGGCTAATTTAACTAAAATTTGTGGGATAAAAGGGTAAGAAGTGACATGAGTTAGCTAAATACTTAATGCTCCATTAGGTGGTTATACCTTGATTTTTGGGTTGTTTAGAGCTAGAGATGAATTCTGAAATTTTGATCTTCTCCAACGATTACTCGTTCTTTCCATACGGGTTAGTCGTTTCGGGAAGTTGGTTTAGTGACTTGTGGTCTTGTGCTCTCTTGTGGTTATTCTTTGGTCATTTTAATTGAGTGTGGATTTCCGTGCTTTTGGGTCTCGAGTTGTAGCTAACTTGCCTTCGTGAAACAGGATGGCTAGTAGGACTCGGGGTAGTCAGCCAGCTGGCCATGATGAGGAGCTTCCACCTCCTCCGACCATGGTTGAAGTCCTTATGCAGATCGAATGCAACCGTTCGAAGGACCGGAGGGTATTAGAGGTCACCGCGAGGAACACCTCCACTCCCTCTGGTGCCTCTGGATCGGGAGGTGGTGGACATCAGGCTCGTGGGGGCCTTGTGGAGTTCCTCCGTACTCAGCCTCCTACCTTCTCTCGGTCCGAGGATCGACTGGACGCGGTTGACTGGCTGCGTCTGGTTGAGCGGAAGCTCAACGTAGCTCAGTGCCAGGAGTAGGAGCGGGCACTTTTCGCATCCCATCAGTTGGAGGGTGCGGCACTCTCATGGTGGGAGAACTTCCTCGCCATGCAGCCCGCGGGACACGTGGTCTCGTGGGAGGAGTTCAGGTCAGCTTTCCGTCGGACCCATGTTCCCGCCGGCCTGATGAAGCTAAAGAAAAAGGAGTTCCTTGCGCTCAAACAGGGGTGCAAATCTGTGACCGAGTACCTCCATGAGTTTAACCATCTTGCGAGGTATGCTCCTCCTGAGGTGGCCACTGATGAGGCCAAGCAGGAGAAGTTTATGGAGGGTTTGTCTGAGGAGCTTCAGGACAAGCTCTCCATTGTTGACTTTGCAGACTTCCAGACCTTGGTGGACAAGGCCATTGTCGCCGAGCACAAGGCGAGGGCGCTGAGCGAGTCTCGCAAGCGCAAGTGGGAGGCCCATCAGTCCACTCGGGCTGGCCTTGCTCGTCCTCGTGTTGGGCCAGCACCAGGGGCCCATTCTCAGGCTTCACCACCGCCGAGGTCTTCGGCACCAGCTCCACATCCTCCGCAGGCCGTGATTCAGTCACGTGCACCTGCGATCCAGCAGCAGGGTGTCCTCCGCAACCCAGCTGCCGATGTCACCTGCTTCTACTGCCACAACAAGGGCCACTATGCGAGTAGTTGCCCTAAGAAGATTGGAGCGGCCCCTCGTCCTAATGGAGGACGCGGGAAAGGGAGTGGTCACCCACCTGACCAGAAGACCCAGGGCATGGGGAGCGGCCGAGTCAACCACATCTCGGCTGAGGAGGCACAGGAGGCGCCCGACGTTGTGTTGGGTACGCTTCTTGTCAATTTACATCCCGCTGCAGTGTTATTTGACTCCGGAGCTTCGCATTCTTTTATTTCGAGATCTTTTGCTGTTGATAGTGGTCTCCACTATGTTCCTTTGGGGGTTCCACTGCTTATTCGCTCTCCGGGTTCGGAAATGAGAGCTGACCAAGGATGCCGGGACGTACCTATCCACATCGAAGGAGTAGGGTTCTTGGCGAATCTTATCCTACTCGACTCAGCGCGCCTGGATGTGATTCTTGGTATGGATTGGTTGTCCCAACACTTGGGGCAAATCGATTGTACCAGGAAGATTGTCTACCTCACCAGCCCCTCAGGTGAACAGGTTGGGTTTTCACCGTAGTTGCGAGAGCCCCTTCTCTGTGCACTTGAAGCGAAGCCCGCCTTGGAGATCCAGGATGTTCCCACAGTATGTGATTTTGTGGATGTGTTCCCCGAAGACTTGCCTGGGATGCCTCCTGTTCGTGACCTAGAGTTTGTGATTGAGTTACTACCCGGTACGGCCCCAATTTCAAAGGCGCCGTATCGGATGCCTCCTAATGAGCTGGAGGAGCTGAAGAGGCAATTAGGTGAGCTGCAAGCAAAGGGTTTTATCCGTCCTAGCTCATCTCCTTGGGGTTGTCCTGCGATCTTTGTGAAGAAGGACAAGACTTTGCGCATGTGTGTTGATTACCGTCCACTCAATGAGGTGACGGTAAAGAACAAGTATCCTTTGCCTCGTATTAACGATCTCTTTGACCAATTGACTGGAGCTCGGGTCTTTTCCAAGATTGACTTGAGGTTGGGGTATCATCAAGTCCGGATCAGGGCTGAGGATATCCCGAAGACGGCTTTCACTACTCGTTATGGTCTTTACGAGTATACCGTCATGTCTTTTGGCTTGACCAATGCTCCTACTTTATTCATGAATCTTATGAACTCGGTATTCATGGTGTATCTGGACAGGATTGTGGTGGTTTTTATTGATGATATCCTTGTCTACTCCAAGAGTGAAGAGGAGCATGTTGAGTATCTTAAGCTTGTGTTGGGCAAGCTACGTGAGCACCAGCTATATGCCAAATTCAGCAAGTGTGAGTTCTGGTTGAAGGAAGTGACATTCTTGGGCCATGTTCTTTCAGCAGGAGGTGTGGCTGTGGATCCTAGCAAGGTCAGTGATGTGCTGTCTTGGGGTCAGCCCAAGTCAGTCACCGATGTGCGGAGTTTTCTTGGTTTGGCAGGCTACTATCGCCGCTTTATCGAGAATTTCTCCAAGATTGCGAAGCCTATGACCGAATTGCTCAAGAAAGATAAGAAGTTTGATTGGTCTGCTGCTTGTGATGTGAGTTTTCAGGAACTCAAGAAGCGGTTGACCTCAGCCCCAGTGCTTGTTCTCCCTGATATCCACAACAGTTTTGATATCTTTTGCGATGCTTCTCGTCAGGGTCTTGGTTGTATTCTTATGCAGGAGGGCAAGGTAGTGGCCTATGCATCGCGGCAGTTGAGGTCTCATGAACTCAACTATCCTACTCATGACCTGGAGTTAGCTGCAGTGGTTCATGCACTCAAGATTTGGCGGCATTACCTGATCGGTAACCATTGTGAGGTGTATTCTGACCACAAGAGCTTGAAGTACTTGTTCACCCAGCCAGATCTGAACCTCAGGCAAAGAAGATGGTTGGAATTGATCAAGGACTATGACATGGGCATCCAGTATCATCCGGGCAAGGCCAATGTCGTTGCGGATGCACTCAGTCGGAAGGTGTATTGCAACATGTTAATGCTTCAAGAGCAGCAACCTACCCTTGTTGCGGAATTTCAGCGCCTCAATTTGGGTTTTGTCGAGCACGGTTCTCTTGCTACCTTGGTTGTGCAGCCAACCTTGGTGGACCAAATCAAGACTACACAGCAGACAGATGTTGGTGTGAGTCAAATCAAGCAGAACATCAAGGATGGGACAGTCAAGTGCTTCTCAGAGGATGAGCACGGAGTTGTGTGGTTTGGGCAGCGTCTTGTGGTTCCTAAGGTCATGGAATTGCGGGATTTGATTCTCTGCGAAGCCCATGATTCTCCCTTTCTATCCACCCCGGGGCTACCAAGATGTATCAGGACCTTCGTCAGAGATTCTGGTGGATCCGTATGAAGCGTGAGATCGCCAAGTTTGTCGCCGAGTGCGACGTGTGCTGTCATGTGAAGGCCGAGCATCAGCGTCCAGCAGGCCTTCTTCAGCCTTTGCCTATGCCAGAATGGAAATGAGATTCCGTTGGTATGGACTTCATCACTGGTTTGCCCCGCTCGTCCAAGGGAAACGATGCCATTTGGGTGGTCATTGATAGGCTAACTAAAGTGGCACATTTCCTTCCTGTCAAGACTCAGCTTCGTGTGGGACCTCTAACTGAACTCTATGTATCGAGGATTGTGAGTTTGCATGGTGTGCCCAAGACGATTGTGTCTGATCGTGGGGCGTTGTTTACCTCCCGATTTTGGCACAGCCTGCAGGAGACTATGGGGACTCGTCTTACCTTCAGCACGGCCTTTCATCCCCAGACTGATGGCCAGACAGAACGAGTCAACCAAGTGTTGGAAGATATGCTCCGTGCTTGTGTTCTTTCCTATGGGAAGAAGTGGGAGAAGTGCCTACCATTTGCCAAATTCTCCTACAATAACAGTTTTCAAGCTAGTCTTGGCATGACACCTTTTGAGGCATTGTATGGAAGAAGGTGCAGAACCCCACTAAACTGGTCAGAAACTGGGGAGAGGCAGTTTTTCGGCCCAGACTCCATCAATGAGGCCGAAAGCCAGGTTCAGTTGATTCGTGAGCATTTGCGTGTGGCCCAGTCTAGGCAGAAGAGCTATGCGGATCGTCGTCGCCGAGAGTTGAGCTTTGAGCCCAATGACTTTGTGTATCTCAAAGTCTCACCTTTGAAGGGTCATCAGTGTTTTAGCGTCAAGGGCAAGTTAGCTCCCCGCTATGTTGGGCCTTATCGCATCATTGAGAAGATTGGAGCTGTTGCATACATATTGGAGTTGCCAGCTACACTTGAGGGGGTGCATGATGTGTTCCATGTATCCAATTTGAAGAAGTGCCTCCGTGTCCCAACTGAGGAAGCTCCGTTGGAGGTTCTCAATGTGTTAGAGAATTTGACCTACCGCGAGCATCCCGTTCGTATTCTCGAAGAATCTGAACGGAGAACAAGGAACCGTGTCATCAAGTTCCTTAAGGTTCAGTGGTCGAACCATTCCGAAGATGAGGCAACTTGGCAGCGGGAAGATCGCCTTCGTGCAGACTACCCATCCTTCTTCTCCGAGTAAACGGAATCTCGGGACGAGATTCTTGTAAGGGGGGAGGTTTTGTAACATCTAAATTTTGGACTTGTGTTTCAAATGCAAGAAAATGAGTAGAAGTTAAAACTTTTTCTTACATCATGTATTTCCTGTGAGTGCTAAACAATTCTTGTACAAGAGTTATGGAAATACAAAGTCACAAGTCTTTTGATCCAAATCTTGATCTTTCAAAAACAATCTTGTCGAATCTTTTGATCATCTCCTGGAAATATTTTTCCTAAGTTCTTGGGATGGTATGTGACCCCTCTGAAAAATTTCACAATTTTTAGAAATTGTTTGAATATTTTTAGAGGGCAGTCAAACCTGTGTGACTTTTAGTCAAACCTTAAACCAGAACCTTGCAGAATTTTTGGAGAAAAATGCATAGCACAAAAACCTCTGCAAAATTTACACAAGGTCAATAACTCATCTAGCAACCTCCTGCAAAAATTTCAGAATTTTTGGAGTTATTTTGCTACCTCTAATAAATTCTCAAAAGTCTCTATCTAATTTAAAATCAAACCTGGTTTCACTTTGTTCCTTGGGTTCGAGTCGGGCTCTGCTCGAGCCACTTGACTCAGCCGAACCCACCGATCGCACCGGCCCCTTTCTAGCGCGCGGTTGACATCATCCGTTGGATCTTAATCAAACGGTCCCTAGTGATTGTTGCTTTCGGGCCGCCGCGAAGTCCTCGTCGATCAGAGCCGTTGGATTAAGATCCAACCGTTCTGATTCTTTGGGCTGGTCGGGTCATGCGAATGTCCCAATTGATCTCAGCCGTTCGTTCTTGATCGGACCGCCCTGTTTGTCTTGAGTGTTAGTGTAACAGCCCCAGATATAAGAAACAGTAATAATCTGCTTTATGAAAAGTAATGAAATACTGTTGATAACATTACTGTTCATATTTGAAATTTGGATTTGTTGTTACAAATTAAAAACCTTCCTTTTCTAGTTAAAAATCCAAAACCTATTTGAAGTCTCAAAGGAAATACAAGATAGTGATTGTATTATGACTGGGAAGTATTTTTATTAAAGCCTGGATCAATTATCTTGGCCAATAATAATTTTTGTTGAATTTTTAGAAATTATTTTGCCTTGGAGAAAAATATTTGACTTTAAATAAACCTATTTGGGATAATTAAATTATGTATGTATTTTGAAAAGTGAAACAGTAGTTTTCAAATTTTATTTGGGGAATATATCATCCCAGTAGCATTCTTGTAAAATTTCATGATTTTATAAATTTATCTACTATTTTTAAACCCCCAGTCAAACTTTTGGGAACTTTAAAATGAGTTAGTCAACTCTTCCGGTCTAAACCCAGCCTTTTGCACTGTAGCGACCGAGCTTAAGTGCTTTGGGTCTAAACTGTGCAAACGGGTCGCACCCGACACGTTCACGCGCGTGCCCAAACCTCTAGCGAACGTGAGCCGTCGATGTCTTGATGGATGGCCGAGATTCGCTAAGCCGCGCGAACTCTCCACATGCGCGAAGCACTTTCCACTGTTGGATCTTTATCCAACAACCCTCCCATCTTAATTCAAAACTCTAACGCGCCTCCAATCCTCCGCCGTTAGATCTTAATGAGCGTGCCAGATTCATTGTGCCGTTCGGGTCACCCGAACATCACATTGGATCTGAGCCCTTGGATCTAATTTGGACGATCAAGGGTGATTGTGCCGTTTGGGCCACCCGACCTCAACCCAATCTCCACCGTTGATCTTAAATCCAACCGCGCCGCTCTTTTCGTTTTTGAACTCAAGGGCGCGCATTTATTCCTGGCCGTTGGATCTCCATCCTATGGTGCCCTTTTTGACCGCGTGCGTTTAGGGCCCGATCTTCATAGGACCGTTGGATTCTAATCCAACGCTCATCTTTGAATGTAACCTTCGGGTTACCCGAAGGCTCCATTAAATCTCCACCGTTCGTTTGAGATCGCACGGCCCATATTAATCGATATCGCTTAAATTCTTTTAACCCTCTATTCATCGTAGCGCCATTTCTAATCGGACGGTCGATGTTCTTTCGCGTGTTAGAGTCGCGCAGGATCATGCGGATGACATTGGGACCCACATGTCGATGTTGCCTCTCTTTCTCTTTGCCTCGTATCGCGCCATTTCAGAAAGAGGAGAGGATTTATCCAAAGATTATGCAACTAATTTTTGGATGTTTAGCCCTAAATGGACACCTCATCAACTCTAGACCCTTCTCCTTTGCCCCGTAGCTCAACCTCTATATATAACCCTAGCTTTTTGAGCTGCTGCCATTGTTGACCACTGGAGCTTATCATCTTCCATTGCTGTCTAGTGGAGTTTCTTGCTCCTACCCTTTGCTTATCCATCCTAGATGCTTGTTTCACTTTGTGATATAAGCTTAACATCTTTTGTAGGTTGAACCCGAGCTTATTTCTCTCCTGATCAAACTTGGTTTTAGGAACCTTCGGTGCTTCCCTTAGCCTGGTAAGCTAAAACTGTGAGTTTTGTTATCTTGAGCATCTTAGGGACCTTAACAACTCACATGAATCATTCCCTTGAATATCAGTGACTTCAACTTGCTTTAAACTAAAAAGTTAGTTTTGTAACTTTTCGGTCTTTCATATCGTTTTCAAGGTTCTAGGGTTTCTCCTGTCAACCTATTGTCTTAGGTAGTTTTCAACCAAACCCTAGTAGCATAATAAGTTATTCTTTTGATCTTTCTTATCATCTACTTAATCTTGTAGCGTAGATCGACTGTTTCTATTGCCTGCTCAAATGACAACATAGATTTTTCTTTAGCTTTTGTAATCTAACCGATTAGAGTTGGGTTAGGGTTAGCTTGGGATGTTGATTACCTAAAAGATCAAGCTAAGCTTCTTTCGTAATCTTTGCTTGACCTATTTTCCTTTTTCCCATAATCATAATCTGTCATGTTTTCAGATTCTTTTCAAAATCAAACCGCAACTTTGATCTAAATTTTAGTTTCGTTTTTAAAGACTGTATATGATAATATGGGTTATTATTTTATTATTAGGGTAGAAATAGCTTAAGCATACTGTTAAACATGCATTTCTATATTAATCATACATTTTTCTTTCACCGCACTTGTCACAATTTTGTGTTCATTGGATTTTGTTGTCTCTTTTAGAATCTGTTCTTCAAGTCTTTGAAACTATTTCGAGCAACTTTGAGCCTGCACAAGAAGTTTATTATTGTCAAGGCAAGCATCCTCTTTGCACCATGTTGATCCCAAAGTTTCATACAATAGATTTTCAAAATACAAGGACATCTCGTTGCATGCTACTTTTCCAAAATACAAATTGTGATCTGTTAGTAGTTAGTTATGACCTAACACCGTGGATTATCTTAATTATAACCATACACTCAAACCTAGAGTAGTAATCGTATACTACTGTGTTTATTTTCAGAATTTGCTTAGCCATGCAGTCTAGATAACTTTAAGGTTTGACAAGATTACCTTGTCAAACATGGGAACCACAAATGAATTTTAGTTATTTTAAACTTTTTGTCCAGTTTATTTACATCAGAACTGAATTTTAAATTTCAATTGGTCTGGACAAGAGGATGCTAGTGGTGGTGCCTTGTGCACGAGATTGGGAAATGTGGTGGACTTGTCTGGACCTATTTAAGGACTGAACTCTGATTATTCAATTCAAGTCCCTATGTACTTCCATATGCAGTGTATGGGCGCTGTTTGGTTAAGTAAAGAGTTAGTGCTATTGAGTTGGAAACAGGGGAGTAAGGATATGTGTATTGATCTTGTATGGCATAGATGCTTTGGTCTATGTACTGCGTTTTATGCCATGTGAGCTTGTATGTCAATATCAGATGTTCTTAGAAGGGTGAGGGCGTATATGTGCTCCGTTGCATGTACGTACCTTAAAGATGCCGATTGCAATCTACTATGGGTAGCGAGCCCAACGCATTACTTCTTATGGTTGGATCGGCATTCCTGACGCAACATGTGTGCCCTGCTAGACAGATGCTATCAGACGTTGTTTAAGCGAGATCAGTTCACACATGGGTATCCAACTCAATAGTGTTAGCTTGTTGAAAAATACCAAATCTTAGTTTCCCCGGTCGGCATACCAAAGGAAGTATGTCATCATTCGGAGGCATCCGAAGGCAACGGGCTAACTAAGTCGTGTGGGTAAAGATGTACACCCCTGCAGGGTATCAAACTGTTCGAATAGCCGTGTCCACGGTCATAGACGATAACTTGAATTGATGTCACCTGTATAGGGTTTTGATTTACAAATCTGGTTTCGGTTTCTGGTTCTGCATGAGGGAATTCATGCAATGTACTGTTTTTAATTATTTCATTTACTTACTGTTCTAGTCCAACTTTGATTTATCAAATGGCTTTGACAAAATCTAGCATTTGTAGGTTAAGATGTACTGCTTTATGCAAAATTTAACCATTATACCTTCCTGTTGCAACCTTATGCATGTATAAATTCTACTCCTTTGAATAGGTTCTAATAAACACTTTCTTTTATTAGTTTTTGTAAGTCTTGCCGAGTACCCTCCGTACTCAAGTGGCTATAACCTAATGTTGCAGGTGAGGACGGTTATTTATATGAAGTGCCCGTTAGCGTCGATCAGGGTGACGCTAACGAGTAAAGCTACTTCTTTCCTCCACGCAATCGCCTGCGGGTGGATGGGGCCATTGGTGGATGTTGTCGTTTTATTTTGCTTCCGCTGTTAAACTTTTTGTAGTGACCAAGTCACATGATAATGTAGTACTAAACCGAAAGTTGTAAACTTATGTTTAATTATTTAAATGTATGACTTGTATGTGTATGATACAATGTTGTTGAAGGATATATGTGCAATGGTCGTTGATCCTGGGAACCATTGTGAGACATATATCCGGGAAGCCTGAATATTGGATCTGTCACTTATTAAACTTAAGCTTTTAGTATGTCAAGCCCGGATGAATGCAGGTTTTCCTCGCACTCTGCGGACTGCACCTTCTTCATCATGATTTGACGGAATTGTCTCAACCACCCTATGATCACTTCCCGAATCAAGGTCCTAGTGCAGAAGTGAGCATGTTCGATGAGATACAGTTTGGGGAAGACCTCAAAGTGCGGCGGTTGGCGAGGATGGTCCGCATCATGGACCGCATCCATCGCCGCCTTGTGAGGGAGTTGTGGGAAACTCGGCATCGTCTTAATGAGGCCCAGGAGTACCTGCTACTTGGAGTCAACATGAATCGCGTTCCTCGCAACGTGCTTTATGGTGACAACGAGATCTCTCCCGCTGCTGCTGCACCACCACTTTACCGACTTCCAGGTGTAGCCGGGTGCATGCTCGCTTATGGACAAGTGCGCTAAGCCCGATGATCGCAGTTTTCTCGCACTCTGCGGATCGCACCTCTGGAGGTCATCAACCACTTCGGTTCCCGAGGCGCCTTATTAGCCCTTTGATCCTATTGACACGGGTTCCCCGAGCTCATCTTCAATGAGTTTCCGTGAACTTTAACCGTGATCTTTATGCTAGCACCTCGACGATGAACCCTCGTGGATAGGTGTCTTTTCGTTTAGCGGTTACCTTTAAATAAATGTAATAGGGTAGTGGTATTTTGCAAAGAATATGTAAGTTCGACTTTTGGCTTGTATTATGACCTTTATGGCCAACTATTATGTGCGGCCGAACGAATTCCTTTTGATGTATCTATAAAGTTGTGGTTTGGTGTTAATTTGAATGCATGGCATAACATGATGCATTATATGTACAAAGTTTTGCTCCTTTTCTAATTATAACCTTGTTTGTGTTTCCTAGTATATCCTTGGTATGTTGTTAACCATTGTGTGGTAACAGGATGACAGACCCACTACTCGTCAAGCAAACACAACAAGGAAGGGTCTTTCAACTTCAGCGCCATTCTCGTGGAGGGCGATCAACCTCTAGTTCTCGTGGTCCTCAAGGTGGTCCCCAGAAGAGGAGCTTCTCCACCACCCACTATGGCTGATGTGCTCATGCAAATTGAGCGCAATGAATGGACCAGACGCAGATATTAGAACAAATTGCGCGCAATACTTCTTCCACTACTACCCCACTGCCGAGCAAAGCGCCATCATGTGCGGGGGTCTTCATCAATTTCAGGACTAACCCACCTGTTCTCCACTCTCAAGATCCCATGGAAGCTGAGGACTGGCTCCGGACCATTGAGAAGAAGTTATTGATTGCTCAATGTTCCGAGAGGGAGAAAGTCCTCTTTGCCAGTTATCAGCTGGATGGAGCGGCTAGCATATGGTGGGATAATCTTCTTGCCATTCAACCCGCCGGACACGCCCCTACTTGGGATGAGTTCATGGAGGCCTTTCGTGAAGCCCATATTCCTGAGGGAGTCATGATGATCAAGCAACAGGAATTTCTTGCTCTCAAGCAAGGGCGAAAGTCTGTGACTGAGTATCTGCATGAATTCAACTTCCTTGCCAGATATGCTCCTGATGATGTTTCGACTGACCTTCGTCGTCGAAACCGCTTCTTGAATGGGCTGTCTGAGGAGCTGCAGATGGTTGTAGCTTTGCATGACTTCAGAAATTTCTCCCATCTGGTCAACAAAGCCATTGTTGCTGAAAGCAAGAGCAAGGCTTTGGAGGAGTCACGCGTTTACAGAGGACTACTCGCTCATTCCTAGTGGCGCTTGTCGAGGCCTCGCATGTGGTTGCCTAGACCTCGCGGCACCGGCTCCATTTTCACATAGGCCGGCAGTGTTTGCACTCGCCCATCTCCTCCCACTACTCACCGAGGCCTAGTGGAAACCGCCACCGGCCGCCGTTCTCGCCGGTGCCGAGTCATATGCTATCATTGTGGCGCCTAGGCATTTCGCCAATCGCAGTTATGCCAAGGCACAAGGGATACCTCCTATTCACCCTTCTCCGCCTATTGTGCGCCCCGCACCACCTTCCCGATCAGTGGTCAAACCCGACCTGCTTCAGCCGAGGTCGCGTGAATCGACATCACGAGGAAGCACTGTCATTCCCAAGTCGCCCTTGGTATGCTCTCGTTAATTTCAAGATCGCCATTGCTTTATTTGATTCGAGCATCTCATTCATTTGTTAGTAGGCAGTTTGCTACTCAACATCAGTTAGATGTGCATCATCTTCATCCACCCCATATCATCCACTCACCTGGATCAGCCTTTATGACTGATCAAGTCTGCCATAATGTCAATATAAATATTGAAGGGGTAGACTTTTGGGCGGATTTGATTGTGATAGATTCTAAAGGGTTGGATGTTATTCTAGGAATGGATTGGTTATCCAAAAACCTTGGGCAAATTAATTGTGCTCAAAAGTCCATTTCTTTAACTAATGAAAGCGGCACTTCAGTTGTTTTTCAATCCAGGACCGCAAGTTCTCATCTTTGTGCTCACCAAGTTGATATCACTCCTTCTTTGGAGTCAGTACCAGTTGTTTGTGAGTATGTTGATGTCTTTCCTGAAGACCTTCCCGGATTGCCACCAAATCGGGAAGTGGAGTTCGTAATTGATCTAGTTCCTGGAACTGCTCCTATATCCAGAAGTCCTTATCGAATGTCCACAACGAGTTGGTTGAATTAAAGAAGCAACTTGGAGAATTGCTTGACAAGGATTCATTCGACCGAAGTTCCTCACCTTGGGGATGCCCGGCTTTATTTGTCAAAAGAAAGACAACACTTTGCGGATGTGTGTGGATTACCGTCCGTTAAATGAGGTTACCATCAAAACAAGTATCCTCTCGCTCGAATTGATGATCTTTTGATCGCTTAGTCGAGCCCGAGTCTTTTCAAAAATTGATTTGCGATCCGCTATCATCAAATCAAGGTTAGGCCGAGGACATACCTAAAACAGCTTTCTCTACTCGTTACGGTTTCTACGAGTATACTGTCATGTCCTTTGGTCTGACTAATGCTCCAACTTATTTCATGAATCTTATGAATTCAGTGTTCATGGATTTCTTGGATAAGTTAGTTGTCGTGTTTATTGACGACATTCTTATTTATTCCAAATCCGAAAAGGACCATAAACAACATTTGAGACTTGTGCTGGAAACACTTCGCAAGCATCGATTATATGCTAAGTTTAGCAAGTGTGCTTTCTGGCTTAAGCAGTTGCATTTTTGGGGCATGTGTTATCCAAGGAGGCATCATTTGTTGATTCCAAAGAAAGTACAAGACGTATTAAATTGGAAGCAGCCAAGAATGTTTCCGATATTCAAGTTTTCTTGGACTTGCGGGTTATTACCGTAGGTTCATTGAAAATTTCTCCAAAATTGCAAGACCTTTAACTCAGCTCTTGAAGAAGGAGAAGAAATTCAAATGGTCAGCTAAGTGTGAGGAGAGTTTTCGCTTTGAGAACTCTCTTGACTAAAGCTCCAGCTCTCACTCTTCTAGATATTCATAAGAGTTTCGATATTTATTGCGATGCATCTCGCCATGGACTTGGTCAGTGCTTATGCAAGAAGGCCGAGTTGTGGCATATGCATCTCGGCTATGACTCATGAAGTCAATTATCCTACTCATGATTTGGAATTGGTCAGTAGTCCATGCATTAAAGATTTGGCGATATTACCTTCTGTGAATCGCTGGGAGATCTATACCGATCATAAAGTCTTAAGTACATATTCACTCAAGCTGATTTGAATATGAGGCGAGAAGATGGCTTGAATTGATCAAGGACTATGATATGGGTATTCATTATCACCTGTGCAAAGCCAATGTTGTGGCGACGCTTTAGGTAAAGTCACAGTGCAACTGCATGTCCTCTCTACCTGCGGCCAAGGACTTGTGTGCTGATTTTCGGCGCCTAAGTCTCGAAATGGTGAGAGGAGGTTTTCTCGCTGCATTACAAGTGGAGCCTACACTAGAAACTCAGATTCTGGAGGCCCAGGAAACTGATGCTGAAGTAGCTGAGATCAAGGAGAATTTGAAGGCAGGCAAAGCCAACGAGTTTTCTGAAGATCATCGCAGATAATTCGATATCGCAATCGCTGGTGGTACTCGCAGATCCTCAAATAAGAGGGCTAATTCTTAGAGAGGCTCATAATTCCAAGTTTTCTTTACATCCTGGTAGTACCAAGATGTATCAGGATTTGAAGAAAACATTTTGGTGGAGCCAAATGAAAAGGCAGATTGCTCAGTATGTTGCTGAATGTGATATTTGCCAAAGGGTTAAAGCCAACATCGATGCCACGGCACCTTCAACCTCTCGCCTATTCCCAAAGGAAGTGGGAAGAGATAGGTATGGATTTTGTTACCGGTCTTCCAAAACTCCGAATGGATCCGATGCCATTTGGGTAATCATTGACCGCTTAACGAAGGTGGCTCATTTCATTCTGTCAAAACCATCTTCGATGGCAAGCAACCAGCGAGCTTTATATTGCTAGGATTGTTTGTCTTCACGGTGTTCCAAAGGTCATTGTTTCGACCGTGGCCCTCGCCACTTCCCATTTTGGAATTGTCTTCATCAAAGCTATAGGACCGAACTCTCTTTCAAGATCGCTTATCATCCTCAAACTAGTGGTCAAACTAAGAGGGTGAATCAAGTAATGGAAGATCTTCTTCAAGCCTATGTACTAGCCTATAGCAAAGACTCGAGAAATCTTTGCCTTATGTGGAGTTTTCTTACAATAATAGCTACTAGCAAGTATTCAAATGTCGCTCAAGCCTTGTATGGGAGAGCTTGTAGGACTCCATTGAATTGGTCCGAGTCCGTGAAAGATCATTCTATGGCCCAGATTTGGTAATGCAAGCGTAAGAGCAAGTTCGCTCGATTCGAGATTGTTTGAAAACCGCCGCCTCGCGAAGAGCTATGCCGACCATCGCCGCCGTGAATTAAGCTTTGAGATAGATGATCATGTCTATCTTAAAGTGTCACCGATGAAGGGCACTCATCGCTTTCGTGAAAGGAAATCTAGCACTCGCTATATCGGACCTTCCAATTATTGCAAAATGAGGAGTTGTAGCTTATCAATTGGAACTACCAATCCCTTTCGCAGCGGCATGATACTTTTCATGTGTCTCAATTGAAGAAATGCCTTCGTATTCCTATTGAGGCAACCGCTATGAGCATCTTAATCTTCAACCTCGACCTTTCCTATCAAGAGCGACCAAAGGCGTATCCTCGACACAATGGAACGCAGACAAGAAATCGCACCGCAAGTTCTTGAAAATTCGAAGAGGCTAATCATTCCGAGGATGCACCACTTGGGAGCGCCAAGATCCGATGCATTGAGCACCCCACCGTAATACCCTGAACGTCGTTTCGGCTTCAGATTTAAATTAATCGCAGAGTTGCCCGGTTTTTCGGTAAAGCGCGGGAAGGGAAGAAATATTTTTTTTTGGAATTAGCATAAAGTGAAAGAAATATAGAAAAGAATGTATTCTTTTTTTTATTTAAATAAATCCTTTCTCGACGGCCTGGAGGGTGGCTCGCCACCTTGGGCCGGAGGCCCAAGGGTGGCCAAACCCACCCTCCAACCCTAGCCGCCCACCTCTTTCCTCCCCTATTTCGCAGCCCTCCCTTCCCTTTCCCTTCCCCAGCCGCCACCCTCCCCTCCCTTCCCATGGGTGCCGCCATTGGTGCAAAGGAGAAGAAGGAGGAGAAGGAGAAGGAGAAGAGAAGGAAGGGAAGGAAGAGAGGAAGAGGAGAAGAAAAAGAGGGTGATCCCAAGGTTAGCTAATTTCCTCACCCCAATCCCTTTGTTTTATGCTGTATTTAGGTTCTTGGTCCAAGTTTTGTGGGGATTAGCATTTTAGAAACCCCGATTAGAGAATCCCCTCCTGCACTCAGAGATTGATTCGTGCGCTTAGACCCTAATACGATTTTTCCCGAGGGTCTCCCAAAAGGAAAACGTATAGGACGACGATACGCATCTAATGTATTTTTCAGATTTATTGGCCGCAGAATCTAGTCGCACTCAGATCTGGAATCTCGCTGTCCATCGTGGTTGCGCATGTGACAGACCACTGCTCAGATGGGAATTAGGATAGTAGATGAATTCTATATTTTTGGACACCATTGAGAAAGTTGTAGGAATTTAGTAAGCTAGATTCTGTATAAAAATCAGAATTTTTAGAGCCATACTGTTGTTGGGAAGCTTTTGAACCTGACAGTCTCCGACCGACAAAACAGAGGATGTTCTCTGCTTTGAGCATTTAGTTACACCATGCTAAGAACAAAATAAAAATATATGATCTACATGAAAAGTGTAGGTATTTAAGTGAGGAATCCAGATATATATATCTTTGCTGTGATTAGTTTTATACTTTTAAAGATATGAAATGTTAAGCACACACACAGCAGTGGGATTAGTGTAGAACCGTTACGCGAAAGGTTGTTGTGGGATTTGGGCTTAGCGACACCTTTGCTTCTTAAGATTCATTTTGAGTGTTGTTGTATGGTTCTGAGGTGTACTTTTGAACAGGTGGTTTTGCTCCGATCGACGTGATTGCGTCGTCACGGTAGAGGCAAGTAAATGTAGCGGTTGTGCTACGCTTAACTCGTTATTCTTACTACTTGCAATATACATGTTTTTCATAACTTGAAGTTATATGCCATGGTTGCATGTTTTATGGATGAGGTCGTGGTAGCAAATTAATATTCATTTTTGCCATGCGTTGGAAGAGTTGTTGGTAGTCATGTGGTAATTTGCTTAATGAGCCAAATGCGGAATATGAAAATAAACTCAAGGTGGACATATTGATAATTCCTTGTGGTTATATTCATGATGATCATGTTGTGGTTTATGTGGTAATGGTCTTATAACACAATGGTATTGTGCTTAATGAGACACATGTGGATTATGAGAAAATATTCATGATGAGTATGTTGTTGACTTTCGTGGTTAAATTCTTGTGGTTTATGATTATCATATCATTCATGACATATCATGACATTTGCATTGTGGATGTCGCCGCTTATAGCCGGGACCGTACCGGTACAACATCGTGCATTGCCGTAGCACGATGCATACTTTTACCTTGTTGGGTAAAGGTGCAGTGGAGCATAGCATACATATGCATTACATTGTGGAAAGATCATTTGCATACTTATGCAAGATATTGTGGTGAAGTTATTTTTGCAAACAAACGCAACTTCATAGTTGCAATGTGGAAATTGACTCATGAGAGTCTCTTGTGGTATGAGTAATGTGGTTGTGGTTGTGGAATGGGGTTCATCCCTTGTGGTATGGTAGAGGTTGTGATTGTGGCATGAGATTCTTCTCTCCTTGTGGTAATTGTTGATAGCAATTGTGGATGCGAGAAATAGTAAAGTTATGAGGTAAAACATGTTAATATTTTATTGTCATTGGTAGTGGTAGTGGTGAATAATATGAAGCAGTTGATCAAGATTCAATTGTTATTATTTTACTATCATTGGTAGTAAATATGGTTGAGGCTATAATTGTGATCATTATGGGAATGGGATATTGATGCTTTATATCTTCGTAGTTTAATTAGCTTGTAAATTAATGTGGATTCACATTATGGATGTGGACATATGGATACTTTAATGATGTTGCATATTTGTTTGTAGTCTGAATAGCCTGTTAAACAGTTTGCTTGCTGAGATTTTTATCTCACCCTTGTTTCCCCCTACAGTTGATTGTTGAGCATTCATGGGATGGGTAGAGCGGCACCACAATAATGCACTTGGTTCATCAACTCATGTTGTAATAAAGTCGATGAAATTCTAGCCAAATGCTTAACTATTTGTGGATGATTATGTTATTTAATAAGGATGGACTTGTGAACCATTCTTTGATTAATCTGCTAGAGGTTGTTTAATTATTGAACTTGTTACCGTTATCTTTATTCCCTTAGTTGTTTATGCTTCCGCTTAATGCTTCTTGTCTAGAGATGTTGCCGAAATAATTTATCTTGAAATTTTTGGCTAGCTGTAGAGTGGTTTAGTAGCATTCCAGGGTAATGTGGGTCCTGGGGTGTTACACCCACCTCTTTAATGTTTAGAGCTTGTCTTTGGGTCAAGAAAGGCAAGTTTAAACAAAGCAATGTAAAAAAAGATGTAATAATAACACTATGTTATTATGTAAAGCCTTTCTTTACTATCTCTGAAGGAAATCAAGACACCAAATGCTGGCTTTCCATTAAGATCACCTCAATCTCACTTTGTCCCAACTTCCATCTTTTCTGAAATCTCGGGGACGAGATTTTCTTAAGGGGGGTAGGTTTGTAACAGCCCCAGATTTAAGAAACAGTAATAATCTGCTTTATGAACAGTAATGGAATACTGTTCATAACATTACTGTTCATATTTGAAATTTGGATTTGTTGTTACAAATTAAAAACCTTCCTTTTCTAGTTAAAAATCCAAAACCTATTTGAAGTCTCAAAGGAAATACAAGATAGTGCTTGTATTATGACTGGGAAGTATTTTTATTAAAGCCTGGATCAATTATCTTGGCCAACAATAATTTTTGTTGAATTTTTAGAAATTATTTTGCCTTGGAGAAAAATATTTGACTTTAAATAAACCTATTTGGGATAATTAAATTATGTATGTATTTTCAAAAGTGAAACAGTAATTTTCAAATTTTATTTGGGGAATATATCATCCCAGTAGCATTCTTGTAAAATTTCATGATTTTACAAATTTATCTACTATTTTAAACCCCACCAAACTTTTGGGAACTTTAAAATGAGTTAGTCAACTCTTCCTGCCTAAACTCACCTTTGCAATCGTAGCAACCGAGCTTAAGTGCTTTGGGTCTAAACTCGCAACCGGTCGCACTCGACACGTTGCATACGTGCCCAAACCTATAGCTTAACGTGAGCCGCCGATGTCTTGATGGATGGCCGAGATTCGCTAAGCCGCATGGACTTCCACGCGCGCTGGCACTTTCCACCGCTGGATCTTTATCCAACAGCCCTCCCATCTTAATTCAAAACTCTAACGCGCTCCAATCCTCCGTCGTTAGATCTTAATGAGCGTGCGATTCATTGTGCCGCTCGTCACCCAACATCACATTGATCTCGAGCCCTTGATCTAATTTGACGATCAAGGGTGATTGTGCCGCTCGCCACCCGACCTCAACCCAATCTCCACCGCTGATCTTAATTCAACCGCCGCTCTTTTCGCTTTTTGAACTCAAGGGCGCGATTTATTCCCTCGGCCGTTGATCTCCATCCTACGGTGCCCTTTTGACCGCGTGCGCTTAGGGCCCGATCTTCATAGGACCGTTGGATTCTAATCCAACGCCCTCTTTGAATGTAACCTTCGTTACCAAGGCTCCATTAAATCTCCACCGCTCGCTTGAGATCGCATGCCCATATTAATCGATATCGCTTAAATTCTTTTAACCCTCTATTCATCGTGAGCGCCATTTCTAATCTGACGGCCGATGTTCTTTCGCGTGTTAGAGTCGCGCAGGATCATGGTGACATTGGGACCCACATGTCAAATGTTGCCTCTCTTTCTTTTGCCTCTGTATGTCGCCGCCATTTCAGAACAGAGGAGAGGATTTATCCAAAGATTATGCAACTAATTTTTGGATGTTTAGCCCTAAATGGACACCTCATCAACTCTAGACCCTTCTCCTTTGCCCCGTAGCTCAACCTCTATATATAACCCTAGCTTTTGAGTTGTCGCCATTGTTGACCACCGAGCTTATCATCTTCCATTGCTGTCCAGTGGAGTTTCTTGCTCCTACCCTTTGCTTATCCATCCTAGATGCTTGTTTCACTTTGTGATATAAGCTTAACATCTTTTGTAGGTTGAACCCGAGCTTATTTCTCTCCTGATCAAACTTGGTTTTAGGAACCTTCAGTGCTGCCCTTAGCCTGGTAAGCTAAAACTGTGAGTTTTGTTATCTTGAGCATCTTAGGGACCTTAACAACTCACATGAATCATTCCCTTGAATATTAGTGACTTCAACTTGCTTTAAACTGAAAAGTTAGTTTTGTAACTTTTCGGTCTTTCATATCGCTTTGAAGGTTCTAGGTTTCTCCTGTCAACCTATTGTCTTAGGTAGTTTTCAACCAAACCCTAGTAGCATAATAAGTTATTCTTTTGATCTTTCTTATCATCTACTTAATCTTGTAGCGTAGATCGATCTGTTTCTCTATTGTCTGCTCAAATTGACAACATAGATTTTTCTTTAGCTTTTGTAATCTAACCGATTAGAGTTGGGTTAGGTTAGCTTGGGATGTTGATTACCTTAAAATATCAAGCTGCTTCTTTCGAATCTTTGCTTGACCTATTTTCCTTTTCCCATAATCAGTAACTGTCATGTTTTCATTTCTTTTCAAAATCAAACCGCAACTTTGATCTAAATTTTAGTTGCTGTTATTTAAAGACTGTATATGATAATATGGGTTATTATTTTATTATTAGGGTAGATATAGCTTAAGCATACTGTTAAACATGTATTTCTATATTAATCATACATTTTTCTTTCACCGCACTTGTCACAATTTTGTGTTCATTGGATTTTGTTGTCTCTTTTAGAATCTGGTTCTTCCAAGTCTTTGAAACTATTTCGAGCAACCCGAGCCTGCATAAGAAGTTTATTATTATCAAGGCAAGCATCCTCTTTGCACCATGTTGATCCCAAAGTTTCATACAATAGATTTTCAAAATACAAGGACATCTCGTTGCATGCTACTTTTCTCAAAATACAAATTGTGATCTGTTAGTAGTTAGTTATGACCTAACACCGTGGATTATCTTAATTATAACCATACACTCAAACCTAGAGTAGTACTGTATACTACTGTGTTTATTTTCTAATTTGCTTAGCCATGCGATCTAGATAACTTTAAGGTTTGACAAGATTACCTTGTCAAACATGGGAACCACAAATGAATTTTAGTTATTTTAAACTCTTTGTCCAGCTTTATTTACATCGAACTGAATTTTAAATTTCAATTGGTCCGACAAGAGGATGCTAGTGGTGGTGCCTTGTGCACGAGATTGGGAAATGTGGTGGACTTGTTCGACCTATTTAAGGACCGAACTCGATTATTCAATTCAAGTCCCTATGTACTTCCATATGCAGTATGGGCGCTGCTTGGTTAAGTAAAGAGTTAGTGCTATTGAGCCGAAACAGGGAGTAAGGATATGTGTATTGATCTTGTATGGCATAGATGCTTTGGTCTATGTACTTGCGTTTTATGTCATGTGAGCTTGTATGTCAATATCGATGTTCTTAGAAGGGTGAGGGCGTATATGTGCTCCGCTGCATGTACGCACCTTAAAGATGCCGATTGCAATCTACTATGGGTAGCGAGCCCAACGCATTACTTCTTATGGTTGGATCGGCATTCTGACGCAACATGTGTGCCCTGCTAGACAGATGCTATCGACGTTGTTTAAGCGAGATCGGTTCACACATGGGTATCCAACTCAATAGTGTTAGCTTGTTGAAAATACCAAATCTTAGTTTCCTGGCCGGCATACCAAAGGAAGTATGTCATCATTCGGAGGCATCCAAGGCAACGGGCTAACTAAGTCGTGTGGGTAAAGATGTACACCCTGCAGGTATCAAACTGTTCAATAGCCGTGTCCACGGTCATAGACGATAACTTGAATTGATGTCACCAGATAGGGTTTTGATTTACAAATCTGGTTTCGGTTTACGTTCGCATGAGGGAATTCATGCAATGTACTGCTTTTAATTATTTCATTTACTTACTGTTCTAGTCCAACTTTGATTTATCAAATGGCTTTGACAAAATCTAGCATTTGTAGGTTAAGATGTACTGCTTTATGCAAAATTTAACCATTATACCTTCCTGTTGCAACCTTATGCATGTATAAATTCTACTCCTTTGAATAGGTTCTAATAAACACTTTCTTTTATTAGTTTGTGTAAGTCTTGCCGAGTACCCTCCGTACTCAAGTGGCTATAACCTAATGTTGCAGGTGAGGACGGTTATTTATATGAAGTGCCCGTTAGCGTCGATCAGGGTGACGCTAACGAGTAAAGCTACTTCTTTCCTCCACGCAATCGCTCATGTGGATGGGGCCATTGGTGGATGTTGTCGCTTTATTTTGCTTCCACGTTAAACTTTTGTAGTGACCAAGTCACATGATAATGTAGTACTAAACCGAAAGTTGTAAACTTATGTTTAATTATTTAAATGTATGACTTGTATGTGTATGATACAATGTTGTTGAAGGATATATGTGCAATGGTCGTTGATCCTGGGAACCATTGTGAGACATATATCCGAAGTTCAATATTGGATCACACTTATTAAACTTATGCTTTTAGTATGATCCTTACCAAAGGAGCGCACTGCTCTTAAGTAAGAATTATGCTACAAGATAAATTTAATTAATTACATTTCCAATATTCCGGGCATCCACAAATGTTGGTATCGAGCATACGCTGCTGTAGGTTAGAGGTAGCATGGCCAAGTAATTAGAGAGTCTTCGAGAAAATTATTTTCAAGCGAGAGTATAATTTTTAAAGCTTAAGTATGACATCTTTATTTCTTATCTTCCTTAACATCAATTCTTGTCCCAACTTTCTGGCTGGCTTTTCCCAAAGTGAATTGTTCTCTTATCTTGTCTTTTGTCTATAGATGAGCGGGTGGTATTTGGTCAAGGAAACCCGAGTGAAGAGGTGGATGGATTTCACTGCTATGGATATGATGTGGCGAGCCAACTTCACTTACCACCGAGTATGCCATCTATCGACGAGATCGAGGACCGTGGATGGAGGAGTACCGCGCTTCATCAACGTTATCGCTAGGCGGTAGCGTGCGGTGTTCCCATCGTGTCCAAGCACTTGCCACTTCTGAATCTATGGCGGTTCAGGAAGCTGCTAGTAGGATGATGAGCCTTCTTCATCATGATTTGACGGGATTGTCTCAACCACCCTATGATCACTTCCGAATCAAGGTCCTAGTGCGTATGAGCATGTTCGATGAGATACGCTTTGGGGAAGACCTCAAAGCGATAGTTGGCGAGGATGGTCCGCATCATGGACCGATCCATCGCCGCCTTGTGAGGGAGTTGTGGGAAACTCGGCATCGCCTTAATGAGGCCCGTGAGTACTGCTACTTGAGTCAACATGAATCGCGTTCCTCGCAACGCGCTTTATGGTGACAACGAGATCTCTCCCGCCGCCGCCGCACCACCACTTTACCGACTTCCGTGTGTAGCCGGTGCATGCTCGTTTATGGACAAGTGCGCTGCCCGATGATCGCAGTTTTCCTCGCACTCGCGGATCGCACCTCCCGGAGGTCATCAACCACTTCGGTTCCCGAGGCGCCTTTATTAGCCCTTTGATCCTATTGACACGGGTTCCCCGAGCTCATCTTACAATGAGTTTCCGTGAACTTTAACCGTGATCTTTATGCTAGCACCTCGACGATGAACCCTCGTGGATAGGTGTCTTTCGCTTAGCTGTTACCTTTAAATAAATGTAATAGGGTAGTGGTATTTTGCAAAGAATATGTAAGTTCGACTTTTGGCTTGTATTATGACCATTATGGCCAACTATTATGTGCTACCGAATCGAATTCCTTTTGATGTATCTATAAAGTTGTGGTTTGGTGTTAATTTGAATGCATGGCATAACATGATGCATTATATGTACAAGTGTTTGCTCCTTTTCTAATTATAACCTTGTTTGTGTTTCCCGAGTATATCCTTGTTATGTTGTTAACCATTGTGTGGTAACAGGATGACAGGACCCACTACTCGTGCGCAAACACAACAAGGGAAGGGTCTTTCAACTTCGCCTCATTCTCGGGAGGCGATCAACCTCTAGTTCTCGTGGTCCTCAAGGTGGTCCCCGTGAAGAGGAGCTTCCTCCACCACCCACTATGGCTGATGTGCTCATGCAAATTGAGCGCAACAGAATGGACAAGACGTGAATATTAGAACAAATTGCGCGCAATACTTCTTCCACTACTACCCCACCGCCGAGCAGCGCCATCATGTGCGGGAGTCTCATCAATTTCAATGACTAACCCACCGGTGTTCTCCACTCTCAAGATCCCATGGAAGTCGAGGACTGCTCCCACCATTGAGAAGAAGTTATTGATTGCTCAATGTTCCGAGAGGATAAAGTCCTCTTTGCCGCTTATCACCGGATGGAGCGGCTAGCATATGGTGGGATAATCTTCTTGCCATTCAACTCGCTGGACACGCCCCTACTTGGGATGAGTTCATGGAGGCCTTCGTGAAGCCCATATTCTGAGGGAGTCATGATAATCAAGCAACAGAATTTCGCTCTCAAGCAAGGGCAAAAGTCTCAGGATCGAGTATCCGCATGAATTCAACTTCCTTGCCGATATGCTCGATGATGTTTCGACCGACCTTCGTCGTCGAAACCGCTTCTTGAATGGGTCGTCGAGGAGTCGCAGATGGTCGTAGCTTTGCATGACTTCGTAAATTTCTCCCATCCGTCAACAAAGCCATTGTTGCCGAAAGCAAGAGCAAGGCTTTGGAGGAGTCACGCAGCGGCACAGAGGACTACTCGGGCCATTCCTAGTGGCGCTTTGTCGAGGCCTCGCATGTGGTTGCCTAGACCTCCGCGGCACCAGCCCATTTTCACGAGGCCGGCAGTGTTTGCACTCGCCCATCTCCTCCCACTACTCACCGAGGCCTAGTGGAAACCGCCACCGGTGTCGCATCGCCGTGCCGAGTCATATGCTATCATTGTGGGCGCCGGGCATTTCGCCAATCGCTGTTATGCCAAGGCACAAGGGATACCTCCTATTCACCCTTCTCCAGCCATTGTGCGTCCTGCACCACCTTCCCGATCGTGGTCAAACCCACCCGCCCAGCCGAGGTCGCGTGAATCGACATCACGAGGAAGCAAATGTCATTCCCGGTCGCCCTTGGTATGCTCCTCGTTAATTTCAAGATCGCCACTGCTTTATTTGATTCTGGAGCATCTCATTCATTTGTTAGTAGGCAGTTTGCTACTCAACATCAGTTAGATGTGCATCATCTTCATCCAACCACAATTATACCATCATCATCCAACCACAATTATCTATAATCAACCAATTCACATGCGCATGCAATGCAAATTCACAAATGCAACTTTTCTTTTGTCTTTGCATATACTAGTAATGCGGAGTATGCATCCGTTGATGCATACCCATGCTTGTGCCTTCTAGCACAGGGACCATAAGCCCACACTCCACAAGTGTGGGACCACAAGACCGTCCAATACATGACAGGGACCTCAAAATCAATGCTTGGTCACCACGTGACTAAGCCTCAAAGATGATAACATGATGCATATGAATCAATTCTTTTATCCAACATAAACATGTATTAGCTAGCAGTAACATACATGAATAAAGAGTATACTCATACTTCTAGCAGTCATGAATAGTGACATACACATCATTCTAACATCCATGAGTAGACAATATACACAAAATACCAGCAAACATGAACAACCACTTTTAATTATTCTATCACTATTTGTACTTGCCTCAACCGTACGAAGCTTGATGATGCGAAGAGGGCGCTGCCCCCGGAATCAAACCACCTAAATAAATATAAAAATCACACTAAGAGGACATTTCTTTACAAGACATTGCTAGAAATAAGTACACGACGAACTACGCTCCCTAGCGCAACCCAAAACACCAACTTCTATAGACATCGATCTGTCCCAACTTCTAAAATTCATAACTTTTCATATACTTATCCAAATCTAGTGTTCTTTGATTATCCTAAAAGCTTATTAAATTATCCACATAAACTAGTTGGTGATATTTCCAGATTCTGTCATCCTCTACCCCTACCAATCAGATTACTAAAACTGCTAAATCCCGTCAGAGGTTCTGGACAGCGAGACTAAATATTACATAACTTTCAGTACAATTATCCAAAAAATATGTTCTTTAGTTCTCTGAAAACCTTACGAACATACCTAAAACTTCTGTCTTGGTGAGATCTTCTTAATAATTCATTAACTATTTGCTAATGACTGATTAACATTGACTGTCAGAATTATGATAGAACCACACAACAGCGGCGCAACGAAAATCATATCTCCTGATCCACTCATCCAAACGACCTGATCTAAGAACCTACTGAAAGCTACCGACGTTATCTACAACTCTCTAGGAGATGGCCATACCAGATTTCGAAGCTAATAGCCCTAAATCAAATGGATACTACAGACTGCCAGAGAACCGATCTAAAACCGACATTACCTAAATACAAAATTCCGCTACTAAATGAACGAATTCGGGATTACCCTTAGAGAACCATTGAAGAACACAAATACTAGCCCACGATCCCTCCCCTGCCCTTCTCCCTTCTCCCCCTTCCTTCTACTTCCTTCTTCTTGGCCAGCCACCATAACTTCGTCGGCCACCACAAGGGCGATCTCCTCCTTCCCCCAACTTGGTCGGCAGCGGGAGGGGAGTTCTTGGTTAGCAGCAGCGGGGTCACCAGGGGAGGAGGCGCTACTAGAGGGAGGGGGCGCAGGGGGTAGGGGAGTGGCGGCCAAGGGGAGTGGGAAAGGGGGGTGGTGGCCAAAGGGGGAGGGGTGGCGCCTAGGATTTCCCCAAGGCCTGCCCTCCAATAATGGGTTAAGATTGTCAGGGGCCAAGCCCACAAACCTAGGTTGTCAAAAATATGCAAAAAAAAATCCCTCTCTAAACTCTAGTTAAAACCTTTTTCTAATTGGTTCTCCTCCCTAAATTCTTTTCTTCTTACTTAAATAAATTTAGGGTATTACAGTTCCACCCAATATGTCTCAAAATTTTCGGAGACTATGCTTTCTCTCTCATGTCCCGTCCTCGATGACCATGCTCTAATCGCATGTAGCAAATCACTACCTTAGTAGTATGTTGTTGTTGCCAACATATTTTAGTTCATAATTTTAAGTTAATAAAACTAACCAGTGTGACTTTCTCACAATGCCTATGACTGGGGCCGTGGTTATTCGAATATATTTAAAGACATTCTGCAGGGATTGTACACATTTACCCATAAGAGTTAATCATCTTATAATGTTTGTCTAACACACTTCCGGGGTGTGCGATTTAGTGATTAACACAAAGCTTTTCCAATCCGTAGACCTGACACTAAACCCGCTCCGTTGGGCTTTACCCTCAACAACTGCAAGATGTGCCCGCTTATGATACCCCATCCTAGGGATGTTCCCCTTTTATCGGAAACACCTTTAATGAGGACCTGTGGTTGTTAGGGAGTCATAGCCCTTCTGCACTTAATATAATATAGGGGATTGAAGAATCTAGACCCGTAATTATACGTTAATGGAGTATTTTGGTAATTAATAACAATCGTCGTATGGACTAACAATTTCCATGAGTTGGCAAAACAAGTTGAGTCCTATGATGTTGAAGACTTTGGGTGGCATCGTGAGTAGAGATTATCATCAAGTCAAGACTCGAGATGAAGAATGTCATCATATGTTGATGAGCATCAAGACAAGATCCCGAAACAAAAAAATCATCATGTATGGATGATATTCAAGACAAGATCGCAAAGTGAAGAAGATCATCATGTGTTGATGATATTCAAATCAAGATCTTGGAGTAAAGGAAATCATCAAGACAGTAACCCAGACTTGGAATGAAGATGGTCATTGTGAGACCCCGGTTTATTTAGCTTGTAATACTTAGCCTTCCATTGGCTCTAGCATCACAAACAAAATACACCGTGTCTCGATGGACATGTGCTTCTCAGAAATTGCAGCACACATACATCATACAAAAGCATGCATCAATTCCATACAACATAATTTAACAAGTCTAGCAAAAGGCATACATAATAATAAGTTATTACAGAACAGCCGACCGGCCAAATGGCATAAGTATTAAGCATCAGCGGAAGCAAAAGGTGCCATAAGATGGCTTAAACCAAAAGACGATCGGTTAGCCACATAACACCACAGGGAAACCGACCGGGCCGCTAAGCTAATCGCCCCACACACTGCCACAGCACAACTCACAAAAGTGAGGCCCTTCGGGCTCACCTTCTTCCTCTGCACACAACAAGCAATGCAGATGAGTACAATAAGTTACTCGCAAGTTGTATCAAAGGAAGCGGTTATATGGTTATTTGGACACATAAAGCAATTTTTATTTGCAATAATGTAATAGATTGAAGGCAATTTATCAAATCAGTTTTTAACCATTGAAATAACAGCGAGTACAATAAGTAACAAGTAACCACCTAGAAGTGACTAACCCAATAGCCACTACACATAGCATGAATCCCCGATTCATACCACCCGTCAAGTATTAATTTAAAATGTTGTAGTCTAACTCTTGAAAGACTTCCCCAAGCGTGTCCATAACCTAGGACGATGCTATTCGAATAGTTTTAAACCCTGCAGGGGTGTACCAATGTACCCACACTTCAGACCGCCTTTAAGCCACAATATTAGCACACTTCCAAAGGTATGCCGGCACAGCTAAGTCCTACGAGATATTTCCAATATTGTGAATCAACTACGAGTCGCTCGTATGGATAGAAACCCATACGCTTACATTGTAAAGCCGAAAAGACAACTACCCCGCAGGGTAAAACTTTTTGGACAACTACAATGCTCCCACACACAACCACCTCATTTTACCACAACGCAACACACACACGCCCTTCTGCGACTCGTAGCCAACACACGCCAAAGTACTCAGTCAAGAGAGGTCCTATACCCTCTAGTGTGATTAGCACGCAAGAATGCTTGGTTTAGTGTAACAAGATGTTCGGTCCTTGTTGACTCGAGCACCATTCCAGTCACACCCAAAAATCACACCATCTTACCAATGTGCCCAAGTCCAAATTGTTTTGTTTTCAGTTTTAGTTTTGCAACTTAAACATAGCACCAAGCTGAAATATAGAGATTATAATAAGTTTATGTGATCAAGGTTATCGACAAGTCGATAACCGCCCATTTCTACCGATAGCTAAGCATGGCTAAGCAACAACTCGTAAACTACTAAGTGACAAGGGTTCATCTAACGAACCCAAAATCACAGCAAGATAAACCTAGGCTCAGTAGTAGAGGATAAACATTTGCCTACTGATAATGCACCTACTGCGTCAACTATCGACAATAGTTAAAACAACATAGCAATGCATACATAGAATTTGTAAACAATATATTAAAATTTGAAAATAGTAGGAACAACATGATCAAATGATGCTACATCTGCTTGCCTTGCTGGAGTGCAGGGTCTGATAGCTGTGGCTCAAAATCAATATCAATAATATCTTCGGAACCTAACGCGAAAAGGCGATAAAATCGATAAGAACGAAGAACACCAAATAAACTTCAACAGCAAAAGACATCCAAATCTAATGAAATTTATACAGCAGCAAGAAAATGATTTTAGATAATTTTTAGAACAAGAATCATGCAATTCGGATTTAGCATGCAAAAGTTATAGCTAAAATACACTCTCTCAGCCTATTTAATCAACTAAATTAATTACTGGTACTGTTCATGACAAAAATTTCTAGAATGATCTAGGGCCTGAAATTTTTATGACAGGTAGGTTATGATATCCTAATGACAGCAAAATCGAGTTTACTAAATTTGGAGTTATAATGATTTACTTATGATTTTTCTAAGTTGTAAATCTAGCACATAACATTTTCCAGTAATGAAATCCTGATCAACACTTATTTCATCTGAAAGTATACTAACAGAGGAATTTAACAAAATTGATTTTGCACAAATTGGAATTATACAGCAAAAGATATGCATTTTACAAGGTTTAATTCATTTTCTAGAATATTCTAAAATGGTTGATATCAAGTTATTAGTGTTTGTAAAACTTTCTATTACCGAAACTTATATAAATGCATTTTTAGATTAAACTTTAGTTAAACATGAATTTACCCTAACTGGAATCAACTAAAAAGGAATTAAAGCAATTTAGTTATGCATTTTCCAAGTTTTCCTTGAATTTCAAGAACATTAAATAATGGCATAAACGAATTAATAATGCTTATAAAACTTTCTGCTGTAAAAACATGGCTAAATGTATTTTTAAATTAAACTATAGTGAAACATGAATTTAATGCAGTTGGAATCATCTAAAAAGGATTTAAAATGAATTAGTTAAGAATTTCTAAAGTTTAAAACAATTTTTAGTTGGTAAATAAATGCTTCCCGAAATATAAACAAACTTAACAGAAATAAATGACGTGGACGAAACTAGGCCTTAGATGCAAAATCTAACGGCCCACGCGCGCTGGGAATAGCGCACGCGTGCGATTCCAAAAAGTTTACGAATCCAAAATCTAGATCCAACGGCCCGCGTGGATGGAGACATTCGGACCTCGCGAATGCCTCGGCCATCCACAGCCGCAGATCTTGAGATGAGCGGCTCAGAGCGCACTTCCCTTCGGGGAGTCCGAACAAAGATACGATCTCACCGCCCATCGCGAGATGGACGATTCAGAATGATTAGGAAACCGGGGGGTCCGAAAGTCCCATAGATCTGGGCCGTTGATCACAAGATCGACGGTCCACGCTTAACGAAGCGCTACGCACTCACCCACGTGAGTTTAAATGCGCCGGGAGGGGTTTAATGAGCGGGTCCACATGTCAGTGAGACAAGGGACCAATTAGGACAGCGATTAATTACTAAAAATCAATGATTAGTGATGATTAGCAATTAATGTGTCCTAATGATTTTTGTACCGAGGTGGATTTTAAGAGGTTGGGGGCCCCCCTAATAGTGACCCAAGGGTTATCTCCGACAGCCTATTAATACTAATCCCTGATTATCAATCATTAAGCATTAATGATGTCCTAACGGTGTTGATTTAGGCCAACGGGGGTTTTTAAGAGGTCAGCCCACCGGTCGCTGGGCACAAAGGCGCTTAAGACAATTTAATTAATCCCAATGATTACCAATGATTAAGACATTAAATGTGTCTTAATGACCACGGCACAGAGGGAGCTTCGTCCGGCAAAAACCGAGCGGCAAAGATGAGCTCGTCGCCGGCGGCTCCGGCCACGGCGACGCAATTTTAAGACCAAAATGGGTTCGCAATAGTCTTGCGATCCCGATGGTGGTGACCTCGCCGACGGCGAAGGTCCACAACGCCGTCTAGCCGGAAAAAAAGAGGGTGACAAGATCGGCCGAAAGCGAAAAAATGATCAAAAGCTCCGCAACAGTCCAAAGAAGCGTGTGCCACAGCGTCTAAGGACTAATAAGAAGCTACTTTGGCCAAGAAGAGCTTCAAAGATGGCCGGAGATGGTTTGACCACGGTGGAGCTTACCGGACCCGAGGAAGAAGATGTGAAATCAGAGACCTGAGCCAAAATGAACACCACTGGTGGTCAAAATAGCTACATTATAGCCCATAGAAGCTTCATGAGCAAGTAATTGAGAAAAGGAGCACTCACCGGAGCTGAGGAAGAAAGGGGATGGTTTCAGCCGAATTTGAACAAACCCCAAATTTGTCAAATCCTGTGAATGAAACCCAAAATTGAGTGAGGAGAAATGATTAGGGTGCTAAGGAGTTCAAAAGGGTACAAGAAAAATTGAAGATAAACCACTGGAACACCAAGATCCACAATTGAGCTTCTCGGACCAACAATGGTGATTTGGTGTTTTTGGTGTATTAAGCTCCAAAAATGAAGAAGGAGCTAAGGGTGGTATAAAGGAACACCAGGAAGGGATTTTGGGACCTATATAACGTTTGGAAAACTAGGGTTTGGCAAAAGGAGCCTTTCGGGAGACATTGGCTTAGGGCGCAAAATGTGGACCGAAAAGAAGAAGTGATGGGGATGTAGGAGTAGGGTGAGATCGTGGCCAAAAGTGCCCTACAACCCCTAAATGTCGACTAGGAGTGGCTGTCGGGGGAGCACGAGTTGACAAGGCCATGCCTCTCTCTGTTCACGCACGGCTGGAGGTTGAAGATGACCAGAGAAAAGGCTCGGGCGATTATGAGCCCTTGGATTTTGATCGGGCGCTGATATCGCACCACGTTTCTGAGGTTTAAAACAAAGGAAGAGATCGGGAGCCCTTGGATTAAAAATGAACGGCTCAGATCGCTCCACGTTTCTGACGTTTAACACAACAGAGGAGATCGCGAGCCCTTAGATCAGAAATGAACGGCCGCGATTAAATGTGTCCTTCGGAGGTCCGAATGTTCTCAGACAATCTGGACGGTTAGATCAAGATCCAATGGTTCAAATGGTCAGCGCAATCGCGGGGTCCGAATGTTCACGCGAACATGGGCCGTGCGATTAGGATCCAACGACTGAAAAGAGGCGCGCGCCACTGAGCGAGCCCGGGTGCGTTTAGTTGGTTCGTTCGAGTCCATTGGCTCGAGCCCGAGTCTGACTCGAACCCGAGGAACAGTGAATCAGGTTTTTGGATTTTTAAAATGGGCTGAGACTTAGGGGATTTCTTTGAGATAGCAAAACAACTCCAAAAATTATAAAATTTTTACTGGAGCTTTCTAACTCAGATATTATCTTTGTGTAAAATTCTCAGAGGTTTTTATGCAGTGAAATGTCCTCCAAAAATTCTGTAAGGTTCTAGAATAGAGTTTGACTAAAAGTCAAACAGGTTTGACTGCCTTCTAAAAATATTCAAACAATTTCTAAAAATTGTGAAATTTTTCAGAGGGGTCACATGCCATCCCAGGAACTTAGGAAAAATATTTCCAAAGGATGATCACAAGATTTGAGATGAATGTTTTTGGAAGACAAGGTTTTGGGATCAAAAGACTTGTGGCTTTGTATTTCCATAATTCTTGTACAGGGATTGTTTAGAACATACAGGAAATACATGATGTAAGAAAAAGTTTTAATTTCTACTCATTTTCTTACATTTGAAACACAAGTTCAAAATTGGGATGTTACAGTCACCATCAAGTGATCACTCCAAGATGGATGCTCAAGGCAAAGGTATGACTAGCGTAGGCTAAGAACGTGTTCCTAGTCTTTTACTGGTCTTGGTGTTTGGCTGGAAGACCGAATCGCTAGTATAGGTTGTTGTACTATTAAGAGGGGTCTTGACCAGTAGCTTGCAGTGTATCTTGTGTTGATATCTCAATCCTACTTGCTCTAGCTCTTCTAAGCATGATGCTATTGTTTCCAAATGTGTTTTGCAAATAGTTGAGGCTCATGCATAATCATTGTAGCATGTGACTTTAGTTTGCAAATGTGTTTTGTAAATGGTTTAAGTACATGTACCAAATTCCTTGTGGTGTAATCTTAAAAGTCAGAAAATGTGTTTTGCAACTTGTTTGCATTGTGCATCAATTTGCAAATGTGTTTTGCAAAATTAAGTTGAAGCACTTTGCAAAATCAGCTTTTGTTATCTTTGACCGGACTGACCGCAGTGGGTTGCCTGGATTGACTGGAACCCCAGTCTGAGTCGGGCGGTCAGCTTTTTCCAGAGAGTCTCCATTTAGTTCACCCCTTCCCTGTTTCGGCTATCCGGACTGACCGCAGTTAGAGGGCTAGATTGATCGTACTTTTGAGTCATTGGTGTGGTCAACTTTTTCCAGAGAAGATTGTTTTTGTAACTTGCTACTAATTTCTCCATGTCGGACTAACCGTAGTGTTGTCACTGGTCAGACCAGAACCCTGGACTAACCGGCGCGGTCAGCTTTTTCCAGTAGCATGTTTTCTCCTAGTTTGAAAATCCTTGAACCCGGTCTGATTGGATCCTGAGTGAGCGGACTGACCAGACCTGGTCTAACGGACAGACTCTGTAATCAATGATTACTGCAGAAGTTACTGTTACATAGTAGTCCGGTCTGGCCGGCCTTATACCTGTGGTCTAACCAGCCTTCCTGCTATTTGCACATATTCTCCTCCAATGGGTAGTTTTTGTGTGTGGGTGCATAAATACCCCTTATGGCTGATTGTGTAGGAGATGCGGATACCATTTTCATTCTCCTATAGCAAAGAGCAAGCATCTCCTCTCTTTTGTGCATGTGTTACAGTTAGTGATCTTAGAGAGAAAATTCCTAGTGCATGTGTTGCATTAGGTGTTGGATTTTGTATCCCTTGAGCTTAGATACTTGATTAGTTCAAGTGAGCACCTTCGACTTGTTACTCTTGGTGTTTGCCGACACCTAGACGGCTTGGAGGAGTTGCGCCGGTGATCTTCTCAAAGAAGGTTGTGTGAAGGGGAGTAGGTCTTTGCATCAAAGCTAAGTAGAGTAATAGGCCAAGTCTATCGCATAACTAGACTTGTTGTTGCACGGCTTAGTAGTTTAGAAGAGAATACATGATTCGATTCTTAATCGACTCAGGCGAGACAATTCACCAACCCACTGCGTGTAATCTCAACCAACCACTCGCCCAAGTCTCAATCTTTTATAAGTACATTTTTCCTATTTCTAGTGGTAAGCCGTGTCACTATCCTACGGTTCAAAGTATCTAAGTTCTCATAATGGCAATGTTTGTGTCATATTCATGTTCAGTTACTAAGCAGTATCTAAGCACAACCAATAGTCATGTTCATTTATCAACAAGAGTTTTATTCATGTAATAAATATCCTTAGGGTGACAAGGTGTAATGGAGTCAATAAACATGGAAGGGATTCATAATGATAATCAACTTTGGTATAGCTAGACATCAACATTTAACGTAGCATTTCATAAATAATTGATGAGGACATCCCTACTACTACTACATCTTTCACTCCAAGTGTGCATGAGGCTGTTCATGAAGCACCAAAGGGTCTAATGACTAGAGCAAGAGCCAAGCTTCTAAACTAATGGGTGCTTTTGTTTCTTAAAGAATTTTCTATTGACTTTGATGAGAAGGGGATACTACCTCCTGTAAATACATTGTGTATTCTCAGGTCTGAGCATTGTCAAGACTTTAGAACCGAGAGGGAGGAGAAGGAGGCCGGAGCCAAAGAAATGGAGGAGAAGCCCATGGGGACCAAGCAAGGGGAGAGAAGCCCAAGAATCCAAACCCAATTCAGACCTCTCACAAGCCCAACCGAAATCAAACTCGGAATCAACTCAGAATTCAATTTGGATTCGGTTTGGGACAGCCCAACAGACCCGTAATTAAAATACCATAACTTTTACATACGAAGTTCGATTGGAGTGATCTTGTGCTTGTTTGAAATATTATTCCAAGGCCCACACAATGGATAAGGCCCCAACTTCAGAAACGTTACGGTCATGCCGCTATGACCGAAACAATGTGATGGTTGTAAATTTAGGTTTTCTTTTTGTGTGAGTTTGAGTCCAAAACATGTAGCGATGAGTTGGAGTCAGTTTAGACACCTTGTGGCTGACCCTAGGGGTTATATATACTCTTGTTTTGTGCCCTTATGGCTTAGACCATTATTTTCCAGAAATAACAGATTGCAAATTGCTCTTGTTCTTCCATGTTGGCCAAACCAACTTGAGGGGAATTGAGAGTTCCAAAATCAAGATCATTCAACCTTTCCGCTGGGAATTGGGAGCACGATGACTTCACTTGGTGATCGGTGAAATCAATGCGTGTGTTCTTGTGAATTATAGAGTGCTAATCCTTGCACAGGCACCAGAAGATCACTACGATTCAATAGAGGCATGTGAGTATTCAATCCTACATTGAGAAGATCAGGCAACCCCGCATCATCTTGGTATCAGAGCTCCATTTACTCGGTAGGATTATTTACCCTTAATATTAGATTGTTTTATTCTTGCTGTTCGTTTACCTGTAGTCCAATAAACCAAAAATTGCAATATTTAGCCCATTAGAAAATTTGTTTACGTGCTAATCATAGAGTTCTTTTGCGTAGCTTTATCATTGCAATCGCATAATCCACAAAAGATATTGGAATACCCAAAACGCTAGTGCACACCTCTCCTTTTGCTGTGCACCGTCCTTGTTGATTTTGGCTCAGTTTGGACACTCTAGTCACAAACCCTAGCCTCACTTCTCCTATTGTCGTGCGCCATCATTGCATGAGAATTGCTCAGTTTGGCAAACCTAGCCGAGCCTATCTCGTATTGGTGGTTTTGCAAACCCTAGCCACATCTTTATATTGTGTTGTGCGCCATAATTCGAGTACAATCTGTTTCGATTGTTGATCCCTTTTTCAAAACCGAGTAGCTCCTTTTGCCGTGTGCCATCCTTGTTGTTTTTGTTTCGGTTACCCTAATCCGAGGAGAGCTCAACCGAGAGGTGCTCTCTTGTTTCTTTATCCAAATCCGAGTGGTTTGGCCAAAACCGAGACGTAGAGCGAAACCGTTTTTCACACCGAAACCGAGAGGTGACCGAAGCAAAAACCCATACTGTTTGCTACAGTAAGTAATTTTGGTTACTATAGCCGTCTGTGATTTTGTTTAGCCGAAAGTAATTTCACTTATATCTTTTCATGTTTGAGACTAGCTATTGATAATTGCTTCTAGGGTTGTTCTTAAGTGAATTTACTTTGCTGAAATTTTGTGACTTGCAAATCAAAGGGAGAAGTCACACCCTATTTCGACCATTGCACAAGAAAATAAGAAAAGGCAGCAGGTCAAAAGTAAAAGCCACGGCTTGAAAAGAAATATATAAAAAAAGAAAGAAGAAGTTCAAATCGCATACATACCATACCACTTCTTTCCTTTGAGTTGCCCTAATAGCCGAAGGGGGGAGAGTTTGGTTCATGCGGTTGTGAGCAAAAAAAAAAGTGGAAAAAAAGCTTTGGCCAAACTTGGGAGGAGTGAACCCTAGTCCATAACTTCAGATTGTGTATTTCATCTCTTTGAGCAATCTTGTGCCCTTATATTCATAATCTTTGCAATTGGCTAGCGTATCTCCTAGTACTTGGTGCAAAACGAGCTAGCTTTTCATCTCAAAATTCACATTGCCTAGCTCATTCCATTATTTGCACTAAGTCATATTTATCTTTGCATATGCGTTCATACACTTCACTTAAACCTTTTGGATCAGCACCTAGGCAAAGTATTCTAGCTTGGATTATTACTTAGCTTTACAACAACTTGAATTTCATATTGCATAGGTTATACACTTCCATACCAAGCTCCACTATAAATTCGTTGTTGTGCAATTGTGATACACTCTTAAATTCACTTGATCATCACCTTGCTGTTGTAGCTACTACCAAGTGTAAGTTTTGTTTGGCCTCAATTTACTTCGGAAAGGTAAGAACTTTGCTTGGGAGAGGAAAGAGTGAGCTTGAGTGATTTTCCACACATCATCCATATACATTGTTGTTGTTTTTGTTTCTTTTGCATAACAAACCATGTTAGGTAGAGATGAACAATATGATGAGGAAGGTGAGATGAATGACCCACAAGTAGTCATCAAGCAATATCAATTTGGGGCACTTCGTGAGCACTTTTATCGCGAGTTGCACAAAGGGCTTGATCAACTCCATGAGAAGCATGACGCCTTCGCTGATCATATCGCAAAAGAAGTGCAAAACTTGGAGTTACAAGCTGATCAAAATGCATGGCAATTGCGGGATGACAGTGGAGCACTCACTAGGCTTATCCAAGCCCACAATGGAGGCAATGAAGCAAGTGTTCAAGGAGGTGAAACTACTGCCCATGCACCCCTTGAACCACACCATCGAGTGGCGGCCAAATTCATGCGTCCACCGCTGCCCCGAGGACGTGGAGAAGCTCTTGGAGGTCATGGTTGTGGCCAAGGCAGAGGCTGTGGTGGTGCTACACTTGGGCTAGATTGGGATGGTGATTTTGTGTTGCGTCGCAATGACAACTATCGTCGTCCACGCAATGATGATGATGGTTTAGGCAAGCTCAAGTTCTCCATGCCCAAATTTGCAGGTGGTACTGATCCCGAGGAGTATCTTACTTGGGAATTGAAGGTTGATAAGATTTTCCACACGCATAACTATTCCGATGAAAGAAAGATACAAATGGCATCTCTTAAGTTTGAGAGATATGTCTTGGATTGGTGGAAACAAGTGATCAATCAAAGAGCTGAGAATAGAGAAGACCCTGTTGTTTCATGGCAAGAGATGAAGCGTGAGATGAGAGCACATTTTGTTCCTCGTCATTATAAATGTGAGCTTTTTGATAAATTGCAGAATATGAAGCAAGGATCACACTCCGTGAAAGAGTACTATAAGGAGATGGAGTTAGCTATGATTCAAACAAAGGTTCAAGAACAAGATGAGCAAACCATGGCACGTTTTCTCTCAGGATTGAACCATAATGGGAAGTGTATTGTCAATTTCCAGCCTTATAACAATCTCTATGAGTTAGTGCATCAAGCTACAAAGGCGGAATGACAATTGCAAGAGGATGCTAAGTTTACAAGATCTTCTTCCTTCGCTGCTCGTACACCATCCAGTGAGGAAAATTTATGTCCAAATCACAAGTTAGCAAGAGCACAACTCCAAGTGGTGGTTCAAGCTTTCACCCATCATTTAGCAAGAAAGAGGAAGCCACTCCCAATGCAAAGAAGGCCACATATCCAGCAGCTAGTGGCACTTCATCGGTGGGTTCCACGGCGAAGAGTAGTGCTATCCAATGTTTCAAATGTCTTGGTCGTGGTCATATACAAAGGGATTGCCCAAATAACAAGGTAATGTTGATGATGGAGAATGGATGTTTTGATTCAACTAGTGAGGACGAAGGTGAGTATCTTACTGATTTTGAGAGATATGATGATGCACATTGTGAGGAAAAGGAGGAGGAGCATGAGGTGGTGTGTTGTGACCCGGGGTTGGTCCTATATTTGTGTGCACTCCATCGGTGTTGAGTGTACAACCAAAATACAACTATGAACAGTGCTGCAATCTTTTTCAAACATGAGCTCAAGTTAGCAAGGATGGCAAATTTTGCAAGGTAATAATTAATGGTGGAAGTTGTCATAATTTGGCTAGAAAGGAGCTTTGCACTAAACTTGGATGGCGATACAAGAAGCATCCACATCCACATCAGATCCAATGGTTGCATGAGCATGGGTCAATGAGTGTTGGATACACTGTGGATGTTGAGTTTTAGATTGACACTTATCACGACACCGTGGAATGTGATGTGGTGTCCATGAATGTATGTTACTTGCTACTAGGAAGGCCAATGCAATATGATTGTGCCGTGATTCATGATGGTAGAACCAATCAATACAAGTTCATGTCGAACAACAAGGAAGTAGTGTTGTGACCATTCAATCCTTCTCAAATTGTAAATGATAATATACAAAAGATAGAGGCACATGTAGAGAATGAGAGAGAGAGAGAGCAAAAGAGTAAGATTCCACAAAAGGTGAGTGAGAGCCACAAGCCAAAACCGAGTGGGAAAAGAAAGAATGAGGGAGAGAAAAAGTAAGTCATGGTAACCACCAAATCTGATTTGAGAGAGATGAGAGATGATCCCACTTTGATGCACTTTGTATTGTTGTACAAAGATGCATTGCTTTCTACTAATGACTTAAACATCTCTTCCTAGTGTTGTTTCTCATGTTTTGCAGGCTTATGAGGACGTGTTTCCGGAGTATGTGCCTGCTGGTCTACCACCCATTAAAGGCATTGAACATCAAATTGATTTGGTACCGGGAGACTCTCTTCCCAACAGGCCGCCATATCGCACAAACCCGGAGGAGACAAAGGAAATTCAGGGACAAGTGCAAACGCTTTTGGAAAAAGGGTACGTACGCGAAAGTCTTAATCCTTGTGGTGTTCCTGTTATTCTTGTTACTAAGAAATATGGTACATAGAGGATGTGCGTAGATTGTAGAGCTATCAACAACATTACCATTCGTTATCGTCATCCTATTCCTAGGTTAGATGATATGCTTAATGAATTGAGTGGCTCAACTATCTTTTCTAAGATTGATTTGCGTAGTAGATATCATCAAATTAGAATGAAATATGGTGATGAGTGGAAGACAACCTTTAAAACGAAATTTGGATTGTATGAATGATTAGTGATGCCTTTTGGTTTATCTAATGCTCCCAGTATATTCATGCATTTAATGAACCATGTTTTGAGAACTTTCATTGGAAAATTCATGGTAGCCTATTTTGATGACATTTTGATATATAGCCGCACCTTGGATGACCATGTTGAACACATTAGACAAGTGCTAGAAATGCTTAGAACTGAAAAGTTGTTTGCAAATCATGAAAAGTGTACTTTTTGCACTAGTAAGGTGATGTTCTTATGCTATGTTGTTTCAGCTCATGGAGTTGAGGTAGATGAATCTAAGATTGAAGCTATATGTGATTGGCCTACTCCTGTTAATGTTAGTCAAATTCGTAGCTTCCATGGGCTTACTGTTTTTTATCGTTGTTTTGTGAAGGATTTAAGCACCATTGCTACCCCCATTAAATGAGTTAACTAAAAAAGGAGTTCCTTTTGAGTGGGGAGAATCACAAGATTAAACATTTGTTGAACTAAAGAAGTGTTTGACTGAAGCATCATTGCTTGCTTTACTGGATTTCACTATAACTTTTGAGATTGAATGTGATGCTAGTGGAATTGGTATTGGTGGTGTTTTGATGCAAGATCGTAAACCCGTAGTATACTTTAGTGAGAAACTTAGCTGTGCTCAATTGAATTATTCTGTTTATGATAAAGAATTCTATGCTCTTGTGCGTGTTTTAGAGACATAGCAACATTATCTTTGGCCTAAAGAGTTTATCATACATTCTGATCATGAGGTTTTAAAACACTTGAAAGGATAAGCTAAGTTAAACCGTAGGCATGCTAAGCGGATTGAATTCATTGAAATCTTTCTATACATTGTTAAATACAAGAAAGGCAAAGAGAATGTGGTAGCTGATGCATTGTCTAGAAAGAATGTGCTCTTAACTCAATTGGATGTAAAGGTTCCTAGATTAGAGTGTTTGAAAGAATTATATGCTTCCGATCATGAATTTTCAACACCATATTCGAACTGCAAAGATGGAAAAGGATGGAATAAGTATCATATCCATAATGGTTTTCTTTTTGAACTAACAAGCTATGTGTTCCAGATTCATCCGTATGTTTGCTTTTGCTGTAGGAATCTCATGCAGGGGGCTTGATGGGACATTTTGGTAGGGAGAAGATCTTCATGATGTTGGCCGATCACTTCTATTGGCCAAATTTGATACAAGATGTTGAGAGGTTTGTTCAGCATTGTGTTACATGCCATAAAGCAAAATCAAAACTCAATCCATAGGTTTGTATACTCCACTTTTAGTTCCTAGTGCTCCTTGGGAAGATATTAGCATAAACTTTGTTTTAGGATTGCCTAGCACTAAGAGGAGGAGGGATTCTATTTTTGTAGTTGTGGATAGGTTTTTCAAGATGGCACACTTCATTCCCTGTCGTAAGAGTGACGATGCGTCGCATGTAGCTGACTTGTTTTTTAGAAAAATTGTGAGATTGCATAGCGTGCCTCGAACCATTGCTTCAGATCGTGATGTAAAGTTCATGAGCTACTTTTGGAAGACTTTGTGGGCCAAGCTTAGGACAAAGTTGCTCTTTTTGACAACTTGTCACCCACAAACTAATGGACAAACGGAGGTGGTTAACCATACACTCTCAATGTTGCTGCGGACAATAATCAAGAACTTAAAAGAGTGAGAAGATTGTCTACCCCATATGGAATTTTCATATAATCGGGTGATGCATTCTACTACTCAATTGTGTCCATTTGAGGTGGTGTATGGCTTCAAACTGATCACACCACTTGATTTGCTACCACTTTCATTGCAAGAACGTGCTAATATGGAGGCTTTCAAGCATGTTGTTTTTGTAAAGAAACTCCACGAAAAGACTAAAGAGGTAATTAGGGCGAAGATACATTCAGTTCCAAAATCAAGATCGTTCAACCTTTCCGTTGGGAATTGGGAGTACGATGACTTTACTTGGTGGTCGGTGAAATCAGCGCATGTGTTCTTATGAATTATAGAGTGCTAATCCTTGCACGGGAAATAAAAGATCACTACGATTCAAGAGAGGCACGTGAGTATTCAATCCTACATCGAGAAAATCAGGCGACCCCGTATCAATAATAATGAGCATGCAAGTAATAATTTCAATTGACATACTTTGCATTTGAAATGTAGGTTCAGCATGATCAATGGTAAGAACTTGCCTTGCTCAAATGTGTATGGCTCTTGGTCTTGACTTGAAGCAGTGGCGAGGTTTTCGGCGAGGTTCGACTCTATTTAACACAGAAACAACGATTTCAAATAAAAGCACATAACACAGATAAATTCAAAATAAATACAAATGAACTCTAAAAATTATGATTATTATACTATTTAAAAGATCTTGAATTGATACAAATTTAGAAATAAAAATCAATTGATTTTGATTTGAAATGAGAGAGAATGAGCTCTCCAAAGTTTGACCCGAGAGGAAATCCAAAAAAAAATTAGAAAATCCTTACAAGTGCGTCCCACTGGGATTTTTTTTTCTTTTTAAATTATTTTTATTAAAGAAAATCTATCATGACTGGCATGTGGGGTCCACTAGGGTTTTATTTTATTTTATATTTATTTTTAATCAGGACATCTCGATAGGTTGACATGTGGGGCCATGGTCCATTGGACCAGGTCCAGCTAACGGTTCACAAGACTGGTCAGAGACCGTGGTCCACGGTCTCGGTCTACAAACTAATTGTACTAATCCAGCATTTTAATTAACTAACTAATGGCGTAGGGCCCCGTAGGCAGCTAGTATGGAGCTCACTATCGGTGAGGCAGGGCTCAGCAGGAACCCAGGGGAAGCAAAATGGAACGTGGGCATCGTGGTGAAGCTAATGGTGGTTGTGGCGCGTCAAGAGGTGGCCCGAGGCGGCGACGCGACAGCGAGGCAATGTCGGTGCCACTATTGCTATAGGGCACTTCTACGCTATGGGGTTATTAGCAGCAAATATACGTGTGGGTGAGCTACTCCGCATTGCGGCGATGCTATCCACGACAGTAGCATGGAAGAAGGTGCACGGGCACAGCATCCGAGGCCTGTAGTGAAGAAGACGATCGGTGTGGCGGCGGTGATACAGAGGCTTAACGGCTACATGGTCTACCCTGAAAGGTTCACTGGAACGAGGCATATGATATGACACAAATAAAAGAGGAAGGGTCCCACCGGAGACGAGAAGGGGAAGAAAGGGCTCAGCAGTGGCACTATTCCGATGGCGAGGCGAAGAGGGCTCTGTAACATCCCAACTTTGGACTTGTGTTTCAAATGTAAGAAAATCAGTAGAAATTAAAACTTTTTCTTACATCATGTATTTCCTATTGTACCAAACAATTCTTGTACAAGGGATTATGGAAATACATTGTCACAAGTCTATTTGATCCAAACTATGATATCCCAAAAACAATCTTGTCAAATTTTGTGATCATCCTCTGGAAATATTTTTTCTAAGTTCTTGGGATGGTATGTAGCCCCTCTGAAAAATTTCACAATTTTTAGAAATTGTTTGAATATTTTTAGGGGGCAGTCAAACTTGTTTGACTTTCAGTCAAACCTCAAAACAGAGCCTTGCAGAATTTTTGGAGAATTATTCACAGTATAAAAGCCTCTGAAAATTTTACACAGGGTTAATATCTGAGTTAGCAAGCTCCTGTAAAAATTTCATAATTTTTGGAGTTATTTTGCTACCTCAAATAAATCCTTCAAAGTCTCTGTTCTAATTTTGAAGTCAAACCTAGTCTCACTGTGCTTTGGGTTCGAGTCGACTGCTCGAGCCAATTGACTCGGTCCACCAACTAACGCACTAAGCCTCTCTTTAAAACGCGCTTGGATCTCGTCCGTTGATTTCGATCGCGCGCCCACGCCGCTGTAAACATTCGGACCTTCCGGTTGCATGCGCGAATGTCGACCGTTAGATCTCCATCCAACCACTCGATCCTCCGAACCTTCGGACCCTCCGTTGTTGGTTTGAATCCAGCCGCTGGATTGAGATCCAACGCCGCTTGTCCTCTCGTTGTAAACCACGTCGCAACGTGGGGCAATCTGAGCCGTTCATTTCTAATCCTAGGGCTTGCGATCTCCTTCGTTGTGTTTTAAAGCCCGGAGGCGTGGCGCTATCTCAGCTGTCCGATTTGAATTGTAGGGCTCTGGAACGCCCGAGCCTTTCCTCTGGTTATCTTCAACCTCTAGCCGTGCATGAACAGTAGGGAGAGTGATGGCAGTGTCTTGTCATGCTTCCTACGGCCGCCCTAGTCAACAGTGAAGGTCGTGGGAGACACCTTCGGCCATGCCATGCCCTATTGCACGTCTACCATCCTTTATCCTTGTCGGCCGCACCTAGTGCTCTGTGCTTTGCCGCCCGAAAGGCTTGTGGTGCAAACCCTAATGCCTCCAAGGCCTTATAAGCACCCAAATCACTTCCTGGTATTTGTTTAGACCACCATCAAGCTCCATTCACAGTATTGGAGCTTAACACCTCAAAAATGGCAAGTCGCCATTGTTGACCCGAAGAGCTCCATTGGTGTTCTTGGTGTTCCAGTGGTTCTCCTTCATGTTTCTTTGCCCTATCTTTGTCTCTTTACTATCTTGAACATTTTCCCTCACTTAATTTTGGATTTGATTCTCAGGAATTGTCCAATTTGGAGTTTGTTCAAATTCGGCCGAAAGTGGTCATTTTCTTCCTCAGCTCAGGTGAGTGCTCCATTCTCTAATTACTTGCTCATGTAGCTTCTGTGGACCTTAATGAAGCTATATTGATACTTTGGTATCACTCATTTGGCTCAGGGTGTCATTTTCAATCCTTCTTCTCCAAGTCCGGCGAGCTTCCTCCGTGATCAAGCTTCTCCGGCCATCTTTGAAGCTTCCCTTCTTCAAGGTAGCTTCTTATTAGTCCTTAGAGGCTCTGGCACCCGCTTCCTTGGACTGCAGCGGAGCTTTTCGCTATTTTCATGTTTAGCAGTAAAAGCTCCCATTTTCATTTTTGGGCTAACCGGCGTTTTAGTCCCTCACCGCCGGCGAGAATGCCACCATTAGGTTCGTAGCATTATTGCGATTCCATTTTAGTGCTTGGTTGGTGCCGCCGCGGCCAGTGTCGCCGGCGACGAGCCGTTGAAGTCGCCGTATTTTGCCTACACGTAACTCCCGCTTCGCCATTTGGTTAGGGACGCATTAATTGCCAATCATTAGTTAATTAATTGTGTCTTAACCTTTGTCGTTGAGTCACCACCGTGGCCCAACGCCCTTAAATCACCGGCGCAACTCGCACGTTCGACATCATTAATACTTAATCATTGATTAATTAATGTGTCGGCATTAATCGCTGTCGGAAATCACCTCTTAGTCGTTGACATGTGGGCCCAGTGCACTGTGCACATGGGTTAAAAGCGGCGCATGGGTGACTCAAGGTCACTGACATGCATGCCCCATGTGTCAGCATCTCTTTTTGAACTTCGATCTTTAGCCACCGTCGATCTCGTGATCAACGGCCCAGATCGTGAGTGCATTCGGACCCTCCGGATGCCTTGATCATTCTCGACCGTCGATCTTGCGATCAACGGCTGGGATCTTGTATGCAATCGGACCTTCCGACCATTGGTGCGCCTCGACCGCCCATCTCAGATCTGCGGTGGATTGGCCCAAGCAACCGCACCGTCCGAATGCATACACTCGTGTGCGCCGTTGGATCGTGATCCAACGGTGGGCTCCGATTAGGTTTCGCGCTCGTGCGCTGTGTTCGGCGCGCGTGAGCCGTAGGATTTTAGATCAAGGGTGGATAAGTGTCCACGTCTTATTCTATTATTTGAGTTTGTCTGTATTTCGGTAAGTAGTTATTTAACAACTAAAAATGATATAAAAACTTTAGAAACTCATAACTAATTTATTTTAACTGATTTTTAGATAATTCCAACGATAATAAATTGTGTTATCACTTAAGTTTAGTATAAAAATGGATTTAAGCATATTCCAGTAGCAGAAAATTGTATAACTAGAAATAACTTGATTTCTGTCACTTTGAATATTCCAGAAATGGATTTAACCTTGTAAAATGCATATCTTTTTCTGTATAAATCCAAATTGTGCAAAATCAATCTTGTTAAATTCATCTGTTAGTATACCTTCATATGGAATAAGATTTGAGCATGTTCATAATTCTGTAAAATAACTTGCATTAGATTTACAACTTAGAAAAATCATAAGTAAATGTGTATAACTCCAAATTTAGTAAATCCAACTTTGCTGTTATTAGGATGTCATAATCTACCTGCCATAAAAATTTCATACCTTAGATCATTCTAGAAAATTTCGTCATGAACAGTGCTAATTATTAATTAGGTTGATGTAAGGCTGAGGAAGAGCATTTTGTCCATATCTTTTGCATGGTTAGTCCAAATTGCATGATTCTTGTTCCTATCACTATATAAAATCATTCCCTAGTTGTTGTGTAAATTTCATTAGTTTTGGATGTGTTTTGCTGTTGGAGTTTATTTGGTGTTCTTCGTTCTTATTTGCTTATCGTCTTTTCGCGTTAGGTTCCGAAGATAATTTTATTGCTGATATTGAGCCACGGCACCATCGATCCTCGCACTCCAAAGAAGGCAAGCAGATGTAGCATTCATTTGATCATATTGTTCCTACTATTTTCAAATTCTAATATATTGCTTGCAAATTCTATGTATGCATTGCTATGTTGTTTTAAACTATTGTCGATAGTTGGCCCAGTAGTTGCATAATCGTGAGGGAAATGTTTAATCCTCTACCACTGAGCCTAGGATTACTTGCTGTGATTTTGGGTTCGCTGGATGAACCCTTGTCACTTAGTAGTTTACGTGTCATTATGCTTAGCCATGCTTAGCTATCGGTAGAAATGGGCGGTTATCGACTCGTCGATAACTTTGATCACACAAACTGTTATAATATGTATATTTCAGCCTTGTGCTTTGTCTAAATTGCAAAACTAAAACTGAAAATGAAAACAATTTAGACTTGGGCACAATGGTAAGATAGTGTGATCTTTTGGGTGTGATTGGAACGGTGCCCGGGTCAATTAAGGACCGAGCTACTTGTTACACCGAACCAAGCATTTGTGCGTGCTAACCACACTAGGGGGATATGGGACCTCTCTTAGCTGAGTACTTTGGGTTGTGTTAATTAATGAGTCGCGTGGTGGGTTGCATATTTGATTATATGCAACATGGACACGTTTGTAGGGAGGGGAACACCCGCCGAGGCCGGTGTATCTTGCTCCACGTATGGGTCCTTGTGATCCATATTTCGTCGGCAGATCACTAAGGATTAACCCCCATATGTGCGTCTCTTGATTAGCATATTCCATTGGAAAGGGTTCAGAGGACTTAGCCGTGCTTGGCATACCAAAGGAAGTGTGCTTAATAGCTTGGCAAAAAGGCGGTCCAAGTGTGGGTACATTGGTACACCCTCACAGGATTAAAACTATTCGAATAGCCTCGTCCTAGGTTATGGACACGCTTGGGGAAGTCTTTCAAGAGTTAGACTACAACCTTTTTATAATTAAAACTTGATGGTGGTACGAATCGGGGATTCGTGTTATGTTGTGGTGGCTTTGGGGAAAGTCACTTCTAGGTGGATACTTGTTACTTATGTTTACTCGCTGTTATTTAAATGTTTAAAAACAGATTGTACAAACTGTTGTTCAACTTATTATAATATTGCAAATAAAACTTGCTTTGTGCGTCCAAAGAACCATATAACCACATTCCTTTGAATACAGCTTTCATGTAGCTATGTATAGGCTTGTTACTCGTAAGTCTTGCGAGTACATTTTTGTACTCACCTGCATTGCTTGTGTTGTGCAGAGGATGATAGTGAGTCCGATGGACCTCACTTTTGTGAGTTGTGCTGTGGCAGTTTAAGGGGCGATTAGCTTGGCGCCCGGCCGGTTGCCTGTGGTGTTTTGTGGCTAACCTGTCGTCTTTTGGTTTAAGCCATCTTATGGCAACTTTTGCTTCCATTACTTATTTGGTACTTATGTCTTTTGGCCGGTCTACTGCTCAGAATAACTTATATTATGTATGTCTTTTGGTAGACTTGTTATATTCTCATTGTATGGAAATGATGCATACTTTGATTTGATGTATGTGTGCTGCTTGTTCTGGGAGGCACATGTTCATCGAGACGCAGATTATTCTATTTGTGATACTAGAACCAGTGGAAGGTTAAGTATTACAAGTTTAATAAACCGGGGTCTCACAGGCTCTCCTCCGGTGCTCCAACTGGAAAAAGAACGGGAGCATCAGCAAGAGGAGAACAAGGCGATGCCGAAGGGCATGACCTTCAAGGTTGGGGCTCACCGGGGTGGTGAGGAATGGGAGGACGCATAAAGGGCCAAGGCGGATCGGGCGCTTGGTCCTGGGCTTCTTCCCAGCGATTGAGCGAGGGAAAGGACGAGTTAGTAACGACAAAAACACTAGGAGGATGAAGCGAAACTGGTGATGTGCTTAGGCGGGCTTTATAGCCATGGAGAGGGCGAGAAGATGACAACAATGTCACTGCCGTCTCGGCGAGAACTCGTGATTGCGGGTGATTTAAGGGACTGGCAAGCTGGCGGTTAATGTGACAAGGTCGCGCCGAAGGAGGGGGTGCACTCGAGGTTTGCCACGCAAAGGCACTCAAGTGCATGCGAGGTTTAAATGGCGAGCAGAGGAGAGATAGAGGCGAGTGGAAGAAGAAGAACGATGCACCGTTGAGCCTAAGGGATGTGGGCCTTGCGGAAGGAGGAGGGAAGTTGGCGCGTCAAGCGCGAGCGCGCATGCAAGTGGGCCGTGCATGAGGGGAATGGACCGCGCGGGGGGGAAAAGGTAATCGGGCCGCGAGGAGGGTTTCAGCCCGAGGGAAAAAGAGAGGGGATAATTGCTTTGAATATTGTTTGAATTTATTTAAGGATGAAAGAGAGATTTTTTGTCTTAACTTTTCTTGCAGATTTTTATTAATTCCATTTAAGGCTAGGATTTTGATTTGACTTTTGAAATGCACCCAAATGTTTGTAATTTCACAAAATGCAACAAAAGTTTTTGAAAATCCATAAAATCCAACAAAATTCAAATTGCACCAAAATTGAGCTGTTACATCATCGTAGCCCTGACCATCGACACATGCTGATCCAACAGGAGCCATGGTGGCTGATAATTATGACAATGCTGTGGACTGTTGACATTCTGTGAGACGGGGTTTGTAATTCTTTAGGTTCATATGGTATCTTTCCCTTCTTGGAAAGGCAACGAGGTTATATGATCTTAGAATGGTGAATTGGTGAGTGGTTCCAATATAAGTGGGGAGCACTTAACACAAAAGTGGTAAGATTAAAGAGCAATGCTATTAGAATCCTAAAATCTTCTTACAAAATTTAAGCGGAAAGTATAGATCAAAAATAGGTGGATGAAATCATCAGTCATTCTAAAGCTTCTTACAAAAATCTAATTGTTTGGATCAATTGCAGCGAAACATAGAGATTCAATATACGTGTAGAAGCGAAAGTGAGGGGGTTGCATTAGAATTTTCAAAGAAAAAACTCCCCATGAACACCACCTCTTTCTCGCAATGAGGACATCCTTTGCTCCGAACACTCCTAATGGAAAAAAAATCCTTTGCATTTTGACTTTTCATTCGATGTAGAACCAGAAACAATTTATTTACTACATGATCAAGAGGAAATTCCCACGCTACAAGAGCATGTACAAAATAGAGAATATAATCACGCTATCAAACACTTATGTAAAATTTATTTATCAAATACTTATATAAAATTTATTTCCTCTTATACAAGCATCTTTTTTTAATAGGCGTTTAGACAACCGTTAAACACCGATACCTACTTAAGCATCAGTGATACAATATAACCACCTTACCTACGTGGAAAAAAAAACCTATTTTAGGTGCTAAGCACATGTATTGTACATGCTCTAAACGGGGCTTAAGATTCGTAAAGATTTTGTAACTAGAGCTGTTCCCTGTAACCGCCCAAATCAACCAGAAATTCCCCTTTTAGGAGGCTTTACCGATAAACAAAAATGAACCTCGTCATATCAAATGTGCAAAAATAAATATAACATGTAATTTATATGAATAGCACGCAATCCACAACGACCTATGCAGTGAAAATACTGGCAACAGATAACCAAAATGTTCCAACTCATGGACTACATTTCAGAGTTCTCGACAAAAGCAAGCCCCGACCAGACCAGATCCAAATGCCAACCTCTGACTCCGGGCAGAAATCTTATATAACAAATAAATACTCAAAACACATGAACGCCCAACAGGCGAAGATAGACTCTGCTCAGCCCAAAAAGTTCTCAGCATATTTCATGGTTAACGACTACCAACTTCCATAGACGGGAAGAACTGACAAACTGACTCTTCCCACCGAGCAGGGCTCAGCAGTACTATTGTGGGGGTGCTGCTCTGCTAACTATTCCGTGGGGGGCACTGCGGCTTTGTTTTCTGTCTCCTTGACAGCATTAGTTGATTCCTCCTTTGTTGCGCTTTCCGCACATTTGCTTTCGCTTACGCTGAGTTTCTCCAGCACTCCAGCAGCTGACGAACCTTCTTCGCTTTCTTTGTCTTCCTTCTTTGACAGTGATTCGGCAATCTCTTCAACCAGGTCCTTGAACTTCTTGCAATCTAAGAAATACATAAAAAAAGGGAATCATTGTCAGTGAAATTCAACTAGTTTTCAGAAGATCCAAACGACTAATTAAATTTGTGCAACAAGTGGAATGAAAAAAGGAGCATACTGTCACTATGGCAACATAAAGCACACGGAATGGCGCAGAGTTTTAAACAGCATCTAGCAACAGATGGCAAACACTACTACGCTACATAGCCTAGACATGATCAGACAGTGGTATATATGTTTTCCCCATGTATTGCTGGACAGATGTTATTGTGATTTTTTTTAATAATATTATTTAATAAAGAATTGCAAAAATAAATTGTCGAAAAAACAATTACAAAAATAGACTCATGTCGCCATTCCAAATGGCGAAATTGCCCTATCGTCATTTGGAATGGCGACAGGAGCTCTGTCGGCTAGCTCCTGTCGGCAGTAGAATAGTATTGTCGCCATCGCCAATTCAATTGGCGATAAGAGGCTATCGCTATTTGGATTGACGACCGGATCAGGGAAAAATTCAAAAGAAAACTAAAAGTAACGGCAAAACATAAGTTACACATTACAATTCGACGCACCAGCATAATAGAAACAGAAACAAAAGGTAATAAGAAACAATATTAGCACAATATATTTTAGCACAACGTCATTACATAGTTTGTTGACAAATCACAATATAATTACAAAACATTCAGCACAAAATATTTCAAAAAGATAAACCATTCCCGTGGCCATGACCTCAACGTACGCCATGTCAACCTCTACGGTGCCCACCTCGAGTGGGGCAGTCGAATGGGGTTCCGACGACGCCGTCCGGGCTACCGATCTCTCCTTCATCTTGTGCATTTCTCGTATGGCATTTCTTAAAAGTATGTCCGGACTCCCTGAAAATCGAGCACTTCTTCGTGCAATGTCCGGCTTCTGCTTCGTCTATGTCATTCCTGATACGGCGTACCTACCGCCGACAACCTTTCCCTTCAGCATAGCAATATCTGTAGCCCAAATCAGTTACTCCTAGGTAGGATGGCCAATGAAATGGCTAACCACACCGTAACCATACATCTCTGTATTCTAAGTTTGCATCACCTCTTCCTTGGTAAAATATTTGAAAAAGTTGGTCAGGATGTTGCGCTATCGTCGAACATACGGCCATGACATGTGAGCATGGCCTATACAGAAGAGGCTTGTTGCAAATGCATATGCAACTAGCGCGGCATAGCGTGCACTCATAGAGGATCCTCTCGCGGTTCGTCCAGCAGCATCCTTTCTCCCTGCACAGTACCTCGAAGCGAAGCTTCCTTATGCCATCTTGAATGCCTAGTGCATCTCACCCTGTTTGCTCTTTTCCATGTTCTTGGTGATCATGGCGGAGTATAGTAATCTATCATTTGCCATTGAGAGCGACGCGTTGTTGCTTCGATCAACAAAATACTTTATGGTACCACGAAGAATTGCCTCCACATTACCAACCAAAGGGAGACATCTGGTGCCACGCATGACCCAATTATACACCTCAGCTATATTGATTGTCATGACACCATACCGAACACTATTCTTGGCATGTAGCAACAACCACTTCACCTTAGATTCGTTCTCAATGCAGTCCGAGAAGCATTTCACCTACCCCCATCTTCCTCCTCACGCCAGGACTGACTGTGGGTAACTCCGACAATACCTCGAGGAGATTGTTAGCGCTTGTAGCGGGCATTTTCGCTGCCTCCCTTCTGTGCGTCCCCATCCGCTCATCCAGAATTTTTCAAAGTGCATCAAACTTTCTCTGTTGGTTCTAGTTGCACAACCGCTTGAACAGGTTCATCAAGTCCTTGTTGTGGAACTACTTGTAAAAGTTTGCACCCAAGTGCCTCATACAGGAACTTCTTGTAGATCCACCCAAATGCCTCGTGCACCACCTGCTCTGTAGATCCACCCACGGAAGTAGCTCGTTTTCCCCTTGTTGTAGCTGAGTTATTACACACATGTCTGCACGTCGATTATGTATCACGCATACGTTAGGACGGTCCTATACAACAGAAATCTTTACGTTCCTCATAAACCACAACCAACTATCCGTGTTCTCGCTTTCAACGAATGCGAAGGCCACAGGAAGAACCTGATTGTTCCCGTCCGTCGCAATTGCAGTAAGTATCTGCCCCTTCTACTTCTCAGTCAGGAACATGTCATCCACATATAAGATTGGACGACAAGGCCAGAATGCATTGATGCATGCACGAAAGGTGGAGAATGCTCACTTCAGTACCCTCTTATCTTCCCACCGTAGATGTGTGTTATCTTGAAAGTCAACATGAGTACCGAGATTCCTGTCCTATATGATTCAGAGTTGGCTGGGGAGGTTGTGGTAGGATTCCTTGAATGTACCAAACCTTGATTCCAATGCCTTCTTATTTGCCCTCCACGCCGTAGATAGCTGATTGTGTATTGTAACCTTTTCCTATTGCCCGAATGATAGATTGTGGCTCGAAATCCTCCACGATCTTGTCATACATGATGTTCGCGATGAAGCTTGATGACAGGTTTTTGTGGGATTACATTGATTCAGCGACGACATACGTGAGTGAATACTATAGACCATTTCCAATAGGTGTCCCACTTAGGCTGTAATGCGTGCACTCACCAAGGGCATCCTTATATGCCGCACTTTATGTCGTAGCATCTTAGGTTAGACTTCACTGTTGTGAATGTACGCCACAGCGACAAGGCCGAGAATTTCACAACCTCCTGCACGACCTCCTTACATTTGTATATAGCTCCTGCCTAACCTCATTTTGGTCGTACTTCCACGGTACACGAGAGCCTTCGTCCTCAACGAGATTGTCGAATTGGTATGTATTCCACTCGGATGCAACTGCCTACTGTTCTACTGCATCCTCCTCATCGGATCCTTCATTTTCCAATAATGTCTAGTAATCCTAGTCTTCAAGAGCCATCCTTTGAACTACAGCTTCAATCTCCTCACCTTCATCAGCAATCCCACTAGCTTCCCAGACAAAAGAAACCTCTTCCACACGATCTTCATCGGCAACATCAACCTCTCCCCGACCTTTGGCCATTGTGTGAGCTACGTTATGGCTAGAATCCCCAACTTCTTCGGCATCACCACAACCTTGTTCGGGCGTAGATGCAGGAATGGTCTTAGCATATGCCTGGGTTAGAAGGACCAAATCTCACCCTTGCTCTCTCGCCCTACGTACATATGACTGTCATAATCTTGTTCCCTTCAACTGCACTAACTCCTAATATATGCTCTGTGGTACTCGGTTGATAAATCAACTTAATCTCAGATCGTACACAACATGCTCCATATCGAATGTGTAGAACAACTACAGCATCACAGCGCCCCCATGTACATTTTTTTGGTCTTATTAGGGTTACGGTTGCCAATTGAAAATAATGCAAATCAACCCCCTCGGGACCTTGCAGAACAGTCCTCTGACCGTAATAAATTTTGAAATTGATTGCGTCCGAGATATTTGACGTACTAAACCATAAACAAGATTTTCACGATTAACCACATATCTAAAACTAACTATACACCGGAAAAGATGTACCACAACATACTACACTACGTAACCATACATCTAAAACTATGGAACCCATTCAGTTAAAAAAATTACCTACAAGGTGGACGACCGAACGAGCAACGCTTCGCTAGCTCCCCTCTGCTCCTCTCCATTCCCTCTTCTCTTTTTTCTAAATAAAAGTGAGTTATGCACGAATTTTAGGGTCTTTTATATGGTAGGTTGTCGCCATTTGGAATGGCGACTAGGACTTGTGGGATCCCTATCGCCATTTCGAATGACGATTTCCTAAATTTTAATATGAAAAAAATTACCCGGTATGCTAAACCCCACCTCTACAAAACCCATCCAACCATCTAAACTCCAGCCCATTCTCTTCTCATCTACTTACACTTGTCTTAGAACTTTACTCAGCGGCATATCTCAGTCGTCTAGTTAAATGAGCCAAAGAGCGATGGTGCTGGCAAATGCAAGGCGCGTGAACTGCCTGAACTACAGGGTCCAGGCCAATGTCCTATACTCCAACACTAAAGAGAACGGGGGGCATGCGTTCTGCAAGTGTCCGTATTTCTCGGTGAGTTTGATTTCCGCGAATCTAGTATTTGCATTTTGGGTTTGTTTCACTTCTTTTTCACTATTATGTGCGGTTTTCAGGTCGGCGATTGCCAGTACTTTCTGTGGGCAGACTATGTTGGTGCCGTGGTGGAAAGAGCAGGTGAGCGTCCACTTGTAGTTCCATATGGTCTAATGGTGAACATGTCACCTGCAGGCGAGCGATTGGATAGGATTCTTGATCACCTAAATTGGCTCAAGAAACTTATGTGTGTGTATCCTACCGGTAGTGTGCTCAATATGTATTAAGTAGTAGTCGTTGTTTGCATAAGTGATTCATGAATGAACGATGTTATATGCTTGTTTATAAATTGCAAGATGTACTTTTGGCAACTGAGTCTGTATGAACGTAACATGACAATGGACAATTGCATTAGAAAATGAGACTTCAATATCGCAATGAAATTAAACTAAACTTTGTACCTAGGTTCATCTCAAACGGAAAAGTTCACACAGCACCACCACCTTTTGAAGACCGATATGACCACACATTGCAACGCTACCTTTTCATACCGAAATGTCCACACTCTGCCACGCCACCTTTTCAAACAGAAATAACCGCACCCTGTCACGCCACACATTACCACCTTTTCATACCGAAATGACAACATACTACGACGCTACTATTTTAGACAAAAATGATCACACTCTGCTACACCACCTTTTCAGACTGAAAAGACCGCACCCTGTCATACCACACGCTGCCACCTTTTGAAGACCGAAATGACAACACACTGCGACGCTACCTTTTCAGACAGAAATGACCACTGTCACACCACCTTTTCAGACCGAAATGACCGTACCCTATCATGCCACACACTACCACCTTTTTAGACCAAAATAACAACACACTGCGATACTACCTGTGACGCTACTATTTCAAACCAAAATGAACACAGCCTACCACGTTACCATTTCAGACCGAAATGATGACTTCACCCTCCACCTTCGGCACTACACCCTATCCGCTTATAAAAGGAGGGAGAAGAGAGCAGGAGAACACTACATCACCACACCCAACACTTCACTCTAACTTGTTTCACACAACAGAAAGGAAGGAGATGTTGGACTTCTATGCGAAAATATTACAGAAACGCAAGTGGCTTGCCGAGAGGGCTAAACCCTACCTGGATTGTTATATGAACCTGGATTGTTATATGAAGAATGCACCGGTACCACCGAAGTTCCTATGCCCGCAATGTGTGCAAAGAAACAGGCGAAGATCATTCAGTCCAGACACCTCGGCGACCGCCGCCTGGGTATACTACACGCGTGAGAATATCCTCGTAAGAGAGTATTACACACACATAGATTTATCACATCTTACATTGCATTCCACATATCGCTAACTTCATCCACGCATAATGGTAGCCGGAAATGCGTTGCAACTTCTTCTAATGGATCGACGGCCTGGATATGTACGATAAGATAAGCCGTTCATCGAGCTGGAGTACATGTTCACCTATGCAAAGCGACCCGAGACCTTTGAGTGCTGAAAACCTTACGATATCGACCCTATTGAAAAGGTACTAGAGGAGCCCAAAAAAGCAAAGTGGTGGTAGAGAACCCCCGAACAGGAAGCTGAGTACGACCACGCCAAGCACGCGACGGACAAAGAGAAGGTTCCTGCTAGTGAGACCGACAGCCGTCCTAGCGCTCCCTGTCGCCCTAGCACGCTCTATATCGAAGAGATAAGTTATATTCAATTTGCATTCTGATTATTGATTTAACCTTACATTCTGTTATCCTCATATCATTCACTCATCCAGCCTGCCTCGCAGAACAAGGCTGACTTCAAGAATGGCCGCCGCCACCGACGACAGTCCTGAGACAAAGGGAAGGGACCGATGGGCCGCCAAGACTAATTGATTTTGTTCCAATCCACCTTTTTTCATTTCAAAAAAGGGGCACATCTATCGTAAATGTTTTCCGGTTTGTTGATTCGTGCATACTGTCATTTCTAATACACGTAACCAAACCCTACGCGCCATGTAATTCACAATTAAATTATGAAGTCTTTCAAATTTTATTCCCAAATATTCCGTCTATTTCAAGCTTCGTACTCTTTTCCCAAAGGAATCGGTTCTACAAACAATACAATCGGATCAACAACGCGCGTGGCAACTCTAAACCCAAATATTTTTGTCATTTCGCTCCAAAGGGGACTGTTTGTGTTATTGCGCCGCCGAACTCGCATTCCAAATTGCACCGCCGATCTCACATTCTCTACTTCATATTTCGTTATCTTTTCCAAATTCGCATTCCAAACTACACGAACACTTAAAGATATCACCAAAAAACTTCATGAAATCCACTAAAATTTGAAGCTGAATTCTCTACATATAAATAAAGTTTTTTAAATTTCCAGCTCCTGTCGTCATTTGAATTGACGACAAAAGCCTTTCAGCACTGTTCTAATGGCGACAGGGCTACTGTCGCCATTTGGAATGACGATGGGGATATTTCGTCATTTCAAATTATGATAGTAGCCCATTTCTATTAAAAAAAATGACTATTTATTTTTGTAAATCTTTATTAAAATAATATTATTTAAAAAAATCATGTTATTGCTGCAGATTTTAACAACACACATAAACAGAGGTAATAGAATAACAAGAGAACGATTGCAAAACAGAACACAAAGTAGACCAACATAGAAAACAAGGTTATATCATCAAGCCTTCATGTAGAAATAGCACAAATCATGACACATTGTCCCAATAAGAAACCAACTTTATATGAACTATAAAGTTCAAAATACTATCTGATAAGCACAAAGAAAGTAAGCATGCTAAAGATAGACAAATATATGGCTAATTTGCAGTTTGAAGAATTACTATCAAAATGTAGCCAACAGACAGTGCATATAATAGAGCACATTTATTCCTGAGGAGAAACCAAAACAAATGTCTGCAACTGCTTGCAGCGAACCCATTCAAGAAAAAGATGCACACACAGAGGCATGAACAAGCTTGTAAAAACACATCTCTTCAAATTTACAGCCCCTAAGACAAGAAAAAATGTAAGACCACAACGGCTAGTTAGAGTGAGGTAGACATGTGTACCCACATAAACATGGCCCCTCAACACAAATTTGGCAATGCCCACCAGGTGCAAACGACCTGTGTTCTACTGCAATAAACCGGGCTGCACTACTGTGACTAGCACATATCATGACAGGAACCTGTCATTCTGTCAGACTACCACACTGCAGGTTTGCAACAGGTTACCACTGAACATTGATGGTCAGCTACACACCAATGTGTGCTTTTCAAATTCTACATATCAAGTATACTTTACAGCTTGAAAAAGAGGGTGGGCTGGTAAATTCTAGATAATATACAAAAAGCATGAGATTGTCGGTGACAATTTGTCAATTACAAAGTACAGGCTGTTTCGTTTCAATCTGTAGATGTTAAGTTTCAGTCCGGGTAATTTCCATCTGACTGTTCACATAATCAAGGCTAAAGTTTTAGTTGACTAAAGAAAGCAGCTATATGGAGTTTCCACTCCCGAGTTTAGTCATAGGGGCTTAGAACAGAAGCTTAAATTTGAGACATGACAAAACACACATATTTTGAAAGGTAAAATTTGATGAACAAAAATTGAATAACATAATTTAGGAAACAAAAGGGGTAAAAAGAGATTATGCAAAAATGCTTTTATGGTGGAGATTCTATGCAAACAATGTCACGAGAGAACTACGACAGGTTGTGGTCATGCCCCTTCTGATACCCAACCCAACCCACCCCACCCATCCATCCCTATTTGCACAAGATTTTTTAAAAAAAAGAGGATATATTCTTAGCGATCCAACAAACATCGTAAATCACTGATACAGCTAACTAACAATCTAATTATGAGATTTACTCAAAAAGAAACTCTAACATGCTTCAGGCACAACACATGGTTCAGCTTAAGAAACGCAACCAACCCATGCCAAACAAGCGCATCGCCAGCATCTCACAAAGTACAAAAAATTACTATTGCTATTAGGAACAATAACATGGAATAAACAGCACGATCTAGCATGACATCAAACTAAGTAAACCACGCAACATAGAATTACAATAAGAATCAATCGGGCAAAAGAAGAGGCGAGAACTCACTCTCCACGGAGCCAAACCGGATGGCGAACATCTCCGCCTTGAGCTCGCCGTCAGCAAAGTCCGCCGCATGCCAGACGCACGACTTGTCGCTGCCCGCGTGCTCCTGCATCTTCGTGGACGATACCACTGCACACACACGCACACAGCATCAAAGCCTCAACTGTGCGCTCTTGTCCTGAATCTACTCGGAGCGAATGAACAGACGGAAACAAATCTCCCAAAAATAGATGGGAAAAATTCAGAGGAAAGAAGTGGAAACCTAGGTGGTTGGCGCAGATCTTGAGGGTCTTGACCTGGCGCATGACGAGGCGGACCTTGCCGTTCTCCTTGTGCTTGAGCAGCTTGACGGTGCCCGTGCCCCTCTCCTTCCACTGTTTCCCCTCCTTGTCGAACCTGTACAGCTTCGCCTTCCTACACACCACCGCGCAGCACAAACCAGCCGCCCCAAATCAGCACCAGATCGAGCCGCAAACAAGCAAAAGCTTAGGAGAGAGCGGAGCAGCTCACATGTCGAGGATCACGTCCTCGTCCTCCTCGCCGGTGGTGACGGCGACCTCCTCGAGCCGCACGATGGGGGCAACCTGGGCGCCGGTGTCCTCCTCCTCGCCGGCGGCGGCCACAGCGGCGGAGGAGTCCTCCCCCTCCTCCTCGTGGCGCTCCACGACAGGCTCCTTGTCCGCCATGAGAGAGCTGGTCGGTGGCGGCGCTTGCTACTTTCGATTCGACGCGGCGGCAAGAGGAGAGAGAGAGATGTCTCCAGAAGTTTTGGGCGGTCGATCGGGAGGAGAGCTGGAGAGGTAGTAGGGGCGCTAGCCGCTAGGGTTTTCGTGTACCCCGTAGAGGAGCCACCAGCGGAGGTGGGGCCCACTGGAAGCGGTGAGGGCGGGGCCCTGTTGATGGGGTCATCGGATGAACTGCGTGCTAACTACGCCGGTTCCAGGTTAGCAACGGGCGTCAGTCTATTCCGAGTTCCGAGCTAAGTTTAGACATGTCCGGGAGGCGAATTTTTAAAAAAAATAATATTATTTTAAAAGATATTTACAAAAATAAATAGTCACCCCAAAAATTACAAAAATATGTCTCTCTCGCCAGTTCAACTGGCGACAGGAACCTATCACCAGTTGAACTAGCGACAGGGACCCTGTCCCCCCTCTGTCGCCAATTGAGGTATTTATCGCCAGTTCAACTGGCGTGTGAGGACCCGGAATATTTAACTAGTAACACTTAACCTCCAAATGGTTCTGGCATTACTAATTAAACATTCTAAGCCTCGATGGACATATGCTTCCTGCATTGCAAAGATATGCACATCATCACAAAATTATACATCAATTCCATACACATACATCACTAGGTTCAACAACGATATACATAAAGTAAAGTTATTACAAAAGAGAGCCGACCGGCCAAATAGAACAATATACAAGAATGACAATGAAGCAAAAGTGTCATAAGATGGCTAGAACAAAAGTCGACCTGGTTAGCCACACAACCCACAAGGCAACCGACCGCCGCTAAGCTAGTCGCCTCAAGCTACCACAACACACTTCACCGCAAAGTGAGGCCCTCAGGCTCACCTTCTTCCTCTGCAATGAACAATTAAGCATAGCATCCGAGTACAAAGATTGTCTTTGTACCCGCAAGATCGACGTGTGGAATAGCGCACCTATTCATAAACTACATGCAAGCTTATTTAGGTGGAGGTTGTATGTCTCATTTGCATGAAGCCAACTTTATTTGCAATAGTGTAATACATTTTGAAAGCAAGTTTGCAAATGCTTTGTTATCAAAGTAACGATAAGTAAAGATACATACAAGTAACCACCGAAGCGACTATCCCAACACCACCACAACGTAGCACTAATCCCGATTCGCACCACCCATCAAGTTTTAATTTAAAAGGTTGTAGTCTAACTCTTGAAAGACCTTGCCAAGCGTGTCCATAACCTAGACGAGGCTATTCGAATAGTTTTAACCTCGCAGGTGTACCAATGTACCCACACTGCATCGCCTTCAAGCCACAAGCACACTACCGAAGGTATGTCGCCCGCTAAGTCCTACGAGACATTTCCAATCTTGTGTATTAACTACGAGCCGCTCATATGGATAGAAACCCATATGCTTACATTGCAAGTCGAAAGACAACAAATCCCATCACGGGTGAAGTCTTTCGCACTACAATGCTCCCAACATCATCCTCCCGCGACTCCTGCGACTCGGAGCCAATACACGCCAAAGTACTAAGTCAAGAGAGGTCTCATACCTCTAATGTGGTCAAGACGCTAAAATGCTTGGTTTAGTGTAACAAGATGTTCGGTCCTTGTTGACTCGGGCACCATTCCACCACACCCAAAAATCACACCATCATACCATTGTGCCCAAGTCTAAATCTTTTGTTTTCGCTTTAGTTTTCATAAGTAGACATGGCACAAGGTGGAAATCATAATCATAATAAGTTTTAAGTGATCAAGGTTATCGACAAGTCGATAACCGCCCATTTCTACCGAAACTAAGCATGGCTAAGCAATTAATTCGTAAATTACTAAGTGACAAGAGCCCATCCATGAACTCTAAATCACAGCAAGTAACCTAGGCTCATGGTAGTAGAGGATAATCATTTGCTAAGGAAATGCATCGACTAGGCCAACTATTAACACAAGGTAGCAATGCATACATAGAATTTGTAATCAACATAAATACTTAAAATACTGGGATTAACATGATCAAACCGCTTGCCTTCTTGTCGTTGCTCAAATCATTGTGGAGGGTCGCTCTCGGATTACCGCAAATGTCTAATCCTGCTTAAAAGGCAAAAAGAACCAAGAACAACCAATAAGACGAGCCGCACTTAAACAAACGAGCAAGCAAAAATTATCCAAATGCTACAAAATTTACACATAAGGCAGAATACGAATATACCTAGACATAGAAACTGGAAAAACCTAATTTGGATTTGTGGTGCAAAAGATATTACCTAAAAACCCATTTTTGGTCATAAATAGGTACTGTAGCAAAGATATTTTCTAGAGGTTTTCTAGACTTGAAATTTTTATGATAGGTTGCTACTGACATTTTAAGGCTAATACAAGTGGTTTCATCTTAATTGGAGTTAAAATGATTTAGTTATGATTTTTCTAAGGTGCAAAACTAGCATAATGCACTTTCCAGAAATAAAAACATGTGCAAAACCCATTTCACATTATAGCATGATAACAGGGGGATTTCCTAACATCAAATTTCTATTTTTAGGATTTACAGGGAATTACTGGTGTCTATTACATCATTAAATGAATTTTTAATTGCTACTAATAAGGTTAAATTTATTAACATATTTTTCTGGTGCTGATTTAGGCCTACCACCATTTTTAGATTAAAGTTTAGTTAATAACAAATATATCAAAGTTAAAATCAATCCATTAGCAGATATACAGAAAAAGATATGCATTTTCCAAGTTTTAATACAATTCTGGAATATCTAAAAATAGCAGAAAACAAGCTATAAAAGATTACAGAATTTTCTACTACAGAAGCGTAGCTAAAAGCATTTTTATATTAAACTTTAGTGAATTACAAATTTATTACAGTTGGTTTCATGTAAAAAGGATCTATCTTGAATTAGTTATGAATTTCTAAAGTTTTGATACAATTTTCGCTTGATAAATAAATACTTACGTAAATAAAACCAACCCAACCGGAGATAAATGATGTGGGCGCCGTGGGCCGTTGATGCAAAATCCAACGAGCCACACGCCGAAAACAAATAAGACGCGCGCGATTCATAACAGAGCCCACCGTTGGATCAAGATCCAACGGCCACGAGAAGGATGCAACCGACGGCGCGGTTGCCTCGGCGATCCACGACCGCAGATCTAAAATGAGCGACTCGATCACGCCTTCACGGATGGTCCGATTGCACGCGCGATCGTGGCCGCAGATCAAGTAATGGACGGCGAGAATGATGAGGAACCGAGGGTCCGAACGCATACAAGATCTAGGCCGCAGATCTCCAAATGGACGGTGGTCAAGATCGGCGCATTTAGGAGTGCCGACACGTGGGCCGCATGTCGGTGGATCGAGAGTCACACATGCGAGATTTAACACACGCACACGGTGCGTGGACCCACATGGCGTTGACTTAGGAGGCTCTTAGGGCGCCTAATTAATTACTAATGACCAATGATTAGTGATGATTAGCAATTAATGTGTCCTAAAGATTTTGAACAGAGATGATTTAGGGACAGAGGGCCCACACGTTAGTGACCCAAAAAGGTAATTTCGGACACATTTATTGCTAACAATGATTAGCAATAAATAAACCCAAAATCAGCCCTAAGGACTTATGATTTTCGGCGCTAAGCTAATGGGCCCACCTGGCAGTGGCACAGGGGGGGTATCCCCGACAGCTAATAAATGCCGACACTTAATTAACCTAAGATTAACATTAATGATGCCTAAACGCACAGATAAACGCCAGCGGGTGACTTAAGGGGGCTGGACCCACCTGTCAGTGAGGCATTAGGCCAGATTAAGACATATTAATGGCATCCAATGATTAGCAATTACTGTGCCCTAAAAATCTGACGAAAATGGGAGGTTCTCAACTGACAAAACCCGAGTGGCTTTCACGGCCTGTCGCCGGCGACTCGCCATGCGGCGCCACAAACTATCAAAATGGGTTCGCAATAGTGTTGCGGACCCAACAGCTGATGACCTCGCCACGCGGTGGAGGTTCTGAACGCCGCGAGCCGAAAACAAAGAAAGAGGCCGACACGGCAAAACATGAAAATAGCAAGATGCTCCACATGGTCCAAGGAAGCGAGTGCCATGACTTCTAGGGACTATATAGAAGCTACCTTAACCGAGAGGAGCTCCAAATATGGCCGGGGAAGACTTGAACACGATGAAGTCCACCGGAGCCGAAGAAGATGAAGTGGAAGATGAGGTTCTGAGCAAAATGAGTGGAACCAATTCATCACCACAGCTTCATTATAGCTCAAAGAGGCTCCAAAAGCAAATAATTGCAAAAGGACCACTTACCGAGTTTGGAGAAGAAAGGGGTGAAACCACTGAAAATCTCCAAACTTAAAATTGAGTGATTCCTGTGAATGCAACCCAAAATCAAGTTAGGGGAAATATAAAGGAGGTTGAGGAGTTCAAAAGGGTGCAAGAAAGGTTGAAGATGAACCACTGGACACCAAGGCCGCCATTGGAGCTCTACGGGTCAATAATGGTGGATGGAAGATTTGAGATGGTTTGGAGCTCAAACACAGAGAGTAGCTAGGTGTGGTGCAAAAGAACACGAGGAGGACCTAGAGGGTCAATTTATAGGAAAGGAATTAGGGTTTCGAGCAAGAACGCGAGTCCATGGTGAGCTCGGTTCATGCCACGGTCATGGACCAAGAAATGATGGGAGCAAGTGAGCACGGTGACAATGGAGGAGAAAGCCTGTTGCGCATTAAATGCCTTGCAGAGACGCGACGAGGCACGCCGGTGACACAACACGCCCCCCATGCTCTCTCTTTCTCTCTGCCATGAACGCACGCGCGCACGGAGAAGCCGAGGAGGAAGAAGAACAGAAAAGCGAACAGTGACCGTTGGATTGAAAATGGACGGTCACGATTAAACGAGTTCGCCGGACAGTCCGATTGCCCTCAGGAACCTGGACGGTTGGATTGAGATCCAACGGTCCCAATTGGTTAATGCAACCGGAGGGTCCGAATGCTCACATGAACGTGGGCCGAGCGATTTGAATCCAACGGCTGAGATTGCACGCGCGTTTTAAAACGCGGCTCGATGCAGCTAGGTGGTTCAACCGAGTCAAGTGGCTCGGACTCGAGCCCGACCCAAACCCAAGGAACAGTGAAATTGGTTTTTAGGTTTTAATTATGCTGAGACTTTTGAGGATTTATTTGGGGTAGCAAAACAACTCCAAAAATTCTGAAATTTTTACAGGAGCTTGCTGACTGAGACATTGACCTTGTGTAAAATTTTCAGAGGTTTTTATGCATTGTATTTTTCTCCGAAAATTCTACAAGGTACTGGTTTTAGGTTTGACTGAGAGTCAAACAGGTTTGACTGCCCTCTAAAATATTCAAATAATTTCTAAAAATTGTGAAATTTTTCAGAGGGGTCACATACCATCCCAAGAACTTAGGAAAAATATTCCCAGGAGATGATCACAATATTTGACAAGAATGTTTTTTGAAGGAACAAGATTTGGATCAAGGACTTGTGACTTTGTACTTCCATAACCTTTTGTACAATACTTGTTCAGTACACAAAGGAAATACATGATGTAAGAAAAAGTTTTAATTTCTACTCATTTTCTTACATTTGAAACACAAACCCAAAATTTGGGATGTTACATGGCGACAGGAATCAATCGTCAGTTCAACTAGCGACATAAACCTATCGTCAACTTTTTATTTTGCCTATTCCACTTAGGTCGTTTGTGATTTTCGTAAATTTTAAACGGTACGAAATCTGTTAGACTCGCAATAACATTTTATCATCGTCGTATGTTGTTCTACTACGATAAATTTTTGGAGAATTTAGCGAGGATGTTTGAGATATGAACGATTCGTAAAGAGGAAGGTAAGTGATATTGCGATTCGCTCGAGAATTCATACACACTGATATTACAGAACTTGCAGCAGAACATCATAACACTTAATTGAAATGATAATTCAGAACATTGATAATAATATTTTTCTCGCGGTCGCGATGTCAACGTCTTCCATGTGGACTGCCTCTAGTCGGGGCACCGGATGAGGTCCCCGCGGCGACGTCCGGAATGCCGATGTCTCCTTGGTCCTGAGTATTTCGCGTGGGGCATGTCTTGAAGGTGTGCCCAGACTCCTGCAAATGGAGCACTTCTTCGTGCGACGTCCGGCTTCTGCTTCGTTCATATCGCTCGATACGCCGCACTGCCGCGCCAACCTTTCCCTTGAGCCTAGCAATGTCCGCGACCTAGATTAGTTGCTCCCAGGTTGGATGGTCAGTGAAATGGCCAACAACGGCGTAACCGTACATCTTTCCACTCCATATTTGCATCACCGCCTCCTTGGTAAAATAGTGAGAGAGATACTGCCCGGGATGCTGCGCCACCGTCGAACAGGCGGCCATGACATGGAAGCAGGGCCTATGCAGAAGAAGGGGTTTGTTACAAGTGCATACGCAACTATCGCGGCGTAGCGTGCACTCATGGGTGATCCTCTCGCAGTTAGTCCCGCGACGTCCTTTATCCCTGCACATTATCTCGAAGCGAAGCTCCCTCGTGCCCATCTTGAATGCCCGGTGCATCTCACCCTTCTTGCTCTTCTCATCCATATATGCGGTGATCATGGCGGAGTAGAGTACTCTGTTATTTGCCATGGCGAGCGACGCATTGCTGCATCTGTTAACAAAGTAGTTTGTGGTACCGCGGAGAATTGCCTCCACAATACCAACCAAAGGGAGGCACTTGGCGCCGCGCATGACCCAGTTGTAGACCTCAGCTAGATTGGTTGTCATGATACCATATCGAGCACCACCCCTGTCATGTAGCAACGACCACTTCTCCTTAGGCTCGTGCTCAATCCAATCGAGAAGCATTTGACCGTGCCCTCGTCTTCCTCGTGACACTAGGAGCGCTCTCGGGTAGATGTGGCAATGCTTGGGCCCGGTCGGCGCTGGGTGGCCCTTCTAGCCGCCTCCCTTCTATGGGTTTGGGTCCGGCCGCCCGCATCTTCCGAGTGTTTCGTTACGCCGCTAGTTCTCGTTGCCTGACGCTGAATAGGTTCATCAAGTCCTTGTTGCGGGCGCTTATAGAAGTTCGCACCCAAGTGCCTCATGCACCACCGCTCGTAGATCCGGCCATAGAAGTGGTACGCTCTCTCTCGTTGTAGCCGAGTTATTGCACGCAGCAGCTCGCGTCGGCCATGTATGAGGCATACGCTGGGACGGTCCCGCACAATGTAAATCCTCACATTCTTCAGAACCACACCACTATATCGTGTTCTCGCTTTCAACGAAAGACAAAACCACGGGAAGAACTTGATTGTTTCCGTCCGTCGCTATTACGATCGAGATCCGCCCTTGTACCTCCCAACAGAACGTGTCATCGATGCACAAGATTGGACGACAGTGCCGGAATGCATTGATGCATGGACCAAAGGCGAAGAATGCTCGTTGTAGTACCCTCTTATTAGGCCACTTCGGATGCGTGGCGTCTTGAATGTCGACATGAGTGTCGGGATTCCTGTCTTGTATGACTCGAAGTTGACCAGGGAGGTTGTGGTAGGAATCCTCGAACGTGCCGAACCTTGATTCCAATGCCTTCTGTTTTGCCCTCCAAGCCTTGGTATAGCTGATAGTGTACTGGAACCTTGCCTCAATGGCCCGAATGATGGATCGTGACTCAAAATCTAGGTTATCCACGATCTCACCGTACATGAGATTGGCGATGAAGCCTGATGATAGGTTCCGGTGGGACTACACTGACTCAGCGACGACGCATGTGTGAGGGACCACTATGGAGCACTTCCAGTAGGTGTCCCACTTGGGTTGAAATGCGTGCACGCGCCAAGGGCATCCCTCTATGCCGCACTTCATGTCGTAGCATCTTGGGGTAGACTTGACGACGGTGAATGTGCGACGCACCAACAATGCCCAGAATTTGACCGCATCCTGCACGGCCTCCTTGCATTTGTACGTAGCTCCTAGTCTGACCTCGCTCTGGTCGTACTCCCACGGTACATAGCAGCCTTCCTTGACGACGAGGTTCTCGAACTGGTATGTGTTCCACTCGGATGGAACCGCCTGCTGGTCTGCATCATCATCGTGATCAGAATCTTCATCTTCGGACAATGTCATGTAGTCCTGGTCTTCCAGATCCATCATTTGCACTAGGTCTTCAAGCTCCCCCCCTCGTCAGCAAGGCCACTAGCTTGTCTCACTGAATGAGGTAATTCGGCATAGCCTTCATCGACGACATCAGTAACCTCTTGCCCTTCTGCTATTGTGTGCGCCGCGCTGGAGTCACCTATTTCTTCCTCGGTGTCAGCAACTCCTACTTGTTCTAACGCAGATGCAGGAGTGGGTTTTGCAAACGCCGACCGTAGGACCAATTTCATCCTCTCCTCGCCATGCGTATATACGACCGCCATGAATTTGTTCCCTTTAGTTGCACTAACTCCCAATACGTACCGCCCCGCCTGTGGGCAAGGCAACTCAATGTCGATCGTAGACATCACGATCCACTTGGAACGTGTGGAACAACCACCGCATCACAATACGAATGTACATTGCTCGTGTCTTAGTAGGGGCACGTCTCACGATCGAAATAACTCAAATCAATTCCTCGACCTTCCATAATCCCTCGGCGTAGTAAATTTTGAAATTGACGACGCCGACATATTTGACGACCGCAGCAGGTGAAGAACATTTACACGATGAACTACACATGTGCAACTAAATAGCCCACAAAAAAAATATGTAAAACAGACTTCACTACATAACAGTACATCAAAAATCATGTAATCCGTTCTGTTAAGAAAATTACCCGAGAGGCCAAGAATCGATTTAGCAGCGCCGCTAGGTTTTCTCCTCCTCTCTGTTCTCTCCTTCTCTTTTTGCTGAGTAAGACTGAGTCCTGTGTGGAATTTCGAGAGTTCCAAGAGGGTGGTTATATACAGGTCAGGGCTTGTCGCCAGTTTAAACGGCGATAGCTTCCTGTCGCCAGTTGAACTGGCGATACATAGATGAACCGACGATAAGGGGTTCAACTGGCGACAGGGATTCATTTTTGTAACTTATTGCGGCAGGGATTTCTTGTTGTAAATATATTTTTAAAATATGTCGTGCATTGTTGCAAGATTTTTTCGAGGACGATTGAGGGATTAATGATTTGTAAGTACGAAGTGATATTATAATGCGTCCGAATTCTGCACAACTCAGTTGGAGAACTTTGGAGAAATGACGAACGATAACAACAAGACATTTCATCGAATAAGGGGTTACATGGCACACAGGACAACGAACCGAGGACGGTACACGCATGCCTTTAGGGAAATTGAAATACATGGGATTTATGGAGGACTATGGTAGAACTACTGAGTGGAACGTCGCCATTTACCCTTGCGGCCCAGCTCGGTGTTGTATTCCTCGCCTTGCGCCTTAGCTCTCGCCGCGATGGCCCTCTTCCGCTCCCTCTCGGCCTCCCGTCGCCTGACATGCTCACGCCCCTGCTCCTCACACTACCTGTCCCGCTCCTAGCTCGTTTGCTCACGTCGTTGTCAAAAGTTTGATCGTTGGATCACGTGGTATTCAAAAGTTTTTGGTATCAAAACTGGAGACTGTCATAATAATAGTTGCAAACAGAATAACATTTACATAGCTATCATAATAATAGTTGCAAACAAAGATCAATATCTAGTGACATCCCCTCTTAGGGCGCACTCGCGTGTCGCCCCTGCCTCGCCATCGCGGTGCGAGTACGCCGAGGGTCGCCGCTCGACTACCCGACCCGCGCGAGTAGCCTGCGGTGGTGTCGCCAGGGGCTGCTCCTGCATCGGCTGGGTCTGCGCCGGCTGAGTCTGCGTCGGCTGGGACGAACTCGGCGCACCGTACAGCTGAGAAGCCTCCAAAGAGAACTGCGTGTCACGCGGATCCCTGAAGAAGTCCTCGATGGGTGCCGATAGGTATACATTGTCTGGCGACAATGTATCGTCCTCCCAAGCCGTTCCTGCGAATAATTACGTTAGAACCCTAACCATGGCGGAAAGGACGTTACGCGACCAAGCGGAACTTACCTGTTGGCCCGAAGATGTGCTCGGACGACGCGGCATAGTCCTGGCCCACGACGGCGAGCCGAGGACCGTAATGTAAGATAGTCGTTACAAACTTCCGAGGTTCGAAATGAAGAAGCGATGTGAGTGTGTCGTACTCACCTCCGGCATGTCCCGAGGTGCTCACCCCACCCTGCCACGACGACGCGTGCCGCGCCGAGCGAGCAGAGGTCGTGTCTCGCCACCTCGGTGACCGACCTCGTCCTGTGGATCGTCGGCCCACCGGTCGGTCTGCGTGCGACCAGTCCCGATGTGCACTCTGCTTACTCTTGCCTCCCTGATCCGCTGCAAGAGCTCTCTAGTCTCCGCCAGCGTTGTCATGTGCTGCGCGGAGTCTACCAACTCGACAATCTCCCGGTGAAGATCCACCTGCACAGGTAATCAACAAGTTGTAGACCTAAGTATGTCAAATTAAATATGAAATAAGGATCGTTGAGTACGTACACAGCGGTGGAAAGCGGAGTCCGGCTGGGTGGGGTACGTGTCCGACGTCGCGGCCTCATGTCGAGGAGGGTTGACCACGACCCGAACGCACCGAAGCCTCGTTCGAGTAGCATACCACTCCATGTACTGGCCGTACGTCTCGGGGTCGTACTGATCTTTCCCACACTGGACGAGGTCCTCGTGTGTGCTACTCCAACCCTCGACCCAAGGGGCCATCCTGTCCGACCAGGACGTCGTGCCACGAACTCCCTTCCTAGTGTACCTGTGGACGGCAAGAAAAATATTTGGTGCGGATGTAACACATATTGTACGAATGAAGTAAAGAGTGAACTTACGCGTGTACGTGCGCCGGCACCCGCCTCCCCCCCAAGGGGCTGGGACCTCCTGTCGCAGCCCGAACTGGCGCATGACACGCTGTACCTGGTACTCCTCCACGAAGATATCATGCACTAAGGCACTACGCGTGTACCAGTACAGGTAGTCTCGCGTATACAACACCGACAGTCCATTGGGGGCGCGCGCGATCACCCTGGCGTCACTGTACGATGTCTAGATGACGTGTTCATCGGTCAGCTGATCGAACATCGCAACGTACTCTGGGTAAGAGCCCTGCGAGGTGATCGGCGTAAAGGTGACCTGTGCAATAGAACACTGCAAACTAAGCACACGAAATAGTGATTGCAATACGAAAACAATAAATGACTATGAAACTAACCCGTCGGCGACACCACACAGTGCCCATGGTCGGCTGGTCCAGGTCGTCCTGCGGGACGTACAAGCTATCCTCGTACGCTCCCAAGTCCAGGTGTGGCCGTCCGATCTGGAAATGCTCCAACGACCACAGCTGCAGTAGAAGCGGGCATCCCGAGAGGATGGAGCCGTCGTGCGCACGCCGAACGCTGCCGCGCCAAAGCGCGCGCGACGTCGCGCGCCAAAGACACCAACCCCACGCGTGCATTTCGGATCTGGTCGACCGGTGAGTCCGCCACCTCATGCGCGTACCAGATATAGTGCTTGTCGACGCTGTCGCCGTAGGAGCCCAGGAACATGACCCACCTGAACAACCACAACAGGTAGGCCTCGAAGTGCCTCCTAACGGCGTCCCCCCGGGTTCTCGCGCCATACGCCGGCCGCAAGAAGACACGTACACGCCAACAAGGTTCACATACGAATTGTTACGAGAACAATAGTTACGAACACTTACGTGAATCGGCGATCCACTTCAGCGTGGGCCCGCGCGGTCGCCGAACTCCACGCACCCATTGCTCGTGGCGACACATCATGGAACTCGGCTAGGAGGTCCGTGGCGCCACGTGGCGGGGCGTCGTGGCGCCGCCATCGGAGCGCTGCGCGCACGGCAACCCGGCGGTAGCTCACGTCCTGCAGCGTCGGCGTCATCTCCCCGCACGGGAGGTGGAACGTGTGGGTCTCTGGCCTCCAGCGGTCAACTAGCGCCGTCAGCAGGGCCCGATCGTACAGAAAACACCTAGACGTACGACCAGCACGCTGGTCCTGATCGTCCTCCAGGGTCGCCTCCACCATCCTCGCTAGTGGAAGGAGGCCTGCCGCTCTCAACCTGCGTCCAAACGATTAAGAACAAACATGAGTCAACGCAAAATAATCAGACCGCGATTGAGTGCATGAAGGACACAACTTCACGTACCTCGGAATCCAGTCTCGGTGCAGCCTCCATGCCCTGATGGGGGTGCGTAGCCGAAACACCCCAAGCTCTATCGGCGCCTCGCCCTCGGGAGCACGCATCGAGGCGCTACGGTGGCGCATGTCAATCATCAGTCAAATAACTCATCGACTCGCGTTTGTCATACCTGAAAATGCAGCAAAAAACAAAGTTCATATTTTTTTTTCATGCATCTTTACATAGCCTATGTAGCAACTACAAATTTTCTTTACAAATTTAATACATGTCATTATATTTTTCTAGTTTAAATGGTATTTTCCGCACTAACAAGATATTGACCGCGCACTAACACAATAATAACAGCGCACTAACAAAATAATAACCGCGCGCACATATTCTCATTGCTCTTTCGACCTAATCAGCTACTTCGTGTTTATCTCACAATGTACCATACTCAATTTTGTTTGCTAACCTACAAGGTTTGGACGTAACATACACAATTTCAGAAAAATTTACCTACAAGATGATCGCTCGAAACTGATGCTCTGTCAATCTCTCTCCTCCGCGACGAACCGGCAGAGCTTCGCTACTATTTCTTCTCTCCCTCTCGAACTCTCTCTTGTAATTTTTTGGAATTAAAATGAATTACGCACTGATTTGTTGGGGTTTTTATAGTCGGGTCCTCATGCGCCAGCTCAAGCGGCGACAGAACTCCTGTCGCCATTCAATCAAGATAGGTTCTGTCGCCGATTGATGGGGACATATTTTTGTAATTTTTGGGGGTGACTATTTATTTTTGTAAATATCTTTTAAAATAATATTATTTTAAAAAAATTCTCCGGGAGGCAATAATTTCACAGACAATAGTTCAAAATTATAAAAAACCAGGAAAATCCTCGAATTTCGAACAAAGAGCTTTATGCAATGCTTCGCAGTGTGACATGTTGAACACAAGGTTGATTGGACCTGGTCACTTAGGATAAGGTCAAGTTGCTTTAGCTAAGCAGTTTCTGAGTCGATCTTTTAAAAAATATGGTGCGAGTAACGACGAACGGTCCCAAGGAAACACTATGTGTTTTTACATATGTTCACCTCCTTTTTGAGATAATAATAACTCTACTTCTGTCTTGTCAATATAACCTCTTTGAGATAATAATAACTCTACTTCTGTCTTGTCAATGCAAGTAAGTTCGATTGCAACGGGGTTCTTGACCATTGATCGCCAGGAGCAGTGTGCAGGTCTACATAATGTGGCCTAAGGCCATGAATACAATGATGCAACATGTGTTGCGCTCTCTGTTGCCAAAGAAAAGATATGATGGGGTTCAATGATAAAACACAGCCTGACTGCTAGCCCTAACCATCTACCGAGTGAACACAGCAGCAACAAAAGAGATCACAAGGTCGCACAGTCCCTTGCCTCGCTGGAAGTAAAGCCACACCCTGTCAGCAACGATCGTAACATGTAACAGAAAGTCCAGCTGAGAACTCGGTGATTACCGTTGGCAGTTTAACATCATCTTGGACAATAAAACCTGACAGTACACAAGTTCCACACAGCATGAGTTGCGAATCGTTTGTGGAGTACGCGTCTAAAATCGACACTAACGTTCTTGGAATGACACAAAAACTCGAAAATCCACCAAAGAGCTTTCTTCCACAAAACGTCCAAACTTTAGAGCGTGCTATGAGCTAGGTTGAACTCAAACACACAACAAAATATATGAATCTGCGCCCATCCCTTCCCATACCTTCAGGTTAATCTCCTGAAACAGACCCACCAAATTCATTCATAAATGTCAAAGCCCAAAACTTCATGCTAGAACAATGCATTACAAGTGCCGACATCAATAGCAAAGTCCTATGCAGCAGGTGCTACTGGCAGTCTGGTGCAAATGACAACCAATCCCCACTACATACACTGGCAGAGAATAATTTCAGATAAATATCACGGTAGATTTAAACATAAAGTAAAGCTGAACAGACGGCTAACATTCGACACACCTTATAGATAATTAATTATCTTTATGTGCTTTGATGTGATAGTGTGCAGTAGGATCGATCATTTCATTAGACACTTCAAAAAGTACTCAAATTTCCACAACTGAATGTAATATAACACCATCAGATGCAGCGAAGAAGCAAGTACAAAACTAAAGGAAGCAATTCAAAAATCAGAATTATTCTTGGCTTGGAGCACCATTTGAACCCTCCTCCATAGGCTCTGCTTCTGCTGCATCTCCTTTCTTACCTATAGATGAGAAAAGGTCATTGAGTAAGTTGCACGAACCATCAAATTCTAAGCCAGAATAGTTATAAAAAATTAGCAACAGCATGCAAGGCACAGCGTCCAAAAATAACAGCTCTGTGATTGCAGGACAGGCCTTTCTTCTTCTTTCCACCACCCTTCTTCTTTGTTTTCGTCCCCAAAGCAAGCCATCCCTTAATCTCAGCATTGTCTTCAATGGATTTTGAGGGCTGCAACTCCTGAAGTGGATGTGATGTTACCCTATCTGATCCATTTGGCATCAGCAACACAGTGAACTTTATGTGTGCAACAAGGTCGCCTGCATGAAGCACGAACTATTAAGACGGTCACAAGAAATTAGAAAGAAGACAGACAACAGTAATTAACATCAGATGGAGTTTGTAAACAATTACAAATAAGCACAACCAATTCTCATAGGAAGTTCACAAGGTTTACAGAGGTTTGTACAGAACCCGCAGATAATCTTTTACAACAACTTGCAGAAAAATTTCCAGAATTCCACAGTAGTTCAACACCCAGAGGATTGTATTATACTATTATCTACCTGGCTTCTCGTGAAGTACAGGGTATGGCTGCAATAGTTCATGGTTCATGCATTCCACTAAGCCTAAGCGTGCACGCTTCTCTTCCAATGCCCTGGGACAATTCATAACTTATGTTATGGTAGAATGATCCAAAACAAAGAGCATCAAAATCCAATGTGCAGTGCAAACCTAGCAGTGAAGGGCATGATCGGAAACTTCTGGCTAATCTCACTAAAAATGAACCTCGATGCTTTCATCTTCAAATGATAACTCTTGTCTACGGCTCTTTTATAGATGGTGGTCTGCTTCTCATCCAATAACTTAGGCTGTAAATGCCAATTCAACGAAAATGTTAATATGCAAAGCAAAGAAAGAGCATATTGAAAACTGCAAATAACAGACATTCCAACCTTTCCTTCTCCAGTGCTGGTGACAATATCAATTGCATACACTTCATTTTCTTCAAATTCAGCATCATCCACTTTTGTATCAGCATTGGAGACACTAAGTACAACTTTGTTACCATCAATGACAAATTGTTTCAGCTGATGACTAAGAACTCCTTCCACAATTTTGCAATCATAAGCAGCAGCAACTTTCTGAATTGCTTCAGTAACATCCTTGTTCTGCAGAAGGATATAAATAAGGGGTTACTAATGAAACAATCATACCAGTACACACTCACAAAACACATCAACTGAGTACTTAGGTCACTACTTAGCAGTGTTTTAGTGACTAGTACAAATATACAAGCATGTAAGAGAAAGACGCGGACCGGACTGCCGGTTAAACCGGAAAAAGCTGGAACCAGGCACCTCATTGGCTCGGTTCACTTCAAAGACCGTCCATACAATTGGGCCAGCAAAAACCAGACGAACTGGGCGATTTTTGAGGAAAACATCGAACCGGAGCGATTGCAGACGAGCCGGGCGACTTTTGTTTCAAGCGCAAAAATTGACGACTGGGAGGGGAGTGACAACAGACATGGGCCAGCCCAGCCTAGCTTCCCACCGCACCCCGTGCCTGACAAAAAGCCTAGGGCTCCTCTTCTCCCACTACCTCACCTCCCCCCTTCTCATTCTATCTCCTCCTTCATCGAATTCCCTCCTAATCTGACCAGAAATTGCTGTTCTCCACCACTGGATTTCCAATCCTGCAATCTGTCGTCATCCTCCGCCAGATCCTAAAGCCATGCCTGTCCTTGAGCTCAACAGCGGTGGCATTAGATCGGCAGCTTCACAAGATTTTGGCGGCAGCTTGGCTTGGGCAGTGCTAAATCGTGTTGGAGAACACTCGATTGGCTTAGACCTTCATGCAGGTTAGGGGAGATTAGTCTCTAGTGCTTAAAACACCTCAATTTTGTGCTGGATTCTTGGTTTTTTTAGTTTTGAGTCGCATTTGTTTTTGCATGTATCAATGGATTCCTCTGATTGTCCAATTTTAGCATTATATTTTCTATTTTGGTACTTATACCCACCATATTTCGAAATAAAAAATAGTATAACTAATAAATACTAATATTTTGGAACCAGCGGTTCAACCGGTGGTCTGACAGTTGGACCGGCGAACCGATCGCCTGGTCGGTTCGATCACCGGTCCGTCTTTTTGTACTATGATGCAGACTGATATGCCTAGGGAGCACTACTGACAAACATGCAGTAATACTGTAATAGAAAAAAGATTACTTGTGAACAAGAAAATAATCAGGAAAAACAGTTGTACTTTGTAAAAGATGTACCTTCTTCCCAGGTCTAACAAGCCTCATTGCAACTTCTGCCGCTGTGTTGGCAGCAGCAAGAATATCCGCTGCTCTTCCAGTGACTGGCCCCTCTTTGATAACATGTGTATGAGCCACCACAGCAATAAAACCATCAATATGACAGCCCATATCTCTGTCAAATGAAAACAGAATCATCAAGGTTTTAAGGTAAAATAAAAAAACACGGTAGAGAAGGTTGCAGCAAGACAATACATTTTGACCATATCATTTTCTTCCAGGGCTGCCTCATCAGTGGCAAGTGGAGAGAAATGGCAGACTGTGTTGTTCACGGATAAGCATGTTGGAAAAGCAATCCCCCTTTCAATCTTCCTCTTCACGTTCTTGTAGATATTGCCAGTTTGCCTACCCTCAACAAAGGTACCCCAAGTAATCAGTAAATCCAGCAAGAAAGCAATACGCAAGACCTTATGAAAGATGAAGCTGGATGCATTACTCTCTTATGAAAGAGTCGCCCTTCTCACAGATGTCAACAATCTTGGCTTTCGGCTTGCACTCAGACACAACCAACTTCAGAGCCTCTGTTCCACAATAGCCATCAACTTAGCATTACGTTTCTGATATCATCATACATCATCACAACAATGCAAATGTAACTGCACATTCATATGCGAGGGGCTCAACCCGCAGAAATGCGGTATGTACAAGCTTTGTCAGCACATGCCACATGTACACCTCAAATTTAACATTGCACTCAAGTTTCATACAAACAGAACAGAATGTGGTGCGACAGCGACACCACCGAGAAAATGGAGCGAAGAAAGAATGCTAATAACCCATGCAATATGCATAGTACTCCTCTGCAAAGCTCCTAAAGGTCATAAAACTGCCACCAGAATTTTAACCATACGAATACTCTACATCTCAAATATTGCTACCCGGGTAAAAACAACACCATAGAAACACAGAAACTTGCGTAGCTCATCAAAACAGCTAAATCCAGCTACCGCTAACAATACACAACATAACATGTGGCAACCTGCCCCGGGTAACAAAGACACCGTCATTTCTCGGCGAGACACACCAGAATCGTCTCGCACGCGACACTAACAACAGCGAGAGAGAGTTTAGAGAGGCGAGGTTTACCATTGATGATTTCGGCGGCGGACTTGTACTTGGTGACGACATCCTGGGAGGAGAGGTCGAGCTCCTTCTCCTCCCTGACCTCATCGTCCGACGACATCTGCACAGCCACCAAAAAATGATCAGAAATGGCGAACGAAACGGCTCGAATCGAGACCGGAAAACGCGAGAAGGGACTGCGAATTCCTCACCTCTTCGATCCGAACCGGGAGGGGTAGGGCTGGGAAGGGGAGTCGTGACAGCGGCGGCGGGGGAGGTTTTAGGGTTAGGGTTTGGGGTTGGGAGGGGTTTGGGCTCGGGAGGGGAGGGGAGGGGAGATTAGATGGAAGCGACGTTCGTGAGTGCGGGGTGGAGGCGGCGGCGGCATCCAGTGGCTAGGGCTTACAAGTTAGAAGCGGGGGGGCGTCACGTTACCGGCGCGTGCCGTCTCACGTGACGCTGACGGATGGGCCCGCGGGACGGCGGGCTGGACTGCTGGAGGGACGTGTCGCTGGCAGCTGGGGTCTTGCTGTCCGGTCGTTTTGGCTGAGTCGTGCCGTGCGTGGCGCGGCTGCGGTTGGATAAGGCTTACAGGTGGGGCCAGGCGAGAGCTGGGTTAAGTGCCGGCCGGCCGACTGGCCGACCGAGCCACGTGTGGGCGGGACACTTGGACCTCGCCGTGTCACGGCGCAAAACGGAACGGGGGCATCGCGGAAGCGTGCGGTGTTTGATGGCCAGATGCGCCAATGTCCTCGGACATGACACTGTTAGCCGATCTAGGCACAGCATGAACATGTCATGCTTGAGCTGCACCCTTGGTTCGATAGGTTGGCCTAGCACGAACAGTATTGGACCATACTAGACACGACACGAAGGGGGCACAGCCCGTTTGGCCTGCGTACGGAGAGGCCAAGGTGGCGAGCCGGCAAGGGAGGGAGGAGGAGGGCGGGGCAGCACCAGCGCAGAGGAAGAAGAAGGGGCACATGGGCGCAGCGACGAAGAGGAGAGGAGGAGGGCAGGGCAAGGCGGCACCGGCGGCCGGCGCGGAGGGAGAAGAAGACGGCGGGGTGCACGGACAGAGGGAGAAGGCGGCGGGAGGTGAAGGGCGTACCGGTGCGGCAACAAGGAGGAGGAGGAGTGTCGGGATCCCGGATCACTGAATCTGAACCCTCTGTGTATTCTGAATTAGTCCCAGAGCAGTAGCTAGTTCACACAGTTGCAACATCGATGAAATCATATCCATACAACAATATAACTAAAAAATAGACAAATTAATATTACTTAGTAGTAAAAGGACCTTATGGTCAATGTTTTACCAAGTTTGCCACGCAGGGCTAAAGACAAAAGAGTAAACTCGCAGCGAAAATAAATAACTTGTGGTAGCCATCCGACATGCCCACAAGCAATCGAGTGGAGAACGCAACCTAGTTCGCATAGTCTTCGAAGTACTCCTCTTCATAGAACTCTGAGTTCATTAGTTTTTCCTCGATGACTGATCAACAAATAGCGCAAAGCCGTGAGTACATAAAGTACTCAACAAGTCGTCGAAAAATGTATATAAATAGTATTCATGCAAGGCTTGAACAAGCATAACTTTATGGCTATTTTGTAGAAAGCAGTATTGACAGTAAATACAGTAAATAGATTGAAAGACACAATTGTAAAAGAATAATAAGTATGTAACACCCTGACTATTCGAAAGCCAAAATTTTACCTAAAGAATCTATATACAACCAGATGGCAGAAGAATTTAAACAATATCTTATCTAAAGGCATAATGTGGTCAACATATAATTGAACCAATACAAGAATATATTCCGAGTCCAACGGCAGTTTATGCAAGTTTACTGAATCCACTAAAATAGCTTTATCAAATAGGTAATCATGGATCATAAGCAATTATTTAATCAGTCTTAACATAGAGAAAATTATCAACCACTTCCAACTTTATTTATTACAGTTCATCATTTAACGAATGAAAGATAGAATCAAATCCTATTATTGAAATTGGAGTATGGTGAAATGAATGAATAGTGTGTATCTACTCCCTCCCGATAGAGTCAGTATGAATGAATGAATGAATGAATGAAATGAAATGAATGAACAGTATCGATAATGTTGTGGACAAAGGCCCTGGCAACAAGTGCGTGTAGCAGCTGCAGCACATACATGCACATCAACAGCAAGGGTCAGTCCAGGAGGATTAGGAGGTTGAGTCCGATACGAGCAGCAGCAGTCAGAGGCGTGCAGGAGAAGAATTAGGAAAGAATAGAATTAGGAAGAGTCCAGGAAAAATAGGAAGAGTAGAGTCGGATGAATCTATTAGGAGGTTTCCTAGTTAGAGTATAATACTTAGGGGTCATGTTAGGATGTCCTATATAAGTGTCGGTCACGTAACCTTTCTGGAGGCAAGCAAGAATCAATCTACATCTTCTCATTGCTGTTTTCTAGTCCTCTCAAATTCTCTTGTCTTCCCCTGCTATCCTGCTGGTTATCCACGACGACACCTCTCCGTCAAATCCGAAGCTCACGAGCATTGCCGAACCACCCCTACAATCTGCGTAGTAGAAGCAGGATACATCATTAATTGTTATGAACCTTCGTTCATAACGAGGTAAACATCGTTAGGAAGAAGGCCAGGCGGCGTCGGCTTGGTAAGGATGAGAGATTAGATTATAGACTAGGATGATAGAACTTTGGGAGAGAGACTAGATTAATTCATCTTTCTTGGTTCCTTGATAATGCATACATGATATCCTTTTTATAAGGACGATCCGACTTGACCCCTAAGAAACAATCTCTATTTATAAGGAAACTTATCTCTATTAGATGGAATACATCTATAAGGAAGTAAACCTAACTAAAAAGGAAACTAACTATTCTTATCTCTATTTTCAACTACTAATGCATCCGTGGGCCCGGTATGAATAGGGCGTGGTGCTACAGTACTACGTGTACTGTTTACGTGCGTGAACAGTACCATCCCATGACAGTCATCATCAACAATCACCTAAAATAAACAAACAAAACAAGAGTAGGTCCGAGACTCAGCAAGTACAGTGAATAATTGGACATACAACAAATATGAACAAGCCAACAACATTAAAGAATAGGAACATAACACCGAATGTTTATATGAATGAATGGAATGAATGGATATAATGAAATGAATGGGTTGCACTCCTGCTTATACCGGTATAGCAAGTAACACACCCGTCGGTGTTCACTTAGCCCCGTATTTAACAAAATACGGGGATCCAAAGCCCGTATGAAGAACGTTTCATACGGGAGTCCGAAACCGCTCACATTGAAATAGTGGGTCTTACGTGCCCATACTGGAATTGATGAGTCTTTATAATCCACTCCCGTGAATGCCCACATTGGAATGGTGGGTCTCACGTGTCCATACTGGAATTGATGGGTCTTTAAAAGTCCACTCCCGTGGACAGAACATGAAAATGGATGCATGTAATGAACTCATGAATAATGAATAACATTATCTCTAAACATGGGAATTTCACATGTGAAAGTGACATAACCATTGAATCTTCTCATGTATCATATAAAAACACAATACGAACATTAAGCATCCAGCATTCACAAATCATACAGATATCAATGTACTTGCCTTTCACGTTGCAATGCGTTAGGAGGCAAAGACGATGCCGCTAACTTCGAAACCTCACCTCCTACACCAATAATTTACTCAATAAGAACAACGACATCAAGACACTACTCACAATGCTCCTAACTCATACCCCAAAACCCCAACGTTTAAATATAAACTTAACTCAAATTGAACTACATTCTAGCAGGAAGCCGCAATGGACAGCAGTATTAAAAGTGACATAATTTTTGCTCTGAAATTTGTAAAAATGTAAACTCAGGCTTGCTTGAAAGGTAACGACATTATCTACAACAACCTAGTTGGTGGAAATCCTGAATTCTGTATGCATCTAACTCCAAAAGACCGATGAACACCGTCTCTCAGAACTACTCGACCAATCTGGGCAGCAGCACGAAAATAGCCATAACTTCTAATTGGCTGAACCAAACTTAGTGTTCTTTATCAATATCGAAAGCTAAGACCAAGGCCTACAATAACCTAGTTGGGTGAAAACCCTGAATCTTCCATTAACATAATCATATTTTAAAAGACAACTTGATAGTTCATTCTCGTCAGGATTCTCGACAGCATGGATGAAAACTATCATGACTTTTGATCCGTACGTCGGAATTAAGTGATCTTGGCGGCCACTGAAAGCTAAGAACATTATCTAAATATATATAGTAGATGGAAACCTCCAATTCGGCCTCTATGAACCCAAAAACAGCGCACAACCTTCTGGACAGAATTGAATTTCTAACCGCAGCAATTCGAACCAATCAATTCTAAGCGAATTCACATCTACTACCAATCAAATAACGAAGATCGACACCCGTTACCCTTGAAGCACCCAGGAAGATGATGAAAAAACCCCACGAAGACCATCCTTCCTCTTCTCTTCTTTCCTTCTTCCTTCCTCTGGCTGATCTTCCTCTTTCTGGCCGGCAGCAGCGGGGAAGCAGCGCTACAGTACCTCGGCATGCTACAGTACCACGTGGTGCTACAATGCTGGTGCGCTACAGTGCGTGCTACAGGGAAACTGCTAGGGTTTGAACCTCTTAAGCCGCTTCCCCACTTGGGCCAAAGAGCTATGAGCCGAAGGCCCAAGTTCTAATACTCCTCTCAAATTCTGAATTTTCCTTTCTAATTATATTTAATTTCAGTATTAATCATTTATTTGTTGTATATTTAAACGGGATATTACATTCTACCCCTCTTAAACAGAATTCGACCCCGAATTCTATTTGTCGTTCTATTCACAAGAAGACCACAACTAAAATTAATCACAATTAATACGTACCCGACGTGAACAACTCTGGATTCTGCTTGCGCATGCGAGATTCCAACTCCCAAGTCACTTCCCTCTCGGACTTATGGGACCACATCACCTTGATGGATACCAACATCTTACACCTGCACACTCGTCTTTACCTTTTCAGGTACACTCAACGGATAGGACTTGAAGGTACGACCGTACTCATTGGTCAATAGCTCTAACGAAACCTTACACTCCAGATCTCTTAAGTACTCCTTCGACACCGGGTCATACAAAACGTTGTGAACCCCGCGCCTGGACTCGAGACGGTCCTAGCGATACTCTATCCTCCAAAATCCCCGTAACTTCCAGAAACAATTCAATGTACATTGGGCTAACATTCCCTTTTGGTACCAAACCACACAACTTGTACATAATACACAGAACTCTTGTTCCATCTCTCAATCAATCTCTTCACCTTAACAAGAAGCACCGCCTTTAACCAGGCATACACAACAGAACTCGTTTTAAATAAACTCTTTTACAAACAGAGCCCAACTGAAAATAAAGGTTTCTCATCGGAACAACGCATTACCAACTCTCCGCCAAAACAGTCAAATCTAAAATCAAAGATTCATCACGAAAACCTTTTAAGTTTATAGTTAGACAGTTTGCAAATAAACACCACGTAAGCCAAAGGAGAAATCACTCAAATGCCCAAACCAAATACTTCTTTTGGTTTGTCTGAATTGGAAAGAATCAAACGTGCCAACACAACGCCAACTCAAATTGCGGTTAACATCAGTCAACAACACAAAGCTCAAACAAGAATAAATAAAACGCTTCAATTCTCGAGGAAACATCCTTTTTCTCAGTTTCTCTTTTAGAAATAAAACTTCTCTCGCATCTTGGAATTCGAATTCATTGCATACCACACGAGCTTAAACCTCTTAATTAAACATCCTCAAATTATGCTCAAACTGGAATACATCATCCACACCATTGTGGAGAGGCTCTATTGAATCCATCAAATACTCTAGACAACTCATTCTACTGATGAAATTAATTTGATAAAAAAAACACCCAAAGCACCACAAAAATAGGTCCACGTAATCACATTACCTCCAATTTTCAAGAACAACAACTCAAAATCCTAGGTACACACACTCATGTACCACATCAGAAGGGTTCTATCAATGATCATTCCCCTACTCAGGAAACACCGTTATTCCACTTTCTCTACACATGATCATTGTGTGACCAAGGGTCTAGCATAAAAAAAAAAACAAAGCCTAAATTTAACCTCCAAGATCTTCACAATGAAATGCTCTTATAACAGATAGTGAAATCATCGGATTAAATCTCTAACATTCCCATAATTCTAACATACTCACTCATTGACATCATCAGAAATCACCCGCACAATCTTGCAATACTATCCAATTGCGTTACTCTATAAGATTAATCAAGGTTTTCATACCTTTGATAATCCCCAACCTTTCAACATGATCTGAAGTTCTGGAATTTCACTATACCATAGGTTCTACTCAGTCGCAACACTATTCAGATTTACTTCGAAGCCAAACATTCCATGTGAATCAAATTTCCTCCAAGGGGTACAAATCAAAACCAATTCAACTTCTACTAATCCTCCAATAGCTTGGTGGCAAAATCTCACTATTACAATTTCTTATCCACCACCAACAGTTGCCAAAATACACTTTGTCAAACTTTGCAACACCAAACTGTTGATCCTTTCTCAAAAGAAATAAATGAACAAGGACAACTTTCCTCACACAGGAAAACATTGCTCCTCACAGTGAGCACAAAACTAAAAGAATTACTCCGAGAATGGTGATCTTAGAAAATGAAAGTTAAGTTCGCAGTTGAGGGCACACATCCCTCAAAAGAGAATAGCAAATAACAGCCAATAAGACAAAGATATTGCAATTAAAACTCGACATCTCTTGAGCGAAAAGAGTAGAAAGTTTAGGAATAATTCAAATAACCACAAGTTACCAAACTTGACCCAAATCCTCAAATACTCCTACTGCACTCTTTCCTTTAACACTAAAATCAATCATTTGACTAGCAACACTTTGACGCAACGAATCAAGATAACGTCTTTAGTCCAAACCTCAAGAACTAATTAAGAACCAAATACAATTCTTCAATACGTCATATTTGCTCGGAACAGTTCAACTACATAAGAAACATGAGATCCAAATGACGCCATTTTCGCTTTTGGCAGTATTTGTCACCACCGTTCATCTCCGGCTCGCCGGCGTTCTAGACCGTCGCCGCCGTCGAGATTACCTCCAATGGGTGTGCAATGTTATTGCGAACCCATTTTGGCCTTTGGGTTGCGCCGCCGTGGCCGGAGCCGCCGGAGGCAAGCCTTTGTTCGCGCTCAGGTGTGTTGTCGGGCGCGTAAGCCCCGTGCCGCAGTCATTTAGGACAAAGATTCGTTGATTAATGCTAATCATTAGTTAATCATTTCTAATAATTGGTTTAGCAATAAATGTCTATCCTAAAATGACTTAATGAGTCACTGACTGTGGGTCCGCACGTTTAACCCGTGCGTTTTAAATCGTCGTGAGTTGGCATTAATTGTCACTTACAAGTGGGCCCAACATCCTTAATCCCCGCATTGTGCACGTGCGCAATGCTTTGTTAATCCTGGACCGTCGATTTCAAGATCAACGGTCCAGATCTCGTGAACCTTTGGACCCCAGAGGTCTCAATCGCTGCGAGCCGTCAGATCTTGACCAACGGTCTAGATTTGTTTGGCCGTTCGGACCACCCTATCGGCCTTAGTCAACGTGGGCCGTCCATCTCGTGATCTGCGGCTGAGATGGGGAGTGCATTCGGACTTTTGAAGGTTACTTCAATCTCAGCCCTCAATCTCTTGATCCACGGCCCACAATCGATGGAAACGTTCGAACCTCCGAAACGCCTCGATCATTGTGGTCCGTAGGATCTTGATCCAATGGTGGGGTTCGGTGAGTGCGCGAGCGCGTGCGCTGTGTTTCAGTGCGCGTGGGCCGTTAGATCTGATCTCAACGGTCCACATTTTGCCACATCGTTTCCAAGTTGAGTTGGTTTAGTAAATTCCCAGTAAACTTTATTTATCAATTGAAAATTGTATTAAACTTCAAAATTTCATAGCTAATTCATTTTAAATACAATTCGGTTGATTCAAATTTTGTTAATTCTGAGTTTAACTAAGCTTTAATCTAAAAATATTTGTAGGCTTATTTTTGCTCTAGAAAAATTTGTTAATAGATTTAATTTCGGATTAGCTTAATTTGTGCTTTAAAAATTACTAGTTACATGCCCGTGCGTTGCTACGAAATATCCAACAGAGAAACATATTGTATTAATAATCAAAATAACATAGCGAGATGCTAAATGATTGATTGATTATACCCATCAACGAAACAATTGCATTATAGAAAGGAATCGAGGAAATGCCAACACAAACAAACACTAACAGTAATACATATTTGATCTATAAATGGCATATGCTTCTGCCTTCAGCAATGGATTCGGACTTTCAGGTCACTCTTAAAGTCTAAACATAATTCAAGTACAAAAATCGCATAAGCACCAAAGTGCACATTTGACTTTCCTCTAAGATTTTTTTTGTGTAAATTCAGTGTTAAACTCAAGATAAATATACATTAGATTGTTCCTTAGGCACACAAAATAATATGCAACCTTCTTATAAAAACTCTCTTTTGGTTCATGAACAAGAGTGACAGCTTTGCCATGTTGGTCATATTGCGGTTGACCTGCCCGACCCAGCATTTGCAGAATATCTGTAATATCGTAATCGATGTATCTTTTTGTTTTGCCATCATAGTATTCAGTACCCTGCAAGAAAAATATTGAATGAGTTACCGAGTAAATCATCACTAAAGATGAAGAAAATGCATAGCATTGTGCCACCTTAATTATCACCGGGTGAGCTGGAAGATTAACACCCCAAGACAGTGTGCTAGTGCATACCACCTGGCAAAACATCAAGCAACAAGAAATGCTGTTTAAATTTTTCTCAAGTATGTAATTAACTCGGTTAACGAGAGAAATTGCAATAAACATACTGAAAAATAAAGAACATGCTTATCAAGAACATTCAGTCATCAAAGCAGAGCAGACCTGAATCTTGTTGTTTGAAAAGAGTTCCTAAACCAAGGATCTATATCATTTAGACCCTCATGATGCAGACCTATTCGGAATTGCAGAAGATGTCTCAAATTGTTGTCAGAGACTTGTGAAAGAATCATGTCTAGAGTTATCTGCCATGCTGCCTTAGGACCTGCCTTGGTTTTTCATCTGATGCTACAAGCTGCAATGTAGAGTGGAGTAAACATATAAGATAGCAGCCATCTATATACCCATTTAGTAATAGAAATCCAAAGCAATGTTCCACCTGAATGAGATCAAGAGCTGTAAGTCTAGTCTGCTGACATGATGATACAAAAATGAGAACTGGCTTATCGGATGAATGGGTGCATATGGTTGCATAATATGGTTTGTTCATGCTATTCATTCTCGGGCAGTAAACTTCCCAGGATATCCCTGTTAGTAGGGGAGGGGTGGAAAAGTTAACATAAATTCATGCAAATATTTTTTTAGCTATGATATAGCAAACATGGTCCTCCTTAAAAAACCATCTAATGATCAAATAAATAATTGACTTTCCAAAAGGTAGCAAACCTGAAAATTTGCTATATTTTTTTCTCAAAGCAACTGGAAGCTAAAAAAATGCATTTGCCCAAATACCTGTTTGTGCATTTTTTCCAAAAAGAAAAAAGAAAGAACCATCCAAGATGTACAGGCCTCACACTGGGCTTGAAATTGAACAGACCATCATCTCTGACGCCCAACCAATCAGCTAAATCACTGAAGTAATGTGATAGATGAAAGTGGTCAGCCAATGGAGGACAAGTGCTCCAGTGGTCATGACAAACACGCAGTATTAATATGAAATAGGGTTCCATGATAACACCTAAGATTCTCAAATACATTGTGATGAGGACATCACTAGTAATACCAAAGCTAGTAATGAGACTTCAATAACAGGACCAATAACAAGAGCACGAGCCAAGAAACTACAATCTCAGGTGAACCTGCTCCTTAATGAATATGTCATTAATTTTAATGAGAATTTCATACTACCTAAAAACAATATTTTACTTGTGCTCGAGTTTGAAGAGTCGATGGATGGAGATCAAGGATATGAGCTACTGATTTAGCCATGAACAGGCCATGAACAGTGCATGAAAAAGACAAGGCCCATGAACGATGCATCGACCCATGAACAATAATCGTACTACGGTGCGTGTGAATAGTACCACATGGAAAGTTTAGTGTTGAATAGCCTTGTCTTTGAGACTATATATTGAGGGTAGACCCCATTGTAAAGAAAAACCACTTTTGATAATAGAAAACTCTTGTTCTTTCGTTGGTCACCCAACTTGAGGGAATTGGGAGTTCATTGAAATTAAGATTATTCAACCTTTTCCGCTGGGAATTGGGAGCGCGATAGAACTTCATCGGTGGTCGTGAAGTTCAGCACGTGAGGTTGGGCGAATTATAGAGTGCTAACTCTTGCATTGGCAACAGGGGATCACTACGGTTCATCAAATCCACGTGAGTATCCAGATCCTACATCGAGAAGATCGGGCGACCCCGTATCACATTGTGTGAGAATACTCCTAGCATTCATATCCTAGAGGGATTTTAATAGGTTTATAGTTTAGACTTTACAGTAATCCAGCACAAGAATCAAGATCTGCATCAATATAGCATTGATCAGTATCCAACAACCAGTGGTAACTGGTCGGATACCATATACCACCGCTAACCGCTCATACCAGTTGACACGATGTGGTTGCTGCAGTTTATGGGGCAAAAAAACTTGTATGGCATGATGTGGACAGCTCTATAAAACTACTGGGTAGATAAGGATATCTTATGCAATAGGGGTAGAGGAAATTGCATCTCAAAGCTTCCCTTGGAAACATACTGAGCATTGGCTAATGCTGTTGATAAACCAACAAACCGAATTGAACGTTCTGTTTGTGATGAGATGTATCACATTCTTGATATAATGACCTGAAATCCAAAGCTTCGCTATGGTAAACAATTGATGAAAAGTACAGGTTCAAAAGAATAACAAATACAACGGGATATATGGGATTGAGGTGATCAATGCAAAAGACGATAAATTATGTTATCTTTGACATATAGTATAATCAGATAAGTAAATGAAATTAATTTAGGGACCATAATACATGTTACACATCAAGATGAGTCAAGTTCACATTAATGTGGCCTACAGTGTAACTTTGGTACAAGCATTTATCAAGTTGTAAGATCCAGAAGAGATACCTCAAGAATCGGCCCACAGTTAGCTCCAAGAAGATGTATCTCATCTAATATCATGAGCCCAACCTATCCACAAGCTTAACAAGTTATAAGTGACTAAAATGAAAACACATATTCTATATAATCTACAGAAATTGAGCAAAATTACAAATAGCTAACATAGAAAGAAAAAATTTTAGACCATTGTAACATAACTTCTACTATGCCAACTTCGACTAATACCATCCCACTTTTTAGGGGTAGAAATTATGATGTCAGCTGATAACAGGGCCATCATATCTGGAGTGAAGTGACCAGTCATCTCAACCTGCCAAAAGTGTTACCTCAAATAAGTTATGCATATTGACATATTGGAGAAATATAAAATATATGGAGTGCTCTGTACCATCTTCTTCCCAAGCTGAGTTACAAGCCGTTGTCTCCAATCATTCATTCTTTCTCGCACTATAGCCTTTAGAGGAGCAATGTAAACTACCTGAAAGGATGTTAAAATAAATCAATGCCACAAACCTTGATGTCCGGTTGTGTGTTGAAAAGATAAAGCATTGCTAGTTCTGCAGAAATCGTCTTGCCACTCCCTGTTGGAGCTCCCAAGAGTACATTGTTATCAGTGTGATAGAGAACATGGAAATCCTGGATGGCCGGATCCGGCGCTCGGTGGTGGATCCTCTTTCCCCCGTCGCCCATGGAAGACGGCACAAGCGCGTGCTGCTCTGGCGGGGTGTCATCGACCTACAAGCACATTGGAATAACTAATTGAACACTCAGTACGATAGGAGCCAATACCGAGCTAGCAATCCAGCAGCGTAAGATTTGCCAGTACCATCTGCCCGTCGGTGAGGAGGGGAACATTGGGGAAGGGCTGAAAAGGCTGTGGCACGCCATTGAGGTCAGTGCCGCCACGGCCGTAGCTCATGTGGATGTGGAGCATGGACTCGGTGACATACTGGGATTCGCGACATACTGGAAATTGTTCCTGTCCCTCCAGTTGAACTCGTTCTCTAGGTCATCCACACCGTCCTCCTCCTCATCCCCGGGCACACGCGCATAGCCTGCAACCCGAACGACGGCATCGAGTGAGCAATCGAAACTAAAACAGACAAAATCCGGCCGGCCAATTGGGAGGCGACCAAGAGCAGGAACAGGGGCGGCGGCATTGAGGTGGGGGTACTTGCCCTTGTGGCGCTTGAAGCGGGTCTTGCACTGGGGGCAGTTCTGCGTGCCCTCGTGGCGCTCGTACCCGTAGCAGTAGCGGTAGACGGGGAAGGCGCACTCGTTGCATGCCACGAAGGGCTCGCCGTCGAAGTCGGCCGACGTCGTCGCCGCAACCGCACACCGCCTTCTGCTGCCGGAGCGGCTTCGGCTGCAACCAAAAATCAAATTAAATAAAAAATAACCAAAATCAGCACCGCACGTACCCTGGAGTACCCATCTTTCTTCTCCGAGTAAACGGAATCTCGGGACGGGATTCTTATAGGGGGAGATTTGTAACATCCCAAGTTTAGGCTTGTGTTTCAAATGTAAGAAAATGTGTAGAAATTAAAACTTTTTCTTGCATCTTGTATTTCATGTATATTCTAGACAATTCTTGTAAAGGAATTATGGAAATACAAAATCACAAGCCTTTAATTTGACCTAAATCTTGCCTTTCAAAAACCTTCTTATCTAACCTTGATCATCCTTTGGAAATATTTTTTCTTAGTTCTAGGGTTAATGTGTGACACCTCTGAAAAATTTCACAATATTTAGAAATTGTTTGAATATTCTAAGAGGCAGTCAAACCAGTTTGACCCTTGGTCAAACCCTAATTCAGAACCTTGAGAAATTTCTGAAGAAAAATGCTCAACATAAAAACCTCTGAAAAATTTATGCAATGTTTATCCTGGAATTAGGAACCTCCTGTAAAAATTTTATATTTTTTGTAGTTAGTTTGCTATCTCTAAAAAAAAACCCAAAGTTTTTAGCCTATTTCTAAAACCCTAAGTCAAAGCTGTTGGACTTGAGTCGGGCTCGAGCCCAACCTTTATTTTTGGTGCAACCCAACCATCTCAGCGCCATCCCGAGCCTTTCAAATACGCGTTGGATGTCAGATGTTGGATCTTCATCGTGCGGTCCACGTTGCCGTGAACATTCGGACCTCCAATCGCGCCGTCGCATTGTAGCCGTTGGATTTTAATCCAACCATTGCGATGCGTACCCTTTTGCGCTCGGCCGTTTCTTTTAAACTGGCTCGAACCACTTGGTTGGACCTAACCAACTGACTGCACTCAGGCTCGTTTCGGTTGGCACGTGGGCTTTCAACCGTTAGATTTTAATATAATGATCAAGATCGCCTGTGCCGTTCGGACCTCGGATCATCTCGGTCAATCTCAGCCACTCAGTTTCTATCGGACCGCCCTCGTTGTTTGAAACAATCGGAACTCCGAAGGTCCCCTTTCAATCTAAACCCTTGGATCTTAATCGGACCGTCTAGGTTGTTTTGAGCGTTGGAACTTTCCAAATGACTGATTCAATCGTGACCGTCCATTTCTAATCCAACCGTCCAGATCTTCTGACTCAATTTAACCTAACTCCTTTGTCACTTTTTGACTGAGCCCTTGATTCCTTCATTGACATGTGGGCCCTGTGGTCCTGGTCACCTTCTTCCTCCTTGCGTGCGTGTGACACAAACTGGGCATGGATGAGGCGCAGTGTTTTGTCACCTCCATGGAGTCTGGCAACGGCTCTTGAGCCCTCATTTATTGCACACCAGGCTTTCGGCCCCAAAGTCATGGTCTTCAACTGCTCCCGTCAATTCTCTTGGCCCATGGCAGCGCCATGAACCGAGCTCACCCTAGGGCCTTTGTTCTTTCCAAACCCTAGTTTCCCAGCTATATAAAGCCTCCAAAGCTCATCCTTGTGTTCCTTTATGACACCCCTAACTCCTTCCTTGTTCTTGGAGCTCAAAACCACAGAAATCTCCAAATCGCCATTAGAGGCCGTGAAGCTCTGTTGGTGGCTTTGGTGCTCCAGTGGTTCCATTCTAGATATTTTTCGCCACTTTGTTCCTCTCATCATCTTTAGCAAAACCCCTAACCTAATTTTGGATTGCATTCACAGGAGCCATCCAATTTGGGGTTTGTTCAAATTCGGCCAAAATCACCCCTTTTCTTCATCAACTCCGGTGAGTGCTCCATTTCTCAATTATTTGCTCATGGACCTTCTATGAGCTATAATGAAGCTATTATGATGACCTGGTCTCACTCATTTTGCTCAGACCGTCATTTTCACTTCACCACCTTCGTCGCCGGTACTGTGCTTCGTCGCCGGAGCAACTCCGACCATCTCCTAGCCTCTACAGCATTAAGGTACCCCCCTAGTAGTCCCTAGAGGCTGTGGCACTCGCTTTCTTGGTTTGTTGCAGAGCTTTTCGCCATTTTCGCTTTTGGCAGTACTTGTCACCACCGTTCATCTCCGGCTCGTCGGCGTTCTAGACCGTCGCCGCCATCGAGATTACCTCCAATGGGTGCGCAATGTTATTGCGAACCCATTTTGACCTTTGGGTTGCGCCGCCGTGGCGGAGCCGTGCGCAAGCCTTTGTTCGTGCTTCGGAGCGCGTTGTCGGCGCGTAAGCCTCGTGCTGCTGTCATTTAGGACAAAGATTCGTTGATTAATGCTAATCATTAGTTAATTATTGCTAATCATTGGTTTAGCAATAAATGTATGTCCTAAAATGACTTAATGAGTCACCGACTGTGGGTCCGCACGTTTAAACCCGTGCGTTTTAAATCGTCGTGAGTTGGCATTAATTGTCACTTACAAGTGGGCCCAACGTCCTTAATCCCCGCACTATGCGTGTGCGCAATGCTTTGTTAATCCTGGACCGTCGATTTCAAGATCAACGGTCGAGATCTGATGAACCTTTGGACCCTAGAGGTCTCAATCGCTGCGAGCCGTCAAATCTTGACCAACGATCTAGATCTGTTTGGCCGTTCGGACCAACCTGTCGGCCCTAGTCAACGTGGGCCGTCCAACTCGTGATCTGCGGCTGAGATGGGGAGTGCATTCAGACTTCCAAAGGTTACTTCAATCTCAGTCCTCAATCTCTTGATCCACGGCCCACAATCGATGGAAACGTTCGAACCTCCGAAACGCCTTGATCATTGTGTTCGTGAGATCTTGATCCAACGGTGGGGTCGGTGAGTCGCGCGGCGCTTGCGGCCAGTTTCGATCTTGGCGTGGGCGTTAGATCGATCTCAACGTCCCCACGTTTTGCCACGTCGTTTCCAAGTTGAGTTGGTTTAGTAAATTCCCGGTAAACTTTATTTATCAACTGAAAATTGTATTAAACTTCAAAATTTCATAGCTAATTCATTTTAAATCCTATTCGGTTGATTCAAATTTTGTTAATTCTGAGTTTAACTAAGCTTTAATCTAAAAATATTTGTAGGCTTATTTTTGCTCCAGAAAAATTTGTTAATAGATTTAATTTCAGATTAGCTTAATTTGTGCTTTAAAAATTATTTAAAATTTGTAAAAGACACAAGTAATTCCCTGTAACTCCAAATTGAGCAAACTAAAAATTGGTAAATTCCTTTGATAATGTACCTTAATGTAAAATAGGTTTTGTTCATGTCCATGCCTTTGAGAAATGGTATTCCTTAGTTTCACAACTTAGGAAAATCATAAGTAATTCATTTTAACTCCAAATGGAGTAAATCCAGTTTTGCTGTTCTTAGAATGCCATGTTCTACCTACCATAAAAATTTCAAGTTCTAGAACTTTCTGAAAAATTGTGCCACGAAGGGCTCGCCGTCGGGGGTCAGCCCGACGTCGTCGCCGCAACCGCACACCGCCTCTGCTGCACGAGCGGCTTCACCGCAACCAAAAATCAAATTAAATAAAAATAACCAAAATCAGCACCGCACGTACCCTGGGATCGCCGTCGCGTCGGATGACGATGAGCTCATTGCGGTTGTGGGAGCCAGCAACCAGCCCAGCGCTCGCCTCCATCTCTCCTCCTAGAGAGAGAGAGAGAGAGAGAGAGAGAGAAAGGGGGGCGGGTGAGAGAAGCGCGCCACCTGGAGGCCTCGCGGAGGCGCAGGCGCGAAGTGGCGCAGGAGTCGGACCGCCAGGCCGGCCGGTGCTGGGACCAAGCCGGGTGAGGTGCCATGGGAGAAATAGAGAGGAAGAAAGGGGATTGGGAGAAAAAGGGAAGGGAGGTGAAGAATAAAGGGAGGACCAGGGGGTTGGCGTGGCGTCTGCAGCGGTTTGGCGTGGGGACTGGGGAGTCAAGAGATCGTGAAGCAGATGTTGTAGGCACAGTTGTGTTTGTGGTCGTGCGATATGAAGTAATCTGGGCTATTCATTTTCTGCTCTTCAATCGGACAGATACGAACGATAGTGGGAGGACGGATCACGGTAAACTTTTTTTTTTAAGTAGTAGAGATTTAAAATTTGTAAAAGACATAAGTAATTCCCTGTAACTCCAAATTGAGCAAACTAAAAATTGGTAAATTCCTTTGATAATGTACCTTAATGTAGAATAGGTTTTGTTCATGTCCATGCCTTTGAGAAATGGTATTCCTTAGTTTCACAACTTAGGAAAATCATAAGTAATTCATTTTAACTCCAAATGGAGTAAATCCAGTTTTGTTGTTCTTAGAATGCCATGTTCTACCTACCATAAAAATTTGAGGTCCTAGAACTTTCTGAAAAATTGTGCCATGAACAGTACCCGAAATTAATTTAAATTGAATTATCTAGTTGAAAGAAATTGTTAGGGTCATAACTTTTGCATGCTTAACCCAAATCAAATGATTCTTGTTGCTAAATTTGTCTAAAATTATGCCTTTGCTGCTGTGTAAATTTCATAGAATTTGGATGACTTTGGATTTTGAGTTTCTTTCGGTATTCTTCGTTCTTATTTGATTTTTGCATTCTTGCGATAGGTTCCGAAGAGTTTATTGAAACCGAGAGTGATCCTCTGTAGCAAACCAGTGATCTCCAAAAAGGCAAGAAGATGTAGCATCATTTGATCATATTGCTCCTATTACTTTTAAAGTCTAATATTTTGTTTGCAAAAACTAAGTATGCATGCTTCTTGTGTCAAAGTTAATTTTTGTCGAATAGAGGTAGTTAATCCTAATGCATAGTTTCCCTGAAATGGTTCACCCCTGCCACAAACCTAGGGTATTATCCTCATTGGTGAATTAGAGCCCGGTGAATGATTTATGATCTTTTTATTGTCTTTACGATATGATGTTTAGCAATGCTTAGTTACCGGTAGAATTGGACGGTTATCGACTTAGTCGATGACCTTGATCACTCCAAACTCATTATTACTTATGTTCAATACCTTGTGCCTTGTTTATTTGTGAAAACTAAAACTGAAAATAAAATGTTTTAGACTTGGACACAATGGTATGATGGTGTGAGTGGAATGGTGCCCGGGTCATCAAGAACCGAGTTACTTGCGCCATTGATCCAAGCAATTTTGCGTGCTAACCACACTAGGGGGATATGAGTCCTCTCTTGACTTAGTACTTTGGGGGGTGTTAATTAATGAGTCGTGTGGTGGGTTGTATATTTCTATATGCAACAAGGGTCAAGTGACAGAGGGGAGCACCCGCAGCGGCTTGAGCTAGGCCGGTGCATCCTACTCTACGTATCGGTCCTTAGTGGGGACCGTGATGGTGGTCCACTAGGTGATAACCCCCATACGTGCGGCTCTTAATTAGCATTTTCCATTGGAAATGTCTCGTAGGACTTAGCCGTGCCGGCATACCAAAGGAAGTGTGTTTAATCTAGTGGCAAAAAGGTGGTCTGAAGTGTGGGTACATTGATACACCCCTGCAGGGTTCAAACTATTCGAATAGCCTCGTCCTAGGTTATGGACACGCTTGGTTATTTCTCGCAAGAACTAGACTACAACATTTTTAATTAAAAATTGATGTGGGTGGTACGAATGGGTAATTCGTACTATGGTTGTGATGGCTATTGGGTTAGTCATCTCCAGAATGTCTTTATGTTACTACTTATCGTCTCGCTGTTATTTATGCAAATAAAATTCAGATTGCTAAAACTGCCTTCAACATACTATCTATTGCAAACAAAATCTGCTTTATGCGGAAAATGAACATTGAGCCTTCTCCTTTGATCAAAGCCTGCATGTAGTAGTATCTAGGTTTGTTACTCGTAAGCCTTGTGAGTACATTTTTGTACTCATTTGCTTTGCTTAATTTTTGCAGAGGACGTTGATCCCTAAGGGATCGACTTTTGTGAGTTTTGCTGCGGTGTGGACGACTATCTTGGCGGCCCGGTCGGATTGCCTTGTGGGTGTATGGCAAACCGGTTGGCTTTTGTTCATAGCCATTTTATGGCATTTTACTTCTGCTGTTGTTTAACTCTTTTGGCCTGTTCTGGGCCGTCTGGCTTCTCTTTTGTAATAACTTTTTATGTATGTCTCTTGCTTGTAAAGCTTTAGCTTTGGTTCTGTGTTGTATGGAATTGATGCAATGTTTTGTAAAAGGGTGTGTATACTGCAATTCTGGGAAGTGTACATTTTCCCGAGGCACGGTATATTTTGCTTGTGATGCTAGAGTCGATGGGAGGCTAAGCATTACAAGCTAAATAAACCGGGGTCTCACAAAGCTTGCTATCAGAGCCATACCGACCGTAGAAACCCCTAGCTTGGTCGTCTTTAGGATGTTTTGAAAAACTTAGTTTCAAAACCATCGAATGATTTTGAAAACTTAAGTAAGTTCTCCGATTTTACTCCTTACCTATCTTAGATTGCTCATCTCACCGTACTCTTGATTAAGTTTGAAAAAGTTGTTTTCCTCTCTTCCTTTCCAAAGATAGTTGTTTAAATTCGGTTTTTGGGAACCAATGAGATTGGCAAATTGAAGTGTTGGCTGCCGTTTTACAAGGTTTTGAAGCTTCTGGAGTTGAAAATTTCGGCTATGAGCTTGGATGCAAAATCTGGACAGCAAGCATCAAATTTTCGGACAGCAAGCTCATGGTTTCTAAATAGGGTAGGTAATGAGAGGTTAACTCAAGTAAAACTTGTGGGAATAAAAGGGTAAGAAGTTATATTAGTTGGCTAAATATCTAACACCCCATATTAGTGATTTTACTCTAGTATTTAGTCATGTTAGAACTTGGGTTGCATGCTGGAATTTATCTTCCTAACCAATTGCTCGTTCTTTCAATACAGGTTAGTCGTGTCGGGAAGTTGGCTTTTAATCTTGTGTTTTCCTTACTGTTTCTTAAGACTCTTTGTAAGCTTTTAGTGTTGTTTCCTTGCTGTTTTAGTTGGCTTTTGGGTTATGGTAATTTTCCATTCCCCTAGTCGCGTCCTTTAGCTTCTAGTTTTTGGGTTGCGTTGCTAATCCATCTTTTCAGCTTTGGAGGCACCTGACGTCGTGTTGGGTACGCTTCTTGTCAACTCTCATCTTGCTACTGTTTTGTTTTGAATTAGTAGCATCAGCCCACCATTTTTGAAAGAATTCCAGCCACTCAACTTGGAAGTGGTTGAGCATGGCTTTCTCACTGCCTTGGTTGTGCAACCAACCTTGGTGGATTGGATCAAGCCCGCTTAGCAATCGGTTGACTTGAGTGGCACCTTTCCTTCTATATACATCAATGGGCATCCAAGACAATTATTGCCTTAAACTTCTGTGGCCGAAAACGGCCATAGTCCCTCTAACAAACTGGCTGCGGAGAGATGACTCCGTATAGCTAGTTATCAGGCTGAGGTCTCGTTCGTTAGTGGAGTAACCAGACAAATTGCTCCACCAACTGAGAACGGCCTTAGTCCCTCTAAGAAGCTAGCCGCGGAGGGATGACTCCGCACAGCTAGTTAGCAGGCTGAGATCTCGTTATTGGCGGAATTGACCAGACAAATCGCTCCACCAACTAACAATAGCCTTGCACCACCAACCATAGGATCAAGAAAGATCTCTCGGTCTGTCAATCCTTGTTATATCTGTACCTGGTAAGTTTCCCCATGTCGACTAAAGTGGCACGTTTTCTACTAGTCAGAACCAAGATTCGTACCAGTCGCGTGGCTGAGCTTTTTGTCTCAAGGAATCGTGCTATCAAGTTCCTTAAAATTCAGTGGTCGAATCATTCTGAGGATGAGGCAACTTGGTAGCGGGAAGATCGTCTTTGTGCGGAGTACCCATCTTTCTTCTCCGAGTAAGCGGAATCTCGGGACGGGATTCTTATAGGGGGAGATTTGTAGCATCCCAAGTTTAGGCTTGTGTTTCAAATGTACGAAAATGTGTAGAAATTAAAACTTTTTCTTGCATCTTGTATTTCATGTATATTCTAGACAATTCTTGTAAAAGAATTATGGAAATACAAAATCACAAGCCTTTAATTTGACCTAAATCTTGCCTTTCAAAAACCTTCTTATCTAACCTTGATCATCCTTTGGAAATATTTTTTCTTAGTTCTAGGGTTAATGTGTGACACCTCTGAAAAATTTCACAATATTTAGAAATTGTTTGAATATTCTAAGAGGCAGTCAAACCAGTTTGACCCTTGGTCAAACCCTAATTCAGAACCTTGAGAAATTTCTGAAGAAAAATGCTCAGCATAAAAACCTCTGAAAAATTTATGCAATGTTTATCCTGGAATTAGGAACCTCCTGTAAAAATTTATATTTTTTGTAGTTAGTTTGCTATCTCTAAAAAAAAACCCAAAGTTTTTAGCCTATTTCTAAAACCCTAAGTCAAAGTCATTGGACTTGAGTCGGCTCGAGCCCAACCTTTATTTTTGTGCAACCCAACCATCTCAGCGCCATCCCGAGCCTTTCAAATACGCGTTGGATGTCAGATGTTGGATCTTCATCGTGCGGTCCACGTTGCCGTGAACATTCGGACCTCCAATCGCGCCGTCGCATTGTAGCCGTTGGATTTTAATCCAACCATTGCGATGCGTACCCTTTTGCGCTCGGCCGTTTCTTTTAAACTGGCTCGAACCACTTGGTTGGACCTAACCAACTGACTGCACTCAGGCTCGTTTCGGTTGGCACGTGGGCTTTCAACCGTTGGATTTTAATATAATGATCAAGATCGCCTGTGCCGTTCGGACCTCGGATCATCTCGGTCAATCTCAGCCACTCAGTTTCTATCGGACCGCCCTCGTTGTTTGAAACAATCGGACCTCCGAAGGTCCCCTTTCAATCTAAACCCTTGGATCTTAATCGGACCGTCTAGGTTGTTTTGAGCGTTGGAACTTTCCAAATGACTGATTCAATCGTGACCGTCCATTTCTAATCCAACCGTCCAGATCTTCTGACTCAATTTAACCTAACTCCTTTGTCACTTTTTGACCTGAGCCCTTCGATTCCTTCATTGACATGTGGGCCCCAGGGTCCTGGTCACCTTCTTCCTCCTTGCGTGCGTGTGACACAAACTGGGCATGGATGAGGCGCAATGTTTTGTCACCTCCATGGAGTCTGGCAACGGCTCTTGAGCCCTCATTTATTGCACACCAGGCTTTCGGCCCCAAAGTCATGGTCTTCAACTGCTCCCGTCAATTCTCTTGGCCCATGGCAGCGCCATGAACTGAGCTCACCCTAGGGCCTTTGTTCTTTCCAAACCCTAGTTTCCCAGCTATATAAAGCCTCCAAAGCTCATCCTTGTGTTCCTTTATGACACCCCTAACTCCTTCCTTGTTCTTGGAGCTCAAAACCACAGAAATCTCCAAATCACCATTAGAGGCCGTGAAGCTCTGTTGGTGGCTTTGGTGCTCCAGTGGTTCCATTCCAGATCTTTTTGCGCCACTTTGTTCCTCTCATCATCTTTAGCAAAACCCCTAACCTAATTTTGGATTGCATTCACAGGAGCCATCCAATTTGGGGTTTGTTCAAATTCGGCCAAAATCACCCCTTTTCTTCATCAGCTCCGGTGAGTGCTCCATTTCTCAATTATTTGTTCATGGACCTTCTATGAGCTATAATGAAGCTATTATGATGACTTGGTCTCACTCATTTTGCTCAGACCGTCATTTTCACTTCATCACCTTCGTCGCCGGTACTGTGCTTCGTCGCCGGAGCAACTCCGACCATCTCCTAGCCTCTACAGCATTAAGGTACCCCCCTAGTAGTCCCTAGAGGCTGTGGCACTCGCTTTCTTGGTTTGTTGCAGAGCTTTTCCTCATTTTCGCTTTTGGCAGTACTTGTCACCACCGTTCATCTCTGGCTCGCCGGCGTTCTAGACCGTCGCCGCCATCGAGATTACCTCCAATGGGTGCGCAATGTTATTGCGAACCCATTTTGACCTTTGGGTTGCGCCGCCGTGGCCGGAGCCGGCGGCGGCAAGCCTTTGTTCGTGCTCGGGTGCGTTGTCGGGCGCGTAAGCCTCGTGCTGCTGTCATTTAGGACAAAGATTCGTTGATTAATGCTAATCATTAGTTAATTATTGCTAATCATTGGTTTAGCAATAAATGTATGTCCTAAAATGACTTAATGAGTCACCGACTGTGGGTCCGCACGTTTAAACCCGTGCGTTTTAAATCGTCGTGAGTTGGCATTAATTGTCACTTACAAGTGGGCCCAACGTCCTTAATCCCCGCTCTATGCGCGTGCGCAATGCTTTGTTAATCCTGGACTGTCGATTTCAAGATCAACGGTCCAGATCTCATAAACCTTTGGACCCTAGAGGTCTCAATCGCTGCGAGCCGTCAAATCTTGACCAACGATCTAGATCTGTTTGGCCGTTCGGACCAACCTGTCGGCCCTAGTCAACGTGGGCCGTCCAACTCGTGATCTGCGGCTGAGATGGGGAGTGCATTCAGACTTCCATAGGTTACTTCAATCTCAGCCCTCAATCTCTTGATCCACGGCCCACAATCGATGGAAACGTTCGAACCTCCGAAACGCCTTGATCATTGTGTTCCGTAGGATCTTGATCCAACGGTGGGGTTCGGTGAGTGCGTGAGCGCTTGCGCTGTGTTTCAGTGCGCGTGGGCCGTTAGATCTGATCTCAACGTCCCACGTTTTGCCACGTCGTTTCCAAGTTGAGTTGGTTTAGTAAATTCCCGGTAAACTTTATTTATCAACTGAAAATTGTATTAAACTTCAAAATTTCATAGCTAATTCATTTTAAATCCTATTCGGTTGATTCAAATTTTGTTAATTCTGAGTTTAACTAAGCTTTAATCTAAAAATATTTGTAGGCTTATTTTTGCTCCAGAAAAATTTGTTAATAGATTTAATTTCAGATTAGCTTAATTTGTGCTTTAAAAATTATTTAAAATTTGTAAAAGACACAAGTGATTCCCTGTAACTCCAAATTGAGCAAACTAAAAATGGGTAAATTCCTTTGATAATGTACCTTAATGTAGAATAGGTTTTGTTCATGTCCATGCCTTTGAGAAATGGTATTCCTTAGTTTCACAACTTAGGAAAATCATAAGTAATTCATTTTAACTCCAAATGGAGTAAATCCAGTTTTGCTGTTCTTAGAATGCCATGTTCTACCTACCATAAAAATTTTAGGTCCTATAACTTTCTGGAAAATTGTGCCATGAACAGTACCCGAAATTAATTTAAATTGAATTGTCTAGTTGAAGGAAATTGTTAGTGCCATAACTTTTGCATGCTTAACCCAAATCAAATGATTCTTGTTGCTAAATTTGTATAAAATTATGCCTTTATTGCTGTGTAAATTTCATGGAATTTGGATGACTTTGGATTTTGAGTTTCTTTCGGTATTCTTCGTTCTTATTGGATTTTTGCGTTCTTGCGATAGGTTCCGAAGAGTTTATTGAAACCGAGAGTGATCCTCTGCAGTAAACCAGTGATCTCCAACAAGGCAAGTAGATGTAGCATCATTTGATCATATTACTTCTATTACTTTTAAAGTCTAATATCTTGTTTGCAAAAACTAAGTATGCATGCTTCTTGTGTCAAAGTTAATTTTTGTCGAATAGAGATAGTTAATCCTAATGCATAGTTTCCCTAAAATGGTTCACCCCTGCCACAAACCTAGGGTATTATCCTCATTGGTGAATTAGAGCCTGATGAATGATTTATGGTCTTTATATTGTCTTTACGATATGATGCTTAGCAATGCTTAGTTACCGGCAGAATTGGACGGTTATCGACTTAGTCGATTACATTGATCACTCCAAAGTCATTATTACTTATGTTCAGTACCTTATGCCTTGTTTATTTTGTGTAAACTAAAACTGAAATAAAATGTTTTAGACTTGGGCACAATGGTATGATGGTGTGATCTTATGGTGTGACTGGAATGGTGCCCGGGTCATCAAGGACCGAGTTACTTGCGCCATTGATCCAAGCAATTTTGCGTGCTAACCACACTAGGGGGATATAGGACCTCTCTTTACTTAGTACTTTGGGGGGTGTTAATTAATGAGTCGCGTGGTGGGTTGTATATTTCTATATGCAACAAGGGTCAAGTGACAGAGGGGAGCACCTGCAGCGGCTTGAGCTAGGACGGTGCATCCTACTCTACGTATGGGTCCTTAGTGTGGACCATGATGGTGGTCCACTAGGTGATAACCCCCATACGTGTGGCTCTTAATTAGCATTTTCCATTGGAAATGTCTCGTAGGACTTAGCCGTGCCGGCATACCAAAGGAAGTGTGCTTAATCTAGTAGCAAAAAGGCGGTCTGAAGTGTGGGTACATTGGTACACTCCTGCAGGGTTCAAACTATTCGAATAGCCTCGTCCTAGGTTATGGACACGCTTGGTTATTTCCCGCAAGAACTAGACTACAACTTTTTTAATTAAAAATTGATGTGGGTGGTACGAATGGGTAATTCGTGCTATGGTTGTGATGGCTATTGGGTTAGTCATCTCCAGGATGTCTTTATGTTACTACTTATCGTCTCGCTGTTATTTATGCAAATAAAATTCAGATTGCTAAAACTGCCTTCAACATACTATCTATTGCAAACAAAATCTGATTTATGCTGAAAATGAACCTTGAGCCTTCTCCTTTGATTAAAGCTTGCATGTAGTAGTATCTAGGTTTGTTACTCGTAAGCCTTGCGAGTACATTTTTGTACTCATTTGCTTTGCTTAATTTTTGCAGAGGACGTTGATCCCCAAGGGATCGACTTTTGTGAGTTTTGCTGCGGTGTGGACGACTATCTTGGCGGCCCGGTCGGATTGCCTTGTGGGTGCATGGCAAACCGGTTGGCTTTTGTTCATAGCCATTTTATGGCATTTTGCTTTCGCTGTTGTTTAACTCTTTTGGCTGCTTGCAGGCGGTACCGCTTCTCTTTGTAATAACTTTTTATGTATGTCTCTTGCTTGTAAAGCTTTAGCTTTGGTTCTATGTGTTGTATGGAATTGATGCAATATTTTTTGATAGGGTGTGTATACTACAATTCTGGGAAGTGTACATTTTTCCAAGGCATGATATATTTTGCTTGTGATGCTAGAGTCGATGGGAGGCTAAGCATTACAGCTAAATAAACCGGGGTCTCACAAAGCTTGCTATCAGAGCCATACCGACCGTAGAAACCCCTAACTTGGTCGTCTTTAGGATGTTTTGAAAAACTTAGTTTCAAAACCATCGAATGATTTTGAAAACTTAAGTAAGTTCTCCGATTTTACTCCTTACCTATCTTAGATTGCTCATCTCACCTTACTCTTGATTAAGCTTGAAAAAGTTATTTCTCTCTCTTCCTTTCCAAAGATAGTTGTTTAAATTCGGTTTTTGGGAACCAATGAGATTGGCAAATTGAAGTGTTGGCTGCCCTTTTACATGGTTTTGAAGCTTCTAGAGTTGAAAATTTCGGCTAGGAGCTTGGATGCAAAATCTGGACAGTAAGCATCAAATTTCCGGACAGCAAGCTCATGGTTTATAAATAGGGTAGGTAATAAGAGGTTAACTCAACTAAAACTTGTGGGAATAAAATGTTAAGAAGTGATATTAGTTGGCTAAGTATCTAACACCCCATATTAGTGATTTTACCCTGCTATTTAGTCATGTTAGAACTTGGGTTGCGTGCTGGAATTTATCTTCCTAACCGATTGCTCGTTCTTTCAATACAGGTTAGTCGTGTCGGGATGTTGGCTTTTAACTAGCTCCCTATTACCATTTATACTAACAACCGATGATTATCTAATCGTGGAAGCATTCATAGTCTTCCCTTTGCTCAGAAATTGGAATGAAATATCTTTAAACTTCAGCAACGGAATAATTATAGGACAAGGTTTTGTAAGTCAATACACAACCCTCATCCTTTTCTTCATACCTATAAGAACAATTTAGCATGGCAAAAACAGGTGAATCTAGCATTTGTACAAATTCTTCAGGTATCCAAATAGAAAAGAGATTCAATGTTATTACTTACCAAGGCAAAGATAACTTCACTTTTGAAGGCATTAGCTAAGAGTTATTGGTTTTCACCAAGATATTAAGCCAATCTAAAAACTCCTACCACACCAAATAATTCTCTTAATTAAAACCTCTTAGGTAAGTATGACAATACATCACTAAAGGGTTTTGACATACTCTTTCTCATAAGAGAGGCATAAAGTTTCAACTCTCAAATTAACCCAAAAGGAATATGTAAGGTCAAGGCACCCATTTAATAAAGAACATGCAAAAGAAATCTCCCACTGCCCGAAATTCCAAGCGAACAATTGAGTTATAATTTCCAACAAAGGATAAAATAGAACTTTTGTGAAAAGATCAATCTTGCGAATTAACTACGTTCACAAGTAGCAGAAATATCGCACTAGTCGGAAGAACAAATAGAGACTAAATAGAGCTTGCCCACTTCATTATAACCGCAATTCAAAAGAAGTTCATCAACTGCAAGGGACTACCACCTGGAAACCAAATACAAGCTCAAGGTAGACAACAACTTTATCAAAGAACTCATTCTCAACACATAACTTCAGAATGGGGGTAGGTACTTTACTATTCCTCTACCACGAACGGTGGTGTAGCCTGGCGAAACCTAGGACAACAACCATGACTTTAACTTTTCAATGTCCGTTACCAACACGCTTGACCGTTATAATCGGTTATGAATATATATAATCATCTCATGACAATCATAGAATAAATTCTTAAATATAAGATATCACATCATATCATAGATTAACAACAAGGAAGATAGTACAGAAGTAATCCAACAATTGCTCAACAAATGAAACATAACAATAGAAATGCGGAAACAATGGATTACCCAACTCCACCTATTATGCACATTGTGTCATTTTAATAACTTAATTACCACAGACCTAAAGCCCGCTCTGATACCAACTGTAACACCCTAGCTATTCGGAAGCCAAAATGTTACCTAAAGAATCTATATACAACCAGATGGCGGAAGAATTTAAACAATATCTTATCTAAAGGCATAAGGTGGTCAACATATAATTGAACCAATACAAGAATATATTCCGAGTCCAACGACAGTTTATGCATGTCTACTGAATCCACTAAAATAGCTTTATCAAATAGGTAATCATGGATCATAAGCAATTATTTAATCAGTCCTAACATAGAGAAAATTATTAACCACTTCCAACTTTATTTATTACAGTTCATCACTTAACGGATGAAAGATAGAATCAAGTCCTATTATTGAAATTGGAGTATGGTGAAATGAATGAATAGTTTGTGTCTACTCCCTCCCGATAGAGTTATCATCAATGATCACCTAAAATAAACAAACAAAACAAGAGTGAGTCTGAGACTCAGCAAGTACAGTGAATAATTGGACATACAACAAATATGAACAAGCCGACAACATTAAAGAATAGGAGCATAACACCGAATGTTTATATGAATGAATGGAATGAATGGATGTAATGAAATGAATGGGTTGCACTCCTGCTTATACCGGTATAGCAAGTGACACACCCGTCGGTGTTCACTTAGGCCCGCATTTAACAAAATGCGGGGATCCAAAGCCCGTATGAAGAACGTTTCATACGGGAGTCCGAAACTACCCACATTGGAATGGTGGGTCTTACGTCCTACACCAATAATTTACTCAATAAGAACAACGACATCAAGACACTACTCGCAACGCTCCTAACTCATACCCCAAAACCCCAACGTTTAAATATAAACTTAACTCAAATTGAACTGCATCCTAGCAGGAAGCTGTAATGGACAGTAGTATTAAAAGTGACATAACTTTTGCTCTGAAATTCATAAAAATGTAAACTTAGGCTTTCTTGAAAGGTAACGACATTATCTACAACAACCTAGTTGGTGGAAATCCCGAATTCTGTATGCATCTATCTCCAAAAGACCGATGAAAGCAAAGACCCAGGCCTACAATAACCTAGTTGGGTGAAAACCCTGAATCTTCCATTAACATAATCATATTTTAAAAGACAACTTGACAGTTCATTTTCGTCAGGATTCTGCACAACAGGGATGAAAACTATCATAACTTTTGATCCATACGTCGGAATTATGTGATCTTGGCGGCCACTGAAAGCTAAGAACATTATCTAAATATATCTAGGAGATGGAAACCTCCAATTTGGCCTCTAAGAACCCGAAAACAGTTGCACAACCTTCTGGACAGAATTGAATTTCTAACCACAGCAATTCGAACCAATCAATTCTAAGCGAATTCACATCTACTACTAATAAAACAACGAAGATCGACACCCGTTACCCTTGAAGCACCCAGGAAGATGATGAAAAAACCCCACGAAGACCATCTCTCCTCTTCTCTTCTTTCCTTCTTCCTCTGGCTGATCTTCCTCTTCCTGGCCGGCAGCAGCGGGGAGGTAGCGCTCTGATACCTCGGCGTGCTCTGATCAGCATGGTGCTACTGATCTTGCGTGGCTCAGAAAAATCGCTAGGGTTTGAACCTCTTAAGCCGCTTCCCCACTTGGGCCAAAGAGCTATGGGCCGAAGGCCCATGTTCTAATACCCCTATCAAATTCTGAATTTTCCTTTCTAATTATATTTAAATTTAGTATTAATCATTTATTTGTTGTATGTTTAAACGCCACAATTCCATATCTCACTAAGTCAAAATTAATCATTTAAGAATATGTGATCATGAATCACATCGTAAATAAGCATGATTAAGCATAACACGATACCTATGATGGTACTAAAATATGCACAACTAAAATTAACACAACCTATAATATCCAAGGGTACATGTCATTCATAATTATTCAAAGGGGCATAATGTCAAATAGGTGCTTAGCTAATCCCGAAAACAATTAATATAAAATTTGCAATGCATGTTGATATAAAACAATATAATTTTATAAAACGGGTTCAACATGATCAAAGGTTTACGACTTGCCTTCGTTGAAAATTTGAGTTGCTTCGGCAGACGGTTCTAGGAATTCTTTGGAAACGCCGGAATATACACACGCGAAAGAACCAAATAAATAGAACAAATCCGAATAAAATCCAAAAATTATCAAATTAGAACTACAAGAAAGGGGCTGAATTTAGAAACAAGAATCGACCGAATCGGAGTTCGTATGAGGGAGAACGAACATCCAGAAGTTTGACTTCACGTGAAATGATAGAAAATTAAAAGAAAAAGAATATACTGGAATCTGATTTTTCTAGAATTAGGATTAAAAGGGAGGCTGGCTTTGGGCCCCTACTTGGTAGAGAAAGAAAGGGAGAAAGAGAGGAAGAATATGTGTGTGGCATGTGGGCCCCAAATGGAAGACAGACAAGAGAAAGAAAGAAAGACATAATAGAGCGCATCACAGAGAGCTCCAAGCGACACGGCTCAGAGGCGGTGCCAGCGAGGGGAGCGGTGGTGGCCAGAGGTAAGGGGCAAAATGTGTTCCTAGGAGCGAGGTGGACCCAACAGTGGTGGCGGCGACGCCGGTGGCGGTGGGGAGAGTGCACGGGCGGCGCGGATGCAAGGGGGCGATGGCGCTTCGGCGAACTTCTGGCGAGGAGAGTGGGAGAATGGTGTAGAACACGGAGCGATGAGTCCAACGGTGATGATGATGTCATCGGAGGATCAATGACAGCGACAGAACGCGCGGTGGAAGGAGCTTCGGCCAGCGGTAGGGTAAAGCAAAATCTAGTGAGTAGGATGGGAGAGGGGAGGGGAAACTCGACGGATGGGTGGAGGAGGCCGAGGGGCACCTCGTGACACGGGTGGCGTGGCAAGAAGATGGCGAGAGAGGGAGGATGGAGGGGGTTGCGCACAACCGGCAACGGGGAAGAAGATGGAGCTTTGTTGGTGTTTCAGTTGGGGAAGAAAGAGAGAGGGAAGGAGAGGGAGGTAGATGGAGGCTGCATCGTGCTTTATAGAGGAGGAAGGGGAGAACCTGAGGAGGGAGCGGCATGGGAGAGCCGACGCGCGGTGCCCCGGGTGCAGGTAGCCAGGGTCGATGCAGCTGGGGGCGGGGGCGTGGCGGCTCCAGGGCGGCATTTGGAATCTCGACAAGAATCTAGGCGAGGCGCTCGACAGGGGGTGGTTGTGTGGAAAACTAGGCGAGAAAAACAACGCAGGCTCATAGGCTTCTTGGGAAGAAGAACAAGAGAAAGAAGAGAGAGAAAAGAAAGAGAAAAAAGATAAATCCAAAAATTCAAGAAAAATTTATAAAAATCCATGGAATCTAAAACAAACAAATAAAATAATGTTGGACTTAATTGAAGTTTATTTTAATCATTTAAAATGTTTATCATTCTGAAATTCAATTTAAGCTTTATTTAATTCAATAAAATGCAAAAACTCCAAAATAATTTCCCACTTTAAAATTAAAAAATTTAAATTAAATTTTACAACAAATAAAATAAATTTTGAGAAAACAGAAAAGAAATCAAATAAATCGGGTTGCAAGAAACAGCAAAGAACTTAGAGAAAATGCAAGAAATCTAGAAAATCAAATAAACCAATTTTGAATTTAATTAAGTTGGATTTATTCTTATTAAATTGTTTTAATTTTTAAAATTCTCAAATTAAGCTTTTAACAAATCAAGAAAATCCAACTGATTCTTTTTTATTCTGAAAATTTCAAAAAGGCCCAAAAATTAGGATGTTACAAGGAGGACGAGGCGGTGTCGGCGACCGATGCGAAGGGAGGAGAAGGCGGCGGGGTGCACGGGTGGAGGGAGGAGAAGGCGAGGCGGCGGGCTCAGGATGGGAGGGAGCCAGGAGGAGAAGGAGGTAGCGATAGGGGGAGAGGAAGGGGCACTTGAGCCACGCGAGTCGGTGGGTCATGCCTGGCACAGCACGACCCGAGGGAATATAGTCGTTATGGGCTATTTTGGTCTGGTGGGCTATGCCAGGCACGACACGGCTCATTTGTCCCATTTAGCCCATAACGTTCGGAGTTTTTGAAATTTTGAATGTTTTTTTACTGTTTGGAGCTTTATAAATAGCAAAAAATAAAATAAAAAATCCTTTTTTTCTATAAATAGGCACCATACTCCCTTATTTAGCACCAATCCATTCCTTAATCTCTCTTTAAAATTCTATTGTGCACATTTAAATTCGTTGTGAGATAATTTAGCAAAATTCAAGAAATTTGTTCCAAATTTTGGAAAATTCAAATTCCGGTAGCAAGTCATAAAAAAAAGTACAATACCATTTTTTGCATATTTTTATTTTTATTATTTGTTATGCTAAGATGAAAATAATAATAGTGTTAGTTTCGTTTTTGTAGTTTTCGTTACAAAAAAATAGGATATGTTCGCTCTCACTAGGTACAAAATTTCACCGGAGGAGGTTGCATCCATAGAGAAGGCGGCGGCTACCTCAAAGTAACTAGAGGTTTTACCAGAAGGGCAATGCGGAGTTCTATCATCAAGCTCTATAGTAGCATCTTTGTCAACAACCACCAGAGCAAAGAGGTTGAGGCTGTCTACATCCGGAGTTTGGGAGAATTTCAATAGGACAACCAGGCCATACGCACAAGGAAATCAAGTGCCATGCGTTGTTTGCAAAATTTATCGTAATGAATTGTCTACGAAGTCTATAGACTACAGGAGGAAATCAGATACCATATGTTGTTAGGCTTTGGGGAGTCTACTGTTTTCTAAACTTACATTAGGACTACACATAATCCTAGATTCTCTAACGCTTATAGACAGACAATAACTAGGGATCTAGTAAAATAATACAATGAACGCCATGAAAAATTAAAGGATCAATATGCTAGGTGCACATTTTTTGTGGCCTTGACCTCGGACGTATGGAGTGGCAGTTCTAGGGAGGATTATCTACCAATACACATTTTAGTGTAGGTAATGGAGAAAGGAATTATAGGTTTCAAATTAATTGATATAGCACACACGGCTGAGAATATTGCCGACTGTACTATCAAAGTCGTGAAATACTTTCGTCTTACAAACAAAATATTCTCAATTACTCTAGACAATGTCGTTGCGAACTCTAAGGCCATGGATATTCTTACTCTTGTCTTAAGTACATATGCCGATTCCTTTTTGCTACATCAGCGATGTGCTTGTCATATTATAAACCTTATAGTCAAATCTGGTTTGAAAAGGTTGGATGTGTATCTTAAAATTTTTCTCGATGCGATATCTTCCTTGAATAATTCTAAGGTAAGAATAGCAGCTAATAAGAACTTTTGCAGGGCAATTGGTGTACGTCCAAGAAAATTTGGTTTGGATATACCAGTAAGATGGAACTCTACTTACTTGATGCACTAGTCTAGGATCACGCTAGGACACATAGTGTCGACATAGATGATTATCATTCCACACAAGACAAATATAAGAATAAATGACTAATTTAATTAATAAATAACGGTTGTGACCTTATAGTTGAGTTTACAATTATTAAGCCACGCAGGGCTGACACTAAATAAAGAGATGACAGTGGAACGGAAACAACTCCAGCGGGAACCTATCGACTTGCCACAGGCAACCGACTGGGATTAAGACCAACGATCACCCTCCTCGTAAAACTCCTCCTCGAAAGCAGGCAAAGACTCCTCCACTTCAGCTGAATGATTACAGTAAGAATGAGTACTCTGAGTACTCAACAAGTTGTACCACATAATACAATTATAGATAATTGATTATTCCAAAGGAAATTGCTTCTATGGTTATTTTTTGCCAAAAACAACATTTGTAATTGAATACAAATAATAGATTGAAAGTGTAGTTTAAAACAAATAAATAATAATAATTTAACAATTATTTTCACAAAGAACACGAAGCCTAATCAATTTCTTTCACACAACCATATGAGTTTAAATCACACAGCTGCACCTTCCCAATTATTTTATGAAAATCTACCCCTCGTGTGAAATCTCTGAGCATGTCCATGACCGCGGACGTGGCTATTTGAATAGATTTATCAACACTCTACAGAGGTTTGCACACTTTACCCACACGATATAACCAGTGTAGCTAGCACCAATCATAACAAACTCTTTTCGAAACTGCATCTTGACAATTGACCATCCAGATGTGTTTTTCCGTCATACCAACCATGATGAAGTGCTTTGATCTGACACATATCGTTGGACCTAGAGACGGCGAACCGCTCACAAGTGTGACCCGACACAGTAGTACACACCTCCACCCTGATACACAGTCTAACCTACGTGCTTGAGTAGTCAATACCAAGATTTCGTATCTTACTAAGTTAGGTCTGTCCCATACTAGGCATGTGGTCATACTGTGATGACTCAGTTCAATGGTGCAGTTTCTAACCAAATTATCAGGATTCATATTTTCCTAAGCACGAAGTTCCACCATATCACCATTCTTTCCATTCATCACAGTCTAAATCTTTTCCCATCCTGTTGGCCAAGGAGAGACTGTCCAATTTCTAACCAAATTACCAGGATTCATATTTTCCTAAGCACGAAGTTCTACCATATCAGCATTCTTTCCATTCATCACAGTCTAAATATTTTCCCACCCTGTTGGTTAAGTGCATCACATGCCATCAACGAGTAACAACACACAACTTTTACACAAAGTTCTATAATCACATAGTCAAGTTTAGATTTGTGACTCAAAATAATATCAATAACCCGTTACATGGCTAAGCAGACTATCCGTGTCTAACCAACCCACGTTGGTGCCATATAATACTAATTAATAATTAACCAAACTAGAGTGACAAAAGATCATGGTAATACAATGAGTAAAGTGGATATAATCAAATAGGTGTATAGCTAATCCCAAAACATTTAAATAATTAAGTAATTAAAGTAACATGCAATAATTTGACTCAAAGTAGTTTTGAAAAATTGGGTTCGACATGGTCAAACGTACAACTTGCCTTAGAACCAGCCTTGGTTCTAGTCTTGAACTTGATCAGCTCCTCCTAACTTAAAAGCTCCCAAGTATCAACGTCTACTCGCAAAAGAAAGTGAAAACACCAATAAATTCAAAACAGAGCAACAAATAAACTTGAAAAATTAAATAAAAATTTTAGGATGGTAGGGCTTGAATTTAGAATCTTGAATGGGTTTGATTAGAGTTCGTATGAGGAAGAACGGGCTCTCGAAAAATTTAAATCTAAGAAAAAGAGAAAGAAAGCACTCTTTCGAATTTTTCATAATTTTCTTTCTAAAAGAAATCCCAAAATATTGCATCAACATTACGTTGGCAATAAATTCTGGAATTAAAAAATCTAGAAAATAAGGAATAGAAGCTGACAGGTGGGACCCATGATCTATGGAACGGGTCCATGGCTCTGGTCTACTGGTTTATGGCTCAACGGTGCATGGAATAGTGGACTTGACATGTCGGGTCCTGTCGGGACCCAAAAATGTGATTCTGGACCCTCTGTGCATAATGCACCAGTCTCGGGTCATGCTAGCGCACACAGTGTCAACATAGATGAATATCATTCCACACAAGATGAATGTAAGAATAAATCATTAGTTTGAATAATAAACAACGGTTGTGATCTTGTGGTCATGTTTACAATTATTAAACCATGCAAGGCTAACACTAAATAAAATAACACCAGCGGAACGAAAGCAACTTCAACGGAAACCCATCGACTCACCACAAGCAACCGACTGGATTAAGATCTAATGATCAGCAACCTTGTAAAGCTCCTCGAAGATTGGCAATGATTCCTTGTAACATCCCAAGTCAGGGTTTATGTTTCAAATGTAATTTAATGAGGATAAATTAAAACTTTTGATGCCTCAGGAAGTCATTTGAAAATTTTCTAGAATTTTCCCCCTAGCAATTCCTATTTCCTAGAACCATGTTTCTTTGAATGGAAGTTGTTTTCGATAAAAATTTTCAACTCTAATCTTGTGATCATCTTCTGGAAATATTTTTCCTATCATCTTTACCATCTTGGCAACCTCTCTGAAAAATCTCATGTTTTTTAGATTTTGTTTGCTATTTCAAAAGAGCAAGTCAAACCAGTTTAAATTCTGGTCAAACCCCTAGGGCAGCAGCTTGTGAATTTTCTATGGGACAATGCAGTGCATAACAATTTCTGGAAAAATTACACAAGGTTTTTCTCTGTTCCTGGGAGTTCCCATAAAAAGTTCAGAATTTTTGGAGTTTCGGAGCTACCCCTAGAAATTCCCTAATCTGTCAGCCTATTAAAGCCAAACATGAAATCACTGTTACTCGGGCCCGAACCCAACCCTGGTTCAAACCCGACCCGAGCCAACTTGATTGCATCGCACCCTCTGCGCATTAGGCCGTTTGATCTGGAATCAACCGCCGGATTTAAGTGGGCCTTTCGGACCTTTCTAAGTCACCTCAAATCTGGACCGTTCGCTCGTGATCGTGTGGTCCAATGGCACCCCTTCATTGAGTCGCTGATTGCCCGGGGCCACTCGTCAGGTCCATCTTCTTCCTGTTGGCTCACCCGCAGGAACACCTCGCCACGTCGCGGCCGCGCCCTGCTCTCGCCCCCGTCACGGCGTGAATCCACCGCCTCTACGGACCACTCATGGAGCTTCACTGCATGACGCCGCTTCCATTTCAGTTATCTCCCGAGGATAATACCCCTCCTTGCCCCCCGGTTCTTGTCACTTCTCCTCTCGGAGCTGAGGAGGAGGAAGCTCTCTCAAGCTCATCTTCTCGGTAAAGTCCTCGCCGCAAAGATTCCTTGGCTCCCTCTATCCATGCTTTTTCCATTTTTGCTTATTTAAGCTTTGTCGTTGCTTGTAGGATCCGAGGCAAACTTGTGCTCCCGCTGATTCCAGAGCGCGCACTGAAGGCCAACCGTGGACACCATTGTGCCCACTTTGTGTCCAGTGAGCTTTATCACCTTTTATGCGCGTCACTTTGTGCCTTTTGGTACGAGGATCTTTTCCCCTAAACTTGGTTGTCGGATTATTCACAGGAACTTTTGGATTTTGAGGTTGTTCCTTTTTGGCATGCGAGATCCCCTTTCATCTCCATCTCCGGCCGGGTAGGCAATTCCTCGATTCCTTCCAGTATGAGCATCTAGCGAGCTTGTGTGACCTACTCCGACCATCCATTGGGTGATCCCTTGTCCAGGTTGTCGTGTCATCGTGAAGCCTTTTCGCCTCCGCGGCCATTATCGTCGTCAAACCACCTCCGAGCTTCCCCGGCCGATTCCAATCTTTGGTGAGCTTCACTAAGTCCCATTGTAGCTCTTGTTCACGCTAAATCGTCCGAAGCGTTGTCGTAGCACCGTTTTCGTTTTCCCGTACTGTCACTCCACTTCACCTCGTCGCGCCGCCATGTCGGGTCACCTCCGACCTTGCCGCCGGTTCTGTCGGGTGTGCAATAGCGAGCTGGTTCTATTTTAGTGCTTGGCCACCGCCGTCGAGCCCCCCTTCGCCGGCGACACGCCGGAAAATCTCGCAGCCACAGCGAGCTCCCGCGTGGCGTGTTCCGACCGTCACTGTAGCTCGTCATTAGAGTTTAATTGCGATGATTAGCATTTAGGTATGGATCTTTGTCGGAAAACCCACGTTTAGCTGAAGCGTTGTGCGACTTACATGTGGGCTGCCATCTTCAAATCCCCTGTGCGCGTGCGTTTTAGCCCCGCGTGTGACTCAGCGTCACTGACAGCAGGCCCCGCATGTCAGCAGCCACTGTTCAAGTTGAGAACGGCCCAATCCTTTTCAGCCGTCCGATACTTGATCAACGGCCCAGGCTGGGCGAGCATTCGCTAGGCCCGAACAGCGCATTGATCTTAGCCCTCCAGCGCTTAATCAACGGCTGAGGTTCATTATGCCGTTCTGGCAATGAACAATGCCCGATTGATCTCAGCCGTCCATTTCTATCTGAACGACAGGTTGCCGTTTGAGAACTCGGGTGTGCCTTACACGTGGGCCGTGCGATGTAGGATCAACGACCCACGTGTGCCCACGTCCTTTCTTTTGGTAAATGATTATTAATTTCCCGGTAAGCTTTATTTCACGACTGAAAATTGTATTTAACTTTGAAAATGCATAAATAATTCATTTTAATTCCAAATCGGTTGATTAAATTTTTGATAATTCTGTTTTGAGCTAAACTTTAATCTAAAAATAGTTTTAAGATTAGTTTAACCTCAGAAAAAGTTGAAAACGTATTTAAACTCACATTAGGTTTATTTACTGTATTAAAAATCCATTTAACTTGAGCAATGCATAACTAATTCTCTGTTTATGCTTTTTGGGTGAACCCAACTTTGTTAGGTTCCTCAAATAGTTAACTTGCTGTTAAAATTAGTTTTAGGCTTCTCACTGCTTTTAAAATGATTACAAATATAATTAACATGTGCTCATTTTCTTGTCTTTAAAAATTCATAGAAAATGCATCCTAGCTCCAAATGAGGTGAATCCAATTGGGTTGTTCATCTTATGGGGTGTCTGATTTACCATAAAAATTTCAACTGCACCACCTGTGAGGACCCCAATTTATTTGGCTTGTAATGCTTAACCAACCACCTGGCCCTAGCATCACAAATCAAATAAACCGAGCCTCGAGATATGTATACTTCACAGAAAGCAGTATACAAACCTCGCCACAAAATTATGCATCAACTCCATTCCAAACATAGAGTCCAAACAACACACTACTAAGTAGAAATTAACAACAGTAGAGTTATTACAGACAATGGCCGACCGGCCAAAAGATACAAAAATAACAGAAGAACGACAGCGGAAGCAAAAGTGCCATAAGATGGCTATAAACAAAGCCAATCAGCGTGCCTTCACCCACAAGGCATCTGACCGGACCGCCAAGCCTAGTCGTCAAACACGGCAAAGACAACTCACGTAAGTGAGGCCCTTGGGCTCACCTTCTTCCTCTGCAACAAAACATTAAGCAAAGCGGTGAGTACAAAAATTGTTTTTGTACCCGCAAGATCGACGTGTGAACTAGCGCACTGCTCATATGCTACATGCGAGCTTATTTGGTGGAGGCAATATGTTTCATTTGCACAAAGCCAAATTTATTTGCAATAATGTAATACAGTTTGAAGGCAAGTTTGCAATTCATTTTTAATTGAAATAACAGTAAGGATAATAATAACAAAAGAGTAAAGATAAACGACCTAGAAGTGACTATCCCAATAGTCACCACAACAATAGCACGAATCCCAGATTCGTACCACCCATCAAGTTTTAATTTAAATGTTGTAGTCTAGTTCTTGGGGGGCGTATCCGAGAGTGTCCATAACCTAGGATGAGGCTATTCGAATAGTTTTAACCCTACAGGGGTGTACCAATGTACCCACACTTCAGACCGCCTTTAAGCCAAGCACACTTCCGAAGGTATGCCGGCATAGCTAAGTCCTACGAGACTTTTTCCAATATTGTGTATTAACTACGAGCCGCTCGTATGGATAGAAATCCATACGCTTACATGGTAAAGCCGAAAAGACAACTACCTTTGCGGGGTAAAGCTTTTCGGACAACTACCATGCTCCCAACACCATCCCTCCTGCGACCTCCTGCGACCCGGAGCCAATACACGCCAAAGTACTAGGTCAAGAGAGGTCCCATACCCTCTAGTGTGGTTAGCACGCAAAATGCTCAGTACGGTGGCGCAAGTAACTCGGTCCTTAACTGACTCGGGCACCATTCCAGTCACACCCAACAGATCACACCAATCATACCGTTGTGCCCAAGTCTAAATCATTTTTTTTTGTTTTCAGTTTTAGTTTTGTAATTAACATATCCCAAGCTGAAACATAAGAACAGTAATAATTTCATGTGATCAAGACCATCGACTAAGTCGATGATCGCCCAAATCTACCGGAAGCTAAGCATGGCTAAGCAACAGAACTCGTAATCTACTAAGTGATAAGAGTTCATCCAACGAACTCTAATCACAGCAAGTAACCTAGGCTCAGGTAGTAGAGATCAATATTTCACCTACAGGATATGCAGCTACGGATTTAACTAATCAATTTAACACAAATTAAGCAATGCATACATACAAATTGAAACAAAATATTAGACTTTAAAATACCGGGATAAACATGATCAAACCGCTTGCTCGGCCGCTTTGTTGCTCAGATGCTCAACTCACAGCAGAGGATCACTCGATAACACTGGACAATCGCAATCTATCGATCGAGCAAAAGCAACAAATAAGAACCAATAACACCGACAAAACTCAAAATTTCAAAAACAACCACAAATCTATAACACAGAAGCTAGACCATTACAATAGGAACAACAAATTAGCTGCTACGAAGATGATTTAAATTAGACATGTTTTCATGTGAATGATTTACCCAAACTCACTTACTTATCAAGCTAACCACAAAGCCAAAAACAATCCTCTCAAATGTTCTAATCTTTTGGCAGACTTTGATGGTGATTGTGTGCACATCTATTAACTAAGCATCAAATTACCACATCTAAACAACTAGCTATTCTAAGCAACCAACATTAGTGATAAGATCACTTAAACCTACAAGAAGCTATTGAAACACTAACTAGTTAATTAGCCAACTATTAGATGTTAACAATTTTCTAACTAAGGTTGGGCTTTAATAAAATTCAGCTACTAACACACCTAAGCATCACACCCACATATAGAAAGGTTAACAATTTCAGCATGCTACTACTACAAGGCCTTACTATACTTGCAAAAGCCAGAATCACAAGTACAGAGACAAAACAACTAGTTCCAAAAACAGTTTCTTTTGATCATTCATGCCAACAAGAGCTTTGAAATCTAGAGTCACTAACTAACATAATTTCTTGCTAAACACTACTTCTTAAGGGATTTATCAAGTCTAACAAGACCAAAATAGCATAAGCATGATACCAATTTCAGTTCACTGACAACAGAGAAAATGACAACAAAGAAAAGCTACAGGGAACTTGTGACTAATTTTCTTCCAAACCTCAATTCCATCTTGGCTAATGCATGAGAGTGAACTAATAGATATTCATAAGATTGATTAGCAGCTAATGAATTTGCTTAAAGGGAGTGGGCCCCATCACATAGAGGGCAAAAGAAGGAAGACAGAGACAAGAACGAGGATGGCTCGGGCGGCTCTGACTGGATTCGCCGCGAAGGAGTGGCGGCGCGTAGAGGTGACACCAAAATGGGTTCTTGGTGGATCTGAAGCTGAAGGTGGTCTCGAGGCAGCCGGAGATGCACTGTGGCGGCGTGGCGACGGAGCGCGGCAGCCGGCCGCGGAGGTGACAAGGGGCGACTACGCCAGAGAAGAAGAGGGTGTAAACTAGCGCGCGCATGAGCATCAGTGAGACTCCAGGAACTCACCGGAATGACGCGGAGCTAAGGTGGCTGCCGGAGATGGCCCGGCGACGAGAACCTGCGGCGGCGCGAGGTGGTCACCGTCGGCAAGAACCTGAGGTGAAAGAGAGAGTGGGTGAGTGATCGGGGAAGGAAGATGGAGTCCAGGCGATGCTCACCGAGAGAAGAATCGAGCTGAAACTCGCCGGAGAAGACGTGGCGGCGGTGGAGGCGGATTCGCCCGGAGTTGGAGAAGAAGGCCCGCGCGCAGCTCCTCGATGATGGAAACTCCGAATTGATGGAGGGGTCGAGCTCCACGTGGTGCAAGGCACGCCGTGACGCGGTCGAGGTTGGCCGGAGACCACCGGAGTAGTCGAAGCGGTCGGAGGCGGCGCGACGACGCTCTCGGCTCCAGGAGCTCAGTGGAGAAGAAAGGCAGCGGAGGAGAAAGGAACCGGGGTAGGTGGAGCCCTCGACAGCTTAAGAAGAGGAGGGCGGAGGCAGCGAGGTGGAGGCGGTAGGGCGGCGAGGTGACCGGCGTGACGACGTGGCGGCACGCATGCGCCGGGGCGGTGAAGAGCGGCGCGCGAGAGAGAGCGAGCGCGAGCGAGCTGGCGCGGGCGCGCGCGCCGCGTGGAGAGAGGGTGCTGCCAGTGGGACCGGGCTGTCAGCGAGAGAGAGAGAGAGAGAGAGAGAGAGAGCGACTCGGGCGAGCTGGCGCGGTGAGACCAGAAACGAAAAGGGTCCGGTCGGACTTGAGTCGGGCTCGGGTTCGAGCCCGACCAACAGTGCTTACAGATTTTTGAACTAAAAAGGCAGAGAAAGTTTGGGGAATTTTAGAGATAGCTTTAGAGCTCAAAAAATTCCAAAATTTTTATGGTAGATACTTTGGACAGAGAACAACCTTGCATAAATTTTCCAGAAATTTTTATGCACATAATCGTTCTCAAGAAAATTCACAAGCTGCTGTGCTAGGGTTTGACCAGAATTTAAACTAGTTTGACTTGCTCTTTTGAAATAGCAAATAAAATCTAAAAATTGTGAAATTTTTCAGAGAGGTAACTATGATGGTCAAGATGATAGGAAAAATATTCCCAGAGGATGATCACAAGTTTAGGGTTTAGAATTTTGTTGACAACAACTTCCATTCACAAGAATTTAATTCTAGAAAATGGAAATTGCTAAGGGAAAATTTAGAAAACTTCCAAATGATTTCATGAGGCATCAAAAGTTTTTATTTCTCCTCAAAATTTTACATTTGGAACACAAACCCTAACTTAGGGCTGTTACAAATCTCCCCCCTTACAAGAATCTCGCCCCGTGATTCTGATCACTGGGAAAAGAAGGACGGGTAGTCTGCACGGAGACGATCTTCCCGCTCCCAAGTGGCTTCATCCTCGGAGTGATTCGACCACTGAATCTTCAGGAACTTGATCGCACGGTTCCTTGTTCTTCGTTTAGCTTCTTCGAGGATACGAACGGGGCGCTCACGATAAGACAGATCTTCCTGCACATCGATATTTTCCAATGGCGTTTCCTCAACCGGAACACGGAGACATTTCTTCAATTGTGATACATGGAAAACATCATGCACTTCTTCGAGTGTAGCTGGCAATTCTAACTTGTATGCAACAGCTCCCACTTTCTTGATGATGCGATACGGCCTGACATATCGAGGAGCCAGTTTGCCCTTGACACCGAAGCGACGATGACCCTTCGAGGTGAGACTTTGAGATATACAAAGTCATTGGGCTGAAACTCACCACGACGACGCCGACTGCATAGCTCTTTTGTTCGGGTGAGCTACGCGCAAGTGCTCACGAATCAAGCGCACTTGACTTTCCGCCTCATTGATTGAATCGGACCAAAGAACTGTCTTTCCCCAGTTTCTGACCAGTTCAATGGGGTTCTGCATCGTCTCCCATACAAAGCCTCAAACGGTGCCATACTGAGACTAGACTGGAAGCTGTTGTTGTAAGAGAACTCAGCGAATGGCAGGCACTTCTCCCAATTCTTCCCATAGGAAAGAACACAAGCACGGAGCATATCTTCTAGAACTTGGTTGACTCGCTCCGTCTGACCATCTGTCTGAGGATGATAGGCTGAGCTGAAAGAAAGACGAGTCCCCATGGCCTCTTGTAAACTGTGCCAAAACCGAGAAGTGAACAGAGAACCACGATCTGACACAATCGTTCGTGGCACGCCGTGCAAGCTCACAATGCGGGATATGTAAAGATCCGCTAGCTGATTCACATCAATCTTCGATCGCACTGGAAGGAAGTGGGCCACCTTCGTCAATCGATCAATGATAACCCATAAGGCATCCTTCCCCGAAGAAGTGCAGGCGCACGGTGATGAAATCCATGCCCACAGAATCCCATTTCCACTCTGGTATAGGTAAGGGTGAAGAAGACCATTGGGCCGATGCTCGGCCTTGACACGACAACATACGTCGCATCTGGCAACGAACCTGGCAATCTCGCGCTTCATGCGAGTCCACCAGAATCTCTGACGCAGATCTTGATACATTTTGGTGGCCCCGGGATGGATGGACAAAGGCGAATCATGGGCCTCATGGAGAATCAAATCCCGTAATTCCGGAACCTTTGGAACCACGAGACGCTGCCCAAACCACACAACACCATGCTCATCTTACGAGAAACACTGCTATCCCATCCTTGATATTCTGCTTGATCTGGTTCACACCGTCATCTGATTGCTGGGCTGCCTTGACTTGATCCACTAAGGTTGGTTGCACAACCAAAGCAGCAAGGGAACCATGCTCAACCAAACCCAAGTTGAGGCGCTGAAATTCTGCAAGAAGTGCAGGCTGTTGCTCTTGGAGCATCAAAGTATTGCAATACACCTTTCGACTAAGTGCATCAGCAACCACATTGGCCTTGCCAGGATGATACTGAATACGCATGTCATAATCTTTGATCAATTCCAACCATCTCCTCTGCCTGAGGTTCAGATCTGGCTGGGTGAACAAGTATTTCAAGCTCTTGTGATCAGAATACACCTCACAATTCTACCGATCGGATAATGCCGCCAAATCTTGAGTGCATGAACCACAAGCAGAAAGCTCTAAATCATGGGTGGGATAATTGAGCTCGTGAGGTCTCAATCGCCTAGATGCATAGGCAATCGCCTTGCCTTCTTGCATAAGAACACACCGAGTCCTCGACGAGAAGCATCGCAATAGATATCGAAGCTCTTGTGGACATCGGAAGAGTAAGGATGGGTGAAGTCAATCGCTGTTTGAGCTCTGAAAGCTCTCATCACAAGCAGAGGACCACACGAACTTCTTGTCCTTCTTGAGCAATTCGGTCATTGGCTTTGATCTTGGAGAAATTCTCGATAAAGCGGCGGTAGTAGCCCGCTAAACCAAGAAAACTCCGCACATCGCTGGATCGACTTGGTGACCCCAAGATAGAACATCGCCGACCTTGCTGGGATCCACAGCTACGCCTCCAGCTGAAAGAACATGGCCCAAGAATGCCACTTCCTTCAACCAGAACTCGCATTTGCTGAACTTCGCATATAGTGGTGTTCCCAAGCAACTTGCCCAAAACAATCTTCGATGCTCGATGCTCTTCTTGATCTTGGAATAGATAAGAATATCATCAATAAACACCACCACGAACTTATCCAAATATTCCATGAATACCGAGTTCATGAGGTTCATGAAATAAGCTGGAGCATTGGTTAAGCCGAAAGACATGACGGTATACTCGTAAAGACCATAACGAGTAGTGAAAGCCGTCTTCGGAATATCCTCAGCCCTGATCCGGACTTGATGATATCCCAATCTCAGATCAATCTTGGAGAACACCTGAGCTCCAGACAACTGGTCGAAAAGATCATCAATACGGGGCAGAGGATATTTGTTCTTCACCGTCACCTCATTGAGCGGACGGTAATCAACACACATGCGCAAAGTCTTGTCCTTCTTCTTCACAAAGATCACCGGACAACCCCAAGGAGATGAACTGGGACGGATGAAACCCTTTGCTTGGAGCTCACCAAGCTGCTTCTTCAATTCTTCTAGCTCATTGGGAGGCATCCGATCTGGCGCCTTGATCGAGCGCGTGCAGGGGCAGCAACTCAATGACGAACTCAAGGTCTCGAACTGGAGGCATCCCAGGCAAATCTTCGGGAAAGACATCCTCAAAATCACAAACGGTGGGAACCTCCTGAATCTTCAAAGCTGGCTTTGCTACAAGTGCACAAAGGTGTGACCCTTGCAGCTGCGGGGAAAAGCCAACCTATTCGCCGGAAAGGTTGGTGAGGAAAACCATCTTCTTGGCACAATCAATCTGTCCCATGTGTTGGGACAACCAATCCATGCCAAGAATTACATCCAGGCTCGCTGAGTTGAGCAGGATGAGATTTGCCAAGAATCCCACTCCTTTGACTTCGATAGGAACATCCCGACATTCTAAATCAGCTCTCATTTCCGACCCCGGAGAGCGAATGAGCAAAGGAATCCCCAAAGGAACACAGTGAAGACCACTAGCAGCAGCAAATGATCTTGAAATAAAAGAATGCGATACTCCTGAATCAAATAATACTGCAGCAGGAAGATAATTGACAAGAAGTGTACCCATCACAACGTCTGGCGCCTCCTGAGCCTCCTCAGCTGAAAGATGGTTGACTCGACCATTGCCGCACTCGGGCCTTCGGATGATCTTCCGTCGTGGGTGACCACTCCCGTGCCCGCGTCCTCCATTAGGACGAGGGGCTGCTCCAACACTCTGAGGGCAAGAATTCGCATAATGGCCCTTTTTGTGACAACGGAAACAAGTAACCTCGGCCGCCGGATTGCGGAGGCCACCCTGCTGCTGGACCACAGGCGCATGTGGCTGAAACACGGCCTGCGGTGGACGAGGAACTGTCGCTGATGACCTCGGCGCCGGTGGAGCAAAAGAACGGGCCCCTGGTGCTAGCCCAGCCCGAGGACGAGTGAGGCTGGTGTGAGAAGACTGATGGGCCTCCCATTTGCGCTTGCGAGACTCGCCCAGCGCCTTTGCCTTATGCTCTGCAACAATGGCCTTATCCACTAAGGTCTGAAAGTCGGAGAAGTCCACAATAGATAGCTTGTCCTGCAGTTCCTCGGACAAGCCATCCATAAACTTTTCCTGCTTGGCCTCATCAGAGGCCACCTCCCCCGGAGCATAACGAGCCAAGTGATTAACCTCGTAGAGGTACTCCGTCACAGACTTGCGCCCTTGCTTGAGCGCGAGGAATTCTCTCTTCTTCAGCTTCATCAGGCCATCGGGGATGTGGGCCCGACGGAAAGCTGACCTGAACTCCTCCCACGCGACCACATGGCCCGCGGGCTGCATGGCGAGATAGTTCTCCCACCATGAGAGTGCTGCGCCCTCAAGTTGGTGGGACGCGAAGAGTGCCATATCCTGCGCCTGGCACTGAGCTATGTTGAGCTTTCGCTCAACCATGCGCAGCCAATCATCCGCATCGAGAGGGTCCTCAGAGCGGGAGAAAGTCGGCGGCGCGCGCGGAGGAACTCGCAAGTCCCCGCGAGTCGATGTCCGCCACCTCCGGATCCGAAGCACCGAAGGAGTGGAGGTGTTCCTCGCAATAACCTCCAAGATCGCGTCGATCCATGCGGTTCGCTCGACCGAGCAAGAACCTCACCATGGTCGGGGGGGGAAGCTCCTCATCATGACCACCGGTGATCGCCACGCGTCCTCCCGGCCATCCTGTTTCGCTAAGATAGGTTAGTGACAGACTGAGAGCAAGAAATTGATAAATCACCGAAACAGTTTAAAAACAGCACGAACTAAATGCAAAACTTCAAGTCACAAAGCCAACTGACAAAATTTAGACACTTAGCAGACTTACAACACATTTTACCCTTACGTTCCCACAAGTTTTAGTTAGATTAATCTCTCATGGTTCTGCCAAAACTAATCCCAGCGGATAAGTAACTATCTTTTGAAAGGAAAGAGAGAAACCAAGTTTTAAAACTCAAATTAGAGTAAGATGAGAGTAGAAAGCTAAGATAGATAAGGAGTAAAACCTGAGAATCTGCATAGGTTTTTATAAACCCTTTTTATACTTTGAAAATAAGCCTTTCCAAAATATCCTAAGGACGACTATGCTTGGGTTACTACGGTCAGAATGACTCTGATACCAACTTTGTGAGGACCCCAGTTTATTTGGCTTGTAATGCTTAACCAACCACCCGGCCCTAGCATCACAAATCAAATAAACCGAGCCTCGAGATATGTATACTTCCCAGAAAGCAGTATACACACCTCGCCACAAAATTATGCATCAACTCCATTCCAAACATAGAGTCCAAACAACACACTACTAAGTAGAAATTAACAACAGTAGAGTTATTACAGACAATGGCCGACCGGCCAAAAGATACAAAAATAACAGAAGAACGACAGCGGAAGCAAAAGTGCCATAAGATGGCTATAAACAAAGCCAATCAGCGTGCCTTCACCCACAAGGCATCTGACCGGACCGCCAAGCCTAGTCGTCAAACACGAAGCGGCAGCACAACTCACAGAAGTGAGGCCCTTGGGGCTCACCTTCTTCCTCTGCAACAAAAACATTAAGCAAAGCAGCTGAGTACAAAAATTGTTTTTGTACCCGCAAGACTGACGTGTGAACTAGCAGACCTGTTCATATGCTACATGCAGGCTTATTTGGTGGAGGCAATATGTTTCATTTGCACAAAGCCAAATTTATTTGCAATAATGTAATACAGTTTGAAGGCAAGTTTGCAATTCATTTTTAATTGAAATAACATAGAAGGATAATAATAACAAAGAGTAAAGATAAGCGACCTAGAAGTGACTATCCCAATAGTCACCACAACAATAGCACGAATCCCAGATTCGTACCACCCATCAAGTTTTAATTTAAATGTTGTAGTCTAGTTCTTGGGGGGCGTATCCGAGCGTGTCCATAACCTAGGATGAGGCTATTCGAATAGTTTTAACCCTACAGGGGTGTACCAATGTACCCACACTTCAGACCGCCTTTAAGCCAAGCACACTTCCGAAGGTATGCCGGCATAGCTAAGTCCTACGAGACTTTTTCCAATATTGTGTATTAACTACGAGCCGCTCGTATGGATAGAAATCCATACGCTTACATGGTAAAGCCGAAAAGACAACTACCTTTGCGGGTAAAGCTTTTGGACAACTACCATGCTCCCAACACCATCCCTCCTGCGACCTCCAGCGACCTGAGCCAATACACGCCAAAGTACTAGGTCAAGAGAGGTCCCATACCCTCTAGTGTGGTTAGCACGCAAAATGCTCGATACGGTGGCGCAAGTAACTCGGTCCTTAATTGACTCGGGCACCATTCGATCCACACCCAAAGATCACACCAATCATACCATTGTGCCCAAGTCTAAATCATTTTTTTGTTTTCATTTTTAGTTTTGTAATTAACATATCCCAAGTGAAACATAAGAACGATAATAATTTCATGTGATCAAGACCATCGACTAAGTCGATGATCGCCCAAATCTACCTGGAAGCTAAGCATGGCTAAGCAACGAAACTCGTAATCTACTAAGTGATAAGAGTTCATCCAACGAACTCTAATCACAACAAGTAACCTAGGCTCAGGTAGTAGAGATCAATATTTCACCTACAGGATATGCAGCTACGGATTTAACTAATCAATTTAACACAAATTAAGCAATGCATACATACAGCTGAAACAAAATATTAGACTTTAAAATACTGGGATAAACATGATCAAACTGCTTGCACGGCTGCATTGCTCAGATGCTCAACTCATTGCGAGAGGATCACTCGATAACACTGACAGTCCGCAATCTATCGATCGAGCAAAAGCAACAAATAAGAACCAATAACACCGACAAAACTCAAAATTTCAAAAACAACCACAAATCTATAACACAGAAGCTAGACCATTACAATAGGAACAACAAATTAGCTGCTACGAAGATGATTTAAATTAGACATGTTTTCATGTGAATGATTTACCCAAACTCACTTACTTATCAAGCTAACCACAAAGCCAAAAACAATCCTCTCAAATGTTCTAATCTTTTGGCAGACTTTGATGGTGATTGTGTGCACATCTATTAACTAAGCATCAAATTACCACATCTAAACAACTAGCTATTCTAAGCAACCAACATTAGTGATAAGATCACTTAAACCTACAAGAAGCTATTGAAACACTAACTAGTTAATTAGCCAACTATTAGATGTTAACAATTTTCTAACTAAGGTTGGGCTTTAATAAAATTCAGCTACTAACACACCTAAGCATCACACCCACATATAGAAAGGTTAACAATTTCAGCATGCTACTACTACAAGGCCTTACTATACTTGCAAAAGCCAGAATCACAAGTACAGAGACAAAACAACTAGTTCCAAAAACAGTTTCTTTTGATCATTCATGCCAACAAGAGCTTTGAAATCTAGAGTCACTAACTAACATAATTTCTTGCTAAACACTACTTCTTAAGGGATTTATCAAGTCTAACAAGACCAAAATAGCATAAGCATGATACCAATTTCAGTTTACTGACAACAGAGAAAATGACAACAAAGAAAAGCTACAGGGAACTTGTGACTAATTTTCTTCCAAACCTCAATTCCATCTTGGCTAATGCATGAGAGTGAACTAATAGATATTCATAAGATTGATTAGCAGCTAATGAATTTGCTTAAAGGGAGTGGGCCCCACTGTCATAGAGGGCAAAAGAAGGAATAGAGAGACAGACAGAGGATGGCTCGGGCGGCTCTGGACCTGGATTCGTCGCCGGCGAAGGAGTGGCGGCGCGGTAGAGGTGACCGCCAAAATGGGTTGCTGGTGGACTGCTGAAGCTGAAGGTGGTCTCGAGGCAGCCGGAGATGCACTGTGGCGGCGTGGCGACGGAGCGCGGCGGCCGGCCGCGGAGGTGACAAGGGGCGACTGCGCCAGAGAAGAAGAGGGTGTAAACTAGCGCGCGCATGAGCATCAGTGAGACTCCAGGAACTCACCGGAATGATGCGGAGCTAAGGTGGCTGCCGGAGATGGCCCGGCGACGAGAACCTGCGGCGGCGCGAGGTGGTCACCATCGGCAAGAACCTGAGGTGAAAGAGAGAGTGGGTGAGTGATCGGGGAAGGAAGATGGAGTCCAGGCGATGCTCACCGAGAGAAGAATCGAGTTGAAACTCGCCGGAGAAGACGTGGCGGCGGTGGAGGCGGATTCGCCCGGAGATGGAGAAGAAGGCCCGCGCGCAACTCCTCGATGATGGAAACTCCGAATTGATGGAGGGGTCGAGCTCCACGTGGTGCAAGGCACGCCGTGACGCGGTCGAGGTTGGCCGGAGACCACCGGAGTAGCCGGAGCGGTCGGAGGCGGCGCGGCGACGCTCTCGGCTCCAGGAGCTCAGTGGAGAAGAAAGGCAGCGGAGGAGAAAGGAACCGGGGTAGGTGGAGCCCTCGACAGCTTAAGAAGAGGAGGGCGGAGGCAGCGAGGTGGAGGCGGTAGGGCGGCGAGGTGACCGGCGTGACGACGTGGCGGCACGCATGCGCCGGGGCGGTGAAGAGCGGCGCGCGAGAGAGAGCGAGCGCGGCGCGGCGCGGCGGCGCGCCAGCGCGCGTGGAGAGAGTCTTGCTGCCAATGGGACCGGGCTGTCGAGAGAGAGAGAGAGAGAGAGCGACTCGGGCGAGCTGGCGCGGTCGGACCAGAAACGAAAAGGGTCCGGTCGGACTTGAGTCGGGCTCGGGTTCGAGTCCGACCAACAGTGCTTACAGATTTTTGAACTAAAAAGGCAGAGAAAGTTTGGGGAATTTTAGAGATAGCTTCAGAGCTCCAAAAATTCCAAAATTTTTATGGTAGATACTTTGGACAGAGAACAACCTTGCATAAATTTTACAGAAATTTTTATGCACATAATCGTTCTCAAGAAAATTCACAAGCTGCTGTGCTAGGGTTTGACCAGAATTTAAACTAGTTTGACTTGCTCTTTTGAAATAGCAAATAAAATCTAAAAATTGTGAAATTTTTCAGAGAGGTAACTAGGATGGTCAAGATGATAGAAAAAATATTCCCAGAGGATGATCATAAGTTTAGGGTTTAGAATTTTGTTGACAACAACTTCCATTCACAAGAATTTAATTCTAGAAAATGGAAATTGCTAAGGGAAAATTTAGAAAACTTCCAAATGATTTCATGAGGCATCAAAAGTTTTTATTTCTTCTCAAAATTTTACATTTGGAACACAAACCCTAACTTAGGGCTGTTACACCACCTTTCTGGAAATTTTTACCAAACAATTTAATTATGATGAACAGTAACAGATTGCATTTTTCTTATTGAGAAGAATTGTTTTAATCATAACTTATGCTCTGAACATCCCAATCAATTGGTTCTTGTTTCAAAATTCATTATAAATCATGCTCTTACTGCTGTAAAATTTTCAAAGCATTTGGATAAAGTTTATTTTTGAGTCTTTTCGGTATTCTTCGTTCTTATCGGTTCCTATTCGCTTTTTCGTTAGGTGCCGACGAGTGTGTTGATCTTGAGAGTGAGCCTCTGCAGCAAACTGAGCAAATCCAGCAAGGCAAGCAGTTTGATCATGTTAATCCTATTATTTTAAAGTCTAATATATTGTTTTCAACTTGTATGTATGCATTGCTATTTTGTTGTTAAATTGATTAGTTAATCCTTTAGATGCATAACCTGTAGGTAAATGATATTCCTCTGCTACCTGAGCCTAGGTTATTTGCTGTGATTAGAGTTCGTTGGATGGGCTCTTGTCACTTAGTAGGCTACGGGTTCAAATTGCTTAGCCATGCTTAGCTATCGGTAGTATTGGACAATCATCGACTTAGTCGATGATTTTGATCACACAAATGTTAATATTATTCCATTATGTCCAGCCTTGTGTTTTGCTAATTTGCAAATCAAAAACTGAAAATAAAACTTATATCTTGACTTGGGCACAATGGTATGTTGGTGTGATCTGTTGGGTGTGATTGGAATGGTGCCTAAGTCCTCAAGGACCGAGTTACTTGTGTCACTAAGCCAAGCGCTTATTGCGTGCTAACCACGCGGGAGGGATATGGGACCTCTCTTGACTAAGTACTTTGGGAGTTGTTAATTCGGGGTCGCAGGTGGTTGAAACTATTTTTATAAGGGGAAGAGCACTTGCAGTTGCTGCAGCTGGGCCAGTGCACCCTACCCTTCCGGTTGTCGTGACTCTTAATTAGCATCATTCATTGGAAATGTCTCGTTAGACTTAGCCGTGCCTGCATACCCAAGGAAGTATGCTACCCGTGGCTGGTGGAAAGGCAGTCTATCGTGTGGGTACATTGGTACACCCCTGCAGGGTTTAAAACTATTCGAATAGCCTCGTCCTAGGTTATGGACATTGCTTGGTAAGGTCGTGCAAGAACTAGACTACAACCTTTAAAACTTAAAACCTGACATGGGTGATATGAATGGGTAATTCATGCTATTGTTGTGGTGACTATGGGTTAGTCACTTCCAGGATGTTGTCATCTATCTTTTGTTGTTATGATATTCTTGCTGATATTTGAACAATGATAGTGGATTGCAAACTTGCTTTTAAATGTATTACATTATTGCAAATAAAATTTGCTTTGCGCTAAAATGATCCATACAGCCTCCACTCAAATAAGCTTGCATGTAGTATATGTATAGGTCTGCTAGTTCACACGTCAGTCTTGTGCGAATACATTTTTGTACTCATTTGCTTTGCTTAATGTTATTTGTTGCAGAGGAAAAAGGTGAGCCCCAAGGGCCTCACTTTTGTGAGATGTGCGGTTTCTGGGACGACTAGTTTGGCGGTCCGGTTGGTTGCCTTGTGGGTTTGAGGCACACTGATTGGCTTTTGTTTATTGCCATCTTATGACACTTTTGCTTCCGCTATTTACTTAGTCTTTTTATATCATTTCGCCAGTCGGCCTCTCTTTTGTAATAACTCTTTATATTATGTATGTCTTTCAGCTCGTTGCTTGTTTCGGTTCTATGTGAATGAATGGAATTGATGCATTATTTTGTAACGGGGTGTGTATACTGCAATTCTGGGAAGTTTACATATCTCGAGGCTCGGTTTATCTGATTTGTGATGCTAGGACTAATGGATGGTTAAGCATTACAAGCCAAATAAACCGGGGTCCCCACAAAGTTGGTATCAGAGCCATCCTGACCGTAGTAACCCAAGCATGGTCGTCCTTAGGATATTTTGGAAAAGCTTATTTTCAAAGTATCAAATGGTTTATAAAAGCTTAAGTAGATTCTCAGATTTTACTCCTTACCTATCTTAGCTTGCTCATCTCACCTTACTCTTAATTAAGTTTTGAAAAAGTTGTTCCTCTCTTCATTTCAAAAACTAGCCACTTATCGATTAAATTTGGTTTTGGGAAAACCATGAGTGTTGTAATTTGAAGGTTGGCTATCCATTAATGAAATTGGGAGCTTCTGGAACAGGAAGTTTCGGCTAGGAGATTGAAGGAGAAAATATGGGCAGCTAGCTGTTAATTAGTAAATAGGACTGAAAATGAGAGGTTTATTCAACTAAAACTTGTGGGAATAAAAGGGTAAGATGTGATACTAGTTAGCTAAGTATCTAACACTGTTTTTGTCGCCTTCCCATTGCTCTTGAGTAGTGTTAGACTTGATGTAGTGTGCTGAAATTTTATCTTCTCAACCAATTACTCGTTCATTCAATACGGGTTAGTTATGTTGGGAAGTTGATCTTATTCTTGTGATTCCTCGCTGTTTTGGAGCCTTTTTGGAAGCTTTTAAAATACATTTCCTTGCTGTTTGGTTTTCGTTTAGGGTGATATTTCATTTCCCTAGTCGTTGGATGTTCGCTTTCATTAGGCTTTGTTTATCGGGAATTGTTGCTAACTTATCTTGGTAAAACAGGATGGCTGGAGGAACCCGTAGTGGTCGGAATCAGCCGGATGGTCCCGATGAGGAGCTTCCACCTCCTCCGACCATGGCGGAAGTCCTTATGCAGATCGAACGCAACCGTTCGGAGGACCGGAGGGTGTTGGAGGTCATCGCGAGGAACACCTCCACTCCCTCTGGCGCTTCTGGATCGGGAGGTGGTGGACATCAGACTCTTGGGGGGCTTACGGAGTTCCTTCGCACGCAGCCGCCCACTTTCTCCCAGTCTGAGGACCCTCTTGATGCGGACGACTGGCTGCGTCTAGTTGAGCGGAAGCTCAACGTTGCTCAGTGCCAGGAGCAGGAGCGGACACTTTTCGCATCCCATCAGTTGGAGGGTGCAGCACTCTCATGGTGGGAGAACTTCTTCGCCATGCAGCCCGCGGGACACGTGGTCTCGTGGGAGGAGTTCAGGTCAGCTTTCCGTCGGGCTCATGTTCCCGCCGGTCTGATGAAGCTAAAGAAGAAGGAGTTCCTTGCGCTCAAACAAGGGGCGCAAATCTGTGACTGAGTACCTCCATGAGTTCAATCATTTGGCGAGGTGCGCTCCTGCTGAGGTGGCCACTGATGAGGCCAAGCAGGAGAAGTTTATGGAGGGCTTGTCTGAGGAGCTGCAGGACAAGCTCTCTATTGTGAAGCGAAGGGTTTTATTCGTCCTAGCTCATCTCCTTGGGGTTGCCCGGTGATCTTTGTGAAGAAGAAGGACAAGACGTTGCGCATGTGTGTTGATTACCTTCCGCTTAATGAGGTGACGGTGAAGAACAAGTATCCTTTGCCCCGCATTGATGATCTCTTTGACCAGTTGACTGGAGCTCGGGTGTTTTCCAAGATTGACTTGAGGTTGGGGTATCATCAAGTCAGGATCAGGGCTGAGGATATTCCCAAGACGGCTTTCACTACTCGTTATGGTCTGTACGAGTACACCGTCATGTCTTTTGGCTTGACCAATGCTCCTGCTTTATTCATGAACCTTCTGAATTCAGTGTTCATGGAGTTTCTAGATAAGTTTGTTGTGGTATTCATTGATGATATTCTTATCTACTCCAAGACTGAAGAAGAGCATGCTGAGCATTTGAAGCTTGTTTTGGGGAAGCTGCGTGAGCACCAGCTGTATGCAAAGTTCAGCAAGTGCGAGTTCTAGTTGAAGGAAGTGGCATTCTTGGGCCATGTTCTTTCAGCAGGAGGCTTAGCTGTGGATCCTAGTAAGGTCAACGATGTGCTATCTTGGGGTCAGCCCAAGTCAGTCACGGATGTGCGGAGTTTTCTTGGTTTGGCAGGCTACTACCGTCGCTTTATCGAGAACTTCTCCAAGATTGCCAAGCTGATGATTGAATTGCTCAAGAAGGACAAGAAATTTGTATGGTCCTCTGCTTGTGATGAGAGTTTTCAGGAACTCAAGAAGCGTTTGACTTCAGCCCAGTGCTTGTTCTTTCCGATGTCCACAAGAGCTTCGATATCTTTTGCGATGCCTCTCGTCAGGGACTCGGTTGTGTGCTTATGCAGGAAGGAAAGGTTGTGGCCTATGCATCAAGGCAGTTGAGGCCTCATGAACTCAACTATCCTACCCATGACTTGGAGTTAGTGCGCGTGGTTCATGCACTCGAGATTTGGCGGCATTACGATCGACGTAGAATCGTTGTGAAGTGTATTTGGATCACAAGAGCTTGAAGTATTTGTTCACCCAGCCAGATCTGAACCTCAGGCAAAGAAGATGGTTGGAATTGATCAAGGATTATGATATGGGTATTCAGTACCATCCGTGCAAGGCCAATGTCGTTGCAGATGCACTTAGTCGGAAGGTGTACTGCAATACTTTGATGCTCCAAGAGCAGAAATCAGCCCTTCATGAAGAATTTCAGCGGCTCAATTTGGGTTTAGTTGAGCACGGTTCTCTCACTACCTTGGTTGTGCAACCAACCTTGGTGGATCGTGTCAAGGCCGCGCAACAATCAGATGTTGGTGTAAGTCAAATCAAGCAAAACATCAAAAATGGGGCAGCCAAGTGTTTCTCAGAAGATGAACATGGTGTTGTGTGGTTTGGACAGCGCCTTGTGGTTCCAAAGGACTTGGAATTGCGGGATTTGATTCTCCGCGAGGCCCATGATTCCCCCTTGTCCATCCATCCCGGGGCCACAAAGATGTATCAAGATCTACGACAGAGATTTTGGTTGACCCGAATGAAGAGGGAAATCGCAAGGTTCGTTGCCGAGTGCGATGTGTGTCGTCGTGTCAACGCCGAGCATCAGCGTCCCACCGGACTTCTTCAGCCTTTGCCAATTCCGGAGTGGAAGTGGGATTCTATAGGGATGGACTTCATCACTGGTCTACCCCGGTCTCCAAAGAAGAATGATGCCATCTGGGTTGTCATCGATCGATTGACTAAAGTGGCTCACTTCCTTCCTGTCAAGACGGATCTTCGGGTGGGTCTTCTAGCAGATCTCTACATAACCCACATCGTGAGTTTGCATGGTGTGCCAAGGACAATTGTGTCAGATCGTGGTTCACTGTTCACTTCTCGATTTTGGCATAGTTTGCAAGAGGCTATGGGAACTCGTCTCTCTTTCAGCTCAGCTTATCATCCCCAGACTGATGGTCAGACAGAACGGGTCAACCAAGTGTTGGAAGACATGCTCTGTGCTTGTGTTCTTTCCTATAGGAAGGATTGGGAGAAGTGCCTGCCATTTGACGAATTCTCTTACAACAATAGTTTTCAGGCCAGTCTTGGCATGGCACCTTTCAAGGCCTTGTATGGAAGAAAGTGCAGAACCCCATTGAACTGGTCAGAGACTAGTGAGAGGCAGTTCTTCGGCCCAGATTTGATCAATGAGGCCGAAAGCCAAGTTCAGTTGATTCGCAAGCACCTACGCACGGCCCAGTCCAGGCAAAGAAGCTATGCAGATCGTCGTTGCCGTGAGTTGAGTTTTCAGCCCAATGACTTTGTGTATCTCAAAGTCTCGCCTTTGAAGGGCCATCAGCGTTTCGGCATCAAGGGCAAGTTGGCTCCTCGCTATGTTGGGCCTTATCGCATCATCGAGAGAGTTGGAGCTGTTGCTTACAGGCTAGAATTGCCAGCTACACTTGAGGGTGTACACGATGTCTTTCACGTGTCCCAATTGAAGAAGTGCCTCCGCATTCCGACTGAGGAAGCTCCGTTGGAGAGTCTCGAAGTACAAGAAGACTTGACCTACAAAGAGCATCCTCTTCGCATCCTCGATGAAGCTGAACGAAGAACAAGAAATTGTTCCATTAAATTTATTAAAGTTCAGTGGGCAAATCATACCGAGGATGAGGCAACTTGGGAGCAGGAAGATCGCCTGCGTGCAGACTACCCTTTCTTCTTTTCCGAGTGAACGGAATCTCGGGACGAGATTCTTGTAAGGGGGGGGAGATTTTGTAACATCCCAAGTCAGGGTTTATGTTTCAAATGTAATTTAATGAGGATAAATTAAAACTTTTGATGCCTCAGGAAGTCATTTGAAAATTTTCTAGAATTTTTCCCCTAGCAATTCCTATTTCCTAGAACCATGTTTCTTTGAATGGAAGTTGTTGTCGATAAAAATTTTCAACTCTAATCTTGTGACCATCTTCTGGAAATATTTTTCCTATCATCTTTACCATCTTGGCAACCTCTCTGAAAAATCTCATGATTTTTAGATTTTGTTTGCTATTTCAAAAGAGCAAGTCAAACCAGTTTAAATTATGGTCAAACCCCTAGGGCAGCAGCTTGTGAATTTTCTATGGGACAATGCATTGCATAAAAATTTCTGGAAAAATTACACAAGGTTGTTCTCTGTTCCTGGGAGTTCCCATAAAAAGTTCAGAATTTTTGGAGTTTCAGAGCTACCCCTAGAAATTCCCAAATCTCTCAGCCTATTAAAGCCAAACCTGAAATCACTGTTACTCGGGCCCGAACCCAACCCTGGTTCAAACCCGACCCGAGCAACCTTGATTGCATCGCACCCTCTGCGCATTCGTCCGTTTGATCTGGAATCAACCGCCGGATTTAAGTGGGCGTTTCGGACCTTTCTAAGTCACCTCAAGTCTGGACCGTTCGCTCGTGATCGTGTGGTCCAATGGCACCCCTTCACTGAGTCGATGACTGCCCAGGGCCACTCGTCAGGTCCATCTTCTTCCCGTTGGCTCGCCCGCAGGAACACCTCGCCACGTCGCGGCCGCGCCCTACTCTCGCCCCCGTCACGGCGTGAATCCACCGCCTCTGCGGACCACTCATGGAGCTTCACTGCATGACGCCGCTTCCATCTCAGTTATCTCCCGAGGATAATACCCCTCCTTGCCCCCCGGTTCTTGTCACTTCTCCTCTCGGAGCTGAGGAGGAGGAAGCTCTCTCAAGCTCATCTTCTCGGTAAAGTCCTCACCGCAAAGATGCCTTGGCTCCCTCTATCCATGCCTTTTCCATTTTCGCTTATTTAAGCTGTTGTCGTTGCTTGTAGGATCCGAGGCAAACTTGTACTCCCGCTGATTCCAGAGCGCGCACTGAAGGCCAACCGTGGACACCATTGTGCCCACTTTGTGTCCGGTGAGCTTTATCACCTTTTATGCGCGTCACTTTGTGCCTTTTGGTACGAGGATCTTTTCCCCTAAACTTGGTTGTCGGATTATTCACAGGAAGTTTTGGATTTTGAGGTTGTTCCTTTTTGGCCTGCGAGATCCCCTTTCATCTCCATCTCCAGTCGGGTAGGTAATTCCTCGATTCCTTCCAGTATGAGCATCTAGCGAGCTTGTATGACCTACTCCGACCATCCATTGGGTGATCCCTTGTCCAGGTTGTCGTGTCATCGTGAAGCCTTTTCGCCTCCGCGGCCATTATCGTCGTCAAACCACCTTCGAGCTTCCCCGGCCGATTCCAATCTTTGGTGAGCTTCACTAAGTCCCATTGTAGCTCTTGTTCACGCTAAATCGGCCGAAGCGTTGTCGTAGCAACGTTTTAATTTTCCCGTACTATCACTCCACTTCACCTCGTCGCGCCGCCGTGTCGGGTCACCTCTGTCGGGACCCAGAATTACGATTCTGGAACCCTCTGTGTATACTGCACTAGTCCAGGATCACGCTAGTGCACACAGGGTTAACATAGGTAAATATCGATCCACACAAGCGATAAATAAAGTAAACGATTAGTTTGAATAACAAATAAGGGTTTTGACCTTATGGTCGAGTTTACACTTATTAAGCCACGCAGGGCTAACAGTAAATAAAGCAGCAGCGGAACAGAAAACTCCAGCGTAGATCCCACCAATTCACCACAAGCAACCGACTGGGATCCAGACCTTAACGAACGATCAGCCTTCAGCGAACTCCTCCTCGAAAGCAGGCGTAGACTCCTCCTCTTCTGTAGGTTTGGGCGCAAGTTTTACAACAAGCGTGAGTACACAACCGTACTCGCAAATCATACCACAGAATGCAATGTATAGATACAGGCTTATTCTAAAGAAAAAGGCTTCTGTGGTTCTTTTGCATAAAAGCAACATTTGCAATTGAATACAAATAATAGATTGAAAACATAATTCAAAACAAATAAATAATATTAATTTAACAGTTGTTTTCACAAAGACACACAGCTAAACAGTTTACTTCACATAGCCATATGATTGAGGTCACACAGCTCCCATCCCAGCGTTTTATGAAAACTACCCCTCGTGTGAAATCCCCGAGCATGTCCATGACCGCGAACGCGGCTATTCGAATAGATTGATTAACACTCTGCAGAGGTTGTACACTTTACCCACAAGATACAACTAGTGTAGCAAGCACCAATCGTAACAAAACAGTTCAGAAACTTCATCTCAAACATTGACATTCCCAGTGTGCTTACAAACCGTTATACCAGCTCACATAGAATTGGTATAACACACACATTGGACGGGAAGGCGAATCGTCCCGCGATGCAACCACTAAGTAGTCACACCTCCACCTGTCACATAGCCTAACCTATCCACGAACATCAATGCCGAGAATCCATAACTTACTAAGTTAGGCCCGTCCCATACCAGACATGTGGTCGTCTGATGAAGGCTCGGTTCAATGGCGCACAAAGTTAAGTCCTTAATTGACCAAGGCAAGACTTCCATTTTCTAACTAAGTCACAAAGATTATCATTCCCATCACATAGACCACCATGTCACACAGTCTCCACCACTTGCCTCAGTCTAAATCCTTTACCACCCAGTTGGTTTTAGTGCAACACATGCCATCACGAAGTAATAACATACAACACACAGTTTTACACAAAATTCCATAGTCACTTAGTCATAGTTCATATTTGCAACTTTCATGAGATGTGAGACTCGTAGCATGGCTAAGCAATTGTACTCGCATCTAACCAACCCACGTTGGTGCTATAATATTACCAACTCATAACCAATCTAGGGTGACAAGGAATTATGACATACAAGGCCAAAGTGTGATAGCAATTTGGATAATAACTATGCCCAAAGCATTTAAATAAATAATTAAAGTAGAATGCATTAATTTAACACAAAGTAATTTGAAAACTGGGTTCAAGATGATCAAAGGTATGACTTGCCTTGAAAAATTTCTATGTACTGGTCTTGATCTTGGGGTGCTCCTTCTTCCACAAAATTTCCCGACGAATCGACGTCTACTCGCAAACGAAACACAAACAAACAAAACAAATAAATAACAGAGGCAAAATAAACTCCAAAAATTAAATAAAAATCTCAGATAAATAGAGCTTGAATTTAGACAAATTTAGAAATTTGAATGGGCTCAATCGGAGTTAGGATGCAAAAGTTATGAGCTCTGGAAGTTTAAATTTAAAAAGAAACCCTAATTTGGATTTTCTGAAATTTCCGAATTACTTTTCTATTGAAAAATCGGATTATTGCGCAATGCTGGCGTCAGCCCTCAGGATTTCGAAAAAAGATAAATAAAAGAAAAACCTGACATGTGGGGCCCACACGTCGAGACACGGCTCACGGTGGCTGGGTCTCACAGAGCCTCGTTCGAGGCCGGTGGGCGCTTCGCGGCACACATGTGGGCGATGACGAGGCGACACACAGCCGCCACGCGAGCACGGGCCGACGCGGCGCCGGCGTGGGCGGCCACGTTGCCCATCTGCGACAACGGCGGCTCTGACCCGATGGTCGTCGGTGATCGGCTCGCCGGCGAGGTGAGTGGTACCAACATGTAGCCCTTGTTATGCGAACCTCACGATGCGGCTCGGGTGATCGGGAGGGGCGGTGGCGGCCGCGGCGAGCTCAGAGCGGCGGAGGCTTGGTATTGTCGGACGGCGGCTCGGTGATGTTTTAGCGGCGAGGACTCTGAGGTAGCCTGGCGTCACTAAACTGGCGGTGCACTCGGTGGCGGCGTGGCGACAGCGGCGGCGCAACCGACGAAGAAACGAGCGGCGGCAAAAACCCTAGAACTCCAATTGCGGCGCGCTAAGGCTCGGAAGGAGATGAGGTGGCGGCTGCGGGTTGCGGAGGACCGTCTGGCTTCGGGTGCTATTTATAGGGGCTGGGGTGCGGGATAAGGAATCCTAAATCGGGATTTCGGTTGAAAATGTAAACGGGATAGAGTTCGTTTCGATCCGATTGAGAGTAGATACGAGCGCGGGAAGGTTAGAGATAGAGTTTGGCAAAGAAATCCGGAGGTTTTAGTTAGGAAAGTCCGTTGTCGGACGAGGCTTCTAAAGCTCCAATGGCGGGCGGCGCCAGACTCGGACTCGAGGAAGAAGCGGCGCGAGAGCGGCGACCGACGTCAGGGGCCCACACGTCGATGGCGAGAGGCGCAGCAGCAGCATGGTGGCTGGTTTGGCGGAGATGGGCCGACACAATGAAGGAATGGGCGAGTTAAGGAATTCGGCCGATCGGTTTCGAGATTTTAAATAGGTTTTCCAATTTAGAAAATACGAGAAATTCAAATGGGCAATAGAAAATAGCAAATGAACTCAGAAAAATTCTAGAAAAATCTAGAAAATATATCTGAGCACATAGAACCCAAATAAAATAGTTTTGGTTAATGTTCAAGTTGGGATTATGCACATTAAATGTTTTTGATTCTAAAGTCCAATATTAAGCTTTTGAAATTAAATTCAAATAAAATCCAAATGGTGAATTTTCTCCCTACTAACTATTAAAAGATTTTTAAGCTCTGAAAATTGGGATGTTACAACCTCCGACCTTGCCGCCGGTACTGTCAGGTGCACAATAGCGAGCTGGTTCTATTTTAGTGCTTGGCCACCGCCATCGAGCCCCCCTTCGCCGGCGACGCGCCGGCAAATCTCGCGGCACAGCGAGCTCCTGCGTGGCGTGTTCCGACCGTCACTGTAGCTCGTCATTAGAGTTTAATTGCGATGATTAGCATTTAAGTATGGATCTTTGTCGGAAAACCCACGTTTAGCTGAAGCGTTGTGCGACTTACATGTGGGCCCGCCATCTTCAAATCCCCTGTGCGCGTGCGTTTTAGCCCCGCGTGTGACTCGATGTCGCGGCGGAGCCCGCATGTCGCGACCACTGTTCAAGTCGAGAACGGCCCAATCCTTTTCAGCCGTCCGATACTTGATCAACGACCCAGGCTGGGCGAGCATTCGCTAGGCCTGAACAACGCATTGATCTTAGCCCTCTAGCGCTTGATCAACGGCTGAGGTTCATTGGGCCGTTCTGGCAATGAACAATGCCCGATTGATCTCAGCCGTTCATTTCTATCTGAACGGCAGGTTGCCGTTTGAGAACTCGGGTGTGCTGTGTGTGCCGTGCGCGTGGGCCATGCGATGTAGGATCAACGGCCCACGTGTGCCCACGTCCTTTCTTTTGGTAAATGATTATTAATTTCCAGGTAAGCTTTATTTCACGACTAAAAATTGTATTTAACTTTGAAAATGCATAACTAATTCATTTTAATTCCAAATCGGTTGATTAAATTTTTGATAATTCTGTTTTGAGCTAAACTTTAATCTAAAAATAGTTTTAAGATTATTTTAACCTCAGAAAAAGTTGAAAACGTATTTAAACTCACATTAGGTTTATTTACTGTATTAAAAATCCATTTAACTTGAGCAATGCATAACTAATTCTCTGTTTATGCTTTTTTGGGTGAACCCAACTTTGTTAGGTTCCTATAATAGTTAAATTGCTGTTAAAATTAGTTTTAGGCTTCTCACTGCTTTTAAAATGATTACAAATACAATTAACATGTGCTCATTTTCTTGTCTTTAAAAATTCATAGAAAATGCATCCTAGCTCCAAATGAGGTGAATCCAATTGGGTTGTTCATCTTATGGGGTGTCTGATTTACCATAAAAATTTCAGCTGCACCACCTTTCTGGAAATTTTTACCAAACAATTTAATTATGATGAACAGTAACAGATTGCATTTTTCTTGTTGAGAAGAATTGTTTTAATCATAGCTTATGCTCTGAACATCCCAATCAATTGGTTCTTGTTTCAAAATTCATTATAAATCATGCTCTTACTGCTGTAAAATTTTCAAAGCATTTGGAGAAAGTTTATTTTTGAGTCTTTTCGGTATTCTTCGTTCATATCGGTTCCTATTCGCTTTTTCGTTAGATGCCGACGAGTGTGTTGATCTTGAGAGTGAGCCTCTGCAGCAAACTGAGCAAATCCAGCAAGGCAAGCAGTTTGATCATGTTAATCCTATTATTTTAAAGTCTAATATATTGTTTTCAACTTGTATGTATGCATTGCTATTTTGTTGTTAAATTGATTAGTTAATCCTTTAGATGCATAACCTGTAGGTAAATGATATTCCTCTGCTACCTGAGCCTAGGTTATTTGCTGTGATTAGAGTTCGTTGGATGGGCTCTTGTCACTTAGTAGACTACGGGTTCAAATTGCTTAGCCATGCTTAGCTATCGGTAGTATTGGACAATCATCGACTTAGTCGATGATTTTGATCACACAAATGTTAATATTATTCCATTATGTCCAGCCTTGTGTTTTGCTAATTTGCAAATCAAAAACTGAAAATAAAACTTATATCTTGACTTGGGCACAATGGTATGTTGGTGTGATCTGTTGGGTGTGATTGGAATGGTGCCTAAGTCCTCAAGGACCGAGTTACTTGTGTCACTAAGCCAAGCGCTTATTGCGTGCTAACCACGCGGGAGGGATATGAGACCTCTCTTGACTAAGTACTTTGAGAGTTGTTAATTTGGGGTCGCAGGTGGTTGAAACTATTTTTATAAGGGGAAGAGCACCTGCAGTTGCTGCGGCTGGGCCAGTGCACCCTACCCTTCCGGTTGTCGTGACTCTTAATTAGCATCATTCATTGGAAATGTCTCGTTAGACTTAGCCGTGCCTGCATACCCAAGGAAGTATGCTACCCGTGGCTGGTGGAAAGGCAGTCTATCGTGTGGGTACATTGGTACACCCCTGCAGGGTTTAAAACTATTCGAATAGCCTTGTCCTAGGTTATGGACATTGCTTGGTAAGGTCGTGCAAGAACTAGACTACATCCTTTAAAACTTAAAACCTGACATGGGTGGTATGAATGGGTAATTCATGCTATTGTTGTGGTGACTATGAGTTAGTCACTTCCAGGATGTTGTCATCTATCTTTTGTTGTTATGATATTCTTGCTGATATTTGAACAATGATAGTGGATTGCAAACTTGCTTTTAAATGTATTACATTATTGCAAATAAAATTTACTTTGCGCTAAAATGAGCCATACAGCCTCCACTCAAATAAGCTTGCATGTAGTATATGTATAGGTCTGCTAGTCCACACGTCAGTCTTGCGCGAGTACATTTTTGTACTCATTTGCTTTGCTTAATGTTATTTGTTGCAGAGGAAGAAGGTGAGCCCCAAGGGCCTCACTTTTGTGAGATGTGCGGTTTCTGGGACGACTAGTTTGGCGGTCCGGTTGGTTACCTTGTGGGTTTGAGGCACACTGATTGGGTTTTGTTTATCGTCATCTTATGGCACTTTTGCTTCCGCTATTTACTTAGTATTTTTATGTCATTTCGCCAGTCGGCCTCTCTTTTGTAATAACTCTTTATATTATGTATGTCTTTCAGCTCGTTGCTTGTTTTGGTTCTATGTGAATGAATGGAATTGATGCATGATTTTGTAGCAGTGTGTATCTTGCAGTGCAGGAAGTATACATATCTCGAGGCTTGGTTTATCTGATTTGTGATGTTAGGACCAATGGATGGTTAAGCATTACAAGCCAAATAAACCGGGGTCCCCACATTCCTCCACTTCACTGAATGATTGCAGCAAGAATGAGTACTCCGAGTACTCAACAAGTTGTACAACATAATACAATTATAAATGATGGCTTATTCCAAAGAAAATGGCTTCCGTGGTTAATTTGCAATAAAGTAGCATTTACAATAGAATACAAATAATAGATTGAAAGCATAATTTAAAATAATTAAACAATAATAATTTAACAATTGTTTCCACAAAGACACAAAGCCTAAATTAAATTCTTTCATACAGCCATATGAATTAAATCACACAACTATCCCTTTCCAATTATTTTATGAAAATCTACCCCTCGTGTGAAATTTCCGAGCGTGTCCATGACCGCGGATGTGGTTATTCGAATAAATTATTTAACACTCTACAGAGGTAGTACACTTTGCCCATACGATATAACTAGTGTAGCTAGCACCAATCATAACAAAACCTTTTCGAAACTTCATCTCAACAATTGACACTCTCGATCTGTTTTACCTTCATACCAATCCCAACACAATGCTTTGATACGATGCACACCATTGGACCTAGAAGCGATGAACCGTCCATCGATGTGACTTTTAGAGTAGTCCACACCTCCATCGATCGCTGAGCACTTAACCTAGTATCTGAGTAATCAATGTCGAGATTCCATAGCTTACTAAGTTAGACCCGTCCCATCAGGCATGTGGTTGTATAGTTGTGGCTCAGTTCAATGGCGCACAAAGTTAAATCCTTAATTGACCAAGGCGAGACTGCCCGTTTCTAACTACATTACCATGATTCATATTTCCCAATCACACAGCTACCATATCACACAGTACCATCCACTCGCCTCAGTCTAAATCTTTTTCCACCCCGTTGGTTAAATTCAACACATGCCGTCAATGAGTAATAGCACACATCATACAGTTTTTACATAAAGTTCCATAATCACTTAGTCAAATTTACATTTGCAACTCAAATGATGTGAATGACTCTTTGCATGGCTAAGCAAACTATTCGTATCTAACCAACCCACGTTGGTGCCATGATATTACCAACTAGTAATTAACTAAGCTAGGGTGGCAAAAGATCATGATTTTACAATAGGCAAGGTGGATATAAACAAGTTGGTATATAACTAATCCCAAAGCATTTAAATAATTACTTAAAGTAGAATGCAATAATTTGAATCAAAGTAATTTTAGAAAAATAGGGTTCAACATGGTTAATGGTACAACTTGCCTTGGAATAAATCTTGGTACTGGTCTTAAGCTTGATCAACTTCTCCGTTTTCGAAAACTCTCAAAGTATCAACGTCTACTTGCAAACGAAAGCAAATAAACAAAATAAATATGATGAACCCGAAGGTCCGATTGTAGGCCCGATCTTTCGATGAGAACGATAAGTTCGGTAGGCGTCGCTCAACTTTCATGATCCTGGCTACAAACACGCAAGGCTCGAAACCACGCAATCGCTGAACTGTTCAACAAGTCGTTATCAGCCGTGCACAAATACCCGGTTGACCTGATCACAAAGATCGATTCCTGCATACACCGAAGAAGCACGCAAGAACAAGGTAAATAAGCAATCTGAAATTGCAAATAGGAAGTAAATGTATTGATAGGTGGGGTTCCGAAGAATAATGTTGCTGTTGATCTCGCCGACCAAGAGAACAGAGTATAAAGTAGCAAAGCTAAACTTAAATCAACAAAACCCGCCGAACAAAAGGGGCGGCGGCCATTATCTATAGGAGGGAGAGGGAGGGGGTGGTGATACTGTTCATGCATGAATAGTGCCACATGAACAGTACCCTGAAACCCTAGGGGGCAGCTATATGGGCCACGTGGGCCAATGTGGCCAAATCATCCCATTCGTTACATAACCTATGGGCCAACAATTGGTGACACAGCACCATGGCAGGTAAACGTAGCCCGACACGTATGAGTAGAAGTAGATATAGCCCGGCATATATGTGTGGAGGCAGCTCGGTCCAATTGGAAAATATGGCAATGCAGTCACCGAAAGTCCGATCGAAGATGTGGATGTAGCGTAGCGAGTCGAAGCAGTGGGTGCAGTCGAAGCTGGGGATGCAGTCGAAGCAGTGGATGCTTCCTTATGGTTGATGTCCTCATCAAAATACAAAACAAAGAGATAATAAACTCCAAAATTTAAAACAAAATCTTAGAAAGATAGAGCTTGAATTTATAAATTTGAATGGGCTTAAATGGAGTTCGTACGAGGAAGAACAGGCTTTTGGAAGATCTAAACTTAAGAAAAAGAATAAGGGTCTACTGTTTCTAATTTTCAAATGAACTTTCTACAGGAAATTTCGATTTATTGCGTCAGTATGACATCAGCCCTTATGTTTGAATTAAAAGAAAACTAGAAAATCCGAAATAGTGGCTGACAAGTGGGGTAAGGGATCTATGGACTAAGTCTATGGATCCGGCCTATGGTCTACGGCTCATGAGTCTACAACACATTGCACTAACAAGTGGGACCTACATGGCATAGGCATGGTTCACCGTAGGCTAGGTTTAGCTAGGGTTTGGTTTTGGGTTTGGATTTGGTGCGACACGCGTGCGTTGACGTGGCGGCTGACTGGCTGACATGTAGGTGACACGTAGGCACTAGGACTAATGTGGATGCTGAGGTGGCATGCCACGCTGGCTAAACGACGGCGAGGCTCAAAGACCAAGGGGTTTTGACAAACGGCGATTCTTTGACAATGGTGAAGGTTTGCATAGGTAGAGGACGTGATGGGGATCATGATGTTATACTCACAGGTGCAAGGAGACAATGAGGCTAGCCGGTGGTGAGGTTGAGGCAAGATCTATGGTTCGGACTTGCCGACGACGGTGCTAGAGTGGCACTCCAGCGAAGGGGAGTGCAGATCTAGGATGCGGGTGCTGCGACGATCTCGAGGGTGGCTTTCGTCGACGACGAGGTGCACAGGAATGACGACGGTGAGGACAGAGTGGTTCGATCGGTGTCAAAGATGAAGACGATGGCAACAGCTCTAGGCGACGCTTCGACAGTGGTGGCTAGGGTCTTCGAGGTCGGCGCATCTCAAGGTGTCCCTCCGGAGGGTCCTTGAGGTTTTAAATAGTCTCGAGAGGCAGGACCGACACGGACTCCAAAAATGGCAACGGCAGAGCTACAGTCCAAGGCAGAGATGGCAGCACGGCATTAACAAGGCTGATAAGCGAGCCTAGACACGTGGCGCACACAAGTTTGATGCAGCAGCAGCGGCGCTGACCAGCGGGCCCACCTGGCGGTGATGGTGACTTAGCGCGTGGGCGAGCGGGCTGGCACGACGAAACAGGCTGATGGAGATGGGTTGGGCTTTGGGAGAAATGGGCTAGGGTTTAGGGAATTCAGCCCAAAGGTTTTTTGAGATTTTCATTTGATTTTACCGTTTAGAAATAGCAATAAATCCAAATAGCAAACTCAAAATAGCAAATGAACTCAGAAAAATTCCAAAATAATCTGAAAAATATTTCCAACCACAAAGAACTCAAATAAAATAGTTTGTGGTATTAATTGATGTTTAGATTAGTCACATTAAATTGTTTTGCTATTGAAAATCCATATTAAGCTTAATGAAATTCAAATAAAATTTGGTGAATTTTCCAAGGGGCTAAACTACTCAAAAGTAATTTTAAAACTCAGAAAATTGGGATGTTACACGTCCACATGTCAGTGGGTGGGTCTATCATGGACCAAGTCCACATGGTCTGTTTCTGATGCGTTTGAGGGTAAGCGTAGACACGGCACTACGTGGCGGACACATGGGCACAAATCTGAGCTGGCACTGACATGGCAGACACATGGCTGACATGTGGCATCCACGTTAGCTCGACAGCGGTGTGGCTCAGGTTTCGATAGTCGCTGGCGTTCTAGGCTACGGTGGAGCAAGTGGAGGTGTGCCTCAAGTAGCTAGTGCGATGGTGAACCCAATGGGGGTACACGTAGTAGCCAAAAGTGGACGATGGTGGATAGCGGTGAGGTCTAAGCAGCGGCTAAGGCTCAGGCTCGACGGTAAAGGGGCTAGAGTGGTGCTCCGGCGAAGGCAAGGGTAGATGCGAGATGCAGTCGTCAAGGCAATCCCGATGGTAGTGACCAATAACGGCGGGGCTCACCAGAACAACAGCGATGAAGATAGAGTCATTCGGTCAGAGACGGGGAAGAAGACGGTGACAACTATGCTAGGCGCCGACTTAGGCGAAGATGGCTTGGGCAAAACATGTGGCACTGCTCGCTGTGCAGAAAACGAATCTCCACGGGGCTTTAAATAGCCCCGAGAGGTGGAGTCCGGAGCGGCTACGGTGGCGGCGTGGCGAAGGAGAGAGGGGAGTCCGTGTTGGGGACGACAAGGACACCTAACAGGTGGGACCCACCTGCTGGGGCGGACCCACCTAGGTTCATGGGTGTTCAGCTGAACACCCAAATTTTTTGGACAAAATTATGTATATTTAGGGTATAATGCATGTATATACTGAAAAGCATGTTGAATCAGCACGTAGCTTACTCAGTCACACTCGCAGTCGCAACCTAGCACAACACAACGCAAACCCGACGCTTGTCGCTCGCGCCCTAGCCCAGCCCACAGCACGCACAAGCCCAATGCCAGAATGGCCCAACCAGAAACCACCCAAATACCCAATCAATCCGACGGAGGCACGAACACATGCGCAGTGCACACCCAACTCCCAACCCTAAAATTAAATGGCTCCATCCTTGGCGGCTCAGCGCTCGTGCGCGCGGTGGCGTGGCGGTGGCCGCGGGCGGTGGTGGGTGCGGGGACTCCGGGGCCATGTAGAACGAGAGAAGGGGTCAAGGGAGGTCCGGCGAGGAAGCGGCGACGAGGACCGAAGAGGCGGGGCGAGCCGCGGAGGCGTGGCGGCGCGGCGGCGGCGGTGCGATCATGCGGCGTTGAGCCGGCAGCGAGTGCGGCTGTCGCGGCATCGCGGACGCGGACTCCCACTCTCCCAGGGCCGGGGAGAACCAGAGAAGGGAAGGGGTCAAGGGGAGGGGAGCTGGGCTGTTGGGGAGGGCGCCAAGGCGGGATCGTGCCACTGCGGGAGGCCGGGAGGACCGAGCAGGAGTAGCGGCTGCTTGCTTTGCTTGCGCCGATCGCGGCGCCACTGCTCGACTCCGTCGACCATTTGTATGATCTGTTCTATTTGTTTCCACTTTTGACCACCATTGCAACCGAATCAGCCTGTATCTTGCATACATTGATGCTATTTTCATATTCTTCCTTGCCTTTTATTCAGTAGAGAATCTATTTTGCTTACACAGTTAATGTGAACGAAATCGAAGCACTGTATGAGCTGTTCAAGAAGATTAGCAACGTTGTGGTTGATGATGGATTGATTAATAAGGTAAGTAGGTTCTGGCGTTCTGCTAATTTCGTAGAGTGTGAAGTGCGGTGGTTGACAATTACAAGCATATTTGTTCTTTATTTAATACCTTTCTGCCTCGGTTCTTGTAGTTCACATCACCACAAATGGGGCTAGCGATGTGCCATTTCAGAATATGATTCGAACGAAGTGGATGTAATTAAATGGGTAGTGTTAGGCTGAAGATTAAGTGGTCACATATAGAATACTGTATTTATTTTTATGGAGTACATTTTGTTGGACCTAATCTCATTAGCATCTGCAGAGTATCTGTTCTTTGAGTTAGTATTACTCATTTTTAGTAAATATTTAACTGTATGTAGTGTTTTCATGGATGTATGTGTTTCATAGTTATCAATTTTTGGACCATGCTAGCACACATGACACAACCCCCTTTTGTATGCCATTGAGAATGTTTGATAGGTAATTGCTAGCCAGCCTCTAAGCCAAAAGTTTGTTATGTTTAAGTTTGGGATATGACATTTAATATTCGATTATCTCCGGTACAAACAATTAGTACTTTCATTATTACTATTGTGGATCTTTATGTTCTGTACTGTACTGATCAATATTTTTGTAACTTCGAACACCCATCCTGAAAATCCTGGGTCCACCACTGCCCACCTGTCAATGGTAGCGAGGCGAGAGCAAAGATGGGTTGCCACGCGTGCGTGTGTTCAGTTGGATGGACTAGGCCAGAGAGAAAATAAATGGGTTGGCGAAAGGAAATCGACCCAATGGATTTTGCTGAGATTTAAATAACTTTTCCATTTTAGAAATACCAGAAAATCCAAATGGCAACTTAAAAATAGCAAATGAACTCGAAAAAATTCCAAAAAAATATAGAAAATATTTCCTAGAACAAAAAACTCAAATAAAATAGTTTTGGAATTAGTTGCTATTTAGATTAGTTACCTTAAATTGTTTTGACATTTGAAAGTCCCATTTAAGCTTTATTAAATTCAAATAAAATTAGTGAATTTTTCCAAGGTACTAAACTACTCAAAAAGGTTTTGAAGCTCAAAAGATTGGGATGTTACAAACCTCCCCCCTTGAAGGAATTTTGACCCCGAGATTCAGGCTAGCTAGAGAAGGCTAGGAAACTCGGCTCTCAGCTCTTCTTTACGCTCCCAAGTTGCTTCACTTTCCAAGTGATTACTCCACTGCACTTTGCAAAAACGGATGATTTTACTTTCATTGTCTGCACGCCCAGGGTGCTTAGTATGATGCTATCACCGTCACTCGAACAACAATGTAATTTGTTTCAGACTTGGGCTAAGCTTGATAAGGGTAAGGTCTGCAAAGTGATTATTGATGGCGGGAGTTGTCACAATTTGGCCAGCAAGGACATGTGTCATAAGTTGGGTTTGAAGTATTTGCCACATCCGCGTCCTTATCATGTGCAACGGTTGAGCGACAAAGAGGAAGTGTAGGTGAACCATATGGTGCATGTGACCTTTTCTATTGGGAAGTACACCGATACTGTGGTTTACGATGTTGTGCCTATGACGGTGTGTCACTTGCTCTTGGGACGACCATGGCAATATGACCGTTTCACTGTTCACGATGGACATACAAATCGCTGCACATTTCGATGGAACAAAATGGATGTTACCTTGAAGCCACTTACTACGCAACAGAGTGTGAATTCTTCAATGCAGAAAATTGAGATGCACGTTGAGGAGCACGAGAACCATTTGAGTTCCTATGCCGAGAAGGCAAACAAGAAAAGAAAGAAGCTGATTTTTCAACCAGGTGATTTGGTTTGGGTACACTACCACAAGGATCATTTCCCTGAACACTGCAAGTCAAAGTTGTTGCCACGAGGCGATGGACCTTTCAAGGTGCTTGCAAAGATCAACGACAATGCCTACAAGATAGAGCTTCCTGGTGATGACTATGGCATTAACTCTACATTCAATGTCCCTGATTTATCACCTTTCTTTGGTGGTGATGATTCTGTGTCAAGGACGACGCCTTTTCAAGAGGGGGGGATGATGCGGGCATCCCTAACACTTATGCATCTTCTCCTATTGTTGGTGAGTCACAAACTGCTTAGGACATCCTTACGACTAGTTCGGACATTCCTACGACCAGTTTAGTACCAGCCGGTCCAATGACCAGAGCTCGAACCAAGCTTCTAAACCAACAGATGCTTTTGTTTCTTAATGAATCTCCTATTGACTATACTGAGAATTGGCTACTACCTCATGCAAATATTTTGTGCATTCTCATATTCGAACATTGTGAAGACTTCGGATGCAAAGCAATGGAGGAGGAACTTGGAAGATCAAAAGAAGTCACCTTATGCTGTCTCGGCCAGGCTGTATGACCAGGTCTACCAGCTCTACGACCAGGTCTACCAATTCTACGACCAGGTCTACTAGCTCTACGACAGGTCTACTAGTCCTACGACCAGGTCTGTCAGCTCTACGACCAGATCTCAAGCTCTACGACCAGTTTCCGAAGATATAAGACCAGTTTATGCATAAGATTGAAACATAGCTATTGCTTGTTCTTTCAAACCAGAGTTCATGCGAGGAATTTGAGAGAGAATTGGGCGATCCATTGATTCATCCTGCACTTCAAGGTCAAGCTGTCGTTCCATTGGGAATTGGGGGCTTGGCGATTGACGCTTGTGGTCTCGCGACGATCAACTATCCGGTGTGTTTTAGGCGATATCCAAAGAGTTGAGGGTTCGTGCATTGGCGCGAGTGTTCAGCTAACAACATCAACTACTTTGCATCATTTATCTACGGTTCTCACTGAGAAGATCGGGCAACCCCCCATATCACTTCTCCTCGACGCTTCACAATCCTGAAAGGGCCAACATACCTAGAGGCAAGCTTCCCTTTAGCACGAAACCTTCTGACACCTTTAAGAGGAGTAACTCGAAGATAAATAAAATCTTCTGGTTCAAACTTAGATCACGACAACAATTATCAGCATAGCTCTTTTGCTTTGGTCAGAGCTATCTTTAATCTTTCTTCGATCATGGACACTTGGTCCTCTGCCTCTTGAAGGATATCTGATCCAAACACCAGACACTTGGCTGTTTCTTTCCAATTTAGAGGAGTTCTACAGGCATGACCATACAAAGCTTCAAATGGTGATATTTGCAGATTGGCTTGATAACTATTATTGTACGAGAATTCTGCATAAGGCAAACTTTTATCCCAATTGGTAGCATGAGCTAGAGCACAAGCTCTCAACATGTCCTCCAACACTTGATTTACTCTTTCAGTCTGCCCATCCATCTGAGGGTGATAAGCAGTACTAAAATTTAAGTGAGTCCCCAAAGCTTCATGCAACCTCTGCCAGAAACGTGAGGTAAACTGGGATCCTCGATCTAACACTATCTTCTTGGGCAACCATGCAAACTGACAATCCTTGACATCTACAATTTTGCAAGGCAATTTCTTGAGTAAGTGGTTTTGACTGGCACGAAATGTGCAACTTTTGTCAAATGGTCCACTATTACCCAAATGGAATCATAACCCGATTGAGTCCTGGGTAAACCGATGATAAAATCCATACCAATCTCTTCCCATTTCCACTCTGAAATTTTCCATGGCTACAACAAATCTACTAGTCTCTGATGTTCTACTTTTACTCTAACACACATCACACAGGGCAACAAACTCTGCAACTTCTCACTTTAGATTTGGCCACCAAAATTTATCCTTAACATCCTGATACATCTTGGTGCTTCCAGGGTGAATATAATACTTTGAATCATAAGCCTCTTTTAAAATCAGCTGTCTCAAACCATCAATGTCAGTCACACAGATACATCCATTGATCCAAAATGTATCCTAATAATCCTTGGTGAAATCTTTGAACTTTCCCTCTTCCATCTTGAGCTTAATATCCTTAATCACAAGATCATCTGGTTGGGCCACACAAATATGCTAGGGCACAAGCTTTATCTGGCCACGAATCCTATGGCTACAACTTCGAGCTTTACCTTCTGGAATTCATCGTGAAGTTCTGGGCAATTCTCTTTCATCTTCAAAGCATTACAGTAGCTCTTATGGCTTAAAGCATCTGTCACAACATTGGCTTTGTCAGGATGGTACTGGATTCCGAGATTATAATCCTTTATTAACTCTAACCATCTTCTCCGTCTCATGTTCAAATCAGACTGGGTGAAAATATTCTTCAGACTCTTATGATCTGTATATATTTTACGACGATTACCAATAAGATAATGACACTAAATTTTTAATGCATGCACAACGGCAGCTAATTCTAAATAATGAGTAGGGTAATTCTCCTCATGAGATCGCAGTTGTCTTGATGCATAAGCAACCACTCTTCCTTCTTGAATTAGAACACAACCTAATCTTTGACACGAAGCATCACAATAGATATCGAAATCTTTCCAAATATCTGGTAGTACTAGCACTAGGGCTGTTGTTAAACGTTTCTTCAACTCGTGAAAACTTTCCTTACAAGCTGGAGTCCAAGCAAACTTTTTGTCTTTTTTCAATAATTGTGTAAGAGGCTTAGCAATCATTGAAAATCCATAAATGAAACGGCTGTAATTCCTTGCCATTCCCAAGAAATTGTGAATCTAAGTCACTATCTTGGGCGGCTCCCAATGTAACACCGCTTTAACCTTACCAGGGTCAACTGCTACTCCTTTGGTTGTCATCATATGACCAAGGAAATCAACCTCTCGTTTCCAAAAATCACAGTTGCTGAACTTAGCATACAACTGATGCTCTTTGAGATTCTAAAGTATTATTCTCAAATGCTCGTCATGTTCTTCTTTTGTCTTGGAATAGACCAGAATGTCATCAATGAATACTACCATGAGCTTGTCCAAGTATTCCATGAAAACCTTATTCATCATATTCATGAAATATGCAAGGGCATTAGTTAGACTAAACAACATGACTAGGAACTCATAATGTTCGTACCGTGAAGAAAAAGCAGTCTTCAGTACATCCTTTGGACAAATTTCCAATTGATGATAACCTGATCACAGGTCGGCCTTTGAGAGCACTTCAGCACCTTTCATACGATCAAACAAATCATTTATCCGGGGAAGTGGATATTTATTCTTTATGGTAACCTCGTTGAGGGAACGATAATCGATACACATCTTCATGCTTCTATCCTTCTTTCTGATAAACAGAACCGGCGCTCCCCAAGACGACGAACTAGGTCTCATGAAACCTTTCTCAAGAAGTTCTATAATTTGTTTATTCATTTCAACTAACTCATCAGCTAGCATCCGATAGGGTCTCTTAGAGATTGGCGATGTTCCTAGCACTAAATCAATAATAAACTCATTGTCACGATCTGGCAGCATTACTAGCAAATCTTCTGGAAAAATATCTGGATAGTCTATGACAATAGGCACATCCTCTAAACATACGGTCTTTAGTCTATTGATTACCAGGTGTTCATCACGAACTGTAATGGCTAAAAACTCTACTTTCTTTCCATTGGTACCTTCGATTGTTTCTGCTCTTCGGCCACAATCTAACATAGGTTTGTGCTTTGACAACCAATCTATACCAAGTATGACGTCTAAAGTGTGGGTGTCTAAGATGATGAGGTTGGCTAGAAATTCAACTCTGAAAATGAGTAACTTAGCTCCTAAACATCCCAACTTAGATCTTAACTCTGCTCCAGACGACCGGACTAACAAGGTATGCTTAAGATGCATAGTTTCCAAATTATTCTTGCTTGCAAAAACTCAAGAAACAAACGAATACAAAGCTTCAAAATCAAACAAAACTAATGCAGGTACTGAGTTAACCAGAAGCTTACCCAGTACTATGCCGGGTGCTTCCAAAGCTCCTTCTTGGGTGACGTGGTTGACACGACCTCTAACCATGGACTGTAGTGCTTCTTCAGCTTGACCGGCAACTTGAGGTACTCCTCGATTGTTGGCTGACGCTGGCATATTGTTTGGAGTAGCTCCAAGGTTGAAACGAACTGGAGTCACCGCTCCCTTCTGAGGACAATTGTTAGAGAAATGCCATGGCTCCCGGCAATTGTATCAAAGTCTAGGTACACTCTGCTAGTTGCCTCCTAGATTGGGGTTGACTAAAACAGAATTACAAAAATTCCGAGTAGCTGGACAAGGTGCTAGTGTTGGTGTAGGCGTCTTAAATAAATTCTGTGGTAGAAAGCTAGTAAACTGCTGAGGAACTGTCCTTGCTCTTTGTTGAGACTGATGGCTTCCTTGCTGAGCCATTCTGCACTTACGTTGTCATCCAACTCCTTACGCTTGTCTTCAAGGACCAGGGCCTTATTGACTAACTCCTAAAAATCCAGGAAAGTATGAGCAATCAAACTGACCTGAAGTTCGGTGTTCAATCCTTTCAGGAAACAACACTGTCTAGCTTTGTCGGTGGCGACATCTTCTGCAGGGTAACGTGCAAGCTGAGAGAACTTGTTGAAGTAATCGGACATTATCATACCTCCTTGGTTAAGTGCACATAATTCATCCTTTTTTAGATCTATGATTACCTCCATCACATGGTACTAGCAAAAAGCTGTAATGAACTCTTCCCAAGTAATGTTCTGAGGAGTCTCATGCGTAGCAGAAAAATTCTCCCACCATTCGGCAGTAATGCCTTCCATCTAATGGGTAACGTGATGCACATTCTCGTGATGATTACACCGAGTAATCAGCAACTTCCTTTCAATCACGCAAAACCAATCATTAGCTTCCACTGGTCAAACACTTCAGGAAAAAGTTGATGGGCGGGTCCGCATGAACTCTGCTAACTTAGACTGTCCATGGTGACTATGAGCAACTGGTGCTACATTGTTGTTGTTGGCTTCGTTGTTACTCTTATTCTGCATCTGATTCATCATTGAATACATCATTTGAGTCTGGGCGGCCATGAACGCTCCAAAATTCAGCAAATCTATAGGCGGTGCTTGAGGTGGGACTGCTCATGCAGGGGTTTGTTCACTTCCCTCTACTCCATTGGGTCCATTGGTTCCTAATCCACTAGCAGCGGCGTTGTGAGTCTGAACCATCTGGCGGACGCTCGAAGGGATTAGATAAGGTACCAAGCATAAGGTAAATTAAGAACTAAGTAGGGGGTAGGTTAAACCCAACAAACACAACACAAAGAACTCAAATGAAACAACCATATTAATGAGGGTCTTAGCATGGCTGCAACAAGTGCCAAGGGCTCTTGTAGCTCATGCTGCACACAAGAAAATGAAAGGCGACCTAAAAATCTTAGGATGACGCGGCCCTCACACACTGAGCCTCAACTGACTAAACCTAACTCTCGACTACCTCACTCACTAAGGTAACCTCTACAACCACGACAACACTCTTTCCTGTCGTAGGCTGGCGGACGAGTAGGTATCCTCGTGAACTGATCCTGATGTCCTGGAACTGGCACAACAAAAACAGGTGGCTCGATGTAGGCACGGTTTGCTTTGGCTCCTTAAGTAGACGTACAAGCGGCTCCTGGGCGTACAAAGCTTCCTCCAGCTCTGTAATCCTCTCCTCTACAAGCTACAGTGTCTCATAGGCTCCCTATAGCTCTGTGGTAGTAGTCTCCAAGGCTTCCTCCTAGGCAGCGATGAAGTTAGCAAGGTGAACCACGGTAGCATCTTCTTCTCCATCGGTGGACGGGTAGCGGGCTGGACGGTCCACTACGGAGGCGCGAGGGTGAAGGTGAAAGAATGAACCCTTCAACTCATCATCGTAGATGTTGCACACTCGTAGGATGGCAAGAAGCGAAGACTCCTGGAGCCCTTCCTTGAAGATGATCCTCCGAACAGTGATGTTCATGGGACGATTTACCTTGGTATGCTCTCGAGCGTAGATCGTCAATCGACACAGCACACCACGACTCCGACCATTCACCATCCAGTTGGTGCCTCGATAAAGTGGCCTCTCAAATTCTCCAAGTGCTTGTAGAATCTTCCACAACTCAGCAGTGAAACCTCCGGTACGCTCTCCATAGGTGTGAAGCCATGCCATCTAACAAAGACAGGCAAAAGGTAAGAACCAAATTAAAATCAACGGAGAGAAGATTTTCAACAATAGGTGAGTCAAGAGAGAGACATGAGAAGTCAAGCAATTTGTTGATCTTGCAAGTTAAATTTTTTGCTTTAGAAAATAGTTTTTGCCATTTAAGAGCACTTTTTCTGTTTGTATTCAAACGCAATATCCTAGCACTGACGGTATTGTACTATTGTCTGAGAAACATTGGTTTGTTGCTGAGAAGATACTATAGTTTTTAGGAATTTTTTATGAGGCCACTATTGCTTTGTCCGCTGTCTATTATCCAACATCTCCTATTATTTTGCATAGTATTTTACAGATTGCTAGTCAATTGAAAATGTATGAAAATGACTTAGTTTTACGAGAGGCTATTGTTGCTATGAAAACTAAATACCTTAAATATTGGAGAGAAATCCATTTCCTATATGCATTTGCATTTATTTTTTATCCTAGAGCTAAAATTGAAGCATTTCCTAATGTTCTTGATCTTCTTAGTGATGCTATAGGGCTAAACTATTCTAACTATTTTGCATAAGTTCGTTCTCGATTACATGAGGTTTACCAAAGGTATGAAAATGAGTTACAGGGAGTCTGCTTGCAACGACCTCCAGTAGAACCCACCTCAAGTAGCAAGAAAAATCTGTGGGGCAAGATCTAGGGTGGCTCTTCCTCCAGGTCCAGGTCTTCTTCTTCTACAGTGCCGCCTACTTGTCAGGACCCTAAAATACAAATCTGGATCCTCTGTGTATATTGCACTAGTCTAGGATCATGCTAGGGCACACAGTGTCGACATATATGATTATAATTCCACACAAGACGAATATAAGAATAAATGACTAATTTAATTAATAAATAATGGTTGTGACCTTATAGTTTGGTTTACAATTATTAAGCCACGTAGGGCTGACACTAAATAAAGAGCTGACAGTGGAACAGAAACAACTCCAGCAAGAATCCATCGACTTGCCACAGGCAACCGACTGGGATTAAGACCTAGCGATCACCCTCCTCGTAAAACTCCTCATCAAAAGCAGGCGAAGACTCCTCCACTTCAGCTGAATGATTACAGCAAAAATGAGTACTCCGAGTACTCAACAAGTTGTACCACATAATGTAATTATAGATTATTGATTATTCCAAAGGAAATGGCTTCTATGGTTATTTTTGCCAAAAACAACATTTGCAATTGAATACAAATAATAGATTTAAAGTGTAGTTTAAATGAATAAACAAAAAATTTAACAATTATTTTTCACAAAGAACACGAAGCCCAATCAATTTCTTTTACACAACCACATGAGTTTAAATCACACAGCTGCACCTTCCCAATTATTTTATGAAAATCTACCCATCGTGTGAAATCCCTGAGCATGTCCATGACCACGGACGCGGCTATTCGAATAGATTTTTTAATACTCTACACAGGTTTGCACACTTTACACACGCGATATAACTAGTGTAGCTAGCACCAGTCATAACAAAACCTTTCCAAAACTGCATCTTGACAATTGAGCCTCCCGATGTGTTTTGCCATCATACTAACCATGACAAAGTGCTTTGGTCCAACGCACATTGTTGGATCTGGAGACGGCGAACCGCTCACAAGTGTGACCTGACACAGTAGTACACACCTCCACCCTGGCAGACAGTCCAACTTACATGCCTGAGTAGTCAGTGATAAGATTTCATAGCTTACTAAATTAGGCCTATCCCATACTAGACATGTAGTCGTACAGTGACGACTCAGTTTAATGGCGCACAAAGTTAAGTCCTTAATTGGCCAAGGCGAGACTGCCCAATTTCTAACCAAATAACCAGGATTCATATTTTCCTAAGCACGAAGTTCAACCATATCACCATTCTTTCCATTCATCAGAGTCTAAATCTTTTTTCACCCTGTTGGTTAAGTGTATCACATGCCATCCATGAGTAACAACACACAACACACAGCTTTTACACAAAGTTCCATAATCACATAGTCAAGTTTAGATTTGTGACTCAAAATGATATCAATAACCCGTTGCATGGTTAAATAAACTATTCGTGTCTAACCAACACACGTTGGTGCTATGATAATACCAACTAATAATTAACCATGACAGGGTTATAAAAGATGATGGTAATACAATGAGAAAGCGGATATAATTAAATAGGTGTATAGCTAATCCCAAAACATTTAAAGAATTAAGTAATTGTAGTAACATGCAATAATTTGACTCAGAGTAGTTTTGAAAAACTGGGTTCAACATGGTCAAAGGTACAACTTACCATAGAACAAGTCTTGGTACTAGTCTTAGGCTTGATCAACTCCTTCCTCAAATTCTCCCGAAGTATCAACGTCTACTCGCAAATGAAAAAAAACCAAAATAAATACAAAATAGAGCAACATATAAACTCAAAAAATCAATCTTAGAAAGGTAGGGCTTGAATTTAGATGAATTTCAAAACTTGAATGAGTTCAATCGAAGTTTGTATGAGGAAGAACGAGCTCTCAGGAGATTTAAATATAAGAAAAAGAGAAAGAAAACACTATTTTGGATTTTCATAATTTTCTTTCTGAAGGAAATCCTGAAATATTGCATCAGCATTACGTCAGCAATAAATTCCAAAATTAAAAGAAAATCCAGAAAATAAGGAATAAAGGCTGATAGGTGTGGCCCACAGTCTGTGGACCGAGTCGTTGGCTCTGGGGTCCACATGTCAGTGGGTCAATCTATCGTGGACCAAGTCCACGTGGACTGTTTCTAATGTGTTTGCTGGTGAGCGTTGACACGACACTGATGTGGCAGACAGGTGGGCACAAATATGAGCTGGCACTGACTTGGCTTACACATGGCCGACATGTGGCATCCACGTCAGCCCAATAGCGACGTGGCTCAGGTTCCAATGATCACTGGCGTTCTGGGCTACGGCGGAGCAAGTGGAGGTGTGCCTCGGATAGCTGGTATGACAGTGAACCCAATGGGGTACACGTGGTGGCCGGAAGTGGACGGTGGTTGACGGCGGTGATGTCTAAGAGGCAGCTATGGCTCGAGCTCGACGGCAAAGTGACTAAGGCGGTGCTCCGGCGAAGGAGAGGGCAGATCTGAGATGCGGTCGTCGAGGCGGTCTCGATGGTGGTGACCAATAACGACAGGGCTCGCTGGAACAGCGGTGACGAAGATGGAGTCATTTGGTAGGGGACGACGAAGAAGATGGCGGCAACTATGCTAGGCGGTGACTCAAACGAAGGCGACTAGGGCAAAAGGTGAGACGTGGCTAGGGCAAAAGGTGAGGCGCGGTTCGTAGTACAGAAAACAAAGATCCTTGGGGCTTTAAATAGCCCCAGGAGGCGGAGTTCAGAGCGACTACGGTGGCGGCGTGGCTAAGGGGAGAGGGGAGTCCGTGTAGGGGACGACAAGGACACCTGATAGGTGGGATCCACCTGTCAGTGGCAGGGAGGCGAGCGCAAAGCTGGGTTGCGATGCACGCGCGTGTTGGGCTGGATGGGCTAGGACGAAGAGAAAAGAAATGGGCCGACAAAAGGAAATCGACCTGAAGAATTTTGACTAGATTTAAATAACTTTTCCAAAAAATACTAGAAAATCCAAATGGCAACTTAAAAATAACAAATGAATTCAAAAAAGTACCTAAAAAATCTAGAAAATATTTCCAAGCACAAAGAACTCAAATAAAATAGTTTTAGAATTAGTTGATGTTCAGATTAGTCACATTAAATTGTTTTGATATTTGAAAGTCCCATTTAAGCTTTATTAAATTCAAATAAAATTGGTGAATTTTTCCAAGAGACTAAACTACTAAAAAAGGTTTTGAAACTCAGAAAATTGGCATGTTAAACTACTCAACCAAGATCAACCTCCCACCCAAGGAGTGGGAACTATCCACCTATGTAGACAGCGATACGGTGGATTTCAACTTTGAAGGCTTCGAAATTTTGCAATGATGTCATGCCCATAAGTCAACATATCCCGTGCTATCTATATTTGTACATATGAGTTAATTGTTCCTGTCTCGATGGTTTCCTCCGAGTTTGCTTTTAGTCTTTCTGGAAGAATATTAGAGGAGAGAAGAACATGTCGCACGAGTGAGATGGTGGAGATACTTCTAACCGTGAAGGACTGGGAACAAGCTGATTCACATACACAACACCCTGTGGAAAATCTTGAGTTGTCAGATATGTTCAAAAATCTGTACGTCGACAATGACACTTAGAACAAAGATATATGTAGAGCTATAGGTTGTACTCTTTTTCCTTTGCCAAGGTTTTCTCATGTTGAGTTTTTTACTTAGCATAGGTTTTAATGAGGCAACTATTTGAACATTAATAAAGCTCTTTATTATATTTTCAATATGCTTATATCTTTTTTTTTTACAATTTTCATATGTGTTTATGAACTCTACACAATTTTATGATATATATATATATATATTGGATTTTTCTAATTTTTTAAAATTTCGAGCTAAGTGGGCCGTAAACGGCTCGTCGGGCCAAACGGGCTCGGGCCGGCATGGCACGGCATGAGTGGCCTTCACACTGTTCTTGGGCCACCACCCAGCTCATGGGCTGGTACGGCATAGCCTGTTTTGTTCATGGGCTGGAACGAGCCGTGCCTAGTCGTGCCCGTGCTGGGCCGGACCATGCCACCCATTTGGCCATGTCTAGCCACCGCCCAGCTCATGAATCATGATCCGATGGCGCATATTTTTCTCCTTCATACAAGGTACAACTAGCGTTCGGACATCCTATCGTACGCTCTGGTGTAACATAGGCAACCAACATGTGCAACAACTGTGATCGACTTGTGCAACAAAAATGCAAATAACAGTGCGGTGTCTAGAAAAAAAGGGATATCATCTTCTTGTCACAAAAATGGATGAAGCCATTAATACTGAACTTATATACATTTTAAAACTAGTTTAAATATCCCATTCAAAACAAATATATGAAGTTACAAAACTGCAATATTTGAAACTAATAGCGACAATATTCAAAAATAATTGTAGCAACATTTTTGTAACAAAGATGCAATAGCTGAGACTATCTCAATCCAAACAAATATATGATGTTACAAAACTGCAACATTTGAAACTAACAACGATAACATTCAAAAATATTTGTTGCAACATTTTTTTAACAAAGATGCAACAGCTGAGACAAATCTATAACAAACAGGAAAAGGGCTAGAACAAATCGGGCTACAAGGAGGGAGCAACAACTGCAGGCAAGCACTAGGAGAGGAATGAGTGGTTGGGGGTGTTGGGTCGATGTGGTCCAGGTGGATAAGGGTGTCCGATTTCTTTACTCTTGTCGTGATGAGGCCCTAGGTGCATCTACTACGGTGGTAAATATCCCTAAGTTGAAAGTTTGTGCTAAATCTCAAGTTGAGCCTTGCATCAAAGAGGAAAGAAACAAGAACTAGGTTCGGCCAAGAGGGAGGAGAGGGAGGTAGGATGAAGGGGAGCTTGAGCATGGATGGGAAGGTGGATGAGCCAAGCACAAGTAAGTCATGGTGAAAGGCATGCCATGCATGAGGGAACCCCTAGTCCAAGAGAAGCTAGTCGATGAGGAGAAAACCCTAGGCAAGTGCATGGACATGAAAAGCATGCGGCATAAGGGAAGACACAAGGACCGAGGGCTTTGCATGGAGGAAAGTTTGCAAGAGAATTCAGCCAAGAAAAGACAAAGGATCCAAATTCAAACTCAAATCCAAAATCAATGCATTTTCATCCTAAGAATCCTAAATGGATTGGGATTAGAGCAATTCCAATTTGGATCTTTCTTTAAAAGAGAAATTAATTCCAAAACTACTTGTAATAGGACAGTTTAATTTATTTTCAGCAATTAGAGTAGTTTAAATTTTGAATTAAAGTTGGAGTTTGCAATAGGAATTGATTTTGGATACTGTTCACGTGCTCACTGTTCACTGACTCGGATAACTGTTCATGTGGTATTGTTCGCTGATGGATTACTGTTCGTGCACATGTGCTATTCACCGATCCTATATATTCAGGGGTAGCCCCCCATTGTAAGCAAGTTTGAGTTTAAGAAAATACAGAAAAGTCACATGTTTATGTGGTGCATAATGAGTACGTGTGTTTCGAAAATTCCGATCTAGGGATTTGTGATTGCATGACTATTGGAGGATGGCTTTTCTTCCAAGTTCCGTGATTCCTTGTGGATCATGTCACCAATTCATGGCATCCTCAATTGCTCACGGTTTGGTGTTGTTCTTCGGGTTTGATTTTGTTTCTCTTCAGATTGATTCAACATCAACCCAACATCATTACTTGCTTTGGAGATACACTTGTTCTTCCTTTTTGCCGAACCACGGAAGAAAGCAAGTGATGTGTGTGTGGCCTGATCTTCTGAAAGGTAGAGATAAGTCGATTGTGGAGAACACGACGTTGATGATCCAAAGGCTCCGGCCCAAACAGATCGATCCCCTCGTAATCACTATATCCCTGCTCTGATGGTTATCAACCGTGCCGAACGTGGTTGACCGCGCCAAGAAGGCTATCTCCTGCAAGTAAATCGAGAACACAAGCAAGAGAGTAGAAGATGCAATCTGAAATTGTATTGTGAATAAAAATTTATGCTCACAAAGTTGGAGTTCCTCAAACCGAACGAGCGGTGAAACTGCTATGCAGAATAATCTAAAAAGAAACCCAAGCAAAACTAAAGGGGTGCGGCCTCCTTAAATAGGGGAGGGGGAGCCGCACATAGCTAAGAGATGGCGAGGTGGTACTATTCATGTGGTACTGTTTATGTGTGAATAGTGCCCACATGAACAGTACGTGCCTAGGGGTGGCCGGTCACCAGATAGGCCAGGTCGTCGACCAGATTGGCCAAGTTGTCGGCCAATACATTACATAGCCCTAGGCCAACAATAGGTGACACAGCACCATGGTATGTAGTAGTGGCTTGGCCCAATTAGAGTATATGGAATTGCCGTAGCCGATAGTCCCATTGGAGAATATGTGGTTGTAGTAGAGGATGCAGTGCAGCGAGTGCAGCGTGTCGAAGTTGTGGTTGCATCCTTAGGGTTGATGTCCTCATCATCCTCCCTTTCTTGAATTTGAGTTGTCCTCGACTCAATCGTTGTGTCCAAATCATCACTTTCCTGCAAAAGGTTAGTAGCAACAGGAGGCAATGAAACAAGTATATCTTCTAATGTATCTCTGTACACCACATGGTTTGGCAAAGTCGCTCCCGGAATTAAGTCAATTTGGTGTTCAATCCGTCTAACATGTGGCAGTTCTGGGGGTATTTCAGCAAGATTATATTTGGTTGCAAGCATGACACAACCCTTTAATTTAGTTCCCTTAGTTCTAGAACTAGGTGCCAACTTCTCTTTTTTTGGTGGGAAAACGTTCTTCACTACTTGTTGATTTTTAGATTCATGTTCATGTTCTTTCCTCTCATTATTAGCTATCTTTTTACCACATTTCACAATTTCAGTAGGTGTCAAAGGTAGCAAAATTATTTTCTTTCCTTTGTGCACAAGAGAGTACTTATTACTTCTACCATGATGAATTGTATTGGTATCAAATTCCCATGGACGACCTAATAAAAGTGAGCAGGCTTGCATAGGCACTACGTCAAAATCAGTAACATTATGATAGGAACCAATAGAAAAATACACTCTCGTAGATTGTGTTACCTTCACCTTACCGCTGTTGTTGAACTACTGAATGTGGTACGGGTGAGGATGCATATGTGTGGTCAAGCTAATCTTCTTGACCAAACTTGAATTCACCAAGTTATTACAGCTCCTGCCATCAATTATGACACGAACATGGTAATTCTTGATGATGAGAAACATCTGAAATAAATTATAACGCTGTAGCTTCTCCGTTTGCTCCCTTTGAGTGCTCAATACTCGCTGCATAATTAGAGTCCTATTCTCTGTAGCAGCGGTACCTAAAATTTCCTCACCATCGCTATCTGCCTCATGATCATCATCATTACCTACAAGAGTATATTCATACTCAACATCACTAGTACTTATATAACCACCGTCTTCTGTCGCAATGTACGCTCGCTGACTTGGGCAATCTTTCATGATGTGGTCCATCCCTTAGCAACGGTGGCACACAATCCCTGTCGTACGACCCGTAAAGCAACCGATGAAGAGCTATGCGCTGTTGCCTGCACACTAGTAGATTTATTCATCTCGGGTGTGTGTGACAGTGGTGGCGGTGCTGCTGAATGCACCCTACTCACAGAGGGGGCAGCAGACTGAAAAACAGGAGGTGAGGCTGTGTTGGCTTGCCCCGGCGTTGATCTCGATGTAGACGTACTTCCAAAGTTGCTCCTTGTCCTTTGTTGCCTACCCTGCAATTCCTGCTCTGCCAAACAAGCAAGCTGGAACAACCTATTAATATCATTATACTCTTTGTAATCAACGATGTCTTGAATTTCACACCTTAAGCCCCCATAAAAATGAGCCATCTTATCCTCCTCATCCTCAACAACATTACAACACAACATACCTATTTGTAGTTCTTGGTAATATTCCTCGACAGATCTATTACCTTAGTCTAAGCACTGTAATTTCTTATGTATTTCACGTTTAAAAGTAGGAAGAACAAATCTAGCACCCATAGCTACCTTCAATCTATCCCATGTATCAGGTGTTAAGTCAGAATTAACTACTTGATTCCACCAGATGATAGCAAAATCTTTAAATTCACTAGTAGCTTGTCTGACTCTATGCACTTTAGGAAGTAGATGGGCATTAAATTTTGGTTCAACTATCATCTCCTAATCTAGATAAGTTTCAGCATCATAAACACCCACAAAAGATGGAATGGTAAATTTAACTTTAGCAAATGGGTCATTATTAACACGAGCATTGTGATACTGAAAATTATTACCTTCCATACCGTGACGATTATGATGTAGGCGGTGTCGTTGATGTGCATCTTGGTCAGCAAGGGTAGCCCCAGCGTCACGGTTTCGCCTCTCATTATCATCGCTCACCTCAAGATCTTGGGTTGCATCATGATCATACTCGCGTCCATTGTGAGGTGGCTGATTCACCATTCTTTCAAGGCGTGTAGTGAGCGCTGCAATACTATCGTTGATTGAGCGCTGTAGTGTAGTCATAGTAGCTTGAAGCTTCCTGTCGATGTCCTCATTAATGGTAGTGTGTTGTTCATCCAAGAACGTCATGAGCTCTCCCTTTAAGACACACTCTTTCTCATTAGATGAGTCACCTGTCATGGTTAGTAGAAAACAAAAGACAACACAAAGGTATTATCCCTATCAGCTACTAGGTGATGGAAGGTGGAATCACACACTCTCAAGCGTCTTACCACACTCTTACAAGTGTTCTTACCAAAGCATGCAGCAGGTGGTACATCTGGTGGTTGGTTCGTGATACCATGAGGAGTGTGGGTACGATTGCAAGAGGGGACCTGTTCTGATCAAGAGTAGGTGGAGTTCGGAAGACACAATATGTAGCAAAGATTAGCAATAATAAAATTAGTTAATGCAAGTTGAAAGATTATTCAAAGTACTCATCAAAGTTGTTGATCCTAGCCTAATTACAGCCAGCTAATCAAAGCCCTACTAAGAGGAGTGTATGTACACACACGCAACGATTAGTGTGACGTGATGTAAGCAAAGGAGAACCTCACAACAAGTGATAGGAGAGACAATAGCCAACTACTCAAACTTCTTTCTAAGGGCACAAGATTATTCAAGCGATGTAGAGAAAAAAACAATAATATCGGTACAACGTAAACAAACCTCTAGATTGAGCAAACAACAGTTAGTCTCAAACAATGAAAATGCAAAGTTTTATATGGCTTATATATACTCGTTTGAAAGGTTTCGACGAGATCTACAATTTTCTCAACTGGACAAATCCCAAATTCCGAAGGGAAGACCGGAAGAATAGCCAAAAATAGAAAACTGAAAACTTGCGATTTGAATTCGAGGCTAAAGATGGCCGATTTTGGGGGTATTGGAAGGTGATAGGTGTCACATCCCCAAATTAATAAAGAGGTTTATTATGCATCTCATTAGCATGCATCATTTTTTGAAACTTTTTATTTTAATAGTGTACTTGGAAAATCTCAAAATACATATGAAACCTACACTTTAAATTGAACTCCAAACAAAAAACTGAAACAAATGCTACTAAAGATCCTCTGGAAATAATTTATTCAAATACTATATTAATTACCATGAATTAATATAATTGTTCCCAAATTTTTTGGACTGGTTTGAACCCTATAAAAATTCAAACACAATTTCAAGACCAACATTATGTATGAATTTAAATTATACACTTTATTTCATGAACAGTAGGGTTCAATACTTTTTATGGACACTAGACCTACCCAGGAACCCCTGTGATTTATTTCACATTTTTAGGAATTTTATTTCAATTTTTAGCACACTGGTCAAAGTAGGGAAACTAGTTTAATTCTCAGTCAAAACCTAAACTCAAATTCGAGCACTGTTGGAACGACTCGAGTCGGACCCGAGTCAAACGGCGAACTGGCTTGACCCAACTCCCTGGCTGCACCGCACTTGGACCGTCCGATTAAAACTCGATGGCCCAGATCGCGTACCCCTTCGTCACGGCCCGAGCGCCCCTTTTCTAATCCTAGCCATCCATTTCCAATCCAATGGACCGTATTCCACATCGCCTCCTCTCGCTTTGAGTCACTGCCACACCGGGCCTGCATGTCAGGGTCATCCCCTACCTCCCGCTGCGGGCTCAGGCGCCACGCCACCACGGCGCGTGCATCCCGACGCACTTTCGAGCAGCGATGCTCACGCTGTCAATCCACCGCCTCCATCCACCACTCCTGGAGCTTCGGCACGCAACGCCACCTCCATCTCCGTCGTTTCCCGGGGATAATACCCCCTCCTCACCTCACATTGCCTTCACTTCTCCTCTGGCCGCCTAGGAGAGGGAAGCTCCCTTGAGCTCAATTCTCTGGTAAACTTCTCACCTCCGGTGCCCTCAGCTCCTACCTTGCATGTCGTTTCTATTTTGGCTTATGCAAGCTCTTGATTCTCTTTATAGCTCCCGAACCGCCACCGGCGCTCTCGGCGAACCCAGAGCGTGGACCGAAGGACCTTGTTCTGCCATTTTCACCTCGGTGAGCTCTTTTCCGTTTCTTTGCGCGTCACTTCGTGTGCTAGGTTATAAGGAGTAAAACCCCTCATCTTTATGCCGCAATGGCTTAACAGGATTGTCAGATTTTGAAGTTTTACGCTTTCCGGCTGACTTGGCCCCTTTCGTCTCCATCTCCGGCCGGGTGAGCCATTTCTCGATTCCTTTTAGTATGAGCATCTTATGTACCTACCTTACCTAGTCCGACCACCTATTGTGTGTTTAATTGCTCAAGTTACCTTGTTGTCGTGGAGCCATAGTTGCTGCTTTTCGGTCACACGCCGTCGGCAAGCTCCAGTGCCCCTCCGGTTCTCTTTTCAACTCAGGTAGCTTCCTTATGTCCCCTAGGAGCATAAGCATGCGTTCTTCTACTTAGCGCGTGTTCCAATCGGCGTAGCTGCTTTTGCCGTATTTGCACCGCCGCTCGTTTTCTTGTCGCGCTTGCCGTGTGTGGTTCGTTCTTGGCCAAATTTCGGCCACCGCTAGGACCGTCAGACTATTGTGGTCCCATCCTCGGCTCTTAGTTCACGCGTGAGGCCACAACGCTTTGCCACCGTCGAACAAGCGCGCCGACGCGGCCGTTGTCGGGCGTCACGCAACGCCAGTAGCGAGCGATTAGAAAACCTAATGACGTGGTTACGTGTTAAGTGTTGTATTAGCTAATAGAGGAGTCACTTACACGTGGGCCCTTATGCCATGTGAATTGGTTGCGTAATTTAAAGTTTACACTTTCTGTTTAGAGAAAACGTGATTTCTCAGTAGAAAGATCGAAAATATGTTTTCCTAACTAGAAGACGTTTTTGAGAAATACGCTTTCGGCTTGTACTCGGCTGGGCTGGGTCAAGGCTGACCGAGTCAACACTGTTCTCTGGGTCCCGCTGGTCGGTGACCTCGGCTAGCGCGTGGCTCGGTGAGAAAAGGTTTAAATGACATATAAAATTCGAAATCCATTTATTTGTAAGCTGAAAAATATGTATAACTTTGAAAATACATAACTAATTCATTTTAACTCCAAAATGAGTGAAACCACTTCTGATAAATTGAATTCTTGATGAACTTTATATTAAAATTGGTTTCAATCTTTTCTCTACAGCAGAGAGTATGATTTTGAAAATTGACCCTTTAACACTATTATTTTTACAATAGAAAAAGGCTGATAACTTCAAAGATTCATAAGTAATTCTTGGAAACTCCAAAAACAGTAAAATCAGTTTTGATAATTTCTATTTCAAATAAAATTAATTATAAAAGTGGTTTCAAACTTACCTCTGTCTATGAAACTATAGTTTGAGGAAAATGATCCAAAAGGGCATTATTTTTACACTATTAATGCTGATAACTTTAGAAATCAATAACTAAATCATGAAAACTCCAATTGAAGCAAACTCAACTGTTTTGAACTTGTAATAATATTACCTATTTATCCATGTAATCCATGTACTCACCACTTCTCTACAAATTTTCATCTCATAATTAAATTACATGAATGAAGGCGTATTGAAATCTGAAATTCAAACCACCATAACTTTCATATACTAAATCAAAATGCAATAATTCTTTCACCAAAAATCATCTAATATCATGACTTAGCTACGGTAGAAAAATCATGCATTTTTGAGCATCTTGATTTTTGGAGTATTTCTCGATGTTTATTCGGTATTGTACTTATATAGATTCCGAGCCTTTTGATATTGACTCCTACGCCACCGAGAGTGAACAATTACTCTACCAGCAAGGCAAGCATCATTTGAACTTTCTTTTGCATCATATTTGATCCCAATTTTTGTTAAGTTAGTGCAATGGCAATTGCTTGCATGCTATTTTGATAATGTCGCTATTTTTGTGATGAATAGTTAGACACATTCTATTATCTTGTCATTGTGGCTATCCATGAATTATTCCAGTACTGAAATGCTTATGATAGGATGTGTGAAATTATATTGTTCGGGTTTGCTTAGCCATGCAAGTCTAGAAACGGTAGTCTGATTGTCGGGAATAACCCGACAATTATGGGATAAACACAACTTTCATTATATACCGTTGTTTCAGATCTTCGTATCTGTTCTATGAGTTAAATCTTGTCATTTTCAATAAGCTTTTGGTCTGGACAAGTGTTGGTTAGTGATGATGCCTTGTGCACGAGCTTTGGGTAAGTGGTGGACTTGTCTGGACAATTAAGGACCGAACTTTGGTAACGTCGTTGATTCAAGTACATTCGTGCTACCACACGCGGTATGTGGGTGCTGTATGGTTAAGTAGGGGGGGAGGTTTTATTGTGTTGAGTCCCACGGTGGTGAAATTGTAAGGGCATAGGACTGCGAAATCCTATGTTTTCCTTTTGGGCCGATAGGATGGAGACGTTAACGTCTTGGGACTTAGCTCAATGGGATCTTCTTGCTAAAAGCGACCATATCTTGATTTACCCGGCCGGCATACCATAGGAAGTATGCTATATTCGGAGGCATCTGGAGGCTTACGGGCTAATCAAGTCGTGTGGATAAAGTAGTACACCCCTGCAGGGTATAAATCTATTCGAATAGCCGTGTCCACGGTTATAGACAACCGCTTGAGTTCGGGAGTTACTATTGTTAGACTTGGAATTAAAATTGTCGTTATAACTTGGTATTGTCATGAATGGGATGTTCATGCTTGTTGTTGTATCAAAGTGGACAGCCACTTTGCCATTTGTATGATTTATTTGTTATCGAATTCATTACTCGTTCACATGCTTTACTTCTACTTCAAATCTGATTTTGAAATGGCACTTGAAAAACTAGTATGTGTAGGTTGTACCTTGTTGCGTCTCTTTTGCAAAACTAAGCCAATATGAGCCATCCCTTGGAACAGCCTTATGCATAACTAATTTTTATTTGTGTAAGACTTGCGAGTACTCTTTTGTACTCAGCCAGATGTTTGCTGGCTCTTACAGGTGAGGAAGATATCGAGTCAAGCGAGCTTGTCGATCTGCCGATTTAGGCGACACTGATGAGTAATGCTATCATTTAACTCCCAGTCGGTTGCCGATGGGTTATGGGGCATACCACTGCTGGTCTTTTGGTTTATTTACTTGTTTCCGCTGCTACTTAATACTTTTATTTGAATTTGGCCGGTCGGCCATTTGTATTAGTTGTAAACTTGGAACTTTGATGTATGCCTTTTGTACTATTTATGTATGAGTGTTGTATGGGTGCGATCAACGTTGTATGAGAGTATGGTTATATTGGTCGCTGATCTTGGGAGCCAATATAAGTCATACTCGCTGATCATGGCTTCCTATTTAACTCACTAAGTGTAGTGCTTGACTTGTTGGAGAACCGACAATCATGTAGTGCTCGCAGAGGAGCGGCGCGCACGATCGTCGGGGCTCTAGTTTTCAGTCTAGCCTCTCATTTAGATTGAGTTAAGTTGGAATCCATTTACCGGAGATCCAGAGTTATGTCCTTAAGACCATGCTTAGTCTCGGTCTTACGGAGATAACCCGGGGTCCCCACAGCGTTGGTATCAGAGCCATATTGACTGTAGGTTAGAGATAGCACTGGCGTTAGAGTTAGTAAGCCTTTTTGAGTCAAAATATTTTGAAATTATCAAATTACTTTCAGAAAGTATAAGTTAGGAATATCTTTTATTCCTCATCCCTCTTAGTGCCTTTTCTTACCTTACTCTTGTTTGGATTGAAAAAGAAGTCTTACCTTGATTTTCTTGTCTTTAGATGAGTCGTCAATACCTGGTCAAAGAAACTCAAGCTGAGAACGTGGATGGATACCCGGCGCTTCTCCGAGATATGATGTGGAGGGCGAACTTTACTTACCAGCCGACCTACACCATCTATCGCCGCGATAGGGGGCCAGGCATGGAGGAATAATTGGCCGTGATCAACATTATCGCCAGACAAGTCACGGGGAGTATCCCATATTGTTTCCAGGCACGTGGCACTTCTGAGGCCATGGCTCTACAGAAGTGGCTCGTGTGGCTATGAGCCACCTCCGTTATGATCGACGGAGTTGTCTCGGCCGCCTTACGACCATTTTCCTATGAGAGCGTGGCACGGGTGGACACCTTTGCCGGATCGATTTGGGAAGATCCCCATGTTAGGCAGTTGGCAAGATTGGTTCATATCATGGACCAAATCCATCGTTGCACTGTGTATGAGTTGTACGAGACTTGTCAACGTCTCGTGGTGGCCCAAGAGCACTTACAACTCATGTGTAGCATGGGGATCGTTGACCGCCATGTGGTTTATGGCGCAAATGAGATTTCCCCATATGCTTCACAGACCACCGATGTCTTGTCTTCGGAAGTGCCAAGGCGTGTCCCCAACTATGGGGCGAGACGCCAGGCCCATATGTCGGTCGGCTTTGCTCGTACTCATAGGATGGAACCTGCTGGAGGCCATGTGATAGAGCAAGGCTCCCCTCTACGCCTTGTTAATCCAGAGGACCCCGATGACACGGGATCCCCTGGGGCACATCTTCTGGACGAGTTTCCGGTGAACTTTGACTAGAACAACATTTAGGATGTTGTAGGTGTAAGCTCATGGTCGAGCATGTATCTTTAAATTCCTGTAATAAGCTAGTAGTAATTGAACTATTAATGTTTCTCTTGCAAGAACTTTTATTTCAGATAGTTGCTTTTCGCCCACGGGCCTTTATGAATGTAATTGCATTGGGAAAACTATGATTTGAATTTATGGATCTTGTACTAGCCTTAGCGCCTTTGTACGCCCTTTTGGTGTTATGTTTTTGTGCATTTTATATCATTATGCATGCTTAATTAAGAACTATGTGCTTGCTGTCCAGATTTTTTTTCTTTATTCACACATTTTCCAGCAATCTTGGCCTCTTTTTAATTTTCCTTGTCACTTCAGGATGTTAGGCCCTAACACTCGTGCGAGAGCTCTTCGTGGCAAGGGGTCTACACCCCCGCGACGCCCTCCTGCTGTAGACCATGAGGAAGTGCTTCCTCCACCGCCCTCAATGGCAGAGGTCCTGGCTCAAATCGAGCGGAATAGGATGGACCAGACAAGGATTCTCGAGGCTATCACTCACAACACTTCTTACGCTCTGCGGCGGCGGGAGAAATCTTCGGCGCGTGGGGGTCTCGCTGACTTTCAGCGGACAAATCCTCCAACCTTTGCGGGCACCGGAGATCCAATGGAGGCTGAAGATTGGCTAAGAGATATTGAAAAGAAGCTAGCTATTGCTCAGTGCACAGGAATTGAGAAGATCCTCTTTGCCAGTTATCAACTGGAGGGCACTGCTAGTGCATGGTGGGATAATTTTTCCGCCATGCAGCCTGACGGAGAAGTTCCATTGTGGAACGAGTTTCGAGCGGCCTTCAGGGAGGCCTACATTCCTGAGGGGGCCATGTCGATCAAGCAGCAGCAGTTTCTTGCTTTGAAGCAAGGAAGGAAGACTGTCACTGAGTATCTTTAGGAGTTCAATTCCTTAGCCCGCTATGCCCCTGATGACGTCTCCACTGACACTCGTCGACAGAATCGGTTCATGGGCGGCTTGACTGAGGAGATGCAGCTGGCTCTAGCTGTATATGATTTCCGGAACTTCCAACATTTGGTGAACAAGGCCATCGTAGTGGAGCACAAGAGTGTGGTTGTAGAGGAGTCCAAGAAGAGGAAGAAAGCTGCTCATTTTTCAACTAGCGGCAGTTTTCCTCGACAGCGCACCGGACCGCCCCAGGCGCCTCGTTCTTAGGCCCTAGTGCCACCGAGGCCTCCTATGGCACCTCCACGACCTTCTCCACCTATGGTGTAGTGGTACAATGGGAGTAAGAACTCCCAAAATAGTGGTACATACAAGCCTAATGTCACCTGCTTTCATTGTGGTCGCCAGGGCCACTATGCATCTCACTGCCTCGCCAGCGGCGGGAATGCCCGTGTTTATCGAGCTCCTACACCACCGGTTGTGGCGGACCTACACCACCTTCGAGGGCAACATCTACCCTCCTCGGATCCTCGCGTGGCGAGTGAACCACGTCACCGCGAGGAGGCGGCGATGCTCGGGCGTCGTTTTGGGTACAATTCTTGTTAATTCTTGTCCAGCATCAGTTTTATTTGATTCAGGAGCATCTCATTCATTCATCAAAGAAGAATATGTTGCACTTAATCAATTTGAAATACATAAACTTCAGCCACCTTATCGAATCCAGTCGCCGGGATCGGTTTTCCAAACCGATCAAGTCTGCTGGGACGTAAAAGTGGAAATCCAAAAGGTTAACTTCTTGGCAAATTTAATTGTGATAAATTCAGTGGGTATTGATGTGATCTTGGGGATGGATTGGCTGTCCAAGAATCGGGAAAGATCGATTGTGCTCAACGATCTATTTACATCACTAGCGAAGACGACGATCAGTCGTTTTGCACCATCGATGGCGATTCTCATCTTTATGCTTTAGAAGCTAGTACCTCTCTTGAAATTGAGAAGGTGCCAGTGGTGTGTGAATATCCAGATGTATTCCCCGAAGAGCTCCCAGGCATGCCTCCTGATCGAGAAGTTGAGTTCATCATCGAGCTTGTACCCGTCTTCGCGCCAATCTCAAAACGGCCATATCGGATGCCCCCTAATGAGTTAGAAGAATTGAAGAAGCAACTCCAAGAACTTCAAGACAAGGGATTTATTAGGCCGAGCTCCTCACCTTGGGGATGTCCGACCATCTTTGTCAAAAAGAAAGACAAGAGTTTGCGGATGTGTGTGGACTACCGTCCGCTAAATGAAGTCACTATCAAAAATAAATATCCGCTTCCGCGGATTGATAATTTATTCGATCAATTGAGTGGAGCCCAAGTATTCTCCAAGATTGATTTGCGCTTGGGCTATCATCAAATTAAAGTTCAAATTGAAGACATTCCGAAGACGACATTCTCTACTCGTTACGGGTTGTACGAGTACACTGTCATGTCTTTTGGTTTGACGAATGCACCGACATATTTCATGAATCTTATGAATTCAGTTTTCATGGAGTATTTGGATAAGTTTATTGTTGTATTCATCGATGACATCCTTATCTACTCAAAGTCTGATGAAGAACACGAGCAACACTTGAGGCTTGTGTTGGAAAAGCTTCGTCAACATCAGCTCTATGCCAAATTTAGCAAATGCGAGTTCTGGCTCCATGAAGTTAGTTTCTTGGGACATGTCCTATCCAAGGGCGGTATCGCTGTTGATCCAAGCAAAGTGCAAGATGTCCTTGATTGGAGACAACCCAGAAACATCACTGATATTCGCAGTTTTCTCGGACTTGCGGGTTATTATCGCATGTTCATCCAGAACTTCTCCAAAATTGCGAGGCCAATGACTCAACTTCTAAAGAAAGAAAAGAAGTTCGTATGGTCGCCTGAATGTGAGGAGAGTTTTCACATCCTAAAGAAATGCCTGACCAAAGCTCCAGTACTTATCCTGCCCAACATTCACAAGAGCTTTGACATTTACTACGATGCATCTCGCCATGGGCTCGGTTGTGTACTTATGCAAGAGGGCCGAGTGGTAGCTTATGCATCAAGGAAATTGAGACCACATGAGTTGAATTATCCCACTCATGATTTGGAGCTCGCAGCGGTTGTTCATACTCTAAAGATTTGGCGATATTACCTCATCAGTAATCGTTGCGAGATCTACACCGACCACAAGAGTCTTAAATATATCTTCACCCAAGCCGATCTGAATTTGAGGCAAAGAAGATGGTTTGAGCTGATCAAGGATTATGATTTTGGACTCCATTATCATCCAGGAAAAGCAAATGTGGTAGCTGATGCCTGAGCGAAAAGTCTCGGTCTGGCTTGTTTATCGGTAACTCCTTCTTCGACAGGCTTGTGTGCCGTAATGCAACGTCTGCACCTGGAAATAATTGAAGAAGGTTCGCTCGCTGCCTTAAGTGTGAATTTTACACTTGAGGACCAGATTAGGGAAGCCCAGAAAACTGACGCAGAAGTAGCTCAACTCCGCGAAGAAGTGAAGCAGGGCAAGGCCAAGTGCTTCAAAGAAGATGCACAAGGCACCCTATAGTTTGGAAACCGGTTGGTGGTGCCCTGTGATCATGCCTTGAGAGAACTAATTCTCAAAGAGGCTCATGACTCCAAATTCTCTATTCACCCAGGTAGTACCAAGATGTACTAAGATTTGAAGAAAATGCTTTGGTGGAGCCAAATGAAGCGACAAATCGCTCAATTTGTAGCCGGATGTGATGTATGCCAAAGAGTCAAGGCTGAGCATTTGAAACCAGCAGGTACTCTACAACCTCTGCCCATTCCACAGTGGAAATGGGAAGAAGTTGGCATGGATTTTATCACCAGCCTTCCAAAAACTCAAACTGGGTCCGATTCTATTTGGGTAATTGTCGATCGTCTGACGAAGGTTGCCCATTTTATTCCGGTCAAGACCACTTACACCGGGGTCAAGCTAGCAGAGTTGTACATCTCCAGGATTATTTGTCTCCATGGTGTACCAAAAGTGATCATTTCTTATAGGGGTCCCCAGTTCACCTCTCACTTCTGGAAGTGCTTGCACCAAGCGGTGGGGACCAATCTATCTTTCAGCTCCGCATACCACCCGCAAACAGATGGACAAACTGAAAGGGTGAATCAAATTTTAGAAGACCTTCTCCGAGCATGTGTGCTGTCCTATAGCAAAAACTGGGAGAAATGTTTACCATTTGCGGAGTTCTCCTACAACAACAATTTTCAATCAAGCATACAAATGTCCCCCTTTGAGGCATTGTATGGGAGAGCTTGTAGGACACCTTTGAACTGGTCTGAAGCCGGGGAAAGGCCGTTTTACGGTCCAACCTTGGTGGAGGATGCGGAAGAACAAGTCCGTGTCATCCGTGAACGACTTCGGACGGCTCAATCTCGTCAGAAGTCCTATGTCGACAGCCGTCGTCGCGAATTGAGTTTTAAAGTGGATGATCATGTCTATCTTAAGGTTTCTCCAATGAAAGGAACACATCGTTTCCAATTCAAAGGCAAATTGGCACCTCGCTACATCGGACCATTCTGAATTCTAGCAAAGTTGGGACCGGTGGCTTATCAAATAGAATTGCCACCATTACTTGCTGATGTACATGATGTTTTCCATGTTTCACAACTGAGGAAGTGTCTTCGTGTCCCAACCAAAGCAACTGAGCTGGAAAAACTTGACTTGCAACCTGATCTTTCTTATCGGGAGCACCCGATTCGCATTCTTGAGGAGAAGGAGCGCAAGACGCGAAATCGCAATATCAAATTCATCAAGGTCCAGTGGAGCAACCATACTGAAGATGAAGCAACATGGGAGCATGAAGATTGCATGCGAGCTAATTATCCAGATCTTTTTCCTTCTACTTAAAGTGTCTTCGAATCAAGAAAGGAAAGTTTAAACAAAGCAATGGGAAGGAAAGATGTAATAGCCATTCCTTGTAACCTTACAAATATATCTTGGCACTATCTTTGAAGGAAATCAAGACAACGGATGTTATGTTTTCTTTTAGAACCTTCCTATCCAACTTCCACCCTATCGATCTCGGGGTCGTGATCTTTTGTAAGGGGGGAGGTTTGTCACATCCCCAAATTAATAAAGAGGTTTATTATGTATCTCATTAGCATGCATCATGTTTTGAAACTTTTTATTTTAATAGCGTACTTGGAAAATCTCAAAATACATATGAAACCTACACTTTAAATTGAACTCCAAACAACAAACTAAAACAAATGCTACTAAATATCCTCTGGAAATAATTTATTCAAATACTATATTAATTATCATGAATTAATATAGTTTTTTCCAAATTTTTGTGACTGGTTTGAACACTATAAAAATTCAAACACAATTTCAAGACCAACATTATGTTTGAATTTAAATTATACACTTTATTTCATGAACAGTAGGTTCAATAATTTTTATGGACACTAGACCTACCCAGGAACCCCTGTGATTTATTTCACATTTTTAGGAATTTTATTTCTATTTTTAGCACACTGGTCAAAGTAGGGAAACTAGTTTAATTCTCAGTCAAAACCTAAACTCAAATTCGAGCACTGTTGGAACGGCTCGAGTCGGACCCGAGTCAAACGGCGAACTGGCTTGACCCAACCCCCTAGCTGCACCGCACTTGGACCGTCCGATTAAAATTCGATGGCCTAGATCGCGTACCCCTTCGTCACGGCCTGAGCGCCCCTTTTCTAATCCTAGCCATCCATTTCCGATCCAATGGACCGTATTCCACATCGCCTCCTCTCGCTTTGAGTTACTGCCACACTGGGCCCGCATGTCGTGACATCCCTACCTCTGCGTGGGCTCGGGCGCCGCGCCACGCAGCCGTGCATCCCCGACGCACTCAGAACGGCGATGCTCACGCCGTCAATCCACCGCCTCCATCCACCACTCCTGGAGCTTCGGCACGCAACGCCGCCTCCATCTCCGTCGTTTCCCGGGGATAATACCCCCTCCTCACCTCACATTGCCTTCACTTCTCCTCCGCGCGAGAGAGGAAGCTCCATGAGCTCAATTCTGCGTAAACTTCTCACCTCCGGTGCCCTCAGCTCCTACCTTGCATGTCGTTTCCATTTTGGCTTATGCAAGCTCTTGATTCTCTTTGTAGCTCCCGAACCGCCACCGGCGCTCTCGGCGAACCCAGAGCGTGGACCGAAGGACCTTGTTTTGCCATTTTCACCTCGGTGAGCTCTTTTCCGTTTCTTTGCGCGTCACTTCGTGTGCTAGGTTATAAGGAGTAAAACCCCTCATCTTTATGCCGCAATGGCTTAACAGGATTGTCGGATTTTGAAGTTTTACGCTTTCCGGCTGACTTCGCCCCTTTCGTCTCCATCTCAGGCCGGGTGAGCCATTTCTCGATTCCTTTTAGTATGAGCATCTTATGTACCTACCTTACCTAGTCCGACCACCTATTGTGTGTTTAATTGCTCAGGTTACCTTGTTGTCGTAGAGCCATAGTTGCTGCTTTTCGGTCACACGCCGTCGGCAAGCTCCAGTGCCCCTCCGGTCCTCTTTTCAACTCAGGTAGCTTCCTTATGTCCCCTAGGAGCATAAGCATGCGTTCTTCTACTTAGCGCGTGTTCCAATCGGCGTAGCTGCTTTTGCCGTATTTGCACCGCTGCCTGTTCTTGCCGCGCCGCCGCTGTGGTTCGTTGTCGGCCAAATTTCGGCCACCGCTAGGACCGTCGGACTATTGTGGTCCCATCCTGGCTCCTAGTTCACGCAGTCATAGGCCACAATGTCGGCCAGCCGTCGGGCAAGTGCGACCGACGCGGCTATTGTCGGGCCGTCTGGCAACGCCCTGTAGCGAGGCGATTAGAAAACCTAATGACGTGGTTAAGTGTTAAGTGTTGTGTTAGCTAATAGAGGAGTCACTTATGCTTAGCCATGCTTAGCTATCGGTAGAAATGGCGGTTATCGACTTGTCGATAACCTTGATCACACAAACTGTTATAATCTGTATTATTTCAGCCTTGTGCTATGTCTAAATTGCAAAACTAAAACTGAAAATAAAAACAATTTAGACTTGGGCACAATGGTAAGATGGTGTGATCTTTTGGGTGTGAATGGAATGGTGCCCGGGTCAATTAAGGACCGAACTACTTGTGAGTATCATTATCAGAGCATTACAAAGGCGTGCTAACCACACTAGAGGATATGGGACCTCTCTTAGCCGAGTACTTTGGGTGTGTTAATTAATGAGTCGCGTGGTGGGTTGCATATTTGATTATATGCAACATGGACACGTTGTAGGAGAGGAGCACCGCGAGGCGGTGTGTCTGCTCCACGTATGGGTCCTTGTGATCCATATTTAGTCGACAGATCACCAAGGATTAACCCCATACGTGCATCTCTTGATTAGCATATTCCATTGGAAAGGGTTCAGTAGGACTTAGCCGTCTTGGCATACCAAAGGAAGTGTGCTTAATAGCTTGGCAAAAGGCGATGCGAGTGTGGGTACATTGGTACACCCTGCGAGGATTAAAACTATTCGAATAGCCTCGTCCTAGGTTATGGACACGCTTGGATAAGCTTTTCAAGAGTTAGACTACAACCATTTTAAAATTAAAACTTGTTTGGGTGGTATGAATCGTGATTCATGCTATGTTGTGGTGGCTTTGGGAAAGTCACTTCTAGGTGGATACTTGTTACTTATGATTACTCGCTGTTATTTAAATGCTTAAAAGCAGAATTTACAAGCTATTGCTCAACTTATTACAATATTGCAAATGAAACTTGCTTTGTGCGTCCAAAGAACCATATAACCACATTCCTTTGAATACGACTTTCATGTAGCTATGTATAGGCTTGTTACTCATAAGTTTTATGAGTACATTTTGTACTCACCGCATTGCTTGTGTTGTGCAGAGGATGATAGTGAGTCAGATGGACCTCACTTTTGTGAGTTGTCTTTGTGGCGCTTTAAGGGAGATTAGCTTGGCGGCCCGGTCGGTTGCCACTGTGGTGTTATGTGGCTAACCTGTCGTCTTTTGGTTTAAGCCATCTTATGGCAACTTTGCTTCCATTGTTATTTGATACTTATGTCATTTGGCCGGTACTGTTCGTAATAACTTATATTATGTATGTCTTTTGGTAGACTTGTCATATTCTGTTGTATGGAAATGATGCATGCTTTGGAATGATGTATGTGTGCTGCTTGTTCTGGGAAGCACATATCCATCGAGGCGCGGATTATTCTATTTGCGATACTAGAACCAGATGAAGGTTAAGTATTACAAGTATAATAAACCGGGGTCTCACACACCTCTAGGTTCACCTCACTATTTTGGACCTACCCTTGTCCTTGGTTTCTTCTGCCGTGACTGGAGCTGTCGGCGGTGAGCTTGTCTTTAACCTCGGGGTTTTGTCGTGCCCTACTCGGACAGCCTCTGTAGCGCAATGATTGGTAATTATTAGCTGTCGGAAGGGTTGGTTAAGTCGTCGGCTTAAGGACCTCCTGTTGTCGTACACCAAACCACCTCCGCGACAACCTTAAGGACCTCCTCGATTCGATCCCCACCGTTAAGGGCCTCTTGGAGATTAAATCTTAACCATAGGAGTTTGTCTGATGAAACCTAGCGCCAGGACCTCTTTTCCTTTAAATCTCAGCCATCAAGATCTACTCGTGCACATCCTATCCATCCAGGACCTCCTCTCTTTTAGTTTGTATCAGTTAAGGCCTCCCTGTGGTGTTCTCGAGCCCTCAAAGACCTCTTTGGGTTAGATGCGGACCGTAGAACCACTCTCAGTGATTCCGCAAAGACCTTCCTAGTCGTTTTGTGAAAACCACCCCAGGACCTTCAGAGGTCCTCTTTGCAAAGACCACCCTTGGTCTTTTGCAAAGACAACCTCAGACCTCCCTTCCCGTGTATCTAAGCCTTGGGACCACCTGTTGAAATCTCGACTGTTCGGGACCTCCCAGCGGAGATCTGGACCGTCAGGACCTCCCTCTGTTAAGTCCTTAGTTTGAGGACCTCCCCAGCTCAGATCCTGACCGTTAAGACCTCCCCTGATGAGATCTTAGCCGTTAAGGACCTCCCTCCGTTAGACCTCGTCGCGTAGGACCTCCCTGTGAGATCCTAACCGCTGGGACCTCCTTCCAGTTCATCTCGACCGTTGAGATCTTCCTCCGTGAAGATCTCTGCTGCCAGGACCTCCCCCATCTAGATCTCGGCCGCCAAGACCTCTCCTCCTTTAGATCTCACCGTCCGGACCTCCCCCAGTCGATCTGGACCGTTCAGGACCTCCCCAGATCCATCTGAGCCGTCCAAACCTCCTCCCGCTAAAACCCTGACGCATCGGGCCTCCCTCGATTAAATCTGGATCGTTCAAGACCTCCCCGGCAGATCTTGATCGTTCCGACCTCCCCTTCCTTAGATCTTACCGTTCAGACCTACTTCGCTTGATCGTGACCGTTAAGACCTCCTTTGGGAGATCTTAGCCGTTGGGACCTCCTCAGGTGAATTTTAGCCCGTAGGACCTCCCTCTGGAGATCTGGGCCGTCCAAGACCTCCCCTAGGAGATCTTAGCCGTCCGGACCTCCCCATGTGAACCTGACCCTTAGGACCTCCTTGTTAGATCTAGACCGTCCAGTCTTGATCTAACGTTCTAGGACCTCCCTTAGTGCTCGGGACCGCGGATCTTGATCCGCGGTCCACGACCTCTAAGCGCGCGAGAGCTCTCGCGTCGCGGCGTCAGCGCCATCCGTCGCAGCCGTTGGATCTCATCTCAACGGCCACGACCTCCCCTTTTTCGTTAAGCCGGTTTGGACCTCCCAGTGCGCGTGGACCTCCTCCGTACGGTTGCGCTGTGCCCCCGTGCTCCATAGCCGTGCGATCTCAGATCAACGGTCCACGACCTCCCTATCTTCTCTGGTTCGTTTGGACCTCCCCGAGCGTGTGCTTTCAAAAGTATTTAAGTCTTCAATTTTCAAACATGCATAACCTTGTCATTTTAACTCCTTTATGAATGACTCAAACTGCATTAGCTCTGTAATAGAGTAGGCTTTAATTTGAGGGTGATTTGAGGCTCTATTCTACACTAGAGATGAGAATATGTTGTAGTGGAAGTTTAAATAAAATGAGGGTTAGAAAAATCACTTCAAAATTTGTAAAATGTATAACTTTTTGTGTATAACTCCAAATTGATAAAACTCAAAACTGTAAAATCCCTCTGGTAATGTACTTTAACTTAGCATACGTTTTGTTCATATTAGTGCCTTCGAAAGATGAAATGTGCTAGTTTTACAACTTAGAAAAATCATAACTATTTCATTTTAACTCCAAATTGTGTAAACTCAACTTTGCTGTTGTTAGGATACTATTTCCTACTCACCATAAAAATTCTAGGACTTAGATCATTCTAGAATTTTTCTCCATGAATAGTAACAGATAGGATTTTAGTTGATTTTTCAGGCTGAGCAAAATTGTTTTAGCCATAACTTTTGCATACTAAGTCTAAATGAAGAAATTCTTGTTTCTAAAATTGTCTAAAATCATAATCTTGCTGTTGTACGAATTTCATGGTATTTGGAGAACTTTTGCTGTTGAGTTTTATTTGGAGTTCTTGTTCTTATTTGATTATCGCCTTTTCGCGTTAGGTTCCGAAGGAATTATGGTTTACGTAAGTGAATCCTCTGCAACAAGAAAGTGATCTACAGTAAGGCAAGCAGTTTGATCATATCCACTCCATCTCATTACTTTTAAAATCTAATACTTTGTTTTACTTGTATGTATGCATGCTTTTGTGTCAATGATTAATTTTGCCGAATAGAGGTAGCTAATCCTATTGCAATGTTTCCCTTAAATTGTTGACCCCTGCCACTACCTTAGGAATATTATCCTCACCGGTGAATTAGAGCCCGGTGAATGATTTAGGGCCTTTTATTTGTCTTTACGATATGATGCTTAGTAATGCTTAGTTACCGGTAGAATTGGGCGGTTATCGACTTAGTCGATAGCTTTGATCACATAAAACATATTATCACTTATGATTTCAGCCTTGTGCCATGTTTACTTGTGAAAACTAAAACCTAAAAACAAAATGATTTAGACTTGGGCACAATGGTATGTTGGTGTGCTTCTGGGTGTGACTGGAATGGTGCCCGGTCATTAAGGACCGAGTTACTTGCGCCACCGTACTGAGCATTTTGCGTGCTAACCACACTAGAGGGTATGGGACCTCTCTTGAATTAGTACTTTGGGAGATATTAATTAATGAGTCGTCGGCTGTAGTTTATAGAGAAAAAGGATCACAAAGGCGTAACAGGGGTGGTTCCTTTCTAGGTTCTCCACCCCGACCGGGGTCTTGCAAATGTCCGGCTAGCTTTACCCTAAATGGCTAATGACTCCCGGCTTTGCTTGACTCCACCACAACGTGTGGTCCTAGTGGCCCATTTCGTCGGCTGGTCACTAAGGGTTAACCCCATACGTGCGACTCTTAATTAACACACTCCATTGGAAACGTCTCGTAGGACTTAGCCGTGCCGGCATACCAAAGGAAGTGTGCTTAATAGCTTGGCAAAAGGCGATGCAAGTGTGGGTACATTGGTACACCCCTGCAGGGTTAAAACTATTCGAATAGCCTCGTCCTAGGTTATAGACACGCTCGGATACGCCCCGTGAGAACTAGACTACAACATTTAATTAAAACTTGATGGATTGGTATGAATGGATATTCATACTATTGTTGTGGTGACTAATGGGTTAGTCACTTCCAGGTTGTCCTTATTGTTGTTATTATTATTGTATCGCTGTTATTTCAACAATTACAAACAGTTTGTCAAATTACTTTGAATCTATTACATTATTGCAAATGAAAACTTGCTTTATGCTAAAAGTAAGTCCAGAGCCCACTCCACTTAAATAAAGCTTGCATGTAGTTAATTATAGTTCTGTTACCCTTACACGTCAGTCTTGCGAGTACAAAAACAATTTTTGTACTCAGTTGCTTTGCTTAATGTTTTTGTTGTAGAGGAAGAATGTGAGCCCCAAGGGCTTCCCTTTTGTGAGACGTGCTTCGGGTTTGACGACTAGCTTGGCGGCCCGGTTGGTTGCCTTGTGGGTAAAGACACACTAATTGGCTCTTTTGTTTATCACCATCTTATGGCACTTTTGCTTCCGCTGTTTAATTGTTATTTAGTTGTCATTTGGCCGGTTGGCCCTTGTTGTAATAAAACTCTATTATATATGTCTTTTGTTAGACCTGTTGTATGAAATTAATACATGATTTTGTAAGGAGGTGTATATACTGCATTTCTGGGAAGTATACATATCTCGAGGCTTCAGCTTATTTGATTTGTGAATCTAGGACCAAAGGATGGTTAAGCATTGCAAGCCGAATAAACCGGGGTCCTCACAAGGATATACTTGCTGATCATTTCTTTTGGCCAAAGATGAGATGGGACGTCGAGCGCTACGTTGCTCGCTGCTCTACATGTCAAAGAGACAAGTCACGACTTAATCCTCATGGTTTATATATGCCTCTACCTGTTTCTAGCGTTTCGTGGGAAGATATTTTCGATGAACTTTGTTTTAGGATTGCCTAGAACAAAGAAGGGGAGCGATAGTATATTTATGGTTGTTGATAGATTTTCTAAGATGACCCACTTTATATCATGTCATAAGAGCAATGATGCTGCTAATATTACTGATTTATTCTTTCATGAAGTTGTTTGCTTGCATGGTGTGCCTAATACTATAGTTTCAGATCGTGATGCTAAATTCCTTAGCCACTTTTGGAGAACTTTATGGGCTAAATTGGGGACTAAGCTGTTATTTTCTACTACTTGTCATCCCCAAACTGATGGACAAACTGAAGTTGTGAATATAACTTTATCTATAATGCTTAGGGCTGTGTTGAAAAAGAATTTAAAAATGTGGGAAGAATGCTTACCTCATATTGAGTTTGCTTATAATCGTTCATTGCATTCTACTACAAAGATGTGCCCTTTTGAGGTTGTTTATGGTTTTATGCCTCGTACTCCTATTGATTTAATACCTATTCCATCTTTGGAGAAATTGAACTTTGATGCTAAACAACGTGCTCAATTGATTTTAAAAATACATGAGACAACTAAGGAGAATATAGAGCGTATGAATGCTAAATATAAACTTGATGGTAGTTAGGGGAGAAAATATTTAACTTTTGAACCGGAGATCTTATTTGGATGCACTTGAGAAAAGATAGGTTCCCCGAATTGAGAAAGTCAAAATTGATACCTAGAGCTGATGGTCCTTTCAAAGTGTTAGAAAAGATTAATGATAATGCATACAAGCTTGAACTGCTAGCAGATTTGGGGTTAGTCCCACATTTAACATTGCAGATTTGAAGCCATACTTGGGAGAAGAGGATGAGCTTGAGTCGAGTACGACTCAAATGCAAGAAGACGAGGATGATGAGGACATCCCTAACTTGGATACAACTGCGCCTACACACACAACTGATCCACAATCAATGTTACAAGGATCAATTACTCGAGCTCGTGCTCGCCAACTTAATCACCAGGTGAATTCGTTCATAGGTTTATATATTACTGAGAATAGACCGCTACCTAATGCAAGTGATTTAATTGTGCTTAGAAACATAAAAAAGACCAGGGATAGGTATGTGGAGTCATGGACAAGCATGGAAGGCATAATGGAGGTCACCACATCACTTTGGGTCTGAGCCAAGCAAGAGTTCGAGTTGGTCTCGTTCTGGATTCGAATTCGGACTACTGCGACAGCACTAAGTTCAAACGGCCATAACTTCTTCATACGGACTCCGTTTGGAACGTTCTTGGACTTCATTGAAAGCTTATCAAGTCTACTTTCCAATAGATCCAACCTCATCTTCAAATTCTAGCTGAGCCGGCTACAATCAACAAAACAATCTGCATCTATTTTTGAACCCGAATCAAAAGGGTGCTACGCCACCTCCTCTTGGGCCCATGAGCTTTGTAACCCTAGGGGTGTGCGTCCACTTCCCTGGCCGCCACCCCTGGTCGTCCTCCCATATAGGAGCTGCTGCCTCCCTTTGCTAGAACTCGGATTTCGTTGAGTTTAGGTTTAGCCATTGTGCAAACTTCTGTTCTTCAGTTGTGTCCACTTGTCATGACAGCCTTCGGGATCCCACCTTTGTTTTTTCAATACCATCTACACTACATTCTTATTCGCAATATCAGATTGGCTATATTTTATTCTTGCTAGTTCTTCGATTGCTCGCAGGAATTGAACCTCGTGTTCAAGTTGATCGCGCTTCCAGCAAGGTCAATAACATCTCAAAGTTGGTTCAGCCATTGCTAAGGCGCAAGCGTTGTCGTACGGTTGTAGTCGGATCGCGAAAGTCACCTCCACCAAAATCAATATTTATCAATCTCATCGAAAGATCGGGCACCCCGTCTCCATCACCATCTACCAACCGTCTGTGATGCATACTATCACAGACGGTTATAGACGGTTTTATCTATAAATTGTTTGTGATAGTCAACTAACAGACGGTTCTAAGTTAATAACCGTCTGTGATAGTATGCATCACATACGGTTCGAAAACCGTCTATGATGACCCTATGTCATTACTGACCCATAGACTCAGACGGCTCACGAAACCGTCTGTGATGACGTTTTTGAACCGTCTATGAATACATTTTCTGTAATAGTGTTTGATCCATCCAAACAAGGCTTAAGAGGTTTTTGGTGTATCAATGGAAACCAAATGTTTAGACTTTTCTTTTCATGAATGACTAGTTTGTTTACAACTTTAGCCAGCTCCTTATATCTACTTGGATTCTCAATTTAGAAAAAGAAGAAAGAAAGATTACCACAATGCTAAATATAACGCAAGACTTGTCGAGTGGGATAAACTTACATCTAAGCAAATATATGGATTAGATTGGAATGCCGAAAATATTACTGCATCTAGACTAGTATACTAAATAAATGGGTTTAATTATTTTTGCTTGAAAAACAATAGGAGAATATGACTAACCAAGCATGTCTCTAATCATCCGTTTAAAGCTGTAAAATTTGCGATGGCCCCTGACTTAGATTTAAGCAAAGTTAAGATGGAGCGGGGATGCAGAATGAGCAAGTTAGGTGTGACTAGGTTTACGCCAAACCACACAATGTTGTATTGTTTTTAGTAGACAATTCTTGCCAGAGATCCTTTGTTCGATCGCTAAAAGGTGTCGGAGAAGATAAGTACATCACTAATTACTATCAATGGCTTTTTACACAAAAAAGGTTAATTGGAAGCACTGTACACTATTCCGATAAAGAGAAAAATCTAATAAAATCATCACAAATGCAACTTTACCATGTTTATTTCGAACAGGACTAGCATAACTATTTAAAATTACCCCCTCTCGGCCTCCCTACTCCAGAGAGTCAGTAATGACAATCTCATCAAATAACTTGATTAATCGTGGGCAAAAACCGTAACAAGGTAACTGTGTTCTTCTTTTTTTGATTAGAGGCATAATCATGGGAAGAGACTTTTGCCTTAGGGCATGTTCAATAATTTATCTTTTAGGTCATCTCTAACACTATATGTGTCATCTTGAGATAATTTTAAAGACAACTATTCTAATACGTTGTCTCTTAAACTGTTTCTTTAAAACCTCACAAGTATTTAAGTTTTATATGAATCAAGTGCCTTATTTCGCGTGAATAAACGACGACTGCGTTCCAACAGCAAAAAGCTCCATCACTATTGTCTTGTTTCGCGTGATGCGCCTGTTGCTTCGTAAGATGACGATCTCATTTTCTCTTCTTTTTTACTCTCGTTCACATCATCAGAAAATCTATATAACAATGACTACAGAAACAACTAAAGTGAATCTAGTGAGATGCCCTTGGTAATTGGGCACGGACACATCTGGCCTCCATCCGTACCTGCTTCGCTTGGTTAGTCGCCGCAGGACACTGACAGGTGGCCCAAACTGAAAACTCTTGGTCTCCACCAGTCAGTCCACCTCCACTCGCGCAGCGAGAAAAGGGCCGCAGCCTTGAGAGACGTGACACCTGTCCGAGAGGAAGGAGCAGCGAAGGAGGGCCGGGTTTACTACCAAAACAAGCCCGCCGCGGCCCATTTCACATCCAGGCCGCCCCTCCCCCAACTCCTCCAGTCCACAGCTGCTGGCTGCTGCTCTCCCACAGTCACCTCACACCGCTTCCCTCTCTCTCCAACCCTTTTCTAGGGTTTCGTCGTCCCTCTCGCCGAGCGCCGACCCGCCGCCGCGGAGAGAAGGCGGCGCCTCCCCGTCCTCGCGCGCACCACCAGGTCGTCCCTCTAGATCCCTCGCTACCCCCTCCGCCGATTCCTCTGGATAATTCCTTGCCTCCGCCGTTTTCTCTCGAATCTTTTATTTGCTAAATTTATCGTTTTCTTTTCTTTTTTGTTGTTTCAAAGAAGCTTGGTCGGGTGCCTGTCGATTCGGAACACTAGGTAGATTTCTTGTTGTTCCCTGGAATTTAGCTGGGGTACATATGCTCCGGTTTGGGAGGGTTTTATACGTATGGGTTCTTGCAAGATTAGTCAAACGCTCATTTTAATGGCCCCATTTTTTTTGTATTTTTTTTTGAAATTATAGTTGTTTCCGTATGCTACGTGTACTGTCTCGACGGTTCCGTCGGAAATTTCTTGTAGGATTTTGATGTGTTTGTAACATCCCGATCGTAGTAAATGAAGAACACTAACGTCGGGAGCGGCACAATTGGACCATGGTAGCTAATCACAAGGTTTAGAGGAAGAACAGAGATGAGAACGAGAGACAAGGTGAGGAAATAACTGGAGTTCATTCATCATTCATGGCCCGCTAGATCGCTACAGGACAACGTTTTAAATCCAACATGCATTACAATGACGAGTGCGTCCCCTGGGCTAATGCACCCGGACCAGCCACTCCACAGCTGGGCGCAGCCAGTTCATGACATCGCTTCTCTCTACCCTGGCGCCTGACAGGTGGGCCCGGCTCCTCCTTCCCCTGATCGTCTTCAGCGCCAACCGCCTTCTTCTTCCTCTGCTCATTCTCATTGATGTCGGTGCCATGGCTAGACTTGTGCCACCCCCCTAGCAGCAACCGGAGCCCAAAGCAATGCAAACGGAAATCGGTTCTGAAGGACAGAGTAATCTTTCCAGGTCGTGCGCTCTGTCGGACGGAAGTGTTGACCATTTCACCAAAACTTGTTGCTTAGTTGAATTCCCCTTTTCTACCAAACGTCAGTCTAAGATTTCCACCGGTTCAGGGGTTCCCACGGTCAAATCCGATACCGGCGACAGATCTTTGAACACAGGAGAGTAATTGGGAGTAAACGGCTTTAACTGAGAAACGTGGAACACATGATGAACTAAGCAATCATCCGGCAACTGGAGTTTGTATGCTACTACCCCAATGCGCTCCAACACCAAAAATGGTCCAAAGTACTTGAAAGTCAGTTTTGGAAAAGGTCGATTGACCACAGAATGTTGAGCGTAAGGTTGAAGTTTCAGAAGAACCTGTCCCCCAACTTGAAATTGTTGGTCTTGTCGGTGTTTATCAGCTTGTATCTTCATACGGTTCTGCGCCCGAGCCAACATCTCAGTATAGGATCGCCGATCTCGATTAATCTCCTCCGCTTTTGCTGAAATTTGTATAGATAAATTGTGCATACCGTCGAAATTGGGTTCCACCCCATACAAAGCTTTGAACGGAGAACATCCCAATGAAGAGTGGAAGTTTGAATTGTACCAAAATTCTGACATGGCTAGCCAAGATTTCCACTTCTTTGGACAATTGTGCACTGCTCAACGAAGATACATCTCCAAGCACTGGTTTACTCTCTGTCTGCCCGTCCGTTTGAGGATGATAAGTTGTGCTGTAATGTAACTTTGCACCAACTGCTTGAAAGAGCTCGTGCTAGAAATTGCTAGTAAACACTTTATCCCGATCAGACACGATCGATTGTGGTACCCCATGCAGTTTCACCACATTGTTTAGAGATGACTTAGCCACTTGTGTTGCTGTAAATGGATGATGGAGTGGAAGAAAGTGAGTATATTTGTTCAGTCTGTCAACGATCACTAGGATCACGTGGTATGTTTTAGACTTGGGCAATCCTTCAATAAAATCCATGGTCAAGTCCTGCCAAGCGCCCGCTGGTACCGGCAATGGTTGTAGAGTACCAGATGGATGATTGTGCTCATGTTTCGCATGCTGACACACTTGACATTGCTTAACAAAGTCTTCCACTCCACTTTTAATGCCCGGCTAGTAGAAAAGCTTCTTGATGCGTTGATACGTTGCCAAGATACCTAAGTGCCCCCCAATTGCTGTCTCATGAAAGTTACTGACCAGTTTTGTACGTAGTGCCAAATTAGCAACGATCCATACTCCGCCGTGATACTTTATTAACCCATACTCTAATGTGTATCCTTCGCTGTTCGGACTGGATACAACTAGAGAAGTGAGCAATTCTTGTGCCTCTAAATCCATTTCATAAGAATTCAGTACTTCTTGTACCCAATCTGGGCGGCACCCTGAGATTGCATGTAGCTGTAGTAAGTGACTGACGCGTGACATTGCATTTGCAGCCCCATTGTCAACTCCCCTTTTGTATTGAAATCTAAACTGTAGCCCGACAAGTTTTGCCATTGCCTTAAGCTGTAGTTGAGTGCCCAATTGTTGCTCTTCCAGCGTGCACAAGCTTTTGTGGTCAGTGAGTATCTAGGACGGCCCTCGCTGTAAATACGACCTCCACTTGTCCATGGCCATGATCACAACTAAAAATTCCTTTTTTATAGATGTATAATTTCTTATTATGTGGACACAAGGACTTGCTCAAATAAGCTATTGGATGTCACTGTTGCATCAGGATTGCTCCAATCCCCGTCGCGCACACATTCGTCTCCACTATGAAAGGCAATGTGAAATTCGGCAAGGCTAGAACTGGAGTGTTCACCATAGCTTCCTTCAGAGTAATGAAAGCTGCCTCAGCTTGCTCATCCCAGCCAAAACTCTTCCTCTTAAGTAAATTGGTCAATGGTTTAGCTATGAGACTATAGTTTTTGATAAATTTTCGGTAATATCTCGTCAGTCCTAGAAAACCCCGCACTTCAATGATTGTGTCGGTTGAGGCCATTTCTTCATCACAGTTGTCTTCTCTGGGTCAGTTGATACCCCTTGTTGAGAAACAATGTGCCCCAAATATTCCATGCGATTTCTGGCAAAAGAACATTTCGACATCTTGGCAACCAACTTGTTCTTGCACAGTACTTCCAATACTGTTTGCAGATGTGCTAGATGATCGTGTAGTGTGACTGTATATCAAGATGTCGTCCAAGAATACGATCAGGAATTTTCAGACGTACGGAGCAAAAACAGTATTCATTAGGCATTGGAATGTTGTCAGGGCATTCGTTAATCCAAACAGCATGACTCGAAATTGAAAATGACCCTGATGCATTTTAAACGCTATTTTCTCCTCGTCAGCTTCCCGCATCCGGATTTGGTGATAACCCAATCGAAGATCCAATTTCGAGAAGAAATGGGTGCCAGCTAGCTCATCCAATAGTTCATCCACGACCGGCAAGGGAAATTTTTCTTCACTGTGTATTTGTTAAGTCTGCGATAATCTATGCAAAAGCGTCAGCTGTCGTCTTTCTTCTGAACCAATAACACTGGTGAAGCGTAAGGACTCATACTTGGTGTGATAATCCCCGACTCCAACATCTCTGTCACTTGTCTTTCTATTTCATCTTTGTCTTTCTATTTCATCTTTCTGTATCGGAGAATAGTGATATGGTCAGGAATTCATCGGCGGTGCGCCCGGTTCCACTGTGATTGTGTGTTCATATTGTCGGTGAGGAGGTAAACTTTTCGGTTCAGCAAATACATCCTGGTGTTGTTGTAGCAGGGACTGAACTGCAACTGGCATATTTGTGTTTTGTCCTTTGTCATCTTGTGGTTGTCGTTCCAACACTGCAATAGGCCAAATTTCATTGCCTATGCACCATTTATGCAATTGTCCTAAAGAAAGTTCTGGCAATAATTCTTGTTGTAAAGTTATGGCACCTTGAATGCGGATACTTTTCCCTCCATATTCAAAGGACAATGTCTTATTGATCCAGTGATAATTCATAGGACTCAATGGTCAAAGCGAATCCATCCCTAGCAGGGCATCATAAGCCCCCAATTCCAAAACTCGCATGTTAATGTGGAATGTAATGCCCTGAATCCACCAAGCTAATTTCGGCACCATACTGTCACATTGCAATATTTCCCTGTTTGCTATCTTGATTGTCACAGCTGGAAATACTTGTGTCTTGAGATTTGTCCGTTGCACAAATTGTCGGTTGATGAAACTGTGTACTGCCTGAGTCTACCAACATCAACATAACTTGATTTCCGACCAACGCTCTCAGGCGAATTGTCTCCCCTTCCTTTGTTCTTGCCATAGCCTGAATTGACAAAAGCATTCTTCAGTGATGGGTGTTTCTGTCAAATCCAGGGCACGCAATGTGTCTTCGGGTATCACCTCTCCGAAATCGCAATTTGAATTGTGAGTAATTGCATAGGCTTTTTACAGGTATGTTCCTTACTGTACTTGTCTCCACACTCGACACTGGCCATTTGTGCGTTGCTAGTCCCTTAGTTGGCGCTCGCGCCAGAACTCATTGCCCCCCTGTTTTCTGAATTCGCAACGTGTTGCCCCATTTGTTGGAGATGGTACTATAGCTGGTAAGGCCGCTGCCGCTTTTGGTAGAATTGCGGTGCGATGGCGAGGGTGACTGGCTTTCAATTCTTCCTCTTGAATCCGCGATAGTACTGCCGCTCGCGTGATGCTAGTTGGGGCTTGCATACGAATTGCCCCTCGGATCTCATCTTTCAACCCGAGCAAGAACCGTGTGACAAACTCGCGTGATGCTAGTTGGGGCTTGCATACGAATTGCCCCTCGGATCTCTTCTTTCAACCCGAGCAAGAACCGTGTGACAAAAATTTGTTGTTGAGCGTAGCATCCAGCGACACAAGTTGATACATGCTTGCCTCGAAGGCAACCCGATACTCACCAATGGTGTCCGTCTGTTTGAGCTGCAACAATTTGTTCATCTGAGCATCATACTCGTCAGACCCGAATTCATCCTCCACTACTTGACAGAACAAGTCCCAGCCAGAAACTACGTGCTACTTTTGTATGCCTGTAGCCAGAGTGCGGCGTGTTCGTCCATGTACAACGTTGCCATGGCCACCCACTGCATGACGGGCACACGGTACATTTCGAAGTAGGTGCGGCAACGATCCAACCACAAACGGGGGTGCTGACTCGGTTGGGGACGCGGGTGTGGTGATCAAGGATCACATAACCGATCTGGGTCACTTCGAGGAGGCGGCGAACGATTCTGCGCGCATTCTGAAATTCCGTTTTTGGATGAAATTCGCTCGAATTTGATTGAAAACCATCCAAAATTCAAAAATTAGAATTTGAACTGGCCGAATCGGGAAAAACTGTTCGGGATTTTGGATCCGAACCCCATGAATGTGCGTAACGACGATGACCGCGGTTATCGGTAGGGTTTTTTCCCTGGTGGTGATAACTCCATATGATGCAGGTAACACATGTGGATCCGTGAGCAAAGGTGGGTCGTGGTCCGTGAGTGCACCAGGAGGGATCACGGTGGTTACCTGACCGGACTCGTGGGGGCAACTTCAACACCGGCGGTGGTGGCGGTTGTGGTGGTGGGGGAGGGGGCTGACGCAAGATTTCCACCTGCGTCCGCTTCACTTCATCCAAACCCTCTTGTTGTATTTCCACTTGTTGTCCAAGGTTCTTTAATTCCGACAACAATTGATCGAGTTTCTCTGCTTGAGCATCGAAGCGGGAGAGAATCTCTCCCAATGTGGACTGGATCAGTCCCGTGTTCTCAATTGCCATGATCACTTGATGAGACTGCAAAGAAGGCTTCTGAGGCGCCGTGGTGACTCCTTCCTTCCAATCCAACCTGAGATTGGAATTACGGGATCAATGCGATCACCAACCTCTCCAAGGGATTTCACAGATCAGACTGAGGAGATGGATTTGACATTTGAGGCTCTGATACCAAGGTGTAACATCCCAATCGTAGTAAATGAAGAACACTAACGTCGGGAGCGATACAATTGGATCATGGTAGCTAATCACAAGGTTAGAGGAAGAACAGCGATGAGAACGAGAGAGACAAGGTGAGGAAATAATTGGAGTTCATTGATCATTCATGCCCCGCTAGATCGCTACAGGACAACATTTTAAACCCAACATGCATTACAATGACGAGTGGGTCCCCTGGTCTCATGCACCTGGACCAGCCACTCCACAGCCGGGCACAGCCAGCTCATGACAACGTTTCTCTCCACCCTGGCGCCTGACAGGTGGGCCCGGCTCCTTCTTTTTCCTCTGCTCGTTCTCATTGACATCAGTGTTCACCGCCATAGCTAGACTTGTGCCTGGTGGTGTGATAGTGTTGATACACGGATTCTTTAGCCTTTCCCCTCTAGAAATTTCATGTTTGGGTAGCAGCAACCTTTTCACTTGTACTGATCAGATCCTCTGGAGGCCGGAAATTTTACATTCTTCTATGCTACTGTCGCTCTATTTTAGAGTTTTGTGATACTAGTTGCTGTATTTAGCCGCTCATTTGATGTATGAGTTTTGCTTAGGGCTCGTTTAGTTTTTGACCTGCCCCAACCATCTAATGGGAAGATGAATCTGAGATCAGTTCTACTTTGTTTTGAGCTGCACGCATATGAAGTATCCAAGTAATTTGACCTGCAAACTTAAAAAGTACATAAAGCAATATTGATTAATATTACAAGAAGACGACACAAAACAAACGCATACAAGAAGACGACACAAAACAAACGCATATGTGCAGTTAATAATAAAATTTGAGTAGCTAGGTGTGGCAGTTACATAGAAATTGAGGTGGATTTAGGATGGGAAAAATATATGAGTATCCAAGCTCTAAAGGATTTGGTGCTACCAGGAAAGTAACACCTCATGTACCATGATAATTTTTTTGTGTAAGCTTGTTAAATCATTGAGTTCCTGCTGAAAAAACCCTTTTCTATTTATTTTGAGTTTGGAGATTATACCTGTAATGCTGTATACTTTCTGTAAATGAAAAGCAGCTGATTTGTACTTACAACAAACTAGTTTTATGTACAACATGTCTTGAAAATGAAATATGTGACACTGGCTGCAAAATTTTGTTGTTTCAACATAAAGAACTTCAAAATATGTTACATTGAGTTCTAGCTTTGTTATTTTCATGGTTATTAAGGTGTCGCCTAATCATCGATTAGGCGTTCGAGGTGCTTGAGGGCTGTCGCCTCGCCTTACGAGCGAGAGAGCGGGAAAGAAGCGAGAAAATGGTGATCAGGGGCGGCGGCGCATCCTTCTTGGGTCGGGGGCAAAAGATCTGATGCTGAAAACACCTATTCGTCGTTGCCATTGTCTTGCCGTCAAGGAGCGTGACCCATGCTGTTGCCGCTGAATCTCGGCTCATCGCCGCCGGATCTGGCTGCAGATTGCCACCATCTGTGCTGCTCACCGCCACCTCTTCAGATCGTTGATGTTGAGCTCCGCCGGATGGGGAGAGAGGGATGCAGAGGTAGGGGGGAGAGAGAGAGACGTGGGAGATGGGGAGAGGAGAGGCGGCTAGGGTTAGATTGAGAGAAGACTGGGAGATGGATATACTCATATACGGTGTTGGGCAGTTGGGAGCGAGCTAGGCTGTCATGATGGGCTGGGCCAGGCCACTTTCTCTTTTACCTTTCTTCTCCTCCTTTTCTTTTTTCTTTTCCTTTCTTTCCTCTGTCTGTAATCTTTCCTCTGTCTGTAATGTTTTCAGCCCTTTCTTCCTGCTGGTATGGCGTCACCTCAGGTGTCCAAGGCGTCACCCACCGCCTTGGCGCCTCGCCTCGCCTTAGCACCTTAATAACCATGGTTATTTTCCCTTCAACATTAATAGTATCTAGCTGATAATATTTTGTTATCACTTATTCTTATTACCTGCTAGTTTCATAGTTCTGTTGTTCTATAAGCCATGCAGAACAAAGAACAATTTATAGCTATATTTTTATGAACTGAATTTTGAACATGATTCTTTGGTTAGGGTACATATGTAGCACATGTAATTATGTATTTACTGTTATCAGATCTTACCAACGTTGTACACATGTACATCAATTCATCGTATTTGAGTGGTCTGGAAATTTTTTACCTTCCAATCAAATACTTCTCATTGTTGATAACTTGATATATACAAATTCTTCTGCTTTAGCTGCTAGGTAGCACCTACACTTTTAAGCAGAATGTTTCATATATAACACGTACTAGACACTGGCAGTTCTCTGAGTGACATGTACTGGAGATGTGTGGCTTGTAGGATATGGTACGATGCCCATGGTATGTGCCAACACTGCATTGGAGGAAAGATTTGTTTTCCTCCAACACAGAACTTAACAAGGCAACAGTTTTTTTTCCCTTTATGAATCTTGTGCAAGGTTCCCCTAGGCGCTAGGCGCTAGTCGGGCGGCTGACCGGCGCCTAGCGCCTAGGGCGCCTAGGCGCAACCTCGGCGCCGCCTAGGCGGCCGACTCAGGCGAGCTCTCAGGGAAGCAGAGCAGGAGGCGAGGAGGGAGCGAGGTGTGTTGGGAGCGCGGCGCGGAGGTGAGCGCGGAGGCGAGGGGGGAGCGAGGCGAGGGAGGAGCGAGGCATGGAGGCAAGGGGCAAGCCGACTCAGGTGGAGGCGAGGGGGGAGCGACGGGGAAGAAGGAGGCGAGGGGAAAGAGGAGGCGGCTGCGAGGGGGAGAAAGAGGCGAGGAGGAAGGAGGTGGTTGCGTCATCTTGAGATCTCGGCCGTCCGATCGAAATTACTCTCGCGTAATCTGAGCCATTCGATCAAGACGCCCAAAACCCTACAAAACAATCTCCTCCTGAGTCCCAACCATTCCCACGCACATCGCCTTCTTCCTCCTCGTCGCCGCCTCCTTCCCCTCGACCACCCCTCGCTCTCTCCGCGCCTCGCTCCCCCCTCGCCTCCGCTTGAGTCAGCCTCCCCCTCGTCTCCCTGCTACGCTCCCCACTCGCCTCCGCGCCTCGCTCCCTCCGAGCCTCGCTTCTACCGGCGGCGAGCTTGAATCAGCGACGGAGAAGCCGTCGGCGGCGGAAGGTCGATTCGGCGTCGGCGGAGGTCGATCGGCGCCGGTGAGTCGGACCACCGCCTCTCTCGCTCCGCCTTGACCGCCTCGCCTCGCGCCGTCTTGCGCCGCCCGCTTGCCCGCCTCGGCCGCTGGTCCGCCTTGGACCGGCGTTAACTGCCTAGGCGGGCCGAGCGCCTAGGGGCCCGATTGAGGCCAAGGCGCGGCGGTTGCCCTGCGCCCAGCGCCTAGGCGGCCGAGGCGGCCGCCTAGGGGATCACTGATCTTGTGTAGTTATAGGTGCCAGTTGAAGTTGGGAAAGTGTCTTTATTATGTTTATTTCGTCTTAGGCACAGGTGCAAGTGCCATGCCACACTGTCCATAACACATGATATGGGCGACACATGTTCATCTTTGGACTTTGGACAACCTAGTTTGGCCACATTGTGGTTTTTTATTTTGAGTGCACTTGTTTGCTGGTAGATGTAAATGTAAAACTGGGATATTTTAGTTCACGATTATATTGCATAACAATCACATATTTTTTCTAAATGTATAGTAATAATTGCTTCTCGTTTTTCCTGATTTCTTTTAAGTTTTCTGTAGATGTCTTGATGGATTGTAAAGAAGAACCTGCATTGTCAAAATGTGTTTAAACTGTGCTATTACCTGTGATAATTGCATGGTCACTTGGGTAAACTATTTTATTACTCTTTTCTTAGTTTGTTCTTTTGTTTGGATTTTCAGGTACTCAAAACTTGTAAGATGGCAGATGAGGAACATGCTCCAACCTCTAGGAAGAGGGTTGCAGGTACCCAAATCAACAAGGATAATCCTGAGCCTGATGATGATACACCGGAGCAAGAGATCGGGACATTTAAGAAAGCTAGTGAGGAAGTGATGGCAACCCGGAAAATTGTAAAGGTTCGGCGCCAGCAGCCATCATCAGCTCCTTCTTCTAATCCTTTCTCTACAATCAGATTTACCCCCAGTGATTCTAGTGTTCAAGCAAGTATCCCGGTCTCAGAGCCTCAACCTTCTGATGTCATGACGGCAAATGTAAAAGATAGTTGCTCAAGTGAGAAAGCTGATGAGGGCAGCAATGGCAGTGGGAAAGATGCTTTATCCGCAATGGACAAGAATGCAGATTCTACTGAGGTAGCTGAGATTCAAAAGGATGAATCAGCTCTGAAAGAGTCCGATGCACAAACCAAGTCCAATGACCCAACTGAAGCACTGTCTCAACCTGTGGAGACCAATGACACGGCAGAAGACATGGGGGATGGACCCAGTGAGGACCAAGTAGTAGTAGGAGAACCCAAGGAAGATAACAGAAAGACATTTGAAGCTGAGGGCGAAACAAAGAAGGGTGATGCTGAAGAAAAGAAAGGAGTAAATGAATCTGGAGATGAAGATAAAATCAACAAGGACGATGCTGAGACGAAAGGTGGAGATGAATCAGAGACCAAGGATGGATCATCTGAGGAGCAGAAGGACGCTGATAACAAAGGGCAGTCATCATCACTGACACCCCTGTTCTCTTTTAAGAATCTATCGAGTGGCCAAAATGCCTTCACAGGACTGGCTGGAACTGGATTTTCAAGCTCATCATTTTCATTTGGCTCAGCCTCTAAAGAAAGCTCAACTGCTCCCCTATTTGGGCTAAAGAGTGATGGTTCTTCATTCCCATCTTTTAACATTGGTTCTACGAACAATGGGAGTTCTTCCCCAGCACTTGCTACTGCAGCAGAAGCACCCAAGAAATTTGCTATGCCAGAGGGCCCCGTTGAAACTGGTGAAGAAAATGAGAAGGCCGTATTTACTGCTGACTCCGCATTGTATGAGTACTTAGATGGGGGCTGGAAAGAAAGAGGAAAAGGGGAACTAAGGTTGAACATCCCGGTATCTGGTGGTGAGAGAGGTCGGCTCATCATGAGAGCCAAGGGCAATTACCGACTGATTCTGAATGCAAGCCTTTACGAAGACATGTCGCTGAAGGACATGGATAAGAAGGGCGTGACATTTGCTTGTATGAACAGCATTGGTGAATCGCAGAGCGGGCTTACAACATTTGCTCTGAAGTTCAAGGATACCGGCATCAGGGAAGATTTCAAAGCTGCGGTGGCGCAACACAAGGCGAGAAGGGCTTCGGACGCGCTGAAGACGCCTGAGAACTCCCCGAAGGCATCTGATGATTGAAGCCACTCTGGTTATGCGTTTTGGTGATGTATGTGTCCGGGAAGGAGCTGAGACGCTTCTTGTTCTTTTGGAGTCCTAAGTAACATATCGTACCCATGTCATGTTGCCTTTTGAGATGCGATTGCATACGGTTCCTGTTGCTGTTTTGGAACGGTGGGTAGTCTGTTGAACTTTAATTAAAGTCATAATCTAACGGTTCCTGTTGCTGTTTTGGAACGGTGGGTAGTCTGTTGAACTTTAATTAAAGTCGTAATCTTAGTAAGTGGAGACATGAGACTCTTTTGGGCTATAGCTTTTGCACTGTGATCCTATGGTCATTGAGCTATGAGGGGTGTTATTATTCGTAAGCTCTTTTGTGAGAGCTCACTCGTGTATGCATGTTGTGCGTGTATGTGCTTTTACCGTTGCAGATAAGAAAGGGCCTCTCTTTTGCCGCACCCTACAAATTATGCAAAAAAAATTCTTGTTAACAGATGGGCCGGGCTGCCGGATGGCCGGCTGATGTTACTGTTTAAGGGTGTGTTTGGATAGATGAATCATGTGGTATGTATCAGATGATTCGGAATATATTATTATCTATGCGTTTGGTTGGAGGAACGGAACGAAGCCGTTCGGGATGAGGTGATTAAGTTTAGAGAATATTCTATGAAAATGCCGAACCAAATCGTTCGGCAAAATCGGTTGAACCACGCGGTCCAGGACGCCCGCTGCGTCTGCTATGTGCACTCACCGCGCCTCGTCCCCCAACCAGTCGCGCTCTGGTCGTCCCCTCTGTGCACACTACCACTGCTTGGGTCCCCTCCGCCCTACGGTCATCATCTTCTCCCCTTTCCCGCTTAGAATCGCTTGGAACGACTGCGCCTCCATCAGGCTCCCCGCGCCAGCTGCCGCCTTAGTCCCAATGTGGTTCTCTCCCACGGCCGACCACGTCACGCCGTGTTTCAGAACACCACAAGTGTTTTCCCAAATCAATTTTGTGATCCCCCCACAGGATCTTACGCCGCGATCATCTTCTCCCGCTCAGACCGAAAACCATCGCCGCCACTACTTCCACTCCGGTGAGCTTCCCTCCTATTCCCTTCTCTAGGAGCATCCCCTCACCTTCCCCAACCTCCTCTCACCACTCACTCTAGCCCTCCCACTTCCACAGCGCCGCCGCCGCGTGAGCTCAGTCTTGCCACCTTGGGTCCTCGTTGTTGGGCCGCCTCAGTCCATTCTTGTCTTCACCAACCGGTCAGGCAAGCTCCCCATCACCCATAGATGCTTGTGCGCGCGGTAACTTCCCCGTTTAGCCACCAGTAAACCGCCGTCGCCGCGCGTGTGCACCCCGCCACCCCGTGCCACCCCGAGCTGCGACACCGCCTCCCCTGGCTCCCTCATCCTCCCTTAACCCATTTTTGAGGTCAACACGGACTCACCGCCGTCCCACTGCCGCCTGCGAGCAAGCCTTGTCGCCACTGTGCCCCTCCTATGTTCTTCTCTTCTATCTCTCTGTTCTCTGTTTGTATGTGGAGATGATTCCATGACAGGTGGGCCTAGTTTGGAGGTAATTTCATCGGGAACAACAGAGGAGGTAACCAAATACAACTAATTCAACTTCATTCCTCAAACCAAACACCATCTTAAACCATCATGTACAATCCCGTTGAAGCAGCTAAACTATCGTATCATCCCACCAACCAAACATATTACTTGTACTATTCTATCCAGGATCATTTCATCTATCCTGTACCATCTCATCTCATTCACTCTGATTCACCCAACGAAATACACCCTAAAGCAGCAGTCCACATCTATCACCGATATATTCCGGTATAAAAACTTGCTTGCCAGAAATATATCTATTTCAAAACAAGCTACAACGAGAATGAAATGCCAATGTCCGTTTATAACGCAAAAGGTACCAAATTTTAGTGGAGTAACACAGATCTACAATCCAAGCAATGACTGGGAAAACTGCTTTGATTTCTCTCTACTAGTACGGGGCAATTCCATTCATTTCACCTCAACCCCATTCAATTCACACGCATACCTACCTACCTACCTTCTCATTCGAAAGCGACGGCGAGTGCGACGCCGACCCCAACTAGGTAACACGGGGCGATAGGATGGATGAAAGTGTTGAGGAACCGTCGTTGGCGAGTCCAGTCCGAGCGATAACCTCGTAGACAAACTCAGAATCGTAAGAACAATGCATGAACACAAGAACAGAATAAGAGATAGAACACAGAGATGTAGGGGGACTTCTTGCTTCTCTTTATTCATTCATCCATCGATTAATCCTTTACAATGAATAGCACCCCCTATTTATAGGCTACGACCCTGCTAGGGTTTTGGATGGGGCGCCCACTAATGGGCCGACTGCAGGGTCAGGTCCATGGTTTCCCAACACTCCCCCTTGGGCACCCATCCTTCATGTCTATGTCTCGTTAAAACTCCATAAAAACCCAGTTGGAAAAATTTGAAGAAAGAGTATATGATACACGTTCTGCTGTGATGCACGAATTGCCTCATTAAAAACCTTGACCAAGAAACTTCAGGAAACTCGTCAAGGGAAAAAGAGTACAATCCACCCAATTTCATTTAATCTCCTGGATTTATTTTTTGGGTACTCGATCTTCATGATCAAGCTTTAATAATGAGTTCGTTAAGGTTCTCCCCCTGAATTCTGCACTTCTAAGTCTCATCATTCCAATTCACGTATGCATCTTTCAAAGCTAGATACTGGAAGTGACTTAGTGAATAAATCTGCAAGATTCTCACATGACTCAGTATGCAGTACTTTGATTACGTTCATCTTTTGCAATTCATGAGCATAGAAGAACATAGGGTTGATATGCTTTGTGAGAGGACTCTTCACATAACTCATCTGTTCTTGTACAACACAAGCTGCATTATCTTCATACAAAAAGTAGGGGTTTGCGCGGTATTCAATCCACACGACTGCTGGATGTGGTGAATCATCCGCTGAAGCCAAACACATTCTTGTAAGGCCTTGTACAATGCTATGATCTCCAAGTGGTTCGTCGAAGTCGATACAAGATATTTCTTAGACGATTTTCATGGAATTGCAGTTCCACCACATAGGAGTTCATAGATCGCTTATGATTTGGTCGTATGCGGGTCCTACAAGTACCGTCATCCGCATTGTCATTCATAGTTAAGTCTTGGTTCTTTACGTAGAAACAGACTAAATTCTTTGCTTCTTTGGAGGTATTGAAAGATGTCCTTCATTCTCTGCCAATGCTTTTGGTAGGTTACGTACTATACCTTGCTAATAGGTTCACGGCAAATGCAATGTCCGTTCTAGTACGATTTGCTAAATACATTAGTGCTTCTATTGCACTTAAGTGTAGAATTCGGTCCCGGACTTCCCCTCTTCTTTAGGTGCATGCGGGTTTTGTCTTGCTGCAAAGATCTCCCGACCATTGGCACTTTCAAAGGGTATGCTTTTGCAAAGTCGAACCTTTCTGACACCTTCTGAGTGTAGGTTGACTGATGTACTAATATTCCTTCAGGGACATGCTCAAGCTCCAAGCCTAGGCAATATTTGGTTTTACCCAAATCTTTTATTTCGAACTCCGACTCTAGGTAAGAGCTTGCTTCCCTAATATCCTTCAGGGTTCCGATGATATTCAGATCATCTTCATACTATAAGATTATACAAAATCCATTATGGGATCGTCGTATAAAAACACAGAGATTATTCTCATTGTTCGTGTAGCCTTTCTTGCATAGAAAATCGCTTCAAGCGATTATACCACATTCTGCCTGATTGCTTAAGTTCGTACAATGACTTTCTGAGTTTCACACTGTACATATTTCTATTTACTCTGTTTTGATTCGGGACAGTGATACATTCAGGTATCTTCATATAAATGTCCGAATCCAATATTTCGTAAAGGTATGCTGGTACCCTATTCATCAATTTCACTTCTAACTTCAAGTTCACTGCCATTGAGATAAATATTTAAAAGGGAGTTCCGCCCATGACCGGGGAATATGTTTCTTCATAATCATCTTCTGGATGTTCAGCGAAAACTTATGCAACGAGCCTTGCTTCTTTTCATTTCTCCTTCGAACAAATACCCACGTATGCCCTACAGGGTGTACAAGGGGAGGCGTGCGGCTTACAGGCCCAAACACCTTTCTTTTATTCGGAGAGAATAATTCAGTTTCTATTGCCTTCTTCCAATCTAATCTTTTCTTTTATTTATCGAGCGATGCAGGCTCTGGATCAAGATTGATAATTGTGGCAAGTTTCTTTGCAAAATAAGTGTCGACATTGGCTGTTGTAATATTCAAAGGTTCTCCCGAGGTCATAAAATTTATAGCCATTTCTTCAAGGGGTGATTCTTTGAATGCTTCTACTTGCTCACCGCTGCTTCCAATTGCGGGGCAAGTCCTTTTAGTTTTTCAGCTCCGATGTGTGCGCACACATCCATACTGATGTCTCCCTTCATGGGGATGTTCAATTCTGGTATGCCTTTTCTGAAGGTTCCATACCGATGTCAGGTCTCAACTGGCTCCCCTTCTAGTTCTAGGGCACTTCGGTGACCGGCTGTGTCAAATCCTTCTTATCCTTTTTCACCAGGCGTCCCCGGTTACTTCGGATTCGAGGGACCGGAGTTCTCGCCCTTTGTTACGAGGCCTGCGGGCGGGATTAGGGATACCTTCAATGGTATTTCAACCCTCTCCGGTGCATTGCTTGCAGGCAAATGCTACTTATTCACGCTCTTCAAATCACTAAAGTAGTCTGTCAGTTGATTCGCTAATACTTGCAAATCAATTATCTTATGGACTTCAATTGTCTTCTAGACTTCAATTCAATTATCTTCTGGACTGCAATTATCTTCTGGACTTCAAATGTCTTCTAGACTTCAATTATTTCCCGATATTATTATCAAGGGTTGATTTCCTCCCCCTAATGACAGGAAACTAATCTCATCTATTGTACTATCAGCGAATCGGGCATTATGCAAATCTCCAGTCATAGGGTCCAAATACTTGATTATGGATGCTGTCTCATAACCAACGTATATCCCAGACTTTCGGAGAAGACCCAGTGTAGTTCGCTGCGGTGGTGGTATAGGTATATACCCTTGCAACCAAACCTGCGAAGATGAGAAGTTTTCGGTGCTGACCCTTACGCTAGTTGCATAGGTGGATGAATGTTATAGGCGGACGGTCTAAAACTGATGAGAGCTGCTACGAGCAGGACTGCGTGTCCCCAACCTGTAGTTGGTAAATCACAATTCTTCAAAGTTCTGCTAGTCCATTCTGGGTGTGGACATGCGGTACAAAATGCTCAACTTTAATTCTCATTTTCATGCAATAATCATCAAATACCTTCGAAGTAAGTTCTCCGTCGTTGTCCATTCAGGTGGACTTCTCATGATGATCAGGGAAAATATTTCTAATTTTAATTATCTGCGAGATTGGCTTTGTAAAAGCATGGTTTCTCGTAGACAATAAACATATGTGCGACCATTCTGAGGAAGCATTGATGAGCACCATAAAATACCTAAATGACCCTTACAGGGGCTGTATAGGACAGCAAAAAGTTCTCCCTAGATACGGTCCAGGGATGCAGAGACTTCATTCTTCGCTTTTAGAGCGAAAAGTCTAGTAATTAATTTTCCGGTGGCACATGCGGGGCACACAAAATCTTCCTGATTCGGGAAATTCTTTACATTCATATTATGTCCCTATGAATTGTTAATAATATCTCTCATTATCCTAAGACCTAATCGGCATAATCTATCATGCTAGAGATAGAAAAGTTCAGAGCTTCTAAATACGGTTCTCAAGGCAGTATAGGCTGCAAGTGCCTTAATATTAGTGTAGTATAGCCCAGTTTCATATGGAGGAAGACATTCTAATGCTATTTTTCACTTTCTTCACGCTTTGTAATGAGCAGATATTCTGTACCATACTCTTCTTCAGTCTCTACGTGGAAACTGTTAGCGCAAATATTCTTGAGAGTTCTAGTCGATTCTGGGTACAACAAGTCTTCTTCAATGACCATAGTTGTGCCCATTGGGAGTATAATTATGGCCATTCATGAGCCTATTATACAAGTATCGCTGCCTGCGATTGTCGTAAGACTACCAGCATTCTTGCTGATCGACTGGAAAAATTTTCGTTTCTCTCAGGATGGTATTCGTTGTGCCGCTACATGCTAAGCACACTTCCTTCATAGGGTGCCACATGTGTTCTAATATAATGTACTTTATTAATATGTAGCAGAAAGCAAGCAACACATAAATAAAATACTTCAGATATCAGAACGTAACTTGCTATTATAAAGACGAAAAATAAGTCTTGCAGGACTCATAATAAGAATTTAATGCTTTGCTCTCCTAGAGCTTGCAACCATTATTCAATAATTCAAAATTCTACTTCAATTACAAACTGCAGGTTACTATAAAAGATCCAAGTGCATTGCGTGCACTAGATCGAATCGGCGAAGTATTCAGGAACTTCTGTCTCAATCTGCTCTATGGCGATCTTCTCCTCTTGGGCAACTGCGGCTGCGGCCGCTACGATGTCCAAAGGAGGGGTGATGGGGGCTGCTACTGGGCTATCCACATCCATAATGTGCAACTAATGGATGTGAATCCTCTATGCCCTTCTTGCTCCTCTCAGTCGTGAGAGGCTTCATCACCTTGTAGCTGCTAGCAGTGGCTTCATGGCCAACATTGCTACTAGGTGGCTGCGAGATTTAGTTCTTTCTTAGAACATCATCTTGAGTTTCTACAACTTGCATGATGTCAATTAATTCGGCATACTTCATGTAGCCGTCTTGACGATAGTTGCTTGCGGATTGCACCACGTTCGGGTGAAAGGTAGAGAGTCTTCTCAATCTTCTACTCATCTGTGATTACATTATCACAGAATTGAAGACTGATACAAATTTTATACAAAATCTGGCCATGCTGGGTCAGTTATTCGAACTACTGGTTCGTGATGCCAGTCATATTCATGCCAAAAGTTCAAAGGATTACTGCTAGTAATCTGCATAAAATGGTTGCAAAATTCTCATAATGCTCATCGAACTCCAGGTTCGTATTCCCGTATTTTGCTATGCATTTTTCATGATTTACTGATATTTTCAGTGATTAAAAGCAATATAAACAATTACAAATAATAAAAAACAGTAAATAAATTACACCAAAATAACAATAACAAGAATAAACATGCTTCAAAATTCAAAATATGCAAATTTTTGGATTCCCGAGGCCCTTTTCTGCTGGAAAATGACTTTCGACGAAATCTGCAATTTCCAGTGGTTAAACTGCTAAATTTCAATTCTGAGAAATTTTTGCGGAATTTTTCAATTTCTGAGGGATTATTTTGCAAGAATTTCCTTCTCGAAATATTTTTTTTCTCGTAATTTTCAGAACTTCGAGGATTTATTTGCAATTTTTCTGTTCTGATTTTTTCCGTAATTTCAGATTACTTAGGGGCCCTTTTGCAAAAAGTCTTTTTCTTTTCATTTTTTTCTTTTCTTTTCTTCTCGCGAGACCATGTTTCTTACAGCCTTTCCTTTGGGCCTTTTGCCATGGCCTGATAGAGCCCCATACGTGGTCGGCTCCAAAGGGGAGTTTCAGGGATTCCCCTTCCCTTTTTTTCAATAAGGCGGCGGCGACAGCTTGTGCTTCACGCACAGTGCAGCGATGCATGCGGCTACAGGCACGCGGGTGTTCGGCCGGCTGCGGGTGCGCACGGCGGGGAAGCTGCGATGCCATCGGAGGCCGGCGGCAGCGCCACCAAGGTGTGGATGCGGCGGCGGCGCGCTGCGTGCGCGCGAGCGAGGCGTTCGGATCCGGTAGCGGCGCTTGCGGGCGCGGCGGCGCAACTTCATGCGCATCCGGAGGGCGGCGCTGCGGGCGCATCGGGGTTGCGCGTGGCGGCCGGGTGCAGGTGTGGACGCGGCTCGGGGCAATCTTCCACGACGCTTGCATGCTCGACCAAATCCGATCATGCTTACATGCTTGCATGGTCGACTACACAAGTACATGCATGTGCTTGTGCTCTCGTTGGGAGTTCATGCATGCCTAGAAGCCACGATCTCAACATACAGGGCTGCATGCACAAGTCATTTGCTACACATTGATGTCGTGGCTTGCATCTACATGATGCTCTTGCAAAGCTGCTTGCAGCCGTGCGGCAGCCAGCAGGCACACGGCTTCGGGCCGGTGTTGCACGGCGCATGTGGGCGCCATGTGAACTTTTTTTTTTCTCTTTCAACGCCTGATTGCTGTGGCTGTGCTGGCTTCATGGCCGACGTTAGTGGCGGTGCCGTCACATGCAGGTGACCGGCATGGCCGTCGCGGCTGCGGGCCGGTGGTGTCCTGGCTTCAAGCTGGCGGCAGTGGCCGGGGTAGGAGCCCGTGCAGGTTGCCGGCAGGCCGTACATGGCTGTCGTTTTTTTTATTAGTATTCATGCGATGCAATGTACTGTAACATAGTGCAATCATCATCGGGGCTGTATCGGCGGCGCGTGCAGGCGCGGTGGCGCGGCCTCAGGCCGATGTGTGCATGCTTGCCGCGTGCTAGCGGCGTGGCTCTGTCGTTGCCTCCGTGGCGATGCGTGATGACGGACTATGCCGACCGATAACGTATCGCGGAGGTAGTGACAGCCGCTTGCAGGCGGTGCCGTGCACATGATGTCTTTCATGCGATTGCATATACAACCTACGGTACAATCATCATCTACTCTTTCATGCAATCCACCGATCGGCTTGGCCGGCGACTTCAAGTCGGCTCGCGGTAGATTAGAGCGGATTTGCACCGTAGGAAACCAATCTAGAAAGCCAAAAATTTGCAGAATTGAAAGCAATCTAGAAAAATACGATTCAATCTACGAATGTCGTTCATCGACGGTTACCTTTTCGATGTGAGCAGAGTCGATCGTGCTGATAATGTGTTGAGGAACCGTCGCTGGCGAGTCCAGTCCGAGCGATAGCCTCGTAGACAAACTCAGAATCGTAAGAACAATGCATGAACATAAGAACAGAATAAGAGATAGAACACAGAGATGTAGGGGGACTTCTTACTTCTCTTTATTCATTCATCCATCGATCAATCCTTTACAATGAATAACACCCCCTATTTATAGGCTATGAACCTGCTAGGGTTTTGGATGAGGTGCCCACTAATGAACCGACTGAAGGGTCAGACCCATGATTTTCCAACAGAAAGAACGCAAAAAGAGACTCCCCAGCTCCGCACTCGCCGCGCCAGCAGCATTAGCATGCAATAATCACAATATTGTCTGCTATATGTGTCGCACTCGCACGTACTCCTACTAAGTACTGACACGAGTAGTTTTTTTTCTTCTTATTTCCTTTCCTTTTCTTTTCAAGAACAGCAGATGATAGGTTATAAAATTGCACGCGAAAACCACGCCGTTGTTGGGCACTAGTTTTCGCGCTTGTATTTGACATCGAACTCATGGCTTATCATTTTCGCGTTACTAAATAACTCACTCGTGTTACCATGGTACCGTGGTTGTATAAGTGATGGTGTTAAAAAAAACAGAGAATAAATCTACTTTACTCTCTAAACTTTGCAAAAAATTCATTTAACCCATTAAACTGCAAAACTAGTTATTTAACCATTGGACTTACCAAACTATGTCAATTTCCACTACGAGGCAGTTTGATATGATGGTTTTGCTGGCGTGGAGGGGATTTTGCCATGTATGCAACTTATGTCATCAAATTTTTGCTACGTTGAAATCCTATTCGGCAATAACATTTTTTATTATTAAAAAAACGTCTTCAACCTATTAAATTAATGAGCCATCAAAGTCCTTAAAAATGAATTATATAAACAAATCCCCAAATCATCGGTCCCCCTTCTCCCTCAACTTCTCGTTGAAGAGGGATTTATTGGTACCGCTGATCAGGGCGACATCGTAGCAAAATTTTGGTGATGTAAGCTGCTGCACATGCGGCAAAACCACCTTCACATCAACAAAACTACCCTCCCAAACTGCCTCAGTGTGTAAATTTTACCGATTTTGTATATTTGCAGGTTAAAATATCTGATTTCATAATTCAGGGGTTAAGTTGACTTTTTGCAAAGTTGAAAGGATATAAAATAGATTTATTCCTTAGAACAATTACGAATAATCATTTACAAGTGAGTTCAAGTGTCCAACCGACGTATAGGGAGAATTTAAAGACCTTAACCCAGACAATATGTGCGGTAAGACGCAAACCTGGTATTTACTCTTTTTTGTAAAAAAAAAAAACTTTGTGTTTACTAGGAAAGGAATGAATGTTGAACCAACTGGGACACTAGGTAAAAGTAATCAAGTGTTGGCGAATTGCGGTCTATCTTACGTACAATGAGCATATTTTTGCTATTCATTTGAGCTTCCCAAACAAGGTCTTAGGAGAGGTATAATCCTCGTCAGTCAGCCGTTTTCGTTGGATATGACCTTGTTTAAACAATAGCATACCCAAAAAAATCCGAACAAGGAATAAGCTACAATAGGTGGCCAAGAACAATTCACAATTCATCACGGCTCTACTCTATGTTGATTTTCTTTTGTTTTTTGAAAATTTTATTTGGAAATTTCACTTTCGATCCCGTGCAGCTCCAATAGCATCACTTTCTGAATCGATCAAGTAAAATTTCCCACCAGGATCAAATGGCAGGCATGGATGAAAAGATAGGCTCCTAACATGGTTACAAGTCACTTTCTCCCATCCTCTTGAAATCGCAAGGGTATTTGCATCGCGAGAGGGACAGAAAGCATCAAAGGCCATGGCCATATATGTGTGGATGGATGGATTTCAGATCAGAGTCAGAAACATGCACTTCAACTCACTATCATTTTTCTTGTCCTTCAGGGAGCAGCTTGATCATGCACTGGCCAGCTAGGAGGCAGGCATCTTTTACACATGCCACTAACAAGAGGTGATGCTAACAAGAGGTGATGTGGGGCTTGTTTGGTTTGTTACCAACATCAACCAAACCAAATTTTGGAAACGCCAATGAAAATTGGCTATGATTTGATTTGCTACCAATATTTAGTAGTGCCAACAAAAATTTGGTAATGCCAACAAAATTCAATGTCGCAGGTATGCAATCTGAGGGCGAAGATATCGCTCACCAAAATTTTGGTGTTAAATTTGACTTGGCTGCAATCCAAACAATGTTTTTTTCGCCTTTTTTTTTTTTGCCCATGTTTTGGCTAGACCAAATTTTGGCTTGTTCATTGGGGCTATGAACCAAACAGCCACTTGATCTCACATTTATTGCTTTTGTAGGTGCAGTTTTTAGGGTTTTAGTGGAGGGACCTAACCAAATCCAACTGCGTCATGTGGTTCCTTTCAGCTAATTGATTGATTTGCTGCAATCAAGTAAGTGGTGCTGGCATGCAACCTGTATTCTAGCTTAACAAGGAAAGGTCTGATTGTAGCATTTTTAAAAAAACTTTGGAAGAGGAAAAGCAAACGAGGGAAAAAGAATTCTTTTAGGAAAAATGTGGGCAGGAAAGTTGCGATCGAGATGTTGATGGCAAGGCTTTCTTTTTGTGCATATAACTGATACAAGTGATCTATACAATAAACTTAGGTATTGTTTTGTTCATGGTATCGCTGTAAGTTGTGCCTCAAACTTGCTTCCACCTTGACATTTTTTAATGTCTCATGTGGCTACAAGCAAAACTGTAGAGAGAATATCCCTTTTTTAAAACAAAAAATTAAGATATCCTTTAGGAATACTTGGATGGATTTTTTTTTCAGTGGCTCATATTCAACGCCCTCTAGTCACTTGCACGATCCTACATAAACAATGTTTGAAAGTGTCCAACTAAGCAAGCAGGGGCAAATTATTCAAAACCATCCATAGGGTTTACGAATAGTTTTTGGCCTAAATGACACTGTTGCGGGCATTTTTTTTTACACAAATAGCGCCTCTCGCGACGTATTGGCAAAAATAGCAGCTCGGCCGCACGTTCATAGCCCGGACACACGGTGTGCCGACACGTATTGTGTCGGCACGCTTACCGCCCGGACATAGCCGCGTTCACACGGTCACCGCCCGGACAACCTCGTCTGCACGGCCCTCGCCCGGACAAGCCGCTACCGCGTGCCCCCCTCCCAGACAAACCTCCTCCGCACAAGTGTCGCCCGGTCGCTGTCGTCCCCCTAGCCCGGAGTGCCATGACACAACAGTGCCTCCGGATTTCCCGCCACCAGCACAATGCCTTCGCGCGGCTATAAATACCGGACTCTCGCTCTCGGTCATCTCAATTGTGTTTTCGTCCCCGTTCTCGTTCTCGCGCTTGTCGCTGAGAACACAGAGAATATAATAAAAAAAATTGGAGATTAAAGTTCGGAACAGTTGTTAGGACCGTAGCAGTTTTGAACAGTTCCCCCGAAGGGTAGGTAATTTTTTGTCCACTGCATTTGTCGTTATTACTGTAAGCGTAGTTAATTAGTCTCACTCAGCTAGTCCTAATTATTGTAGCTTGTAGTCTTAATTAAATAGCTATTAATAATTTAGCCATAGTTTATTACGGTTAATAATTTAGTTGTAGCTAATGCATCGGTATTTTTTTAGTGCTTCATAATTAGTGGTAATTAGTTAGTCGTAATTAATTAGGCTTTATTATTTGAATATGAATTAGTTAGTGGTTAAAAATTAGTGGAAATTAAATAGTCATAATTAGTTTAGTGGTAATTAATCAGTCGTAATGAGTTTAGTGGTAATCAGTTTGACATAATTAATTTAGTAAAAATTAATTAGTTTTAATTAATTAGTCATAATTAATTTAGTGGTAATTAATCAATCATAATTAGTTTAGTGGCATTTGTTAGGCATAATTAATTTAGTGAAAATTAAATAGCCGTAATTAATTAGAATTTAGTGGTAATGAATCAATGGTGATTAATAAATCGTGTTTGTTTGAGTCGTAGTTTATTAGTGGTAATTACACCAGTAATGAATTACTCGTAAGTAATTTTTTGACAAGTAATCAATTTGTTGCTAATTAATTAATTATTCATATTTCATTACTCGTATTTAATCGATTACTTGCATGCAATTTGTCGTGATTATTTGTGCCGTGGGTAATTACTGACAAATAAATTACTTATAATTAAATAGGATTAATTAGTTTAGTCATATTAAATTTGTGGTAACTATATACCATATTTGTTATATCGTGTACCGCAGATCGGGTTGTTGTAGCTTTAGGTAATTTTGAACATGCAAGACTTGGTAGTGTTTTATAGCGACGGTCTTGTACGGGCCGGACCCAGTGGGTTGGACCTGTCGAGATGCCAGTATTAGGTGGTCCGGGCGGAGGAGCTCGATGCGATGAATATTCATAAGCTTCGAGCTGCATCCGGAGGGAGTTCGACACGGAGCCAATGACGAAGAAACTTGTCATTAAGGGGATCACCTGCACGAATAGTGGAGGGAAGGGCGTATGGGAGCTGGTCAAGGTGAATAGAAGCGTAGCATAGGGTCAATACATGCAGATTGCCTCCCAGCCCGAGGCGACGATATATGGAAAGCCGATGGTGTACGTGAATTTCGTACGCAGGGCCTCGGGAAACCTTGATGATGTTGGGGCCTCGGCAAGCGGGCAACCGCAGATGGAGCTTGAATATGGTAGCACGGAATGTGCTGTTTTGGAGGGAAGGCTTGCACATAATTTTGTGCAAAATGAGGAGGGCGGAACTATGGTGGTCGGCCTGCATTGACTACCACGAGTATCTACCAGACCAGCCTCTCGGGTTGGAGTCCGACAAGGACGCCAACTCGGGTTCGGATGGTAGCGAGGACGACACACACCAAGCTGGTGGTCCAACCGAAGGAATTGTGTCACTGGGGGTGCCTTATGTGGCATCGAGACCTGATGATATTGTCATACGTTCGTGCTGCCATGGTATGTACCACTCGATATATTGATGGTATGTTCGTACGTCGCACAGTCACTACTCCTACAAGATCTGGATGTATGCTGTTTCCGTCCAAGCCGTAATCCACTCATGCTGGACTGCTTGCTAGTCCTCAATATGTCGGCCCACCCTTGATTGCCTGTATTCCAAAAGGATTGATGTTAGAACAGAGGATATAGGTATGAAGTGTAAACATTACTTGGATGGAGTTAGACTCACAAGTGGACAGCTCGCTGCAGGATCCTACCGTCGGGATAGGGCACGAGATAGTACGAATCGAACTGTCATATTATGCGCTGCGATGCGTAAGGCTCACCATATATGCAAACATCAGGTGGTAGGTCGTCGCCCATAATCCGACGTCCTGCGTGCATTGCATGGAAAGCCCATGTGGCACTACCGTGTCCATGAAATCTAGGCTCTATGGAGCCCATGTGATGTCGTTGTCGTGCAACGACTCGAACTCGTTGTAGAATAATGAGTATTACCTCGCCTGTTTGTCTTTGGCCCAGTGTAGCTAGGCAGCATTCCACCAGTACCCCATAGTGGGCCTATCTATCGGGTCGTACAACTTGGGGTACGTGTGCACTACTTTCTTGAAGGAGGGCCGCCCAACAGGGAAGTGCTCCGAACCCCATAGCTGCAGGAGCATATAGCAGATGGTAAGGCTCGGTTTTACACCAGTGTTACATCGCGAAGCGTCACATAACCCCCTGTATGTAGCGCAAAGGACGGTTGATCCCCAACTGTACTGAGGCATCGCCCCAACCTCCGCGTCAGCCAAAGACTCAGTGATGCGGACGAAGCTGGGGTACACCCAATCGCTCTATGTGGTGGAAAACATGACCAGGCCAAAGAGATGGATAAGGTAAGTGACGAGGTGCGTCCTAACAACCTCGTTAGTTGCATCCTCTGGGCATTGATTGAAATACCTCAGCCAAGTTCAAGTGACACCATCGGCACTGTCCGGGAAAGGTATGCCGAACCGATGCCCCAGCCTGGCCTTCCAGTCCGCCGGCAGACGATTTGGAACAAGTGGCTCACCCCGGATCATGAGACTGGTCAAGAATGAGATGTCCTGGAGAGTGACCATTATTGTCGACGATCAAGACGTCGATCTTACGAAAATAGAAAGGAGAAAATGATGTGGGAAATCTCAGGAAATAATGGGACTGCTCTTTTATTAATATGAACTGGAATTTACAAGGTATATCCTAAGGACTCTGCTTGCCCTCTTGCTAACTCAGAACTATTACACAAATCTATGGCTTGTGCTTTTTGTCTTCCTTCTTCTGTTGCCTTTTTTCCTCTTCCTTGATCCGCCCAGGTTCCATCTTTAAATAGCCCTCGAAGAGGTGGCGATTTCCGAGAAGGCGCTCGATGCGGCGTTGCGTCAGTCGAGTCAAGTGACGGTTGATCTGAACCAACCGTTTGGCGGTTATATGTCTATGAAACATATAACCGCACGGAGGTTGTTCACTGGTGTGTCTTGGATAAGATACGTCGTATGGAATATGCACGTGTTCCATTCATCATACGGTATAGAATATACCTTGGAATCAGTTCTTACCTTATACGAGCAGTTCTCCTGGTCGGAAGCTTGGCTTGGGCCTTCGTCCGACCAGGGTACCCATTATGTAACCTCTGGAATCTCTACGACCAGTAAGGTCATGCACCTCAAAGGTTACGACCATGAAGACGTATGGTCTTTTATATATTAAAGATAATATATAGAGGTTTTAATCCTCGTCAGCTAGCCCCCGAACTTTAAATGAATAGGTCGTGTGAACACCTTTCTTCCGATGAAATCGTATCGGGATGACGCTTATTAAATACAAGGGCATTTGAAGCGGTTTGTATTCACTATAAAGTTGAGAACTTTGCCTTGGGATTTGAAGAGTTTTTGTGTCCGTTGGACTTTTTTTTTGGTAACTCCTTATTACGGTTTAGGATTTCTGAAGCTTATAAAACCCCTTTGTAAACTTAGGGTTTTTTCACTTTCTCCTTTCTTTTCTCATCTTTCGAGTAAAAACTACCTCCGACTTCCTTTGCTTTTCTCACCCAAAAAGAATCTAACCATGTCGGACCAAATCACCAACTGGTCAGTTTCCGACCTAAGTGAGAAAAAGTTGGAGAATCTGGAGAAGATCGGGATGATCCCCAGCAAGGATGTGATTTCTTGGAGATCCGCGTTTGGGGAACATTCCCCGAGCAGTGAAGATGGAGAAATTCCTATTTTTCTCGCATATATCGAATGCGGATTTCGGCTACCAATTCACTCCTTTCTTCCTCAAGTTTTGGAGTATTATGGAGTTGAATTGGTGAATCTGGCTCCCAATGCCATGGCCAATCTCAGTATTTTTATCTATCTTTGCGAAGTGTACTTGGGGATTCCAGCAGATCTGGATCTATTCAGGTATACTACAGGATGACAAAGTCCGGAAAAGCGTTTGGGACGCTTGGAGAGTGCACCTTGCGTCTCCATGATGGAAAAGCTGATGAGTACATTTTTATGTACTCAAAATCTTCGTGGTCGTCGTGGAAGAAGAGCTGGTTCTATATGAAGATCACGAAGAAAGACAACCTTTATTATTCTGGTAAGAAGGCGGTCGAGAATCCGAGATGGCGCTCCTCTACAGAGAAAGAGGGAAATGTAGGGAAATGGGCTGAAGCAATCAAGCTTCTTAGTGTCAAAGGTCTAACATCTTGGCATGTGGTGAAGGATTTTCCATGCGCCAGTTAGCCTTTGAAGGCCCGAGCACATAAGATGCTCGTACATTGGTCGTGATGATACGACCGGATATTCTAAAAATGGTAAGCCATTAACGATTCCGACCAGTTTTCCTATCTCAGTTAATTATTTCCTTAAATATTTCATCTTACCTTTACAGCTCTATCTTCTGATGAGATTAGAAGCGGATCAAGATGATCTGCGCGGAGAGCTCAGCGATAAGGCTAGTTTCCTCGGATCTTAACTACTGCTTTCCACAAGAAAGGATTGAAAGACTTAAGGTAAAAATATCAATCTGTGTCTTATTGACGTACATATTATTTTTGATCGGTATACCATAAACCCTCTTTGATGTGTAGTCGGTTGGGTTGAGAATCAACGAGGCCACCGAAAGATGTGAGCCATTTGATGATCCAATCTCCCTTCGACCACACAGATGTCGACCCTCGGTAGGTAACCGAACACAAATAATATTCGGATAAATTATGTTCATCGTCTAACTATCTTTGGTGATGAATTTAGGCGGTCGTCATACCTTCCAAAGAAGGTCATCGAGAACCTCCAGTGCCTCACGAGGCCATCGTTGTGGAGGTAGACGAATCTACATCTACCGACCGGCGATCGGGGACCTCGACCAAATGGTCGCGGATATCGCTCCGATTTCCAATCGGTGGATGTGCAAGATCTAGTCAACCCTACCGGTTTAGAACTCGTGAAATCGGTTGATAAGAAGAGGAAGGCCAGCATAGAACGAACTTCACTTCGATGCGCTACAAGGGTAAATTCAAAAAACAACAAGGTATATATATAAAATGAAGAGGTCGTATTTATACATACCTTAGATCTTCCTTACCTTATCTCTCTCGTTTTAGATCTTACGGTGTTCGGTGGTGTCCACTGCAGCACCCTCAAGAAAAAGTTCCCGAGGTAGAGGTGGTCGTGGAGGCTCCGACCGGGATACTCCTAAAGCAAAACTACCGAGGATGAAGTAGCAAAGAAGCCCCGAGCAGGTTTCAAATCTGCTCAGATCCTCTAGTAATCCTTACTCCTTCTCCGGAGGTAGTCATCCCGAAACCCTCAACAGTTCCACCTCCTCCAGAAATACTTCTCGTGTTAACAAATTCCCTTTTTCTCCCGATTTATCGAGGATAAGGAACTTGATGAAGCTCGGGAAAGATATCGGACCATCAATCCAAGATTGGTCCGATACCATCTTTTCTCGAATATAATGATATAGCAATTCGGGTAAGTGTTCTACGACCATCTCACAACTCTTTCTTTTGCGCTTTGAAAGCTTGCTAAAGAAAGGAATTTTTTTTTGTAGCATTTGGTGAAAACTATGTTTGTGATCGGAGGACTGACCAGTGAATAAAAACTTTGGAGCAAAACACTCCGATCTGAGAAGTAAGTACATTTCTCTTTTTGATCTCCTAAGGTTTATTATCTTGATTCTCCTTATAGATTATCCTTCTCTTTCTATCATATTTGATAGATTTAGAGAAAATTAAAGAAGAGATCAAGGCCAAGGAAGCCCTAATAATAAAGCTGAGGGAAGAAAATCAGAGTAAAGACCGGTTGATCGAGCATGCGATGACCAGGCAAAAAGAGGTTTTCGACTCTTGTGAGAAGAAAATCAAAGGTAACTGGTCGTAGACCTAACCAGTATTCCATAACTCCAATTGTAAAGAGTACATTAATTTTGTTTATCTACTCGTGCAGAAAAAACTGTAGCACTTGAACGAGCGGAGAAGACCCTCGATTTTGAGCGTGGCCAAAAGGAAGCTTTTGTATTTGGCCTTGATGAGAAGATCAAGGCTCTTAACAAGATGATCTTCGATATGGGATCAGGATCAAGCTTGCCTTCTTTAGGAGATCCAACGGAAAAGATGGACTACTTTGGTCAACTTTTGGAAGATCTCAAAGGTCTGCTCAAAACTATGAGGGAAAACCATACCCAGACAATGAAGGAAGCTATTGTAACTGGAGTTAGTGTTGCTTTAGCAAAACTAAAGGCTTACGATCCCTCTGTTAACCTTAAAGCTGTGGAAGAGGACTTCGACTGCTCTGAGAGTGAAGCAACAAAACTTCTCGAGGAAGTAAAACCTCTCGGAGAGAAAGTTGCAGGGGAAATGGAAGTCGGATCTCCATCTCATAGCGACTAGTCTGGAGGTCCTAATATGTAAACAGATGTAATATTAGACTATGTAAAATGAAAAACTTACCTTTTGTCAAAGAAGATCCTGCTTTGTCAATGTTGTTAAATACTTATATATCTCCTAGCCCCCGACTGCTTATGTTAGTAGATGAACGTTACTAAAAGAAAGCAGTAGACCAGGAAATTGAGTAATAACGATGACCATGGTAAGAGTGCTGATAATGTCTATGACAACGATCTAGGGAATACTAGGAAATCATGTGGTCGTAACCATCTGACGATTTCGATTAGTCTAGATCTTGTTCATTATCGAAGTACTATGAAATACCACTTGTAGTCGTAAGACATAACAAAGACCGGATTTTGCTGATAAGAAGATATGCATTAAGAATGTATGCAAAGAAAAAGAAAAGAAGAGATAAGTACCGTTGTTTAGAAAATATTTGGATCTGGTCGTACCGAATCTTAAGAACTGAAGATGTGTAAAATATTTCGCGAAACGTGCTCATACTCAAATTCGACTGGCAGCGAGGATCGTAGGAAAAGGACCGTCACTAGGAAGCTCCTTCCAGTGGGCAGGACCACGTGCAGAGAGGAGAGACTTCGACTAGGATGTTTTCTGTGTCCCGACCAGTAGCCAAACTTGATGAAACGTAATGTTGAAATAAAATAACAATCTTCAAATTCAAGAAAGAAACAAAAACCAAGTAAATTGTCTGAGTTGGTACTCTTTATACTCGTATGATTCTTTAAGAAAAGAATGTCTGGTCGTGAGTGTGTATCATTGAAGCAATGATCACGTCTAAAACCAGTGTGGTCGGTGACATTCAAGTCAGCAACCATGAGTAGTGGAGATCCTATCAAAGGAATATCGAGAGAATGAGAGTCTTCTCCACCAACCAAAGAACGGAATGGCATACGACGGATGCGACAAATAATAAGCATAAACAACCATACTTATCGCTTTTAAGGAAAAGCATCTTTATTGAAAAAGAATGTAAATGAAATACATGAAATTAAATATAGAACTTACGCAATTGATCAATATTCCAAGAATTAGACAAAACTTGCCCATCGGTCATAGCTAATCGTCCGATCTGGCCGTAACCGACCACGGTGTATGGACCTTCCCACTTAGGTGAAAGTTTGTTGCGACCGCTTGGTTCGAATTTTCTAAGAACCAAATCACCTCTGATTAGGTCGCGAGGTTGCACCTTCGATCGTAGTACCGACGCATGGCTTGGCTTTGGTAGATCGATCGTAGCAAAGCTTGGTTTCGCTGTTCTTCAAGGAAATTGATGTCGTCAAGTCGTCGTTCACACCGATCACTTTCGGAAAAGGAATCGGTTCGAGCGTAACCAATTTTAAGCTCGAGGAAGCATGGCTTCGCTCAGAAACCATAAAGAATGGTGTTTCACCGGTCCGCACGACTAGTCATGGTACGAACGGCCCATAATACGTAAGGAAGTTCTTGAACCCAAGCTCCCGACCGAATTAATTAAGCGATCGAATAATCGCTGCTTAATCCCTTGCATTATGATACCATTGGCTCGCTCAATCGCTCCATTGCTCGTGGATGAGCAATGAAGCGAAATGTATCTTGATACCTAGTTCTTCGCTGCACTCACGAAAATTGCCGCTGAAAATCGGGCACCGTTATCGATGATTATACGACTGGGTTGTAACATCCCCATTTTCAACTTGTGTTTCAAATGTAAGAAAATGAGGATAATTTAAAACTTTTCTTACATCCTTGTGCTTTTGAGCTTTTCCAAATTCTTGTAAAAGGATTTTGGGAAATCCAAAATCAAAACCCTCCAATATATCAATTCAAAACATCCTTGGGAAATCTTGGGTCAAACCCTTGAAATAATTTTCCTGGTTCTAAGGTTGCCTTGTGACCCCTCTGATTTATTTCATAATTTTGGAAATTATTTGAAATATTTTAGGCAAGTTAAACCTTGGTCAAACCTTTGAAATCACCTTCTGGAATTTCTTGAGAAAATTTCAGTGCACAAAAACCTCTGGAAATTTTATGGGAGGTAAAACCCAAGGTAAGCAAGCTCCAGTTAAAATTTCATAATTTTTGGAGTTGGTTTGATACCTCAATTAAATCCCCAAAGTTTCAGTTCAAAAATCAAACCTAATCTGGTCTGCACTGTTCATCGGGCTCGAGTCAGTTGGCTGGGTCCAACCACCTAACTGTACCGGCTCAGGTTTGGACCCGTCGACGTGGCTCGCTTGTGTGCATCGGATCTCCATCACGCGTCCTGCTCGCCAACGAGGTGGTGACGCGTTCTCTTGTCCGCCGTTGGATCAAGATCGGCGCGCCACCTCGTCGTCCTCCTCGCGCTCGCTCGCCAGCCCGCTCGCGCTCGCTCTGCGCCATGGCAGAGAGGCTCGTGGGCAGTAGCGTCGCGTCCACTCACCCTCGACGCCAACGGGCAGGTGCATTAAATGCGCATCAGCAGGCCGTCCCCGAAAGTCCACCTTCTACCTGCTCCCTCGCTCTCTCTCGGCCGCAGCAGCAGCAGGGATCCGAGGCGGAGCAACGGTGCCTTCTCGCTCTTCCTGGCTACTTAAGCCCCCTGGTCACCTCCTTTGGCTTCCTTTCCTCTCCCCGCAGCTCTCTCTTGCACCCTCTGAGCTTGAGCGAGCCCATACCACCCCAGCGCCCATCTCCGCCATTGCCGAGCTTGGAGCTCCTGTCGCCGACGGTGCTCCAGTGGCTCCCTCGCCCGATTCTTCCTCCTGCTCCTTCCTCTTACCTCTGTGGTGCTTAACCTCACCCTATTTGGGGTTTCTCTGAGGCAGCAGGATTGAGTTTTGGAGCTCGCGCGCCAGTGCCCCTTTCATCTCCGGTCTTGAAGACCCCTATTTCCCAATCCTCGCCTCCGGAGCTTCTCGTGGTATTGCGGCTCATGGTACCACCGGTGTTGCTAGTTTGGCCTGTGTTGACCCCTCCGCGGTGAAGCTCTTCTGCACGCCACTCATCTCCGAAAGATCTTCCTCCCGCGTCATCCGGTGAGTTATCGACCCTTGTAGTAGCTCAAGCACGCGGTAGTTTCCTTCATGCGCGCGTAGCTCCGTGAGGTGTAGGATCTGGGCATTTTGCCCCGCCGCCGCCTATCTCTGCCCTCGGCTCACCCCCGGTGACCTCGGTGGCGCTGAGCCCTTCCCCTAAGTCCCTAGAGCCTTCCTGGTGCTCGTGCACCCCCCCATTTGCGTGCGGCATAGCCATTTCGCCGTTGCCATGTTTCCCGTAGCGGTCACCTCTGCTCCGCCGTGTCGCACCGCCGCTTCCGTCCACCTCTGGCGAAGTCCCGGCTGCCTTTAGGTGCGCAATAGTGCTAGGATCCCATTTTGGCCCTTGGCCGGCGTCGCCATGGCGATTCTCGCCGGCGACGAGCCGAGCAAGCTCGCGGCCGGGAACTCCTTTGTTGTCGGACGGAGCTCCAGGTCGGGGGCGACGTGGCTCAATAGTGGTCGTCCGATCTAGAGATCTACGGCCCTCAGCTCTCCACGTCGCCGCCCTCTTCTGCGCGCTCAGTGCCTATGTCGGTCGGATTCAACCGGGGACGTCCGATCTGAGATCGACGGCTCTCAATCGTCCATGTCTCCGGGTGTTAGGAAAATCCCCGAAAATGCTAAGTCCAAAAACTGAAGAACTTTAGGGTCTTGTCATTTTTGTATCTCTGTAACTATAGATCCAAATTAGATGATTCCAATTTTGTTAGCTTCCTTATACCTTGAAATTAAATATAAAAATAATTGTAGACCACGATCAAACCTGGAAAACCATTTTCAAAAATAGTAAACAAGTGAACTTAATACTGTTTTTCAGAACTTTTAGCAAACTTGTAAAATGCATATCTTTTTATCTATAGCTCTTTTTTGTATGAATCCAATTGGATTAGCTTCCACTGCTAGTGTATTTGCTAGGAAAATTGGTTTCACAAATTTTACTGTTTTTAAAAATCATAAGGATCATATTTTAGTTTAATACCCTAAACAATTTAGACAAATCATAACTCTTTCAATATAACTCCAAATGACCCAAAACTTTACATGTAACCTTATAATACCAGTAGATAACTACCATAAAAATTTCAGCTTCAAAATCACTCTAGAAAATATTTTATGAACAGTACTAATTAAGTGTGGCATTTTTGGCCGAAAATGAGTATTTAGATCATATCTTTTTCTTCACTAATCCTTTTTAGTTAGTTCTTGTTCCTAAGGTTAGATAGGACCTTAGACTACCTTGTGTATAAATTTCGTCGCAATTGGATAAATTTTGCTTGCTCTTTTGTTTAAGTGTTGCTCGTCTTATTGGTTGTTCTCGCTTCTTTTTGCTTTTCGCTTAGGCTTCGACATTTGCGGTAACCCCGAGAACGATCCTCCACAACAGTTTGAGCAACAGCAAGTAGGCAAGCAGTTTGATCATTTCCCACTTGATCCCATTACTTTCAAAGTCTAATATTTTGTTTAACTTGTATGTATGCATGCTTTTGTGTTAATGATTAATTTTGCCGAATAGAGGTAGCTAATCCTATTGCATTGTTTCCCTTAAATTGTTCACCCTCGCTATCGCTTTAGGAATATTATCCTCACCGGTGAATTAGAGCCCGGTGAATGATTTAGGGCCTTTTGTTTTTACGATATGATGCTTAGCAATGCTTAGTTGTCGGTAGTATTGGGCGATCATCGACTTAGTCGGTGATCTTAATCACACTAAGGCTATTATTATTCCATTATGTCCAACCCTTGTGTTTTACCAATTTACAAATCAAAAACTCAAAACAAAACTATATCTTGACTTGGGCACAATGGTATGTTGGTGTGATCTGTTGGGTGTGTTTGGAATGGTGCCTAAGTCCCCAAGGACCGAGTTACTTGTGTCACTAAGCCAAACGCTTATTGCGTGCTAACCACACGAGGGGGGATATGGGACCTCTCTTGGCTAAGTACTTTGGGAGGTGCTAATTATGAGCTGGTCGGTGGGTGTGTGCGTGTGTGTGTTTGTGGTGTGCGAGGGGAGCATTAGCTGTCCGGTTAGGCTGTCTAATGTATCCTTCTCCCATGGGTTGCGGCTCTTAATTAGCATCGTCCAATGGAAAGCGTCTTGTAGACTTAGCCGTGCCTGCATACCAAAGGAAGTATGCTAACCGTGGCTGGTGGAAAGGCGGTCTATCGTGTGGGTACATTGGTACACCCCTGCAGGGTTAAAACTATTCGAATAGCCTCGTCCTAGGTTATGGACATGCTTGGTAAGGTCGTGCAAGAACTAGACTACAACCTTTTTTTTAAAAAAAAAAAACTTAAACTTGACATGGGTGGTATGAAGGGGTACTTCATGCTATTGTTGTGGTGACTATGGGTTAGTCACTTCTAGGTTGGTGTTGTCATCTATCTATGGTTATAATTGTCCCTCCTTTATTTGAACAATAAAAGTTAATTGCAAACTTGCTTTGAATCTATTACCTTATTGCAAATGAAAACTTGCTTTATGCTGAAAATAAGTCCAGAGCCTCATCCACTTAAATAAAGATTGCATGTAGTTAATTATAGTTCTGTTATCTCACACGTCACTCTTGCAGTACAAAACAATTTTTGTACTCATCTGCTTTGCTTAATATTAATTGTTGCAGAGGAAGAAGGTGAGCCCCAAGGGCCTCACTTTTGTGAGCTGTGTTGCGGCGCTGTTTGGGACGATTAGCTTGGCGGTCCGGTTGGTTGCCTTGTGGGTAAAGGCACACCGATTGGCTTTTGTTTATCGCCATCTTATGGCCAGTTTCCTTCCGCTGTTTAAATTAGTTACTTATGTGTTATTTGGCTGGTCGGCCTCTCTTTTGTAATAACTCTCTTTATATTATCTATGTCTTTCAGTTGTTGCTTTTGCTTCGGCTCTATGTGTATGAATGGAATTGATGCATGATTTTGTAACGGGGTGTGTATACTGCAAGTCTGGGAAGTATACATATCTCGAGGCTTGGTTTCTTTGATTTGTACTGTTAGGACCAAGTGGATGGTTAAACAGTACAAGCCGAATAAACCGGGGTCCTCACATGGGTACACCAAACCGTGTAATCACGCTTTTTATTAGGAACCTCTTGGCGGCTTCAGTTGTAGTTTTTACAACCAGCTTGGCTTCGATCCATTTAGTGAACGTGTCAATCATAACGAACAGGAACTCAAAGCCCCCGGGTGCTCTTGGGAAAGGTCCCAGAATGTCCAGTCCCCAGGTTGCAAAAGGCCAAGAAAGAGGAATTGTTTGCAAAGCTTGAGACGGCTGATGTACTTGTCGACTATGAAACTGACATTGTATGCACTTCGTCACGAGCTCTTTTGCATCATGAAGGGCAGTTGGCCAGTAGTATCCTTGCCTAAAGGCTTTACCAACCAAAGTTCAGAGGAATGATGTGCTCCACGACTCCTCCATGAATTTCGGCTAGCAATTTAATGCCATCCGAGTGAGATATGCATCTCATCAACACTCCGTGAGATCCTCGCTTATACAAGGTACGTTCAATGAGAGTGTATGATTTGGCTTTTCGTGCAATGCGATCAGCCTCTACATCATCTTCTGGAATTAGGTCATGCTGAAGATAATTGTAGATCGATGTCATCCAATCTCTACCGTGGTCGTGAAGGCGCCAACCATCATCGACCTGTGGAGCATCCATGTTCGCAGAATCGAGGTGTGCAACCTCCTTGCTAACATCTATGTTCTCGGAAGGCTCGACTACCGAGGGTGAATCGAGTTTCTCGAGAAAAACTCCGGGCGGGACGGATGTCCGTGTGGAAGCCATCCGCCAATCGGTGCGCGAAAGTTTTCCTTTCTAGGAATGTGTTGGATCTGGAAACCGAAGAAATGCTTTTCGAGTTTCCGTACTTCCGCCAGATATGATGACATCTTGGTACTAGAGCATTGATACTCTTTCCCTACTTGATTCGCTACTAGTTGAGAATCGCCTTTCACTAGCAATCTGCGAATCCCAAGCGAACGAGTTGCAAGTCCGCCAAGAAACCTTCATATTCTGCCACATTGTTAGTAGCAGGAAAGTTAAACTGAATGGCGTACTTTATTTGTTCACCAGTCGGGGAAATCAAGACGACCCCAACCCCCGAGCCATGCAACATCAAGGAACCATCGAAGTACATTGTTCACTCGTCGTGGTGCTCGTACTCGGGCCCTTGGGTGGGTTCAGGGTTTGTCAATTCGGCAATGAATTCTGCTATTGCCTGGGACTTGATTGCTGTTCGTGGGACAAAATGGAGATCGAACGCCCCAAGCTCAACCGCCCATTTTGATATTCGTCCTGATGACTCCTGCTTCCCGTGACTTGACCAAGGGATATCCAGAGAGTACGACCACTTTGTGGGCCTGAAAATAATGCCTTAGTTTCCTTGAAGCCATAAGGAGACCATAGAGCAATTTTTGTACCTGCGGATACCTTTCTTTTGGTCCATGTAAGACTTCACTTACGTAATATATTGGTCATTGAACATTGTCTCGTTCTATGACTAGTACACCACTAACCGTTTGTGGCGTTGCAGCCACGTAAATTAGTAATGTTTCTCCCAATCTTGGAGAAACTAAGATTGGGGGACTCGTAAGGTACCGTTTTAATTCTTCAAAGGCGCTGCTTGCTTATTTAGTCCATTCGAAACTCCCATGTTTCCGGAGAAGCTTAAAGAAAGGTAGTCCTTTTTCGCCTAACCGTGCTATGAAACGACTTAACGCTGCCATACAACCGGTTAACTTCTGGACTTCCTTCTTTGTGGTTGGATCGTGCATCTGATCGATGGTGGCGATTTTCGTTGGATTTGCTTCAATGCCTCTAGCTGAAACTAGGAACCCAAGAAGCTTTCCCGACGAAACTCCGAACACACATTTCTCTGGATTTAACTTAAGGTTATGACGCCTTAAGTTATTGAAAGTCTCTTGCGTGTCTAGAATATGATCCCCGCCGTTGACGCTTTTAACGACTGGATCATCAACGTAGGCTTCAAGATTCCGACCCACCTGAGGGCTAAAGGTCTTTTGCATCAACCTTTGGAATGTTGTACTAGCATTCTTGAGACCAAATGACATTTTTACATAACAAGATGTACCATATGGGGTGATAAAGGAAGTTTTCTTCATCTTGTTTACTCATATTGATCCGTGGTACCTGAATAAGCATCCAAAAACTTAACAACTCACACCCGTAGTAGAGTCTACAAGTTGATCAATGCGAGGAAGGGAAAGTCATCGTTCGGACAAGCTTTATTAAGATCTCAGTAAAGTCAATACACATTCGCCATTTCCGCTGGCTTTTCTAACCATTACAGATTGGCGAGCCACTCGGTGGTCGACCTCACGAATGAACCCACCTTTGAGAAGCTTGTTGATCTCCGATCGATTGCTTCTTTTCGATCAAAGCGAACGCCGTAGCTTCGCTGACCGGTTTTTTGTTAGGTCAGAGCTAGCCTATGCTCGATCACCTCCACAGGGACTCGGGCATGTCGGACGCCGCCATGCGAATACGTCCCGATTAGCTCGGAGGAAGGAGACGAGCGACTCTTCCTATTTAGGGTCGAGTCCGTCCCGACCAAGATCTTGGCACCCTCGAGAAGCGCTTCCATCGAGTTGTACCTTTTTCAACCGGTGGAAGGTTTTGGTGTCATCTTCGCCTTGAACTTTTGACCGCATGTTAACGGTGTTAGTTCCACGGTCGGAAGTTCATCGACCACTCTAAACACTTCCGATCGCATGCGTAGGCTATCTTACGATCACCTCGGACCGTGATTACACCTTTCGGTCCGACATTTTCAAACTCGATAACCATAATGCGTGGCTATCGTGAACTTTGCTAAAGCCGACGACCAAGAATTGCATTGTATGCGCCTCAAGTTCACCACATCGAATGAAACTTTTACGCTCGGAAGATGTCGGGTTTTCCGAACGTAACTAGTAGGGACAAGTGCCCTATTGGTTTAGCAGTAGACCCAGGCACTATGCCGTGAAAGGCATATTTCACCGGTTTTACCTTGGATTTGGGAATCGCATATCTTCTAAAGCACTTGCAAATAGAATATTCAAAGAACTACCCCATCTATCAAAACCCGATTAACCTTGCGATTATTAATAGTAGGCTCAACGACAATTGGAAACCTACAGGTCGAGTTGAAGGAATAGGCGCCTTCTTTCTTTGAAGGAGATTATTGTCTCCGACCACCTTGAAGGTTTAACGGCGATCGAAGGTTCGGTAAGGTTGACCTCTCGCTCCATAGCTTTCAGGTGACGTCTGGACTCGTACGAAGAAGACCCGCCGAAGATCACATCAACGGTGTGCTGAGGTTCTTGGTACTCCATCTCTTCGTCACCATCTTTGTCCTTCTTGGAGCTTGTTTCCCCGAGCTCTTGAATCGACGGGAGTGGTCCTTTACCTGCATAATAATCTTCCAGCTTCTTTTGCCAAGCGCGACAATTGCGCAAATTGTGTCCTGCTTGCTGATGAAGAGGACACCATTTTTTGTTTTTCTTGTAACCTTTAGTCGGAGCTTTGGCCTTACCACGACTAGTATAATCTTTTCTTCCTTTTGTAGATTTTTCAGGAACAGTCAGAATCTCTTTGTCGTTGGCTCTGCCATGTTTCTTTTTCTTGAGAGTCTTCTTTAGTTTCTTTTCCGCCCTATCTAAGCCAGGTTGGGGGATCTTATCCTTTCGATCAACAGCTTCGTTCCACTCGACCGCTTCACTGGCCGTAGCGTACTTGTCGGCCATGTCGAAGAGCTCGATGGTTGTTCGTGGAGGATGTATAGCTAAATCCTCCATAAACCTTCGATTTCTTAATCCCGCTTTGAAGGCTTGGATAACGGAAGATTCTGCGACCTCTGGTATTGAGTTACGGACTTGGCTAAATCTTTTAATATACTGCCGGAGAGTCTCGTTTGATTTTTGCCGTATCCTATGGAGATCGTCTTCCTTTCCAGGGCGATCATACGTACCCTGAAAATTTGCAATTAAAAGGTCGCAGAGTTGCTCCCAAGTATACACGGATCCGATCGGAAGGTTAAGCAACCAAGATCGGTGATCCTTCTAATCTCAGAGGAAGATAATTCGCCATTACATTTTCATCACCACCTGCAGCTCTGATAGCGGTGGTGTATATCTGGAGAAATTCTAAGGGATTTTGGGTCCCATTGAATTTATCCATATTGGCCGGTCGGAACCTATTTGGCCAACGTACAGCCTGGAGCCCTGCTGAGAAAGCTCGACAGCCTGTGATAGTTTCGTGGTGCCTTCTTTGAAAAGGCGCTGGATTGTAATCGGTTGGAGATCGATTTCTAGGAACAGATTGTCGATGCTCCAATGTCCCGATCCGGTCGTGGACGTTAGTAAAACACCTTCGACCGCTTGCCTGGCTCAGATGATGCCGGAGATCACCAGGTCCAAGCGATGGTTCGTCTCGACGAAGTGATGGCGAGGATTCTTGAAATAATCTCCTCCCCTCGTGACTGGTTGGTCGGAATCGTCGAGGTGGTCGCAGTGTCAATTGATCCCCAACGCGACCATGTAGGCTTCTGCTTTGGGAAGAATGTTGTGATGAAGTCATGGTCTGACTTTGCGGGTGCCTTCGTTCCCGATAAGCTTCTGTGCGCTGCATTGTCTGTTGGACAATCTCCGATACTTGACCTGCGAGTTGGGCAAAACACGAGTCTCTGCCGGGGCGGGTCGAAAGTATTTAAAATATCCCGACTCGCCGCAGTTTTGTATAGTTACCAAGGTCTCGAGGATTTCTTCCGTAAGAAGGTGTTTGATGGCTTACATCCTCCGACCTTCTGGTGGATCTTGCCCGGTCCCTCACATTGGTTTGGGAAGGATCAAGCGTATTAACTGGTGAACATCTACCAGTTCTGTCACCTCCGGCATTTGGTGCTTGACCACCCGTACCATCTCCATTAGGACGTGGTGGCGAGGCAATGTGTGGAGGACCGTACACGGATCGCATTGACCTCGTGCTTCCAGCAGCGGTCCTCTGATGAGATTCCATCGTAATCAACGGAGAGCCTCTCAGAGCTTCTGCGAGAAGCTTCCACGACGGAGAGCAGTTGGTGATCAGCACCTCCTGAGGTTTTTGGAAGGACCTCAGCTGATTCGGCGAATCGCTGATCGAATGATGAGCTTTATCATCCCCACTTGGTTTACGACCAATGGAGGTTTCATTGACACCTTCACTAAGTGTCGGTTGGCTCCTGGAATTACTAGAAGCCGCTGGTGAGTACCTATCAACCATGATCGCATCAAAGGTATGTTGAACTTCGGGTTGCGGTGTTGAATTTTCGTCACCTTTCTTGCCGATCCAAAGGGCCGGGCTTACTGAGGATTTGGGGTGTTCCGAACTGGTCAGAAACACTTCCTCTGAGACCGCCACTGATCGTAGCGGTGTGTCTTCATCCATCCGGTTGTCTCGCGATTTACGCCTGGCGAGCCGGCAGAGGAGGATGATGAAGAGATTCCGTTTTCCTCCATGGCGCGCATACATGCATCCATGTCGAGGTCGGCATAGTCCTCCAAGTCGAACCAATTTTCTTCATCCCAACTTCCCGCCATAACCGCATCAGCGATCACAGACGGGGAATGGACAAAGATTTGATGAGCAGAGAAAAATCTTCTGAGATTCCACGCTGCGATCCCCACGGACGGCGCCAGCTGTCGATGATCAAGACGTCGATCTTACGAAAATAGAAAGGAGAAAATGACGTGGGAAATCTCAGGGAATAATGGGACTGCTCTTTTATTAATATGAACTGGAATTTACAAGGTATATCCTAAGGACTCTACTTGCCCTCTTGCTAACTCAGAACTATTACACGAATCTATGGCTTGTGCTTTTTGTCTTCCTTCTTCTGTTGCCTTTTTTCCTCTTCCTTGATCCGCCCACGTTCCATCTTTAAATAGCCCTCGAAGAGGTGGCAGTTACTTCCAGAGAAGGCGTCTGATGCGGCGTTGCGTGCAGTCGAGTCAAGTGACGGTTGATACGTAACCAACCGTTTGGCGGTTATATGTCTATGAAACATATAACCGCACGGAGGTTGTTCATCGTGTGTCTTGGATAAGATACGTCGTATGGAATATGCACGTGTTCCATTCATCATACGGAGAGAATATACCTTGGAATCGCCTACCTTATACGAGCGGCTTCTCTGGTGGAAGCTTGGCTTGGGCCTTCGTCCGACCAGGGTACCCATTATGTAACCTCTGGAATCTCTACGACCAGTGTGGTCGTGCACCTCAAAGGTTACGACCATGAAGACGTATGGTCTTTTATATATTAAAGATAATATATAGAGGTTTTAATCCTCGTCAATTATCTCACCCCATCGAAAGTGGAAGGTGTGCGTCTCGGGCCTCCACCTGTCGACAAGTGCCAATAGTAGACTATCGTCCAGGGCGAAGTGAAGTCCGACGGAGAGCAGCCTAGCAAAGGGCAACAAGCCCATGTCCCAAAGGATTGGAACGTAGCGAGCGTCCAACTGCCAGTAATACCTCCCGGGCTAAAGCACCTAGGGTTGAGGGCCATCCGCATCCCCGGCGATCCACGACTTGCACCGATGATTCTCGTCGTAGAAAGTTCCAGAAGCTCCAGTAGAGGCATAGCTTGTAAAAGATGGAAGAGATAGATTATTAGTGAAAAGATTGATAATGACGATAAATTACTAGAAATTAAAATTACGACTAAATACAGACAACAAATTAATGTACACTAATTAACTACGATCAAATTAATTACGACTAATAAAGCAGGACTAAATTAGTTGTGAGTAAATTAATTACCACAAATAAACCTATATTACATAATAACAACTACATTATCCACGACTAAATTAATTACGATGAACTAAATAGCACTAAAATAATTACAACTAATTTATTACCATAGAATAATAACAAAAAAATAATTACGGCTTACTAAGGCCAATAAATTAATTATGACTAATTAATGATGTCTAATTAATTACATTTGATAAAATATGACTACATTAATTGCAACTAATTAATGATCGCTAATTAATTAAGACTTAATTTCAACTAATTATTTACGACTAATTAATTGAGTAACAATAACTAATTATGAATAATTAATTGGTAACTAATTAACTATGCCTAAATAATTACAACTATTTAATTATGTAAGATTAATTTGACTACAACTAATAAACTCACAAATTTTATTATGATAATTTGAAAACGACTAACTTAAGTATGCCTAAATAAGTACAACTAATTAACTACAAATATTTACTACGACTAATTTACTAACCACACAATTAATAAAGAATTACGTACGAGGAAAAATTAGTTGCTAATATGGCTACTAATGACGGCTGTAAACAATGCTTAATCGTCTACGAAAATGAAATCGACGGAATGAACGAGAATGAGAGCGAGCGAGTGAGAATGAGAAACGAAACCGTCATCGCCTCGGAATTTATAGCCGATGCGGGAGGAATCGGATTCCCTCCCGCGCGCGACGCTTGCATGCATGTATCTGCATGCAAAGACATGGATGCGACGGGGAATAAAGGGTAAAGATGAGGGATGGTGATGGGGAAATGATGGATGGGAGATGGTGGGTGAGGTCGGGCAAGGAGGAATGTGTGTGGGGATGACACGTTGCTAGTCCGGGCGGTGGCCGTGCGGAAGAGGCCATGTCCGAGCGAGCACCGTGCGGAGGAGGCGCGTCCAGGCGGTGGCCGTGCGGACGTGCAGTGTCCGGGTGGTGGTCGTATGGACGCCATGTTGTCCGGGCGATGGGAGTGCGGACGAGACACATGTCGGGTGAAGAATGCAACCGGGCGAGGGGCGCACGGATTTTGGCGCGTCCGCGCGCGCACCGCACAGACAAAGCCATATTTGCACATGTGGCGGCGTGAGGCTCGTCCGGGCTGCCATATTTGCAAAAACCGCACGAGAAGAGCCACATTTGCAAATACGTCGTGGAATAGTACCATTTTGGCCAAAATCTCGGTATACAAAAGGTTGAGTGAGATCTGCTATAGTGGTGGGACTGCACAATCCTTTGACTGTTGGATATGCGATCGACAACCAAAATTAATGCCTTGATAAAAAAAATGTCCTGTTTTGCCACATTGTTGGATCCTAGCTGCCCGTTTTCTATCCTAGCTACAGTTGGTGTGCAGTTACTAAGAATTGTAACACATCGAACTAAATACACCTCGTAGTAGTATATATGCAATCTTTTCTCCTTATTCTTCTTGGACTCAAAAGTAAGATGTCATTCACCATTTAAGTATTTTCCATGCTTGGCATCAAATCGAATGTGATGTGTATCCACGTATGTGATGTGTGGAATGCAAGAATTTGGAACCAAAAAATGCAACAACTAGGGCAACACCGAAGCGGCAATTATTCCCTCCAATACGGCAATACCCGATTCAATATATTGTACATAAAGACAAAGTATGCTTAAGAAAATATATGAAGTGAGTTTTTTTTCTATTTCCAGGAATCATTTTTTCTTAGAATACATTCTTAAATTGTTTTCTAATGGCGAAATTTTTATGATCCTCTTATGAGTTTTGTTCATGTCAATTTTTTTTACCATATGGAATCTAAGAAGTGAAAAAAATGTTTTGTTCGGATGCTCGGCTAATTCGCAATCAAAATTATGCTTCTTGTGACTTGTGATGAAACACTAGGGTTAATATTGCCGAATCAGTTGCACAAAAGTAGTGATATTCTATGTTATTATGCTCCTTTTTGAGAGGTTATTCTACTTCTTGGTTCTCCAGTATATGCCTAAATAGACATCATAAGTGAGTGTTTCTATCATGAATCTAATGGATAAGTCAAATAACTACATATGACAGGGTAGCTCCAACTAGTTCACCTTTACAAGAAATTAAATTGGATACTTTGGGCCTACGAATCTGTATTAAAACTCATAAGTGAACCACACTGTCGAGACACCGGACAGACAACTCCAAGACCCTCTGTGTATTCTAAACTAGTCCTAAATCAGTAGCTAGCTCACACAGTTTGCAACATAGATGTAATCATAACTATACAACCAGATAAGGATGAAGCAGACAAATTAATATTACTTAGTAGCAAAAGGACCTTATAATCAAATCTTACAGGGTTTTGCCACGCAAGGCTTAACAACAAAAGGGTAACTTGCAGCGGAACTAAAATATCTCGTGGTAGCCATTCGACATGCCCACAGGCAATCGAGTTGAGGACGTGACCTAGTTCGTATAGTCTTCGAAGCACTCCTCTTCATACAACTCTGAGTTCCCTGGTTCTTCTTCAGTGATTGATCAACAAATGGCGTAAAGCCGTGAGTACTTTAAAGTACTCAATAAGTCATAGGAAAATGTATGCAAATAATATTCATGTAAGGCTTGATAAGGATAGCTTTATGGCTATTTTTTAGAGAGCAGTATTGACCGTAAATACAGTAAGTAGATTGAAAAATATAATTTAAAAGATTAATACATAAGTAAATGAGTTCTTTTGAAACAACTAGTGAATACCTTATTCACTACCCAACCATTCCATCCAAACCACTACTCAAACCATCCCAACCATTCCCATAATTTTTAGAGAATATCTACCCCTCGTGTGAAATCACCAGGCATTGTCCATAACCACAGACACAACTATTCAAATAGTTTTGCTGTAACATCCCAAAAATTTGGTCTGTTTTTAAAGTTTTAAAAGAAAAATAACCATTTGGATTTTTCTGCTAAAGTTAAAGCTTAATATGAATTTTCAGAGTTCAAAAACAATTTAATATGAATAATATCAACATCAACTATATTAAAAATTATTTTATTTGGGTTCTATGTGCCTGGATATATTTTCTAGAATTTTCTAGAATTTTTTCGAGTGCATTTGCTATTTTCTAAGTCTTATTTGCCTTTTTTGTTATTTTCTAAAAAGAAAAAGCTAATAAAAATCTCAGAATTCATTTTGGGCTCAATCCTTAACCTCTTGGCCCATCTCCTTCTCCCTCCGGCCCAGCCCGCTTGGCCTCTTTCTCCGCCGCAGCCTAGCCGAACTCCTCTCCTCCCTTTTGTTTTGCTATCGCTGCCTTGTGGTCCCGCCGCCAGCCACGTGAGCACCTTCTTCCTCCTATCCCCGAGCTGGACTCTAAGTCCATGTCCAGCACGCGCAGTGCCGGCCGTGCTCCTCCCGGACATCCCCATCCGGCGCTATATAAGGAGCCTTGCCCGCGTCAATCCCTTCGCCTCAAGTTCCTCCTCCGAAACCCTAAAAACTTCAGCCCATTCCTGGTTTCGTTTTGTCGGATTTCACCGAAAAGCCAGGCGGCCACCGCAAGCTTCTCCGTCGAAATTCTTGGTCATCCGATCATCTTGAGCTGGGCTTCCACCGTCGACGGGTCCGCAATAGCGTTTTCTACGCCGTGCTTGCACCCTCTCTGCTCGGGGAACCTCCGTTTGCCGTTTTCGTGTTCGTCCGAAAAACGACCGCCGCCCCCTTGACTGGTCTACAACTCTAGTGAGCTCCCCGCCCTTTTTGAGTGCATCATCACGTGCTCCGGGTTAATCTCATCCAATCCCCGCTTTTATTCGGTTTCCTTAGCCACCGATTTGTCATCGCCGGCCGCTTTCTGCATCTCCGGTCATCTTCGAATTTCCACCGCTCCGATGAACATTGATCCGTCCCAGGGAGTTCCCCTGCGTTCCTCAGGTCATGACCGAGCCAGTGCTCACCCTACTTTTGCTCGGGCAACCTTGGTTCATCGAAGTCGTCGCGCCCGAGGACCTCACCGCCGCTCAAGTCGCTGCCGCCGGCGAGCCCTTGCCGCCTTTGCCGCACTGTCACCTCCCCGGGCTTCGCCTCGCTCAGGGGAACCCATTTTTCCACTTCGCCAGAACTACCCCGCCGCCGTTCGCCATCGACGACGAGCTCAAGACCACCGGCCATGTCGTCTCTGCTCCCTCTTCGGTTTTTCTCTCTGCTGATGTGGCCCTCCAAGTCAGCATGCCACCTCATCGTTTTTGTCCATGTGGCAGTCTAGTCAAGCGCCCGTCATCACCGTGTGGCATGCCCAAAATTCCACCCGAGCCTAAACCTAGTCCATGGTGCACCAAGTCTATGACGAGTGGGTCCCACCTATCAGGTTGACTTAGCCCAGTCCGAACAGCCTTGCTGACGTCAGCATGCATCATAATCCGGAATTTCCAGTAGGAAAATAATTCGGATAATTCCAGAAATTCAAATTAGGGTATTTCTTTAGATTTCAATCTTCCAGAGCTCATATCTTTTGCATCCGAACTCCGATTGAGTTCATTCAAATTCCTAAATTTATCTAAATTTGAGATGTATTTATCTGAGATTTTTATTTAATTTTTGGAGTTTGTTTTCTCTCTATTATTTATTTATTTGGTTTATTTGCTTATTTTTGCGAGTAGACGCCGATACTTCGGGAAGCTTTGAGCAAGGAGTAGCATACCAAGATCAAGATCAATCACTGGATTTATTCCAAGGCAAGTCGTGGTCCTTTGATCATATTGAACCCATGATTTCAAAAGTATATTGTTTTATACAATTGCATGCTATATTTATATAAATTGCTTTGGGTATAGTTATTGCCTGTTGTCATTATACCTCCATTGATTATTTGAATGCCATTAATCCTTTGTCACCTTAGCATGGGTAATTTTTAGTTGGACATATTTGTATTGCCAACATGGGTATCGTACATATGCTTAGTTCAGCTTAGTTACGATGGGTTTGTCATCATATGTGTCTTAATGATTAATCTTGACTTAATGATTTATGGAATCGTGGTGGTGAGCCATTCTTGTTAAAATTTGGGAGCCATGACAGGGTATGTCATTGGTTTTGGTTAAACAAAATGGTTTTTGCTTGGGCGAGTGGTTGGTGGATAGTGGGGATGTGGATTGAACATGTTGTGGATTTGTGGTAGTCTCGCTTGAGTAACTTGTCAAGGACTTAATCTTGTGCGCCATTGAACTGAGCCTTAACCGTACAACCACATGTCTGGTATGGGACGGACCTGGCTGATTAATTAGCAATATCTTAATTTCGGTTCTGTCATGTGAAGTGTGAGTCGTGGAAAACGTATTCTCACGGTGGCGCAAGAGGGGGGCCCTGTCTGGTCGGAAAGACATTCAGTGTTGAAACCTTAGCGGGCAGAACCGGGTTAAGAAGGAGCTTTGTAAAAGCCTTGTGATGATCACTTAGTCGCACACCTCGGAAGTGTGTTTAATGGACATTATAAGTTGATCTATCTCTTGTGGGTGAAGCTGTACAACCTCTGCAGAGTGTAAAACTATTCGAATAGCCGTGTCCGCGGTTATGGACGTGCTCGGGGATTTCACATGGGAGATAGAGTTTCTTCAAAAATGAGTCGGAGTTTGGATGAGAAGTTCACTTGATGAATATAATGTTCGTTTGATGAATAGGTCATTCACTTGGTGGTTTGTGTCGATTGCTGAATGGAGAATTCACTTATCTTTGGTTTGGTTGGGAAGGGAATGGGGAAGTTCACTAGTTGTTTCAAAGAAAGTGTTTAATTATTTATTATTGTCTTCAGCTTACGCATTTCAATCTATTTATTGTATTTATCGTAAATGTTGTTTTATGTAAAAGAGCCATACAACTAATCTTTGTTCAAGCCCTCATGAATATTATTTGCATACATTACCCCACGGCTTGCTGAGTACATTCAAAGTACTCATGACTTTATGCCCTCTGTTTGATCAGCAGTAGAGGAAGAATATCAAGCTACCAAAGAGTTCTACCATGAAGGTTTTGCGGATTAGGATGCGTTTCTCCACTCGATTGCCTGTGGGCATGTTGATTGGCCATTTCAAGAGTTTCGTTCCGCTGCAAGAGTTTATTTGTTTCTTTAGCCCTGCGTGGCAAGTTAAGTAAACGTTGACCATAAGGTCCAGTTATTATTATTATTTGTTACTTTGAGATCTTTTTAGTTAAATTAAATAAATAGATGGTATTTCATCACTGTTTTCCTATGTGAGCTAGCTACTGATCTGGGACTAGTTCAGAATACACAGAGGGTTCCTGAGATGTATTTTCGGGTTCCTATGACAGGGTATATGCCTAAATAGACATCATAAGTGAGTGTTTCTATCATGAATCTAATGGATAAGTCAAATAACTACATATGACAGGGTAGCTCCAACTAGTTCACCTTTACAAGAAATTAAATTGGATACTTTGGGCCTATGAATCTGTATTAAAACTCATAAGTGAACCACACTGTCGAGACCCCAGATAGACAACTCCAAGACCCTCTGTGTATTCTAAACTAGTCCTAAATCAGTAGCTAGCTCACACAGTTTGCAATATAGATGTAATCATAACCATACAACCAGATAAAGATGAAACAGACAAATTAATATTACTTAGTAGCAAAAGGACCTTATAATCAAATCTTACAGGGTTTTGCCACGCAGGGCTTAACAACAAAAGGTAACTTGCAGCGGAATCAAAATATCTCGTGGTAGCCATTCGACATGCCCACAGGCAATCGAGTTGAGGACGTGACCTAGTTCGTATAGTCTTCGAAGCACTCCTCTTCATACAACTCTGAGTTCCCTGGTTCTTCTTCAGTGATTGATCAACAAATGGCGTAAAGCCGTGAGTACTTTAAAGTACTCAATAAGTCATAGGAAAATGTATGCAAATAATATTCATGCAAGGCTTGACAAGGATAGCTTTATGGCTATTTTTTAGAGAGCAGTATTGACCGTAAATACAGTAAGTAGATTGAAAAACATAATTTAAAAGATTAATACATAACTAAATGAGTTCTTTTGAAACAACTAGTGAATACCTTATTCACTACCCAACCATTCCATCCAAACCACTACTCAAACCATCCCAACCATTCCCACAATTTTTAGAGAATATCTACCCCTCGTGTGAAATCACCAGGCATTGTCTATAACCGCAGACACGACTATTCGAATAGTTTTGCACTCTGCAGAGGTTGTACAGTTTGACCCACAAGAGATAATCATCTTATAATCTCAGACATGACACGCTTCCGAAGGCGTGCAACTAAGTGATTATCACAAAGCTTTTCCAAAGCTCTATTTTGTCCCGGTTCTGCTCGCTAAGGATTCGCCTCGACCGGTCCCCTCTTGCGCCACATAACAACTAAAATAGAACCGAAACAAAGCATTGCTAATTAGTCGGCTAGGTCCACCCCACCCTTGACATGTGGTTGTACGGTATGGTCCAGATCAATAATGCACAATGTTAAGTCCTTAACTGCTACTCAGGCGAGGCAACCACATCCCTAAAATAATCCCCTTTACTGCACGATCACTCGCTAGAGTATAAATCATTTGTGGTTCACCCCGAACAAAATGGCAACCCTTGCCATGGCTCAATAACTTTTAATAATAGTGGCCCGCCACGATTCCATAATTCATTAAGTCATGTTTATTCATAAGAGCATGTGATCATGAATCCCATCGTATAACTAGAGCATGGCTAAGCCTAAACGATATCCGGGTTGGTATTAAAATATTTCCAACTAAGATTAACCCAACTACGGCTTCCAAGGGTTTATGTCATTCAAGGGTACATGCAAATAGAAATTATTCAAGGAGGCATACGACAATTATGCATTTAACTATTCTCGAAAGCATTTTTATACATCTAGTAATGCATATTTATATCAAACAATATAATTTTATAAAGTGGGACAACATGATCAAAGATCTATGACTTGCCTTCATTGAAGTGTTGCGATGCTTCGGTCGTCAAGTCTAAGAATTCATCCGAAACGCCGGAATCTATTCGTGCGAACAAAGCCAAATAAATAAAATAATTCCAAATAAAATCCAAAAATTACCAAAAATAGCACCAACAGAAAGATAATGAATTTAGATGAGTTTAGAAATTTGAATCACTCAAATCGGAGCTCGAACGGACTCCCGAAAGTTTTGAAAACACATGAAATGAAGAAAATTAGATTTTTGGGATTTTTTGATTATTTTTGCAAAGGGAAATCAGGTTATTGCGTTAGCATGACGTTAGCACGGGTTTTTAATTTCGGCCGATTTATTTTCAAAAAGGAAAATGGACTCGCCACGCCGTGACACGTAGGCCCACGGCCAACGTGCGCCGATCGCGCGCCATCTTGCGCCGCCACATAAGCGATTTAGGTCGCGCGCTCACGGCCCGATGGTCGCCAGCAATTGGTGAGGAGTTGGCTGGCGGCGAGGGTACTGTCGGCTAGAGGAAGTCACGAGGAGCTTGTTGCTCACCTCGCCGGTGGCGAGGCTCGAGGAGACTACCGGCAACAGGGAAGAGAGAAGCGGTGGTGGTGGTTGAAACTGGCGGTGGTGCTCTATAGGGCTCCAGAGGGTGGGAAGGTGCGCATGGGACACCCTAGGCCCTTGCGATACTGAAGGTGAGGACGACGGCGCTGGAGGAGGCTCGACGGCGGTGCAAAAGGCGGCGGCGAGAAGCTCGGCCGATACTGGAAGAACTCGGATTGCGGTCGGAGGAGAGCAAGGGAGAGAGAGGGGAGGAGAGGGGAAAGAGAGAGGGGGCTGTGGGACACCCGATGCTCGCCTTAAAGGGCTCGGGGATGACCAGAGGACGAGATGGTCAGGCACGGCATGGGGGAGGTACGGGGAGGCATGGGGGAAGGAGTGGGTGGTGGTAGCGGGCGCGACGGTCGATGGGGATGGGCGGAGACATGGCGCGGTAGGTGAGGCCGACGCAAAACGTGGCGCATGTGTTGACGCCGTGTGCACTCGGCACGGGCTCCCTGTACCGCATGAGGAAGAAGATGACTAGGAGGGCAAGGGCGGCTGACAGGTGGGGCCCACTTAGCAGAGAGCGAGGGGGGCGGAGACGTTTGGACCGTCCGAAGAAACAGTGGGGCCTACCTGGCAGTGGCACAGGTGTGGTTCGGACCGGGCGAAATAGACACTAGAGCGGGCTGGCGGAGTTGGGCCGCGCGGGGAGAGAGGAAGTGGGCCGAAGGAGAAAAGCAGCCCAAAGTGAAAAGGGGAATTAAAATGCATTTTCAATTTTCAGAAAAGGAAACAAGCAAAAGGCTTTTTAGAAAATAGCTAATATAGCCCAAAAATTCTAGAAAAATACACAGAAATTTCTTGAACTATTTGAGACTTAATAAAAATATTTTCAACTTGACTTTAGCATTTAATTTTGCAAATAAAATAGATTTTAATTTTGGGACAAAAGGAAAACTCTTTTTAAATTCTAGAAAATCCAAGAAATTGCCTAAAATAATATTTTTGACTTTTAAATCCCATAAAATCAAGAAAAAACTCCAATAAATCAAATTTTTAATTAATTGAACTTTGATTTATTCAGTTTAAATCGTTTTTGATTTCTAAAATTTCAAGTTAAGCTTTAGCAACTTAATAAAATCGAATGATTACTTTTAAATTTTGAAAATTTTCAAAAAGGCTTTGAAAATTGAGTTGTTACACACAGACATACATATACAATGTTAAGAAAACACAATCATACATATATAACTCGATCCTGCTAATTCCTATACTCGTAAGTTTGAACACATCAATCTATGTTGTAAAGGAGTCATCAACGTATTGATACGATACAAGTATGCACATTTCATCCTGTCTTCCAAGATAAAAAAAAGAATGTTAATTAAATTCACCTCCCCTTTCTCCTTCCATTAGGTCTTACCGGAAGGTTGTGATCAAGAGGAATGGCCTTGACATTACCTCCTTTTTTTTAGGCATGCATTTTGTTACCTTTCTACCACTTTAAGCCCTTTTGTCGAAGCGGTCATATAGGAGCGTGATGAACCACTTAACCATTATTGGTGCATGTTGGTTGAGGTGCCAAAGGTGTGATCAGGGAGAAATTATTCAAAAGCAATGCAAGCACTTCAATTTTCACCACATAAGATTGGAGGACAATCTACAATTTTGGGCTTGAATTACACCCATGGGTCAAAACGAGTTCGATAGACTCTTCTAACTAAATACAACAGCAGGGTTATTTCTTAAAAAAGAACCAAACTTATGGGTTGGTAATGTGAGACCTCGGTTTATTTAGCTTGTAATACTTAGCCTTCCATTGGCTCTAGCATCACAAACAAAATACACCGTGTCTCGATGAACATGTGCTTCCCAGAAATTGTAGCACACATACATCATACAAAAGCATGCATCAATTCCATACAAGATAATATAACAAGTCTAGCAAAAGACATACATAATAATAAGTTATTACAGAACAGCCAACCGGCCAAATGAAAAGTATTAAGTATCAGTGGAAGCAAAAGGTGCCATAAGATGGCTTAAACCAAAAGACGACTGGTTAGCCACATAACACCACAGGGCAACCGACCGGGCCGCCAAGCTGATCGCCCCACACACTGCCACAGCACAACTCACAAAAGTGAGGCCCTTCGGGCTCACCTTCTTCCTCTGCACACAACAAGCAATGCAGATGAGTACAATAATGTACTCGCAAGACTTACGAGTAACAAGCCTATACATAGCTACATGAAAGCTGTATCAAAGGAAGTTGGTTATATGGTTATTTGGATGCATAAGGAAATTTTCATTTGCAATAATGTAATAGATTGAAAGCAATTTAACAAATCAGTTTTTAAGCATTGAAATAACAGCGAGTAATAATAATTAACAAGTAACCACCCAGAAGTGACTAACCCAATAGCCACTACACATAGCATGAATCCCTGATTCACACCACCAATCAAGTTTTTAATTTAAATGTTGTAGTCTAACTCTTGAAAGACTTCCCCTAGCGTGTTCATAACCTAGGACGAGGCTATTCGAATAGTTTTAAACCCTGCAGGGGTGTACTAATGTACCCACACTTTAGACCGCCTTTAAGCCACATGATTTAGCACACTTCCAAAGGTATGCCGGCACAGCTAAGTCCAACGAGATATTTCCCATATTGTGTATCAACTACGAGCCGCTCGTATGGACCGCAGTCCATACGCTTACATTGTAAAGCCGAAAAGACAACTACCCCACGGGGTAAAGCTTTTCGGACAACTACAATGCTCCCACACATAACCATCTCATTTTACCACAACACAACACACACACGCCCTCCTGCGACTCGTAGCCAACACACGCCAAAGTACTAAGTCAAGAGAGGTCTTATTCCCTCTAGTGTGGTTAGCACGCACAAATTGCCTGGATAACAGGTACTCACAAGATGTTCAGTCCTTAATTGACTCGGACACCATTCCAATCACACCCAAAAGTCACACCATCTTACCATTATGCCCAAGTCCAAATTGTTTTATTTTCAGTTTTAGTTTTTCAATTTAATCATAGCACGAAGCTGAAATATAGAGATCATAATAAGTTTGTGTGATCAAGGTTATCGACAAGTCGATAACCGCCCATTTCTACCGATAGCTAAGCATGGCTAAGCAACAAACTCGTAAACTACTAAGTGACAAGGGTCCATCCAACGAACCCAAAGTCACAGAAGGAATAAACCTAGGCTCAGTAGTAGAGGATAAACATTTTCCTACTGATAATGCATCTACTGGGTTAACTATCGACAATAATTAAAACAACATAGCAATGCGTACATAGAATTTGCAAATAATATATTAGAATTTGAAAATAGTAGGAACAACATGATCAAATGATGCTACATCTGCTTGCCTTGCTGGAGTGCAGGGTCTGATGGCTGTGGCTCAGAATCAATATCAATATTATCTTCGGAACCTAACGCGAAAAGGCGATAAACCAATAAGAACGAAGAACACCATATAGACTTCAATAGCAAAATAGCATCCAAATCTTATGAAATTCACACCACATCAAGGGGATGATTTTAGACAATTTTAGGAACAAGAATCATGCAATTTGGATTTAGTATGCAAAAGTTATAGCTAAAATACACTCTCTTAGCCTATTAAATCAACTAAATTAATTACTGGTACTGTTCATGGTGAAAATTTCTAGAATGATCTAAGGTCTGAAATTTTTATGATAGGTAGGTTATGACCTCCTAATGTCAGCAAAGTTGAGTTTACTAAATTTGAAGTTATAAAGATTTACTTATGATTTTTCTAAGTTGTAAGCCTAGCACATAACATTTTCGAGTAATCAAATCATGATCAACACCTATTTCATTCGAAAGTATATTAACAGAGGAATTTAACAAAATTGATTTTGCACAAATTGGAATTATACAGAAAAAGATATGCATTTTACAAGGTTTAATTCATTTCCTGGAATATTCTTAAAATGGCTGGGATCAAGTTATTAATGTTTGTAAAACTTTCTGTTACCGAACTTATCTGAATGCATTTTAGATTAAACTTTAGTTAAACATGAATTTATCCCAACTGGAATCAACTAAAAAGGAATTAAAGCAATTTAGTTATGCATTTTCTAAGTTTTCCTTGAATTTTAAGAACATTAAATAATGGCAGAAACGAATTAATAATGCTTATAAATTTTTTTGCTGTAAAAACATGTCTAAATGTATTTTTAAATTAAACTATAGTGAAACATGAATTTAATGCAGCTGAAAACATCTGAAAATGATTTTAAACGAATTAGTTATGAGTTTCTAAAGTCTTAATACAATTTTTAGTTGATAAATAAATGCTTACTGAAATAACCAAACTTATCAGAACTAAAAAGACGTGGACGGCTATGGGCCCTTGATCAGAAATCTAACGGCCCCCGCGCGCTGGGAATAGCGCACGCGCGCGATTCCAAAAGGAGCCCACCGTTGGATCTAGATCCAACGGCCGACGTGGATGGAAACATTCGGACAGTGCGAATGCCTCGGCCATCCACTGCCGCAGATCTGGAGATGAGCGGCTCAGAGCGCACTTCCCTTCGGGGAGTCCGAACAGCATACGAATCTCAACTGTTCATCGCGAGATGAATGATACAGAGCGATTAGGAAACCGGAGGGTCCGAAAGTCCTAAAGATCTGGGCCGTTGATCACAAGATCAACGGTCCACGCTTACCAAAGCGTTATGCACTCACCCACGTGAGTTTAAATGCGCCGGGAGGGGTTTAATGAGCGGGTCCACATGTCAGTGGCACAGCGAACCAGAATAAGACATATTAATTATCCCTAATGATTAACAATGATTAGGCCATTAATTGTGTCTTAACGACAACGGCAGAACGGGAGTTTCATCTGGCAAAATCTGAGCGAAAGGAGTGGCTTGCCGCCGGCGGCTCCGGCCACGGCGGCGCAACCCTAAGACTAAAATGGATTCCCAATAGCCTTGCGATCCCGATGGCGGTGACCTTGCCGGCGGCGAAAGTGTAGAACGCCGGCTAGCCGGAAGGTAGCGACGGTGACCAAATCGGCTAAAAGCGAAAATGCACAAAAAGCTCCGCAGCAGTCCAAAGAAGCGTGTGCCAAGCATCTAGGGACTAAATAGAAGCTACCTTAACCGAGAAGGGCTTCAAAGATGGTCGGAGGAGCTTTGACAGAGGAGGAACTCGCCGGAGTTGAAGAAGACGATATGAAAATAACAACCTGAGCAAAATGAACACCACCAGGTGGTCATAATAGCTACATTATAGCCCACAGAAGCTTCATGAGCAAAATAATTGAGAAATGGAGCACTCACCGGAGCTGAGGAAGAAAGGGGATGGTTTCGGCCGAATTTGAACAAACCCCAAATTTGTCAAATCCTGTGAATGAAACCCAAAATTGAGTGAGGGGAAATGATTAGGGTATTAAGGAGTTGAAAAGGGTACAATTTTTTTTGAAGAAGAACCACTGGAGCTTCAAGATCCTCAGATGAGCTCCACGGGTCAACAATGGTGGTTTTGGCGTTTTAGGTGTTTTGAGCTCCACAAGCAAGGAGGAGCTCAGGGAGGTGTAAAAGATTACTAGGAGGGGTTTGGGGAGCCTTATATAGCTTAGAAAACTAGGGTTTGGGCGAAAGGAGCTCCACGAGTGAGCTAAGTCCATGACACAACCATGGGTCAAAAAGAAAGATGATGGAGATGTAGGAGTAGGGCATGCCTCTCGGCCGAAAGCACCTGCAAGCACTTAATGCCGACCTGGGAGACGTTGCCGGAGAGCACGATTTGACCCAAGCCATGCCGCCCCCCTGTTCACGCACGGCTCGAGGTTGAAGATGACCAGAGAAAAGCTGGGGCTCTTGGGAGCCGTTGGATTGAAAATGAACGGTTGAGATCGCCCCACGCTGTTGAGGTTTAAATCAAAAGAGGAGATTGCGAGCCCTTGGATCGGAAATGAACGATCACGATTAAATGTGTCTTCCGGAGGTCCGAACATTCTCAGATAATCTGGACGGTTGGATCAAGATCTAACGGTCCAAAAGGATTAGTGCATTCGCGGGGTCCGAATGTTCACGCGAACATGAGCCGAGCGATTAGGATCCAACGACCAAGATTGAATGCGCGCTATAAAAGGAGGCCCGATGCAGTTAGTTGACTGGACCAAGACAATTGACTCGAGTCCGAGTCTGACTCGAACTCGAGGAACAGTGAAAATCAGGTTTTGGGTTTTAAACTGAGTTGGGACTTTGAGGATTTATTTGAGAAATCAAAACAACTCCAAAAATTCTGAAATTTTTACTAGAGCTTGCTAACTCAGATATTAACCTTGTGTACAATTTTCAGAGGTTTTTGTGCAATGTATCTTTCTCCAAAAATTCTGCAAGGCTCTGTTTTAAGGTTTGACTACCCTCTAAAAATATTCAAACAATTTCTAAAAATTGTGAAATTTTTCAGAGGGGTCACATGCCATCCCAAGAACTTAGGAAAAATATTTTCGAAGGATGATCACAAGATTTGATATGCATGTTTTTGAAAGACAAGGTTTTGGATCAAAGTAACTTGTGACTTTGTATTTCCATAACTTCTTACAACAATTGTTCAAAGCATACAGGGAATACAAGATGTAAGAAAAAGTTTTAATTTCTACTCATTTTCTTACATTTGAAACACAAGTCCAAAATTGGGATGTTACAGGTAAATACAACAAAAGAACTTGTACAAGGGTCTATCAAACTGATCGAAAAAATCACTTTGACTTGTGGGAACATTTGTTGCAATTTTCCCTTCTACTTTTAATTTGCAAGATGTGGTTTTGTACCATTCTTTGTCTTGCGGGTAAAACACATCTTATTGGGTGCGATTATGGTCTTGTTTGGGAAAGCTATAGCTTTTTATGGTCACAATCGGAGAAATTAATAGTACTGCACTCAGACAATGCGGTTTTTGCACTTTTCATCTCATCCAAGAATCAAGATAAGGTTTTGTCCCATGAATCAATTTGTGCACGAACAGGAGTAACTTCAATGCATGACTAAGCCATTTAGGATTTAAGAGGCAAGAGCACTCAATCCAATCCAGTTGTTTGTGGGAATCTAATTGTTGTCACTTAAGTGTGTCTGAGTATAATTTGTATGTAGACACAAGCTTTCAGTTTAGATAAGTTAATGAGACAAATAGAAAGGAAAAAAGGTGCTCTCTTTTTTCATGATATGATAAACAAAAAAGTAATTTGTTTAATTGCTTTGGGTAGACTAGTCTTGATGTGGAGCATGTACAAATGCATATATTCATAGAATATAATTAACCTAGCCGAAACAACCACCCTAACAAGAAAAAGTTAGATAAAGTTACCACAAGCCATCCTAGGGTGTTTGATATATTTCACATATGAAAAATAAATAATTTGTTTCACGAAAGTGCTCGAAGTATCCCAATGGCTATGCATATCAATTTTGCTAACCTAAGTATCAAGGCTTTTATCAAAACTCCAAAGATTGCTCACCCACATAACTACATAAGCACTTAAAGTGGAGTACCACTCACTAACTGCTAACTTGCAATTAGAATGTTGATTTGTTTACGTTAAATTAAAAGGAATGTTGCATATAATTGGACTACAAGAATATTACTTCTTTCCAAGTGAAGATTCCAAGTTAGAAAGCATATACTTTGAGTGGGTTTAAAACAAGTTTAAACCATACATTTCTCTGAACTAAAAAAAGACTCTTGTCTTTATTGGAAGTTTTCTATTGAATTTTTGTTCCACTTTTCCTTGAGGTTCCTTGGTCCCCACTCAATAAAAAAGAATCTTATGAAAACATTAAGTGGCCTCGATTTTAGCCCATAATTGAATACCATAGTTACCTTCCTATTCTTTTTTCCCTTTGTAAAAATATTCTACTTAACATTAAGAATTGTTTATTACCAGTCAAAATTCCTAACCATGCACTTCAATTCCTGAAAATTCACATCAGTGATTTATGGGGCTGTGTGCTTTGAGATTTGTGACGTGTCACACGATGGAGTTGGTCTACATTGATGGAGTTGTGGACCAGATCCTATAGGATTTTTTTCCCGCTTTGGTGTCTCCCTCGGCGACCCACTCAACCACACCGCAGCCACTTGCCGGTGCCACTCCGACACCGACGACCACCTCCAGCCTAGTCTCTTGATGGCTCTCAGCTTCGCTTCTAGCGATGGGACCATGCGGCCAACGCTGCTATGTTTGGAGGGGGTTCCCCTTCACGCATGGCGTCCCTCAGGAGCGGATCGAGTGGCAGGTGAAAATTGTCAATTTGGCTGTGTTGATGAGCTCTCCCAGGACCGTGATTGGAATGCATTAATTTGGGCGGTGCAGGTCTGGGGTGCGTGACCCGGATGCCATTCCAAAAATCACGCATCTCACATTTCTTGTAACGTCCCATTTGTCTTAGTTTTTTTGCCGAATTCCAAAACCTAAAAAGGAACCATTCGATTTGTTAGTTTGCACGAGCTTAACCTGGAACCTTTGAAAAACTAGAGGTTTAACTTGAATTAACTTAATCTCAACTAAAACCTTTTAGCGCTTTGTTCGCTGTTGAAGTTTTTGGAGTTTTGGGGTTGTTAGTTTCCCTTCTCTTTGAGTTTTGCGTGCCCTTTAGCTTAGTTTTTCCTCTTCTGAACCTCCACCTGGACCTGATCCTTTATCCTTTGGACCTCCCCTTTGTACATCTGGACCGTCAGGACCTCCCCTTTGTAGATCTTGACCATCAGAACCTCTCCTTTGTAGATCTTGACCGTCAGGACCCCCCTTTGTAAATCTTGACTGTTAGGACCTCCCTCGTATCCCTTTGCCTTCGAGTTTCTTAGCCTTGGACCTCTTTTCTGGATCTTCTTCTCTAGATCCTTCCCACTTTTGAATCTTATCCGTTGAAACCCCCCTTTGTCTGGACCTCCCTTAAGTCCAAATCTTGTGCGCCTTTTCCCCCTTTAGGATCACCCGATCAAGATCGTGTGGTCCTAGTTCGTTGCGTCTCTCCCTTTATCTTTTGGACCACCTCCTTGCCCTTACCCCCCTCTGGTCTTTTTGCAAAGACCACCCTCTTTCGTCACGACCACCCTATGTGGTCATGACCTCTATTCTTTTCGCAAAGACCACCCTGCTGGAACAGGATCACTTTTGGTCTCTGCGAGGACCTCCTCCCTTGGTCACGACTTTCTCCTATTGCTTTGTTTGTCCCCTTTTCTCCTTTCTACACTCTTTGCAGCAGAAAGTCTCTGAACATTAAATGTGCTGCAGCACATTGAATGTAGTCACATCTGAGGTACTTGTTTTCCTCCTTTTGATGTCCTGCCTTGTCTTATCCATGTACCTTTTTCTCACCTACCCTTGACACGTTGCCCTGAGCCTCAGAGCTCCCTATTGCCTCCCTTACTATTTGTAGCTGGGAGAGCCTTCCCTCACCACCTTTGGCCTCATTCCCTAACTTTCTTGCTTTCGCCTAGACCTCTCCGAGCTTGTTCCTGGAGCTCTTCTTTGAGTTGGACCTCCCCTCTCCGGCCAGGACCTTATGTGTTTCTAGTTTTAAGTTGGTTTTTTCTTAAAGTTCTTCAGTTTCCTTTAAGTTTTTTTGCTCGAGCCCGTCTTGTTTATTTGGTTTTTGTGAACGTGTAGGTCCTGAGTTCGAAGAGGAGTTTGTGGATCCAGCAGCCTCTGCCGAAGCCTTTCCACTGCTCAGCGAAGGCAAGTCACAGACTTTTGATCATCGTTGAACCTAGCATTTCAAAACATATGTTGTTTTGCTCTATTATGCATGGCTATTTGTAAAGTGGTTTTGGGCAGTAGTTTTACCTATTTGACGCTTTACCTCCTTGTTATTGATACTCAACATGTTGTCATGTTTCCTTCGGATACCTTAGAATGGGTGGTCCTGTTGGTACTCCTTAAGGTTACCAATCTGGGTTCATAGATTGCTTAGCCTAGCTTATAACCGTTGGTCTCGAGAACCTTTTCCTTTTCTTTTTAATAATCTTGACTAATGTTCTATGGAACCTGTGGTGTGAGGCCACATTGGTGCACTTGTGGTGTGAGACCACAGTGTTACCTTTTGTAGTGTGATACCACTTTGTTAAAACTTGTGGTAGGACTTGGTGGTCCTTTGGCTTGGGTGAACCCTAAAACTGTTTTGCTCAGGCAAGAAGGTCGGGAGTGAGTAGTGGGTGCTCTAGGGTGGTGCCCTAGTGTCACTTTGGGTTGTGGATAGTCTTGCTTGAACAGCTCTTAAGGACTTTACTTTATGATCCAATGATCCGGGTGTTTTCGTGCAACCACAAGACCACTTTATGGGGTGGTCTGGGCCAAATAATTAGTAAGGAGCTGGCTTGGTTCTGTTGTGGTTGAGCGTGTGATTCGCTGGCGCAAGAGGGTAACGAATTTGACGTGGTGTGATGCCCGTTAGAAGCGAAACCTTAGCGGGCAACTCTGAGCCAGTTTCAATATTTGTAAAGGCCTTGTCGTGCTCTCTAGGATGCTTATCTTCGGAAATGAGCAAGGTTTCGACGGGAACCGCCCCGCTAGAGAGGTCGTGAATTGTGGGTAAAGTTGTTGTAACAGCCCCAAGTTTATAAACAGTAATAAAATGTTTTATGAACAGTAATGAGGTGCTGTTCATAGCATTACTGTTCATTTCTACAATTTGGGCAGTATGTTACAAATTGAAAACCTTCCTTTTTGGCCAAAATCCTAAAGAACCATTTAAAGTCTTAAAGGAATACAAGATAAAACTTGTATTATGACTGGGAAGTGTTTTTATTAAAGCCTAGATAAATTATCTTGACTAAAAATAATTTTTGTTGCATTTTTAGAAATTATATTGACTTAAAGAAAAATAATTGCCTTTAAATGGATACTTTCGGGCTAAAATAAATATTTATGTATTTTACAAAGTGATCATGTGATTTTAAAATTTATCTGGGAAATATATCATCCCAGTAGCCTCCAGCAAAAATTTTATGATTTTACAAATTTATTTGCTATTTTTAAAAGCCCAGTCAAACCTTTTAAGCTTTTGAATGAGTTCTTGTCAACTAAACCGGTTTGAACTCAAGACCTAGTACTGTAGCGACTCGATCCCATGTGATTGAGTCCAACCCAGTGCAACCGGTCCGGCTCTGTCACGTTCGAGCGCGAGCTCAAACCTCATGCGCGATATGAGCTGTTGATTTTCAATCGAATGGGCGAGGTCGCAACGTCACGCGAGCTGTCCACGTGTACGCTTTGATCTCCGCCGTTGGATCTTAATCTAACGATTGAGGTCAGTGTATGCAATCGGACAACTCCGGAGCCCTTCTCGATCTCCACCGTTCATTTCTGATCCAACAGCGCCTCCCTTTTCGTTTTAAACTTAAAGGCGCGCTTTTATCTGAGCCGTCAGATTCAAATCCTACGGCTTTCCTTTTTACCGCGTGCTATTAAGGCCTGCGCTCCTCTGGGCCGTTAGATCTTCATCGTGTAGTCCAGAGCGGTGTATGCATTCGGACGACTCCGGATCCCCTCACGATCTCCGCCGTCCATTCTTGATCTAACCGCGTCGCTCGTTTCATTTTAAAATGAAAGGCGCGCAGCTATCTGAGCCTTTGATTTAAATCCTCTGGCGCTCCTTTTGACCGAAGCGCGATTAAGGCCCAAATTTAGTGGGCCATTGGATTGCAATCGTAGGGTCCAGATTTGTGTATGCAATCGGACCATCCGGTTCATTTCCCCATCTCGACCGTAGAAATCCAATCTAACGGTGCCATGTCATCTCATCTAATCGAGTGACGTGTATTTCTTTTAACTGACTGTTGGATTCCAATCCAACGTCCAGATTTGAAAGTAGATCCCGAGATTCCTTCGGCCTCTGTTTAAATCTCGATCGACCGATCCAGATCGCACGGTTCATGTTAAAGGTTACCGATTAAAACCTTTTAACCTCTCTATTTATCACAGCCGCCCATTTCCAATCGGACGACTGATATTCTTTTGAGCTTTTGAAGACGCGCGCGGCTGAGGATGACAAAGGGACCCACATGTCATATTTTGCCTCCCTTCTTCCTTATCTCTGCGCGCAGCCATTTCTGAGAGCAGAGGAGAGGATTATCCAAAGATTATGCCACAAATTTTTGGATATTTAGCTAAGTAGACACCTCATCAACTCTAGACATTTCCATCTTGCCCTGTAGCTCAACATCCATATATAAACCCTAGCTTTTTGTTGTTACCATTGTTGACCACTGAAGCTCATCCTCCATTGTTGGCCAGTGGAGTTCTTGCTCTTGTCCCTTTTGCTTATCCATTCTAAACCCCGGTTCCACCTTGTAATAAAGATTTGACATCTTTTGTAGGTTGAACCAGAGCTTATTTCTCTGTTGATCAACATCGAGTTTTCAGAAACTTTGGTGTCTTTCTTCTACTGGTAAGATAAAACCCTAGTTTTCGATATCTTGAGCATCTTAAGGACCTTAGAAGCTTCTGGGAATCATTCTTTTGAGCATCAGTAGCTTCCACTTGTTTCAAACTGAAAAGTTGTTATTATAACTTTTCTGTTTTCCATATCTTTTTCAAGACCTAGGGTTTCTTTTGTTGACTTGTTATCCTAGTTAGGTCCAAACTAAACCTTAGTAGCATAACAAGTTAGTCTCTTGATCTTTATTACTATCTACTTCATTTTGTAGCAGAGGATCATCTGTGTCTCCTGTTGTCGGTTTAACCGACAACTTTTGAATTTTGGCAATTTCTGTGATCTGGCCAAATAGGGTTAATCTAGGGTTTGCTTAGGGTATTATCCACTCTAAAACCTTAGACTAAGTTTCAAATTAACATATTTTACTTAGTCTATTCTTGATTAACCCGAAAGCTGCTCTGTCCTGTTTCTGTTCTTTTCAAAATGTGAAAACTGAAACTTTGAATTAAATTCTAGTTTCTACTCTTTGAAAACAGTAGGTTATAATATGGGTTATTCTCACTATTATGGGTAGTTATGGCTTAAGCATATTGTCAATCATGCATTCCCAGATTGATCATGCATATTTCTTCCATTTTGTGCTTATTGTCGATTTTGGCATTTATTGGATCTTATTGTTTCTTTTAGAATCTGGTTTTGCTGAAGTGGGTGAATTTATTTCAAACATCCCGAGCACAATGTATATACTATTATCAAGGCAAGCTTCCTCTCTGCACCATGTTGATCCCAAATTTTATACAATAGCTTTTACAAATCCAGTGATATCTGTGCATGCTATTTTTTCGGAAAATACAAACTGTGATCTGTTAGTAGTTAGATATGACCTAACATGATGGATTACCTCAATTGTCACCATACACTCAACCTTAGCATAGTACTGTATATTATAACATATATTTTCAGTTTTGGCTTAGACATGCAGTCTAGAGATTTTAGAGTTTGACAAGCATATCTTGTCAAACATGGGGATCACAAATGGACTTTTGTTATTTTGAACTCTTTGTCCAGTTTCTCTAAATCAGAGTTGTATTTTAAATTTAAATTGATCTGGACAAGAGGAAGCTAGTGATGGTGCTTTTGTGCACGAGATTGGGATTTGTGGTGGACTTGTCCGGGTTAATTAAGGACCGAACTCTGACTATTCAATTCAAGTCCCCCACGTACTTCCACATGCAGTGTATGGGCGCTGTTTGGTTAAGTAAAATGTTAAGACTATTGGGTTGGAAACAGGAAAGTAAGAATATGTGTATTGACCTTGTATGGCATAGATGCTTTGGTCTTATGACTGCGTTGTATGCCATGTGAGCTTGTATGTCAGTATCAGATGTTCTTAGAAGGGTGAGGGCGTATATGTGCTCCGTAGCATATATGTACCTTAATGGTGCCGATTGCATCCTAATATGGGTAGTGAGCCCATTCGCATTTAATTGTTTGGATCGGCATTCGACGCAACATGTGTGCCCTTAGCGGATGCTATCGATCGTTGTTTAAGCGGATCGGTTCACACATGGGGTCCAACTCAATAGTGTTAGCTTGTTGAAAAATACCAAATCTTAGTTTCCCGGTCGGCATACCAAAGGAAGTATGTCATCATTCGGAGGCATCCAAGGCAACGGATAGCTAAGTCATGTGGGTAAAGATGTACACCTGCGGTATAAGCAGTTCGAATAGCGTGTCCACGGTCATGGACGATAACTTGAATTGATGTCACTGTATAGAAGTTTTGATTTTCAAAATCTGGTTTCGGTTTTTGGCTATGCATGAGGATTCATGCACCTTATCTTTCACACAATTATGTCATTTACTTACTGTTCTAGCTAAACTTGATTTACTAAATTGCTTTGTCAAAATTTAGTAGGTGTAGGTTAAGAGGTATCGCTTATGCAAATTTGAACCTTTATACCTTCTGTTGCAACCTTATGCATATATAAATTCTACTCCTTTGTGTAGGCTCTAATCAACACTTTCTTTTATTAGTTTGTGTAAGACTTGCTGAGTACCTTCCGTACTCAAGGTACTATCACCTATTGTTGCGGTGAGGATGGTTATCTTTATGAAGTACCGTTAGCGCCGATCGGTGGCGCTAACGAGTAGAGCTACTTCTTTCCTCCACGCAATTGCCTGCGGGTGGATGAGGCCATTGGTGGACTTTAAGTTTTTATTTTGCTTCCGCTGTTGAACATGTTGTAGTGACCAAGTCACTCTATAATGTAGTACTAAAACCGAATGTTGTAAACTTATGTTTAATTATGTCAATGTATGACTTGTATGTATTTGATGCAATGTTGTTAAAGGATATATATGCAATGGTCGTTGATCCTGGGAACCATTATGGTATATATATATCCGGGGATCCTGTTTATTGGAATTGTTACTTGTTAAATTTATGCTTTTAGCATGATCTTTAATAAAGGGACCGTACTGTTCCTTCATTAACAATTGTGCTACAGTATGAATTTAATTAAGTACATTTCCAATAATCCGGGGCGCCCACAGTTGTACACCTCTACAGAGTGTAAAATCTATTCGAATAACCAAGTCCTTGGTCATGGACAGTGCTTGGTGATTTTGCACAAGGGGTAGATCTTTTATAAAACTTGTGTCCCTGGTCGCTTCTACGAGAGGCTATGGCTTTGTCTCGAAGAGACCTTACCGGCTCCAGAGAGGTCGTGGTTGGCTCGTGAAGAGGTCTAGGGGCTCGTCGTTGGACCTTTGGAGTGGTCTTGGACGCTCCGGGGTTGGTGCCTAGAGGAGGCCTTGGAGCTCCTTAGTGGTCCTTGGGTGCTCTGGAGTTGGTGCTCTAGGGTGGTCGTGGGGGTGGTCCTGGATGTGGGTGCGGCCAGGACCCCCACACATGGTTTTGGGAGTGAGTTGGTGCTCACGACCTCCCTTTTAAATCTTTCGTATTTGTGTTTTACTATCTTTAACTTGAGCTTTTAACCTACTTATGCTATTTTCTGTGAAATGTTGCTCTTTGCAAACTAACCCTGCAGCTTCCCTTTTGTCAAGCCCAAGCATGAATATTATTTGCATAATTGTTCCATGTGACTTGCTGAGTACATTCAACGTACTCATGACTTTTGTCCTGCTGTTGCAAGCAGTGGCCAAAGATGACCCAGGTCTTGGTGGCTCAGACCTCTTCGAGGAGGAATTCTTTGATGACCCGAGCTTCTAGGGACATCCTCCACTCGACAGCCTTTGGGTTTGTCGGATGGCCCGCACGTTTTAAGTGTTTTGCTGTAAAGTTTGTTATCGGATTTGGTAGCCCTTGTTGGCAACCGCTGTAAACAATCTTGGCCATAAGGCCCTTGTTTATTTAATTGTTGTTCTTTTCTGGTGCTCCTTTTTGTGGACTGTGTGGTTGTGATTACACCTATGTTGTCTTGTGCAAGTTAGCTTCGGTTCCTAGGAGTTCTGTGCAGATGGTTCAAACTCGACAATCAGCTAGCCAAGATGAGCCAGCAAAACAGTTGCATCCACCACCGCCACCTCCAGCACTAGTGCCAGAACAAGGTCTGGGGCAGTTTATGGCAGCGCAAGCACAGATGATGAGCTCAATGATGCAGAACATGAATCAAATGATGGCTGAGCAAAGTGAGACCACCACAGCCCTGCTTGCTATGACGAGTCAAAGCAGCCAAGCCATTGTTGTGCTACCACCTCCACCTTTTGTGCATCCCTAGTCGAGGTTATCTGAGTTTATGAAGTTGTGCCCGATCACCTTTTCAAGTTCTCCTGAGCCTTTAGATGCTGATGATTGGCTGAGATCCACCGAAAAGAAGCTTGAGATTGCACGTTGTGAGGACCGTGAGAAGGTCCTGTTTGCTTCGCACCAATTAGGAGATGCAGTTGTGGAATGGTGGGACACTTTTTGTGCTTCTCATGTTCATTCCCAGAGGATCACCTGGGCGGAGTTTGCAGCAGCTTTCCACCACTCCCATGTCCCTGATGGGAAGGTTGAAATGAAGAAAAATGAGTTTCGGGACCTCAAACAGGGGAATATGACCGTGAGTGAATATCTCACCAAATTCACTTAGTTGTCCCGTTACGCCAAGGAGGACGTTGCCACTGATGATGCCCGACAAAAGCACTTCAAGCGAGGTCTTCATCCTAGCTTGAAGGTCCAAGTGATTGGCAATGACTATGTTGACTTCCAGCACATGGTGAATAAGGCTCTGCTTATAGAAGAATCTCGTAAAGAGCTCTCTGAGTCTTACAAAAGGAAGATGCCACCCTCAAATTCTCAACAAGGACCTCCTCAGCGGACTTGGACTTTTGTGCAGTACTAGCACCGGCGCCCAGGACCACCCAGCACCTCCAGGACCTCCCACCCTGCTACCCAAGGTCAACGTCGCAACGTCAGCAGCAGCAATCAACCAGCCACGACCTCCCCTGCAACAGGTGTCACTTGTTTTAAGTGCCATCAAGTGGGGCACTTTGCCAACCAGTGCCCACAGAGGGCTGACCAAGTCGTGAAGACCTTCCCCTCAGGACCTCCCCAGTGAGGACATCCCCAGCCTAGGACCTTCCAACCTTTTGGAAGAGGTCGTATGAACCACGTTGCAGTGGAGGAAGCCCAGACCTCCCCTGATGTTGTACTAGGTACGTTCCTAGTAAATTCAGTGCCAGCTGCCGTTGTGTTTGATTCTGGGGCTTCTCATTCATTTATCTCTCGAAGTTTTGCTGCCAAGCACCAATTTGAAGTTGCACCTCTTGAAGTAACCTTGTTGGTCCAATCCCCCGGTTCGGAGTTAAGTACGAACCATGGTTGTCCACAAGTTGAGTTGGTCATAAAAGGAGTAAAATTTCTAGCCAACCTCATCCTGTTGGACACCAAATCCTTAGATGTGATTTTGGTAATGGATTGGCTTGTAGATCATCATGCCATTTTGGATTGTAATGGCCGAAGCATTTCTTTGACCAGTCCCAGTGGAATCACAATGAAGCTTGAGGCCTTCTCAAAAGGGGGTGTTAAAGCTCTAGCTTGCAGTACCCAAGTAGCTTCTTTGGAAGATGTCCCAGTAGTCCAAGACTTCTGTCGGGACCCCGGGTTTACAACCCCAGGACCCTCTGTGCATTCTGAACTAGTCCCAGATCAGCAGCTAGCTTGCACAGTTACAACATCGGTGTAATCCCAACCATACAACAAAATGACGATGAAGCGAACAAATTAATATTACTTAGTAGCAAAAGGGACCTTATGGTCAAGTCTTACAGAGTGTGCCACACAGGGCTTAGCAACAAAATACAACTTGCAGTGGAAACATGACATCTTGAGGTGGACACGCGACATGCCCACAGGCAATCGAGTGGAGGACGCGACCTAGTTCGCAAAGTCTTCGGGATACTCCTCCTCATAATACTCTGAATTCCCTGGTTCTTCTGTGGAGATTAATCACACAGGGCGCAAGCCGTGAGTACTTTGAATGTACTCATCAAGTCATAGGGAACAGTATGCAATTATTATTCATGCTAGGCTTATCAAGGACAGCTTTATGTTTACTTTTTGCAGAAAGCAACATTTAACAGTAAATACGATAAGTAGATTGAAAGCACAATTTGAAAGAGTAATACATAAGTAATTCAGTTCTTTGAAAGAACTAGAGGTCCACCCAACCATTCCATCCGAACCATCATTCCCACCATTTTGAAGAAAACATCTACCCCTTGCGTGAAATCACTGGGCATGTCCATAACCGGGGACACGGCTATTCGAATAGTTTTTATACACTCTGCAGAGGTTGTACAGCTTTACCCACAAGATATAATCATCTTATACTGTCAGGCGTTTCACGCTTCTGAAGGCGTGTGACTAAGAGATTATCACACGGCCGTTACAAAGCTTTGAACTGGCTAAGAGCTGCCCGCTAAGGTTTCTCTTCTAACGAGCTTCGCACCCGCTAGATTCGTGCCCCCTCTTGCGCCAAATAATCAAAGACGCTCCACCGCAATGTAACCTAGCCACTCATTGCTAATTAATAGGCCAGGTCCACCCCATCCTGGACATGTGGTTGCACGATGTGACCCAGATCAATGGTTCAAGGTTAAGTCCTTAGTTGGCTGCTCAGGCGAGACTAATCCACGCCCCGATGTGCGTTACGGCATCCACACTTACCACCATCCACTCGCCCGAGCATAAAACATTTTCAGTTCAACCCGGCCACCCTAGCCTTGGCACAACATCTTTTAATAAAAGTGACCGCGCCACGATTCCATAATTCCTTTAGTCACGTTCATTCATAAGCATGTGATCATGAGTCCAGATGTACAACTAAAGCAGGGCTAAGCATAATACGATACCCGAGTTGGTAATTTATCAATGTCCAACTAAAATAAACCCTCCTATGGTGTCGAAGGGTTCATGTCATTCAAGGATACATGTCGATAGCAATTTATCAAGGAGGCATACATCGATTCGGTAATTATCTATCCTCGAAACAATTTAATATAAAACTAGCGATGCATGAATATAAAACAATATAGTTTTATAAAGATGGGTTCAATATGATCAAAGGTCTATGACTTTCCTTCGATGAAGAGTTGAGGAGCTTCGGTCGTCGGGTCCGAGAAATCTTTCGAAAAGTCGGTTTCTACACGTGTGGAAAGAGCAAAATAAATAAAACCACTCCAAATAAATTCCAAATAAATACGAAATTAGTACTAACAGCAAGAGGGGGATTTTAGATGAATTTAGAAATTTGAATCACTCGAATCGGAGTTCGAACGAAGAAGTTATGGCCTTCCGAAGTTGGAAAACACATAAAATGAAAGATTTGGGGATTTTCTCATTTTCTGGAATTATTTTTGTAAAGGAAAAGGTCAATATGACGTCAGCTAACGTCAGCAGAGGAAATTCGTCCGGAAGAAAAATAAAAGAAAAAGAATCTGACATGTGGGGCCCACTGTCAGTGAGAGGGTGCATGGTGGACAGGGTCTACAAGATTTGGCACTGGGTTTAGAGTGGGGGTGTGCCACGCGGGCTTGACGTGGCTGCCACATCAGCAAAGTGCTGATGTGGCTGCTGACTTGGCGCTGATGTGGGCGGCCACGTCGGCAGCCACGTCGGACCGTAGCGGCGCGCCACGCCCAAGGGTCGCCGGCGTTTGGCCGGGATTTGACCGGCGGCGAGGGCACCAGAGGCTAGAGGGGAGCGAGGCGATCTCATTGCTCACCAACCCGAGGACGCGGCGTCACCGGAAGGCTGTCGGCGACGAGGAGGAAACGGCGGAGGCGGCGGTCGTAGGCGGCGGCGATGTTCCGGTGGCCTCCGAGAGGAGTGGGTGCGCGCACGGGAATGGCGGCGTCCTTGCGAAGCCGGAGGCGGGGTCGGAGGCGGCGGGGGATGCTCGGAGGCGGCGCTAGAGGCGGCGGCAACCTTCGGTGGCCGGCGGCGAAGAACGGCAATTGCGACCGGAGGAGAGCGAGAGAGGGCGGGAGAGAAGAGGGGAAAGAGAGAGGAGGAGGAGGCGAACCCGGGGCGCACTTAAATAGGCCTGGGGGGCCCGGAGGAGGAAGAAGGGTGGAGGTTGCTTGCGGCCGTCAATGGCGGCGGCGGAAAACGGGGAAAAAAAAGAGGGACGGGACGAGACGCGGGGAGGGACGAAGGCCATGAGTGCGGTAGAGCACGCCGCACTCGATGCGCTAGCCAGAGGATGGCGACGGGGCAGGGAGGGACGGAGGCGCCGGTGCGAGTCGCGCGCACGTGCGCACGGCTGTGCGGGGAAGACAGGGGGGTCCGGAGGAGGACGACGAGCGAGGACCGTCTGGTTTTGATCGGATGGTGCGGGTGGAGGGGGGCGTGATTGCGGGAATGTCGTCCGATTGCGATCGGACGGTGCCTGAGAGGGGGGGTGAGTGGAGCAGGCTGGCGTGAGGCGGGCCGAGGAGATTCGGCCCAAAGTCGAAAAGGAATTTTAAATGATTTCCGATTAAAGAAATCCCGAAAAAGCAAAAAGATTTTTAGAAAATAGTTAATAGAGTCTAAAAATTCCAGGAAAATTCACAGAAGTCCCTTGAATTATTTAGAACTTAATAAAAATACTTTTAGCTAAACTTTAGTTTTTCAATTTTGCAAACAAAATAGATTTTGGCTTCAAACAAAAAGGAAAAAGCCAAATTAAAATCCAGAAACTGCAATAAAAGCTCAAAATCCAAATAAAACCCTGGAAACTCCAATAAACTAACTTTTATTTTAATTGAAGTTGGATTATTTCAATTTAAAGGGTTTTTGATTTCTAATTATCAAATTTAAGCTTTTGCAATTTAAACCAAATGGTTACTTTTAAATTTTTTTTTTGAAAATCTCAAAAACTCGCAAATTAGGGATGTTACAAACCTACACCCCTTAAAGGGAATCTCGACCCCGAGATTCAGGCTGACTAGAGAATAGGTGCGGGAACTCGGCCTTCAGGTCCTCTTCACGCTCCCAGGTGGCTTCTTCTTCAGTGTGGTTGCTCCACTGAACTTTGCAGAAACAAAGGATCTTGCTTCTGGTCACACGCTCGGACACTTCTAGAATCTTGACGGGTTGCTCCTTGTAGGTGAGATCTTCTTGCAAATCAACTGCTTCTAGCGGCATCTGCTCTTCTGGCACACGCAGACACTTCTTCAACTGAGACACATGGAAGACGCTATGCACATCTGATAGCTGAGGCGGAAGCTCCAATTGGTAAGCAACTTCTCCTCTTCTGGCTAGGATTGGAAAAGGTCCAATGTACCTTGGTGCAAGCTTCCCGCTTACTCTGAAACAACGCATTCCTTTGAGAGGTGAAACCTTCAGGTACACATGATCTCTAGGGGCGAACGCTAAATCTCGGCGACGGTTATCGGCATAGCTCTTTTGCCTAGTCTGAGCTGTTCTCAGCTTCTCTCTGATTGCTCGAACTTGATCTTCGGCTTCTTTTAGGATATCAGGTCCTAGTACTTGTCCTTCTCCTGTTTCAGTCCAATACAGGGGTGTTCTGCACTTTCTCCCGTAAAGGGCTTCAAACGGGGACATTTGTAGGCTTGATTGATGACTGTTGTTATATGAAAACTCTGCATAAGGTAGCATCTGATCCCAACTGGCTTGGTTCTCGAGAGCGCAGGCTCTTAACATATCTTCTAGGATTTGATTCACTCTTTCTGTCTGCCCATCTGTCTGAGGATGGTAGGCTGTACTGAAATTCAAATTAGTACCCAAAACACCGTGCAGCTTCCGCCAAAATCTTGAGGTGAACTCGGATCCTCGATCCGACACAATCTTCTTTGGCACTCCATGCTGGCATACTATCCTTGTCATGTACAATTCTGCAAGTCTGTCTCCTGAGTAGGTGGTCTTGACTGGGATAAAGCGGGCAACTTTTGTCAGGCGATCTACAATTACCCAAATAGAATCATATCCAGCTCTTGTTCTTGGCAGGTCGGTGATGAAGTCCATGCCAATTTCTTCCCATTTCCATTCAGGGATCCGCAAAGGTTGCAGGAGTCCAGCAGGTCTCTGATGCTCAGCTTTAACCCACTGGCAAACATCACACTGTGCTATGTATTCAGCGATTTCTCGCTTCATACTAGGCCACCAATACATTTCCTTAAGATCTTGATACATTTTGGCATTTCCAGGGTGAATGGAATACAAGGTCTCATGGGCTTCCTTGAGTATCAACTGCTTGAGCTCTTTTTGGTCCGGTACACAGATACGCTTATCGAACCAAATAGTTCCTTTTTCATCTTCTGAAAATGTTAGGGATTTACCCTTCTTCATATTACTTTTGATCTCTTTGATATCTGTATCTTCGATCTGGGCCTCCCTAATCTGACTTTGTAGAGTTGGTTGTACTTCCAATGTAGCCAAATAAACTTCTTCAACCAATTCAAGCTTGAGCTTCTGAAACTCTTCATGTAATGCTGTCTGACTTTCGTTGATCATCAGGGTATTGCAATAGACCTTTCTACTTAAAGCATCTGCTACAACATTAGCTTTGCCGGGGTGGTAATGGATTCCAACGTTGTAATCCTTGATTAGCTCTAACCATCTTCTTTGCCTCATATTGAGATGAGCTTGAGTGAAAATGTACTTCAAGCTCTTATGATCAGTGTAGACTTCACAACGATTACCAATGAGGTAATGACGCCATATTTTCAAGGCATGAACTACGGTAGCCAATTCCAAATCATGAGTGGGGTAATTTACTTCATGAGGCCTCAACTGATGGGAAGCATAAGCTACTACCTTCCTTTCTTGCATTAGAACACATCCGAGACCTTGTCATGCATCATAGAAAATCTCAAAATCCTTTCAGACATCTGGCAAAACCAACACTGGAGCGGTGGTTAAGCGCTTCTTCAATTCTTGAAAACTTTGCTCACATTCTGGCGTCCAAGCGAACTTCTTTTCCTTCTTCAACAACTGAGTGAGGGGTCTTGCTATCTTGGAGAAACCTTCTATAAACCGACGGTAATATCCTGCCATACCAAGGAAACTTCTGATCTGAGGTACTGACTTGGGTGACTCCCAATTGAGCACATCCTCGACCTTACTGGGGTTGACAGCGACTCCTTTTGCAGACATGACATGTCCCAGAAAAGTAACTTCCTTCATCCAAAACTCACACTTGCTGAATTTGGCATAGAGTTGATGATCTCTAAGCCTAGTCAGAATCAAGCAAAGGTGCTCTTCATGCTCTTCTTCACTCTTGGAATATACTAGAATGTCGTCAATGAAGACAATAACGAACTTATCCAAATACTCCATGAATACTTTATTCATCATGTAACACCCCATCTCAGCATTGAGTCTGGAATGCTACTAAAATTAAATTAGTCTAAAACTAAACTAAGACCAATTACAAATTTTTGGCAAAACCTCCTTTGTATAGTCAACAATACCGAGGTTCCAACAATTAATCATGGCACTTATCAATATCTTCATAATCAAGGTTACACAAGCTTGCAAGATGATCGAATAAACAAAATCCAGACTTGCTATTCTCATTATCACAATTAACATAAATACTCAAAACCATCTATGAGTGATTCTCAAACAGTTTACTTAATCTTGATGTGTAATTAAATGGCAAACGCCTTATGGTCGTGAGGTAGTGAGTGCATCCAACATCTACTCCCTCCCATGCATGTCGTTCCTGCCAGTTGTACCTAAAACATATCAAAGCAAGGGTGAGCCCAAAGACTCAGCAAGTATCAACAAGACTATAAACAAGAACACAAGCATAGCAACAATGATCCACAATAACGTTACACTACTCATAGCTTTCATACTCGTGGAATGCGATCAATGCAATGCACCTTTTGAACTTTATCTCTTTTCGCATTTTACCGGTAATGCGGGGTATACATCCGTCGATGTATACCCTTGCTCGTGCCCTCCGCACGGGGACCAAGAGCCTATACACCACATGTATAGGGACCTTTGCCCATCATCTCTATGATGGGGACCTCTTTGTTCATTGCCCACATTCCACGAATGTGGGACCTCAACCCGTCATCTACATGACGGGGACCTCAACATGCATAGTCACCACGTGACCAATCCTCCAATATGATTGCGTGATGCACATGAACAAAACTTTAAACCATCATACATATGGATTCACAACAACGACGTGCATGAATAAACTTATTCATACTTCTAGCATTCCTCATCATTGACATTCTTAGCATTATAGTATCATGAATAGCACATATATTCATAATACTAGCAAACATGAACAATCCTTCATGAATAATAATTAATCATATCTCAAATATTTACCATCCTTAATCATACATGTCACACTATCAACCTTGCATGGTTAGTACGCATCAAAGTACTAGCACCTTCTATCAAACATTCATACATATTCTCTCAATTAGAGTACTTGCATTCTCCAGGATAAAATTGGAACTCATCACAATAACATCAACTTTAACTATAACTAGCATTCATCAAGATAAATGGAAACTCATCACATTAACCTTCATGCATGGCTATTACGAGCAAAACACAAACACTCTCAGCATACAAGCATAAATATGCTATAACCCGAATACTTGCCTCAACCGTGCGAGAACGGTGGACGCGAAGAGGGCGCTGCCCCTGGGATCACGCTCACACCTGAACATAAAGATAACCCCAATCTAAGACCAACATACTGGATCAAAATCATAAATAACAACACAAACGAACTCGCTAATCTCCCAAGCGTTTTCCAATCTTCCAATTTCTAGCGATCGCTTTGGTGATCACTGCGGAGAGTCAACTTCTAAAATACATAACTTTCTGCTCAGGAGTCCAAATGAGGTGTTCTCATACTTTCCGGAAAGGTAATTAAATTACCCAAATAAACTTAGTTGGGGAGCCCTTTTGATTATGCCATCTACAGCCCCTACCAAGCCAAACTACAGAACAACAATTTTCACGTCGGCTTCTCTGGACAGTACACTAAAACCATCATAACTTTTGCTACGAAAGTCCAAATCTTGCGTTCTTTATCTCTATGAAAAGGTATGGAAATTACCTACAATTTTCGTTATATTGAGATGCTCTGATTTCGTCTTTAACTAATAGATTAACTCAGTTTTCTACAGACTGTCAGGATGTTGACAGATTAACCAGACAGCGGCACTAAACAATTCATAACTTTCTAACCGTTAATCGGATTTTGGCGTTCTTGGCGACCACTGAAAGCTAAGAACATTATCTACATAACTCTAGGAGACCAAAACTCCTAATTCGGCCTCTAAAAACACAAAACTGACCGCGCAATAATCTGGACAGAACGCGATCTATTAAACCGACGCAAATCAATCTACCAAACGACATCAACCGCAACTATTACGTATCAAACAACGAAGAACACGCAACGTTACCCTTGTAGAATCGCAGCAAGATGGTGAACTCTCCCCACAAAGTTGATCTCCTCGCCTTTCTTCACTTGATCGGCAGCAGGGAGCACCGACGGCGAAGAAGGGAGGCACCAATGGAGGGGGGAACCACCATGGAGGAGAGGTGTGCTACAGTAACCGTGCTACAGTGCGGCGGCACTGTAGCTACAGTGCATCTAGGGTTTTCACCCTTCCTTTTATTGGTGGCCTACCCCTCATGGGCCTCCTGGGCCAAGGCCCAAGGCCCAAGTTGCCGAAAAACTGCAGAAACCCCCCTTTTTTATGTCTAATTTCTCTTTTGAACGCTTTCTTTCGTAGAATAAATTGGAGTATTACATTAAAACCCCTCTTTCTCCTGTTCAATCGCTTTGCTAGAAGAAATATTCCCCCGATTTTAATTATTCTCTCCCGATTTAATTATTCTCTCCTGATTTAATTTTTGGGGTATTACACATCAAGTTCATAAAGTAAGCAGGGGCATTGGTCAATCCAAAAGACATGACCGTGAACTCATACAGTCCATATCGGGTTGAGAAAGCTGTCTTGGGTATATCCTCTTGGCGGATCTTCAACTGATGGTATCCTGACCTTAAGTCTATCTTAGAGAACACTCCGGCTCCTTTCAACTGATCAAACAAATCATCAATCCTAGGTAGAGGATACTTATTCTTGATAGTGACTTCGTTGAGTGAGCGGTAATCCACACACATCCTTTGGGTACCGTCTTTCTTTGCAACAAAGATGACCGGTGCTCCCCAAGGTGAGGAACTTGGTCGGACAAATCCTTTTTCTTGCATCTCTTCGATTTGCTTCTTCAGCTCGACCAAATCATCAACAGGCAGGCGGTAGGGTCTCTTGGAAATTGTTGCGGTCCCTGGAACTAGATTGATGACAAACTCTAGGTCCCTGTCTGGTGGTATTCCAGGTAATTCATCGGGAAAAACATCTGGAAATTCTCTGACTACCGGTACATCTTCCAAGGATAGGGTCTTGACACTGCAGACAAAAGCTCCATCATGCTTCTTCATGGGGCTTCAAATTTTACTTTAGTCCCACCTGGACTGACTAAGGTGATGCTTCTGCCACCACAATCCAAAACTGCATGGTGCTTAGCAAGCCAATCCATACCCAAAATCACATCTAGGGATTTGGTGTCAATGATTATCAGGCTGGCTAGGAATTCTACCCCTTCTATGATCATCTTAACTTGTGGGCAACCCTGGTTCACGCTTAACTTCGAACCGGGGGATTGAACCAACAAGGCAGTCTTAAGGTTTGAAACCTTCAATTGATGCTTTGCAGCAAAAATCCGCGAAACAAACGAATGCGAAGCTCGAGATCAAAATGAGCGATGCAAGGCATCGAATTTACTAGAACTTACCCAAAGACGACGTCCGGGCTGCTCGGGCTTCCTCCACGGTGATGTGGTTCACACGGCCTTTTCCATAAGACTGAGGGGTCTTAGCTGGTGCAGCTGGAGTCTGAGGTGCTCCACGTCCGGCTCCGGGCAAGGGGGTTCTGGTTGGAGTAGCTCCCAAGTTGAATATGACAGGCGAAGGACCTTGCCTCTATGGGCAGTTAACGGCGTAATGCCCCAGCTGCTGGCAGTTGAAACAAGTGACTCCTACGGCAGGATTGGGATTTCTTGGAGGCTGGTTGTTGATGTTGTTGTTGGGGCTGCGAAATCCTGATGCAGTCGGGCGAGGTGCTGTTGCTGGAGTCTTGAACATGACAGGAGGAGCAAACGGGTAGGGTGTTGCACATTTGCCCTGGCTCTCTATGAATGGCCTTGATGCGCACCATGTTGCATCATCTTCCTTTTATGAGACTCTGCCAGCTCACGGTGAGACTCTTCTATGAGCATAGCCTTGTTCACCAGGTGCTGGAAATCTGCATAGTCATTGCCAATGACTTGAACTTTCAAGTTAGGGTTGAGTCCACGCTTGAAACGCTTCTGACGTGCATCATCTGTGGCGACGTCCTCTTGAGCATATCGTGAGAGTTGAGTGAATTTATTGAGATATTCACTCACGGACATGTTTCCTTGCTTCAGCTCGCGAAATTCATTCTTCTTCATTTCCACCTTTCCATCAGGGATGTGGGAATGGCGGAAAGCTTCCGAAAACTCAGCCCAACCAATGTTCTGGTGGTTCTCATGGGCGGCACAATAGTTCTCCCACCATTCTGCTGCGGTACCTTCAAGTTGGTGTGCTGCATACAGGACTTTCTCACGGTCATCACACCGAGTAATGGCAAGCTTCTTTTCAGTTGAGCGCAGCCAGTCATCTGCATCCAATGGCTCAGAGGAGCTAGAGAATGTAGGTGGATGAGTTCTCATGAATTCTGCCAGCCTTGACTGGGGGAAAGTTGGTGATGGTGGTGGTGTCGCGGCAGTGGCTTGACTGTTCTGGTTCATTATTGCAAGAAGGGTTGCAACGGTCTGGCTCTGCTGAGCCATCATCTGGTTCATATTCTGCATCATTGAGCTCATCAGCTGTGTCTGGGCTGCCATGAACTGATCCAAACCATGATCTGCCATAGCTGCTGGAGGAGGTGGTGGTGGCGGGGTATTGAGATCTACTGGGTCAACCTGGCTTGCAGAGTTGCGGGTCTGAACCATCTGCACAAAACTTCTCAGGTTTAATAGACGAGAGGAAGAAAGCACGATAGATAAGAGGGAAAAGCACAAAAGACGAGGGAGAACAGGGGGGAAGGATAGAGCAACCTAATTGGGGATGTTCGGTTAAACCCGAAGAACAAATAGCGAAAAAGCTATTAAGAAGCAACAAACTCAAAGCTAAGGCCCTATTAAACGATACTACAGCTAGGAGGGTAGCCCTATTAAAACACTTCTAATTTAACTTATTTGGGACAGTCGACCAAAACAAGACTCGATCCTTCAGAGATTACGGAGGTAAGAGAGGTCAATTTAAATTCGAAAATAGAGTTTCCAGAATAGATAAGATATAAAAATCTAAGAAGGAGATGAGAAAAGAATAGAATCAGGTAAGAGAAGAATAATTATTCACATTAATTTGTTGGTTTGATTTAGAAAATAAATTTATTTATTTATTTTTGACTAAACGACCATGCTAGCTATGGTTACGTCCTACAGTCGATATGGCTCTGATACCACCTCTGTCGGGACCCCGGGTTTACAACCCCAGGACCCTCTGTGCATTCTGAACTAGTCCCAGATCAGCAGCTAGCTCGCACAGTTACAACATCGGTGTAATCACAACCATACAACAAAATGACGATGAAGTGAACAAATTAATATTACTTAGTAGCAAAAGGGACCTTATGGTCAAGTCTTACAGAGTGCGCCACACAGGGCTTAGCAACAAAATACAACTTGCAGCGGAAACATGACATCTTGAGGTGGCCACGCGACATGCCCACAGGCAATCGAGTGGAGGACGTGACCTAGTTCGCAAAGTCTTCGGGATACTCCTCCTCATAATACTCTGAATTCCCTGGTTCTTCTGTGGAGATTAATCACACAGGGCGCAAGCCGTGAGTACTTTGAATGTACTCAGCAAGTCATAGGGAACAGTATGCAATTATTATTCATGCTAGGCTTGTCAAGGATAGCTTTATGTTTACTTTTTGCAGAAAGAAACATTTAACAGTAAATACGATAAGTAGATTGAAAGCACAATTTGAAAGAGTAGTACATAAGTAATTCAGTTCTTTGAAACAACTAGAGGTCCACCCAACCATTCCATCCGAACCATCATTCCCACCATTTTGAAGAAAACATCTACCCCTTGCGTGAAATCACCGGGCATGTCCATAACCGGGGACACGGCTATTCGAATAGTTTTATACACTCTGCAGAGGTTGTGCGACTTTACCCACAAGAGATAATCATCTTATCTTCACAGCGTTTCACGCTTCCGAAGGCGTGTGACTAAGAGATTATCACAAGGCCGTTACAAAGCTTTGAACTGGCTAAGAGCTGCCCGCTAAGGTTTCGCTTCTAATGAGCTTCGCACCCGCTAGATTCGTGCCCCCTCTTGCACCAGCGAATCAGCACGCTCCACCGCAACAGAACCTAGCCAGCTCATTGCTAATTAATATGCCAGGTCCACCCCATCCTAGACATGTGGTTGCACGATGTGACCCAGATCAATGGTTCAAGGTCAAGTCCTTAGTTGGCTGCTCAGGCGAGACTAATCCACGCCCCGATGTGCGTTACGGCACCCACACTTACCACCATCCACTCGCCCGAGCATAAAATATTTTCAGTTCAACCCGGCCACCCTAGCCTTGGCACAACATCTTTTAATAAAAGTGACCGCGCCACGATTCCATAATTCCTTTAGTCACGTTCATTCATAAGCATGTGATCATGAGTCCCAACGTACAACTAAAGCAGGGCTAAGCATAATACGATACCCGAGTTGGTAATTTATCAATGTACAACTAAAATAAACCCTCTTATGGTGTCGAAGGGTTCATGTCATTCAAGGATACATGTCGATAGCAATTTATCAAGGAGGCATACATCGATTCGGTAATTATCTATCCCCGAAACAATTTAATATAAAACTAGCGATGCATGAATATAAAACAATATAGTTTTATAAAGATGGGTTCAATATGATCAAAGGTCTATGACTTGCCTTCGATGAAGAGTTGAGGAGCTTCGGTCGTCGGGTTCGAGAAATCTTCCGAAAAGCCGGTTTCTACACGTGCGGAAAGAGCAAAATAAATAAAACCACTCCAAATAAATTCCAAATAAATACCAAATTAGTACTAACAGCAATAGGGGGATTTTAGATGAATTTAGAAATTTGAATCACTCGAATCGGAGTTCGAACGAAGAAGTTATGGCCTTCCGAAGTTGGAAAACACATAAAATGAAAGATTTGGGGATTTTCTCATTTTCTGGAATTATTTTTTTAAAGGAAAAGGTCAATATGACATTAGCTAACGTCAGCAGAGGAAATTCGTCCGGAAGAAAAATAAAAGAAAAAGAATCTGACATGTGGGGCCCACTGTCAGTGAGAGGGTGCATGGTGGACAGGGTCTACAAGATTTGGCACTGGGTTTAGAGTGGGGGGTGTGCCATGCGGACTTGACGTGGCTGCCACATCAGCAAAGTGCTGATGTGGCTGCTGACTTGGCGCTGATGTGGGCGGCCACGTCGGCAGCCACGTCGGACCAGAGCCGGCGGCGCTCACGGCCCGAGGGTCGCCGGCGTTTGGCCGGGATTTGACCGGCGGCGAGGGCACCAGAGGCTAGAGGGGAGCGAGGCGATCTCATTGCTCACCAACCCAAGGACGCGGCGTCACCGGAAGGCTGTCGGCGACGAGGAGGAAATGGCGGAGGCGGCGGTCGTAGGCGGCGGCGATGTTCCGGTGGCCTCCGAGAGGAGTGGGTGCGCGCACGGGAACGGCGGCGTCCTTGCGAAGCCGGAGGCGGGGTCGGAGGCGGCGGGGGATGCTCGAGGCGACGCTGGAGGCGGCGATGACCTTCGGTGGCCGGCGGCGAAGAACGGCAATTGCGACCGGAGGAGAGCGAGAGAGGGCGGGAGAGAAGAGGGGAAAGAGAGAGGAGGAGGAGGCGAACCCGGGGTGCGCTTAAATAGGCCTTGGGGGGCCCGGAGGAGGAAGAAGGGCGGAGGTTGCTTGCGGCCATCAATGGCGGCAGCGGAAAACGGGGAAAAAAAGAGGGACGGGACGAGACGCGGCGAGGGACGAAGGCCATGAGTGCGGTGGAGCACGCCGCACTCGATGCGCTAGCCAGAGGATGGCGACGGGGCAGGGAGGGACGGAGGCGCCGGCGCGAATCGCGCGCACGCGCGCACGGCTGCGCGTGGAAGAAAGGGGGGGTCCGGAGGAGGACGACGAGCGAGGACCGTCTGATTTTGATCGGACGGTGCGGGTGGAGGGGGGCGTGGTTGCGGGAATGCCGTCCTATTTCGAGGGGATCGGACGGATCGGACGGTGCTCGCGAGGGGTGAGTGTCGGGACCCGAGTACGATTACGGAACCCTCGTATATCTTGCACTAGTCGAGATCACGCTAGTGCACACAGGTTAACACAGTAAATATCGATCCACACAAGCGATAAATAAAGTAAGCGATTAGTTTGAATAACAAATAAGGGTTTTGACCTTATGGTCGAGTTTACACTTATTAAGCCACGCAGGGCTAACAGGAAATAAAGCAGCAGCGGAACGGAAAACTCCAGCGTAGATCCCACCAATTCACCACAGCAACCGATCGGGATCCGGACCTTAACGCACGATCGGCCTTGACGAACTCCTCCTCGAAAGCGAGCTTAGACTCCTCCTCTTACAGAGGTTTGGGCGCAAGTTTTACAACAAGCGTGAGTACACAACCGTACTTTCGCAAATCATACCACGTAATGCAATGTATAGATGCGAGCTTATTCTAAAGAAAAGGCTTCCGTGGTTCTTTTGCATAAAAGCAACATTTGCAATTGAATACGAATAATAGATTGAAAACATAATTCAAAACAATTAAACAATAATAATTTGACATTTATTTCCACAAAGACACACAACTAAACAGTTTATTTCACATAGCCATATGATTGAGGTCACACAGCTCCCATTCCCACATTTTATGAAAACTACCCTCGTGTGAAATCCCGAGCATGTCCATGATCATGACGCGCTATTCGAATAGATTAATTAACACTCTGCAGAGGTTGTACACTTTACCCACAAGATACAACTAGTGTAGCAAGCACCAATCGTAACAAAACAGTTCGAAACTTCATCTCAAACATTGACATTCCTGGTGTGCTTACAAACCGCTATACCACTCACATAGAATTGGTATAACACACACCGACGACGGGGAAGGCGAATCGTCCCGCGATGCAACCACCAAGTAGTCACACCTCCACCTGTCACACACCCTAACCTATCCACGAACATTAATGCTGAGAATCCATAACTTACTAAGTTAGGCCCGTCCCATACCAGGCATGTGGTCGTACAGTAAGGCTCAGTTCAATGGCGCACAAAGTTAAGTCCTTAATTGACCAAGGCAAGACTTCCATTTTCTAACTAAGTCACAAAGACCATCATTCCCATCACATAGACCACCATGTCACACAGTCTCCACCACTTGCCTCAGTCTAAATCCTTTACCACCCAATTGGTTTTAGTGCAACACATGCCATCACGAAGTAACAACACATAGCACACAGTTTTACACGAAGTTCCATAGTCACTTAGTCATAATTAATATTTGCAACCTACATGTGATGATGACCCGTGGCATGGCTAAGCAATTGTACTCGCATCTAACCAACCCACGTTGGTGCTATAATATTACCAACTCATAACCAATCTAGGGTGACAAGGAATTATGACATACAAGGCCAAGGTGTGATAACAATTTGGATAATAACTATGCCCAAAGCATTTAAATAAATAATTAAAATAGAATGCAATAATTTAACACAAAGTAATTTGATAACTGGGTTCAAGATGATCAAAGGTATGACTTGCCTTGGAAAAGGTCTATGTACTGGTCTTGATCTTGGAGTGCTCCTTCTTCCACAAAATTTCCCGACGAATCGACGTCTACTCGCAAACGAAACAAAAACAAACAAAACAAATAAATAACAGAGGCAAAACAAACTAAATAAATTAAATAAAAATCTCAGATAAATAGAGCTTGAATTTAGACAAATTTAGAAATTTGAATGGGCTCAATCGGAGTTAGGATGCAAAAGTTATGAGCTTTGGAAGTTTGAAATTACATAAAATGCTGAAAATCAGATTTTATGAATTTATCAATTATTTTCCTAAAGGAAAATCAGATTTAATCTGTGTCGACGTCGTGAGATTTCGGAAAAGAAATAATAAAAAGAAATCTCTGACATGTGGGACCCACATGTCAGAAGCTAGGCTCACGGTGGACTAGGTCCACCGAGCCTCGGGACTCGGGGTCCGTGGACCAAGCCACGCGGCGCCGACGAGGACGCCGACGCGCGCCACGTGGGATGACACGCAGCGCGGGCGATCTTGGGCGGCGTGGGCGGCCACGTCCGGACCCGGCAACGGCGGCTCGAGAACAAAGGTTCCGCGACAGCGGCGTTTCACCGGCGGTGGGTGGTACCGGAGGTAGAGAGTGCGATGGCGATCCCGATGAGGTGCTCACCGGTGGTCGGGGACGGCGTCTGTGGCGGCCGGCAAGCGAGAGCGGCGGAGAGGTACGGGCTCAACGGCGGCGGCGTTGGAGGTTCTCCGGCGGCGGCGGCGGCTCCGAGATGCGGCGGCGGCGATCCCGAGGGTGGCCTCCAACGGCGGCGGGAGGGCTGAACGGCGGCAGCGGCGACGAACTCCGCCGGCCGTGGCCGAAGACGGCGACAGCGCCGGGCGTTGCGGCGCCGGTGGCGGCGCTAGGGTTTTCGGGCGGCGAGGCTCGGGTGCGAGCACGAGGTCCTCGGGGCTTTAAATAGCCGGGGCGTGTCCGCGAAGGACCGCGGCGGCGGCAAATCGAGCGGCGGCGAGTCCGTCTCGAGACGATGGTGGCGTGGCGGTCGGGCCCACTGCTCGGCGTAGTGGCTCGGGCGTGGGCGCGTCGCAAGCGGTGCGATCACGGCGGACTCAAGATCTGATCGTCCATCTGCTATCGGGCGGCGGAAACCGGGCGAGGCGCGCGGAGAGAGAGAGATATATATCCTGACATGCGGGGCCCGCATGTCGATTGAGGCGCGGCGCGCGCGCGGAGTTGGGTTGGGCTGGGTCGGCCGCGAGCGAAGGAAAGCGGGCCGGGGTTAGGGAATAGGAATGGGTTTAGGCCCAAGGAAATATCTGAGATTTTAAATAGTTTTTCTATTTTATAAATTACCAGAAATTCAAATAAGCAATAGAAAATAGCAAATGAACTCAGAAAAATTCTAGAAAAAATCTAGAAAATATATCTAAGCACATAGAACCCAAATAAAATAGTTTTGGTTAATGTTCATGTTGGGATTATTCACATTAAATATTTTTGATTCTAAAGTCCAATATTAAGCTTTTGGAATTAAACTCAAATAAAATTCAAATGGTGAATTTTTCCCTACTAACTATTTAAAAGATTTTTAAGCTCTGAAAATTGGGATGTTACAGTGAGCGGAGCGGGCTGGCGTGAGGCGGGCCGAGGAGATTCGGCCAAAAGCCGAAAAGGAATTTTAAATGATTTTTGATTAAATAAATCCCGAAAAAGCAAAAAGATTTTTAGAAAATAGTTAATAGAGTCTAAAAATTCACAGAAGTCCCTTGAATTATTTAGAACTTAATAAAAATACTTTTAGCTAAACTTTAGTTTTTTAATTGTGCAAACAAAATAGATTTTGGCTTCAAACAAAAAGGAAAAAGCCAAATTAAAATCCAGAAACTGCAATAAAAGCTCAAAATCCAAATAAAACCCTGGAAACTCCAATAAACTAACTTTTATTTTAATTGAAGTTGGATTATTTCAATTTAAAGGGTTTTTTTATTTCTAATTTTCAAATTTAAGCTTTTGCAATTTAAACCAAATGGTTACTTTTAAAACTTTTTTTTTTTGAAAATCTCAAAAACTCGCAAATTAGGGATGTTACAACTTCCCAGATGTGTTTCCAAGTGAACTCCCAGGAATGCCACCAGATAGGGACCTGGAATTTGTCATAAATCTTGTTCTAGGGACCTCCCCCATTTCTAAGAGACCTTATAGGTTGCATGTTGATGATCAAGTAGAGCTGAAACAGCAAATTGAAGACATGTTGAGCAAAGGTTTTATTAGACCTAGCTCCTCACCTTGGGGAGTTTCAGTGATTTTCGTTGCCAAGAAGGACGGCACACAAAGAATGTACGTGGATTATCGTGCTCTAAATGAGGTCACCATAAAAAATAAGTATCCTCTACTAAGGATTGATGATTTGTTTGACCAGTTGAAAGGTGCTGGGGTGTTCTCAAAGATAGACTTAAGATCGGGGTACCATCAACTCAAGATCCGAAAAGAAGACATCCCTAAGGTAGCTTTTTCAACAAGATATGGGTTGTTTGAGTTTACTATCATGTCTTTTGGGTTGACCAATGCCCCTGCCTACTTCATGAACTTGATGAATAGAGTGTTCATGGAGTACCTTGACAAGTTAGTCATCGTGCTTATTGATGACATCCTGGTGTACTCCAAAAGTGAAGAAGAGCATGCAAAGCATCTCAGTTTGGTTCTGGTAAAGCTTAGAGCTCACAAACTTTTTGTCAAGTTTAGCAAGTGTGAGTTTTGGTTGAAATAAGTGGTCTTTTTAGGACATGTCCTGTCTGAAAAAGGAGTCTCTGTTAACCCAGTAAGGTCCAAGACGTGCTCAATTGGGAACCTCCTAAGTCAGTGCCACAAGTGCGAAGCTTTCTTGGCATAGCAGGTTACTACAGAAGGTTCATTGAAGGGTTCTCTTGTATTGCAAGACCTCTTACTCTGCTATTGAAGAAAGAGAAGAAGTTCTCCTGGACTTCTGAGTGTGAGCAAAGTTTTCAAGAGCTCAAGAAACGTTTGACCTCTGCCCTAGTTCTGGTTTTGCCAAATGTCCGAAAGGACTTTGAGGTTTATTGTGATGCTTCCTAACAAGGTCTTGGATGTGTTTTGATGCAAGAAAGAAGAGTGGTAGACTATGCCTCTCGGTAATTGAAACCTCATGAGGCCAACTACTGTCGTGAGGTCTACACTGATCACAAAAGCTTGAAGTATATTTTTACACAAGCTAATTTAAACATGAGACAAAGAAGATGGCTAGAGCTAATCAAGGACTACAATATGGGGATTCATTATCATCTTGGCAAGGCCAATGTAGCTGCAGATGCTCTGAACAGAAAGGTCTACAACAGCACCTTGATGATCAAAGAAAGCCAACCAACTTTGCACAAGGAATTTCAAAAGCTCAGGCTTGATGTCGGGACCCAAAAATACATTTCAGGAACCCTCTGTGTATTCTGAACTAGTCCCAGATCAGTAGCTAGCTCACATAGGGAAACAGTGATGAAATACCATCCATTTATTTAATTTAACTAAAAAGATCTCAAAGTAACAAATAATAATTAATAACTGGACCTTATAGTCAACGTTTACTTAACTTGCCACGCAGGGCTAAAGAAACAAATAACTCTTGCAGCGGAACGAAACTCTTCAAATGGCCAATCAACATGCCCACAGGCAATCGAGTGGAGAAACGCATCCTAATCCACAAAACCTTCATGGTCCTCCTGGGCGAAGAACTCTTGAGCAGCTTGATATTCTTCAACTGAGCAATACAGGGCAAAAGCCATGAGTACTTTGAATGTACTCAGCAAGCCGTGGGGAAATGTATGCAAATAATATTCATGCAGGGCTTGAACAAAGATTAGCTGTAGGGCTCTCTTGCATAAAATAGCATTTACAATAAATACAATAAATAGATTGAAATGCGTAATTGAAAATATTAATAAGTAAATAAACAACTGTTTTGAATGACTAGTGAACTTCCCATTCACTTCCCAACCAAACCGACGATAAGTGAATTCCCCATTCACCAATCGACACAAACCACCAAGTGAATGACCTATTCACCAAACGAACATTATATTCATCAAGTGAACTTCTCATCCACACTCCGACACATTTTTGAAGAAACTCTATCTCCCGTGTGAAATCCCCAGGCACGTCCACAACCGCGGACACGGCTATTCGAATAGTTTTACACTCTGCAGAGGTTGTATAGCATGACCCACAAGAGATAGATCAACTTATAATGTCAGGCATTTCACGCTTTCGTAGGCGTGCGACTAAGTGATCATCACAAGGCTTTTACAAAGCTCCTTCTTAACCCAGTTCTGCCCGCTAAGGTTTCAACACTGAATGTCTTTCCGACCAGACAGGGCCCCCCTTGCACCACCGTGAGAATACGTTTTCCACGACTCACACTTCACATGACAGAACCGAAATGAAGATATTGCTAATTAATCAGCCAGGTCTGTCCCATACCAGACATGTGGTTGTACGGTTAAGGCCCAGTTCAATGGCGCACAAGATTAAGTCCTTGACAAGTTACTCAGGCGAGACTACCACAAACCCACAATATGTTCAATCCACATCCCCACTATCCACCAACCACTCGCCCGAGCGAAAACCATTTTGTTTAACCAACACCCATGACTAACCCCGTCATGGTACACAAATTTTAACAAGAATGGCTCACCACTATAATTCCATAAATCATTAAGTTAAAATTAATTATTAAGACACATGTGATGACAAACCCGTCGTAACTAAGCAAGACTAAGCATATGTACGATACCCATGTTGGCAATATAAGTATGTCCAACTACAATTACCCATGCTAAGGTGACAAAGGTTTCATGGCATTTAATTATTCAATGGAGGCATAATGACAATAGGTAATAACTAATCCCAGAGCAATTTATATAAAGATAGCATGCAGTTGTATAAAACAATATACTTTTGAAATCATAGGTTCAATATTATCAAAGGACCATGACTTGCCTTGGAATAAATCCAGAGATTGATCTTGATCTTGGTATGCTACTCCTTGCTCGAAGCTTCCCGAAGTATCGACGTCTATTCGCAAAACAAGCAAATAAATAAAATAAATAAATAACAGAGAGAAGACAAGATCCAAAAATTAAATAAAAATATCAGATAAATAGATCTCGAATTTAGATAAATTTAGGAATTTGAATGGACTGAATCGGAGTTCGGACGCAAAAGATATGAGCTCTAGAAGATTGAAATCTCATAAAATACTGAAAATCAGAATTTATGGATTTACTGAATTATTTTCCTAAAGGAAAAAGGAGTTATGATGTCAGCGAGGCGGTTCGGACAGGTCAAAAGCTCACCCGATAGGTGGGTCCCACTTGGAAGTGGCTAGGCTCACGGTGGACTTGGTTCATGGGTGTTTGGCTCGGGTGGCTTTTGGGTGTGCCATGTGGCTGATGACCAGGGGATGGTTGGGATGCCACATGGGCCAAGACGCTGAGATGGCGCTGAGGTGGAAGGGGAGTTGGCAAGCCACGTCAGCAAAGGAAGAAAGCTCGGAGAGAGACCGAGGTAGCCATGGCCGGCGACAATGGCGGTGGAGGCGAGGATGAACGAGGGTGAGCTAGCTCTGGGGATGTGGCAAAATGGGGTGCCGGAGAGAAGGCGAAGCTACTAGAGGTGGCAGCTGGACCAGGGCGGCGGCGGTTTGTCGGCGGCAGCGACAATGGCGGCGGTGAAGCTCACGGTCACGGCGACGTTGGTGAAGGAGTGGCGCCCGAAGATATTGGAGGTGAGCGCCACGACGGTGAGAGAGCAAGGGTCACAGAGAGCTCCTCAAGGAGGCCGGAGGAGGACCAGGGCGACGGCGCGACAGTGGTGATCGGAGTTGAAGAAAGCGGCCGGCGGCGACGATTCGGTGGCGAAGAGGACAAAACGAAGGTGGAGATTAGATTAGAATAAGGTTGGGCACACGGTGACGCGGAAGAACAGGCAAGGGCTTGTTGGAGATATGCCCTAGAGGCAATCATATTGATGATGATATTTCATTGTATCCATGATTTAATAAATGTTCCTTGAATATTGCCTTTGTGTTGATTAACAAGTATGTGACTTGTTTGTGAAACTCTTTACTTGTATGGTTATTCTAAAGTTGTCCCTAGTCGGAGTTCATGTGAGGACACACGTGAATGATGGATTAGCACATGTATCGGTTGATGACCATGTTTCACGTGTCATAGACATGGAGATGTCAAACCAATAATGTGGACACATGTTTAGAACATGGGGTTGGACCGACCCAACATGAGACATAGTAATTATTCTTATGGTTCTCTCTACACAATGTGTACGCCTTGTCCTTAGACTCGAGATTGTCGCATGTACTTGAGATGTGAATCGACCTACTTAGGGGCTATCAAACGCTACTCAGTGGCCGGTAGTTATAAAGGTAGCTTTCGGGTTTGTCATGAAGCATCTGCGAGGCATGGTCGGTCGAGATGGGATTTGCCCTCTCTACCCGAGAGATATCTCTGGGCCTCGAGTGATCGGATCCGTAAATGCATGGCCATGCTACTTAAGGTTAAGAGTTAACCTAGTAAGGGATTCGGATCACAGATCGAAAGAGTGGTCGCTTGGAGCTCGACCGAATATCGTGAGGCAAAGGGATTGGCATGTACATAACGTTGTGATGGTTCGTCCGATATGATCTTTACGTATGTTTAGGAGTTGGCACGTCTTGCTAGAGGCCGCTACCAACTATTGACCAAGTATGTGTACTCGCGTCATGTCTAAACATATGTGAACCATAGGTCACATACTTAAGAAATGAAGCCTAATTCGGATTGGATCCGAATTAGATCGGGCATTGAGTCCTAATGGGCCTCTATTTGTAGAAGCCCATTATAAGGACGCCTATAAAGGAGGGTAGGGGCGCGCTGGTTGAGGTTGAGTTTTTCGTGACATCCCCAAACCCGGCCGCCACCCTCCCACGCCCTAGTCACTCGCGCGGATCTAGTAGTCCGGCGTGCGTCGCTTCCTCGCACGTGTGGATACCTTTGAAGGCGCCGCATGCGTGGCGTTGGGACGAACCGCAAGAAAGGAGTCGACGTGGGGCGCCACGACGAGGACGAGGAAGTAGTACGACTACTCGCCCGACGCATCGCATCAACTTGGTACGACTACATCGCCCGACGCCGCTGCATCAACTTCCGCACCTCTGCGTCTAGTGGTAAGACCGTGATCTATAATCTGCAGTGATCTTGGTTTACGGGTAGAATTTTTAATTTGCGCTAGTGTAGCCTACCCGCTTCCCTACGATGGTATCGTGCGCTGTTGTCATGTTATAGGTTCGGGTGATTTGCATATGGCGATATGTAATCGGTATGATCGATGTGATCGATTGTATAGTTCGGTAATGGATTGGTCCGGTTTAGTGATCATGCCGCTAAGGTCGTGAAACAACATACCCTACCGGTTGGATTCGCCATCGGGGTAGATAGTGACACGTAAACCGGTTGCGGCATGCGAAGATCAATATGATTGATCGAATCGAACCTAGATTAATAATCGATGTACCGTGATCATGCTTGCTAAGGTCGTGAAACAACATACCCTACCTGACGGATTCGCCATCGGGTAGACAAGTGACACATAAAACCGGTTGCGACATGCGAAGATCAATATAATTGGTCGAATCGAACGATGAGTCGATTTGTGGTAAATATGATTTGCCGATCAAAATCCTATGTAAAAATTGCATAGATTGGATCTCTGTTTTTTTACGAATACCGCGGGCGCCGCCTTCGAACCCTGAGGGGAAACCCTCGACCCCTATCCGTGATTGCGATTCTATGCATAAACTTGTTTTTGCAGGATGCATGTGACCAGATGGCCTAATGTGTATGTGATGCATGTTTGTAATATTTGCATGACTGCGTGTCGTGATGCGGCAACACGGTGGAGCCATTGTGTTGTCAAAGTATTGTATTAACGGCTGCGTGCCGACTTGTGATGATTCCTAGTATTCATGTATTTTATTACTAGTCATTATGAGTAATAGCTTATAGTAGTACTCGGAGGACACATCACTTGGAGGGATGGCACACATGAACCATGGAGATGGAGATCATCATGGTGGATGATTCTATGGCGATGGAGATCACCATGAGAAAATGGGCCATCTTGAGTCACAACCGTGTGAATGCTATTCCTATTGTTTTACTCCTATGCATGTTTGAATGGTAGAAGTATAGCGATCCCTCACAAAATGTTAAGTTAAACATATGCCCTCCCAATTAAACTTTGCACCATTCCATGTCTTGTAAATTGATGGTGGGTCTATAAAATTAGGGCACCATCAACTTTCCTTGACTAGATGGGTTTTGTATCGGATACTTACATGCATAAGGATTGGTGAACTTAACAAGGTTATCATAAAGGTTATGGGCCTTGGGGCATAAAGGTTGGGCCGGGCATAGAGATGTCACCCAACAACAAGAGTCATATAGAGATATGATTAGCAAGGTGTTGCTTCTTGAATTACCTTGTCTCCTAGCGGTGATGCAAAGCTCACTAGTAGACTCGTTAATCATGCGGATCTTGAATCGCTAAGAATCAACAGAGGATGTTGATTTTAGTGGAGTACATTCTATTAAATTTGTTTAATACGCTTTACTCTATCATGGTTTTATTTGTCTTAGTATTTTGCATTTCCTATTGTAGATCAATGGCATCTAGCAACCACGCACACCCTTTTGCTTTGCGATCGATTCTTGAGAAAGAGAAATTAAATGGAACAAACTATTCGGACTGGGTCCGTAACCTGAGAATTGTTCTCAGGGAAGATAAAAAGGAAAACGTTCTGGACACCCCAATCCCAGAAGAACCTGCTAATAATGCGTCTGCTGCTGTTAAAAATGCCTACAAGAAAGCATGTGATGCCTCTCTTGAGATTAGCTGTCTTATGCTTGCATGCATGGAACCTGACCTTCAAAAGCAGTTTGAGGATCAGGAAGCATATGATATGATCATAGCGCTTAAGGACATGTTCGCATACGGGCCAGACCGAACGGTTCAATGTCTCTAAGGCTTTTACGGAATGCAAGTTAATGTAAGGTGCACCGTAGGGCCACATGTGATCAAAATGGTTGGTTACAGTCAAACTTTGGATAAACTTGGTTTTCCAATTGGCCAAGAGTTGGCAATCGATTTCATTTAGCGTCTCTTCCACCTAGCTATGGGCATTTCATTTGAACTACCATATGCATGGGGCGGATAAGGGCCTTAATGAGCTTTGTGGGATGCTCAAAGCAGCAGAGAGTGACATTAAGAAGTGTGCAGGGGCCTAGCCATGTGATGGTGTGTGAGAACAAGTCTAGCTTCAAGAAAAAGGTAAGAAGCCATGGCCAAAGAATAAGGGCAAGGTTAAAGATATGATCTCAAGCCAACGCCTAAGCCTAATCTTTGGACTGGAGTCGAGACAAGATGCTTCTATTGTAAAGCGCCACCGGAAGAGAAACGCAAGAAGTACATGGATTCCGATGAATGCAAGAAGAAGGTGGAAGTAAGACTTCCACCCATGGTACACTTGTCATAAATGTTTTAGACATTTTTCTCAGATTCTCCTATTAACTCTTGGGTATTTGATACTGGATCGCTTGCTCACATTTGCAACTCGATGCAGGGGGCTAATAAGAAGTAGAGGAGTCGCAAGAGGTGAAGTTGATTTTCGCGTCGGAAATAAAGCAAGGGTTCTTTGCGTTGACCGTCGGCACCATGCAACTTCAACTTCCTTCAAGATTTATTATGGAATTGAATAATTGTTATTATGTTCCTAGTATGAGTCGAAACATTTTATCCCCTCATGTTTGATGAGAGATGGTTATTCATTTGCAAGTAAAGACAATGGTTGTTTGATCTCTAAAAATGGAATGTTTATGGCTTTTGCGCCCATTGTGAATGGGTTATTTATTTTAAATCTTGATGATGCGCTATCTTTAACATAAATGCTAAAAGACTTCGACCTAATGATTTGAATCCCACCTATGTTTGGCATTGTAGTTTGGGTCACATAAGTGAAAAGCGCATGAAGAAGCTCCATGTCGATGGTCTTCTAACCGTTTGATTTTGAATCATACGAGACATGTGAAGCTTGTTTGCTTGGTAAGATGACCAAATCACCTTTCAAAGGTTCTTTTGAGAGGCGTCGGACTTGTTGGAAATCATACATACCGATGTATGTGGACCAATGAGCACGATCGCTAGAGGTGGATTTCATTACTTCATAACTTTCATCGATGATTTTAGTAGATATGGCTATGTCTACTTAATGAAGCATAAGTCCAAACTTTTGAAAAGTTCAAAGAGTTCCGAATGAGGTTGAAAATCAACGTGCCAAGAAAATTAAGGCTCTGCGATCGATCGTGGTGGCGAGTATTTGAGTCATGAATTTAGCAATCATCGAAGAGTTGCGGAATTGTTCCACGCTAACACCGCCCGAACGCCTCAAAGAAACGGGGTATCCGAGCGGCGTGTCGGACCTTGTTGGACATGGTTCGATCGATGATGAGCGATCAGTTTACCATTATCCTTTTGGGGTTACGCTCTAGAAACGGCAGCTTTCACACTTAATAAGTGCCGTCTAAATCCGTAGTTAAGACACCATATGAGATATGGGTAGGAAGAGTCACGGTTTGTCTTTTCTAAAGATTTGGGGATGTGAGGCGTTTGTCAGCGACTCTGATCGGACAAGCTCACACCCAAGTCGGATAAATGCATTTTAGTGGGATATCCGAAGGAAACCTTTGGATATTACTTCTACAACCGACTAGAGGGCAAAGTGTTTGTCGCTCAGTGGTGTTTTCCTAGAAAAGAGTTTCTCAACGGGAGACAAGTGGAAGAACAGTGCGGCTTGAAGAAGTTCAAGATGAACCAATCGGGAAGACTCGACGAATGATGCCCATGTGGCGAGAACAAGTTGAGGAACCCATGGCAAAGGAAGCACCACCACCACGAAGGTCGGAAGGCTCCGCAATGCGCGAGATATGTTATTGTTAGACAATGATGAGCCTCGACCTATGCGGAAGCAATGATGGACCAGGACTCGAGAAATGGCATAGTGCCATGAGATCGAGATAGCATCCATGGGAGACAATCAAGTTTGGAATTTGGTTGACCCTTTGATGGTGTTAAAACCATAGAGTGCAAATGGATCTATAAAGGAAGATTGATATGGATGGAAATGTTCATATCCATAAAGCTCGACTTGTCGCAAAGGTTTTCGACAAGTTCAAGGAGTTGACTACGATGAGACTTTCTCGCTTTGTAGCGATGCTTAAATCAATACGGATCATTCTAGCTATTCTTGCATATTTTGACTATGAGATATGGCGGATGGATGTCAAAACGGCTTTCCTTAATGGAAATTTAACCGAGGACGTGTATATGATACGGCCCGAGGGTTTTGTCGATCAAACAATGCTAGAAAAGTATGCAAACTTCAAAAATCCATTTATGGATTGAAGCAAGCATCTCGGAGTTGGAACATTCGTTTTGATGAAGTAGTCAAAGGGTTTGACTTCATCAAAAGCGAAGAAGAATCTTGTGTTTACAAGAAGACAAGTGGGAGCTCACTCGTATTTCTAATCTTATATGTAGATGACATATTCTTGATTGGAAATGATATTCCTATGCTCGAGTCCGTTAAGACCTCACCAAAAATAGTTTCTCAATGAAGGACTTAGGGAAGCGGCATATATTTTGGGTATTAAGATCTATAGAGATAGATCAAAAGGCTAATAGGATTAAGCCGAGTACTTACATTGACAAAGTGTTGAAACGGTTCAACATGGAGGAGGCAAAGAAAGGGTTCTTGCCCATGTCTCATGGCATAAATCTTGGCAAGACTCGGTGTCCTTCGACAAGCGATGAGCGAGATCGCATGAGTAAGATTCCATATGCTTGGCCATTGGATCTATCATGTATGCTATGATATGTACTCGCCAGATGTTTCCTATGCTCTAAGTGTTACGGCGATACCAGTGATCGGTGAGAGTCATCGACAATGTTAAAAACATCCTCAAGTATTTGAGAAGAACTAAGGATGTGTTCCTAGTCTACGGAGGTGAGGAAGAGCTCGTTGTAAATGGTTACACCGATGCAAGCTTCCAAACCGACAAAGATGATTACAAATCGCAATCGGGTTTTGTGTTCCTTTTGAGCGGTGGTGCGGTAAGTTGGAAGAGTTCCAAGCGGAGGCTGCGACTCTACAACGGAGGCCGAGTACATTGCGGCTTCAAGCGGCAAAAGAAGGTGTTTGGATAAGGAAGTTCATAATCCAACTAGGTGTGGTTCCTAGTGCGTGCGATCCTCCGGATCTTTACCGTGATAACGGTGGGGCCATTGCGCAAGCCAAGGAGCCGAGGAATCACCAAAAGAACAAACACATCTTTGCGGCGGTTTCATCTCATTCGAGAGATCCTTAATCGAGGAGATTTAAAGATATGCAAAATACACACGTTTGAATGTTTGAGATCCTTTGTGAAGCCTCTCCCACACCCTAAGCATGAGGCGCACACAAGAGCTATGGGTATTAGATATCTTCTAGATTGACTCTAGTTCAAGTGGGAGACTGTTGGAGATATGCCCTAGAGGCAATCATATTGATGATGATATTTCATTGTATCCATGATTTAATAAATGTTCCTTGAATATTGCCTTTGTGTTGATTAACAAGTATGTGACTTGTTTGTGAAACTCTTTACTTGTATGGTTATTCTAAAGTTGTCCCTAGTCGGAGTTCATGTGAGGACACACGTGAATGATGGATTAGCACATGTATCGGTTGATGACCATGTTTCACGGTCATAGACATGGAGATGTCAAACCAATAATGTGGACACATGTTTAGAACATGGGGTTGGACCGACCCAACATGAGACATAGTAATTATTCTTATGGTTCTCTCTACACAATGTGTACGCCTTGTCCTTAGACACGAGATTGTCGCATGTACTTGAGATGTGAATCGACCTACTTAGGGGCTATCAAACGCTACTCCGTGAATCGGTAGTTATAAAGGTAGCTTTGGGTTTGTCATGAAGCATCTTTGCGAGGCATGGTCGGTCGAGATGGGATTTGCCCTCTCTACCGAGAGATATCTCTGGCCCTCGAGTGATCGGATCCAAATGCATGGCCATGCTACTTAAGGTTAAGAGTTAACCTAGTAAGGGATTCGGATCACGGGATCGAGAAAGAGTGGTCAGCTTGGAGCTCGACCGAATATCGTGAGGCAAAGGGATTGGCATGTACATAACGTTGTGATGGTTCGTCCGATATGATCTTTACGTATGTTTAGGAGTTGGCACGTCTTGCTAGAGGCCGCTACCAACTATTGACCAAGTATGTGTACTCGCGTCATGTCTAAACATATGTGAACCATAGGTCACATACTTAAGTGAAGCCTAATTCGGATTGGATCCGAATTAGGTCGGCATTGAGTCCTAATGGGCCTCTATTTGTATAAGCCCATTATAAGGACGTCTATAAAAGGAGGGTAGGGCGCTACCGGTTGAGGTTGAGTTTTTCGTGACATCCCCAAACCACGCCGCCACCCTCCCACGCCCTAGTCGCTCGCGCGATCTAGTAGTCCGGCGTCGCGCCGCTTCCTCCCGTGCGTGTGGATACCTTTGAAGGCGCCGCATCGTGGCGTTGGGACGAACCGCAAGAAAGGAGGCATGCGTGGGGCGCCACGACGAGGCGAGGAAGTAGTACGACTACTGCGCCCGACGTCTTCGCATCAACTTGGTACGACTACTGCGCCCGACGACGCCGCATCAACTTCCGCACCTCTGGCGTCTAGTGGTAAGACCGTGATCTATAAGCTGCAGTGATCTTGGTTTACGGGTAGAATTTTTAATTTGCGCTAGTGTAGCCTACCCGTTTCCCTCTGGCTCACCGGAGAGAGTAGATCGGTCAAGGCGGCGCGTCGTTTGTCGGACGAAACAGCGAAGAAGTGGTGGTCTTGAGAGGAGATGATGGGAGCGCGGTGTAGCCCTCGATGATGCGATCACGGCGGCGGTGGAAGCTCAAGCCGAGGAGGTCCGATGGCGGCGATTCCGCGCGAAGAAGCTTCGGTGCGGCTCGAGTTTTTGGCGATGCGGCGCAACAAGAAGAGAAAGGAGCGCCTTTAGGGTTTTGGTGGAGAGGGTCGGGCGAAGAATTTGACATGAGGGGCAGGCTTTATATAGCATCCGAAGGGGGGAATCCAAAAGGAAGCCGGCGGTGCTGCGTTTCGGGAGGAACTCGGACTCTAGAGTCCAGAGGAACAAGACGATGCGGTGGCACCAGCGGCGGGCCCACGCGCCAGGGAGACAAGGAAAAGAAGGGAAAAGGAGCGCGGCCTTGGTGGAGCCGGGCTTAGTGGGAAAGAAAGAAAGGCTGGTGAAGTCACACACAAGTAAAGATGGGCCGAAGGTTAAGGATTTGGCCCAAGTTGGATTATGAGATTATTAATAGTTTTTCTTTTTAGAAAATAGCAGAAAATCCAAATGGCAATTAGAAAATAGCAAATGCACTCGGAAAAATTCTAGGAAAAATCTAGAAAATATATCCAAGCACATAGAACCCAAATAAAATAATTTTGATAATAGTTTATGTTGGCATTAATCATATTAAATTATTTTTGAACTCTGAAAATTCATATTAAGCTCTTAACTTTACCAGAAAAATCCAAATGGTTCTTTTTCTTTTAAAACTTCAAAACAGACCAAATTTTTGGGATGTTACAAACTTACCCCCCTTAAAAGGGAATCTCGTCCCCGAGATTCGGGCTAACTAAAGAATAGGTTCTGACGTAGGTCTAACCTGAAGACTTACCAGAGGCGACGTTCTGAACTGATTGTGCTTCTTCTGCAATGACATGGTTCAGTCTTCCTCTTGAGGTAGTTGATGGAGTCCTGGTAGCTTGATTCGGAGTCTGAGGCACTCTTCTTCCTGCTCCTGGCAAAGAAGTCCTGGCTGGTGTTGGTCCCAAATTGAAAGGAATTGGTGTCGGACCTCGCTTCTGGGGACACTTGTTTGCATAATGACCTGTCTGGTGGCAATTGTAACAAGTAACTCCTGCGCCATGGTTGGGGTTTCCCTGAGATTGATTATTGCTACTATTGTTGACATTGGGTATCCCTATGTTTCCTACATGAGACACTAGTGCTGGGGTTCTGAATCCAACAGATAAATTATTGGGACGAAAAGGCTGCTGTGCATTGGTTTTGGCTCTCTGTAGTTGATTTTGATGAACTCCGTGTTGTATCATCTTCCTTTTGCGAGATTCGTCTAACTCACGACGAGAATCTTCTATGAGTACGGCTTTATCAACCATATGCTGAAAATCCACATAATCATTTCCAACCACTTGCACTTTCAAACTGGGGTTAAGTCCACGCTTGAATCGCTTCTGACGTGCATTATCTGTAGCAACATCTTCTGGAGCATAGCGAGAAAGTTGAGTGAACTTGTTGAGATATTCACCCAAAGACATGTTTCCTTCTTTGGAGTTCACGAAATTCATTCTTCTTCATTTCCACTATACCATCGGGGACATGAGCTTGACGAAAAGTCATTAAAATTCCTCCCAAGTGATAGCGTGAGAATTCCCATGAGCTGCGGTGTAGTTCTCTCACCATTCTGCGGCTGTACCTTCCAACTGATGTGAAGCATAAAGAACTTTCTCACGATCATTGCATTGAGCAATGGCGAGCTTTTTCTCCACTGAACGAAGCCAATCTTCTGCGTCCAAAGGTTCTGACGAATGAGAAAACGTAGGTGGTCGAGTCCTCATAAACTCTGATAGCTTGGAATGATGATGAACTGGCAGCGGAACAACTGCTGCTTGATTATTCTGACCATTCTGACTGTTTTGGTTCAACAAGTTGACTATTACAGAGGCGGTCTGACTTTGCTGTGTCATCATGGCGTTCATGTTCTGCATCATTGCAGTCATGAATTGCGTCTGAGCTGCTAGAAGTTGTGCCATGTTGGGCTCTGCGGCTCCAGGGGCTGGTGACTGGTCACTTGCATTGACATTGGCATTGACATTGGCATCCTCTAACTGAGTACGACTCGAAGTATTGCGAGTATCAACCATCTGCGATAATCCTCCACAGGTTTAGTAGATAAGATAGAAAAGCAATGTAGATGAGGGGGAATAGCACAACAGATGAGATAGACAAGACAGAGTAGATGGAAACAGCCTAATTAGGGGAACAGATTATACCCAAAGGCAAAGACAAGAAGACATAGCTGAAATGCTATGAAAGCACAAAAACTCTTCAAATTAAAGCCTTAGTGTGACTGCAGCATAATGCTTGACAGCAAAACTGCAGCTCCCACTTACACACAACCCAATTAAAGACCTATGCAACAGCGATCTAACAGCGCTACTAAACTCTAATAGGACGGCTCCTAATCTGAACTGGAGGACGAAGACTCTTCAAAAGCAACTGGAACGAAGCGACGAAGATACTCTTGACGGTTGCCGATGATTTGACTTCTTCTTCCGGACTAGAGAAATTAGTGAGGCGAGAAAGTCAATTTAAGATTGTAAAACAACATTCAGCAAAGGCAAGAGACAAGATCTCTGGCACAAGATGAGTAGAATAGAATAGGATAAGAATGGAATAGACTGAGATGAGAATAGAATAGAGTAGATGAGAGAATAACAACTACTCAAGTCAAGTTAAGTTGATTTGTTTTAGAAAATAAGTTTTGAAGCTTTTAGCTAAAACGACCATGCTAACTAAGGTTGCGTTCTACAGTCAATATGGCTCTGATACCACCTCTGTCGGGACCCGAAAATACATCTCAGAACCCTCGTGTATTCGAACTAGTCCCGGATCGCAGCTAGCTCACACAGGGAAACAGTGATGAAATACCATCCATTTATTTAATTTAACTAAAAAGATCTCAAAGTAACAAATAATAATTAATAACTGGACCTTATTGTCAACGTTTACTTAACTTGCCACGCAGGGCTAAAGAAACAAATAACTCTTGCAGCGGAACGAAACTCTTCAAATGGCCAATCAACATGCCCACAGGCAATCGAGTGGAGAAACGCATCCTAATCCGCAAAACCTTCATGGTCCTCCTAGGCGAAGAACTCTTGAGCAGCTTGATATTCTTCAACTGAGCAATACAGGGCAAAAGCCATGAGTACTTTGAATGTACTCAGCAAGCCGTGGGGAAATATATGCAAATAATATTCATGCAGGGCTTGAACAAAGATTAGCTGTAGGGCTCTTTTGCATAAAACAACATTTACAATAAATACAATAAATAGATTGAAATGCGTAATTGAAAACAGTAATAAGTAAATAAATAACTGTTTTGAACGACTAGTGAACTTCCCATTCACTTCCCAACCAAACCGACGATAAGTGAATTCCCCATTCACCAATCGACACAAACCACCAAGTGAATGACTTATTCACCAAACGAACATTATATTCATCAAGTGAACTTCTCATCCACACTCCGACACATTTTTGAAGAAACTCTATCTCCCGTGTGAAATCCCCAGGCACGTCCATAACCGCAGACACGGCTATTCGAATAGTTTCTGATCTGCAGAGGTTGTACACTTGACCCACAAGAGATAGATCAACTTATAATGTCGGGCATTTCACGCTTAGTAGGTGTGCGACTAAGTGATCATCACAAGGCTTTTACAAAGCTCCTTCTTAACCCGCCGCGCGCTAAGGTTTCAACACGAATGTCTTTCCGACTGCACGGGGCCCCTTGCGCCACCGTGAGAATACGTTTTCCACGACTCACACTTCACATGACAGAACCGAAATTAAGACATTGCTAATTAATCAGCCAGGTCTGTCCCATACCAGACATGTGGTTGTACGGTTAAGACCTAGTTCAATGGTGCACAAGATTAAGTTCTTGACAAGTTACTCAGGCGAGACTACCACAAACCCACAACATGTTCAATCCACATCCCCACTATCCACCAACCACTCACCCGAGCGAAAACCATTTTGTTTAACCAACACCCATGACTAACCCCGTCATGGTACACAAATTTTAACAAGAATGGCTCACCACCATAATTCCATAAATCATTAAGTCAAAATTAATTATTAAGACACATGTGATGACAAACCCGTCGTAACTAAGCAAGACTAAGCATATGTACGATACCCATGCTGGCAATATAAGTATGTCCAACTACAATTACCCATGCTAAGGTGACAAAGGTTTCATGGCATTTAATTATTCAATGGAGGCATAATGACAACAGGTAATAACTAATCCCAGAGCAATTTATATAAAGATAGCATGCAGTTGTATAAAACAATATACTTTTGAAATCACAGGTTCAATATGATCAAAGGACCACGACTTGCCTTGGAATAAATCCAGAGATTGATCTTGATCTTGGTATGCTACTCCTTGCTCGAAGCTTCCCGAAGTATCGACGTCTATTCGCAAAACAAGCAAATAAACAAAATAAATAAATAATAGAGAGAAGACAAGCTCCAAAAATTAAATAAAAATCTCAGATAAATAGATCTCGAATTTAGATAAATTTAGGAATTTGAATGGACTGAATCGGAGTTCGGATGCAAAAGATATGAGCTCTGGAAGATTGAAATCTCATAAAATACTGAAAATCAGAATTTATGGATTTACTGAATTATTTTCCTAAAGGAAAAAGGAGTTATGATGTCAGCGAGGCGGTTCGGACAGGTCAAAAGCTCACCCAACAGGTGGGTCCCACTTGGAAGTGGCTAGGCTCACGGTGGACTTGGTTCATGGGTGTTTGGCTCGGGTGGCTTTTGGGTGTGCCATGTGGCTGATGACCAGGGGATGGTTGGGATGCCACATGGGCCAAGACGCTGAGATGGCGCTGAGGTGGAAGGGGAGTTGGCAAGCCACGTCAGCAAAGGAAGAAAGCTCGGAGAGAGACCGAGGTAGCCATGGCCGGCGACAATGGCGGTGGAGGCGAGGATGAACGAGGGTGAGCTAGCTCCGAGGATGTGGCAAAACGGGGTGCCGGAGAGAAGGCGAAGCTACTAGAGGTGGCAGCTGTACCAGGGCGGCGGCGGTTTGTCGGCGGCAGCGACAATGGCGGCGGTGAAGCTCACGGTCACGGCGACGTCGGTGAAGGAGTGGCGCCCGAAGATATTGGAGGTGAGCGCCACGATGGCAAGAGAGCAAGGGTCACAGAGAGCTCCTCAAAGAGGCCGGAGGAGGACGAGCGGCAATGCGGCGGGTGGCCGAGTTGAAGCGGCGGCGGCGATTTCGATGGCGAAGAGGACAAAACGAAGGTGGAGATTAGATTAGACTAAGGTTGGGCACGGTGGCGCGGAAGAAACGAGCAAGGGCTCACCGGAGAGAGTAGATCGGTCAAGGGCGGCGGCGGTCGCTTGTCTGACGGCAACCAAACGAAGTGGTGGTCTTGAGAGGAGATGATGGGAGCACGGTGTAGCCCTCGATGATGCAATCACGACGGCGGTGGAAGCTCAAGCTGAGGATGTCCGACGGCGACGAATTCCGGCGGCGAAGAAGCTTCGGTGCAGCTCGGGTTTTCGGCGATTGCGGCGCAACAAGAAGAGAAAGGGAGCGGTGCCTTAGGGTTTTGGTGGAGAGGGTCAGGGCGAAGAATTTGACATGAGGTGCAGGCTTTATATAGCATCCGAAGGGGGGGAATCCAAAAGGAAGCCGGCGGCGCTGCGTTTCGAGAGGAACTCGGACTCTAGAGTCCAGAGGAACAAGACGATGCGGTGGCACCAGCGGCGGGCCCACGCGGCAGGGGACAAGGAAAAGAAGGGAAAAGGAGCGCGGGCCTTCGGCTGAGCTAGGTTTCGGCTGGGAAAGAAAGAAAGGCCAGGGCTAGGCTGCGCCGAAGTAAAGATGGGCCGAAGGTTAAGGATTTGGCCCAAGTTGGATTATGAGATTATTAATAGTTTTTCTTTTTAGAAAATAGCAGAAAATCCAAATGGCAATTAGAAAATAGCAAATGCACTCGGAAAAATTCTAGGAAAAATCTAGAAAATATATCCAAGCACATAGAACCCAAATAAAATAATTTTGATAATAGTTTATGTTGGCATTAATCATATTAAATTATTTTTGAACTCTGAAAATTCATATTAAGCTCTTAACTTTACCAGAAAAATCCAAATGGTTCTTTTTCTTTTAAAACTTCAAAACAGACCAAATTTTTGTGGGGTATCCTATGAAAACTAAAGGATATTACTTTTATAATCGGGATGATAATAAAGTGTTTGTTGCCCGTAACGGTATCTTCTTGGAGAAAGAGTTTCTTTCCAAAGAAATCAGTGGGAGCAAGGTGCAACTCGAAGAAATTCGGGAACCATCTGAAAATATTTCAACTCCTATTGAACCTCTACAAGATGAACAAAATGTTGTTGAACCTGTAGATCAAGCATCAGCCTCACGTAAATCGAAAAGATCACGTCAAATGCCTATAAGGTATGAGCATGACGTATTATTGTTAAATAATAATAAGCCTAAAACTTATTCGGAAGCGATGGTGGACCTAGACTCTGAATCATGGCTTGAAACCATGAGATCCGAAATAAAATCCATGCATGACAATCAAGTTTGGAACTTGGTTGATGCACCTGATGGTGTTACGACCATTGAGTGCAAGTGGATTTTTCAGAAAAAGATAGATATAGATGGAAATATTCACATTCATAAGGCACGACGGGTCGCAAAGGGTTTTAAAAAAATTCAAGGTGTTGATTATGATGAAACCTTCTCGCCTGCCGCCATGCTTAAGTCTATCCGGATCATTCTGGCTATTGCTACATATTTCGACTATGAGGTATAGCAAATGGATGTCAAAACGGCTTTTCTAAATGGAAACTTAAGTGAGGATGTGTACATGACACAGCCTGAGGGTTTTGTCGATCCAATGGAAGCTAGAAAGGTATGTAAGCTTAAGAAATCCATCTATGCACTAAAGCAAGCATCTCGAAGTTGGAACATTAGTTTTGATAAAGTGGTCAAAGGGTTTGACTTTATCAAGAACGAAGAAGAAACTTGTGTTTACAAGAAGGTTAGTGGGAGTAAACTTGTGTATCTGATATTGTATGTGGATGACATACTACTGGTCGGAAACGATATTCCTATACTTGAATCTTTAAAAACTTTATTAAGAAACAGTTTCTCAATGAAAGATTTAGGAGATGCGGCATATATTCTTGGTATAAGGATCTATAGAGATAGATCTAAGAGGCTAATTTGATTAAGCCAAGATGTGTACATTGATAAGGTGTTGAAACGGCTCAACTTGCAAGATTCCAAGAAAGGTTTCTTACCCATGTCACATGGTATTAATCTTAGCAAGAGTCAGTGCCCTACGACTGCTGATGAGCGAGACAAAATGAGCAGAATCCCATATGCTTCGGCTATAGGATCTATCATGTATGCCATGCTATGTACACGACCAGATGTGTCATATGCTCTAAACGTTACGAGCAGATATCAGTTAGATCCAGGTGAAGATCACTGGATTGCAGTCAAGAATATCCTTAAGTACTTGAGAAGGACTAAGGATGCATTCCTTGTTTATGGGGGTGAGGAAGAGCTGGTCATAAATGGTTACACCGATGCTAGCTTCCAAATCGACAAGGATGATTTCAGATCGCAATCTGGGTTTGTGTTTTGTCTTAATGGAGGAGCAGTGAGCTAGAAAAATTCTAAGCAAGGAACGGTTGCTGATTCTACAACAAAGGCTGAGTACATTGCAGCTTTGGAAGCTGCAAAAGAAGTCATTTGGATTAGAAAGTTCATTAATGAATTAGGTGTGGTTTCGAGTGCTTCTAGTCCAGTGGATCTATATTGTGATAATAGTGGAGCCATTGCACAAGCTAAAGAGCCTAGATCGCATCAAAAGTCCAAGCACATACTTCGGCGATATCACATTATTCGTGAGATCGTAGAAAGAGGTGATGTGAAGATATGTAAGTGCACACAGATTTGAATATTACTGATCCGTTGACAAAGCCTCTCCCGCAACCTAAGCATGAGGCACACACAAGAGCTATGCGTATTCGATACCTGTACGATTGACTCTAGTGCAAGTGGGAGACTGTTGGTGATATACCCTAGAGGCAATCATAGAGATAATAGTATCACGTCTATGTTTATGAGTTATTGAATAAATATTATTCTATTCCTTGAATGAATCATCAGTTATATAGATCAACGAGTATGTGACTTGTTGGTGAAACTCTTTAACTTATATAATGTCATTCTAAATGGTATCCCTGGTCGGATGTCACTGGTTGGAACACCAGTGACTACGATCAGCACATGTATTGATTGATGACCATGTTTCAGCAGTCATGGATATGGGGATATCGAATCAATAATGTGAACGCATATTAGAGAATATGGGGTTGGATAGACCTACCTTGAGACACTGTTGGGATTTTTATAATTCTCTGTGTCATTAGTTGGTCTCAAGCAATGATAATGTATAATCCTTAGACCTGAGATCAGCATGGTTTTCTACATGTGTAATAGCACTCTTAAGGGTTACCAAACACTACTCGTAACTGGGTAGTTATAAAGGTAGCTTTCGGGTATGCTATGAAACATGTAGAGGGATGTGACTGGTTAGATATGGGATTTGCCCCTCCTAACATAACAGGAGAGATATCTTTGGGGCCCTCGAAGTGGTCAGATAAAGAAAGTGCATGGCTATACCACTAGTGGTCGAAGAGTTCGACCACATAAGGTTATCCGACACTCGATCGAGAAAGTATTGAACAATCCATGGATGACAAATATTTCACCTGGAGTTTAAACCAGATATCGTGAGGCAAAGGGAGATACACGAGTAGGTCGCTTAGTTCGATCAGTTACGGACTAGTCGTATGGAGATACGAGCTGGTCGTAGACTGGTCGAACGACAGAGTGGTCGAAACCTAGTTGTAAGGAGTTATGAACTGGTCATGACCAAATACAAACTGGTCGTATAGAGATAGGACCTAGTCATAAGTGATGAGGACCTGGTCGTAGATCATGTTGCATTTAGGTTGGTCCGATATATTTTGTGTATTCGGGAATCATTATGTCGTGCTAAGAACCGCTACGACTTATGGTCGGAAAGGGTTTCCGAGTCACAACCGATTACGCATAAACCTAATAGGTCACACACTTAACAGGTTGGAACAAAACGTTTTCGGATAGGATCCATCATTCTACTATATAAGGAGATGCTTGAGACTATTGGGGAGTAGTTGAAGGTGATATGCGACACACGTGAGTTGTTCCACCGAAACCCTAGCTGCCATCTTCCTGAGATCCCCACCGTGAGACTTGGTGCCAGCACATCGGCGTACGGTTGTTCCTTCCCTAGACGTGTGGATACCGTAGAGGCGCTATTGCGGTTTCTTTTGCGCTTGAGGACGATCCACGATCTTCGCAAGGAACTTCAGAGGTTGCTGGAGGAGATGATCGATTCGAGAGGGCACTGGACGATCGACTACGACCACTACATCGACGTTCTCGTCGTTGGACCAGAATGATCTGACTCTTCTTCCGCTGTACTGCGCGTCTGGTGGTAACGATCTGTGATCATCTACATGTTTGGCATCCTGGTTTACGTGGTAGAAATTTTGATTTGTTGCTATCATAGCCTAACCATTTCCCTTCAAGTGCTAAGTCTTAGCGCGGAGGACCTGGCCATGCTGGGCAAGGAGGTGGCAGCGGCTTGACTCTTGGTGTTGGGTCAAGTCACAATAGGTCTAGGATCCTTCTAGTACGTGCTAAAATGTGTCGTCCTATTTTGGGTTTTGTGGCTATACCCTGCTCCTCTGCTGGATGGAAAGGAGCAGTGCTTATCAGATCGCATGTAATAGTTTGGATGTATGCTGCATGTCCTTGCAGGTACCATGAACTGGCTTGTCGGGCCTTATGCAATACAATGCAAGTTTTACTTTTCTGTTATCAGTTAGTTCATATGCATGTCACCTAATGGTAAGCTGTTGCAAAATAATAAGTTGGAATGTAAGAGGCCTAAATGCGGTCACACGTAGGCAAACAGCTTGAGAAATGGAATTGGACAGTGGCTGTACTATCCTATGTTTACAAGAAACAAATCTAGTGACTATCGACAGCGCCTTAGCAAATGAGATAGCAGGAGACCGACTGCACAGAATGGTATATAAGTCAGCTATTGGAACCAAGAGGGGTATCATGATCCTTTGGGATGATATCATGGTCCACTTCGATAGTCCTTTGGTGCTAGATACGTCGTGTATTGATGGTCAGTCATGGATGTTAACATCAGTATATATGGTCCTCATGAAGATCAACACAAGCTGACCTTCATGGAGGAAATCAATCACATTTACTCACTGATTAATGAATTATGGCTCATAATAGGAGATTTTAATCTCATCTATTGGGCGAAGGACAAAAATAATTTAAACCTAAACAGGAGACATATGGGACAATTTAGAGTTGCAATTGACCACTGTGATTTAAAAGAGATGCATCTACAAGGTCGTAGGTTTACTTGGTCAAACGAGCAAGTCAATCCAACATTGGAACCAATTGATAGAGCTTTCATTAATTCAAGTTGGGAAGGTCTTTTTTCAGACCACCTCTTGCAACCCTTATCCTCCTCGGTCTCAGATCATTGTCCTTTAATGATTTCGGCCGCTAGGAGAGGTAGGCCACCAAGAAAGTTCGCTTTCAAAAATTACTGGCCTTTCATGACTAGATTCAAGGAGGTGGTACATGGGGCTTGGTTTGAACAGGATATTGGGACTGGCCTGATAAAGGTGCTTCTAACCAAGCTAAAGAAGACGACAAAAGCCTTAGAAGCCTGGAGCACATCCAAAATTGGTAACACAAAATTGCAAATGCATATAGCTCTAGAAATTCTCCTTCATCTCGATGGTGCACAAGAACTGAGGTGGCTCACTCTATTAGAAAAAGAACTACGCTCTAGTCTAAAATTGAGAATTATGGGACTAACGGCCATTCAAAGAATAATTTGGAGACAAAGGTCTAGGATAACCTGGCTGAAATTAGGAGACACAAACACCAAGTTCTTCCACTCCATGTCCAATGCAAGAAGGAGGAAATAATTCATTCGCACACTGTCAAGCGATGCGGGTACCTTCACCCTTCAAAACAAAAAATTGGAAGTGTTGTTCCAGCATTTCACTAAAATCATTGGAATAGCAAAGGCGGCAACAACTATTTTTGACTGGAATTCTATTCCATCCTTCCAAGGACAGGATGCTGACCTGGGGGATCTGTGTTCCCGTTTGTCCTGAGTCTTTAAGTTTTTTTAAATTAAAATTAACCATTTGGTTTTGTTAAGAGTTCAAAGCTTAACTTGAAGATTTTAGAAATTTAGAGATCTAACTTGACCTAACTAAACTTCAACTAAACCCAGTTATTTGGTGTTCTTTGTTTGTTGGAGTTCCTTGTTGCTCTTTGGCTTTTGGCATCTTTTCTCTATTTGCCTTGTTTGCCCTCCAGGCTAGCTTTTCCCCTCTAGGTCTCTCTCTTTTCGTCTAGACCCTCCTATTGTTGAACGTCTCCTACTGTTCAGTTCCATCCCATCTTTCTGACCTTCCCTTTTTCTTCTTCTCTCGGGACCTCGTTTGAGTTCCTCTTTTTGGACCTCTTACCTCGGACCTCCTCCTTTTGGAGATATCCTCCCTTGGGTTTTCCCTTTCATCCGGATCTCTCCTTCTTTGGGATCTGAGGGTCCGGACCTCCCTTCAGCTAGACCTCTTTGTAGGTTCAACCTCTTTTGTTCTCTGGACCCTCTCCTTGTAATCTTTTGTTTGGACTCCCTTTAGTCCAAACTTCCCCTTTGTTGGTTTCAATATCTTTGTGTTTAGACCTCCCTTCTGGTCTGAACCTTTATTTCTGTCTAGATCTCCCTGGATCTAGACTTCATTCTCGGTGTGGACCTCTCAACGTTCATTTGAACTCCCTAAGCTCGTTTGGGCGTTCTAGAGTCCCTCTGGACCTCCTGGTAACCATATGGACCTCCTTGTATCCGTATGGAACTCCTTTTGGACCTCCTCTGTGTCCGTTAGGACCTCCCCTGTGGAGATCTTAACTGCTCAGACCACCCCCTTGTTAGATCTGGCCGTTAGGACCTCCCCTGTGGAGATCTTAACCGTCGAGGACCTCCCCTTTGGTTTTCCTCCATTGGATCTCCTTTTGGTTTCGGACCTCCCTTGCCCCTCGCGCAACCCGAACCAACCCCGCGCCTTTCTCACTCGTGGGCCGTCTGATCCTTTTGGATGGCCCGTTCGAGATGAAAGGTTCGGCCGGTCCGAACGTTCTCAGGTATGTGGGTCGTCCGATCCATATCGAACGGCCCAACTGAGATATAACATTTGGATAATCCGAATGTTCCTCTCCTCTTTGGACCGCCCGATTCCAATCGGACAGCTCTGCTTTGCTACACGCTTTTCCTTTGTTCTCAGGACCTCTTCCTGGCTGTTTTGCAAGGACTACCTCCTCGATCCTTGCTGGTCTTGTTGTAAAGACCACCCTCCTAGTCCAGTTTATCTCCTATGTCCGGGATCTCCCCTTTTTAGGCCATGACCTCCCCTTTTGGATGTGACCCTCCTCTTTGTGTGTTTAGACCTTTGTGGTCTAGACCTCCCTCTCTGTGTGTTTAGACCCTTATGGTCTAGACCTCCCTCTCTTTGTGTTTAGACCCTTGTGGTCTAGACCTCCCTCTCTGTGTGTTTAGACCCTTGTGGACTAGACCTCCTCTTTGTGCAGACCTCTTTGTTGCCTTAGGACCACCTATCCTCGTAGGACCTCCTTCTTGGACCTCCTCCTTGGATCTCCTCGTAGGACCTCCTCGCAGGACCTCCTCCTTGGACCTCCTTTGAGGGCCTTCCCTCTGTGTTTAGACCTCCTTGCTGGTCTAGACCTCCCGCCTTCAGGACCCCCCTGTCCACAGAACCTCCCCGTGGTCTTTTTGCAAAGACCACCCTTGCCATCAGACATCCCCTTGAGGTCATGACCTCTGGTCTTTTTGCAAAGACCACCCTGGTGGGGTTGAGACCACCCCTTTTGACTAGTCTATTCACCCTAGTTTGACTGGCCTCTTTGTTAGTCCTAACCCATCTCCTTTGTCAGCCCTGTCAGTACCTTTTCTACCTCTTGTCACATCATTTCTATTGCAAAAGTCTGTGCCCTTTTAGTGTTGTCAGCCTTTCTCTTGCCCCCTTCGTTACCTATTCTAATCCTTTCTAGTACCCTCTGGCAGTGTGCCTTTGTACCAATACATTGAATTTGGTCACCCTCTTTTGTGGTGCTTCTGTTCCCCTCTTCCTTTAAATAGAGCACCCGAGAGCACCACTGCCTCCTTGTTCTTCATTTCAACCTCTTCCCCCAACTCTCGGTTCTGGTGAGCTCTCCCAAGCTTTCCTGGTCCGGACCTCTTTGGGCTTGGACCTCCCCCTCTTGGGACCTCTCTCTCGGACCTCCTCCTCTCTATGGACCTCCTCCTCTCTTTTTGATTTCGAGTAAGTCCTTTTGGTTTTCCCGGTGTTTCTTTTGCTTATTTGGCTTTCTTTGCGCCGTGTAGACCTCGGTTGATTGCTAAGGAGCTCGTGGTTTAAGCTACGCCAACCGAAGCTTTTTCTCTTTTAACAGAGGCAAGTCGTGGACATTGATCATCTTGTTCCCATTTTGGCAAAGTTATTTCAATTTGTTAAACTTGCATGGCTATCTTTATAGCAAATGTTTGGGTAGTGGCTATTCTCCTACTCGACAATATGCCTCCTTGGTTATTTGAACTTGACATGTTGACATGAACTCCTTGGTCACCTTAGAATGGGTACTTTAGTTGGTCTTAATTGATATAGCCAATATGGGACCGTATGCTTATTGCTTAGCCTTGCTGTAGAACCGTGGGTCTTGTGAATCATGCTTCATCAATTGATAATCTTGACTAATTGAACTATGAAATTTGTGGTTGATGCCACTATTAAGCAGCTATGGTGTGAGGCCATAGCTGTGTTGATTGTGGTGTGAGGCCACCTTGTTAAACTTGTTGTGCTAGGACTGGGTGGTCCAGTGGCCGGGTTGAACCTAAAACTATTTTGTGCTCGGGCAAGTGGCTGGAGGTGAGTAGTGGGTGCTCCAGATCCCAGTGGAGTCACATTGGGTTTGTGGAAGTCTTGTCTGAGCAGCCAATTAAGGACTAAACCTTGGGAGCCATTGATATGGGCCATGTCGTGCAACCACATGTCCATTTATGGGGTGGACCTGGTCGACTAATTGGTGATACTCTGATAGGGTTCCGCTTTTGAGGGGGTGTGGTTTGACGCACAAGGCGCAAGAGGGGGCCACCGGGTGCTATATGCACAATGTGATGGCGAAACCTTAGCAAACGGAACCTAGTTGGAGCAAAACCTTGTAAAGGCCTTGTAATAACTTCTTAGTCGCACACCTCGAAAGTGTGTGAGCGGACAGTATAAGAGGAATATCTCATGTGGGTAAAGTTGTACACCTCTGTAGGGTGTAAATCTATTCAAATAGTCGTGTCCTCGGTTATGGACACGCCCGGAGATTTCGAATGAGGGGTAGTTTTCTTTTTACAAAATTATGTCGCTGGGCGCTTGTAACAGCCCAAATCTTAGATTGTGTTTCAAATGTAAGAAAATAAGTAGAAATTAAAACTTTTCTGGCATCTTGAAGTTTTTGAGCTTTTCTGCAATTCTTGTAAAGGAATTGTGGGAAATCAAAAACTCAAACCTCCAAATAGACTAAAGTCATGACCTTCTTTTCCAACCCTTGTCAAATCTAGTGATCATCCACTGGAAATAATTTTCCTGAGTTCTAGGGTTAATGTGTGACCCCTCTGAAAAAATTTCACAATTTTTAGAAATTGTTTGAATATTTTAAGAGGTCAGTCAAACCAGTTTGACTCTTAGTCAAACCCTAGCTCAGCACCTTGTAGAATTTTTGGAGGAAAATATACAGCATGAAAACCTCTGGAAATTTTACACAAGGTCCACATCAAAGTCAGCAAACTTTTGTAAAACTTTCAGAATTTTTGGAGTTAGTTTGCTATCTCTAAAAATTCCCCAAAGCTTTAGCCCATTTCTAAAACCCTAAGTCAAAGCTATTGGACTCGAGCCCAACCCCCAATTCTGGTGCGACCCAACCATCTCAGTGCCAGCCCCGAGCCCTTCTAGCGCGCAGTCAATCTCAGCCGTTGGATTTCTTTTCAATGCCCTAGATCGCGAGGAGCGTTCGGTCCTCCCTTTCGCGCTCGTTTTCCTTAGCCGTTGGATCCTGATCCAACCACCCTGGTCGCTCGATGCAATCGAACCTCCGATTGTTTCGTTCAAATCTCAGCCACCCATTTCTTATCTAACCATCCAGATTTCCCCATTCAATATAACCTAAACCCTTTAGCTCTTTTTGACCCGAGCCATTTCAACCCTTTCACTGACAGTGGGCCCTTGACTGCTCCTGGTCATCTTCTTCGTCACGCCCGCGCGCGTGCGTGAGAGCTGTACGCCATGGCAATGCAAGGTCACCTCTTTCAGCCCTTTAAACGGCTCTTTGCTGCAACCATTTAATGCGCCACAGAGACCTCCTCCAAAGTCGTGGTCTTCACCTGCTCCCATAGCTCAAGTGGTCCATGGTAGCGCTTTAGACCAAGTTCACCGTGAGATGTTGTTTTGCTCCAAAAACCCTAGCCCTTTGGCTATATAGAGCCAGTGAACTCCTCCTTAGCTTCCTTTACACATATTCTTGCAACCTCTAGCCCCCTCCCTGTGTTTATTGAGCTCAAGTCACCTCGAAGCCTACGACCGCCATTGTTGCCCCTCAAGCACCCCGGTGAAGGCAGTGCTCCAGTGGCTCCTCCTCTCCTCTCTTTGCTCCAGCTTGAGTCCCTTATCTCGGTGGTCATTAACCCTAACCCAATTTTGGTTGCTTCAACAAGGGGCAGCTTGAATTTGGAGTTTGCTCAACTTCGACCGTGAGCCCCCTTTCTTCCTCAAGTCTGGTGAGTGCTCTATTTCCCAATTGCTTGCTCCTAGACCATCTTCAAGCTATTCTAGAGCTAATGGAATGACCCGGGCTTGCTTTTGTTGCTCAGACCACCCTCTCCACGTTTTCTTCCTCGTTGCCGGCAAGCTCCACCGCCGCCAAATCAACTCCGGCCGCCTCTGGGTCTCCTCTGTGCTCAGGTGCCCCTCTAGTAGCCCATCAAAGCTTTGGCTCCCGCTTAAGTGAACCGTTGCAGAGCTTTTGATCATTTTCGTTTTTCGGCCGAGTTTGTCGTCTTTACTCTCCTCCGGCTCGCCGGCGTTGTGGGCCGCCGCCGCCGTCGAGGTCATCACTATCGGGTCCGCAAAGCTATTGGGAACCCATTCCAGTGCTTGGTTTCACGCCATCGTGGCCGGAGTTGCCGGCGACGAGCCGACAGGCAAACTGTGGTGCTCTGTACGGTTGTCGTGTTTTCGACAAGTCCCCGGACCTCCCGTGTTAATCTTAGCCGTCGATGATCTCGTAAGGTTAGCTCTTAGCCGTAGGATCCTCTTTTGTAAAACCTTAGTGCCAGGACCTCCCCCAGTTTTGATCCTCGCCGTTTAGGACCTCCCTAGCCTAATCTTAGCCGTTAGGATCACCCCCGTGCGAAAAGACCACCCCGTGGTCATTTTTGTAAAAACCACCCTCGGGACTGCACTTGGGGTCCTCTTTGCAAAAGACCACCCCTTGGTCTTTTGCAAAGGAAACCTCAGGACCTCCCCCTCCGCAAGTCTTAACCTTTAGGACCACCCCAGGCAGATCTTGACTGTTCAAAACCTCCTAGTGGAGATCTGAGCCGTTAAGACCTCCTTTTGTTAAGACCTTTTCTTTGCGGACCTCCTCGTGTAGATCTTGACCGTTGAGACCTCCCCCTGCAAGATCTTAGCCGTCCCGGACCTCCTCCATTAGATCCTTAGCTTTAGGATCTCCCCTCAGCTCTGGACCGTTAGATCTAGCCTAGACCTCCTTAGTGCATTAAGGTGTTCTAGCGCGTTAAGTCCCCTTTCACCGTCCGTTTTGAGATATACGGCCCAGATCTCTTTTAACCTTCGGACCCCTCTATCGTCCTCATCTGTGTGGGACGCTCGTTTCTTGATCTGTGGCTTAGATCTCCAGTACATTCGGACCTTCGAAGGCATCGTTGATCTGCGCCATCCATTTTCAGATCTACAGCCCAAAATCTTTGGGAACGTTCGTAAGCCCGATCGTCCCGTGCGCTGTGGACCGTTGGATCAGATCCAACGGTGGGTTGCGTGCGGCGTTGTGCGCTCCGTTCGGCCCCCGCGTTTGGGCCGTTGGATTCAAAATCAACGGCCCAAGTTTTTCCTTGTTTGTTTGATAATTAGTAAATCCTGAAACCTTTTATTTGTAAACTAAAAATTGTATTAAACTTTGAAAATTCACAAGTAATTCATTTTAATTCTTTTTTAGATGATTCCAACTGTGTTAAATTCCTGTTTAACTAAAGTTTAATCTAAAAATACATTTAGACATTGTTCCATGCCAGAAAATCTTGTAAACATTAGTAACTTGTTTCAGCCATTATTTGATATTCCAGAAATTCAATTAAAACTTGTAAAATGCATAACTTTTTTTGTATAACTCCAAACTGAGCAATTCATTTTAACTCTAAATTAAGTAAATATAGTTTTGCTGTTCTTAGAATGCCATGTTCTACCTACCATAAAAATTTTAGGTTCTAGATCTTTCTGGAAAATTGTGCTATGAACAGTACCCAAATTAGGAAAATCATAAGTAATTCATTTTAACTCCAAATTAAGTAAATACAGTTTTGCTGTTCTTAGAATGCCATGTTCCACCTACCATAAAAATTCCAGGTTCTAGATCTTTCTGGAAAATTGTGCCATGAACAGTACCTAAAATTAATTTAATTTGAATTTTCAGGCTGAAAGAAATTGTTTAGGTCATAACTTTTGCATACTTAATCCAAATCAAATGATTCTTGTTGCTAAATTTATCTAAAATCATGCTCTACCTTCTGTGTAAATTTTATGGATTTTGTAGCAATTTGGTTTTTGAGTTCCTTTCGGTGTTCGTCGTTTTTATTGGATTTTCTTATTCTTGCTATAGGTTCCAAAGAAATTATTGATTGCATGAGTGATCCTCTACAGCAAAAAAGTGATCTCCAACAAGGTAAGTAGATGTAGCATCATTTGATCATATTGCTCCTATTATTTTCAAAATCTAATATGTTGTTTGCAAATTCTACGTATGCATTGCTATCTTGTGTTAAACTATTGTCGAGTAGTTGACCCATTAGATGCATAATCTGTAGGCAAATGGTTATCCTCTACTACTGAGCCTAGAATTAACTTGTTGTGATTTTGGGTTCGTTGGATGAGCCCTTGTCACTTAGTAGTTTATGAGTAATGTGCTTAACCATGCTTAGCTACCGGTAGAAATGGGCGGTTGTCGACTTAGTCGATAACCTCGATCACACAAACTTATTATGACTTTATGATTCAGCTGTGTGCTATGTTTAATTGTGAAAACTAAAAATGAAAACAAAATGATTTGGACTTAGGCACAATGGTATGTTGGTGTGTTTTTGGGTGTGACTGGAATGGTGCCCGAGTCAACAAGGACCGAATTACTTGCGCCACCGTACTGAGCATTTTGCGTGCTAACCACACTAGAGGGAAATGGGACCTCTCTTGACTTAGTACTTTGGCGTGTGTTAGCTCCGAGTCGTAGGAGGTCGTAGGAGGCAGATGTTTGGGAGCATTGTAGTTGTCCAAAAGCTTTACCCCGGGTGGGTAGTTGTCTCTCGTTCAATATTCAAATTGGCTATACAAGGAAGATTGGAATAACTAGGCAATTAAAATAGGGAATTAAAATAATTGTATAAACATATGCATGCAGTAATAATTTAAAACAGAATATAAATAATTTGAAATAATTGGATCAATATGATCAAGGGTATAACTTGCCTTCGTTGAAGTCTTGATACTCTAAATCGTCAGAAGGATCTAACTCTCCGGAGTCGTCGAAGTCTAAACGTGAAAATACGACAAATTCAATTCAAATTCAAATAAATTCAAAAAGACAGATCAAACTAACTCAAAATCAAATTATTTTTGTTTAGTTAGCTAGATAGTAATTTTATACAAATTTGGCAACTTGAATCACCCAAATTGGAGTTTGAATGCAAAAGATATGAATTTTAGAAGTTTGAATTTACATGAAATAATGAATTAGGGTTTAAAGGAATTATTGGTCAAATGAACTCAAAATTAAATAATTTTGGTTTATATGGCTAGATATTGATTTTATAAGAATTTAGGAATTTGAATCGATGAAATCGGAGTTCGTATGAAGGAGAACGAACCCCGGGAAGTTCTAAATATAAGAAACCCTAATTTTTCAGATTTTATGAATTTTTTGAATTATTTTTCTAAAGGAAAATGGCTTTATTGCGCAGTGATGATGTCAACGAGGGATTTTCTTTTCCCGACCGAATTCTTTTTCTAAAGGAAATTCTTCTGAGACACTAACAGGTGGGCCCGATGGTCAATGGACCACGCCCACGATCGGTCAACAGTCCATGATGGACCCGGTGTATGGGAACAGTGTGCGCAGGGTGTGAGGTGGCGGGTGTGCTGATGTGGATGGCCACGCGGCTGTTTTGCCGAGGTGGCGCACAGGTGGTGCCACGATGGCGTGATGTGGCAGCCACGTGGTGGTGCCACGTAGGCACAGGGCCGGCGGAGGCTCGACGTTGAGCTCGCCGGCACTATGCGCCACGGCGAGCTCCGCCGAGGGGCTCAACGCAAAAAGGGGAACGCGGGGGTCACTGGGCTTACCACTGTGGCACAGGGTGCGAAGGAGTCACCGGCGGCGTGAGGTTTGGCGGCGGCGCGTACAGCTCGACGACGTCGCGGCGTTCCGGTGACCTTCGAGGCAAACGGTTGCGCGCACGGGGTAGGTGGTGATTCTGCGATGCTGTTGGTGGGGTCGGGGTGGCCGGGGAGTCGGCGACGGCGGCACTAGAGGTGGCGGAAGAGGTGGCGGCTGACGGCGAAAACTTGAGAAATCCGACCAAATGAAGAGGGGAGGTGAGGAGTGGTTGTCGGGGTTGGAATGAGTGAGGAAGGGGGCTCCCGGTGCTCGCTTAAATAGGGCTCAGGGAGGAGAGGGGAGCGAGATCGGTGGCGCGGTCCTTCGGCGGTGAGGGCGCGGTTGCGGTGATTCCGTGAGTGATTGAGGGGGTAACGGCCGGAGAGGGAGGCGGCGCGATGAGGGGGCTTCAACGCGCGTGATGGCGCGAGATAAAGGGGACGAAATCGCGGGATTGAGGAGCTCCGAGCGCGCGGCAATGGCGGCGGCTCGGGCATGGCTCCGCGAGGAAGAACGGGCGGAGAAGAATAGGGCAAACCGTCGGATGCCGATCTGATGATGCGGAGGAGCGGGGCATGGCGTGGGGATTTAGTGGCCGTCCGATTCAAATCGGACGGTGGGGGGTGAGAGAGAGGGAGCGGCGGGAGGAGTGGGCCGAGATGGGCCGGAGGCGCTGTGGAAAGGAATGGGCCGAAGGAGGTTTTGGCCCATTAGGTTTTAGGGTATTTTAAATTGATTTTTCAATTGATTTAATCCAGATAATTAGAAAGGACTTTAGAAAATAGCAAAATAAATTCAAAAAATTTATAGAAAATTCACAGAAATTCTCTTATTTATTTTGGACTTAATAAAACAATTTCCAACTTAAAGTTGGCTATTAATTTTGCAAAATAAATTATTTTGTCTTTAACATATTTATGAAAAAGCTTTTAAAATCTCAGAAAATTCTAGAAATTATTTAAAATTTTATTTTCCAGATCAAACCAACTGAAACTTCAAGAACTTCAAATAAATTTTAAATTTTGACTTGTAAAATTTCAAGAATTCAAATAAAGCAATAGAACTCTATCAAATTTCAGAAAATCCAATAAAACTATAACTTTATTTTATTTTATTTTTGTAACAGCACTTTGGGATGTTACAGCAAGATAACCCATCTAGGAGAGGTGTTAGATACTTAGCCAACTCATATCACTTCTTACCATTTTATTCCCATAAGTTTTAGTTAAGTTGTCCTCTCATTTTCAGTTCTATTTACTAACTAATAGCTTGCTGTCCAAAACCGATGCTTGCTGTCCATATTTCACCTCCAAGCTCCCAAGCCGAATTTTCCTACTCCAACAGCTCCTAATCTTCACAAAAAGATAGATATACTTAAATTTATAACTCTCATTAGTTTTCCCAAAACCAAATTTAAATGATAACAACTATCTTTTGGGAGGGGAAAGAGGAAAACTGTTTTTCAAGCTCAATAGAGCAAGGTAAGGTGAGCAAGCTAAGATAGATGAGGAGTAAAATCTGAGAACTTACTTAAGTTTTCATAAACCACTTGATAGTTTTGAAACTAAGTTTTTCAAAACATCCTAAAGGGCGACCAAGCTAGGGGCTTCTACGGTCAGTATGGCTCTGATACCAACTTTGTGAGGACCCGGGGTATTTAACTCGTAATACTTAACCTCCAACTGGTTCTAGTATTACCAATTAAATATCCTAAGCCTCGATGGACATGTACTTCCCAGAATTATAGCACACATACATCTTTACAAAATCATGCATCACTTCCATACACTTACAATACCAAGTCTAGCAAAAGACATACATAATATAGAGTTATTACAAAAGAGTCGACCGGCCAAATGACATAAAAGTAGCAAGGTGACAGTGGAAGCAAAAGTACCATAAGATGGCTATAAACAAAAGATGACCGGTTAGCCACACACCCACAAAGCAACCGACCGGGCCGCCAAGCTAGTCGCACGATCCACAGCAAAACTCACAGAAGTAGACCCCTTAGGGATCCACTTCCTCCTCTGCACACAACAAGCAATGCAGGTGAGTACAATAATGTACTCGCAAGACTTACGAGTAACAAGTCTATACATAGCTACATGTAAGCTGACACATGGGAGATGGTTATATGGTGAATTGGACGCATAAAGCAATTTTCATTTGCAATAATGTAATAGATTGAAGGCAATTTGTCAAATCTATTTTTAAATGTTGAAATAACAGCGAGGTAACAATAAGTAACAAAGTAACAACCTAGAGGTGACTACACCAATAGCCACCACAACATAGCACAAATCCCTGATTCGTACCTCCCAAGTTCAAGTTTTAGTGAAAAGGTTATAGTCTGACTCTTTAAAGACCTCCCCAAGCGTGTCCATAACCTAGGATGAGGCTATTCGAATAGTTTAAACCCTGCAGGGGTGTACCAATGTACCCACACTTCAGACCGCCTTTTCGCCACATGATTAAGCACACTTCCAAAGGTATGCCGGCACGGCTAAGTCCTACGAGACATTTCCAATATTGTGTATTAACTACGAGTCGCTCGTAAGGATAGAAACCCCTACGCTACATTGCAAGCCGAAAGTCAACAAATCCCATTAGGGTGAAGGCTTTCGGACACTACAATGCTCCCAACATCTTCCCTCCTACAACCTCCTGCGACTCGGAGCTAACACACACCAAAATACTAAGTCAAGAGAGGTCTCATACCCTCTAGTGTGGTTAGCACGCAAGGATGCTTGGTTTAGTATAACAAGATGTTCGGTCCTTGTTGACTCGGGCACCATTTCAGTCACACCCAAAAGCACACCATCTTACCATTGTGCCTAAGTCTAAAACATTTTGTTTTCAGTTTTAGTTTTCTCAATTAAACATAGCACAAGGTGCTAAACATAAAGTTGTAATAAGTTTTTGTGTGATCAAGGTCATCGACTAAGTCGACAACCGCCCAATTCTACCGGTAGCTAAGCATGACTAATCAACATTAACTCGCAAACTACTAAGTGACAAGGGCTCATCCAACGAACCCTAAATCACAGCAAGATACTCCTAGACTCGGTAGTAGAGGATAAACATTTACCTATAGATTATGCATCTAATGGTCAACTAATCGACAATAGTTTAACACAAGATAGCAATGCATACGTAGATTTTGCAAACAACATATTAGACTTTGAAAATAATAGAAGCAATATGATCAAATGATACTACATCTGCTTGCCTTGCTGGTAGCTCTCTTGCTGCAGAGGTTCGCTTTTGGGTTCAACAAGTACTTCGGAACCTATCACAAGAATGCGAAAATCCAATAAGAACGAAGAATACTGAAAAAGACAAAAAAAAAAAGTCATCCAAAATCCATGAAATTTACACAACAGGAAGACCATGATTTTAAATGAATTTAGCAACAAGAATCATTCAATTTGGACTAAGCATGCAAAAGTTATAGCCTAAACAATTTCAATCTGCTGGATAATTCAAATTAAATTGTTTTCTGTTACTGTTCATGGCTCAATTTTCCAGAAAGTTTCTGAACATGAAATTTTTATGGTAGACAGAACATGGCATTCTAAGAATAGAAAAATTAGGTTCACTTCATTTGGAGTTAAATTGATCTACTCATGATTTTTCTAAGTTATGAAACTAGTGTCCAACATTTTTCAGAGACTAATACCTAAATAAAACGTATTCTATATTACAGCATATTAACAGAGGAACCTAACACATTTTATTTTGCTCAATTTGGAGTTACAGAGAATTACTTATGTATTTTTCAAGTTTTAATGAATTTCTAGAACAATAGTTAATGCTAGACAAGATAATATAACTACGCAATTTTTCTGGTACAAAACAGTGCCCAAACATATTTTTATATTAAAGTTCATTTAAACAAAGATTTAACAAAATTTGAATCATCTAAAAAGGAGTTCAAATGAATTAGTTATGCTATTTTGAAGTTTAATACAATTTTCAGTTAGCAAATAAAGCTTACCGGGCTTTTATTAGAATCTAACACAGCCGAAAAAGACATGGCAAAACGTGCGCCGTTGATCTAGAATCGCACGGCCCACGCGCTCTGAAACACAGCCGCACGCGCGCAGCCCAACAGTGCCCACCGTTGGATTTAGATCCAACGGTCCACAACGCGAGCCACGTTCAGAGGTCCGAATGCTCACGCAAACGTGGGCCGCTGATCTAAAAAGGAACGGCTCAGATCAAGATCACCTTCGGAGGTCCGAACATTCGCAAGATCTGAGCCGCAGATCTAGAAATGGGTGGCCCACAGTGACTTGGAAGATGGGGTGGTCCGAATGTTCAGAGAGCTCTGGTCCGCAGATCTCAAAACGAACGGTCCAAGATCAACAAGGTGTTGCGCACTACACACGTGGGTTTTAAGTGCATAGAGAGGGTTTAAATGTGCAGGCCCACTAGTAAGTGACACGAAAGGTTATTTAGGACATCCATTAATTACTAAACCCAATGATTAGCGATGATTAGCATTAATTGTGTCCTAAAGATATCGCGTAGTGCCAACAGGGTGTTTAAGTGGCTGGGCCCACTAGTCAGAGACTCAGGGCCACACACTTAATGCTTAACACACGTGCTTCTGACAAAGATACTGATTAAATAGCTAATGATTGTACTTAAGATCTAATGATTGTGCTACAGTGTCCGTCTAAATCCGACAACCGGGATTTTCACCGAGGGTTTTCTCTGGCTTATCGCCGACGAAGGAGACCACGGCGATGCCCGCAAAGTACCAAAATAGGTTGCACAAACTATTGCGCATCCAAAGGTGCTAATATTCAGGGCTGAAATGGCCTACACCGGCGTCTAGCCGGAGTTGAACACTAGTGACAATATTGCCGCAAACGAAAATAGCAAAAGGAGCTCTGCATTATCCACATGAGCGGGTGCCACAGCATCTAAGGACTAACAAGAAGCTACCTTAGCTTAGGAGAGGATCCAAGATGGTCGGAGAAGTTTTGACGGCGGAGGAGCTTGCCGGAGTTGGGGAAGAAAGCTACGGGAACGCGGCCTGAGCAAAATGAACACCCCTGGGTGGTCCAAATAGCTTCAACTAGGCCCACAGAAGGTCCAAGAGCAAGTAATTGGCAAAGGAAGCACTTACCGGAGTTGGAGAAGAAAAGGGATGATTTCGGCCGAAAAGATCCAAACTTAAAATTAGATAATTCCTGTGAATGCAATCCAAAATTAAGTTAGGGGAAACGATTAGGGTGTTAAGGGGCTCAATAAGGTACAAAAAGAAAGGAGGAAGAACCACTGGAGCACCAAGCCACCAATAGAGCTTCACGGCCAACAATGGCGACTTGGGTGTTTGTTGTGGTTTTGAGCTCAACAAGCAATGGGGAGCTAAGAGGTGCTGTAAAGGCACACAATGAGAAGCTCAAGGGTTCTTTAAAGCCAGAGAGCAACGGTGGAACAAGGACGGGTTTTAATGGCGGACATGGCCTAAAGCTTGTCTAGGACAAAATAGAGGCGATGGGAGCAAGTAAGGGTGACGACTTTGAGTGCGAAAATACAGTGGTGGGGAAAACCACGAGCTCAGAGCCGTTGAAGGTGACGCACGCGAGCTGACAAAGCACTGCGCCTCCTCCCGTGTCCTGTTCTGTCTCCCGTACGCGAGGAAGAAGAAGGTGACCAGGACTTGGAGGGCCCACATGTCAGCGAAAGCAACCAAGGGATCAGGTCAAAAGAAACGAAGGGGTTAGGTCAAGTTGAGTCAAAAGATCTGGATAGTTGGATTAGAAATGAACGGTCACGATTGAAAAGGACTTTCGGAAGGTCCGAACGTTTAAATCAATCTCAGCGGTCCAAAGCGAGATGAACGACTCAGATCTAAAGCTCGCTCTCGGCGGTCCGAAAGTTTCTTTTGATCTGGGCGGTTGAAACGGGATCCAAAGGTTGGAAATGATCGCGCCCTTTTAAAAGCGAACTGGTACGCTAAGTTGGTTTGACTCAACCAAGGTTCGAGTCACACTTGGGCTCAGCGCACAAAAAGGGCGAGGCCCACAGCAGTTAGATCAAGATCTAACGGCTGAGATTAAACGCACGTTGAAAGGGCTGAGCCGGGTGCGGAAGTGGTTGGGTTCAACCAAGAAAGGTGGTTGGGCTCGAGTCTAACTCGAGTCCACCAGCACTTTGACTTAGGATTTGAAATAAGCCAAAAGTCTTTGAGGAATTTTTAGAGATAGCAAACTAACTCCAAAATTTCTAAAATTTTTACAGGAGCTTGCTGACTTTAGGATTGACCTTGTATAAAATTTTTAGAGAATTTTATGACTTATGTTTTTCTCCAAAATTTCAACCAGGTACTGAACTAGGGTTTGACCACAGTCGACTGGTTTGACTGGCCTCTTAAAATTATCAAACAATTTCGAAAAATTGTGTAATTTTTCAGAGGAGTCACACAACGTTCCTAGAACCAAGGAAAAATATTTCCAGAGGATGATCACAAGACTTTCTAAGAAGGTTTTCAGGGGTCAAGACTTGGTCAAAAGAGGCTTGTGATTTTGTATTTCCCATAATTCTTTTACAAGAATTTTCAGAACATTCATACAACAACAAGATGTAAGAAAAGTTTTAATTTCTACATATTTTCTTACATTTGAAACACAAGGCAAGAATTGGATGTTACATGTGGTCCAGGTGCTGGTTTTAGCAGCTCTGGAGTGGGTGCTCCAGTGTGGTTGTGGTTAAGGTCCTGGTCATGTGTGTGACCAGACCTCCCACAAGTGGTCTTTTGAGAGCTCTGGAGTGGGTGCTCTAGAGTGGTTTTGGGAGTGAGTGGGTGCTCCCACCTCTTTTTGAAATCAAATGTATTTATGTATTACTGTTTTTATCTGGTGCTTTGCAATCTATACATGTTATTTGCTGTCAATTATTGCTTTGTGCAACTAACCTTATAGCTCTCTTTTGGCAAGCCTTGCATGAGTTTTATTGCATACACTTCTCCACGGCTTGTTGAGTACATTCAAAGTATTCATGGCTTTTGCCCTCTGTTTAAATCAGTAGCTAATAGAAGTTCCAGGGAGCTCAAAGCTTAGTGAAGAAGAGGTCTTTGGAGACCATGTGACCTACGGGGATGTCGTCCACTCGATAGCCGGCAGGCTGATCGGTTGGACCTGCTTGTTGGTGTTTTTGCTCTCCGCTGTTAGTGCTCTTTTGTTGTAGCCCATGAGGCAAACCCCCTGTAAGAAGCTTGACTAAAAAGTCCTTATCAATATATGTTGTTTTGTCTTCTGTTCTCTTAGCTTGTGTATGGATTTGATCACACCATTGTATATCTGTGCGAGCTAGCAAGACTGGTCATGGGACTGGCTCAGCATGCACAAAGGCCAGACCTCCAGGAGGTCTTGAGATCTCCTGGGAGGTCTTGGCGGACCTCCTCTCGGGATGTGCCGAGCGGTACTACCGCTCCTCCGTGCGGTAGTACCGCAGCTCAAAAAAAATAATTGGCCACTTCCTTGTATCCCGAGAAGGTGCTCACAATCTGAAGCAATCGTTCTCAGAACAAGAAATTGCTGAAGCAATAAAATAGATGCCAAGAGATAAGGCACCGGGGCCGGATGGATTCACGAGGTGTTTCTATAAAGAGGCATGGGAAATCATCAAGGCAGATATTCTGATGGTATTCACCAAGTTCTATAACATGAATAGATCGCACTTCGCAAATGTTAACATGATAAACATAATTTTACTGCAAAAAAAGGAACAGGCATCAAATATTAGAAAGCTCCGGCCAATTAGCTTGATTCACAGCATGGCGAAATTGATATCCAAGGTATTATCACTGCAACTTTCAAAACACATGGATAGCCTAATCTCCAAAAATTAGAGTGCCTTCATTAAGACTCGATTCATATAGGACAATTTTCTCTATGTTTACAACTTGGCTAGAAACTATCATCGCTCAAAGACTCTGATCCTCATGATCAAGCTAGACATCTCCAAAGCTTTTGATTTAGTATCCTAGCCATATATGCTGGATATGCTTCACCAAAGGGGCTTTGGACCAAGATGGCGTGAATGGATCTCCATTCTCCTTGCCACGTCGAACTCCATGATCGTTCTGAATGGGTTTCAAGGTCCAAAGATCTGGCACCAATATGGGGTGTGGCAGGGAGACTCTCTATCACCATATCTATTCATTCTGGCAATCGATGCATTGCAATTCATGCTACACTTGGCAACAACTCACGATTGGCTCTTGCCACTTGGCGAGAGGACCATAAGGACACGCTTTTCCTTGTATGTGGATGGTGCTATGATTTTTCTGTCACCAATTAAGGTAGACGTAGATAACCTGAAGGAAGTACTCACTATTTTCGGGGAGGTCATAGGGCTGAAAATAAACATCACCAAAATTGCAGTCATACCAATCCAATGTCACATGCTAGACCTAGACAACATCTTGGAAAACTTCCTAGCCGCCAGAAAATGCATGCCATGTACGTACCTGGGCCTACCGCTCTCACTGCGAAAATTGAGGAGAGTCCAGCTCCAACCTCTCCTAGACAAGATTGGAATGAGGCTAGCAGGGTATAAAGGGAAAATGATGTCCAGAGCAGGCAGGTTAACAACACTGAAGGCAATACTCACTTCTATACCTATTTACCATATGACGCTAGCTGAACTCCCTATATGGCCGCGCAAACACATAGACAAATGTTGTACGACATGGTTCTAGAATGGTGATGACGTGTGCACGGGGCGGGGGGGTGCTGGGTTAATTGGAATGTTGTATGCCGCTCGAAAAGCCTAGTGGGACTGGGGTTGCTACATCTAAATTACTTTAGCTGAGCCTTACAGTTGCAATGGCTATGGTATCAATGGATGATATCAGAAAAACAATGGAGTGGAACACCACTCCCAATTGATGAGGTGGATCAAGATCTGTTTCGTGCATCCACAACTATAATGTTCAGAAGCGGCACCACGGTAAACTTCTAGAAAGACACCTAGTTGGGCGTTATACCATTGAGACAATTGGCCCCGAGTCTCTATCGCATTGCGGCTACAAAAAACAGAATGATGCGGGAGGCACTGCGGGAGGGCAAGTGGATGACTAACCTTAGAAGAAAGATCACAGTTCAGCACTTGCCGGTTTTTGTGAGCCTTTTTAATAAGATTGCCCAAGTAGTACTCGCACCAGACGAACTAGATGGAGTAATCTGGAAATGGACAACAACAGGAATATACTCTGCAAAGACAGCGTACCAAGCACAAATTCTGGGGTCTATCGAAAAGCCTTTCAAAAAACTCATTTAGAACATCTCGACGCCACATAAATGCAAAATCTTCGCTTGGCTACTTATCTAACAACGATTGCCAACAGCAGGCATCGTATCGACTCGACACATGCCCAATGAGCATTGGTGCCCATTCTGCACAAACAATTCAGAGACACCTCTTCACTTGTTTGTGGACTGTGCCTTTGTAAGAGAAATCTGGACCATCTTAGCAAACCGGATGCAACATAACAATCTAGCATCGGCCCAATGGTCTGGCCGAACCAACATGCTTGAATGGTGGAGGGAACGATCCCAGGAAGAACATGTTTCGGTTAGGAAGGGACAAGGCTCCTTGCTTATACTTGCTTTATGACAAATTTGGAAAGAAAGAAATGACAGGATTTTTCGACAACAACAAAATGAGGTCCTCAGAGTTGTAGTGATTATTAAAGAAGAAGCTCGGGCATGGATAATAAGCAGGGCAAAGCATCTGGCAGCCTATCTTCTAAAGGGCGACATAGCGCTCTCATGACCAATAGCTTTTTCAAGGCCTAGGATACATGGTACATAGTCGCAATTAAAAACTCTTTCCGAACAAACTCTGGTATGCAAAACTGTGGAATCTGGTGTAACACTCCAGCCCAACACTGATCCCAGAATACCACTAAACTACCCTAACAATTACTTTTACATCAATTAACAATAAAATTCCAGCAGGCAATTCAATATTAAAACCCGTTCACAGGTCACAATAGCGTATGAATAACAACATGACGAGCACAGTTATTTAATCTCTAGATAGTAAAGCAAAATAATAGTTCAAGATTTAAGCAAAACCAATCAAACAGAGACTATTGAATGAATAGACAAGTTCCAACCAACCATCTAGAATTATCCAAAGTCTATCATGTCCTACAGGAATAAACCATCACATTAAAGAACAATTTCCTCATGACAATGATCAAATAATTGAGTGTATGTTGTATTCCAACTGATATCCTGTGAGGACCCGGAATATTTAACTAGTAACACTTAACCTCCAAATGGTTCTAGCATTACTAATTAAACATTCTAAGCCTCGATGGACATATGCTTCCCAGAATTGCAGCATATGCACATCATCACAAAATTTCACATCATTTCCATACAACATACATTAACAAGTCTAGTAAAGGACATAGATAAAGTAAGTTATTACAAAAGAGAGCCGACCGGCCAAATAGAATAATATACAAGAATAACAGCGGAAGCAAAAGGTGTCATAAGATGGCTAGAACAAAAGTCGACCGGTTAGCCACACAACCCACAAGGCAACCGACCGGGCCGCCAAGCTAGACGCCTCACAAGCTACCACAGCACAACTCACAGAAGTGAGGCCCCTCAAGCTCACCTTCTTCCTCTACAATAAATACATTTAAGCAAGATAACTGAGTATACAAAGGTACTCGCAAGACTGACGTGTGGAATAGCAGACCTATTCATACACTACATGAAAGCTTATTTAGGTGGAGGTTGTATGTTTCATTTTGCATAAAGCCAACTTTATTTGCAATAATGTAATACATTTAAAAGCAAGTTTGCAAATCTGTTTTGTTGTCAAAATAACAGCGAAGTAAAGATACATACAAGTAACTACCTGGAAGTGACTATCCCAATAGCCACCACAACATAGCACGAATCCCCGATTCGTACCACCCATCAAGTTTTAATTAAAAAGTTGTAGTCTAACTCTTGAAAGCTTACCCAAGCGTGTCCATAACCTAGGACGAGGCTATTCGAATAGTTTTAACCTGCAGAGTGTACCAATGTACCCACACTTCGCATCGCCTTTAAGCCACAAAGCACACTTCCGAAGGTATGCGCAAGACGGCTAAGTCCTACGAGACGCTTTCGATTGTGCATTGACTACGAGCCGCTCGTATGGGTAGAAACCCATACGCTTACATTGCAAGCCGAAAGACAACCAGCCATCACGGGGGAAGCCTTTCGGACACTACAATGCTCCCAGCACCATCCTTCTTGCGACTCCCTACGACCCGAAGCCAATACACGCCAAAGTACTAAGTCAAGAGAGGTCCCATACCCTCTAGTGTGGTTAGCACGCACAAATTGCCTGGATAACAGGTACTCACAAGATGTTCGGTCCTTAATTGACTTGGGCACCATTCCAGTCACACCCAAAAGCACACCAATCATACCATTGTGCCCAAGTCTAAATTATTTTTGTTTTCAGTTTTAGTTTTCATAAATAGACATGGCACAAGGCTGAAATCATAAATCATAATAATTGTTGTGCGATCAAGGTTATCGACAAGTCGATAACCGCCCATTTCTACCGGAAGCTAAGCATGGCTAAGCAATTGATTCGCAACTACTAAGTGACAAGAGCTCATCCACGAACTCTAAATCACAGCAATAACCTAGGCTCAATGGTAGTAAAGGATAATCATTTGCCTAAGGAAATGCATCTACTAGGTCAACTATCGACAATAGTTTAACACAAAGTAGCAATGCATACATAGAATTTGTAATCAACATAAATACTTAAAATACTGGGATTAACATGATCAAACTTCTTGCCTTGCGGGGATTGGCCTTGCTGCAGAGGGGAGTGCTCAGGTTCAACAAATTCTTCGGAACCTAACGCGAAAAGGCGATAAAAACCGATAAGAACGAAGAACACCAAAAGGAACTCAACAGCAAAGAACATCCAAATCCCAAGAAATTTCTACAGCAGCTAGAGGTTGATTTTAGACAATTTTAGAAACAATAATCACTTCATTTGGACTTAGCATGAAAAAGTTATGGCTAAACTAAGTTCTCTCAGCCTGAAAATCCTAATTAAATTAATTACAGTTACTGTTCAAGGCGAAAATATCTAGAATGATCTGGAACTTGAAATTTTTATGGTAGGTAGATATGGGTATCCTAACAACAGAAAAACTGAGTTTGCACAATTTGGAGTTGAAATGAATTAGTTATGATTTTTCTAAGTTCTAAAACTAGTGAATCAGTAACTTCAGTGGCAAGGATCATATGAAGACCTATCCTACATTACAGTACATTCCTAGTGGGTTTTAACAAAACTTAGTTTGCTCAGTTAGGAATAACAGAGAATAAGTTATGCATTTTACAAATTTTCCATGAATTTCTAAACAACCTTTTTCACTAAACAAGATCATGCAGTTAAAGTCATTTTCTACTATATAACAGTGCCTAAATTCATTCTCAACTTAAAGTTCATATTCTAACAGAGCTACAGCAACTGGAATTAGTCAAAAAGGAGTTAAAATGACAAAGTTATGCACTTTTGAAATTTAAAACATTAAAACACTTAGAAAATTTGAGCTCTCGGGAGGTCCAAATGAACTGAAGGAAAAAGGAGAGGTCATGGGCCGTCGATCCTTCATCGCACGGTCACGGACCTCGAAGCACAGCGCACAAAAGACCTCCTCCCGCACTGGGGAGGTCTGGACCGTTGAGATCTGATCCAACGGCCACGACCAGTGCATGCACAGCGCACGCAAAGGAGGTCCTTGCGCCTAACGGAGGTCGCGACCGTCAGATCGAGATCTGGCGGTCCCGAGCGCTAGGGGAGGTCCTAAGGCTTTAAATCTGAGGAAAGAGGTCTAGCCCGTTAGATCTAAATCTAACGGTTTAGACCAGAGGAGGAGGTCCTAAAGCTACGGATCTAAAGGATGAGGTCCCACACGGTCAAGATCTCCAGAGGGAGGTCTTGATCGGCTGGGATTAACACGAGGAGGTCTTGGATGGCCAAGATCTACTCGAGGAGGTCCTAAGCGATAGGGTTTTAATCGGAGAAGATCTAGACGGCTCAGATTAGACCTAGGGAGGTCCTGAACGATCCCGATCGACGCGGAGGGAGGTCCTGAGACTAAGGATTTTACAAAAGAGATCTAACGCTCAGATCTAAATCCGGGGAGGTCGTGAACGGCTAGGGTTGAGCCTAAGAGATCCTGAGTGGGTTGTCTTTGTAAAAGACCAGGGGTGGCTTTTTACAAAGAGGACCCCAAGGGTGGTCTTTGCAAAACGACCAAGGGAGGTCTTTTGCGCACGGGAAAAGATCTAAACGGCTAGGATTTAACCAGGGTGGTCCTAGACGGTCAGGATCGACACTAGGGGAGGTCCTGGCACTTAAAATTTTTGCAGACTAGGATCTAACGGCTAAGAGCTAATCCTAGAAGGTCTTTACGGCCGAGATTGATCCAAGGAGGTCCAAGGTGCTCCTAATGGTGCGGGTCCTCGGGAGGTCGAGCGGGGTGGTCGGGGCGGGGTTTTGCCGTATGACAATAGGAGGAGGAGGCCCACTCGCAGCGAGAGGCTCCTCAAAGATTCCGACAGCCAATCATTGGCTACAGGGGCTGTCCGAATCTTATGCGACAAAAGCCCGAGCGTCTAAACGAGCTCACCGCCGGCGATGGGGAGCTCGCCGGCGAGAACCAAGGATACGACTGAGTTCCAAATAACGTCAAGGATCTAAAGGGCGTGCTCTCGACGGCGGCGACGGCCTTGAACGCCGGCGAGCCGGAGATAGGCTAGGAGTGCAATACGACCAAACTACGAAAACCAACCGAGCACTACGACGACTAGACAAATGCAAAGACCAAGCTAAGAAAAGGGCACCTGAGGGCAGAGAGGGAACCAGGGAGGTCGGAGGAGCTTGGAGAAGGGCGACGAAGTCCGGCGATGAAGAGCTTGCCGGAGAGGAAGAAGAAGATGACTTCGACCCCGAAAAGCTACCTCCCAACTCGTTCACCCCTGCAATGTGAACCAAGCCAAGTTAGAGCAAGCTTGAGTTGAGGAGATCAAGATGACAGTGAACAAGGCCAGGAAGTTGCTGGGACCACTGGAGCTCGAGCTTCGGCAGGGAGCTCCAAAGCCTAGCAATGGTGGCAGAGAGGGTGGGGTGCTTGGGTGCTTGAGTTTGAGGACCAGCTCACACTAAGGGAGCTCAAGCACAACAAAGAACGAAGAAAGAAAAGGAGAAGGGGGGGTCTCAGGCTATTCATAGCCTGGAAGCTTGGCAATGGCATGGGCAAGTTCACTGTGAACAATGTCCATGCCCCTGCCAAGAGCACGCATGGTAGGTAGGGGGCAGAGCAGGGTGGAGACTTTGGAGGTTAAAGCTGACTGGCATTAAATGCATGGCAACAAAAAGAGCCGTTGACAAGAAGCAAAAAGGTGACATCTCACTGCCCCCAACTGCTCTGGTCCTGACACATGTGCAGGTGCATGAAAATCGTGACGACCAGAACTCGAGGAGGTCTAGAGGAAGAGGGACAGGGACAGGGCTGAGGGAGGTCCTGGACGTCCCTGATGCAATTGGGGTGGTCCTGGACGTCCCAGATCACCCGAGGTGGGGAGGTCTTAAGCGGATGAGGAGGTCCTCGGGAGGTCGTGACCGCAGGATGGAGATCCAGTGGCCTGGACCACCCCGAGGCGCTGAGATCAGAGGGGAGGTCTGGGGCACTGGATGAGAATCCAACGGCCAAAGACACGCACGCAGAAGTCCGGGCGGCGGCGCGACTTGACTCGAGCGAGTCAAATGACTGGGTCGGACTCGGGTTTGACTCAAGCCCGAGTCTGACTCAGCCCTAATTTTGGGTTTCAAACCGAGCTGAAGTTTGGGGATTTAAATGAGGTAGCAAACTCACTCCAAAAATTATGTAATTTTTACAGGAGCTTGCTAGCTGAGTTGTTGACCTTGTATAAGATTTCCAGAGGTTTTTGTGCTATACATTTTCCTCCAAAAATCCTACATGGTGCTGGTCCAAGGTTTGACCACAAATTGAATAGGTTTGACTGACCTCCAAAAATATTCAAACAATTTCTAAAAATTGTGAAATTTTTCAGAGGGGTCACATACCATCCCAAGAACTCAGGAAAAATATTTCCAGGAGATGATCAAGAGGTTTGACAAGATTGTTCTTGAAAGCTCAAGATTTGGATCAAAAGACTTGTGACTTTGTATTTCCATAACTCTTGTACAATAATTGTTTAGTACATACAGGAAATACATGATGTAAGAAAAAAAGTTTTAATTTCTACTCATTTTCTTACATCTGAAACACAAGCCCAAAATTGGGATGTTACATATCCCTTCCCAAGAAGCATCGTCAACTGTTACATAAAAACAACAGTAAAGCAAGGGTGAGTCCACGACTCAGCTAATACAAAGCAGAATAATAAACGAGGCATCATCTTAATAACAATTGTCGAACCTGGGAATGAAGGATCCTGAATTCTCTGTGTTTCATACACTAATCTAGGAAAAGCTAGTGTACACAGTCAAACAAAAATGATAACAAATTCATATCACGCATTTAATTAACATAGATCAGAGTTTAATACAAACTAGGGCCTGAGGCCAAATAAAAGATACAGCGAAAAAGCGTAAATAATTGGTAGGCCACACGATCTGCCAGAGGCATTTGTCTCGGGGCGCGGCCTAGTCCTCCAAGTCCTCACTGTCTGGATAGAAGTCTTCGCCTGAATAGAGTTTATTCCACAAGAGTGAGCACAACTTCCGTGCTCGCAAGTTACACCCAAATAACATAATATAATGCATGCATGGTAATACAGGTGAGGCTGATAGGGTTTATTTGCATAAAGCAGCATTTTCAGGTTTTAAATATCAATACTAAGTTTCAAAGCAACTTTTAATCTATAGTTAAAATCAAACTTTTATTTTGATTCGTCAATCTCAAATGTAAGATAAACCTCCATACACCAATGGTGAAGGACAAATCCCCTTGCACCAAACATTCTTCTCGAATTTCCTAATTGAATGATAATATCCAAAACATCTGTGTTTAAAATTATTTAAAAAAAACAAAACCAAGATCTAATCCACAAAAGGCTTTGCTCAACATGTCCATGACCGCAGACGTGGCTATTCGAATAGACTATTACTCTGCAGAGTTGGTATAGCTTTACCCACAAAAGACAGTTTGCTTAACATGTCGGCCAATACACACTTTCGAAGGCTTGCAACTAAAAAACTATCACAAGGCCTTTACACTACATTATTTCAACATAACTATGCCCGCTAAGGTTTCATCATCGTAGGCTTCGCACCAAACGATAACCCCCTCTTGCGCCATGTGAGTATTAACAATAAGTCTTCACGACACCCACATCTTTCTTTGACACAGTCATGGTGAAACAATATAGTTTATTTGGCCAAGTCTATCCCACTCCAGACTTGTGGTGGTACGAGTTTGGCTTAACAATCCGCAGCTCGCAGACCGGTCCTTACATGACTGTGTGATTTCCAAAACTATCCCTGGACCTCAAACATTCGCTGAATTGAGCCTGTGCATAAACTTGCACCCACCAACGGGCCTATTCACTCAAGTCTAAACCAGTTTTATTTATTTTTCAAGTCAAAACTTTTTCAAAACATTCTATGGTAAACATAATACCATAGTCTCAATTTTAAATCAACTTTGTATTTTGGCTAAATTCCCCAAAATCAACATTTTGGTCTAAGCATTGACTAAGCATAATTTTCTAATTTATTTTACTATGGTGGTAAGGAAATGACAATACAAACATCAATAGTGGCCATACAAAGGAGATAGATAAACTAGGAATTTAAAACAGGAATTTAAAATAACTGTATTGAACTATGCATGCAATAATAATTTAAAACAAAATTAATTAATTTAAAATAGTAGGGTCAATATGGTCAAGGTATAACTTGCCTTGCTGAAGGTCCTGGTGATATAAATCTTCTGAAGGATCAAGCTCTCTGGAGTCGTCAAAATCTATGCGCGAAAAATAATCCAAATTCAAATAAAATTTAAATAAATTCAAATAAAAATCAAATGAACTCCAAATTATATAATTTTAGTTTAGTTGACTATATCTTGATTTTAGACAAATTTAGAAATTTGAATGAGCTCAATCGAAGTTAGGATGCAAAAGATATGAAATTTAGAAGTTTTAATCTAAATATAAACCCTAAAAAGGATTTAACTGATTAATCCGAATTAATTTTCAACTAAAAACTCATATTATGATTCATGGTGACGTCAGCCCTCAAGATTTTGAAAAATTAAGGAAATAAAGAAAAACCCTGACATGTGGGACCCATATGTCAGTGACTTGGCTCACGGTGAACCAAGTTCACCGAGCCATGGACCTAGGTTTGAATCGAGCGGGCACGCGGGCGTGTACGTGGCGGCTGATGTGGCACCACGCAAGCGACATGCACGCACACACGCTGATGTGGCACTGAGGTGGACGCTGACTCGGCTACCACGTTATTTTGACGGCGACGAGGCTCAGTTGCGCATGACAACGGCGAACTACGGCTCGCCGGCAAGAGTGAATGATCGCATTAGATAGAAGGGGATAATGCGCACATACTGGTACCGGTTTGGGGACAAGAGGTTGTCGAAGTTGGTCGTCAGCAAGCTTTTGGTGGTGGAGACGTTCGGGCATTGTCGGACGAGAGTGTCGGCGATGCTCTAGAGCAATGAAGGGGTCCCCGAGGAAGCTCTTGCGACGAGGATGCCAAAGGTGAACTCCACAGAGGTAGGGCGTCAACGGCGGCGGCGAAATCGAAGAAAAACTGGTAGCGGAAGCAAACCCTAAAACTTGAATTACAGCGGCGTTGGAGCTTCAGAGGGACGGTGGCTTGGGGTTTCGAGGTGAGATGAGGAAGGGGCACCTAAGGCTGCCTTTTATATTGGCCGGGGTGCACCGGGGTGGTGATATAAGATCGTGAGTTTGGCAGCAAGTGGGGGTGATCGTGGGTGTACCGGATGCAAAGGTAGGGGTGATCGTGGGGGTTAAGACGGTTGTTGCGGAGCCGTTAGATGCACGCACGCGGGAATATAGGGAGGATAAGAGCGGCACGAGCGAATATTCGAGAAGCGACATTGTCGGGCGTCTCAGCGGAGAAGACGACTGGAGGTGGACGACGATATAACAAGATGGGCCTACAAGTCAGCGAAAGTGAGGAACGTTCGGACTGGACTAAGATTGGACGGTTCACATGGCTTGAACGTTCGGACCACCGAATGTCAAATCTAGATCGGGCCGTCCAATACTAATCGGACGATCCACAGATCCGGGAACGTTCGAACCGCCGAACGTCCACTCTAGATCGGGTCGTCCGCTTTTGATCGGACGGTCCACAGATGATGAAAGCGAGTGCGCGCGGGACAGGGCTGTGTGGGCCGTGCATGAGAGGGAAATGGGTTGGGCTAAAATAGAGATGGGCCGAATGGGCTGAGATTCAGCCCAAGGCTTAAGCTGAGGTTTTAAATAGATTTTCCCAATTTAGAAATTAGTTTAATTAGTTTAGGCCTTTAGAAAATAGCAGATTAAGTCCAAAAATAATGGAAAAATTCACAGAAATTCCCAAAGTCATTTAAGACTTAACCAAAATAATTCCAACTTAATATTGGTATTAAATTTCGAAGATAAATTATTTTGCTTTCAAATTAATTAGAGAAAAGCTTTTAAAATTCTAGAAAATTCAAAAGAACTCAAGGAAAATAATTAAATTTTATTTTTAGCCAGAAAATGAAATTTGGGATGTTACAACAATTCATTCCCATTTATCATTATCTCAGTTTCTCATAATCATTCTCATTAGTTTCCATTCACAAGTCTCGTTACCTTAAATCACTTTTCACTTTTCATGAATGCAATGCAATGCCCAATGCTCAAAACTCAACTCAACTTCTACTTATACCGGTATAGCGGAGTGTAACACCCGTCGGTGTTCACTAATACACGTATTCTTTAATGCGAGGATCAATTACCCGACCTTTTTCATATAAGGACCTTATTGTCTATATCTTACATATAGGGACCTCATTCCACTCCTGTGGATCACATATTTCCATCATTAATGCTCAACACGCAATGCAATGATTATTATCTTTCATCATTAGCAAATGATATAATTATCATTCTTCCATAATCATCATCATCATCATCATCATTAAGCTATCAAAAGCATGTGAGCAAAATGAAATAGGCATAATTCATATGAATAATCATGGCAAGTATTCACTTAACCAAATAATAATTTCGAATGCTCAAATACCATTCAACTATGTACTTGCCTTTCTAGTTGCGACGTTCGGGATGAATTAAAGGTGACAACAATCCCGAATCCACTCTGTCTACAATAAACACCCAAACTCAGTACAAGCTATGGCAATACAAAACAACACTTAATCGACAACGCTCCTACGTGCTCTCCTATTTCCGGACTTTTCCCCTTTACTGGACAGTCCCTCTGCTGTCCTAGTAATAAAATTATCTTAAATTTCAACTCCCACATCGAAACATGGTAAACCATACCATTTCTAGAATCTATACAAAATTTCCTACAACTTCTCACGTGATCAAAAGTCTAGATTAATTCATCCAAACCCCCGTTTTTAACCCAGAAGACAGATCTGCCATCTTCTGGACAACAGGCTTAATAATTTCATATCTTTTAATCTACACATTCAAAAATATTGGATTATGACATTTCAGGAACTACAGGAAATTATCTACCTTTTCCTAGTTATGCCCAAAATTCCATTCTGGCTTTAACTCAGTCAAATAAATGTTTTCCCACGACTGCATCCAGCAGCAACCTAGTTCTGGACTGTAGTCTTCCAAAAACCATAACTTCTATTCTACATATCCAAAAATCATGTTCTTGGACTCTCTAGAAATATTATCAAATTACTTACCCTTTTCATGTTGATCAAAACCCCAAATTATTCTATATTCTTTTTTTAATCTTCTGATTAATGTGCGCTGCCAGAACACAACAAACTTACCGGACAGCAAGCTTGCAAAATTCATATATCAACATCTACTCATCCGATCGACATGAATAAAAATTATATAGAAAGCTATCAAAATCCTCTACAACTTTCTAGTAGATGGGATTCCCCAATTACGTACAACTGGTACCTGAATTTATAGTGCAACAAAACAGCAGACTAAACCGGTCTATTATTTGATTCCCCCGAATAGAATTTGCTAAACAAAACAGAGGAGAAAACTTGATCGTCACCCATGGAGATCAAGATGATGAACACGAAAACCCACAGATTCCTCTCTTTTCTTCCTCCTTTTCTTCTCCCCTTACGGCAGCAGCACAAGAAATCTCGTAGCAATTTTCCTTAATCTCTCTTTCTCTCTCCCTCTACTATTAAAACCACTATGAAGCCATGCAAATCATGCAGCATGTCTTTGCTAGCAGCTAGCAGCAACGATGCATAGGAGTCGCACTGGGCTATGCGGCGGCTTGGAGGAAGGCAGCAGAGGTAGGGTGCACAAGGGAGTGGGGTGGCGGCTAGGTCAGGCTGCCACCCCCTGGCCTCCTTATGGTGTCGGCCCACCTTGGGCCTTGGTGCTGTGGGCCGGATGCCAATGGCCCAGGTTTTGCTAAAATTTCAAAAAAAAACTCCTCAAATTAATTTTGTTCTCTCTGTAAAGGTTTCGGAGTATTACATCTGGGGGAGGATTTACAATACTAGATGCATCTCATAGGGAGGATTAAAGGGGCAGACAAAGCCGGGGATTGGGGGAGCAGCTGTGCCCGGCCAGCCAAGGTAATAGGAATGATCACTTGGTGGTCTGTTGTATCCATAACTGAGCATGTATATGCGGCAACACCATAAAATGCAGACCATCATTATGAGGGCTGATCGGGCCAGACAGTGCATAAATACCTTTCCATCCTGAAGAAGCAACTTGGCAGAGGTCGGCAATGACTCAGAATCAATAGTTGACTACTAAAAGCTTGACACCAAGATTGCCAAGGGCATCCGCGCCGACAAGCCTTGCAAAGAAAAATGCCCTGATTAGGTCGGCGACGTCGTCAGCACAGTCGTGCGCACAATACATAGAGTATTCCTATCTAGTTCTTGAAGGCTCGTGTATGTAATCTTCCCTCTAGGGAGGACCAACCAAGGGGAAGCTAGATTGGGAGTAGAGGAGCTCAGGATTCTATGGCACAAATTTTGGAGACAGCTCAGGGAGGGCAAGAGAAGGGGTGTGATCCTATGGTTTCATGGTTTCGTTATCTTCGGGTTCATTGCTTACTCTAGAATCTACAGGTTTTTCAGTGCCTTTTTTGTCGGTCCTCTGCGATGAATGCGAAGATTCCGCGCCATGTCTTCTCCTTTCTGTTTCTTTTCTTTTCTTTTCTTTCTTTTTATATTTTTTCTTTTTGTGCAAAACTACTATGTATGTGACACTGCTCGTCCTTCTTTAATGCAATAATGGCAACGGCCATTTCCTCAAAAAAAAATATTCTACTTGTCATGCATGAAATGTTCCCAACAATTTTTGCCCACTAAGCAAGAACAATATGATTGTTCCTGTTGGAATCCTTCTTCCCTTGTGAGGATGCTTTTCACATAAAAAAAGGGCCTGATATGTTCAAAAACATAGAATATATATATATATATATATATATATATATATATATATATTCTTCAAGTAAAAAAATATTTACACAAAATACAAGATTGTTATACCTTCCCCAACAGAAATAGTGTTGGGAGGCAGCTCTTTTCACGGATTCAACACCTATAAAGTCATCCTTTTGTCCATATCCAAGCTCCTTAGGATGACATCTTACTTTATCTTATCTTTCTAGGAAGCTTTTTTAGGGGGATGCTAGGAAGCTTCCTTTGTCCCACATTTCCCTCTCTCTCTCTTGGAGCGGAACCTTATCCTATTAAGGTAAGAGAGTCCCACAGATATTTCTTACTTGAGTGTGTCAGCTTATCAAAACCAAATTGTCGTCATAAACCTAAACTTTATTTTTGTTAAGTAATAATCCCTACTTTATTATCTCTTTTTTTTTAAAGTTTTTCTGTTTACCTTTTGTCCTCATTCCCTTTTCAATCCTGCGGGGTTTAATATTAACTTTAAAAAGAGACCACGTCAACGTGCTAGATAACTGAAGCAATCTACACAACTTAACGGCCATGAATAATACTTGTTTTGCTCTTCTCCCATGCAGCCAAATACTCTTCCTTTCATATCACCTTCATGGCTTCATGTAAACTATTAGCCTGTGCGCGCGGTTAGGCGCGCGACAATAGAGTATGCTCAAATGTATGGAGTTTGATGGCGCTGGTTGCAGGGTGAGTATTGGCTTAAGGCTGCTCCCAATGGGTAGTATCTTAGTGCAGTTTCTTAGTGCATTAGGAGTGTTAAGATATTATCTTCCTAATGCATTGTTTCTTATGGTGTAGTATTTTAAGTTGTTTCATTTAATTACATGCATGAGGCTGTTTTGCGTTGGATTTCGAGCTGAACTAGTATCTAAATTAGATAGTAGACTACCATCTCTCTTCATTAACTATGGTGCTACATCATTATTTTGCCTACATAGCATGCAAAGATACTAGCTAAGGTGGAGCACTGGGAGCAACCTAATGAAGATTGCATCGAAGGGATTATTACTTAACGTGCTTATATTACTGATGCATATAACGAACATTATGTTCATGGAAGTATGTTGTAAGCTGTATAAATAGCAGGGGCAAACTAAGACCTACATAATAGCAGATGGTCTTTGGATTATTATCAGAGCACTATTGGTTGCACATGATTTGTTTGAGTAGATAGATTTGCACAGCAAATATTACATATGGTTTCCAAAAGGTGACATTTTATTTGCTACTCTGATATAGGTTGTAGCGTGGAGATAACATACAAACTAGCTACAAAAGACATGTTTCTGCTTCTAGTTTGTGGAGTATGTTACAAAAACTGTTTGTAGGGGCTGAACAAACGACGTGGGGTAGTACTGTAATGTCTATAATCTGTTGTATGTAAGACGAAAGATAGGTGAGAAAATGGCAGGTGTGTACAGATCAGAAAAAAAGCAGCGTAATACAAAAAAACTTTACAGAATATACCTGGTGTTTACTATGAAGGGTCATCATCTGGGTTGATCTTTTTCATAGCAGACGCACAGATAATTCTAACTATATGTAGAGTATGAACATCATACACAGACCATATATAGGAAGAGGAAACACACATAGACAGGAGCGATGAGCGGATGCATAGAAACAATATCATTGATGTATAATAGTGTGGATGCAACAACGATTTATACTAAACTATAGGCCACACAAACAGGAACAGCGAAGCAAATACACAACAGGAATACGTAGAAGAAAACTTACAGTGTAGTAGGCACACAAGACAACACCGAAGACTCACAGACGTTGGATTGAGACCGGAAAACAGGAGGTGAACCTATAGACTAAATAAGGAAGATGAATGAGGGCGCCTCGTAGCCATGCATATACAACAACAAATATTGGGATGCATCAAAAGGGACAAGTGCACATAGAACACACTCAAGAATACACGCGAGCAGATCCACAACCTAAAACATCTCTGGCTAACGAAGGGGAAAAATAAGAAGGACATTCCTGATAAAAAAAAACAAATAAAAGCAAGCAAGATAGAATTGTACGACTGTGGAAAAAATAACATCGCTAAAAAGTAACGGAACTGAAGGGAATAAATCGATACAATTAAGTAAAAAAGGGGAACTACCGGAAGAGAAGGAAAAGGATAGAAAAGCAGCAGAAATCACCGGTGCAAGAATAGCAGAGCAGACGATTCGAAAGAAACACACATGTAAGAAGACGAAATGGATAAACGACGTTTCAATTGAGTGACAAACCAAAGAAGACTATCGATAGCATTTTATACAAGCAATATGTACTATAGAGCAGGCATACTGAACAAAAAAAAGCTTATCCACATGACCGATACCTCGCTATACAAATAATTCTGACTATATGTAGAGTATGCATACAGAAAAAGGAGCATATATAGGCAGAGGCAACATATATAAGCAGTAATGCTAAACAAATGCATAGAAACGAGTTCGGTACTGTACAAAACACGGATGCAACAAAGATATATACGAAACTATAGGTTTCACAAATAGGGAAAGCAAAGAAAATACACAACAAGAACACGAGTTAGGAAACTTACAACGTAGTAGGCACAAAGAACAGCACTGAAAACTCGCGGACGTTGGACTTAAACCGGGAAACAGGGGGCGAATCTACATACGAAATAAGGGAGATGAATGAGGTCGCATCACAGTAATTCCTACACATCAGTAAATATCGGAACACATCGAAAGAAACAAGTGTACATAGAACAGATATAAAAATACACCTGAGCAAATCAACGACTGAAAATATCTCTGGGCAAACAAAGAGGTAAAAAGGGAAGGACATTACCGATAATAGTGAAATAAAAGTAAGCAAGATAAAATCTGACGACGAGGGTCACAAGAGCACCGTTGAAAATGAGTGATATCATAGGGGAAAAATAGTGAAGCTGAAGTAAAAAAAGGGGAACTACACGAACCGAAAGAAAAGGCTATGAAAGTAGTTAAAACCACCGGCGCAAGAATAGAAAACCGCAAAAAGAATAGTTGGATCTAGAAAAACACAAGACATACGAGGACTGATCGTCTAAACTAAAAACAGAAAGAAAACAAAAAAGGGGGAATCAGCTATGATGAGGTCGTAGAATAGTGGCCGAAAAGAGGGGAGCCAAAAAAACACAACACTACAAAATGCATAATAGGCAAGAAACAGACAGAACGAAGAACGAGCCGACAAAACTCAACATGAAGAAACTACTGGGCTGAGGCAAAAGCATAATTAAAGACTATCTTTAATAGATTAACGGCAGAAAGACATTGTAGGCGACTGACAAACGAACCAAGTAAAGCATATCCTCAATAACAAGAAGATTAACCAAAGCAAAACAGCATTGGAGGCGGACAAAGCTGGAGCATGAGGTGAAACGAACTAAAGTGAAGTCTACAGAATAGAAAGGAGAGAACAAAAAAAAGGAGACTGAGGTAAGCAGAATGGAAGAGAAGAGAAACACAAAGCACTGTGGGTGGCAAAAAAGAGTCCAGGATGCAGAGGCAAGAAGAACAAAGTAAAAAGATCATTAAAATAGACTGGCTCCAACACAGATCAAAAGGTAACGGGAAAAAGTAATAATAAGATAGGACGAGACTGCAAGAAGGCGGCTGTAACATCCCAAAGTGCTGTTACCAAAATAAAATAAATAACAGTTATGGTTTTATTGGAATTTCTGAAATTTGAAAGAGTTTGATTGCCTTATTTGAATTTCTGAAGTTTTAAAAAGTCAAAATTTAAAATTTATTTGAAGTTCCTGAAGTTTTAATTGATTTGTCCTGAAAAATGAAAACTTAATTAATTTCTAGAATTTTCTGAAAATTTTAAAAGCTTTTTCCTAATTATTTCAAAGCCAAAATAATTTATTTTGCAAAATTTACAGCCAACTTTAAGTTGGAAATAGTTTTATTAAGTCTAAAATAAATAAGGGAATTTCTGTGAATTTTCTCATAATTTTTTGATGTTATTTGCTATTTTCTAAAGCCCTTTCTAATTATTTGTAATAAATCAATTGTAAAGTCAATTAAAAATCCAGAAAACTGTTTGGGCCGAAACCCAAAACCTCAGCCCTTTTTCTCTCCCTGCCTCGGCCCACTTCGGCCTGCTCCACCCGCACCTCTCTCTCTCACGCTCTCACTGACATGCGGGGCCCGCGTGTCAGCCTCACGCTCCACTTCAGATCTTGTGGACTGTTGGATCAAGGACCAACAGCCGATCTTGATTTCATTCTCCGGAGGTCCGAACGTCACCGAGTGGTGAGCCGTTCGATTTAAATCAACGGTCCAGATTCACTTGCCCTTTTTCCGTGCTGCCCGGACCCAACGATCGTGACCGTGGGATCAAAAATTCAACGGCCACCACCGCCCCCACGCCAGCCCGCCTTCTCCGCGCCATCGGATGAAGATCCGATGGTCGCAAGCCCTTCTTCCTCCCCCGTTTCTTCTCCGCGCGATCGAACCTCAACGCCGCCATTGCCGCGCGTGAGAGCTGCATCTCCGCCGCAATTTCCTCCCCGTCCCCTCCCCGGAATCGCGCACATTGAATTCCCCGGATCACGCCGCCCTTCTCCCGAATGTTTCCCCCTCCCTCGCCCGTAATCACTGGAGCCGAAATCGCTGCCGTGACCTCCGCCACCGATCTCCTCCTCCTGGCCCCCTCCGCCCCCTATAAAAGGGAGCATGAGGTGCCCCTTGAGTCCCTCAACTCGCTCACACCACCCACTCCTCCCCTCTCGCCCCCACCTCGCCGGAATTGGAGCTTGAAGATCTCCGGCCGAGTATCACTTCTTCCCCGATTCTGGTGCCGACTCCGCCGCCGCCACCAACGGCTTCGCCACACCACCGCCTACCTGGTGCTCGTCTCAGCCTCGCCCGAACGCCACCGGAGCTCGCCGCCACCACGAACCCGAACTTCACCGCCGCCTAACCCTTCGCCGCCGGCCATCCTTGCCTGTTCCACCGCCGCCGAGGTAAGCAGAAGGTTCCTCGTGGTCTCCTCTACCCTATGGTGCCCTCGCCGGTCACTGTCGTGCCTCCAATCGCCGGCGACCATTGGTCATCGTGCGTCGCCGCCAACCTTGTGCTGGCATGGCTGCCACCTCATCGCCACCTCCACCGCCACATCGGCGCAACGTCGCCACTTTTTCCCACGTGGCCGCCACGTCGTCCTGTGCACAGCCACCCCCACCCCTTTGCACTGTTCCATACACCGAGTCCACCGTGGATTGTTGACTATGCCGTGGACCGGGTCTGTTGACCATGGGCCCACATGTCAGTGGCTCAATTGATTTTCTTTAAAGAAATAAATCGACTGGAAAATCATTTCCGGAGGACTGACGTCATGTTGCGCAATAAATCCATTTTCCTTTAGAAAAATAATTCCAATAATCCAGAAAAACCCTAAAACTATCATTTCATGTAATTTGAACCTTCCAGAGCTCATATCTTTTGCATCCGAACTCCGATTGAGCCCATTCAAATTTCTAAATTTGTATAAATTCAAGATCTAGCTAACTAAACCAAAATTATTTAATTTGGAGTTCATTTGATGGTTATTTGAATTTGGCTTATTTCACGATTAGATTTCGACGACTTCGGAGAGTCAGATTTCGACAAAGTTTGAAGAGCACCTAAGAGGATCGATTTTGACTGTATAATTATCATGATTGTACACGTGGACTACCTGGAGAAAGTGCTTGTGAGTACTAGGTGACCTGTTAAGAAAAACAACATCACCTCAGTACCAGGTGACCTGCATCACCTCGCAAGCAAGGCAAGTTATACCCTTGATCATATCGATCCCATTATTTTAAATTTATTTAATTCTGTTTTTAAATTACTATTGCATGCATAATTTTTATCCAGTTATTTTAATCCCCTGTTTAAATACTTAGTCATTCCAATTCCTTGTGTATAGCCAATTTGAATATTGATTATCATTTCCTTGTCACCATTAGATAAAATAATATTGGAAATAATTAAATGCTTAGCCAATGCTTAGATCAAATCTTGTATTTGGGAAGTTTTTAGCCAAATCTTTCAAATGTGATTTAAAATGAGTCTATGGTATTGTTTTGCCATAGAAGGTTTATAAAATGCTTTTATTTGGAGAATAAAATGAAAATAGGTTTGGAATTGGGCATAATGGATGTTTGGTGGGTGCATGTTCATACACGGGCTTAACTGGGTAGGTTGAGGCCCATATGTTTGTTGGAAAGTTGTCCAAGTTAATTAAGGACCGGTCTTCGAGCCGCATCTTGCTAAGCCACCACCGTACCACCATATGTCCTCAGTGTGAGGAGTAGGACCTGGCTAATTAATTTGCAATGTTCCACCGTGGTCGTTCCCTACAGATGCAATGGGTAGTCATGTTACGACTTATGTTAGTCCCACCTAGCGCAAGAGGGGGCCCGAACCCGGAGGTCTTTATTCCAAAGGGGGTGGCGAAACCTTAGGGAGGGGTAACTGCGGTGGAATAGCGCTTTGTAAAAGCCTTGTCACGTGGTCTAGACTGCTTACCTAAGGTAGTGAGCGGTGGTATCGACGGATACCGAATAAACTAGAGAAGTCGTGTCTTGTAGGTAAAGCTGTACAACCTCTGCAGAGTGTAAAATTATTCGAATAGCCGTGTCCACGGTCATGGACATGCTAGCAAAGCCACTCAAAGTTAGACTTTGGTTTTGTTTTCAAATAACTTTGGATTTCTATCCAATCGGGAATTTTGGGCAGGTAGCCATGTGATAGGAGGGTATCCTTCACCATTCAGGTGTGAATGTTATCTGACTATAAAACTGAGAATTTATAAAACGATTGTAGTTATAAAATATCTGCTTTGGAACTTAGTACAAGTATTTAAAGAAAACTCTGCTTTATGCAAATCAACCATTAAGCCATCCTTTGTTACATCCATATATGTATGTCATTCTGTTACTTGACGGGTGTAACTTGCGAGCACGGAAGTTGTGCTCATACTTGCTTATGCAAACAAATTTCAAAGGAGAAGAACTTCGTTACCAGTGTGGATCCCGACGACTAGGCCGCTACCCCAGTCGATTGCCTGTGGCAGATTGCTGGACTCTACTACTTATCGTCTTCCGCTGTGTTCTTTATTGTTGGCTACTTGGCTGTAAGCCTCTTTTGTAATAAACTCTGTTGATTATTAATAAAGTTGTGATATGAATTTGTTACCACATTTGTTTACTGTGTAAACTAGCTACTGATCATGGGACTAGTTCAGAAATGAACAGAGGATCTAGGATGTTAATCCCGGATCCTGATAGCAGCACAAAAGGAGGGGCAGAAAAGTACAAAGGCACAGATGCATCAAGAGGAAGAAGAACGCAACAACGGCGATTCGTAACAACATAATGGAGTAAAGAAAGAGACAAATCTATGGCCAAAGAGCAGATGCGCACACAGACGCGGAAGAGCAAGAAACACCCAAAGAAAGAAATAAAAAAAAGCAGGGAAGAAAAAATAATACGACATGAGAAGCAAGAAATCTACAAGGCCGGAACATAAAGAAATCGAAAGAAAAAGAGACTAACAAGAACAAACATGCAACAATGCCATTTCGCGAGCACCGGAATGGGAGAAACGAAGAGAAACATGTAGGAAACGAAAGGCGCTAAACACGCTCTATACTAAGAGCAACAAAGATCCCAAGAAACCGCAAGATCAACCCTTTGGAAAACAAAAGATGTGTAGTCCCAAAATACGCAAGATAGAAATAGGGCATATCCGGCATGAACTAAAACAAAACGCAACAAAGAGGGAACAAGACGAACCAAAATGGCAAGAACGCGGCACAAAAGGGGGGCGGGAGGTAGAAAGGCACAAATGCACCGTAAGTAACAGGCAGAGATAACCGACAAAGCAAGAGTCCGGGAAAAGAAGCTAAATCATGATAAAAGAAAACACATAAAAGCTGATCTGTAGCATCACAACGAATCAAAGAGAGGGACAGATCTATGGAAAGGAAGCAGGCGCGCACATGAGCACGGAAGAGCAAGAGACATAAAAAAAAAAGAGACCAAGAAAAGTTTTTTAAAAAGGACTCCCACATAAGAAGCAAGAAGCAAAAAAAATCAGACTCGAAGCAAATTGAAAGGTAAAAGAGACGTAGAGGAAGAAACACGCAATAATGTAATCTCACGACTACCAGAACAGAGCAAACGATGATAAAGATATAGGAAACAAAAATCGCTAAATGCGCTGGAGACAAGGAACAACAAGAACCCAAAGGAAACGAAAGTCGACCCCCTCAAAAGAGGAGAAATCTGTAAGAACAAAATATGCACAGATGACGATCGTTCAACAAAAAACCAGAAGAAACAACGAATTAGATGAGAACGAAGAAGAAGAGGAAACGGCGAGAACCGAGAGGATGGATGAAAAGAGGAAGGGGTGAGAACCGAGAGGATGAAGCACCAGGAGCGAAAGAAAGGAGATGGAACCGAGGGAGGTGCAAAGACCGGAATTGAGTGGACGAGTCGCGCGTACAGAAGAAAGAGCAAGAAAAGAGCACACGCAACGATGCGGAGGTAGGGCATGAGAACACATCAACCGATTTGGTCGGACAACGTGAAAGAAGCGAGCAACATCCAACGGCACAACGATATAACTGCGGAGTTGCGCAGACAATGACAGGACAAATCGGAGAGCACAAAGAAATGCGGGGCAGCAACGCATGGCAGTGGGAAAAGGGTGACGTGGCCCGGCTCCCCTCGCTTCCTTTCTGACTTCATTTATCCAGTAGGATTTTCACCTATCTGTGTAGATGATCTTAAGCCAAGCTGCAATAAACCACCGCTGACTCAAGTGACCAAGCACCCCACGAGGCCCCCACCTGGCGTCCCCGTTACCGTTCGTACGGCCCCCCTATAAATACCACTCCGCCCTCTCGTGCTAATCAATCCCCTTCCGCCTCACTCCCACCCCATGGACTCCGCGTCCGACTCCTCGTACAAGCTGCAGCTCGCCTTCGCGGCGCTCGTGGGCGCCTCCGCCGCTGCCGCCTCCGCCTACTACCTGCACTGCCGCGCCATCGCGCAGCTCGGCGGAGACCTCGCCCGTTCCTCCGCCGCCGCCGCCGACGGGCGCCAGCGGCGGCGGCCCCACGCCGCCGGGAAGCCCCCTCCCCGGCGCCGCGCGGCCCCTGGCTCCGCGTCCCTCCCCGACCTCTCCGCCCTCTACGTAGCCGGCGGAGGCGCCGGCGGCGGAGCCGCCGCCAGGGGGTACCCCGTGGGCGAGGAGGAGGACGAGGAGGAGGTGCTCGGGGTGGTTGGGCCGCACGTGAACGGCGCGCTCGCCGCCGCCGCCTCCATGCAGATCCCCCAGGGCTTGTCGAGGCTGCACGTGGGGCCCGACGGTACGTTTGTTTGTATCTACTGTTACACGTGTGGGCATGTGCGTCTGGCTGGGTGCGAAGTGGATAGGATTGGGGGAGTTGGCTTGGAGCTAGCTAGGCTAGGTTGTGAAATGGCTTCCGATTGGGTGCAGTGTATGGGGTTTCGTACTGGATATGGCAGTAGGAGCAAAACAAAAATGTTGTTGTGCTTATCGAGTGCCCGTACAACTCTTGCGGTGAACATTGAGTGCTAAATTATATATCTTTCACGCAAACCAAGTAAATTAGTTCAGTATGAGAAGAATTTCAGAATAAATTTGGATGAAACATGTTTATGCTAATTGCTAAATTTAAGCTTTAGGTGCCTTGAAAGTGGTGCGGACCAAGCACCGGAACTGCTTCAGAAATAGGAGGAGGAATAAGGATAGCATCTATGAAGTGATCCGATGTAGTGAGTAAGGCATTGTATAGACATTGAGATGCATTAAAATGTTTCGTGTGTGGAGGGGGAGTGATCAGTTGTTTAACTTGGAAGCTGATAGTAATACTCCTCTTTAACTCCTGTATTTCTTTTTGAAATGCATGTATTGCTCTCTAGTTATGCATAAATAAATTTGCAGTTTTGTTTAAACCTTAGGAGGCCGAGGGTAGCTTTTTAAGGAGGTCATAAATTCTAGGGCAAATTGCTTAGTGATACTATAAAGTTTATGTGAGTTGGAACTTGGAAAATAACATTGGTGTCTCGTTGACAAGTGGCCAGGGCCCAACCTGTCAGCTTCACGTCGGATGTTACTTTTCAATGTGCACATATTTGCAACGCTACTGAGCTAATTTCCCTAAATTATAAACAGTGAAATGAAGAAAGAGGTAGCTTGGTCAAAGGAACGGCTATGCCCATAAGCTTGACTGCTTGAGCAAACGCTTGATTCTTTGTTAATGTTTCAGCTAATGTGTTAACTAGTTCTGTCGATTGTGTTGATCCTTAATTTTTCTCTAGAATCAATTATGAGAGTCGAAACAAACTTTACTTCTTTTCAAAGAAAGTTTTATCAACTCCAAATTCAATATGGTTCTCGAGTGTAAATGTCATTGGCGGCTTGGTGCTTATATAAGGGTGCTTAATCAGCAGGAAATAGACCTATAACTTTTGTGATACATTGTCCTCTTTCTTTGGCTGTTTATGGTAATACAATATTAACATGATCACTTCATTTATCTAATAATGACCCTGGATAACAACAAATGATTAATGCAGGTACAAAACAACTTGTCCGTTCAAGTTCAAACAGACGGGTTGGAATAATTAGACCAAATTCACCCAAGTCCCCTGTTGCTAGTGCAAGTGCTTTTGAGAGTGTAGAGGGATCAGATGAGGATGATGCTACACAACACAGTGGTAAACTTGATAATGGCTACCTGAACACAAATGGAAATCTCGTAAGTTTTTAGTCATCATTACTACTTTGTTGTTTTTAATTGTTAGTCCTTTCTTCAATCTTTGTCCTTTATATTTTTGAAGTTAAAACAGACTTGGCATACATTTTCATACTAGGAGTCAGGAGATCATGCACATAAAATTAGTGAATTTATGACTAACATTTTTTGGAACTATTGAGCATTAAGTCTTTCATTGTTTCATCTGCCCTCGTTTCTAGGGTTTTATCTTCTGGTCCTGAAATTTTACCTTCAATAGACACAATATTTAACCAGTTGATCTTTCTGTATTGGCTTGATTTGTGTTTAAGAAATTAACCATGACCACTTGAATTTAATTAATAACTTACTACTGGGATGTGTTATAAAAGGTATAGACATTAAGCATAATCTTTATCCGCTGCAAAGATGTGCTAGAATAATGCCTGCATGTTAAATATTACTCAAAGGTAACAACTAACATGTAGGGACTGTGAGTTCCTCTGGTGGTTACTCTACAGTTAGTGACTTAGTATTGTTAGAGATACATGTATAGTGTGTTATTCCCCATTGTTATGAGGGGTTATTTGCATATTCACCACCTGTACTTTGTGTATATATACTGGCCCTTTGGCCTCCTGGAAATACAAGTTGCTATTCCTAACATGGTATCAGAGCCAATTAGGTTTACCTCTTCCGGACGCGCAACTCGTCCTCTACCCTAGCCGCCGCCGCCGGCTTCCCCTCCCTAGCTGCCGCTATTGGCTTCCCCTCCCCTCCACCGTGCCTCGTTGCGCGCCGCCTGCTTCCGCCGGATTCACTGCGTCGCGCCGCTGGCTCGCTCTTGAGGACCCCGAGCTTGGCTTTGGCGACGGCAAGCCGCCGCCGCTTGGAGCTCCTCGACGCTGCGCGAGGCCGCCCGACCGTCGTCATCTTCCATCCGGATCGCCCGAATTCACCTGGTGTCGTCGCCGCGAGCTACCTCCGCCGAATCGAGCCGCCCGTCGTCTCTTGGACCGCGCTGCTCGTTGTCATCTCGGGATCGCCACACCTTCCACCGCCGGCCTCGTCCTCCGCCGTCATCACCAGCCGCAGGAGGACCCACGCCTTCCACCGCTGCTCGGGATCACGCGTGGCCGCACAGCCGCCGACACCGCTCGAGTCACCCGCCGTTCTTGCCCGTGCGCTGCGCCGCCGTCACTCGGGATCGCGCGTGGTCGCGCCACCGCCATCACTCGCGACAAGGGGAACCCTAGCTCTCACGGGCCGAGTGAGCGAGAGGCTTTGGCCGGCTTTTAAGTGAGCTGACCCAAAAGAAAGAAAAAAAAGGAAAAAAACGTAGCTCTAACCGCCGCGCCGTCCAGCGTCGTCTGTTAGACTTCGTTATCTTGGTCGCCGCGCCGTCCAGCGCCGCCTACCAATGGCTTCTGTTCCATCAGCTGTGAGTGGTGCTGGTCTGATGCCACTCCCCTCTGTGCTTGCCGCTCGTCCACCTGCTCCATGCTTCAGCACACTGCCTCCTCCAGCGGCTGCCACAGGTGGTGGTGGTCGCCCTCCATCTGGCGGTGGCCGTCCTCACTGCTTCTACTGCGACAAGGTCGACCACGTTGAGTTCCAGTGCTATAAGAAGCAGCGGCATCTTTCACGCCGTTCTTCTACTAGCACTGGCACTGGTGCCTCTACATCGACGTCTGCATCGACTCCTTGGCAGCTTTCTCTCGCGAGCGGAGATAGCCGACCTTCAACGCCGCTTGCGCCGGTTTTCCTCGGCGAGTTCTCTGGGTTACGCAGCGACTCTTGAACGCTGCGAAACAACCACCTCCACAGTCAGGCGCCTCCCCATGGATTCTTGATTCTGAAGCATATTTTCACATGACTTCTGATTCTTCCATTCTGTCTTTCGTTACACCTCTTGATTCTCCTGTCAGTGTTCTTACTGCTGATGGTACTTCTCTTTCTGTCTCTGGTCGAGGACCTCTTAGCAACTCATCTTTTCATGTTCCTTCTGTTACTCATGTTCCTCGCCTTACCATGCAGCTTCTTTCTGCTGGGCAGATTACTGACCCTGGTTGTCGGGTCATTCTCGACTCTGACTCTTGTTGTGTTTAGAACCGCCACACGGGAGCTCTGGTTGGTTCTGGCCCTTGGCGCCATGACTCACAACGTCTCTGGGAGCTTGATTGGCTTCACCTTCTTCCGCTGCCATTGTCGCCGCCATTCTCTCCGCTTCTGCCACTCTGTCTACCGGCTCTTTCCAGCAGTGGCATCACCGTCTTGGTCATCTGTGTGGATCTCGTCTGTCGTCTTTAGTTCGTCGTGGCCTTCTAGGGTCTGTCTCAAGAGACGTGTCTTTAGATTGTCAGAGCTGTAAGTTAGGTAAACAGATTCAACTTCCTTATCCTCATAGTGAGTCAGTGTCTCAGCATCCTTTTGATCTTGTTCATTCAGATGTTTGGGGTCCGGCTCCCTTCGTTTCGAAAGGGGGTCATCGATATTATATCATATTTATAGATGATTTCTCTCGCCACACTTGGATATATTTCATGTCTTCTCGTAGTGAAGCCCTGTCTATCTATAAACAATTTGCCACTATGGTTCGCACCCAGTTCTCCACTCCTATTCGTGTCTTTCGTGCTGATTCTGCTGGCGAGTACCTCTCTCGTTACCTGCGCAGCTTCCTTGCTGAGCAGGACACTTTCGCTCAGTTCTCTTGTCCTGGTGCTCATGCTCAGAATGGTGTTGCTGAGCGCAAGCATCGTCACCTCCTTGGGACGGCTCGTGCACTGATGATTGCCGCCTTTATTCCACCTCACTTTTGGGTCGAGGTTGTTTCCACCGCTACCTATCTTGTCAACATCCAGCCTTCTTCTGCTCTTCAGGGTGCGATCCCTGTTGAGCGTCTCTATGGTCTTCTTCCTGACTACTCCGCCCTTCGTCTATTTGGCTACATTTGCTACGTTCTCCTCGCCCCTCGAGAACGCGCCAAACTGACTACTCAGTCTGTTGAGTGTGTTTTTCTGGGATACAGTGCCGAGCACAAGGGCTATCGGTGCTGGGATCCTGTTGGTCGACGATGCGGGTTTCTCGGGATGTGACTTTTGACGAGTCTCGTCCCTTCTACCCACGTCCTGCCTCTCCTTCGGCTTCCTCTGTGGAGTCTCTGTCCTTTTTGACCTTTCTAGATACACCTATATCTGTCTTACCCTCGTCCACCCGTCCCAGTGAGTCTCCACATATTCCTCATGTGGCCTCTCTGCCGTTGTCGCCGCCTGCTTCGTCTCATGCGGCTCCTCCCACTACAACACCTTCTTACCCTCTCTTCTACACTCGTCGACCTCGTATTGAGGATCTTCCAGCTGAGCCATCTTCTCCTGTTACTCCTTCTTCTGATGCTCCATCTTCCCCTGATGGGTCATCTTCTCCTCGCTACGCTCTCCTCGATTGCCAGTCGCTTCGGCCCCCTGCCCGTTTTGGTTTTGCTGGTGCAGCTAGTCCTGAGCCTTTCTCCTACCGGGATGCTATTACTCACCCTGAGTGGCAGCATGCCATGGCCGAGAATATTGCTGCCCTCGAGCATACTAGTACTTGGGATCTTGTTCCTTTTCCATCTCACTCTCATCCCATCACATGTAAGTGGGTCTATAAGATTAAGACTCACTCTGATGGCTCTCTTGAGCGCTATAAGGCGCGTCTTGTTGCTCGTGGCTTCCAGCAGGAGCATGGTCGTGACTACGACGAGACTTTTGCTCCTATGGCCCACATGACCACTGTCTGCACTCTTCTTTCGGTGGCGTCATTGCATGGCTGAGTGCATTCTCAGCTTGATGTCAAGAATGTCTTTCTTAATGGCGAGTTGCGTGAGGAGGTCTACATGCATCCACCACCTGGGTATTCTGTTCCTGAGGGCATGGTCTGACGTTTTTGTCGCTCTCTCTATGGCCTTAAGCAAGACCCTCGTGCTTGGTTTGAGCGCTTCTCCTCTGTGGTCACTGCTGCTGGCTTTTCAGCTAGTGATCATGATCCTGCGCTCTTTGTCCACATTTCGTCTCGTGGTCGGACTCTTCTTCTTTTGTATGTTGATGATATGATCATTACCGGAGATGATTCTGAGTACATTGCCTTTGTCAAGGCTCGTCTTAGTGAGCAGTTCCTTATGTCGGATCTTGGTCCTCTTCGTTACTTCCTTAGTATTGAGGTTACTTCCACTCTAGATGGTTTCTTTATGTCCCAAGAGAAGTATATTCAGGATCTTCTTGATCGCGCCTCTCTCACTGATCAGCGTACTGTTGAGACTCCCATGGAGCTCAATGTTCACCTCCTACTCTCTGATGGCGAGCCTCTTTCTGATCCGACTCGCTATCGTCATCTTGTTGGGAGTCTTGTCTACCTTGCTGTTACTCGTCCGAATATCACTTATCCAGTTCACATTCTGAGTCAGTTCGTTTTAGCTCCCACTCAAGTCCACTACAGCCACCTTCTTCGAGTTCTACGATACTTTTGTGGGACTATCTCTCGCCGTCTCTTCTTTCCACGCTCTAGCTCGTTACAGCTTCAGGCTTATTCGGATGCTACTTGGACCAGCGATCCCTCTGATCGCCGGTCTATCTCTGTTTACTATGTTTTTCTTGGTGGTTCTCTCATTGCCTGGAAAATGAAAAAACAGACTGCAGTGTCCCGTTCGAGTGCAGAGGCTGAGTTGCGAGCTATGGCTCTCTTGACAGCAGAGATTACTTGGCTAAGGTGGTTACTTGATGATTTTGGTGTTTCTGTCATTATACCGACTCCTCTCTTGTCAGACAGTACAGGTGCTATCAGTATTGCCCGTGATCCTGTGAAGCATGAGCTCACCAAGTATATTGGTGTTGATGCTTCCTTCATGAGGTATTATGTGCATGATCAGGTGATTGCTCTTCAGTATGTGCCTTCAGAGCTTCAGATAGCGGATTTCTTCACGAAGGCCCAGACTCGAGCACAACACGGCTTCTACCTCTCCAAACTCAGTGTTGTTGATCCACCATGAGTTTGAGGGGGGGGGTTGTTAGAGATATATGTATAGTGTGTTATTCCCCATTGTTATGAGGGGTTATTTGCATATTCACCACCTGTACTTTGTGTATATATACTGGCCCTTTGGCCTCCTGGAAATACAAGTTGCTATTCCTAACAAGTATAACAAATATTCTGAATAGATCTTACTATCATTAGGAATACAACCAATAGTATTGGTGGCTGATATGAATCAATTATGTTCGAGGCATATATTCTTCACTTTCATTTGGTATGATAACTGGAACTGATTCTAAAATCTTTCATTTTTTTCTCTTTAATCCTTGAACAATATTTTGTGCAGGAGGGAGAACACAAAGGAAATGCAATTGTGGAAAATGGGGCTGCAACAGCATTAGCTGCAAAAAACCTGATTCGGTCTCATAGTATATCCAATGATCTTCATGCCGTTCAACCTGATCCAGTTGCTGCAGATATTCTTCGAAAAGAACCTGAGCAAGAATCATTTATCAAGCTGTTAACCGCTCCAAATGGTATAGTATTTGAATATACAGAACAGTGCTCAAAATTGTTTCAAGGGGTGAAATAGTTGCCTTTCGTAGAACAAGAAGGCGATGCATTCTTCCGACAGAATATTCAGATGCTATGCCTAATTGCCTATACTCCTGTGTAGATATATAAGAGTTCTCCATTTCTTTCAACTATTAGGTGTAAGTCAAGAACCGGGATTATTTTCTCTTGGAAATCTTCGCGGTGAAAATTTCGGATGACTTCTAATGTTGTTGAATCGTGTGCCTGTCAAATTCTTGTTTCTCCTGTTGATTAGTTAGTGATCATTTTCTTTTGCGATGCACAGAATCAAACTCAGGTATGTTGAAGATTTTCACTATTCATAAGAATAAATATTTTTAAACTAATGGTTTCTTTGTTGCTTTCTGTCCAAGAAAATCTGGTCCACTGAGTTGATTTTTTTCAGTACCATATGGATGGAAGGTTATTACATGTTATTTTCTATTTGATGCCAGAGATTCCATCTCCTGATGAAATTGAGGTCTACAAAATCCTTCAGAAGTGCCTTGAGTTGAGGGACTGTTACCTTTTTAGAGAAGCGGTTGCTCCATGGGAGAAGGAGATTATAAATGATCCCTGTACTCCAAAACCTAATCCCAATCCATTCACCTATGTTCCTGAACCAAAATCAGAGGTAGCTTAGTTCTGCTTGTTTCAGTGTTTGCATACCTTTTTGTCTGTTTGTCCTTCTGATTTCAACTATTGATTGCGCTTTCAGCATGTTTTCCAAATGGTCGATGGTGTTGTTCATGTCTATGCGGATAAAGACTGTAAGGACTACTGCTGGTGTGCTTCATTTTCTTAACTAGGTTATTTCAGCTTTCTATGACTCATTTATTTCCCCCTTTCTTTTGCCTCAGATACCGAAATAATTTATCCTGTGGCTGATGCCACAACCTTCTTCACTGACTTGCATTATATTCTCCGGGTGATTGCTGCAGGAAACACAAGAACTGTCTGCCATAATCGGTTGAATCTTCTAGAGCATGTGATCATATTGTCAAATATTTTACCTCCTGCATAACTCGATGAAAGCATTTGAATCCTTAACCATAGTTCTTTGTTTGTGATGATTATTTTTATTTACTTTCAGAAGTTCAAATTTCATCTGATGTTAAACGCGGATAGGGAGTTTCTTGCCCAGAAGACTGCACCACATCGTGATTTTTACAATGTTAGGAAGGTTGACACTCATGTTCACCACTCAGCATGCATGAATCAAAAACATTTGCTAAGATTCATAAAGTCCAAACTAAGGAAAGAACCTGATGAGGTACATTCATGAATCAATTGCTGCGGAGACGGTCATAGCTGGTATTTATAAAGATAACATGGTTGTCATCTTATAATCATAATTATGTATGATTTGTCATTTAGGTTGTCATTTTCAGAGATGGCACTTATATGACTTTGAAGGAGGTTTTTGAGAGCTTGGACTTAATTGGGTGTGTTTTGTATTTTATCCTATGCATATATAATGCTGATGTCACTGTTAGTTGGTTAATAATTCTTCTTATTTTTCATAGGTATGACTTAAATGTTGATTTGCTAGATGTCCATGCGGACAAAAGTACGTTTCATCGTTTTGACAGATTCAACCTTAAATACAATCCATGTGGCCAAAGTAGGCTCAGAGAGATTTTCCTTAAACAGGACAATCTTATACAAGGTATTATTTGTTCTAAAGTCCTATTTTCCTGGAAGACTTATTTTATGTTATTGGCGCTTTTTGTGCAGCTTCCAATTTTTATTGCAGAATGCCATGCTTGCAGCTCTATATTACTATCATTGTTTCTCCTAAACCTTTTGTCCTTTGGAAGTCCTATAAATGTATGTCCATGTAAAAGTCGGGAACATTTATCTTGATGTAAGTATGATCGCATCCAAACTAGTGCTTGTATTGACAACTGGTGGTTTATATTATGCATGTATAGTTCTGTGTGTAGCTTCGGATCAACTCTGAACAATTTTTTGATGAATTACTTTTTTATTTATAAGTTAAATAACCTACCACTTCACTTCAAATCAATGGCTGAGCATTAAAAAGCTATGTGTTACCACTAACTGGTATCACCTTAATTGCAATGCTATAAATTGTGATTTATTGGGCTTATAAGCATGTGATAAGTGCCATTCTACACAACATAAACCCTACAAGTTAAACTATTGATGCCCTAAGCCCATAAAGTGTAAACTAACATACTTGATAGTTTTCTTTATAATTGCCAAATGCCAACAGCGGTAGCCGGGAGCGTATAAGCTGCTGAGTGGCATAGTGAAGCATTTAACGTACCACTAACGCTTACTGAGTCGCATAAGTGATCTGAGCAGCGTTTAGTTCCTCAGAAGGTTTCGCTGCTATGGACATAGCCAACAATGCATGCCGAGATTCGGACATAGTGATATGGCATTTTTCGCAAAATGCCGACATGGTAGTGACGTAGTGTATACAAAATAACATGTATATATTTTCACTAGCGCCCAATGTAATTATTCCATCAGCATCGCCATTGCACATCACTTGATGCCACAATGGCATAGCACAACAATAAATACCATTTAGTGATAATACCTAACTACTTAACCCTTCAACAGATTGTTGCATAAGTGCACTGACAAAATTGTAAAGAAAAAAAACTACTTGATCTAATTGCACGATTGCATCACACAAAAACTCTACTTGATCTTTTTGGGCTGGCTGTGTCTCAGATGTCAGGTCATGTCCCACGAGTCGAGCGGTGTCCAACACGTGCTGGGCCATGTCTTACAAATGTTGGAAACTAAATTTATATTTTAGAAAGTGTATGTGATTTGGCATGCCCTTGACACACATGAGAGGCATGATGGTGTTCAATAGTCACGTCATGAAGGCTAGGAGGAAATGCCTATGCAGCATTGGTGCTTCACAGTGGTAGGTCTTGGAAAATCAAGATGACCAGATCAGGAAATCATTGAGGAAATAGGGATTACATATTAATTGATTGTGGAAAAATAAAGGAGGTGCAATAGCAAACTTCTTGGAAAACCATATATACAATGGATAGCTACCAAAGAAAGCTGAAACATTTCTGCACAGAACTGCCTGCTGTACTATATGTTCTATAGTGGTTCCCATGGCTGCTTTAGCCCGGCATCTTCAGATACCATAACACATGCTCTGCCATAATGGTGCTATAGCACAGTATTTCAAATACTGGATGAAACCCTTGTGCTTTGTGCTTGAAGGTTCTAAGTTATTCAACTGAATTGCAGGTGGATAAGCCTTTTTGTTAGTGTTCATTGTTCTTTTGTGATCATACAATTCGCAAGCACCTGTCTATATTAGGCTTAGTATGAGCTGATTTATTGGGCGTATAGATAGCTTCTAAGATAAGCCCTAAAATTTTTTGTAAACCAAGCTTATGAGCTCCTTTGGTTATAAACCTGCGAGCCACCATCCTTAGCTTCAGCTTCTCTTTGGATAATGGGGTTACACATAAATGTAAGCTGAAAGATAAAGCTGGTTGTATGCTACTGGTTTCGGCTTATTTTGACAATATGTCCAAGCTTAAGTTAGTGCAAGATTATCATTGAAAGACACAGCCTGTGGTTAGTGTATACTATGTATGATATTTATTTATTGATTTGTTTTTAGGGGAATGACTGTGATTGATTAATATATTCACTTTATCCAATATTTTACTGTTTTCAAGAAAGCTATCTTGGTGCCTTTTTGAAACATTTCTACTGCTATTTAATTTAAACTAGGCCGTTTTCTTGCTGAGCTGACGAAGCAAGTTTTCTCTGACCTTTCTGCAAGCAAATATCAGGTAAACTGTCAACTTGATTATTTGTTCTTTTGGGTTTTTTATGCAGATGTAATGTAATTCTTATTTGAGGTCTTTAAACTTGTCTGCTCTAATTTGCTTCACCAGATGGCTGAATATAGGATTTCAATCTATGGGAGGAAGCAAAGTGAGTGGGACCAACTTGCAAGTTGGATAGTAAACAACGAATTATATAGTGATAATGTTGTCTGGCTGGTTCAGGTACCCTTTCTCTATTTTTGCTGGTACTTATTGCTCCTAGAGTTTTTATAATTTTCTTGCAATTAGTGGAACTGCATGCTAATATGCTATGCTGGTTAGTTTTGTCTGCTTTATCCACCTCTTTTACTCGTCTGTTGTCATGGCCATGTAGTAAAGCCTAGGCTTGAGATTATGTTGCTGTTATTTTCTTAAGCTATTTCTGTATCGCTACTGTTGACTTGTTCCATTAAGGATCTGTAATTTTGTAAAAGCATGCAGATGCAGTCCATTATTTCTGTAAAATCACTTCCCACAGCAATCTAGCTTGTAAAATGAGGACTTTAGCATAAGATGCAGTTCTTATCCATGGAGCCGTTACGTAATCCATAAAGGAATCAGAATAGTAGCTTTGAGTTTTTGTTTCACTTCCCCAGTTCTGTTCAAGGATCATAAAACCGGATTCGGAAAATTTACGGGAGTTAGGCTGGTAGCCGGTAACCGGGTGGTAACTGGCCGGTTACTGGTCCGTTTCCGTTCTATTCCGGTTTGCAATTTCCTTTTTTCTTTCAATTCTACATTTTTTTTCCTCAAAGCATTGTGTTTCCTTGGTCTTCTATAAACATCAACATCAAGACTTCATTCCGATTAGTATAAATCACTACTTTCCGGACCGGTATTTTTTTACCGGTCTAGGCAGGTATGGACATGTTGGCTGGTAACCGGACAGATACCTCCGATTTTTTTATCCCTGGTTCCGTTGCCCCACACTTATCTCATGGTGAGCCAGTACTATCTGATGCACTTACCATGATGCAGTTACCAGACAGTCCAAATAGGTGGACCACCTCCTATCCAAGGTTCCAAATCCCGCTACCGGCAGAAAAACCGGTCGGAGGGTGGTAACGGTAACCTTCTGGTTACCGGCAAAACTGGAAAAAAATCGGAAGAATTTCGAAAACTGAATTTTGAACTGAGGATTCTGAAAAAACGGAAAAACCGGTTAAAAAACCGGAAACAAAACCGGAAAAACTGAGAAAACTGGTTGTGGGTAATTAGCAATTGGAATAATGCAAATATTAATTAGAAAGTGTTTAATGAAGTACATATTTAGCTCATACAATACGTAATCTAGTATATTTTATCTAGCATATTTAGCTTATACAATACGTAATCTAACATATTTAGTTCATATGAAGTGCAAACCGGGCGGAACAATAATTCAAGCATATCTAGCATATGTTTTGATATGCAGTGTCCCATGCAGATTTTTTTTTTTTTGCATTGTTTTGCAGATTCCACGCTTGTATAATGTGTACAAGGAAATGGGTATTGTTACATCATTTCAAAATCTTCTTGACAACATTTTCCTTCCTCTGTTTGAGGTTACTATTGATCCAGCTTCACACCCGCAACTTCATGTCTTCCTAAAGCAGGTTCAGAAATTGTGTTCTCATTATTTTGTGATTTGGATAACTATTGTATTTCCTGCCGTGTGTCTTGTCTCCACAACTCACACATTTACAGTGAATATTCACATTCTTCTGTTTATTTATGTTTTTATGTAAATTCAAGAGTGTTACGGTCATTTATGTAGAGCAAGTCTATGAAATAACATGATGATGTTTCCATTAAAAAACGTGATGAAAGGTCAGAGAGATGGATGGGCCATTTAAACAGTGTTCCCTGGTATCTTTTTAAAAATACGTATGCATGCCTAGACAGGCCCTGTTTATCTGAAGCATATACTTAATTTGGAACATCTCTCCTGGAAAACATCTAAACTAGTTTGATTATAATTTCTGCACAAAATTTCACAGATCAATGGTTGAGAAGCTGTTCTTTCTTGTAGACCATGCATTAGATTAGGACGCAACACCTCGCCATCCTTCCTTTTAGAGCAGTTAATCTAGTTTCCACTTCATGTGTGAACTATAAACTTCTGACTCTTTAGAATTTACCTGGTTAATTGAACAACTGAGTTTCATGTGGGTGTTGAGATTGATCCAGTTGATTTTCACCATTAGTTTATTCAAACTAGATGAATATGTAGATATGAAAATTTTCTCTCTTTTTGGGCCTTGCAGGTTGTAGGGTTGGATTTGGTTGATGATGAGAGTAAACCTGAAAGGCGTCCAACAAAGCACATGCCTACACCTGAACAATGGACCAATGTCTTCAACCCTGCATTTTCATATTATGCATACTACTGCTATGCTAACTTATACACACTGAACAAGGTAGGCATATTGTCCTTCTACCTCTAATTTTTCTCTCTGTTACTGAAAAGTAATACTCCTGTCCAATTTTCAGCTGCGTGAGTCGAAGGGGATGACGACTATCAAATTCCGTCCACATGCTGGCGAGGTAAAATCTCTTACAGTGTTCCACTCTGACATTCTGGTACTGTGTTTTCTCTAAATGGTATGTTTGCACAGACTGGAGACGTAGACCACCTGGCCGCGACATTTCTTCTTTGTCACAATATATCACATGGAATCAATTTAAGGAAGTCTCCTGTGCTTCAATATCTGTACTATCTTGGTCAGGTAACTCTGCCTGTTTCCATAATCCAGCGTAATTTTGAGTTATTTCCATTGTTGGATTTTTTTTACAATTAATTCTGCAATGTTAATATAACAATAAAAAGCATGATAGATTTTTCTAACATTGTGAAGTTACTTTATTTATTTATTTTTAAATGATGGTGTTCTTTCTTTAACCTATTTGCGTTTCAATTTTATCAGATTGGTCTGGCGATGTCCCCACTGAGTAATAACTCCCTGTTTCTTGATTACCATCGGAATCCTTTTCCGATGTTTTTCCAACGAGGCCTGAATGTCTCTCTGTCGACGGATGATCCATTGCAAATTCACCTGACAAAAGAACCATTGGTGGAAGAATACAGCATTGCCGCTTCAGTACTCCCTCTCTTCCCTTGTCCTTCCCTTTCCTCTTCATCTCTTGCAAACGCACATGCACATATGCGGGTGTGTATGTGCATGTGCATGTGCATACATGTATGTAGTTCAGTGTGCACCTGTGCAAGTATGCATGGATTCATAATAATATAATATGCTACATAACCACTGCATTTATACATTAAAAGCATAAGGAGCTCACTATCATTGTGGTATTGTTTCAGCTGTGGAAGCTCAGTTCTTGTGATTTATGTGAAATTGCGACAAACTCTGTCTATCAATCGGGGTTTTCACATGCCCTCAAGGTGAGTAAACCTTCTTTTGTTACTTCTTTGGAAGCTTTATTGGTGGTTGTTCTGAGCCTGTTACATCCATTTTAGTCACATGTAGTGTTTCCACAAATGATGCTTGAGCAAATCCTTGCCTGCTGAGTTTAACAGCACACAGCAAATCATGGTTTCATCTCTTGCAGGCTCACTGGATTGGCAAGAACTACTACAAAAGAGGCCCTTCAGGGAACGATATTCACAGGACGAATGTACCTCACATCAGGATTGAATTTAGGGACTTGGTATGAACATTAGTATGAACATTATTTCGTTCCCCTCTATTGTATTAATAACACAAATTTAGATGGCCTGTTACTAGTCTTTTCGCAAACCTTAACTAATATTCTGACTACCAAAAATGCCGCATTATTTTCAGATCTGGAGAGATGAAATGCAGCTAGTTTACCTAAACAACGTCATCTTACCTGATGAGGTGGACCAGTAAGAGATACCCAGATGTATATGTAGTCGTCATGGGAATCATACTTCATCTTTGGGTATGCATTATTCCCCTTTTGTCAGGCAGTTTCAACTCTTGAACTATGATGCAACAAATTAAATGTAACATATGCTTTCTTTGGATCACGTTGCTGGAAGTCAGCACGAGAAAGTGATGTGATCCGCCTTGTATCCGAGTCCCAGCTGGCCAAATCTTCAAACAAATAATGCCCCAAGCGACACCAAAGTAAAGAACTGCATAATAACGTCGGATCACAGATGCGGAGTGATGAAGCGGCTCACTGGTGTGCTAGATTTGCGTTACAGGGAGGCAATTGCACAATTGAATTGACAATGGATGTACTCCACCTAAGCGTATACTGCGAATAAGGCCATGCTGCTTGTTCTGCTCCCCTGGAAAAAAAAAGAGAGAGGAAGCGCTGGAATAGTTAGCTAGGGTCCCAAGGGCGTCCTGTCGAATCTTTCATCGGCTTTGCCTAGTTTGTTGCCTGGATTGCTTGCTCCTATCGATCAGTATTAAATGCTTCTCTAGGTCATCAAATGCTATGATGTTCAGATCCGCCTTAGCTGTTACATGTGCTAATAGCCACATTTGAAGTTTGGACCGGGGTGAAAACGAGTTGGATACGGACGGATATTGCAATTCTTGTATCCTAATTGATGCAGAATGGGGTTAGCTCGATCTTCACGATGTAGGATTGGAGGTAACTGTACCTATACAACCTGATGAATACACCGCCAACCACCGTTTCCATTACGGCAACCTGCGACACTTGATTCACTCTACCACACACTTTGATTCTCTTGTCTACTTGCTCATGTGGAGTAAACATGTTCTTGCCATCGTGCCATCGCGGAGACAGACGCAAGAACGACAAAGACAAGAATCTTGGATATTTCCCAATTCTAGAGGTAGAAATGGCTCACTCAAACCCTAGTACTTCTGAAAATCTCAAAGCCTCTGTTACACGAAGGGGGTGCCCTCCTGTTCATACAAGTGTAAGTTGGTGCTACAGTGCTCTACAGTAGTTCAGGTTGGTGCTGCAGTGCTCTGCGGTAGTTTAAGTTGGTGCTACAGTGCTCTACAGTAGGCTAGTTGCTACAGTGTAGTTGGTGTATGCGGTGACCTCGTCTTAATGTTGATGCGTATGCGGTGACCTCGTCGTAATGTTGATATGTGTGTTGATATACACGGTGACCTTATCTTGATATTGACATTTGCTAGTTGGGCCCTACTGGTTGTTCTCCTACAGATGAGTCTCACTGCTCATCTCTTTGCACTAATAGGCAGTATGCATTATTTAGTGTTGGTTTTTCTTTAGTCTCTATTTCCTCTCTCTCTCTGTAACGACCCTTACAGAATGCATCAGATTTTTTTTTAGCGGCAGTACTACCGTACGGAGGAGCGGTAGTACCGCTCGGTACATCCCGAGAGAGGTCCGCTAGGACCTCCCAGGAGATCCCAAGACCTCTTGGAGATCTTGGCCTCTGCGTATCCCGAGCTAGTCCCAGGATTAGATTGGCTAGCTCGCACAGACTTCACCTTAGTGTAATCAAATCCATACAACAGGCACGAAAGGCCCACAGATCAAAATAACACATATAATAACAAAGGACCTTAAGGTCAAGGTTTGTACAGAAGGTGCCTCACAAGGCTAACAGCAAAAGAGAACTACAACACAGTGGAAACAAAATAATCACAGGGTCCATTCGGCTAGCCCACAGGCTACCAAGTGGAGGACGTCCTAGTGCGCAAGGTCTTCAAAGAGCTCCCCTCCTGAGAGCACCTAAACACCTGGATCTCCCTCCTCTGCTGGCTAAAACAGAGGCACAAGCCTATGAGTACTTTTGAATGTACTTAGCAAGCCGTGGGTAACAAGAATGCAAATAATATTTATGCACGGCTTGACAATGGAGAGCTGTAAGGTTAGTTTTTGCATAAAGCAATAATTGACAGGGAAAAATACATAAATAGATTGCAAAGCTCAAGTTAGAAAAATATAATACATAAATACATTTGATTTTCAAGGAGACAGTGAGCACCCACTCACTCCCAAGGCACCCACCAAGACCTCTCTGGAGCACCCACTCCAGAGCTCCACAAGACCACCCCCTGGACCACTTCGCGAGCCAGCCATGACTCCTCTGGAGCCGGCAAAGGTCTCTTCGAGGTAAAAGTCATGACCTCTCGCCGAAGCGCCCAAGAAAGAAATTTTTATAAAAAGAATTCTACCCCTCATTCGAAATCTCCGGGCGTGTCCATAACCGAGGACGCGGCTATTCGAATAGATTTACACTCTGCGGAGGTGTACAACTTTACCCACAAGAGGTAGTCGCTTGATATTACACACGTTACCTTAGACATGTGAATCAAGTAGAGACCACCACCGGGCTTTTACAAAGGTCCGTCCCAACTCAGTTCTGTTCGCTAAGGTTTCGCTTCTAACGGGGCTCACACACGCCAGATTATGCCCCCTCTTGCGCCAGCGCGACAACGACTCATCAAAAACAGAACCAAATCAGGATATCTCTAATTATTGCACCCGGTCCACCCCATAATGGACAAGTGGTTGCACGGTATGGCCCATATCAATGGCTCCCAAGGTTCAGTCCTTAGATGGCTACTCAGGCGAGGCCAACCACAAACCAAATGTGACCCCAAGCTTCAACTCTAGGGCACCCAGATGACTCCATAGCTACAACTTTTGGAGCCCCCAAGTGACTCCATAGCAACAACTTTTGGAGCACCCACTACTCGCACCTTGCCAACTCGCCCGAGCATAAAACAAGTTTTGGGTTCAACCTGGCCAAGGACCACCCTGGTCCCAGCACTGCAAATTTTAGCAAAGTGGTCTCGCACCACAAACAACACAACTATGGCTTCAACCCTAGTTGCTTATCAGTGGCACCAACCCAAGTTCCATAATTCAATTAATCAAGTTAAGTAATGTTGATTCATGAGGAGACCAACGTCTACTAGAGCATGGCTAAGCAAACACGATACCCATGTTGCATCGTGTGTTCCTTTGTGTAGCTTCGTCATTGTGTCAAACCATTGCCGCATCAATCTTGTCTATCACCGCCACCATACCATCCCCTGTCGCTGCCTCCACAGATCTCTTCTGTGACCACCCCATCCGCTGCCACTTCTTGCCGCGACCACTAGTGGCGAGCGCACCACCGGTGCGCGCAGGGGCGTGTGCACCGGCTCTGCCTGCCGCGCCCCTGGAACCCCCTCTACCACCGTATCCTCCTCTGGTTCTCCATCTGCACAAAGCACCGGCTGGCGCCATGAAGGAAGGAAGGGAGCACCGGAGCAGCACTGCAGCAGGAGTTGCGCCATGAAGGAAAGAAGGAGCAGCGAAGAACTTAGGAAGAGGAAGACCGAAGAAAAGCAAGCAACTCAAGCAAGGTTATTTGGGCCGTTTGGGCTACATTCTTTCCACAATCCAATATTAGGGCCCATTTTCGCACTCCCCAAATCCCTAATTCCCCATTCCCCCACTCCCCCAAAATCCCCATTCCCGAATTCGGAATTCCCCATCCCTACTCCCCAAATCCCTAACCTCCTTCAGTGATTCGGCGGCTCACAGCCTCACCTGGGCGGCTGGGCACGCTCGGGGCGGCGGGGCGCGGCTGACGGCGATGGCGGGGGCGAGGCGACGAGCCACGAGCGGGGACCGTCTGGGATAGTGAGGCGCGAGTGCGGCCGGGGGCGACCACGAGGCCCGAGCGGCCGGGGGCGAGCTGCGAGCCTGCGGGTGGCGAAGGCCGATGAGGATTGAGGGAGCTAGGGAGGCGTTTGCGCGTGAGGCGTTTGCGCGTGAGGAAGAGGCAAAGAGGAAGTCGCGTGAGGTGAGGAGGCTGTGAGTGAGGACTGAGGAGCTTTGAGCCTTCCGCCTTCGGGACTTTTGAGTTTGAGGTCGCGTACTCGTGTGAGGACTGAGGAGGCTCTGAACTCTGAAGGATCTGAGCTGCTGCTTGCTTACTGCTAAGGTAAAGTACTAAAGTTCACACTTGACTGAATACCGAATATGGGAATAGTAGGATTGTAGGAATAAACTCAAATTGATTACTAATTAGAGTAGGATGAGTACTCAGTGGCTCACTAATTTAAATACTTACAAACTAAAAAATTGGAATGTTGAGATGATGTTGCGAACATGTGATTTTGTCTACTTGTCTAGTCTAGTTACATGCACTTAATACTCATGGATTACGTACAATTTATTGTAGATTTATAAAAAAATGGGCAAACGAACTTTGCATAGTTATTTCTCCAACAATCCAAATGTATTATGTAAATTAGTGTCAATGTTTGTAATTAGTAAAAAAATTCTGATTCTCACTAATTTAGCTACTTTTGTTCTACAAATTGCTACTCGCACGTACTTATAGTCATTCGGACTGTTATGTTCATTAGCTAGGTACTACCTTAAGTTTATTTTACATTATCGCTTTGTCTCTTGTTTATTTATGTATGAATTTGGATTGCATTAGACATTCAAATGTATTATGTAGATTTGGTACGATTTTATCATATTAGCTTGAGCACCCCCTCTATTTTTGTCATACGTACGCCACTGACGACCACCCCAGGCGCTGCCTCCCTCCTGCCGCAGCAACTCCAGTGCAACCATCCGCTGCCGCGGCAACCCTTTTGCATCTGGCCACCACCTTCCATCTTGATCCATGTCGCAAGGTTTTCATCTTCTTGCTGCCACGCCCACCCAAATCTCACTGCCGCATCCACAGACCTCCTGAGTTCCCTGCCGCGCCACAACCATCTCCTACCGCAGCCCTTCTACCGTCTGCCGCGGCCACCAATTCGGCCTGCCGGCGATGTCGCTTCTCTGTCGCGACCATCAACTTAGTCGGCCGGTGCTGCCTCTTCTCTACCGCGACCACCAACTCGGCCCACCGGCGCTGCCTCTTCTCTGCCGCGGCCGTCGATTGTCCCTCCCCACGCTAACTTTCCTCGATCACAGCCAAGTTCGGCAACCAACTCCCTACCGAACCCTAATTCCATGTGCCACTTTGTGCCCCAGTTGTTTCGGCTGTTTTGAAGGAAGCGAAAAAGAAAGAGTTTGATTTCGGTTTCTCAAAATATAAGAAAAGAGATTGGATTCGGTTTTGCCAAAGTACCAGAAAAAAACAGAGAAAAAAAATCAGAGAGAAAAGAAAATCAGAAGGAGAGTGTTTACCTATTCCGAAATTTGAAAAGCCTATAAAAGCTTCGCCAAATAGAGTGAAATTTGGTGGAGACCTTCTGCAGATATCCACAAGCTGCCGCACAAAAATTGAGCATGTTTGACCCACGGAATCAAAAGTTATAGCAGTTTCAATTAGAGGCCGAAACGAATTCGAGTCTGTTTCGGATACACCTTTAGTAAAACGGGCATAACTTTTGCATATAGAGTTAGAATTCGACGTTCTCGAACTCGTTTGAAAGCTAACAACGACGCGCATCCAAAAAAATGACCAACTTGTACCCGTCGCCCTCCAAGACCCCCAAAATCGGCCATCTTTGGTCCCGAATTCTCGTCGCAAGTTTTCGGTTTCTGTTTTTGGCGATTTTTTCGGTCTTCTTTCGAATTTGGAGTTTGCCTCAACTGCAAAATTGTATATCTCGTCGAAACCTTTCAAACGGGTATATATAAGCCATATAAAACTTTGTGTTTTCATCGTTTGAGACTAGATGTTTTTGCTCAATCTAGAGGGTTGTTTGCGTTGCACCGATATTGCTGTTTTGTGCTCTACTTCACGCGAATAATCTTGTGGCCTTATAAAGAAGTTTGAGTAGTTGGCTAGCGTCTCTCCTAGCACTTGTTGTGAGATTCTCCTTTGCTTACATCAAGTCACATTGATCGTTGCGTGTGCGTACATACACTTCTCTGCATATGGCTTTGATTAGCTAGCTGTGATTAGGCTTGGATCAACAACTTTGGCGAGTATGTTGAACAATCTTTCAACTTGCATTAACTGATTTGATTATTGCTAATCCTTGCTACATATTGTGCCTTCCGAGCTCCACCTACTCTTGATCAGAACATGTCCTCTCTTGCAATCGTACCCACGCTCGACACGGTATCACGAACCAGTCACCGGCTGTACCACCTACTACATGCTTTGGTATGAACACTTGTAAGAGTGTGGTAAGACGCTTGAGAATGTGTGATTCCACCTTCCATCACCTAGTAGTTGATAGGGATAATACCTTTGTGTTGCCTTTTGTCTTCTACTAACCATGACAGGTGAGACGTCTGATGACAAAGAGTGTGTTGTAAAGGGAGAGCTCATGATGCTCTTAGATGAACAACGTACTACCATTAATGAGGACATCAATAGAAAGCTTCAAGCTACTACAGCTATATTGCAGCACTCAATCAACGATAGTATTGCAGCGCTTACTACACACCTTGAAAGAATGGTGAAATGACAACCGAACAATGGACGCGAGTACGATCACGATGCAGCTCAAGATCTTGAGGGATATGATAATAAGAGGCAATACCGTGACGCCAACGCTGCTCTTGCTGCCCAAAATGCACGTCAACGACACCGTCTACATCACAACCGTCACGGTATGGGCGGTAATAATTTTCAGCACCACAATGCTCGTGTTAATGATGACCCATTTGCTAAAGTTAAATTTACCATACCATCTTTTGCGGGTGTTTATGATGCTGAAATTTATCTAGATTGGGAGATGACAGTTGAACAAAAATTTAATGCCCATCTAGTTCCTGAAGTGCATAGAGTCAGACAAGCTACTAGTGAATTACACCTGATACATGGGATAGATTGAAGGTAGCTATGCATGCTAGATTTGTTCCTCCTTTTAAACGTGATATGCGTAAGAAATTACAACGCTTAGACCAAGGTAATAAATCTGTCGAGGAATATTACCAAGAACTACAAATAAGCATGTTATGTTATAATGTTGTTGAGGATGAGGAAGATAAGATGGCTCGTTTTTATGATGGTTTAAGGCGTAAAATTCAGGACATAGTTGATTACAAAAAGTATAATGATATCAATAGGTTGTTCCAGCTTGCTTGTTTGGCAAAACAGGAATTGCAGGATAGGCAACAAAGGACAAGGAGCAACTTTGGAAGTACATCTCCATCGAGATCGACGCCGGGGCAAGCCAACACAGCCTCACCTCCTATTTTTCGATCTACTGCCCCCTCCGTGAGTAGGGTGCGTTCAGCACCACCACCACCACCGTCATGCACACCTGAGATGAGTAAATCTACTAGTATGCAGGCACCAGCGTAGGGCTCTTCATCGGTTGCTTCCACGGGTCGTACGACAGGGATTGTGTGCCCCCGTTGCAAAAGGATGGGCCACGTCATGAAAAATTGCCCAAGTCATCCAGCGTACATTTCAACAGAAGACAGTGGTTATGTAAGTGCTAGTGATGTTGAGGATGAATATGCTCTTGCAGGTAATGATGATGATCATGAGACAGATAGCTATGGTGAGAAAATTTTGGGTGCCGCTGCTACAGAGAATTATAGGACCCTAATTGTGCAGCGAGTATTGAGCACTCAAAGAGAGCAAGCGGAGAAGCTACAACGCCATAATTTGTTTTAAATGTTCCTCATCGTCAAGGATTGCCGTGTTCGTGTCATAATTGATAGTGGGAGCTGTAATAACTTGGTGAATTCAAGTTTGGTCAAGAAGCTTGGCTTGACCACATGTGTGCATCCTTACCCGACCACATTCAGTGGTTCGACAACAGTGGTAAGGTGAAGGTAACACAATCTGCGATAGTGTATTTTTTTCATTGGTTTCTATCATGGTGTTGCTGATTTCGACGTAGTGCCTATGCAAGCCTGCTCACTTTTATTAGGATGTCCATAGGAATTTGATACCGACACAACTCATCATGGTAAAAGTAATAAGTACTCTCTTATGCACAAAGGAAATAAAATAATTTTGCTACCTTTGACACCTGCTGAAATTGTGAGATATGATAAAAAGATAGTTGAAAATGAGAGAAAAGAACGTGAACATGAAAATGAAATTCAGCAAGTAGTGAAGAATGTTTTCCCACCTAAAAAAAGAGAAGTTGGCACATAATTCCAAGACTGAGAGAACTAAATTAAAGGGTTGTGTCATGCTTGCAACCAAATCTGATCTTGCTGAAATACCCCTGGAGCTGCCACATATTAGACGAATTGAACACCAAATTGACTTAATTCCGGGAGCGACTTTGCCAAACCATGCGGCGTACAGAGATACATTAGAAGATATGCATGTTTCTTTGCCTCCTGTTGCCACTAACCATTTGCAGGAAAGTCATGATTTGGAGACAACGATTGAGTCGAGGACGACTCAAATTCAAGAAAGGGAGGATGATGAGGACATCAACCCTAAAGATGCAACCACAACTTTGACACGCTGCATTGCATCCTCTACTGCAACCACATATTCTCCAATGGGACTATCGGCTACGGCAATTCCATATACTCCAATTCGACCGAGCTACTACTACATACTATGGTGTTGCGTCATCTATTGTTGGCCCACGGGCTATATAATATATTGGCCGACAACTTGGCCCATCTGATAGATGACCTGGCCATCTGGTGACCGGCCACCCTTAGGCCCGTACTGTTCATGTGGTCACTATTCATGCATGAATAGTACTATAAATAGTACCACCTCGCCATCTCTTAGCTATATGCGGCTCCCCCTGCCCGATTTAAGGAGGCTGCACCCCTTTAGTTTTGCTTGGGTTTCTTTTTAGATTATTCTGCATAGCAGTTTTGCCGCTTGTTCGGTTTGAGGAACCTCAACTTTGTGAGCTTAAAAATTTATTCGCAATACAATTTTAGATTGCATCTTCTACTCTCTTGCTTGTGTTTTCGATTAGCTTGTAGGAGATAGCCTTCTTAGCGAGGTCAACTGCATTCGGCACGATTGATAACCATCGGAGCAGTGGTGTAGTGATTGCGAGGGGTTCGATCCATTTTGGTCGGAGCCATTAGATCATCAACGTCGTGTTCTCCACAATCGACTTATCACTACCTTTCGAAAGATCGGGCCACACTCACATTAATAACTAGGTCAATTACGACTACCCTATAGTCAACAAAGCCTACAGACACGGGCTCAATTGACTAGGGAATCTTATGCGCTGTGTTTAAGACACAGAGCAATTAGTATACGCTGTTATTCTCTAGAATAACTGCATGCATCACACTTCTATCTCTGACGATAACGTCAGGCAACGTGGGGTGTTATCTCTTTGACAATAACTTCCATCAATGTGCATATTTCATCAAGCGTCGAGGCGTCTATCGTCCTGGAGTAACTGTCACCCCTTTATGCGCTATATAAAAGCATAAGTCAGTGAACATTGGGGCAGATAAATCGGAGATCACAGTGAGAAGACATTAAAGTATTAGTTTTAGTGATCTTCTTTCCGATTGTAAACACCATAGTCAATACAATAACTCAAGAGTAGGGTTGTTATTCTCTTTGGAGAAGGCCTGAACCTGTCTAAATCCCTGTGTCTTTCTCTGCGCGGTTCTACTTCTAGGAAGCCCCCAAATATTCATTCGTAAGATCGATACTAGATCATTGACAGTTGGTGCCGACGTGGGGAGCTTTCCGGTGATTCCTTTTTGACAAGGTCTCTTGATTTTCTTCAACTCTGATGCTTTCATGGCAGGAGAGTGGAACGAGGAGAACTGATTCGATTTAGCAGACTACGCAGAACTCGACATGGATACCTGCTACGAGTATGAGCAGAGCATTAATTCGTCCAACGGTAATGCCATTTTCAGGGATCTTTCACCAGATCCAGGAAGACCATGCTGTAGACAGAGTTGATGGGGGGTCTTTTCCCCACAACATTACGTCCAGATCAGGGACCAGATTCCTCAGAGGGCAAGGGTCCATCCAACCATGATCAGGACTGCATCAAGACAATTATAGAGCATACTGAGGGCTCTCCTCCAAATGTTCGAGTCCATCTGAGGCCGTCCGATCTGGCACAACAAGTCCTAGAATCCATCATTTCGGGACTCAACCAACATCTGGTGATCGTCACCCTTCGATTACCCCCACGAGGTGCGTGGTCGAGCCCGCTTTTCCTGCGAATTCGACCGTACCCTCACAGGGTTCACCTTCGATTGGAGACGGTTATAACCCAGAATTCCCCTTCTTGGAGAGGATTGCTCCAAGTCACGAGGTATTGTTGTCTGACTACTCCTAAGTTAGGAGGACTCAGGCACAAGTGAAAATAATATCTAGGAGGTCTTTGTCATCCTCTCAGATCATAATCTCTCTCCAAGAGGTAGGACTGGGAATGCTTCCCCTCGCACACTCACTTCAGGCTCTCGTGGTGATGGCGAGGACGCCTCCGGTGATGAACAGGATCACCACCTTTATGAGCATGGACGAAATCCTAGAAATGATCGCTCTCCACTGAGGCATACTAAGGTAAACTCAGATGTAGATGATCCTGAGACCATCCGGGGGAGAAGAATTGCAACCTAGATAAATTTACCTGGACGCATTCAATATCGGTCAAAGGGAGCTCAAGAACTTCAACGCATAAATGACCTGATCGAGAACCTGACTCAAAGAGTTTGCACGAGCGCCACGCTATGACCTCTTCTCTGAAGAGATCGCACGAAGGCTTCGGGGCGCAATGTTCAGGCTTGAGAAAACTCGCTGACATCATTTTGGTAGTCGTACCGGGACGACTCCGCCGAATGTCATCAAAAGCATCATCCAGTTCAATCATACTATCGTCATTGTCATGATTGAATAGCTCATCAAAGTAATATCTCCACCTATCCTTGATCTCATCGTTTTTCACCAAAAGTCTATTAGTGTCGTCTTTGATGCATTTAACTTGGTTGAAATCTCTTGTCTTCCTTTCTCGAAGTTTAGCCATCTTATAGACATCCTTCTCACTCTCCTTTGTACTTAGCTTCTGGTAAATTTTCTCATAGGCCTTACCTCGTGCCTCACTCACCGCTTTCTTTGCCTTCTTTTTTGCTACTTTGTATTTCTGTATGTTGTCGTCGCTTCTACCATCATACATATGCTTGTAGCATGTCTTCTTCTCCTCAATAGCCTTTTTCACTTCCTCATTCCACCACCACGTGTCTTTAGGTTTGCATCTTGTCACTTGGGTCACTCCAAGCACCTCCATAGCCACCTTCTCAATGCAAGATGCCATCACTGTCCACATACTATTCGCTTCTCACACATTCCATATCCCTTCCGTGTTCATCCTCTCCTTACACGCCTGCGAGGCGTCCCCTTTGAGTTTTCACCACTTCGTCCTCGTGGCTCTGGCGACCTTAGCCTGTCGAACTCGTGTTCTAAAATGAAAGTCAGAGACTTTCAACTTATGTTGCTGGACAACACACTCTCCAGGTATAACCTAACAGTCTATGCAGGCTCGTTTGTCCCCCCTCCTAACAAGGACAAAATCGATTTGGCTAGAATGTTGACCACTACTAAAGGTAACTAGATGGGAATGTCTCTTTCTAAAAAAGGTGTTAGCTATCATGAGATCATTGGCTACAGCAAAGTTTAAGACATCTTCTCCCTCTTGGTTCCTATCACCATAACCAAAACCCCTATGCACCCTTTGAAACCCCTCACTAGTTGTACCGACATGACCATTGAAATCGCCTCCTAAGAAAAGCTTCTCACTATTAGGCACACTTCTAACCATATCATCTAGGTCTTCCTAAAATTGCCTCTTAGCGGCCTCATCTAGACCTACTTGCGAAGCATATGTGCTACCAACATTCAAAACCAAGTCGTCAAAGATTAGCTTGACTAGGATAATTCTATTCCCTTGTCTCCTCACGTCGACAACTCCGCTCTTGAGGAGCTTATCGATTAAGATGTCCACTCCATTCCTATTTCGTTCTATTCCAGTATACCACAACTTATAGCTAGTATGCTCCACCTCCTTTGTCTTCTGACCCATCCATTTAGTCTCTTAAACGTACAAGATATTTACACGTCTCTTAATCGCCATATCAACTAACTCTCTTAACTTACCTGTTAAGGACCATACATTCCAACTACCCAGACAGATCCTACTCTCATCGGCTAGCTTCCTTGCCCCTCGCACTCGTCGAGTAAAGTGCGAAGACCCGTGCATATTTTCCACTACATCCGGGCGACGACATAGCGCATCACTAAGGAAGTGGCGTCCCGGCCCTTGTTCATTTATCAACACACCCAGGTTCCAATATGGCGCGTCGCTGAGAGGGTTATGCTCCAATGAATTATCAATTTTAGGTTTCACTCCATGAAAAGGTGGCTTGATTTTTACGTTGACTCGCCGGGCCTAACACAACCCTCCTCATTTTTCCTGGCTTGGGATAGGCTACGTAGAAAACTACACATGCGGAGTTGGACTCTACACGCGTGAATCGAGACAAATAAATAATAGAAAATAAAATAAAATCCAAAAATTATAAAAGTAGTACCAATAGAGAGATTATGAATTTAGGAACAACAATCGACGAAATTAGAGTTCGTATAAAGAAGAACGAACACCTGGAAGATTTGCCAGAAATAAATTGCTAAAAATTGAGAAGAAGGGGAACATTCCTGGAAAATTCCATTCTGATTAAATAAAAGAAAAATCAGAGAATATGACATGCAGGTCCACTGTCATTGAGGGGGAAAGAGAGAAAGAAGGAAGAAGCAGAGCACAAAGGGGGGAGGGGACGGTGATACAGCACAAATTAGAGAACCCTAATTTGTACACGAGTTAGCCCGATCTTTCATGATACCAAAAAGAGTAACAGCAAACACACTTCGGAATTGCTTAATTCGGCAGCAGCAAACAACTTGTATAGGGTGTATGCGCAACAGCGTTTCAGCCCCTCTCTCCTGGATTAATCAAATAGCAGTGAATAGTTCTATTCTTCAATCAATCTAAGGGCATGTTTGTTTCGGCTGTGCTTTTCTGAAAAGCGGCTTCCAACTGTGCTGTAGGGCTTTCTGGCTGCGGGCTAAATGGCTGGGCTTTTCTGATTTGGTGCTTGGTTGTTTGGCTTTTAGGTATACTGGCTGTAGCTTCCGAGATGAGAAATGTTTGAAAGACCCCTGAGGACAGTAACGGCTTGTTTGATGTTGTTTAACACAATTAACAAGGTTTAACAAAAACTAACGACAATTGACGATAATTAACAGCATTTAAAAACAATGAAAAACTAACACAATTGACGATAACTACCGCATTTGACGACATATAATGGTAATTAGGGCAATCGTTCGCATTTGACGATGACTGTCGCAATATACCGCAATTTAGCACAATTAGCGCCATAAACCACAATTAACTTGTACGACTACAGTAATTTATGACAACTACCATGATTAACAACAATTAACGCAATTAACGATAATTATTACAATATAGAATTATTACAATTAACAATTATTACAATTTAGCATATATTACAATTAACAATGGCTTGTCATTAACAACATTTGATGACATTTAATGACAATTGACGACTGTTAACGACGACTATTAGCGTATTTAGCAACAATTATTATAATAAATATTTATTACAATAAATACTTATTACAAACAATCATTACATAAATAATTCATGCCCTCTACATTTTTTCCCAGGCTTGGGACCGGCATCGGCAGTGTTAGGCACCCCAACCCTCACAAGTATGCATATATCAATTCATTCGAACAACGACATGTATGCATATATCAATTCAGAAAAATCATTTCATGCAAATATACCAAAGAAAGAAATGCAGAGTATGTCGATATCTGAATGATAAGCAATATATATACTGAAATCATGGTGGCTGAAGGATTACTAACAAACTAGCCTTCTCAGATCATGAAACATAACTCAGATGAAATAATCACAATGAGCATAGCACCACCTCCTTTCTGACAACTATTATCCATGACTCACAATCACATGACAATGTTAAGAAATGAACAATGAACAATTGAACAATGAACAATTAGACAATGAGAGAGGATCACAGATATCAAACATTGTATGCATTATCTATAATGCAAAAGATATGAATAATTGTTTTGACTGTCATAATCATGAGAAAAATGGTCAACTCAAGATGAAGAGTAACAAAGGACAATTTTCTATAATGCATTTTTTACCAATTCACTTTGAGAACTTAAGACAGTATAGCAAACATAAATACATAATCATGAGATAAATGTTCAAGAATACAAATTAGTAAAGCAATTTGACCTAAGCATGTTTCAGTGCCATACTGACTGGTGGTTACTGTCAACAATGATCACTTGGACAAGTGTAGTTCAAATGAAATCAATCGAATTAGTTACTTTGACAATTTTGTAGCAATAGAAACAGGAGTGAATACCTGAAATAGAGTTTCAAATTTACTGCAACAGAGGAGTTTCATGAACCTATGCTTGAATTGACTCACTTTCAATAAGAGCATGAATACCAAAAATACCTTTCTAAGGTGGAGAAGACCCTCTGCAATTATTTGGTAGCTTAATTTCCAGAGACCTATTTGAGCAGGTAATAAGTCTAACTCTACCCCAAAACCAATAAATCTTTCACTTACCAAAAAATTTAAAAAGACAAAAGCCAGACACCAATTACAAGTTTACAACTATACATGCATTCTATGAAGGGATGCAACTCAGCACAAAGATTATGATGCTGAAATTAGGAACTTAAGATTGATGTCATGCATAGGTAAGCAATAGCTCATAACTACCCCTTTTTCTAATATCATCAATGTCCACATATAAGCGAACCAAAATATCAATGGCACAATCAAATTATAAGTTTACTACCTCTGCATGCTTGCCTTTCTCCAAGCTTTTAACAAGACCAGCCTGACGACAAATCTGAGCAGCAATTTCATTGTGAGGAAGCCCAGCAGTAGAGAAAATAAGGATTTTTTTTGCCCTCGAGCAATTGAGTTCATGACATCAATGGTGGATATTCCTGTTTGAATCATCTCTTCATGGCAAAAATAATAGTAAGGCTGAAACAAACATGAACCATGAACCACGAAGCAATCGGAACAATTGCAATGCCAATTAAGTATCAACTAGTTCCTGAATAGGATTATCTTCCTACAAAATACACACAAGTAACTTCTTTTCCAATGCAATCATGCAATTAGTTTATGAATTCATGAACCAAAATACATGAATCAAAATGTTGCAGGGAGCCAAGGACGAAGGGGATGTCGTGGTGGAGGTCGCCGGTGGTCGCAGCCGAGGGAGGAAACCAAGGTGCTCAGTGTCGGGGTTGGCGTGGGGGTCGATGTAGGGGGCAGAGGAGGGCAGCTCGACGGGGAAGGGTGGTAGAGGTGGCAGGGGAGGGGGAGGAAGAAGGGGAGATGAGCTAGGGTTTGGGCGGCGGCGGCTAGGGTTTGGAGGAGGGAGCCGACAGGGGAGGATGGCGGCGGCCATTGTGGGCGAAGTAGGAGGACCGAGGGCGGAGGAGTTGGCGCGTCAGGGGCGGAGGAGGAGTGGAGGACCGAGGAGGAGGAGGTCGGGCTCAGGAGAGGAGACGTCACGTCAGGGGAGGAGGAGGACGGCGGCGTGAGCCGACGGAGGAGGAGGCCGAAAGCGAGGCGGAGGAGGACTAGTGCGGCAGGGTAGGAGGTCTAGATCTGGGTCGATGGCGGGGTAGAAGGCGACAGCGGCTCAGGGGGAGGAGGAGGACAGCGCGGCGGGGTAGGAGGGGGATGGCAGCGGCACGTCGGTGGCGGAGGGAGGAGGAGGAGGGCGGCATGGCCTTGCCGGCACGGGAAGAGGAGCAGGCACACGGCGTGGGTGGGGTGCAGGCGGAGGAGGCAACCAGGGATTATATAGGATGGCATTTTGTGGGTAATTACCACTGAACTTTGAGGGTAATTTGGGAAAGGGGTTTGCGGGAAGCTGCTCAAAGATGGCTTCTCGCTTTCGATTTTTGCACGTTGTAACCGGAAGCGGCTTCGAGAAAAAGCGACTGTGAAAAACTGACCGTTTGTTTCGACTTCCGATTTTTCCAGATGAAAGTCGAAAGCCAACACCTATCAATTGAAGCAATACCTCTAGTCAACAGGAAAAGAAGATAGAGCTCTCGGCTAGACCCAAAGGAAAATCAGCACCAAGTAATTAATGCAATCAATCCAGATGCAATAAACAATTCGGCACTTGATATTAAAATCACCAACGTGACTTCGGCCGGCAAGCAGTGACCGAAACTTGACCGTTGATGTCAATTCAGTAGCAATCAAGAGACAACAGTAGTTCTTCCTTTTCTCACGTCGGAAATCAGCAGCAGCCGTCTAGAAGTACTCGCCGTGTCTTCGCCAGTCAGTCGACGCCGCACAGCTTCGAATACAAAATAGATTGGTTCGGTTGATACAGAGCCAGACACAACCGAGTCCAAGGATTTCTCTCTCCCGAGCGCTCCTCAACGCAAGAAAGCAGAGATGGGATCAACAGACCAGTGCGCAAGAGTTGATCTTCAGCGTCACGATCAAAATCTACGCCACCGCAATGATTACAAGATCAGAAATCACAAGAACAAAACAGGCGATATGGCCGCCATCACTTGGCGATTTTCTGGTTATCTTCCCTAATGTCAAACCCTAATCTCCTCCTTTACACGGGCACAGCCCTGGGCCTTTATAGGGCTATACACGCACCCGGACTCAAAATAAGCAAACTGACTAAAATATCTATTGGACTCATCTAAACAAAGGTAGGAAATTTTTGCATTTTTTTTGCCCTGTAGCTCGGTTGAAATTTAAAACTAACCCTCATTCACTGTAATTTTCAAATATAGCCTCAGTACAGTAGGGGTACCGCGAAACCAGGGCGACGACCACCGCCCTCGCCCCGGCGCGGCGGTGGCTTTGCCCGCCCGAACACGCAATGGCGGCCTCGGCTCGCGCGCCAACTTTCCACCAAAAGCAAAAAATTGCTGCATGCGTTTTTGTTTTTTGTCTCTTTAAATCACGTCGAAGTCACGTCGCTTCACATCATGTCATTCGCTGTCTGTTTTGCGCTACGTATATAAATGAACGCGCACGGCTGAATCGTCATAAGGCGGTGGCGACGTCGGTCTTGCGGCGGCGGCGAGATCCAGCGGCGCTCCGGGGAAGGCGACGCGAGCACCGGGTGCGCGAGGTCGCGGCGAAGACGATGGTGGTGTCGGAGAGGCGAGGACGTCGTCGGGGGCGCCGGAATCGGAGAAGAAAGCGGTCGCGGCGGAAAAGCTTCCACGGGCGATTCTGGTGACGCTGGAGCGTGTGAGGGGAGTGAGTGAGGGGAAAAGGTGGAGGAGGAGAAGGGGCTCGTGGGGCGTCCTTTTATAGGTGCCGGGAGGGTCCGAGGCGGCGTGGAGGTGGTGGAGGTCGTGCGCGGCGGTTGCGGGCGCCGCGGCGGTTTCGGCGAAAATGTGCACGAGAAGGGGGAAACGAGGGAGGAGTGGGGGCGGCGTGTGGTGCAGGAGCGGTAGCGCACGACCACGAGAGGGGAGGAGGTTGGAAAAGCGGCGAAATCAGAGCTCGGGCTCGGCGGGAATGGCAGAGACGTGGCGCTGCGCGAGGAAGGAGACGCGGGGAGGAAGACGATCTACGGCCCGTTGGATCTCGATCCAACGGCGCGGGAGGAAGAGATTGAGAAAGAGCGGCGTGGGTGATTGGCAGCCGTCCGATTTAAATCGGACGGTGGGAGAGAGAGAGGGTGCGGGCGGCTGGGCTGGTGGGCCATGCGCGCGAGGGTTTTGGGCCGAAGCTTTTGGGTTTCGGCCCAAAGCTGTTTTTGGTTTTTCTTTTGCTTTTCTATTTGTTTTAATCCTGGTAATTCATTTAGACTTTAGAAAATAGTAAAATAATTTCAAAAATTATGGAAAAATTCACAGAAATTCCCATACTTATTTTGGACTTAATAAAATTATTTCCAATTTTTTGTTGGCTTTTAATTTTGCAAATAAATTTGTTTTTGACTTTAAAATATTTATAAAAAAGCTTTTTAAAATTTCAGAAAATTCCACAACACTAAATAAACTTTTAATTTTTACTGAAATTTGAAATTTGGACTGTTACAAACCTACCCCCCTTAAGGGAATCTCGACCCGAGATTCAAAGCTTGGTCGACAAATGTGTCGGGTAGTTGGTCTTGAGGTCCTCCTCTTTTTCCCATGTGGCTTCACTCTCTGGGTGATGACTCCACTGCACCTTGTATGATCTGATGATTCTGCTTCTGGTGACACGCTCTGCGACATCCAGAATTTTAATTGGTCGCTCCACGTAGGTGAGATCTTCTCGAAGATCGAAACTTTCCAAGAAGGTATGGTCTTCTGGCGCTTGTAGGCATTTCCTCAACTGGGATACATGGAAGACATCGTGCACTGCTGACAAGGCTTCTGGCAGCTCAAGCTGATATGCCACTTCACCTCTTTTGGCTAGAATTTTGTATGGACCCACAAATTTAGGTGCGAGCTTTCCTTTTGTCCGGAATCTTCTTACTCCTCTGAGTGGAGTAACTGTCGGGACCCGAAAATACATCTCAGGAACCCTCTGTGTATTCTGAACTAGTCCCAGATCAGTAGCTAGCTCACACAGAAAAACAGTGATAAAATACCATCCATTTATTTAATTTAACTAAAAAGATCTCAGAGTAACAAATAATAATAATAACTGGACCTTATGGTCAACGTTTACTTAACTCGCCACGCAGGGCTAAAGAAACAAATGAACTCTTGCAGCGGAACGAAACTCTTCAAATGGCCAATCAACATGCCCACAGGCAATCGAGTGGAGAAACGCATCCTAATCCGCAAAACCTTCATGGTCTTCCTGGTAGAACTCTTTGGCAGCTTGATATTCTTCCTCTACTGCTGATCAAACAGAGGGCGCAAAGCCATGAGTACTTTGAATGTACTCAACAAGCCGTGGGGAAATGTATGCGAATAGTATTCATGCAGGGCTTGAACAAAAATTAGTTGTATGGTTCTTTTGCATAAAACAGCATTTACAATAAATACAATAAATAGATTGAAATGCGTAATTGAAAACAATAATAAATAATTAAACACTTTCTTTGAAACAACTAGTGAACTTCCCATTCACTTCCCAACCAAACCAAGGATAAGTGAATTCTCCATTCACCAACCGACACAAACCACCAAGTGAATGACCTATTCACCAAACGAACATTATATTCATCAAGTGAACTTCTCATCCACACTCCGACACATTTTTAAAGAAACTCTATCTCCCGTGTGAAATCCCTAGGCACGTCCATAACCGCGGACATGGCTATTCGAATAGTTTTACACTCTGCAGAGGTTGTACAGCTTGACCCACAAGAGATAGATCAACTTATAATGTCCGTTTAACACACTTTCGAGGTGTGCGACTAAGTGATCATCACAAGGCTTTTACAAAGCTCCTTCTTAACCCGATTACGCGCTAAGGATTCAACATCAATGTCTTTCCACTGCATGTGGGGCCCCTCTTGCGCCACCGTGAGAATCGTTTCCGTAACCACGCTTCACATGACAGAACCGAAATTAAGACATTGCTAATTAATCAGCCAGGTCCGTCCCATACCAGACATGTGGTTGTACGGTTAAGGCCTAGTTCAATGGCGCACAAGATTAAGTCCTTGACAAATTACTCAGGCGAGACTACCACAAACCCACAACATGTTCCATCCACATCCTCCTTATCCACCAACCACTCGCCCAAGCGAAAACCATTTTGTTTAACCAAGACCAATGACATACCCTGCCATGGTACACAAATTTTAACAAGAGTGGCTCACCACCACGATTCCATAAATCATTAAGTCAAAATTGATCATTAAGACACATGTGATGATAAAACCCATCGTAACTAAGCAAGACTAAGCATATGTACGATACCCATGTTGGCAATACAAATATGTCCAACTAAAATTACCCATGCTAAGGTGACAAAGGATTCATGGCATTCAAATAACCAATGGAGGCATAATGACAACAGGTGATAACTAATCCCAGAGCAGTTTATATAAAGATAGCATGCAATTTGTATAAAATAATATAATTTTGAAATCATGGTTTCAATATGATCAAAGGACCACGACTTGCCTTGGAATAAATCCAGTGATTGATCTTGATCTTGGTATGCTACTCCTTGCTCGAAGCTTCCCGAAGTATCGACGTCTATTCGCAAAACAAGCAAATAAACCAAATAAATAAACAACAGAGAGAAAACAAACTCCAAAAATTAAATAAAAATCTCAGATAAATAGATCTTGAATTTAGACAGATTTAGGAATTTGAATGGACTCAATCGGAGTTCGGATGCAAAAGATATGGGCTCTGGAAGATTGAAATCACATAAAATAATGAAAATCGAATTTATGGATTTATCAATTATTTTTCCGAAGGAAAAGAGAATTAATGCGTCAGCTGACGTCAGCAGAGGATGTTCGGACTAGGATGAAAACAACCTGACAGCTGGGCCCCACTGTCATTGACTGGGTGCACGGTAGACTGAGTCCATGGACTTGGCTCGGGTGGACTCTTGAGGTGTGCCACACGGCCGATGACCAGGAGGTTGACAAGGCTGCCACCTAAGCAAATAAGAGGAGGTGGCACTGAGGTGGAGATGAAGTGTATGCCACATCAGCAGAGAGAGGAATCGAAGGGAGGGAGAGACAGAGGCCATGGCCGGCGGTCTGGAGCTTGGCGCCGAGGGCGAACGGAGACGAGGGAGACCTAGCAAGGTGGCAAAACGGGATCCCACGGTCAAGGCGGAGCACCTGGAGGCGGTGGCTTGGCCAGGGCGGCGGCGGTTCGTCGGCGGCAGCGACAATGGCTGCGGCGAGCTCCACTGTGATGGCGGCAATGAAGAAGCAAAGGCGCCCGAGGAGATTGGAGGTGAGCATCACGACGGCGAGAGAGCAAGGATCACAGGGAGGAGCTCGGAACGGCTAGAAGATGACCGGAGCGGCGGCAAGACGACGATGACCGGAAGTGGAGAAGAGGCACGGCGGCGGCGGCTCGATTGCAAAAGAGCAAGGAGGAGGTGGGGGACTTGATGAAAATAGCATGGAGCACAAGGTGACGTGCAAAGATCAACGGAAAAGCTCACCGGAAAGTAGATCGCAGAAAAGAGGCGGCGGCCGGTTTGATGACGACAACGAAAACGGAGCTCCGATGACTCTCGGCCGAAGATGGTGGAAGCACGGTGAAGCTGGCGTTGATGCGAACCCAACGGCGGTGACGGCGCAGGCTGAGGAGGTCCGACGGCGGAGAACCCCGGCGAGGAAGGCTTTGACGGCGGCTCGGTTTGTCGACAAAATCCGACAAAGCGATGATTTAGATCGAACCGGTGGTTTAGGGCTTTGGGAGAGGAAGCACGGCGAACAAATTGACGCGGCCGCGGCCTTTATATAGGGACCGAAGATGGGATTTCCAAAGGAGCCGGCGGCGCTGCGTGTTTGCTTCGGGCACGGGAGCTGAAGTCCCTGAGGAAGACGACGCCTAGGTGGCAACGCGGGACCCACCTGGCAGAGGAAGAAAGGGCCGCGCGCGAGCGGGCTTGCGCGAATGGAAGAAGGCCAAACGGGGCTGGGCCGCGCCAAAGGACGAAGGAAATGGGCCGGATCGGGAGATTCGGCCCGAGGAAGATTCTGAGATTAATAATTAGTTTTTCTTTTTAGAAAATAGCATAAAATCCAAAAGGCAATTAGAAAATAGCAAATGCACTCGGAAAAATTCTAGAAAATATATCCAAGCCCATAGAACCCAAATAAAATAATTTTGAATATAGTTGATGTTGGCATTATTCATATTAAATGGTTTTTGAACTCGGAAAATCCATATTAAGCTTTTAACTTTAGCAGAAAAATTCAAATGGTTATTTTTCTTTTAAAACTTCAAAACAGACCAATTTTTGGGATGTTATAGTAACTCTGAGATAGACCAAGTCTCCTACCTCAAAGTTTAAATCCCTCCGACGGTTATCAGCATAACTCTTTTGTCGGATTTGTGCCACTCTCAGATGCTCTCTTATGGCTTTTACCTTACTTTCAGCATTTTTGATTAACTCAGGTCCAAAGAGCTAATGTTCTCCTACTTCATCCCATAGGAGTGGAGTCCTGCATTTTCTGCCATACAAAGCTTCAAATGGAGCCATTTGCAAGCTAGCTTGATAGCTATTGTTATATGAGAATTCTGCATACGGCAAATTTTTGTCGCAACTTTGTCCAAATTCCAGGGCACAGGCTCGGAGCATATCTTCGAGAACTTGGTTGGTGCGTTCGTCGACCATCCGTCGAGGATGATAGGTCAGATCTTGAATTGAGTTTGGTCCCTAAAGCTTCATGCAGACTCTGCCAGAATCTTGATGTAAATTGGGAATCTCTGTCGGACACGATTTTCTTGGGCACTCCGTGTAGACAAACAATCCTGGCCACATATAATTCTGCTAACTGGCTGCTTCTGTACATAGTCTTGACGGGAATGAAGTGAGCTACTTTGGTCAACCGGTCAATTATCACCCAGATAGAATCATATCCTGATTGAGTCCTAGGGAGTCCGGTGATGAAATCCATACCAGTTTCTTCCCACTTCCATTCTGGAATTGGTAGTGGCTGCAACAATCCAGCTGGTCTCTGATGTTCTGCCTTAACTCGCTGACACACATCACAGCGAGGGACGAACTCAGCAATTTCTCGCTTCATGCTGACCCACCAGTATTTTTCCTTCAGATCCTGGTACATCTTGGTGCTTCCGGGGTGAATGGAGTAAGGTGATTCATGAGACTCCTTCAGAATTGACTGTTTTAACTCTTGTTGGATAGGTACACAAATGCGGTTCCCAAACCATACAGTTCCTTGTTCATCTTCAGCGAATCCTGGAGCCTTGCCTCTTCGCATATTCTTCTTGATCTCCTTGATGTCTTCATCTTCTAGCTGTTTTTCTCTGATCTGACCTTGAAGAGTTGGTTGTACTTCCAAAGCATTCACACAACCTTGACTGACAATCTCCAAGTTTAGACGCTTCAATTCTTCATGTAGTTCTGGTTGATCCTTCTGTACCATCATGGTATTACAATAGGTCTTTCTGCTCAAGGCATCTGCAACTTCATTTGCTTTGCCCGGATGATAGTGAATCCCAAGATCATAATCTTTTATCAACTCTAGCCATCTTCTCTGCCGAAGGTTTAATTCTGCCTGCGTGAAGATATATTTTAGACTCTTGTGATCCGTGAAAATCTCACAGCGGTTACCAATGAGATAATGCCGCCAGATCTTCAAAGCATGCACAATCGCTGCTAACTCAAGATCATGTGTCGGAAAATTCCCTTCATGTGGCCTCAACTGCCTGGATGCATAAGCCACTACTTTGCCTTCCTGCATTAACACACATCCGAGACCTTGACGGATGCGTCACGAAGATCTCAAAATCCTTACGGATATCGTAAGACTAGCACAGGTGCTGAGACTAATCTCCTCTTCAGGTCTTGGAAACTTTCTTCACAGACATCTGTCCATTCAAACTTCTTTTCTTTTTTCAAAAGTTGGGTCATGGGTCTTGCAATTTTAGAGAAATTTTCAATGAACCTGCGGTAATAACCCGCTAGTCCAAGGAAACTTCTCACCTCGGTGGTCGCCCCGGTTGCTTCCAACTGACATCGCTTCAACCTTGGCAGGATCTACTGCAATTCCTCCTGCTGACACAATATGTCCAAGGAATGCCATTTGGCTTAGCCAAAACTCACTTTTGCTGAATTTGACATAAAGCTGGTGCTCTCTGAGCTTGTCCAATATCATCCTGATATGTTTCTCATGTTCTTCTTCATCCTTCGAGTAGATGAGAATGTCATCGATGAAAACAACCACAAACTTATCCAAGAATTCCATGAACACTTTGTTCATCTTATTCATGAAGCAAGCAGGGGCGTTCGTCAAACCGAAAGACATCATCAGAACTCGCATACCCATATCCGTGGTGAAGGCTGTCTTGAATATCTTCCGTCCGATCTTGATTGGTGATAGCCAGATCTTAAATCAATCTTCGAGAAGACACTTGCTCCTTTCAGCTGATCAAACAGATCATCTATCCTGGGTAATGGATACTTGTTCTTGATCGTCACCTCATTGAGTGATCTGTAATCAACACACATCCTCATGCTATTGTCCTTTTTCTTGACGAACAATACTGGTGCTCCCCAAGGTGATGAGCTGGGTCGGATGTACCATTTGCTTCGCAATTCTTCAATCTGTTTCTTCAATTCTGCTAACTCATTGGCTGGCATTCTATAGGGTCGCCGATATTGAGCCGCCCCCGGACTAAGTCAATTAAGAACATTACGCCCCTATCCGTGGCATGCCGTAGATCATCAGGAAAGATATCAGAATATTCTCAGACTACAGGTATGTCTTCAAGTTTCACTTCCTTCATGCTGGTGAGGATGGAACTTCCTTTGGTGCAGGTCTTGGGCTTGAACTTGACTGAAATTCCTTCTCCATTGGTGAGAGTGATAGACCTATTGACACAGTCTATTTGTCCATGGTTCTTGGCTAGCCAGTCCATTCCAAGAATTACATCCAAACCTTGGGAATGCAAGACTATCAAGTCTGCTAGGAAGGATACTCCGGATATCTCAAGAGTGAGGTTCGGGCATAGAGAACTAGTTCTCATTTCTGCGCCCGGGGAATGGATTATCATAGGATTGGTTAAGGGAGATATAGGTAACCCATTTTTGCCCACAAACTTATTTGATACAAATGAATGTGAAGCTCCGGAATCAAATAGCACTGAAGCTGGTATTGAATTGACAAGAAACATACCAAGCACAACATCTGGCGCCGCCTGGGCTTCCTCAGCTGTGACGTGGTTCACACGTCCCTTGATAAATTGTCCTAACGGCTTTGCAATGCTGCCAGTGGCTGTGTCTCCTGGTGCTGGCTTGGAAGACGCCGCTGCCTGCTGCTTCTTGGGGCATCTGTTGGCGTAGTACCCTGTTTCGTTGCAGTGGAAACATGTCACTCCTGCAGCTGAGGGAGCGGAGCTCTTCTGCTGAAATTGCCCTCCAGTTGATGCGCTGCGGAAGTTGGAGGTATTGGGGCGCTGGTTCTGCACTGGGACTCGGAATGTGGAAGTCTGGAACTTCCCACGCTGCGGTGGTTGCGGCTGAATGAATCGAGGCTTGGGAAGGCCTCCTGCATTGAACCTCTGGGCGGCCATCCTTCTCTTGCGGTTCTCCATCTCCTGATGCTTGGCCTCCTAGCGGATCGCCTTGTCCACCAACTCTGGATGTCGATGAAGTTTTGAGAGATCAGTTGGACGGAGATATCATCATTAAGCCCCTCCATGAATCTCTCCTGTCGGTCCTCGTCCCGGGCCACGTCAGCTGGAGCGTAGCGGGCCAGCTGGTTGAATCGGCGAAGATACTCGCCCACCGAGCGATTGCCTTGGCGGAGCGCATGAAACTCCTTTTTCTTCAATGTCATCATGCCGGCAGGGATGTGGGCATGACGGAAGGCTCTCACGAACTCGTCCCACGAGATGGTCTAGGCATTGGCGTGGGAGACTCTTGACATATCCGGAGTATCCTTCCTAGCGGACTTGATAGTCTTGCATTCCCAAGGTTTGGATGTAATTCTTGGAATGGACTGGCTAGCCAAGAACCATGGACAAATAGACTGTGCCAATAGGTCTATCACTCTCACCAATTGAGAAGGAATTTCAGTCAAGTTTAAGCCCAAGACCTACAACAAAGGAAGTTCCATCCTCACCAGCATGAAGGATGTGAAACTTGAAGACATACCTGTAGTCCGAGAATATTCTAATATCTTTCCTGATGATCTACCTGGCATGCCACCAGATAGGGACGTAATGTTCTTAATTGACTTAGTCCCAGGGACAGCTCCAATATCGAAGCGACCCTATAGAATGCCAGCCAATGAGTTAGCAGAATTGAAGAAACAGATTGAAGAATTGCGAAGCAAATGGTACATCCGACCCAGCTCATCACCTTGGGGAGCACCAGTATTGTTCGTCAAGAAAAAGGACAATAGCATGAGGATGTGTGTTGATTACAGATCACTCAATGAGGTGACGATCAAGAACAAGTATCCATTACCCAGGATAGATGATCTGTTTGATCAGCTGAAAGGAGCAAGTGTCTTCTCGAAGATTGATTTAAGATCCGCTATCACCAATCAAGATCGCACGTAAGATATTCAGAAGACACCTTCACCACGGATATGGATGCGAGTTTAGTTTACAGTGATGTCTTTCGGTTTGACGAACGCCCCTGCTTACTTCATGAATATGATGAACAAAGTGTTCATGGAATTCTTGGATAAGTTTGTGGTTGTTTTCATCGATGACATTCTCATCTACTCGAAGGATGAAGAAGAACATGAGAAACATATCAGGATGATATTGGACAAGCTCAGAGAGCACCAGCTTTATGCCAAATTCAGCAAAAGTGAGTTTTGGCTAAGCCAAATGGCATTCCTTGGACATATTGTGTCAGCAGGAGGATTGCAGTAGATCCTGCCAAGGTTGAAGCAGTATCAGATTGGAAGCAACCCAGGAAGTCACCGAAGTGAGAAGTTTCCTTGGACTAGCGGGTTATTACCGCAGGTTCATTGAAAATTTCTCTAAAATTGCAAGACCCATGACCTAACTTCTGAAAAAAGAAAAGAAGTTTGAATGGACAGATGCCTGTGAAGAAAGTTTCCAAGACCTGAAGAGGAGATTAGTCTCAGCACCTGTGCTAGTCTTACCTGATATCCGTAAGGATTTTGAGATCTTCTGTGACGCATCCCGTCAAGGTCTCGGATGTGTGTTAATGCAGGAAGGCAAAGTAGTGGCTTATGCATCCAGGCAGTTGAGGCCACATGAAGGGAATTTTCCGACACATGATCTTGAGTTAGCATCGATTGTGCATGCTTTGAAGGTCTGGCGGTATTATCTCATTGGTAACCGCTGTGAGATTTTCACGGATCACAAGAGTCTAAAATATATCTTCACGCAGGCAGAATTAAACCTTCGGCAGAGAAGATGGCTAGAGTTGATAAAAGATTATGATCTTGGGATTCAGTATCATCCGGGCAAAGCAAATGTAGTTGCAGATGCCTTGAGCAGAAAGGCCTATTGTAATACTATGATGGTGCAGAAAGATCAGCGAGAACTACATGAAGAATTGAAGCATCTAAACTTGGAGATTGTCAGTCAAGGTTGTGTGAATGCTTTGGAAGTACAACCAACTCTTCAAGGTCAGATCAGAGAAAAAACAGCTAGAAGATGAAGACATCAAGGAGATCAAGAAAAATATGCGAAGAGGCAAGGCTCCAGGATTCGCTGAAGATGAACAAGGAACTGTATGGTTTGGGAACCGCATTTGTGTACCTATCCAACAAGAGTTAAAACAGTCAATTCTGAAGGAGTCTCATGAATCACCTTACTCCATTCACCCCGGAAGCACCAAGATGTACCAGGATCTGAAGGAAAATACCGTGGGTCAAGATGAAGCGAGAAATTGCTGAGTTCGTCCCTCGCTGTGATGTGTGTCAGCGAGTTAAGGCAGAACATCAGAGACCAGCTGGATTGTTGCAGCCACTACCTATTCCAGAATGGAAGTGGGAAGAAATTGGCATGGATTTCATCACCGGACTCCCTAGGACTCAATCAGGATATGATTCTATCTGGGTGATAATTGACCGGTTGACCAAAGTAGCTCACTTCATTCTGTCAAGACTACATACGTAGCGGCCAGCTTAGCGTAATTATATGTGGCCGGATTGTTTGTCCGCACGGTACCCAAGAAGATCGTGTCCGGCGAGAGGTTCCCAATTTACATCAAGATTCCGCGAGTCCGCACGGCGTTAGGGACCAAACTCAATTTCAAGACAGCCTATCATCCTCAGACAGATGGCCAGACAGAACGCACCAACCAAGTTCTTGAAGATATGCTCCGAGCCTGTGCCCTGGAATTTGGACAAAGTTGGGACAAGAATTTGCCGTATGCAGAATTCTCGTATAACAATAGCTATCAAGCTAGTTTGCAAATGGCTCCATTTGAAGCATTGTATGGCAGAAAATGCAGAACTCCACTTCTGTGGGATGAAGTAGGAGAACATCAGCTCTTTAGACCTGAGTTAATCAAAGATGCTGAAAGTAAGGTAAAAGCCATCAGAGAACATCTGAGAGTGGCACAAACACGACAAAAGAGTTATGCGGATAACCGTCGGAGGGATTTAAACTTTGAGGTAGGAGACTTGGTCTATCTCAGAGTCACGCCACTCAGAGGAGTACGAAGGTTCCGGACAAAAGGAAAGCTCGCACCCAGATTTGTGGGACCATACAAAATTCTAACCAAAAGAGGTGAAGTAGCATATCAACTTGAGCTGCCAGAAGCTTTTTCAGTAGTCCACAATGTCTTCCATGTATCCCAGTTGAGGAAATGCCTACAAGCGCCAGAAGACCATACCTTCCTAAAAAGTTTCGATCTTCGAGAAGATCTCACCTACGTGGAGCGACCAATTAAAATTCTGGATGTCGCAGAGCGTGTCACCAGAAGCAGAATCATCAGATCATACAAGGTGCAGTGGAGTCATCACCCGGAGAGTGAAGCCACATGGGAAAAGAGGAGGACCTCAAGACCAACTACCTGACTGCTTGTTGACCAAGCCCAATCTCGGGTCGAGATTCCCTTAAGGGGGGTAGGTTTGTAACAGCCCAAATTTCAAATTTCAGTAAAAATTAAAAGTTTATTTAGTTTTGTGGAATTTTCTGAAATTTTAAAAAGCTTTTTATAAATATTTTAAAGTCAAAAATAAATTTATTTGCAAAATTAAAAGCCAACAAAAAGTTGGAAATAATTTTATTAAGTCCAAAATAAGTATGGGAATTTCTGTGAATTGTTTCATAATTTTTGGAATTATTTTACTATTTTCTAAAGCCTAAATGAATTACCAGGATTAAAACAAATAGAAAAGCAAAAGAAAAACCAAAAATAGCTTTGGGCCGAAACCCAAAGGCTTTGGCCCAAAACCCTCGCACGGCCCACCCACCCGTGACCGCCGCACCTCTCTCTCTCTCCCACCGTCCGATTTAAATCGGACGGCTGCCAATCACCCACGCCGCTCTCTCTCAATCCCTTTCTCTCGAGTCGTTGGATCAGCATCCAACAGCCGCCCATGCCTGTTGCCTTCCACGTCACCCCATACGACCTCGGCCGTTGGATCAAAATCCAACGGGCCGTACTCATCGTCCCCGCGCCCTTCTTCTCCGTGTCGTCTCGCGCAACCGCCGCCATGACCGAGTCCATGGAGCTCCGAGTTCCCCGCGTCCTGCTCATCCACTCGTCACGAACTCGCGCGCAACGGCTCCGCCACCTCGCTCCGCTCCCACTCCTCTCTCGTTCCCCTCTTCTCGCGCACGTTCTAGCTGAAACCGCCGCCACGCCCGCAACCGTTTCCGCACGTCCCCCACATCGCCGCCGCTCTAGGCCTCCTCTTGCCCTATAAAAGGGAGCACCGGGTAGCCCTTCTCCTCCTTCACCTTTCCCCCTTACTCACTCCTCCTCACACGCCCCAGCGTCGCCAGAATCCGAGTTCTCGTCGCCGCCAAGCCGCGAGACCTCGCCGCCAATTGCGCTGCCACCAGAGCTGCTCCAGCCACCGCGACCACACCATCGCCATCGCCATCGCCTCATCACCGCGAAGCTGGTGCGTCCACTCCCGTCGCCGGAGGACCCCCGGAGAGCTGTTCTCGTCGTCGCCCGTACTTCGCCGTCGCTCCTTCGCTCGTCGCCGGCCACCTCGTCGTGCCCCTCCGTCGTAAGGTAGCACACTGAGATCCCCGTAGCACCCTCTCTCTTTTGGTACCACTCGTCGCCAGTGATACGCCGCCGATCACCGGTTCCTTGGAACGGCGCGCCGTCGTCGCAGGCGTGCGCGACGCCGTGGCACCACTTCAGCGCCACCTAAGCACGAATGCGTGCGTGGCCACCATGTGGCAGTCCACGTGGCTGCTTGCGTGGCAAGCCACGCAGCCCCACACGCTGTTCCTCCGTAGACTCGGTCCACATAAGCCGTGAGACTGACATGTGGGTCCCACGTGTCAGAAATCATTTTAATTCTTTTAAATTCCGAAATACTGTAGCTGGCGTCAGCATTGCGCAATAAATATGAATTTTAGAAGTTTTAAACCTAATTCTGAAATTTAATTGAATTTCTCGAATTGTTTTCCTACTAAAAAATCTATTTATTGCGCAATGCTGATGCCAGCTACAGTATTTCAGAATTTAAAAGAATTAAAATGATTTCGACACGTGGGACCCACATGTCGCCTCACGCTTATGTGGACCGAGTCACGAGGAACGGCGTGGTCGTGCGTGGCTGCCACGCAGTACCACGTGGATTGCCACATTGTGGCCACGCACGCATTCGTGGTGAGGTGGCGCTGAAGTGGTGCCACGGTGGCGTGCCACGTCGGTGCCGGACGGGGGCGGTGCTCGGGTTCCAAGGAACCGGCGATCGGCGGCGTCTCACCGCGACGCAGTGGTACCAAAAGAGAGAGGGTGCTACGGGATCTCGCGCGCTACCTACGACGAGGGGCACGACGAGGTGGCGGCGGCGGCGAGCGGCGGCAGCACGGCGACGACGAGAACATCTCTCCGGGGGTCATCCAGCGACGGGAGTGGACGCACCAGCTTCGCATTGATGAGGCGAACAGGACCCTCTCGCGGTCGGTGCATTGTGCGATGTCCAGCTTCTTTCCGATTACACGAAGCCAATCGTCAGCATCCATTGGCTCGGTGCTGCTGGAGAAGGTCGGAGGACGCATACGCATGAACTCCGACATGGTCACCCGTTGAGGAGGGTGTGTTGGTGCCTGAGTTGCGGCGGTAGCTACTGCCGCGGCCTGGATGTTCTGAGAATTGCTGAGCGACTGGGCCAGCAAGTCGATGAGGTGGGTCTGGTTGGCCATCATCTGTTGCCAGTCTGGTCCTAGGCCTTTTGACCCAGACGATTGCTTGTGGCGCATCGTGTGGCTCACCTCTATTATATGTTTCCGCTGTGTTTATCATTTGTTATTTGATATTGTTGTCCAGACTCATTTGTATTAAACAATTATTTACTTAATGTCATTTACGATTTTCGTGATATGAATGTGATATCCATTTTGTGAGACTGTGTACACTGGAAATCCTGGACCGGTGTTTGAACACAGAGAATTCGGGATCCTTCGCTCCCGGGTTCGACATTCGTCTATCTTCGAGTTACCCAGCTCAGAGGTGTCAAAAGGTTTCATGCCAAAGGGAAGCTTGCCCCGAGGTATGTTGGTCCGTTCAAGATTTTGGAACGCCGTGGCGAAGTTTCTTATCAGTTGGAGCTACCGCAGTCGTTAGCCGGAGTGCATGATGTCTTTCATGTCTCGCTGTTGAAGAAGTGTCTTCGTGTGCCAGAAGAGCAAGCCCCGTTGGAATCAATTGACTTGAAGGAGGATCTCACCTACAAGGAGTAACCAGTTAAAATGTTGGATGTCGCAGAGCGCCACACAAGAAGCAAGACTGTTCATTTTTGCAAGGTTCAGTGGAGTAATCACTCGGAAGCAGAAACAACGTGGGAGCGTGAAGAGAAGTGTAACAGCCCAAAATCCTTAAGTTGGATTAGCTATGCATCTACTGTGCATTTATGAAATTTTGGACCTTTTTAAAACTTTTTGTTGCTAAGCAACTAGGTTACAACCTGGTCTTTCAAAACCTAGAAATGAAAATTTTTAAACAAAATAAAAGTTTGTCAAGATTTTGAAACTTAGATCGGAGTGGGGTTAAACCCTCTGTCGAAAGTCTTTTGATTATGGGAAATAGCAATTAACCTTGGAAATCCTATCCTCCTTTTCCAATTCAAACTTGAAAATATATGTTCTCGAGTTCCTAACTACAAACTAAATCTCTATTTTTGAAAACACCGTGGAACTCAAATCTGAGAGTACCTTGATTGGGTTTCATCTGCTCTCTTATGGTTGTTTGAATTTTTCTGGAGTTTTGGAGAATATTGGTTTTTCATTTGATTTGCTTGTTTGAATTCAAAATACAAACAAAACTTGTGAGCAGTGCCTGGAAGTATTTTTCCTAGGTTCTGTAACACCTTATAAACTCACTTTCAAAAGTTCACAAATTCTAGAAATAAATTGCTATTCTAAAACAATTAGTCAAAATAGAAATTTGAAAGTCAAAAATCAAGAGCAAGCAATTAAAATAATTTTGGGAAGAATTTACTTCAATAAAAACTCTTGAAATAATTTATTTAAATCTTATAATAATTATCATGAATAAATATAATTTTTCCCAAATTTTTGGGGCTAAAATTCAATCCACAGAAAATTCAAACTTGCTTCCATAACCTTTTATGAATTTGAATTCAAAATAAGCAATTAATTCATGAACAATGAAGCTTAGAATTTTATTTGGTCACTTGGTAACCCTAGGAACCTCCCTGAAAAATTCCAGAATTTTTGAGATTTATTTGCTATATTTTGAAGCTCGGTCAAAGTTGGAGCTTTGAATTAAAACCCAGTCAAACCTCCCCGCACTATTCCTTGGGCTCGACCCAACCCGACCGACCCAACCCCGGTCCGACCGAGCCAACGCGACTCGATCGAACCACCTCGCTCGCGCCCGAGCCACTCAACTCCCGCACGCATCCTAACCGTCGGATCTTGATCGAACGACCGACGTTCGCGAGAGACAATCGGACCATCCGAGTGCAACCCTTCATCCGAGCCGCTCATTTTGGAATCAAAGGCACGGATCGATCGACCAATCCGCCGTTATAAGAACCGCGCCAGCCTCCTTGTGCCGCCGATCGTGGGACCGCCGCCGCTGTCTTCTTCCCGCGCAACGCCGCCCATCACCGCGCTCGCGCCTGCTGCCCCTCCTCCGCGATCGCCGCTTTGGTCACCTCACCATCACCTTCCTGTTGCCTCAGCATGCCCTCGCCATGGCCCCGCCGTCACTACCTTGCCCCTGTTCCCGCGTCGTCCCCTTAGCGTCGCTTTTGTCCCATGACCGGGGAGCATCACCGCCATGCCGTCGCTCCCGTTTCGCCGCCTCGTGCGGCCCTTGTAGACCACCGAGGAACTTCCTCGCGCTCCCTTTTCTCCACTTACCACTCACCCTCCATTTCCCCTCTTCCCTGAGCCCAATCGAGCGACGCTCTGAAAGCCGCTCTCGGACCCGCCGCGCCGCCTCCACGCCCTCCGGCTACGCCGGCGATCTCCGGCCACCGCCAACCCCGTCACGGCGCGCCTGCCACCCCGAGGAGCAAAACCCCTCGGTCGATTTGGGCATTTACCTCACCGAAGCCTCGCGCATCACCGTCTTCATCAACACCGGCCGCAACCGCCATTTTCACCGCCGCACCTTCTCCGGCGAACCTCCCTCCAATTCCCCTCTCCATGAGTATCTCTGGAACTCCTCTACCTCCCATATCACTCACTCGTGCCCTATTTCTCCCAGTGTGCCGCCGCCGTTGGACCTCCCGTGCCACCATCGGTTGCCGCCGCCGGCTCAACTCCGGTCACCTCGTCTCCCTCCGGCCACTCCATCGTGCTCCTGGAACCCTAGGTATGCCCATGCTCCCTCTATTTTTGCTTCAACTCCACCCGGCGCCATTGCCCTCCTTTCACCCCCACGGCCGGCCGCCGCTCGCCTTGGCAGCGTCGCCACAGAGCCTCTTGGGCCGCGCCGCCGCCATCCCTAGCCTCCTAGTACTCCAAGCAATCCATTTTGGTGGTTTTTGTTGCCTCCACGCCACTCCCCTCACCGGCGATGAGCACCACCCTCAGCCTCTGTCTGATCCTGTTCCTGTAGTTCATTTTCTGAAAATGTTTCATCTCTGTGACAGAAAATGGAACCCATGTGTGAAGCCAACCGTTTACTGTCGTCAAACATTAGTATTGTTGGTTATGGAAGGCAAATGAGAAATTAGAATTGATGTTCAAGATTGGAAGGAAGGTTGGTTCATAGTTTTTAAGTTCTTAAAATCTGTCTGTTGTAGGTGCTTGAATAGTAATATGAAAATATAAGAGTGGTCAGATAGCTAATAACTGGATTGATTCTAGTAGTTAAGGTTTTCTTTTTAGTTCAATTAGTTGGATAATTATCTAACAACTGCATCTTATTCTAAAAACAATTTTGAATAAGTGTTTTGGCAAGGAGAGTAGTTCACAAGGTCAGAAAGATCCTTTGGTTGGATTGATGATCGTGAAAGGGTGCTACATACGAATCTGGTTTGACATTAGGCCACCCTTATGATACTAAATCAAAGGATCGGTGAGTGGGAGTATCATCTATTGCGAGATTCGGACCTCAAACCTCATGTTGTTAGTCAAGTAAAGTAGTAGAAAATCTTTTGTCAGTAACAACCAAAACTGAAAGTCTTTAGGGATGTGAAAACTTCTGAAATACTAATAGAAAACAATTTTGAGGTCTAGCAGGAGTGCCACTCAAGATAGTGATTAGAAGAAAAGTTGTTTTGTCAACCCTTTTTGCTAGACCTTATGTTTTCTGCTAACAGAATTTTGTGTAAAACAATGTGGTCACTTAGCTAAGTTAGCAATAGGGAGTTTGAACTGAAAGGAGTCTAGTGGTAGCAGTTTTGTTAGACATAAGTGCGCAGTTGTAGGTTTGTGAGCATTAATCTGACAATTTTTCGGCTTCATTAAAAGGCTAATAACCTGGCCAATCCAAGTAGTTAAAAGTATTTCTTATTCTGTAACTGTTGGTCATTTAGTTGTCAGTAGCTTGTAGTTTAGAATGTGTACACTTGGTAGATATTTGAACAGAGAAGGTGTTGGTTGGCAGGTTGTTTTGTCAGTAAGCTGTGAGTTAGGGGAGCATTCAAAATTTCTAACCTCTTAGTGATAGTTAAGTCTAGCTTAAATATGTTGGGCATCACTTAGTAGCCCTCAGCAGCCAAATAAGCCTAAAAATAGAAGTGGAAGATTCATCCAGATCATTAGTCAGCCTCTAGCCCTTAACCTGAAGAAAGCAAGGATTTTAAAATGGAGGCAAGATTGGAATGTAAGGTTTTAATAACTGTGAGGTAGAGCTTTGTCAAACGCCATTGCAAGCGAAATATGAAATATAATTACTAGCTTTTCACTTGTAACCTAACAAAGTAAAATTTAATCAGAAGCCAAGATTTGGTTTATGAATGGTCATTCAACAATAAACCTTGCCATGGTAACAAAATTCAATATCATACACCTAATTGAAACCAGCTCCAAATCCAATGATTTTTGTTCCTAAATTTATCTAAAATCGTTATCTTTCGTATTCATTCTCAGTTTTGGATGCTTTTTGAATGTTGGAGTTTATTCGATGTTTTTGTCTTGTTGATTCTTTTCGTTAGATGGCGATGATTCGGGAGTGCAACCGTAATGATCGTGAGAATGTCCAGAGTTCCAGCAAAGCAAAGGCAAGCAGATGTAACATCATTTGATCATATTGCTCCCATTACTTTTAAAGTCTAATATCTTGTTTGCAAAACCTAAGTATGCATGCTTCTTGTGTCAAAGTAATTTTGTCGATTAGAGGTAGCTAAGCCTATTGCATTGTTGCCTTGAAATTGTTCACCCCTGCCACTGCCATAGGTTATTATCCTCACTGGTGAATTAGAGCCCGGTGAATGATTTATGGTCTTTTATTTCTCTTTACGATATGATGCGTAGCAATGCTTAGTTACCGGTAGAATTGGGCGGTTATCGACTCGTCGATAACCTTGATCACACAAACTTATTATAATCTCTATATTTCAGCTTTGTGCTATGTTCAAATTGTAAAACTAAAACTGAAAATAAAAACAATTTGGACTTGGGCACAACGGTATGATGGTGTGATCTTTTGGGTGTGACTGGAATGGTGCCCGAGTCAATTAAGGACCGAACATCTTGTGAGTACCTGTTATCCAGGCAGTTTGTGCGTGCTAACCACACTAGAGGGAAATGGGACCTCTCTTGACTAAGTACTTTGGGGGGTGTTAATTAATGAGTCACGTGGTGGGTTGCATATGGAATATATGCAACATGGACGTGTTTGTGGGGAGGAGCACCACCGAGGCGGTGTCTCCTACTCCACGTATGGGTCCTTGTGATCCATATTTCGTCGGCAGATCACTAAGGGTTAACCCCCATACGTGCGGCTCTTGATTAGCATTTTCCATTGGAAAGCGTCTCGTAGGACTTAGCCGTGCCGGCATACCAAAGGAAGTGTGCTTCATCTAGTGGCAAAAAGGCGGTCTGAAGTGTGGGTACATTGGTACACCCCTGCAGGGTTAAAACTATTCGAATAGCCTCGTCCTAGGTTATGGACACGCTTGGGTAAGCTTTTCAAGAGTTAGACTACAACCTTTTAAATTAAAACTTGACATGGGTGGTACGAATGGGTAATTCGTGCTATTGTTGTGATGTCTATTGGGTTAGTCATCTCCAGGTTGTCTTTATGTTATTACTTATTGTATATTCGTTAATTCTGCAATTAAAATTCAGTTTGTCAAATCTGCCTTCAAACTATTACTTATTGCAAATAAAACTTGCTTTATGCTGAAAATAACCTTTGAGCCTTCTCCTTTGATTAAAGCCTGCATGTAGTAGTAACTAGGTTTGTTACTCGTAAGTCTTGCGAGTACATTCGTGTACTCACTGTTTGCTTGTATTTACTAATCTGGACAGCAGGTGGTGAGATCGTTTTGGGTAAGGAAAGTTTGCGCAGGAACGTCGGTTTGCTTTGGTTTCAACCCAGTCGGTTGCCCTGCGGGTTATGGCAAGCCATTGGGACTTCCTTCATGGTTAATTCATGTTTTTGATTCAGTTAATTTCTCGTTTTCCATTGCGTACTTGATATTTATCTTGTTATTTAGCCGGTTGGCCCTTTTTGTATGAAACCGAACCTTGTAAGTTCTGTATGTTGTAATTATGAAGTTTTGATATTGTAAGCACTTGTGTATGGAATTGATGCTTGATTTTGTAACAGGTGTGTATCTGCATTTAGGAAGTATACATATCTCGAGGCTTGGTTTATTTGATTTGTGGTGCTAGGGTCAATGGAAGGCTAAGCATTACAAGTCAAATAAATCGGGGTCTCACAAAGTTGGTATCAGAGCCATGCTGACTGTAGGTTAAGCCATAGCAATGGACGTTGTTAGGATTTTTGTTTTGCAAAGAGTATTTTCAAACTAGCAAAGGTTTGACACAACTACAAGGGATATAATTCTTTTCTTTCTTACCCATCCTAGCATCTAATTCTTACCTCACATTCATTTGATTTGTGTCAAATGGTTTTTCTCCATTGCTCACCTCTCTTTTCTAATAATAGACGCTAAGTAGTCGCCAGTGAAGAGCAATGGCGAAAGACAAGAAGATGATGCCTTGCTGCAGTATTAGGATTAAATTAGGGCTTATTATTATAATAGATACACCCTAATGGTATTATTTAGCTTGTAGACGCTGGATTTTGTAATCATTTGCTCTTCTTGTTCCAAGTAGTTGCACATCGCCTATGAACGGCATGTATAGCAATTATAACGGAAAACTAATTGTGGTTCAATTGCATCCCATTTTGGTGAGTTTGGTATGATTTATACATACTAGGGTTAAGATGCATACCCGCGGTTCAATTACTCATCTTATGCTCATTCCTTCCTCACCTCATCTTCTATGAACCAAATATTTAAGGGGGGTAGAGGAGCTTTTCATGCATAAAATGGGTAGGAGATACCTCAAGTTATTTGTTAGGCATCGTGATTCTGATACTTTGATCATGCACATAGTTTCTAAATCAACTTAAGCATGTTATGTTACTCAAGTTGTATAAGACAAAAAGCACGGTTAGTAGTTCATCTTAGTGATCAAAAGCATGAAGATGACTAAACATGTGCAAGTATGAATTGAAATTGCCTTTAAATGACTCTAAGTTTAAAAATTGTTAACCAACTTGGAATTTCACAACCTGCTATGCTCATTTAGATTCTTTGCATAAATCTGAAAACTGGATGCCATGTATGTTACAGCTTGTTATGCTAGATTTTTGTGGGGTCAAAGAAACATGTTTGTCCCTTAACTGTTGGGAAGTAAACTTGATTTTAAAATGAACTGAATGTGACTCATTTTTAACCATGCTCAGCTGAAAGTGCTTAAACCATGCTAGGGATGCCTTTGTACCCAATTACCCTGTATACAAAGTGACATATGTTCCTTGTTTTGGTGCAAATTTTAACCTGATTGAAATAAAAATACTCCTGTAACAGATGGTACTTCCTAAAATCTTGGAAATTTTCACATGAGAACCTGATGGTGTGTAGTTAATAAATATAATTTTCCAGAATTTATTGAGCTTGTTTTGCCCAGAAATTAAACCATAGGCTTTGTAGGGCTGTTCTGGCTGATTTTGAAATTTGGTACTAATAGGAAGGTGTAAACTGCTAGGAACCAATTTTCTGGAGTTAAGTATCACCTCAGTAACATGCCAGAAAATTTCTGGAATTTTTGAACTTGATTTCACTACTGTTTAGACCATAGGCCTTATTATCTTGTCTGAATTGTTGTACCAACCAGAACCTGAGCTTTATGTGTAGGGTAAATTTTTACAGCATCTACAGTATCCCTGAAACATCCCAGAACTTTTCCGGAATTTTTGTAGCCAGATTAGTATTGATCCCAAGCCCTAGTTGTTCACTAGTAGCCTTTAACCAAAAATCTGTTTTGGACTAGGTGCTAGGCTTGTTTGTGTGTGAATTATTCTTGATGTGTATATGAAGTTTAAGACGATGATACTAGTATGTATAGGTCTTATTGAGTGTTATTCAAAACATCGAATTGGTTGCTTATTGCTATATTAAGGACCAAGTTATGGTAGTATGGATTCTTGTGGTTTGCTGTATCTTTTGCTAACCTAACAAAATGAAAATGGTTTAGCTGCATTTTGTTAGGAATCATGTAAGCATGCATGTGAACATTTTCACTCTTACTAACCAGACCTAGATTTGTCATAAAAGTTGATTGCATACAAACATCCCTTCATGCCTCCATCCAATGCATCTTCTTCAAGCTAGATAGATAAAACTAGGGAAATAAGGGTTAAGTGAGATTACCATGAAACTGGCATCAACTTCTTTTCTCTGCTCTATAGCAACCCCTCCCCCCGTAGATAGTTAGAATTCTTTCATTCTACCAAGAGGCGACGTGAAGCTTGGTCTATCAGAAGTGCCTTCGAATCAAGAAAGGAAAGGTTAAATAAAGCAATGGGAAGAAAAATGTGTCAACAACGTCAAGTACTACGTCAAGGTCTTCCGACACTGTATCTGAAGGAAATCAAGACAATAGATGGTGCGTTTCGTTTAGAGTTGAAGAAACCACCTAGAAAAACACTTAATAGAAGGATCCTGACAATCCTTCGACAAGGCTTCCCTCGCTAGCACCTAAACCTTAGTAAGAACCTCACCTATTTCGGACTTTTGTTCGATTGCGACGAAATCCGAAGTGTGAGCCACGTGACCAAACCCAGCAAAGTCACCACAGTCTTTTGTTCCGGCTTCCGAACTACCGGAATCTCGGGACGAGATTCTGTTTAAGGGGGGTAGGTTTTGTAACAGCCCAAAATCCTTAAGTTGGATTAGCTATGCATCTACTGTGCATTTATGAAATTTTGGACCTTTTTAAAACTTTTTGTTGCTAAGCAACTAGGTTACAACCTGGTCTTTCAAAACCTAGAAATGAAAAATTTTAAACAAAATAAAAGTTTGTCAAGATTTTGAAACTTAGATCGGAGTGGGGTTAAACCCTCTGTCGAAAGTCTTTTGATTATGGGAAATAGCAATTAACCTTGGAAATCCTATCCTCCTTTTTCCAATTCAAACTTGAAAATATATGTTCTCGAGTTCGTAACTACAAACTAAATCTCTATTTTTGAAAACACCGTGGAACTCAAATCTGAGAGTACCTTGATTGGGTTTCATCTGCTCTCTTATGGTTGTTTGAATTTTTCTGGAGTTTTGGAGAATATTGGTTTTTCATTTGATTTGCTTGTTTGAATTCAAAATACAAACAAAACTTGTGAGCAGTGCCTGGAAGTATTTTTCCTAGGTTCTGTAACACCTTATAAACTCACTTTCAAAAGTTCACAAATTCTAGAAATAAATTGCTATTCTAAAACAATTAGTCAAAATAGAAATTTGAAAGTCAAAAATCAAGAGCAAGCAATTAAAATAATTTTGGGAAGAATTTACTTCAATAAAAACTCTTGAAATAATTTATTTAAATCTTATAATAATTATCATGAATAAATATAATTTTTCCCAAATTTTTGGGGCTAAAATTCAATCCACAGAAAATTCAAACTTGCTTCCATAACCTTTTATGAATTTGAATTCAAAATAAGCAATTAATTCATGAACAATGAAGCTTAGAATTTTATTTGGTCACTTGGTAACCCTAGGAACCTCCCTGAAAAATTCCAGAATTTTTGAGATTTATTTGCTATATTTTGAAGCTCGGTCAAAGTTGGAGCTTTGAATTAAAACCCAGTCAAACCTCCCCGCACTATTCCTTGGGCTCGGACCCAACCCCGACCGGACCCAACCCCTGGTCCGACCGAGCCAACGCGACTCGATCGAACCACCTCGCTCGCGCCCGAGCCACTCAACTCCCGCACGCATCCTAACCGTCGGATCTTGATCGAACGACCGACGTTCGCGAGAGACAATCGGACCATCCGAGTGCAACCCTTCATCTGAGCCGTTCATTTTGGAATCAAAGGCCTGGATCGACTGACCAATCCGCCCGTTATAAGAACCGCGCCAGCCCCTCCTTGTGCCGCCGACTGGTGGGACCGCCGGCCGCTTGTCTTCTTCCCCGCGCGAACGCCGCCCCCGCCACCGCGCTCGCGCCCTCGGTTGCCCGCCTCCTCCGCGACCGCCCGCTTTCGGTCACCTCACCATCACCTTCCTGTCGCCTCAGCATGCCCTCGCCATGGCCCCGCCGTCACTACCTCGCCCCTGTTCCCGCGTCGTCCCCTTAGCGTCGCTTTTGTCCCATGACCGGGGAGCATCACCGCCATGTCGTCGCTCCCGTTTCCGCCGCCTCCGTGCCGGCCCTTGTAGACCACCGAGGAACTTCCCTCGGCGCCCTTTTTCTCCACTTACCACTCACCCTCCATTTCCCCTCTTCCCTGAGCCCAATCGAGCGACGCTCTGAAAGCCGCTCTCGGACCCGCCGCGCCGCCTCCACGCCCTCCGGCTACGCCGGCGATCTCCGGCCACCGCCAACCCCGTCACGGCGCGCCTGCCACCCCGAGGAGCAAAACCCCTCGGTCGATTTGGGGATTTACCTCACCGAAGCCTCGCGCATCACCGTCTTCATCAACACCGGCCGCAACCGCCATTTTCACCGCCGCACCTTCTCCGGCGAACCTCCCTCCAATTCCCCTCTCCATGAGTATCTCTGGAACTCCCTCTACCTCCCCATATCACTCACTCGTGCCCTATTTCTCCCCAGGTCGCTGCCGCCGTTGGACCTCCCCGTGCCACCATCGGTTGCCGCCGCCGGCTCAACTCCGGTCACCTCGTCTCCCTCCGGCCACTCCATCGTGCTCCTGGAACCCTAGGTATGCCCATGCTCCCTCTATTTTTGCTTCAACTCCACCCGGCGCCATTGCCCTCCTTTCACCCCCACGGCCGGCCGCCGCTCGCCTTGGCAGCGTCGCCACAGAGCCTCTTGGGCTGCGCCGCCGCCATCCCTAGCCTCCTAGTACTCCAAGCAATCCATTTTGGTGGTTTTTGTTGCCTCCACGCCACTCCCCTCACCGGCGATGAGCACCACCCTCAGCCTCTGTCTGATCCTGTTCCTGTAGTTCATTTTCTGAAAATGTTTCATCTCTGTGACAGAAAATGGAACCCATGTGTGAAGCCAACCGTTTACTGTCGTCAAACATTAGTATTGTTGGTTATGGAAGGCAAATGAGAAATTAGAATTGATGTTCAAGATTGGAAGGAAGGTTGGTTCATAGTTTTTAAGTTCTTAAAATCTGTCTGTTGTAGGTGCTTGAATAGTAATATGAAAATATAAGAGTGGTCAGATAGCTAATAACTGGATTGATTCTAGTAGTTAAGGTTTTCTTTTTAGTTCAATTAGTTGGATAATTATCTAACAACTGCATCTTATTCTAAAAACAATTTTGAATAAGTGTTTTGGCAAGGAGAGTAGTTCACAAGGCTGTAAAGATCCTTTGGTTGGATTGATGATCAGGAAAGGGTGCTACATACGAATCTGGTTTGACATTAGGCCAGTCCTTATGATACTAAATCAAAGGATCAGTGAGTGGGAGTATCATCTATTGCAGCATTCAGACCTCAAACCTCATGTTGTTAGTCAAGTAAAGTAGTAGAAAATCTTTTGTCAGTAACAACCAAAACTGAAAGTCTTTAGGGATGTGAAAACTTCTGAAATACTAATAGAAAACAATTTTGAGGTCTAGCAGGAGTGCCACTCAAGATAGTGATTAGAAGAAAAGTTGTTTTGTCAACCCTTTTTGCTAGACCTTATGTTTTCTGCTAACAGAATTTTGTGTAAAACAATGTGGTCACTTAGCTAAGTTAGCAATAGGGAGTTTGAACTGAAAGGAGTCTAGTGGTAGCAGTTTTGTTAGACATAAGTGCGCAGTTGTAGGTTTGTGAGCATTAATCTGACAATTTTTCGGCTTCATTAAAAGGCTAATAACCTGGCCAATCCAAGTAGTTAAAAGTATTTCTTATTACTGTAATCTGTTGGTCATTTAGTTGTCAGTAGCTTGTAGTTTAGAATGTGTACACTTGGTAGATATTTGAACAGAGAAGGTGTTGGTTGGCAGGTTGTTTTGTCGCTGGTCAGCTGTGAGTTAGGGGAGCATTCAAAATTTCTAACCTCTTAGTGATAGTTAAGTCTAGCTTAAATATGTTGGGCATCACTTAGTAGCCCTCAGCAGCCAAATAAGCCTAAAAATAGAAGTGGAAGATTCATCCAGATCATTAGTCAGCCTCTAGCCCTTAACCTGAAGAAAGCAAGGATTTTAAAATGGAGGCAAGATTGGAATGTAAGGTTTTAATAACTGTGAGGTAGAGCTTTGTCAAACGCCATTGCAAGCGAAATATGAAATATAATTACTAGCTTTTCACTTGTAACCTAACAAAGTAAAATTTAATCAGAAGCCAAGATTTGGTTTATGAATGGTCATTCAACAATAAACCTTGCCATGGTAACAAAATTCAATATCATACACCTAATTGAAACCAGCTCCAAATCCAATGATTTTTGTTCCTAAATTTATCTAAAATCGTTATCTTTCGTCTGTATTCATTCTCAGTTTTGGATGCTTTTTGAATGTTGGAGTTTATTCGATGTTTTTGTCTTGTTGATTCTTTTCGTTAGATGGCGATGATTCGGGAGTGCAACCGTAATGATCGTGAGAATGTCCAGAGTTCCAGCAAAGCAAAGGCAAGCAGATGTAACATCATTTGATCATATTGCTCCCATTACTTTTAAAGTCTAATATCTTGTTTGCAAAACCTAAGTATGCATGCTTCTTGTGTCAAAGTAATTTTGTCGATTAGAGGTAGCTAAGCCTATTGCATTGTTGCCTTGAAATTGTTCACCCCTGCCACTGCCATAGGTTATTATCCTCACTGGTGAATTAGAGCCCGGTGAATGATTTATGGTCTTTTATTTCTCTTTACGATATGATGCGTAGCAATGCTTAGTTACCGGTAGAATTGGGCGGTTATCGACTGTCGATAACCTTGATCACACAAACTTATTATAATCTCTATATTTCACTTTGTGCTATGTTCAAATTGTAAAACTAAAACTGAAAATAAAAACAATTTGGACTTGGGCACAACGGTATGATGGTGTGATCTTTTGGGTGTGACTGGAATGGTGCCCGAGTCAATTAAGGACCGAACATCTTGTGAGTACCTGTTATCCAGGCAGTTTGTGCGTGCTAACCACACTAGAGGGAAATGGGACCTCTCTTGACTAAGTACTTTGGGGGGTGTTAATTAATGAGTCACGTGGTGGGTTGCATATGGAATATATGCAACATGGACGTGTTTGTGGGGAGGAGCACCGCGAGGCGGTGTCTCCTACTCCACGTATGGGTCCTTGTGATCCATATTTCGTCGGCAGATCACTAAGGTTAACCCCATACGTGCGGCTCTTGATTAGCATTTTCCATTGGAAAGCGTCTCGTAGGACTTAGCCGTGCTTGGCATACTAAAGGAAGTGTGCTTCATCTAGTGGCAAAAGGCGATGCAAGTGTGGGTACATTGGTACCCCCCTGCAGGGTTAAAACTATTCGAATAGCCTCGTCCTAGGTTATGGACACGCTTGGGTAAGCTTTTCAAGAGTTAGACTACAACCTTTTAAATTAAAACTTGACATGGGTGGTACGAATGGGTAATTCGTGCTATTGTTGTGATGGCTATTGGGTTAGTCATCTCGGGTTGTCTTTATGTTATTACTTATTGTATATTCGTTAATTCGCAATTAAAATTCAGTTTGTCAAATCTGCCTTCAAACTATTACTTATTGCAAATAAAACTTGCTTTATCTTTGAAAATAACCTTTGAGCCTTCTCCTTTGATTAAAGCCCGCATGTAGTAGTAACTAGGTTTGTTACTCGTAAGTCTTGCGAGTACATTCGTGTACTCACTTTGCTTGCTTGTATTTACTAATCTGACAGCAGTGGTGAGATCGTTTTGGGTAAGGAAAGTTTGCGCAGGAACGTCGGTTTGCTTTGGTTTCAACCCAGTCGGTTGCCCTGCGGGTTATGGCAAGCCATTGGGACTTCCTTCATGGTTAATTCATGTTTTTGATTAAGTTAATTTACTGTTTTCCGCTGCGTACTTGATATTTATCTTGTTATTTAGCCGGTTGGCCCTTTTTGTATGAAACCGAACCTTGTAAGTTCTGTATGTTGTAATTATGAAGTTTTGATATTGTAAGCACTTGTGTATGGAATTGATGCTTGATTTTGTAACGGGGTGTGTATACTGTATTTCTGGGAAGTATACATATCTCGAGGCTTGGTTTATTTGATTTGTGGTGCTAGGGTCAATGGAAGGCTAAGCATTACAAGTCAAATAAATCGGGGTCTCACAAGAAGCTGAAAGCCAAGTTTCCCAGCCTTTTCCCTAGCTAGCCTGAATCTCGGGGTCGAGATTCCTTTAAGGGCGGGAGGTTTATAACATCCCAATTTTTGCTGAGTTTAAAAACCTTTTAAATAGTTAGTAGGGAGAAAAGTCACTATTTGGATTTATTCGATTTAATTCAAAAGCTTAATATTGGACTTTACAAGCAAAAACATTTAATGTGAATAATCCTGACATCAACAAGAGCCAAAACTATTTTATTTGGGTTCTATGTGCTCAGATATATTTTCTAGATTTTTCTAGAATTTTTCTGAGTTCATTTGCTATTTTCTATTGCTTATTTGAATTTGTGGTATTTTATGAATTAGAAAAGCTATTTAAAATCTCAGAAAAGCTCTTGGGCCGAAACCCAGCCCAAACCCTCCTCCACCACTCTCTGTTCACCCACCGTGCGCGCCGCGAGCCCGCCTCTCTCTGACAGGTGGTCCCCGCATGTCAGCCCTTTTCCTCTCTCTTCGCGCGGGCGCGTTAAATCTCAGCCGTCCGATTTTCCTTGAGCGGTCCGGTCCGATGGAGTTGGGCCGTTCGGGCGACTCGAAGTCATCAACGTTGTGAGCTGTTCGATCAAGAATGGATGGTCAAGATGCAGCTGGGATGTCGGAGGGTTCCGAATGTCACACGTGTTGTGGACCGTTCGATCGTGGATGGACGGTCAGATCTTTTGAGTTTGTTTCGCAGTCGTGCCGTTTCGTGCGCGCCCGCATCCGAGACCTTGCTGCTGACGTGTGGGTCCCACCCTGCCACATCATCGTCGTCTCCGAAGCGGACTCCACCTTCCTTCCCGTTTTCTCCGCCGCCGCGCCGTGTTCCTCAAGGACACGCCTCCCGGGGATATTTAAGGCCCCGAGGACCGCCGTGAGACGCACCCTGTGACGCGCCGCCCTCGAAATCCTAGCCGCCGCCACCGAAGCGCTGCCAGAAACCCTAGGCGCCGCCTTCGTCTTCAGCGCCGGCCGAGGGACGTCTTCGTCATCGTCGCTGTTCCAGACCTCCTCGTCGTCAGTGGAGGCCATCTTCGGGACCGCCGTGTCGCCAGCATCTCAGAATCACCGTCGCCTTCGCCGGGGAACCCCTCCAGTGTCGTCGTCGTCGAGCCCGAAGATCCTTCTCCGCCTAAACCTCGCCGCCGGCCGTCTCCGTTGATCTTAACCACTCGGAGTTGGTTCAACAGGTTCGCAATAACCTGGGCTACATCCCAGTACCACTCACCGCTGGGGAAGCCCCGCCGTTCGCCGTTGTCATTGGTTTCCGAGTGCCGCCACCCCGAGTCGACGTGGCAAGCCGCGTCAGCAGCCGTGTTAGCACCCCTAGCCTGTGTGTCGCAAGCGTGGCGCCGTGTCAGCAGACACGTGTGCGCCCGCGCGGCAGTCCACCGGATCCCGAGTCCTGAGGCTCGGTAAACCTAGTCTACCGTGAGCCTTGAGACTGACATGTGGGTCCCACATGTTAGTGTTTTCTTTTTATTTATCTCTTTTCCGAAATCCTGAGGGTTGACGTCAGCATTGCGCAATAATCTGATTTTTCTGTTAAGAAATAATTCGAAAATTCTGGAAAATCCAATTTACGGTTTTTCTTTAGATTTTCAATCTTCCAGAGCCCATAACTTTTGTATCCGAACTCCGATTGAGCCCATTCAAATTCCTAAATTTATCTAAATTCGAGCTCTATTTATCTGAGATTTTATTTAATTTTTGGAGTTTGTTTTGCCTCTGTTATTTATTTATTTTGTTTATTTGTCTCGTTTGCGAGTAGACGTCGATTCGTCGGGGAACTTTGGAGAAGAAGGAGCACCTCAAGACCAAGACCAGTACTTAGACCTTTTCCAAGGCAAGTCTACCTTTGATCATCTTGAACCCAGTTTTCAAATTACTTTGTTTCAAAGTATTGCATTCTACTTTAGTTATTTATTTAAATGCTTTCGGGCATAGTTATCACCCAATTTGTTAATACCACCTTGGCTTGTATGTCATAATTCCTTGTCACCCTAGATTGGTTATTAGTTGTTAATATTGTAGCACCAACGTGGGTTGGTTAGATGCGAGTACATTTGCTTAGCCATGCTACGAGTCTCACATTTCATGTAAGTTGCAAATATTCAATTTGACTAAGTGACTATGGAACTTTGTGTAAAACTGTGTGCTATGTGTTATTACTTCGTGATAGCATGTGTTGCACTAAAACCAACTGGGTGGGAAAGGATTTGGACCGAGGCAAGTGGTGGATACTTCGTGATATGGTGGACTTTGTGAATGGGAATGATAATCTTTGTGATCTAGTTAGAACATGGAAGTCTTGTCTTGGTCAATTAAGGACTTAACTTTGTGTGCCATTGAACTGAGCCTTACTATACGACCACATGCCTGGTATGGGACGGGCCTAACTTAGTAGGTTATGGATTCTTGGCATTGATTACTTAGGTGGTAGGTTAGGCTATGGGTGGAGGTGTGTACTACAAGGTAGTCGCATCACGGGGCGGTTTGCCGTGTCCCTGTCCAGCGGTGTGTGTTATGCCAAAGCGCTCCGTTTGGGTTGGCATAGCGATTTGTAAGCACATCGGGAGTGTCAATGTTAAGATGAAGTTTCTGAACTGTTTTGTTATTATTAGTGCTTGCTACACTAGTTGTATTGTGTGGGTAAAGTTTACAAACTCTGCAGAGTGTTAAATCAATCTATTCGAATAGCCGCGTCCGCGGTCATGGACATGCTCAGAGATTTCACACGAGGGGTAGTTTTCATAAAATTTTTGGGGTGGGAGCTATGTGATCTAAGTCATGTGGCTGTGTGAAATAATCTGTTTAGCTTTGTGTCTTTGTGGAAAATAACTGTTAAATTAATATTGACTATTTATTTTGAACTGCATTTCAATCTATTATTTGTATTCAATTGCAAATGTTGCTTTTATGCAAAAGAACCACATGAGCCTTTTCTTTTGGAATAAGTCTGCATCTATAAATTGCATTCTGTGGTATGATTTGCGAGTACGGTTGTGTACTCACGCTTGTTGTAAAACTTGCGCCCAAACCTACAGAAGAAGAGGAGTCTACACCTGCTTTCGAGGAGGAGTTCGCCGAAGGTTGCTGATCGTTAAGGTCTGGATCCCAGTTGGTTGCCTGTGGTGAATTGATGGGATCTACGCTGAAGGTATTTCTGTTTCGCTGCTATTTTATTCTCTGTTAGCCCTGTGTGGCCTAATAAGTGTAAACTCGACCATAAGGTCAAAACCCTTATTTATTATTCAAACTAATCGTTTACTTTATTTATCGCTTGTATGGATGGATATTTACCTATGTTGACACTGTGTGCACTAGCGTGATCCTGGACTAGTGCAGTATACACAGAGGGTTCCAGAATCGTAATTTTGGGTCCCGACATTGCCCAACTTTACCCATAAGATATCTCAAACTCATACTATCAGTACATATACACGCAACATGCTAGCGTGCAACTGAGTTGAGATAACAAAGCCTTTTCACTGCTCAACATTTCTAGTCTCTACCCGGTAGGTCTTAATCCATACAGCTCGGGAGACCACAAGCCAATGGTGGAATCCGCACTCCGAGGCTGATGGACCCATACCGTTGTGTGGTTCAGCGAGTGCCCTAATCGGTCCGCTCCTGACTCACCCCCATTCTGCGTCTGCCCTGACATACCAACAACAGTTGACATCCTGTAGATATTCAATTGGAAGAGCAGTGTACTAAGCCAGGGAGTAATGACCATGCTTGTGGTTGAGCGGTTACTGTGTCTGTTACTTTGGCACAAGGTTCTTGTCCTTACTTGTCTCTAGTGAGACGATGGACCAATACCAACTCGTGGTTGTCCACTCTCACCTTTGACTCACTTTTTATTGAGTCTATTGGATTATCCAACTTCCTAAACAATCCTCAACTCTTCACCAAAACCATTGGCGAAAGGCCAATACTGCTTTCAGAATTATAAACATTTTTGGTGATGAATTTATTTATAATATTCTATGTAAACTAAACTTGTCAAGATGAATATGGCCTACAAGAGCTGGGAGGCTTTATTTGTGGGGTATTAGGATTTATCTATTTATTATGACATTCAAAAGTATCATTTCGGTATTTAAAGTAATTGGCACAAATACAGTAATGAAAGTAATAATATAATTATATGAAATGTAGGTTCAAAATGATCAAGGAATGTGGCTTACCTTCTTGCACAAAATCCTCTAAATACTGGTCTTGTATGGCATCTTCTGGGGTCTGGTTATCGAAGCCGTGACCTAGCGTGAAAATAAATAAAATAACCCAAATAAAATCCAACTCGACAAGGAATGAACTAGGAACAACATGCAAGTAAATACAAAAAAGAAAAGAAACTCAAAGCAAGGTGGTGTGAGATGGTAGGAGTTTTATCTGGTATTTAATTGGATCGAACGGAGCTGAGATTTGGATCCAAGTACAACAAAAATATTGTAAATGGATAATGAATCATAAAGGAAGGTGGTGTGTGATGATATGTATTTATTTGGAGCTTCATATGGCTGAACGAAGTGGAGCAATAGATTTACGGACCCGAAATGGTCAAAAATGATATATAAAGTTGAATTAGGGTTTTGGGAGAAAATGGTGTCGGACGATGAATAGTACTATTTTACTATTCATAAATGAAAACTGGATGTGATCAATAATTGGAAATTACTGTTTTTAGCTGAAAAGAACAACAATGGACTATTCTTCATGTGATGAACAATAACTAGGGTTTACTGTGCATTTTCGGATTTTGTGAACAGTGGACACTTTTTCGGTTGATGAACAGTAAAAGGGTTACTGTGCACTTGAATAGTAAAAGGCCGAAATGGCCGAACAGTAACGGGCCAGCCCAAAAGGCCAAGCCTTTAAGGCCAGTCTTTGGCGACCTTTGAGTCGCGCTTCGGCCGAAGGCCGAGCGCTTGGTCGCGTCTGAGCCGACGGCGCGTTCTGGCGGTGTGGTGGCGGCAAGCAAGGCCGTGATGCGGGGAGCACCAGAGAGGCAAGGGGATTCCATTTTCGGGCTTTGCCGGGGCTGAGGAGATTTGGGAATGGTGCGACGGCGAGAGTGGCGGTCGGCCGGAGCAGAGGACGAGGTCGGCGGCGCTAGGGTGGCGTACGGGCTAATGGGAGGGGTGTTTGAGCATCAGTGGGCCAAGGGGAGGCCAGGGGAGGTGTCGGTGGGGCTTGGGGTGGTCTGAGGCACGTTGGCGACGACGGCAGTGAGAGGAGTGGCGGAGGAGCTCGGCGCCGGCGAGCTCTGGTGGGGGAGGAGGGTGGGGAGGTTAGGGGAAAGGTTGGCGGTGGTAAGGTGAAGCTTATCGTGGGCTCAATTTAGTGGTAGGGCGGATGGACGCGGCAAATTGGCGTCGGGTTCGTCGGAGAAGAAGAGGGAGGCGGCGGTGGGGCTCGAAATCCGGCCGGCTCCGGTGACGAGAGGGCAAGGGGAGGAGGTGTGGTTGGGGATGAGAAGGAAGGCGAGCCGGAGGTGGCCTTTTATAGCCATGGGGAAGGCGGTGGGAGCAGTGCGATTGCACAGGGAGGCGGTGACGTGGGTAGCGGGGAGAGGTTGGGCGGCGCCGAGAGGGGGAAAGGTGGTGGGGTGAGGTGGCGGTGAAGGCGGTAGATGGAGCTGGTGGAGGCGGTGCTGGCGTGGGAGGTGGCGACCAACGGTAGAGAAGGAGAAGGTGCGAGGCGGTGCGGCGTGGCGCTTGGGAGCGAGGAAGAGAACGGGGAGGAAGAAGGAGAAGGCGCCTGGGAAGAAGACGTTTTCAGAGAAAGAAAATGGCTAGACGAAAAAGGAAAGCGGAAATTCGAAAGATATTTCCGAATTGGGTAAGATCAAGCAAAAACTTCAAAAAGTTTTGAAAATCCAAATTTTTGGGTTATTTCAACTTCGGTGCGTAAGGTCTCGGCAGTTGATGAATTCCACGCTCTTACCTATTATCAACACAGGCCTCCCAAGAGCGTAATGCTGTCCCGACCTCAACTGACCAGCTCTTATCTTCAGTATTACCGGATACTCAAGGGTACATCTGGGTAACGACAAATTGGGTAACGACAAATTTGCTACATAAGCATACTAAGATCTTATTTGGTTGAGCTAAAATTTCTGCTTATTCACATAGATGGGCCGAGATTTTAATTCAAATTTCCGGTCCATATATATGGATCCCCGCCGGGAATGGGTTTCCCAACCAAGCCCTAAGTACTTCTGGGCAATCTACAGGTTTCGCATTACTTCCTGTGAAAAGCTCATGAAAAATCTAAGCATAAAGTATTCTTCTGGTTGCTTTTAATGGACGGATTAAACACAAGGAACATCATGTTCTTTGCTCTGGATCAACTAAGGAAACTACATTTTTTTTTTATAGAAAGATGGCAGGAGCACTGCCCATTCATTAAAGAATGATAAGTGTGATGCCACAAAGGGGACAGATCACATAGTGAGGCCACTCCTTGCTGCTGCTAATTTGTCGGCCGTTAGGATCCTATCCAACGCATAACCAAGCAAAGAACTTGCACTTATTATGGCAGCAAGCTTTCCAAATGATCATGGGTTTGAAATCAACGAGGGTCCCTGAAACTGCATTTTTTTTCAAGAACACGCAAAAAAACTTGCGCGCCGTTGCAATAATAGAAGAAGAGAAACCCTGGAACTGCATCTCCTACGCCGAGCGTGCAGAGCAGTGTCCTTGAGGTGTCTATTTCCACGCACCTGACTGCATCCGGCACCGCTGGTTGCCGCTGCACCTGTCCGGTCAAATGCCAAAGGGCAAAGAACTCATGAATCTGTACAGACGTGCTGATGTCCCGGATGGAGCGCAGCCAGGTGTTTCCAGAGAGCTATTGCGCCACCGTCCTGTTTCTTCTATGAACCAGCTAACCTGCAGAGGTTAGGAGCTAGGTCGCACGGGGCATCACCTGAGGAAACTCTTCATCGCCTTCTTTTTTTACCGCCGTTTCAGTCAAGCATGCCGTTGCAGCCACAAGAAACATTCTCCTCGGTCAGCAGTTGGAGGCCAGAACATTACTGGATTCGTAGTGACAAGTCATTTTTTTGAGTTGTGCCACGGAACATAAATTTCACGTTCCGGATTATCTCGTGCCCACCTTTACACATGAATACGCTTTTAGTAGGAATTTTGCGCGTGATGTGTGTGCGTCTTCCTTTGCAATAAAAAAAAATATTTTTCCAGGGCCTTCGTATGCTAGAGGTTCCCATGCCCTTCCAAATGTACCTCGTTGTGGGCTGAGACTGTATTGGCCGCGAAACGGATGTTGTAGGCGGGTGCCACGGAGAATTTTCTTTTAAGCTGCTGTCATCTTCCGTCCAAAAGGTAATGCACTTCACTTTGCAATGTTTGTCTCCTCTACGATGTCCCAATTTGCAAAGTACTCCAGGATTGCGGCCGTTGAGAATGACCCCTTAGGTCTAAGGGTGTCGACGGATCGAACAATAGTCTTTCCGTATTCGTATTAGGGGTGGTAATAGGAGCAGGTCCGGAGGATGCTACCACGCCCCCACAGCGATTCCCGCTAGAAAAACTCCGGTAGGACTCCCGGGGGGAGAAGGGCCCATCCCCAGTCCCCACGAGGACCTGACCCCCACTGGGATCCCTATGGAGTGTGGAGGATTAAAAAATAGGCTAAATGATTTTTTTTTCAAAAAATGAATGGACTTTATTTATTAATTTATAAGCATTTAGGTATACTTTTTTTTTCCCAAAATAGGTTAAATCACTTCTAAGGGGCATGATTAACACAACCAAGATGCAAGGGTCGGACAAATGGGGTTGAATTTGAGTTCTATTTGGATTTCCCATAATCCTTTGTTGATCGTGTAAAGTTCGTTAGGGTCACTATTAAAGCACAAAACTGTTTTTGTTTAGTGTTTTGATTCTGGCTCTGTGCAACTACTTTACGTTAATAACATCAAAATTAAGGGAATGAACGTGTTTGGAAGTCCTCGGCCAAACAAGTACTTCCTGGGCTGATCCCCTAAAGGCTTGTTTGAATAGAGAGGGATTAGAATCAATACATTCGATTGGAAGGGATTTTAGTTCAAATTCTGAGTCAATTTGAAGGGATTAAGTCAGATCACAATGTATCCAAACAAACTCCGAGGGAAAACCTTGCCCCCCAACTTAATAAAGTATTTAGAAAGGAAAGAGATTCTTACAAAAAAAAAAGGATGGATAAGTATTTTGCACCATCGTGTAACAGTAACTTGTTTGTAGACTGCAAGTCCAATATATCAAGCATCATGGTCAAATCAACACCACTTTGCTGGTAACATCGGAAGTATGTAATTAAGGAGGGATTTTTTTTTTTTGGATAATTGATTATTTGTCACTCTAAAAGAGTGGATTTGATGATTTGCCACTGCATGTGTTTTTTGGGGTGTTTTCAAAAAAAAAAAATCCTAATTAACTTAAGCCCAACCAGCCCAGAAACTGATCACCTTAACAGGTTGGGCTTGCGCAGCGATTTGAGGAGAGAAAAAAGCCCGTCTCGGCCAAAAAATATAGCTATGGCCCAATATAAGCCCAGCCTAACCCGATGTCTTAACAAGCCGAACCTGGGTATCAACTTTAGGCCCGACATAAATTGGGCTTTTTGTTGCCCAGTCTACTTGTTTTTTATTCTCAATTGTCCGGATACACACTATAACCTAGAGGTGGCCAAATGGACCATACCTGCTGGGCTGGCTTGAGATACGGTATTGTTGGCTCGGCCTAGGCATGGCATGGCCTGACGGCTAGATGAGGCACGATGGCAGTGGCATCATAGCCGACGAGAAAGGAAGCGGAGTGTTGTCGACGAAGGAGGAGGCAACGATGTCATCCCTTCTTCCCGTCATTGGCGACAAAGGATGAGGCAGCGGTGGTGCACGACAGAGGCAGTGGCGGCGAACGGCGGAGGAGGGGGGGGGGAGGAGGAGGTGGAGGAGGCGATGACTCGCTGTGGCATGTGACGGAGGAGGCGGCAGCGGTGTCACGTGATGGTCGATAAAAACTTTTTATAGATGGGCTACATGGGCCAAACTAGGCCCATCATGCTAATCATGTTTGGGTCGATACGACACAACCCGTGAGCTCGATATGCTGTGTTTGGGTCGACAGTTGAGTCCACGGACCAACACAACATACCTCATTTAGCTAACCGGTCCAGCTAGACCGTGCTGAAACGGGTTCATGCTGGCCGTCCATTTGTCCACCTTAGTATAACCAAACCCGCACCTTTTAAAGTACTTCTTAAAATAGAAGGCGTGCCCCAGCTGACCATCCGATCATCCCAGGAAGGCAGAAAGGCCCGTCCACCCGGGTGGGGGCTCTCCTGGCCGTCCGATCGCGTGCACTCGCTGGGATTAAAATTCCACGCGTTTCCCGCATCTTCCTCCGAAATCCCCACCCCAAAACCCCGAATCCCGCCTTCTAAACCCTAGCCGCCGCCTCCGCCTCCGCTCCTATTTCCCTTCCCTCCGCCGGAGTCGAGTTCCATTTGGTTGGGACCGGCCGAGCGCGAAGGCATCCCACCACCGAGCCCTAGCTCTCCCGGTCTCCTGTATCGCCGCTGCCGCCTTCGACCGCGCCGTCGTCCCGCCGGAGCGCCCCCACCTCCGCCTCTTCTCTCCTCATCCTCTTACAAGCGGAGGGGATTGGAGATCCAGATCTGCCCCAACCGATTCGTTTTGCTGGTAAGCTCCTCGCCTTTCTTGGATTGATTTCGCTTTGCCTTAATCTCTTCCTCGAAAAAGAGATTTGCCTTAGTTTGTTCTGTTCTTTGATGTGAGCGACCGAATCCAAACCTTTCACCCTAGTGTAGTTTTTGCTCTTGCTGGTAGTCGGCAAAAGCGCTCGGTTATTTCGCTGAGAAAGCAGGCACTGATTGTTCGTCTGCAGTTTCCTCAACATATCGTTGTAGTTTGCTGTTACAAGTTCATGCGCGTGGTCTTGTTACCACCTTGCAAGAACTCAACTCGCGGGTTCTTGCTGCTGTTTTTGTGCGGATTATCTCTGCGAGTTGAAGGGGAGGGACGTTTGCGGTGGCTTGATAGTTTTCTAGTGCTGATTTCAGTTGTTTTGATGCTACTAAGCAGTAGCAAATGCAAAAGGTGTAGGTCTCTTGTCATGGCGTGTTGAGTTTTAGATATTGTTTGTTTACCATGGTGAGGTTGTACCTGTTAGGATTTAACAAGTAAATATGCACTCCCAGAACCCAATAGGTGCTGGAAAAGGTTGTAGATGTTCTTTGCCCTAATCCTTTCTGTTATTTTCGTGAGCTAGTGAATCCAAATCTTTCTGCAATGTTCCATCCAATTGGTGTAAAAGTGTAAATGCGCCTGCAATTGGAGTGCTCCCATTGCAGCTTTGTTTTCTGTTAGACAGTTACTGATGTAATCCATCCATCCATCCATATGGTTCGGTTCTTCAGAGTGCACAAGATCTCAATCAGATCCTGTGACGCCCTCAGGTACATCCGCCCCTGCCACTAACTTGCGTAAGTTAGGTCAGTCTGAATTGTTCTGTGGATTGGAGTTGAGAGTGTTGGTATGTGCTGAGTGAGAGTGTTTAATCTTAGCGTGTTCTGTTGATTGTAACTGTGTAGGTTAGTCCTAGCTCTGTTTGTCTCCTTCCTTAACACGGTGATGTTGTAGCTGATCCCATTATTATGTTATTTCTAAGTTGGACTGACCAGTGTATTTGTAGAACGTAGCCTAGATATGTGTTTGCTCGCTGTTGATTGATGCAAATTGATTTTGCTTGTTTAAGATCCTGACACTGTCAGCGTAATGCCCAACTGTATTGTTACATAATTTTCTCATTGTCCGTGCATGTGTACCATTGTTTCAAAATGTTTATTTTTCATTTGGTTGTAGAACATTTTAATGTTGTTTTATTTTTCATGTGTTGTGGTGATGTAGAGTGCAGCTGCCTGATGAATATCTAGTTGCTTACATCATGTTTGGCGTACTTAAGCATTAGCTCCTCACTCAAATAAGTTCAACTCATGGTCAAACGGGGAGGTTATTCAACTGTTTAACTGAGAAACTTGGCTTGCTGACGGGGATAAACAATCTGTATGTGATGAGTAATCAACTTGCTTATGAATGTGGGTTCCATAAGTGGTCAATGTTTCACATATTATAACCATAATTTGCCAAAACTGCAAAAGCATTCGAAGCTGACATACAGAAATAACTAGGTCAAACTGGCCTAGTGGCCCTTAGGAGTTACGAGTGTTGATGGATGCCTTTTTTTTTAATTTGTATGTAATTGCTTTTCCCTGAACACTGTTAACTTGCAAAATCTTTTTCTTTGATGTTCGATAGGACAGTTGATACGGCCATGGATATCACTCAGATTCTGCTAGCTGCTCAATCTCCGGATGGTAATCTTCGGACAGTAGCAGAAGCCAACCTCAAGCAGTTCCAGGAGCAGAATCTTTCCAATTTCCTCCTGTCCTTATCAGTAGAGCTCTCGAATGATGAAAGACCACCAGATTCTAGAAGACTTGCTGGTATTATCCTTAAGAATTCGTTGGACGCAAAGGATTCTGCAAAGAAGGAGCTACTGATTCAACAATGGGTCAACTTGGATTCATCGATTAAATTGAAGATTAAGGAGTCATTGCTGATAACACTAGGATCTTCGGTGCTTGATGCAAGGCAAACCTCATCACAAGTCATTGCCAAGGTTGCATCCATTGAGATACCCCGTCGGGAATGGCAAGACCTCATTGCCAAATTACTGGGCAACATGACACAGCCGGGTGCATCTGCTCCACTAAGGCAAGCAACTCTAGAGGCATTGGGATATGTCTGTGAGGAGATTCCTCCTCAGCACTTGGAGCAGGATGAAGTGAATGCTGTTCTGACTGCTGTGGTCCAGGGAATGAACCAGACAGAGCTAAGCCATGAAGTCCGTCTTGCTGCAGTTAAAGCTCTGTATAATGCTCTTGATTTTGCTGAGAGCAACTTTGCAAATGATATGGAGAGAAATTATATAATGAAGGTAATTTGTGATACTGCTGTTTCTAAAGAAGTGGATATCAGGCAGGCAGCCTTTGAATGCCTTGTTGCCATTGCATCCACATATTATGGGCACTTAGATCCTTATATGCAAACCATATTCAACCTGACAGCGAACGCTGTCAAAGGAGACGAGGAACCAGTTGCACTTCAAGCTATTGAGTTCTGGAGCACTATTTGTGATGAAGAGATTGAACTCCAAGAAGAATACGAGGGATCTGATGATGCTAACTCTACTGTACATTATCACTTTATTGAAAAGGCCCTCCCTTCACTTGTTCCAATGCTGCTAGAAACTCTGTTGAAGCAAGAGGAAGATCAAGATCAAGATGATAATGTATGGAACATTTCCATGAGTGGTGGGACATGCCTTGGACTCATCGCTAGAACTGTTGGCGATGCAATTGTCCCTCTTGTGATGCCATTTGTTGAGGCTAACATCACAAAGCCGGATTGGCATTGTCGTGAGGCAGCTACTTTTGCATTTGGTTCTATCCTTGAAGGTCCCTCTGTTGAGAAACTTGCTCCCCTTGTACAGGCTGGACTTGATTTCTTGCTCAACACAATGAATGATCAAAACAGCCAGGTAAAAGACACCACTGCATGGACTCTTGGGAGGGTATTTGAGCTCTTGCATTCTCCAGCCAGTGCAAATCCAATTATAACAAATGCAAACCTTCCTCGTATCATGACTGTTTTGCTGGAGAGTAGTAAAGATGTTCCAAATGTGGCCGAGAAAGTCTGTGGAGCCATATATTTTCTTGCCCAAGGTTTTGAAGATGCAGAGTCGATCTCATCTGTGCTTACACCTTATCTTCCTAATGTTATCGCTGCTCTTCTTTCAGCTGCGGATCGTGCTGATACCACCCATTTCAGGCTTCGTGCATCTGCTTATGAAGCATTGAATGAGATGGTCAGAGTCAGCAACATACCTGAAACTTCAGGTATTATAGGCCAGTTATTGCAGGAGATCATGAGAAGATTGAACTTGACGTTTGATCTCCAGATACTTTCATCAGGTGACAAGGAGAAACAAAGCGATCTGCAGGCTTTGCTGTGTGGTGTACTGCAGGTCATCATCCAGAAACTGAGCAGCTCAGATGCAAAGTCCATAATTGCCCAGACTGCTGATCAGTTGATGTTTCTGTTTCTCCGTGTCTTTGCTTGCCACAGTTCTACTGTACATGAAGAAGCAATGCTTGCCATCGGTGCTCTTGCTTATGCCACTGGTCCAGATTTCGTAAAATATATGCCTGAGTTTTTCAAGTACCTGGAAGCAGGCTTGCAGAATTATGAAGAGTACCAAGTATGCTCCATCTCTGTAGGGGTGGTGGGTGATATTTGCCGTGCATTGGAAGATAAAATTTTGCCCTTTTGTGATGGAATTATGACTGTTCTTCTCAAGGACCTGTCAAACACAATGCTCAATCGGTCTGTGAAGCCTCCGATTTTCTCATGCTTTGGGGATATCGCTCTTGCCATTGGTGAGAATTTCGAGAAATACCTGCCATATGCCATGCCAATGCTTCAAGGGGCTGCAGAGCTTCTTGGTGTTTTGGATCAAAATGATGAGGATATTGTTGATTATGGTAACCAGCTCAGACGTGGAATATTTGAGGCCTACTCTGGCATACTCCAGGGTATAAAGGGCCTAAAAGCTCAGCTGATGATACCTTATGCGAGCCATCTGCTGCAGTTCACTGAAGCTGTCTACAAAGACCGGAGCAGGTGCACTTCATTTACATTGCTATTTTTGTTGTATGGGTGATTGTTACCTGTTTCTTACCATTACCGTTACGTGTCTATATTTTCAGGGATGAGAGCGTGACAAAGGCTGCAGTTGCTGTCCTGGGGGATCTTGCAGACACGCTTGGCCCGAGCTCGAAGGATCTGTTCAAGAGCCACCTCTTCCACGCTGAGTTCTTGAGGGAGTGCCTCGACTTAGACGATGAAGTCAGGGAGACTGCATCATGGACCCAGGGAATGATAAACCAAGCACTGGTTTCTTAGTATGAGACCTTATTCTGTTTTGTCAGTTATGGCGGAGGTTTCTCTTTGTAGCTGTGCCAAGTCCATTTGCCACAGATGAATGAAAGGATACCAATATATATGTAGCGTCAGTCGTAGGATCCCTATCGTAGGCTTCTTCTGTGCTTTGTCGTCAGTCTGTCATGTCGTTATGCGTCACATTTGATGGGGTGGATTCTGACAATGAACGTCTTGAACAGCTAAACTTATTAATGTATTCTACTTGGTGGTGTTTATCCATTCAGTGCTGCTTATGTTACTGCTTGCCATTTTCATGCAACAGATTTAAACTTACGAAAAGGTGGTAGGCTATATCCGTTGCAGTGCAATATTCTTGTCATCTGCTTTCACACCACCTGATTAATCCTTGTCGTCGTAATGCAAAGTTATTTCAAGATTGTTGTTGTCGGTTTGAGTAATATCTAGTCAAATGATCAGTTTTATTTGATGAAATTTGTTCTGAGCACATCAGGTACTCAGGCTATGTACTAGAGAAATATCACTGCAGATGCAGTGCTGGATGAATTGCAGTATGCAAATACTATACTCAGGTAGACTGTTTCTACAATGTGAGGAACTATATATTGTCTTTATTTCACCATCTTAACCACCTCACAAGCAGCATTAGACTTGATCCTAGCTCTGCTGCATTAATTACATGCACGCACAGCAATTCCTCTTGTTCATATATACAGACAGATGAATACAAACTGATTCATATGGGCAAAGGTAAAGCATCCACAAAACAAACAATGCAGCAAAACAATATGTATGCTCTAGCAAAGCAACGCCAGGTTAACAGCTCTGCAATTCCACTTCCATCTTCAGGTGGCCTCCGTGGAGATGATCTCAAGCTCGGCCCACCACAGCGGCGACACCTTGGGGGTGGCGGCGTCCGGCGGCATGGCGGTGATCTCCCTCAGCCGCCTCGCGACCTCCGGCATCGTCGGCCGCCTCCTCGGCTCCCGGTCGGTGCAGGACCTTACCACGCTGTCCAGCCTGTCGACGGTCTCGGCGTGGAAGGACTTGCCCAGGCCGGGGTCCATGACGTCCCTGAGCCGCCTCTCCCCACGGAGGAAGCTCGCCGACCAGCCCTCCAGCAGGCCGCCCTCCGACGCCGTGAACCGGCTTGACATGATCTCCAGCAGCACCATGCCGTAGCTGTAAACGATGCTCTCCCTGTCGGACAGGACCGGGGACAGGCTCGCGATCTCTGTCGCTCCCCTGGCCTCCTCGCAGAAGACGACGTCGGAGATCTTCGCCGCGAAGTCGTCGGTCAGGTAGATGGTCGATGTGTCTAGTGTCCTCAGGATCTCCGGGGGGTTCAGCTGGTGCATGTGCTCCAGGCAGTATGCGATTCCGACGGCCACTCGCAGGCGCGTCGGCCAGTCCAGGTGACCGTCTTCCCTCACTGCAGCAGCAAAATTCAGTTATCTGACAGTGAAAACTACTGTTTCATATGTGTAATACTGTTGATGAAAATCCATTACCGTGGAGATGCTCAAAGAGTGTGCCATTTGGAGCATACTCAAACACCATCATTCTTGTAAATGGCTGCTCTTCCTCGCAGTAGCCGAGCAGGTTCACAAAGTTCTTGTGGTTTACTCTGGACAAACTTGTTATCTGAAACAACGCACAAAACATTAGTAGGAAAAATCAGATGTGTCTTTCAGAGTAAATTGTTCAGTTTCATCTGTGCACTTACCTTTTTCCTGAACTGTGTTTCGCAGTGCTTGGACCACTCCTTTGCGGACTTTTTCGTTGTTGATATGACTGCAATCTCGACGCCGCTGGATAATGTGCCCTTGTACATCATGTAATCCGACAAGGAACCGATGACATTGCTGAAATCTTCGCAGGCAACCTCAAGCTCTGATCTCTTCAGCGCCGGCACACCTGCAGAAGCAGCCATCTCTCAAGCATTTCCAAGCTATGCACTACAAGGGGAAATGGTACTAACACAGTGTCAGAGACGAACTGAACCTGTCACAAACGCTTTTTGCAGCTGCCCGCTAAGGCCGGTCGCCCACGGCCTGACGGTGACCACCTTGCTGGATCGGTAACACAAGATGAACAGCGCCATGGACATGGCCACAAGGAAGGAAGCTCCCGCCGCAGCAATGACATAGACAGGCCTAGTAGCACCAGGATGCTTCGCATCAGGTGCAGCTCCGGTCACCTCCGGACTAGCATTGCCGTCGGTTACCACCGGCGCAGGCTGCGGGGGCAATGCAATGCTGTGTGCTGGCTTCTCAGCCTGCCGAGGCAACGGCAAAGGCTTGGGGACCACCGGAGAAGGTGCAGGAGCACTTGATGGGATGCCACTACCTGGCAATGGTGGAAACTTCGTCGGCGGCGGCAAATTTGGTGCCCATGGCCACGGTGTCCACTGTGGAAACGACGGCTGCTGGTTCGGCATTCCAAACGGGTTCGGCGAGAACGACGACGATGACGGTGGGGGAAAGGAGCTTTCCTGAAAGTTGCCTCCGGTGTACCAGCTTCTGTATGCTGGTGGAGGGTAGGCGCCAAGATTTGGCCATCCTGCCTTGCTGCCGAAATGCTGCCTGGATCTGTATCTGTTCGGGTGTTGCAGAGCTTTTCGGATATGTTTCGCTTGGATTGCCCTATCAATGATTGAAAAAAGGATAAGAGTGTAAGCAGAAGAAGTGAAGAACAATTGGACAAGAGATGCACCAGCTGGGGTTGTTTGGTGGTTCAGCTGTCCATTTCTGATAGCAAACACATTATTCCCAGCTCAAATTGTTCTATCTAATATCTACGCAACGCAATCTAAGAAGATCGTTGTGCCGAATACTTTTGGACTACTTTTAAGTGATTTGCATCGTTCGTTTACTAAATCTCAACTGAGAAGAAATCATCAAGCTACTGTAATGCCTTTTACAAGACTACACTGACAGAAAACCACCACTGCCTATTGGAAGCTGTCACAGTGACACTGAAATTCAGAGCATTCCTGAACATGAAAGTTGTCGTCAGAGATCTCACCGAGCTGCGGAGTGCACGTCTTCCTCCCGGTTCACCGTTCCTACGGTCAGTTCATGCTAGTATCAGTATCTCAAGAGACAAGAAGGAAGTAGCAAAACTTTCTCTTACATCAAAAACACAAGCATTAATTGCACCAAAGATTCTTGCCGCAGTTGATATGTTCAAAAGAACAGAGAAGATGTACACACACACACACAAACAACATACCTTGCTGAGCATCGTAGCTGCAGATGGCATGATGAAAACTGAAGGAGAGCAGCAGCAATGCAACCACCACCCTGCACAGCCTCTCCATGGGCCGATACAGAATGCAACTACGCAAACCAGTACGTGACAAACCAATCAAGAAACCTTACATGCTTTAGCTTATTATGCTTGCAAGAAACGGAGAGAGAGAGAGAGAGAGAGGCCTAGTTAAGCACGTGTGTGACAGTAGAATCAGCAATGGCGAGGGAGAAGAGAAGGCTTGGGTCTCCTCAGCCTTGCAGTGGAGACCGGGAAAAGAAGAGAGGAGCAGGGAGGAGGAAGAGGAAGGATGAGATGGCCACGCGTAGGAAGGGAAATGGGGAATTGCGATGATGATTTGGTTGTGAGTTGTGACCACTGATGAGTGATGACCACCACACCGCCCACGGCACAGCAATAAATTCTGCTTGGCTCAATTTGTATTCAGTAGTTTGGTACTATATGCATGCCCACTGTCGAAGTCTGGATAGTTGGCTCTTGATGGCTAATGGGTCATAGGAATTAGGACAGAATTACGGAATATATATATGTAGGCAAACAGAATAGTGACCTTGTTTTCATATATAGAGGCTTAAATTTGCAGCATGAGACGGTCAGCTGATCAATGTGGTAGGATGGTCATAGGTGTTAATTTCCTGGTGAATTTGAGATTTGTTTGTACTCGACCGGACGCCCTTTAACGAATGGTACGTGTTTTAGGTTCCGTGCGGTTAGACTTTGTCAAATTTGGAGATAGCGATCTTAATTTTTTTTTTTGACGATAGCTGTTTTTTTTTTTGAGAGAGAAATTTGGACGATAGTATCTAAAACAATATTTAGAAAGTATTAGTATGTTGTAGGCAGGTTTTTCTCCTTATCGACTTCGATATTTGTTAGTACTATATCCGTACTTTAATAGATCGTGTTTTAATTGGACACGTCTGTGGAACGAAGCTTCTCTCCAATCTCTTCATCTCCGGTGAGAACGGGCGCCTCCACCATTGAAAATAAATTCTATGAGAAAGGGTCTCAGGGGAGATCTTATGTATCTGCCGTCCATCAAGAGAGAGAGGGTGAGAGAGGGAGAGGGGCCTCTCTATGAGTCCCATAGAATTTGCTTCCCCACTGAAAATAAATTCTTCTTCCTCTCTAGCGAGCCGCTCTTCCATGCAAGGGAAGCTTTCGGTGGGGGGCATTCGACGGCGGCGATGACCGAGGAGTAGAATTGGAAATGGGCCCAAGCATGGAGGGAGGCTTACTAGAAAGGGAGGGAGGCTTTACTAGAAATGAAAGATGTTCATTCCTCAACTATGCACCGATAGCATATCCGCTTTAAACTTCCTAGGATCAAATGTGAAAAAATATATGCATACTATTTTTCTTTTATTTTATTTTTGGTGAAAATGATGTTCTTTACTACAGGCTGTGCTATTTTTTTTTCATTCGAACCAATGCTCACTAGCACTTGCGGCATGCAATTGGCAAATTAAAAGAAGTAGACGGGCATGGGCGGCACGGCGAGGGATACAGGAAGCCGTGGGATCTTTAGAAAATCCAAAAGTAGTAGAATTTACATGAAAAAAATTTAGTAGTGCGACATTTCTAAGAAATAGACCAAATATATGTTAGCATACACAGTGCCATACATACCTCCAGGTGTAGGCTTCCCCTCCAACGAATCAAGGCCCCCACAAGATTAGCGCCTGCCATATTTACTTTGGATATTTTTGGCACCTCAACGTTAATTGCTCCTATAAAAGCTCAGCATTAATTGTTCCTGTAATCACAGCTTAGGGTATCTTCAATAGTAGCCATCTCAACCATCTCTTACCTACCATATTACTCAAAAGTCTAGTTGAGTAGAGAGGATATGAAGAGAGAGAATGCATCATCTCTTATATAAGAGACAAGCCGGGTACACAAACCAACGCAAATGGTGAGTGAATAATGAGAGAAGTTATATTGAAAATAATAATTTTATAGATAAATTATTAGAGATATTATCTCTAAGGTTGTCTGTAGATGAGTTGAAGTCTTTAGAGATAACCTTAAGAGACAAATTATTGTACATGCTCTTAGTGTAGCATTATTTACTCCTGTAAAGCTCAGTATTAATTGCTCCTGTAATCACCATATATGTGTGTGGAATCAATGGAAACTGTATGCGTGATTTTCTATCCGCTATCATGGTATCAGATAGGTTACAATCCTGAAACTCTTCCGCTTCTCTCGCCATGGGTGATGCTGCCGTCACTACCGAGGAGGAGCTGGTTGCCAAGGCTGCCCTCTCGGCGCAGGCCGTCGCCATTGCGAGCGTCAAAACTCTCGTCCCCATCACCCTCGATCTCCAGGCTAGCAACTACTCCCAATGGCGTGGCCTTTTCGAGGTTGCTCTCTGCAAGTACGCTCTCAATGATCATGTCAAAGCAGCGACTCCTTCTTCCCCTGATGCTCAGTGGAGACGTCTTGACACCCCTGTCTACTCTTGGCTCTATGGCGCAATCTCTGCCGACTTTCTTTCCATGGTCATGAACACCACTGCCACGGCCCACACCATTTGGACGGGCATTGAGGGTATGTACCGTGACAACACCGAGACACGCGCCATCTACCTCGAGCAAGAATTCTAGGCTCTTATGCAACGTATCTCGTCCATCGCCGATTATTGCCGCACCAAATCAACGACAAGACCCTTGGTCTCAACAGCCTACGGGGACTGAGCACACGTTTCACCTACATGCGAACACTCTTGTCCATGCAGAAGCCGTTCCCCACATTTCTTGAAGCGTGCTCAACGCTCATGCTCGAGGAGTTCACGATGGGATCATCCGAGTCATCCCAAGTCAGCTTTCATCACACATACCACTAGCGGTAGTAGTGGTAACTCTAAGAGCACCAACCCCGGCGGCTCCTCCAATGCCATCGGTGGGAATACTCGCGTGGCGGCGGCACCTACAATAATAGCAGCGACAACTCCTCAAACCATAGCAATGGTGGTGGTAACAATCGCTGTCGTAGCTGTGCAAGCAGCAATGGTGGCAACAATGGCGGCGGCAACGGCAATGGCAAGGCTTCTGCACCTTGGCCATCGTTCCAGCATCCATGGGCCGACTCCATTCACTTGTGGCCCGGGCAAGGTCCATGGTCCACTAGTCTCGGCCTTCTTGGCCCACGACCAGGCGCTCCTTTCGGCTTCAATGGGCAACATCAGTAGGCATTTGTTGCCATGCAGACACAACAACTCTAGCTACTGTCCCAATCGAGTATGTACGTGCAATAATGGCAGTCGTCGTCCACATCATGGGATCAACAGTCCCTCATCAACAATTTCAACACCATGACGTTGACACCACCCTCCAGCGGTGACTGGCACATGGACTCAGGCGCTTCTTCCCACATGATGTCGGAACCCGGTAAACTCTCCTCCGCTCATGCACCATATACCTCCACCCCAACAGCATCATTGTCGACAATGGTTCTCTTCTTCCTATTACCCACACCAGTCGCTCTTCTATTTCCACATGATCTCATTCCTTCTATCTCAATAACGTTCTTGTTACTCCCCACATAATTAAAAATCTTATTTTTGTTTCGAGGTTTACCATTGACAATCACGCTTCTGTTGAGTTTGATCCTATTGGCCTTTCTGTGAATGACCTTCGAGCCAAGAACGTGATCACCAGGTGCAATAGCGAGGGTGATCGCTACCCTCTCCACTCGCTGGCGTCACCTCCCTCCTCTGCTCTTGTCACGAGCACCTTTTCGTCCACGGAACTCTGGCATCGTCGACTCGGGCATCTTGGTCGCCAAGCACTCCAACACTTATTTCGCTCATTTTCTCTTCCATTCAATAAAGTGGCCGACACCACCATCTGCCCTGCCTGTCAACTTGGTCGGCATGTTAGACTTCCATTTGATTCCTCTACTTCTCGAACAAATAATACTTTTGATTTAATACACTGTGATTTGTGGACGTCTCCCGTCCCTACTGTATTCGGCTATAAATATTATCTTGTTGTGCTTGACGACCATACACACTACCTATGGACTCTTCCCTTGTGTCTAAAATCTAATGTTTTCTCTACGCTCACTCATTTTGTCACCTACGCCGCTACTCAATTCGGTGTGCTCTCAAGAGCATCTAGTGCGACAATAGTCGTGAGTTTGACAACACCGCCTCTCGTATCTTCTTTCTCGACCACGGTATTTTCCTCTGCATGTCCTGTCCTCACACGTCTTAGCAAAATGGCAAAGCTGAGCGTGTGATCCGTTCCACCAATGACATCCTACGCACCCTTCTCTTTCAAGCCAACATGCCGCCATCTTATTGGGTGGAAGCTCTTCATGCTGCCACCTACTTCCTTAACCTCCATCCCACCAAAACACAGAAAACTCCACATGAAGCACTCTATAGTACACCTCCCTCCTATGAGCACCTTCGCGTCTTTGGTTGTAGGTGTTACCCTAATCTTTCTACCATTATCCCTAACAAGCTAGCTCTGCGCTCCACCTTGTGTGTTTTCCTTGTTACCCTTCCAACCATAAAGGCTATCGCTGTCTTGATCTACAAACAAATCGAATCATCATATCCCGCATGTTATCTTTGATGAGGATTCGTTTCCTTTTGCCTCCTGCCTGACACCACCTATACACGATGATTTCAATTTCCTTAACACCGTCCTATCCACTATGCCAAACCTTCCTCCTTCGGTGATCCAGAGACCCCCATTGTTCTTGTTATCCCTCCTCCGGTCACAACAACCCCCCAGTTGCCCCTCCTACCATGGCTGCTCCCTTGGTCGATGGGCACCACACTACCACTCCAGCTGTCCCTACTCCTCCTCCAGTCACACCACCCTCCCCGGTTGCACCTCCTACCACGGCTGCCCCCTTGGTCGGTGGGCACTACATGATGACTCGTGGCAAGGTTGGCACTCGCAAGCCTATCAATCGACTCAACCTTCATGCTGCCACTCTTTCTCCCATTCCCAAGAGCTACTGTGGTGTGTTGAAAGATGTCAATTGGCACTCTACCATGATTATGAGTTCTCCGCTCTATAAGCGAACCACACATGGGATCTTGTTCCTTGACCCCTTAGCTCTAATGTCGTATTAGGCAAGTGGGTTTTTCGTCACAAACTTAAACCCGATGGATCGCTTGATCGGTATAAAGCACGATGGGTGCTTCGTGGCTTTTCTTAACAGCCAGGCATTGACTATGGCGAGACTTTTAGTCCAGTTGTCAAGCCCACCACCATACACACTGTTCTTTTTGTTGCTCTCTCACAACTGGCCGGTCTACTAGTTGGATGTCAACAATGCTTTTCTTCATGGCACTCTCTCTGAAACAATGTATTGCCAACAACCCTCTGGCTTTACTGATATCTCCAAAGCCGACTATGTTTGTCATCTCAACAAATCGTTGTATGGTCTTAAACAAGCACCGCATGCTTGGTTCAACTGGATTGCTTCACACCTTCTCTCTCTCTCTCAACTTTGTTAGCTCAAAAGCCGACCCCTCTCTCTTCATTCTCTCTCAGGGCACTCACATCGCATACCTCTTATTGTATGTCGATGATATCATGCTCACCGGCTCCTCCTTGGATATTCTCCGTTCGATTATCACTGCCTTGCATCGCACATTTTCTCTCAAGGATCTCGGCGAGCTTCATCACTTTCTCGATGTTTCTATTACACGCACATCTCATGGGATGCTTCTCTCCCAACGGCAGTACATCCTCGACATCCTCGATCGTGCTAACATGCATGACTGCAACCCTTGCAGCACGCCGATAGACACATGCTCCAAGTTACCAGGGTCCAGTGGAGCACATGTCGCCAATCCCACGAAGTACCGTAGTCTGGCCGATGCTCTCCAATACATGACGTTCACTCGCCCAGATGTTGCTCATGCGGTTCAACAGGTGTGTCTTCACATGCACGATCCCCGAGAGCCGTACCTCAACTTGATCAAGGGCATACTTCACTACCTCAAAGGTATGCTCGATCATGGTCTTCTGCTACACCGATCCGCGCCTGATGTGCTCACCGCCTACACTAACATCGACTGGGCGGGCTGCCTGGACACCCGTAAGTCTACTTTTAGCTACGTCATATTCCTCAATGACAACCTCGTGTCTTCGTCCTCGAAGCGCCAGCATACGGTCTCGTGCTCGATTGCTGAGGCTTAATACCGGGTAGTGGCCAATGCTATCGCCGAAGCCTGCTGGCCTCGTCAACTTCTTGTCGGCCTTTGTCCTCTTCGTCGAGCTAGGGTCATCTACTACGACAACATCAGCATCGTCTACCTCTCCACCAACCCTGTTGAACACCAGAACACCAAACATGTTGAGATTGATCTCCATTTTGTGCGTGAACGGGTTGCTCTCGGTGACGTACGTGTTCTACACGTTGCCATGTCCTCACAGTATATCAACATCTTTACAAAAGGTCTGCAAACGAATGTCTTCTTCGAGTTTCGCTCCAGCCTGAACGTTCGCCCTGCTCCTGCTCTGTAACATCCCACTTTTTTGGGTTTTTGAAAATTTTCAAAATAAAAATAGCCATGTGATTTTTATTGAGTTGTTAAAGCTTAATTTGAAATTTCATAAATTAAAAATAATTTAATGTGAGTAAATCAAACTCTGACTAAATAAAAATTGCTTTACTTGATTTTTTGGTTTTATCTTGGGTTTCTGTTTTCCCAGACCTTGTTGTTATCTCCTTGCATCCTTTTTATTTCTTTTTAGATTTCTCAAATTTCGGAGTCTTTTTCAAGCTTTAAAAATAAAAAAGAAACCATTTGATTTATCTTCGTTTGTTAAAAGCTTAATGTGAGATTCTCAAAGATTGAAACTATTTAATATGAATAAGTCAAACTTCAATTAAAATAAAAAATGGTTTATTGGATTTTCTAGACTTTCTTAGATTTTCTCCAAATTCTTTTACTATTTCCTTGGAGCCCAATTTAAATTATTTGCCTTTATGTTTTCCCCAAAAATTTCTTTTCTTGGTTGTAAAATTTAATTTAAATTAATTATTTTAAAAGTGAGGGATTTCTTTTGGATTTTTTGCATTTTATTGAATTAATTAAAGCTTAAATTGAATTTCAAGCAAAAAAACATTTTAAATAATTAAAATAGATTTCAAATAAATCTAAAAGTATTTTATTTGGTCTTTTCAGGTTGCAAGGAATCCCCATGCCTGTCGTCCTCACCATGCCGCCCACACCCTGGCCCACCTCGACACTGCCGGCCTCCCACGTCGCCGCGCTAGTGCCACCCTTGCGATGCCAACACTGATCACACACTCTCCCCCATGCTCCCTCCTTCCCCCTCTCCTTCTATAAAAACGGGAGCAACATCTCCTCCTCTCCGCCTTCCCCCTCCTCTCCTCCCCTCCCTTCTTGTTCTTTCCCCCAAACCGAAGCAGTGAGCTCCCTTTTCTTCACCATTGCTGGCCGTGCTGCCTCCTCCCTCAAGCTCCCTCTTCAGCCAAGCTTTTGCCGCACCAATTGTGTCATGGTGTGCTCCTTGGCTTCCTCTTCCTACCGCCTGAGTTCGCCCCTCTCTCGCTCTCTCCTCACCGCAAATGAAGCTTTTCCGCCGCTGCCTGAAGCACCTTCTTCCTCACATTCTGCCACCATCGTTGATCGCCCAGTGACATCATCACTGCCGTTAGTTTCGCCTCGCGACATTCTACGTCGTGCTCCTCCTCTGCTTTCTTATATTGATTTATATCAACATGCATTGCTAGTTTTATAATAATTTCAAAGTTTAGAAGAATTCTCGTCTGCAAGCACTTCAAACCTTCAACGAAGGCAAGTCGATTAGCTAAAGTCCTATTCGACAATATGCCACCTTGATTAATTGCTATTGACATGTATCTATGACACCATAGGTTGGGTTAATTTTAGTCGGTCATACTTTAATACCAATATGGGTATCATATTATGCTTAGCCATGCTTTAGTTATGCGATGGTCTCTCGATCACTTGATTGAATAATGATAAATTTAACTTAATGATATATGGAATTGTGGTAGAGCCACTGTTGATAAAATTTGTTGTGCCATGGCAAGGGTTATCATTTGCCCGGGTTGAACGAAAATAATTTCATACTCGGGTGAATGATCATGCGGAAAAAGGGGGTGCGTATAAAGCACGTTGTGGATTTGTGGTAGACTACTAGACTCGTCTGAGTAGTCATTAAGGACTTAACTTTGTGCGCTATTGATTTGGGCCTTACTATGCAACCACAAGTCTATTTATAGGGTGGGCCTGGCTGAATAATTAGCGATGTTTCAATTTGTTTCTGTCGGGGTAGTGTAGTTTTTGGGTTTACGGATGGATCCACATGGTGCAAGAGGGTGCTGAATCGAGGGGAAACCTTAGTGGACAGAACCGGGTTAAGACAAAACTTTATAAAAGCCTTGTGATAGTCTCTCCTTGATTTACGTGTCTAAGGAAACATATGTACATATCAAGACGGTTATCTCTTGTGGGTCAAGTTGTACAACATCTATAGAGTGTTAAAAACTATTCAAATAGCCGTGTCCCCGGTTATAGACAATGCTTGGTGATTTCACACGAGGGGTAGATTTTCTCAAAAATATTGGAATGGTTTGGATGGGAAGCGATTTGGATGCTGGTTGATGGTTGGGAAGTGAACAGGGTTGTTTACCAGTTGTTTCAAAGAACTTATTTACTTATATAATTAACCTTTTAAATTATTCTTTTACATCTAGTTACTGTATTTACTGCCAATACTGCTTTATGCAAAATAGCCATAAAGCTACCCTTATTTAAGCCTTGCATAAATACTATTTGCATACATTTTTCTACGACTTGTTGAGTACTTTAAGTACTCACGACTTTGCACCATTTGTTGATCAGTTACCGAGGAAGAACTAGGGAACTCAGAGTTCTATAAAGACGAGTACTTCAAAGACTATGCGAACTAGGTTGCATTCTCCACTCGATTGCCTCTGGGCAATGTCGGATGGATACCACGTGTTTATTTATTTTCGCTTCAAGTTTACTCTGTTATCATTAAGTCCTGCATGGCAAGCTCTGTAAAACTTGACCATAAGGTCCGTTTGCTGCTATGTAATATTAATTTATTTGCTTCTTAGCTATCTTGTTGTATGGATATGATTTTATCAAAGTTGAAAACTGTATGGACTAGCTACTGATCATGGGGCTAGTTCAGAATACACAGAAGGCTTGGATTCAGTGATCTGGGGTCCCGACACACTTTGATTGTAGAGGATTAGACGAAGAGACACATCGCGCGGGAGCCAAAGCGGCATTGAACATATCACAAACGGTTCTAAAGTAGATCCGTCTGTGATAGTTGACTTTCACAGATAGTTTATAGATGAAACCATCTATGATAGCTGATGTATTACAAACAGTGTGTAGATAAAACCGTCTATGATAGCTGATGTATCACAGATGGTTTGTCATAAGAAACCGTCTGTGATATTATTTTGTGTTGCTAAATCTATTTCTGTTTATTGGCTAGCCTCAGAAAATGCTAACCATACCCTCTGAAATAAGTAGAAACACAACAAGTACATGTATACATCTAATTCACATTTATTTCAGAAAAAAGCACATCTATTTTACAAATCAATTAAATCAAATGAACTAAAATTAACCATTCATGAATATATGATACATAAATATTTTATTCATCATTCCACTTGCTTATTTCCTTTAAAAATCAGCCCTTCATGATGATCGACACGTACGTGGCTAGTTTCGTCATGTTGTTATTCCTCGACCCTTATGCCATTTTCTAAAGGAGGCAGCTCGTCAAATTAATTGTATTCTTTCTCGTTCACTACATTCTCAACTCCGACAATTCTCCTTTTTCTATGAAGAACTACGTGGCGCTTCTTATGTGCCTGATCAGTTACAAAGAAGACTTGAACAACTTGGTTAGCGAGTACGAATGCTTTGTCCTTGTATTTGACACGTTCGAGGTCCACGGTAGTGATACCGTACTTGTCAACCTTCACTCACCTATGGGTAATGGACCCAACGACGCCAAAACATGGAGATCTTAAAAAAGCACGTAGTCGAGCATACAAATCTCCTTTATGAGCCCATAGTAGGAGCTCCTTAACCCATCGGTACTGAATGCATCTATGTGAACACCGCTGTTTTGGTTAGTGCTCTTTATATCCCGAGTCTACGTATAGAATGTGTACCCATTTATGTCGTATCTTTGCTATATCATTACTGTAAATGTTGACCCTTTTGCCAACCATGTCAGCATATAACTTGACGAGCTCCTAGCGAGTCGCTCCTTCAACCATTGGTTGAACCGACTGTTGTGATTTCTTGTGATCCAAACATCCGTCCGTTCCGGATTCTGTTGCCAAAGCACGTCCTTGTGTTGGTCTATATACGAAGACACTTCAGTCATGTGTTGTAAGACCGTGAAATGGGTTTGAGCATACGCATCCATATCTGGAGTGATTGCTTTCCTTCCGATGGTCCCGATACCCTCGACTCTCCCCTCATGGCGAGATCGAGGCACACCTATCGTTTCGACTTGAGCCATGTAATCAACACAGAACTCAATGACCTCTTCGGTTGCATAACCTTCGATGATGCTACCCTCCGGCCGAGATCTATTCCGTACATAGGATTTGAGAATTCCCATGAACCTTTCGAATGGGTACATGCTACATAGAAACACGAGCCCGCACATCTTTATCTCCCTCACAATGTGAACAACGATATGGATCATGATATCGAAAAACGACGGAGGGAAATACATCTCAAGATCGCATAGAGTCGTCACCACCTTGTCCTGCAGAGCATCTAGTCCTTCGGGATCGATGACCTTATGAGCAATTGTGTTAAAGAAATAACACAACCTCATGATTGTCTTTTAGACCTTGATCGGCAAAATACTTCTAATTGCAACAAGGAGCATCCGTGTCATCAGCACATGACAATCATGAAACTTCTTGCCAATTAACTTCAATTCTTTCATCAAAACAAGTTTCTTCATGTTGGCAGAGTAACCGAACGGAACTTTCACACCATGCAAGGACTAGCACAGTTCAGTTCTCTCGGCTTTGGACAGAGTGTAACAAGCAGGCGAAGGTACACTCGTCCTTTATCGATCTTTGTCGGTGCTAAGTCAGGTTTGATGTCCATATCAACCATGTCAAGCCATGCATTGACACCATCCTTTGTTTTGCCATGAATGTTCAATAAGAGAGCAATCAAGCTGTCACATACATTTTTCTCTACATGCATGACATTGATGCAGTGACGAACTTCTAGGTGCTCCCAATAAGGTAATTAGGTAAGTCCCAAAATATTGATCTCTTCTTCCAGATGTTCTTTTCACGGGTCCTCGATTTACATCCCTTTCCGAGCACAACATCTAAATCCTTAACTATATCATAGACCTCTTTTCCACTTAAATGCCTTGGAGCTGAACTGTCCTCCTTCTCTTCTTTGAATTGTTTCTTCTTCCTACGGTATGGATTAGCCCTCCGAAGGAACTTACGGTGATGTATGTACACGGTTTTGCACAAGTACTTCCACCACACACTCTCGGTATCATCTAAGCAGTGGGTACAGGCTTTGGCCCCTTTTGTACTATGGCCCGACAGGTTAGCAGGGGCAGGATAATTATTTATGGTGTAGAACAATAAGGAGCATAAAGTGAAGTTTCCTCGTTTGTATGCATCCCATACCTGTACCCCTTCGATCCACATTATTTTTAGATCTTCCATCAATGGTGCTAGGTACACATCAATATCATTCCCAGGTTGCTTCGGTCCTTGGATAAGTATCGACAGCAAAATATACTTCCGCTTCATACACAACCAAGGAGGAAAGTTGTAGATACAAAAAGTCACTGGCCAAGTGCTATGTCGGCTGCTCATATTACCGAAATGATTCATTCCATCTGTACTTAATCCAAACCTTATATTCCTCGGTTTCACACCGAAGTCTGCAAACCTCCTATCGTTGTTTCTCCACTGGGCAGAATCAGCAGGGTGTCTGAGCTTTTCATCCTTCTTACGCTCCTCCGAGTGCCAACGTAGTAGTTTTGCCTCCTTTGGGTTCACAAAAAGCCGCTTCAAACGGAGAATTACAGGAAAATACCACACCACCTTAGTAGGAGGTCCTTTCTTCACCTCGATTCCATTGCCGTCACCTGATTGATTCTTACGCTTGTATTGGGATGCGTTGCATACTGGATATATATGCATGTTCATATACTCTTTACGGTAGAGGATACAGTCGTTCGAACATGCATGTATTCTTTCTACTTCTATTCCCAATGGACAAAGAACCTTCTTAGTTTTGTAGGTGATTTTGGGTAACTCGTTTCCCTCTGGAAGCATGTCCGCTAAGAGACCTAACAGCGCCGTGAAACTCTATCGACCAGCCGTTGCTTGCCTTCAATTTCAGCAGTTCAAGCACGAATGACGACCTTGTGTACTTCGACTTGCAGCACGTGAACAAAGGTTTCTCTGAGTCCTTCATCAAACCCTAGAATTTAACATACTCTCTCATCACAGTTCCCTTCTGCATCGCGAAGCATTTGATCCAGATTGTCATCGTGCAGCTTATCCGAATTGGAACCACAATCAACATCATCCGGCAGCATATCGTTGACTTTGTCGGCGATGTCATTATTACTACCTTCCTGTATAATCTACTCTTCACCGTGACTGGTCCAACGTGTATACCCCTTTTGGAGACCCTTCGAATCAAGTGTACTTTGATCTGTGCTCGGTTATTAAACATCTTTATATTATTGCAGTCAATGCATGGATAATACATATATTCTACCCCCTTTTTCAATATATCCTCCTCAGCAACTCTTGTAAAAGCAGACACGCTATTAATGTACTCTTGACTCACATGGTTCTCGGTGTACATCCAGCTTTGGTCCAACTACGGCTACGCATATAACAATTTAATTAGTGTTAAATATTGAATTAATTAATTAGTAACTATATATAATCTAAAGTAGCTATATGTAGTAAGAATTAATTAAATTGAATTAAGTAGAAATAGACTATGAATTGGCTAAACCCTAAACCATGCTAGATGTAAATAATCTTCTCTCTACATCAAGTTAGATCTAAACCATATTCAATTCTCTCTTTACCAAGCTAGATCTAGAATATAATGCAATTAGGAATAAATTACTGACCATAAATAGTCAAGAACAAATGGATCTAAAATCACTCTTCCCAAATCCGCGGTCTTCTTTCACCAAATCACCTTAAAGCCCCACCTCCTCAAAGCAACAGCCTGTTGTGAGACCAGATTTGGAATTTAAGACAGATATATGAGGGTAGGGTCTTTTATAAGTGAAATTATTACAGATGATTTTTAATACAAACCGTTTGTGATGACAGACGGAAATATCACAGACGGTTTTAGGAAACAACTGGCTGTGATATTTAGTAATATCACAGACAGTTATTTTTTAGAACTGTTTGTGATACTTCACAGACGGTTTTTAACATGAATCATCTGTGATATTACCTTTTCACAGACAGTTTTTAGCACAGCCAGTAATACAGACGGTCGCTAAACTAAAACCATTCGTGATTGTATTCAATACTGACGGTTTTGGTAAACCGTCTGTGATGAGTCATCCAGTATTAGTCTTTTTGTAGTAGTGTAGCATACATAGTGCCATGCACACGTCTAGGTACAGGCTTCCCCTCCAACAAATCAAGGCCTCCACAAGATTAGCGCCGACCATATTTACTTTGGATATTTTTGGCATCTCAGCGTTAATTGCTCCCGTAAAAGCTCAACATTGATTGCTCCTGTAATCACATCTAGCGTAGTGTTATTTGCTCCTGTAAAGCTGAACATTAATTGCTCCTGTAATCACCATATATGTGCGTGACATCGATGGAAACCGTACGCGTGATTTTCTATCCGCTATGAGAATAAGCTACAGCTTAAACAATAAAAGCTAGCTAGTTAGCATGTCCATTTTCACTGATTCATTCCATGCATGGGTGAGATATTATATACTTACAATTATTGTCTGGGACATATCTCATCGAATCTTAACGTAAGAGAATAATGTGAACTGGTAATCTCGATTGCTTGTTCAAATTTTCGGCACGATCTAAACTATATATTCTTCTCCAACACTTGTATCTTTTAGTGGCATGGACGTACAATTTGCTTGTATCTGCGCCATCTAAATGATCCAACGAGTAAGCTAGATTTGAGCTAGGCGCATGCATGTATGAATTCAGCTAGACCATCCCTATTTTTTGGCCACCTGGAAACATTTCATCCTACCCAAATTAAAACCATGCATATCATCATTGTGCAACTGAAATTAATTACTCATTGAAACGGCTCATCCATACTAATACGAGGGTTCAAAATTTTGGCCGATAATCGGCGAAAATCGGTTACCTCCGGTTTTTAAAATTTTGGTTTGAAATGTTCAAATTTTAGTTTGAAATTTATTTGAATTTCAAATTTTGGTTTGAAATTTTTGGCCAAAATCTATCAAAATTTTCCGAAAATCGGTTCTATCGGTGACCCGATATATAAAATTTGAAAACCGGTTATCACAACCTGACTACTGCAAATCTCTCTCTCTCTATCTAATACGTCTCGTCGTTGGATCGCTCGTCGCAACTCAGAGAGGGGCCATGCCGATCGGGTGGTTGGTCTCACTCGACCGTGGGGAGGGTGGCGCGTTGGCGTTGCTAAATTCTGCAGCGTCTCATCCATCGACAGATGGAGATCGCTCGCCCGCCACACACATACATACGTCGCCGTCTTCTTCCTCTTGTTCGTGTACTAGTCAGTTAACCATGCAAGTACTCCATGTTAATTAGATTAGATCGCAAGCTTAAGCAAACAGCTGGGATCGATCGATATTCGATGATGTACTTGTTAGGTAAACTGCCTAGCTCGCTAGTACGTTCTAACCAGTTGGTATAGTTGGTTGTTGCATACATCATACTTGGAGACAGATACATAGCTAGTTAGTTAGCTACCAGCAGGGGGGCAGGGCAGAGCTGGCCATGGCAAGCCTCGGGTTGATATAACTGCTTTTGATCCAAAGCTATAGATTACTGATTTTTTAAGAATTTTTATATAGATTTTTGATCCCGGACCTCGGTCCATTGCCTAGAGGCCTAGCCTACGTACCAGAGATGGACAAGACGTCGCTGACTCCAGCTAATAGCTACGACCCTAGTTGGTTGATGTCGTTCAGTAACGGTTGGCCTATCACGCGCCATGCATCAGTGGAGGCTGGGTTTAGATTTGCTTAGGGATAAAGGATTAAAGGGTCTCCATGCATGATTGACTTTTGTGGGCATCTAGCTAGTTGGTTACACAAAAGGATATCGGGGAATTCTTGCATTGCGAGTAGGTACGTACGTCGACCCCTACATGGCGTCGGAATGTTGGTATGGAATGCATGCATGGATGTACCCATATTACCATATATATATGCTCATTGGTGAGAAATCCCCCGTCCCAAAATGTAAGTCGTTTTGATTTTTCAATCTCCGACAAATCCAGTTACATTATATCATGAAAGTATTTTGCAAGGCAAATCCAATTATATTATTTTCACGTTGTCAATCTGTACACTTTAACCTATATTAATGGTCAAAGTTATATAGATTTGGTTTTTCGAAATTATTTGATGTAATAGCACTAGAAAGCAAAGAACTGATTAAAAGTTCTTTTATTTTCTGAGAGAAAAATTTTTCTTATAAATGGATGCGCACATCATCCATGAATTAATACCCGGCCAAAGCTTTAAAAAAATCAAAAAGTTAATCACGAGAGTGAAAAAAATGGTCATTTTCATGTCGGAATCGCTTCAAAAGGTATAAGAAAAAAAGGGACTTTTTTCCGGGTAGGAAAGTTATGTCTCATTTTAGTTAAACAAATTAAAGTTGTCGCAAGAAAATTGTCCTCTTTTTCCTGGTGTAGCTAAAACAACGATAGGGCAGCTATAATTTGCATGGCATTATTACGCGTGGCAGATAAAACTGAAACATCATATGTTTGGTGAACGGCCCAAATTAACCCTATTTAATTTTGATTTTTGGACATATATACATACTTAGTCACTGATGCACTGTGACTATCATCAAGTCCATCAGATGGATCCAGCGGTGCGTGCTCGGACGATTGTAAAGGTCACACTGGCCTCACCTGCTCTTCAGGAAAGGCAAAGCAAGCATGTGTAGGGCAAGGTTGCGAAAGACACGCGGCAACCATCCGGAGATATGATAGGGAGACGGCCACCAACTTAATTATACCCTTGAAAGACGGTTTCCTTCATAGAATAACCATGTAGCTTTGGCCTGTTGTGTTGTTGTGCAATCAGTACAACTAGGATGATCTGCTCCTGTAGAGTGAATTGAGGAGGGACCTTGAAGCGTTTTCAAAACTATAGGGGGTTTTTCATAAAAATGGAGCGGGACTTTGATGTTATTTCGGAAACCACAAGGGGCTTTTAAAAAAACTGACATGAAGAACCTCGACGTGATTTTGAAAACAATATAAGACTTTCCGCTAAAAAAAAACTAACGTAGAGGACCTCGACATGATTTCGGAAACAACGGGGGCTTTTAGCAAAAAAAAAACTGATGCGGTGGACCTGGACGTGATTTTGAAACCTTCAGAGGCCTTTTCACAAAAAAAAAGACTGTGGAGCTCCCGGAGCTGGGGAATCCTTCGCCTTTAAGAAAGAGTATATGATAAAGACATGTATATATTAAATTCAACTTCATATCGAGTTGTCCTTAATTTCTTTTTTTTTAAAAAAAAAAATCGTATGAATTGAAATGTACAAGCAGCCTACAGTTTTTTGAAATGGTGATTTATACATTTTTTAATTAATTATTATCAAACAGATTGAACTACGGACATAGACGGATCAAAAAAAAAAGCCACTGAGGTCACCACACTCTAATCTCACTAGATCCATGGGGTCATCTCTTACATATAGAGAATGTTGTCATGGATTGTGTTGGAGGTCGTTAGGTCACATGACCCTATTGATTGCACTGTAGATCTGCCCGTGCTATAGAGCAAAATACACTTCGTCCATAATAGAGTAATAACTTATGGTATATATGTACGTAAAATTTATTCATTTCTCTTACTATCCACAAAATCATCCTATATATGAGTGAGAGTGGTGCCGAATGGGAAAAATGTCAGTGAATGAATGTAACATCCCAAAATTTTAAAACCAGAGTTATTATTTTAAAAGTCATCATTTCTGCATTTGCGAGGGTTTCCAAAATTTTCTGCATTAATTTAAAAGGTTTTTCTTATTTCCAGCAACAATTTTTCAATTTTCAAAAAATCCAAGCTTGGTAAGAACCTATAAATAGTTTATATGTGTTCCTAATAATCTAAGTAGCCTCCCCAAAAAATTCACAATTTTTGGACTTGGTTTGCTAATATTAAAAATTGAAACTCGGTTTCTAGAATTAAATCAATCGGAACATAATTTAAAATCGGGAAATCCTTGTAGAGCCGTATCCTTTTCGCTCGGTCCAACTTACTATTGTTTCGGTCCAATCGAGCATGCTCATTGTCCTCGCCGAAGGGCTACTTTGTCGATCCGTTTTATTTCTCGCTGTTTTCGTCGCTACCGCTGACCGGTGGGCCTGGGACCCACCTGGTAGACTTCGTCTTCCACCTCTGTCTATCGCGCACAAGCGAGCGTGCACACCGACAACGGGCGCTAACAAAGACACACTCCCCGTCACTACCGTTGTGCACTCGCTTCGCCATCACCAGCACCTTGTAGGCATGCCTGAGCCGTCCCCACTAGTGGCAACGCGACGCCACAATGCCCTCGACCGTGAAGAATACATGAGGAGATTACCCTCGTCTCACCATTAAAACTCGAGTCAAGCCTATCTATTTCCTCTCCACTCCTCGCCATCTCCATTTTGCCACTCAACTGTGCTTCTACTTCCCTGGATCGCCTGGAACACAACCATCATTCTCAGCTCTGGTGCTGCTCCATCGAGCAATTCGTCCACCCCTGGTAAGCTCTTGCCTCATCACTCGTGTCATTTTGTTTCCCTTTACTCCTTGATCATGTTACCCCTCTCATTTTCAGATTTCCCGTCATCTTCCGTCGAGGACCCTCTTCTTCCCCATTTATGGCCTCCGCCGTAAAAAAATTCTTCCTCCTCGGTGAGCCTCTCGCCTGAGCGTGAGCACTTTAAGCACCCTCAGAGCATGTTGTTCCTCACCACACATTCTATTTCAGTTCAAGCTCGCGGGTGAGCATTGTCATCATCGACCCCTTCCGTCGCTGCTGCTACTCACCGTCACTCAGCCACCACCGAGCTTCTGCGCCATCACCAACCGCACCTCTGTGTTTGTGGTGAGCTCCTGAAGCTTTTGCGCTACTCTCCTTAATCATCATCATAGTCGTAGCTAGCACCGTCACCTCCGCTTCTCGCCGGTGCAACTTCGGTTTAAGGGATACGGGTAGGCTGCACACTACTACAGAAAATGTCTTCACAGACGGTTCAAAAACATCATCACAGATGGTTTCGTGAGCCGTCTGAGTCTATAGGTCAGTGATGACATAAGGTCATCACAGATGATTTTTGAACCGTCTATGATGCATACTATTACAGACGGTTATTAACTCAGAACGGTTTATGATAATTGACTATCACAGACGGTTTATAGATAAAATCGTCTGTGATAGATAACCTATCACAGATGGTTTATAGAACAAACTGTCTATGATAGTATGCATCATAGACGATTGGTAGATGGAATCGTCTGTGATAGCCTCTTCTCTATAAAATCTCCAAGCATTATTTTTTTTGCCTTATATAATATATATATATATATATATATATATATATATATATATAGTTTGTAGTCCCTTGTTAGCTAACTCGATACTTGAATTCAGCTAGCTAGCTCATTCCTTAGCCGTTCATCCTAAATGTGCAGGTGAACCATTGCTACTCTATCGAACCTGACACACTGGAGTGTACGATTGGCTTCATGCCATAGGGTAGCCGTGATTCACCTAAGAGAAGAGATCAAGAATAGAGAAGATGGGAGGTAGGCTTGGGGAGGAGGCAACGCGTGCTCGGGGGAGGGGAGGAGGAGGACTCAGGGAGGAGGGGTGCTGGGTTCTTGGTCTTCTTGATACTTGCCAATATTCTTTATCAATTAAATATGATAACAATAAATCAGATTTTTGAGCTCAAATAATGCTTCACTAGAATGTCAAGAAATAACTTCTAAAACGACAGTTTTATACTTTCAATCATCACAAGGTCATTCAACTAACAGTGTGCAGAAATGCTCTATTATCTTATTAGCCAATTAGTAACCAGTTAAATAAAAGCTGAACAGAATCACTAATCTCAAATACAGGACAAAATCACTAATCTCAATAAAATAGCCAATCTGCTATCAGTCAACTAGCAAAAGTATAGAACACAAATTATCCTCATCAAGCTGACAATGACAAATATATATCCTCATCAAGCAATTACCAGATCCCAACACAATACCAAGTCTCCCAATGCTAGTCAAGACATATTGAAATACAACTAGCATAACACAATTAGTAAAGTAAATAAATTCTAAAAAACACAAACAACTCACGAAGGGATGGCAAGAAGCGGAGGCTCGGGCTCAGGGAGGAGGAGGCGGTGGCTCGTGCTCGAGGAGGAGGAGGCGCGCCGGGCTCGAGGAAGGCGTCGTGACATCTCTCGGGGAGCGCGTCGGGCTTGAGGGAGGAGGGGCGCCGGGTACGGGGAGGCAACGGCTCGGGCTCGGGGAGGAGGCGGGGCTCGAGGGAGGAGGCATGCTGGGCTAGAGGAGGAGGCAGTGGCTCGTGCTCAGGGAGGAGGAGGCACTGTGAAGGAAGCCGGCGACGTCTCTCGGGGAGTGCGCCTGGCTCGAGGAAGGAGGCGCGCTAAGTAGCTCGAGGAGGAGGCGGCGCCGGGCTCAGGAAGATGTGGAAGCTCGAACCCTAGCGCGCTGCAACGAAACTAATCGTTTGAGTGGGGGCATGGGCAAACCCTACAGTCCGAATATAAATAGGGGGACATCACAGACGGTTCTAAAGTAGAACCGTCTATGATAATACACATCACAGACGGTTCCAATATAGAACCATCTGTGATATGGTTGCAATATAGAACCATTTTTTTTACTGGCATAGGGCGGCATGTGGCGTGGCATTTTTGGTGTACTCTCCGTGCACTTAACTAATTAAAAAAGTCGCGGGTAAATTCTAGGGTAATAAATAGTAAAATTGAAGACAAGGATATATTTGTTTTTCATCGGTCAATAATTAATGTCGTCATGTGATTGTATTTAATTTTACGATAAGTAGTTTAACACCTGTGTAGAGAACTTGGCATACTCATGCCTAATCCTACAGTCGTCGCTACAGAAAACGACGTAGTCGTCCCACCCTTCCGTCACGCTGTAGCTAGTGCTCGTGCACCAGTGGCCGTCTTCCGACAGCGCCCACACCCGGTCCAGCGGCCCAACTATCTTCTTCCACGCCACCTCCTGGACCACGTCCACAGCGAGCCTCTGGTACTGCCTGCACTCCCAGTTGGTCCTCTTGGCCGTCTCACACCCACCGTCGGCCGGCTCGCCTCGACCTGGCTGATGTAGTGCTTTCCAAAGTCATGCGCCTCACCGGCCGTGTAGAGGAGGAGGTCGAGCACGTAGGCCGCGGCCTTATGGCCGGCATCGGCTGCTCACTCGAGGCACATGAGGCCGCGCTACATGTCCTAGTGCGCGAAGACAAGCGGGAGGCCGACGATGAAGCAAGCCTCTGGGTTACCGCGTCGAGCAGGTGGTTGACGATGGCTAGGTAGCGCTCGTTGTCCAGCCAGTTCATCGCCTCCTCCCGCTCCAGTGCCATGCGCTTCCCCATGGCCCCCCCTCCTTGGATGCCTTGTACATGGCCTTGCAACTTCAATATACGTACATACACAATTCAAAACGTTAGAATAAATAGTAGTACGTATTTTTGTAGATATAAATACGTACTTATGATCAATGCCGTGATCGTAGAGCAATGGGATCGAGGTACGTATAGATCAGTGATGCGTCCGAATGATCATCTTCGATGGCGGATTATCCTTTTTATAAAACAAGGAATAAATTCGGTGTGTGAGATGAAGAAACGCATCAGGGAGCCGAAGCGGTATTGATGCGAGCGAAGAGATGCATCAGCGATGATGGTGACGAAGAAACTTATCGGGGAGTTGAAGCGATATTATCATAGACTGTTATAGTTAAAAACCATCGGTAAAGTATACACAGATGTTTTTGTTTAGAATCGTCTGTGAAGTCTACAATTATCACAGACGGTTCGTGTTAAGTACCGTTTGTGATATTTCACAGACAATTTTCAATATGAACCGTCTGTGATAGTACATCTTCACAAACGGTTTTTAGCGCAACTAGTAATGCAGACGGTTTCTAAACCAAAACTGTATATGATTGCATATAATATAGATGGTTTTGGTCAACCGCTTGTGATGAGGTGTCCAGTATTAGCCTTTTCATAGTAGTGACACTAACTGACAATTCAAAAAAATTGCCACATAAACCAGAAATCCATGCAAGTAAGAGATCACACATCGTTACAACTAGACGTGCAGCGCAGCGGAAGAAGAGTTGGAGCAGCCTGATCCAACGTAGAGCAGGCTGCAGTTAGTAGGCATTATTTGGGTCATGGAGACGATGGTAAATGGCGTCCATGCATTAGACGATGGTAAAGGGCGCCAATGTCCATGCAAGTGTTACCAACACAAATGTGATCCATCTTGATGATGGTCAAGGACGTCCATATCTTGAGGAGTTAGCTCATAGGGTGGGTTGATGTTTAGGTGAGGTATTGTAAATGCCTTGTTATGATCTACTTCGTCGCACGCCAAAGTAAGCGTGTCATGGTCGACTGTATAAGTCGATCACATCGTGTGGGTAAAGTTGTATATGCTCTGCAGTGAGATCTTAAATCTATTCGAATAGTCGTGTCCCCGGTCATGGACATCGGTTGGTGATACCACACTTAGTTAGATTTTCTAGTTTTCTCTAAAAATGGTTATATTGGGAATTGATATGGATGGTGGGTATCTATGCTCGAAAGATTTTGACAAAGGACTGTCAAAAGTATTGTGATGGCAAAGGATAGCCATGGATTACAACTACTATATGGTCATATGTTATTTCATATTAAAGTGAAATGGCTTTATAAAGTTGCTCTTTAAAGGGTAATATCTCTATTGCAAATGAAATTTGCTTCCAGCAAAAGAAACTACACAGGACAACCATCCTTTGATATAGACTACATGTATTATTTACCTTTCATATAAATTTTTGCGAAGTACATTCTTGTACTCACCATTGCTTGTTGAGCAATTGTCAGAGCAAGAAATTGAAGACCCCGCGTTCAGCTACTTTTATGCCGCGAGATTTGGAGATGATGTTAGTTCCAAATTCTAGGGCATTAACACAATTGGTTGCCCATGGGGTATTTCATACCACACGGGTTATTTATCATTATTTATCGTTTATTTTCACTACAAGTACTCTTAATTGTGATCTATTTGACCGGTAAGCCAAGTTGTGTAAAACTCGGTCTTAATGGCCTATATTCAACTGCTTAATATTATATGTTATTCTCACAACTACAAAAGGCTAATACTTGACACCTCATCACAAACAGTTGACCAAAATCGTCTGTATTAAATACAATCACAGACGGTTATGACTTAGCGACCGTCTATGTTACTGGCTGCACTAAAAACCATCTGTGAAGAAGTAATATCACAAACGGTTCATGTTGAAAATCGTTTATAAAATTTCACAGACAGTTCTGAACAAAAACGTATGTGATACTACTAAATATCACAGATAGTTTTTGTTAAGAACCGTATATGATACTTCAAAGGTTCTTAACAAGAACCGTCTGTGATATTATGGTCAACATAGATGGTTTTTGTTTGAAACCATTTGTGATTCGCAACGCGGGGATGGCAGAAATTTTTGGACACATGCGCGGGAGGCGAAATTTTTTGGACGCGTGTGCGGGAGGCGAAATGTTTTGGCATTGTCCTTATATATTATAGCCACCCCTGCCTTGTCTTCCATCAGTCTCTCCCTCTCCCCTCCCCACACCAAGCTCCGACTACGGTGACACAACGGTGATGCTGCCACCGCCTCTCCTTCATTGCTGGTGATATCCCCCATCTGATCCCCTCCCCTCTCTTCCTGGTTGATATCCACCATGCCAGTAAGTGATCAATCGCTTGTCGCCTCCCCTGCCTTGTTGCTTTTGGTGGCTCTCAATGGTGACCGTGGTTTTCTTGTGAATGAATATATGAAGATAAGATTATGAACATCGACAGCGAGCACCTCGGTATCCCTGACTCCGAACCAGGCCATCGTCCGCCTCTTCGTCTCGGACTCGTTTTCGCACAATGTTTGGTAAAACAGCCATAACTTTTGCATACGAACTCGGATTGCGATGTTCTTTGGCTCGTTGGAAAACAAACGAAAAGCTCAATCCGAAAATCCATAAGTTAAGGTTAGATTCTCTTCGCGAGGCCTCGAAAAGTGAAAACCCCAAAAAATATCGTTCAGGGCCTCAAAACGGCATTCGATGTTTCAACACTTGTTTTCGCCATTCGTTTGCCGTCCAATTTGAGTTTTGTTTCATTCCAGATTGTGTAATCAACCATATGCAGATACTCGATTGGTTCCAACTGTCCAACAATTACAATTGATTGATTTGACTTAGAATTCGATTTTTTTGTAATAGAAAAAACTATCAAAGACGGTTTTTAGTAAAAAACCGTCTGTGAAAATAGACTATCACAGACGGTTCTTATTTAGAACCGTCTGTGATAGCTTTTTCACAGACGGTTCAAAAATCGTCTGTGATGATCTCGTAAATAAGAACCATCTGTGATAGCTTTTTCACAGACGGTTCAAAAATCCGTCTGTGGTGACAATTTTGAATCGTCTGTGATTACCTTTTTTGTAGTAGTGTCTATTTCATTTACTCATGTATGGATGTGATTCAATGTTGTAAAACATGTGTGCTAGCAACTAATCGTAGGACTACCACGGTATACGCATAAGATTCAGAATTTAATTTCTGGGTCCGACAAGGAAAAAGTTTAATAAATATTTTTATCTAAAAGTCAAGTGTACCATAGTCATCTCGATGCATACAAATTTGTTATACCTACAAAACTCCTCTAGTTTAGCTCCACATGCCCGGGGTTAGGGAAAGACGCTATGGAGGAGTAGGTTGCAGACCACGCGAAGCAACTAACTTAATCAATCAATCGTACGTATGTACGTAGCCGGTCGGACCCATGCAATTGCATGCATGAAAGCTATATATATCTGTTCGCCGGTTTGGTCATTGGTTGATCGCCAACCTCGTGCAAGAACTACACCAACACATGGATTGATTAAATTACGAGGACAGAACCATGTCAGCACAATTCAACTACTTGTTAACTATTTAATTAGAATCTAGGCAGTGCATGCTGGGAGAAGAACTTAATTGGGACGCCAGCCCATTCAAGTTTCTTTCGAGCTCCTAACTACTGTCAATTTATGAGGCAAATTGCACATATAGGTTTTGAGGTTTCTCCACTTGATGATTTTGTAGCACCAAATTAACGATATCTTTTGCCTGAATTTTGTACTGTACGCGCTCGTACTCTCAAGATATTTGTGAACATTAAGATGTTCCATTGGTCGACAATTAAATCGTATCCAGACAACATTTTTTTTTCTAAACGTGCAAGGCACGACTTGACAATCAGGGTTGAAACTAGACCAACTTACAAGTACAGGGTTGCTGATGGGTGTTGTGTTGCTGTATCTTTATCTTTACTACTTAAAAAAGACTCATCCAAGTGAAATTACGATAAAAGCAAGGAGTGGTGATCAGTAGTGTGTTTTATATGCCCCCTCCTCCCCCTCGCACAATCCGCCAGCGCAGACAAGTGGGGCCAGGGTTCCTGCTGCACCCCTCCCCAATCGAAACCCCCCAGAACCTCGTCCTTCCCCCAAACTCAAAGGAACAAACGCCGTGCCCCTTTCTCTCCTGCGAATACCCCACCGCCTCCTATCCCAATCCCCCTTCTCCTGAGCGTCGCAACCCTCTCTCACCACCTCTATCTTCGTCATCGACCTTGTCGTCCTCCGCTTCCCTAGCAACGGGGCTTGGCCTATTCCTACGGTGGGTTCTAGAGATGCTCCTGCCGGGGTGCTAGAGAAGATGTAGGCGCCGACCAAGGATCTTGCGTCCAAGTCACCTCTCCCCCGAAACAGCCGCCTGTTCCCTCCCCCAAATCTTTCACCATCACAACCCCCTCCCCCAGCCTCTCGCGTTGCTGTCGTGCCCCCTCCACTGCGCCACCGCCGTCCCTGGCATCTCGCGCCGCCACCACCGTCCCCTCTCACGGCATAGGCTCACCCCTGCAATGCTGACGCCATTGAGCCCGCCCTGTCGAGGACTCACCCCTACAGCACCGCCTGCCTCTCGGCCCGCCCTGCCCGTGGCTTTCCCCTGCAGCACTAACCGATGATGGGCCTGCCTAGCTACCTCCGCCTCAACGCCTCCCTGTGTCTGCAACCTAGCTAACTCCATGCGCCTGTGTTGTGACCACCGTATCCCCCTCCCTACTCCTTCTCTCCCAGTCCCTCCTCTTCTCTATCTTCGAGATTGAAGTGACTCGAGGAGCTCAGTTGTTGTAACATCCCAAATTTTGTACTTGTGTTTCAAATGTAAGAAAATGAGTAGAATTTAAAACTTTTTCTTACGTCATGTATTTCCTGTGTGTACTAAACAATTATTGTACAAGAGTATGGAAATACAAAGTCACAAGTCTGTTGATCCAAATCTTGATCCTCCAAAAACAATCTTGTCCAATCTTGTGATCCTTCTTGGGAAATATTTTTCCTGGGATGGTTTGTGACCCCTCTGAAAAATTTCACAATTTTTAGAAATTGTTCGAATATTTTTAAGGGTCAGTCAAACTTGTTTGACATGCAGTCAAACCCTAACCTAGCACATTGTGTGATTTTTGGAGGAAAAGGTACAATGCAAAAACCTCTGGAAAGTTTACGCAATGTCCATCTCAATGTCAGCAGGCTACTGTCAAAATTTCATAAAATTTGGAGCTAGTTCTATCTCTTAAGACCCCTTCAAAATCTCAATTCAAATTAAAACTCTAAACTGGGTCCGAAATCAAACTTAGACTCAAACCTGTGTCCGACCTTCAGTCTTGGTCGCACCGAGCCACTTAGCCGTGTCGGGCTCGGTCAAAGTTGGGCGCGGTGGTGCGGGCCGTTGGATTTCAAATCCAACGATCAAGGACCTCCTCGGTCTTTGTAAAGACCTCCCACCCGCACGACCTCCTCGGTTCTATTTGCAAAGACGACCCTCGAGGACCTCCCTAGGACCTCCTTTGCACCTTTTGCAAAGACCACCTGGGCGACCTCCTCGACCCTCCACGACCACCCCTAGCACTTGGGTGATCGTGGGCCGCCCATCTTGAGATCGTGGCTCGGACCTCCCTAAGTGTTAGGACCTCTAATACTTAGCTCAAAATCTGAGCCCTTGGATTTCAATCCAACGACTCACGACCTCCCTAGTGGGAGCTCGGTGATTTCAACCGTTACACTTGTTGACCAGTCCTCCTGGTTCTCTCACCGACCGTGGGGCTGGTCATTATCAAATTTTGTGCATGGCGAGAGAGAGCAAAGCCTTGTCAACTCTAGGGTCGACAACGGCTATGTGCCGCCAACATTAAATGTCCGCGGCCCCTTTGCTCAAAAGTCTCTCGACAACCTACTCCCATCATGTCGAGTGTCCTAGCTTGTTGAAACTATGGACACCGCCTTGTTCTTCCTCTCCGGCTATATATTGAGCCCGAGCTTCTCCTTAAGCTTCTTTGGATCCATTCTTGCACCTCTAACTTCTTTCTCTGCTCTTGTGCTCAAAACACCGAAAGTCATTGCCACCATTCTTTGGACCTTGGGCTCCCAGCGACCTCAGAGCTCCAAAGTGGTTCAATATTGCAATATTGGTCTGTCTCTTTGTCATCTTGGTCACCTCGGTCTCCTAACTTGTTTTGTTTAAACCTTCACAAGGTTGACAATTTGGGGAGCCTGCTTTAGGGCCGAGTTGGTCGTCCTTCCTCATCTCCGTGAGCACCATCATCCATCGGAGCTCTTGCGACCACTCCCGTTCTCCTTCAATCCCTGGTGAGTACCTCAGTTCCAAAAACCCGATCCTCTTAGACCTTTTCGGTTTTCGTTTTCGGCCGCATTTGTTCTCCGGCGGTTATCTCCGGCTAGCCGCTGGTAGGGTGCGCTCTAGCCCTAGCTGTTGGCACCTTTAGGTTCTCCTCCCTATTTGGGACTCATCCGTGTTCTTGGTTTCCGCCGACGAGGTCCACGTCGCCGGCGGCAAGCTGTGGAATACGCTCGGGTTTTGTCAGTCAAAACCTCCCGTTTTCGTCATGTTCTTCGGACAACTTTAATGCTCAAATCATTGCTTATCATTTGGTGCGTTAATGGTGTCTTAATCTGTGCCGTGGAGTCACTGACGTGTGGGCCATGGGTTTAGAATTAAAGTCCGGAAGTCTTTAAGTGCTCCTGTTGGATTCATTTATTTTCAATCATTAGATGCTTTTAATTTGTCTTAGTTGCCGCCTTTTGTCGTTGTCCGGAGGTCCTGCGCCATTAAATCCACTCTAGGACCTCCTCGGGCTAATCTTAGTCGTTCACGACCTCTCCAAGTTTAGATCTGGGCCTTAGGATCTTTTCCGAAAAATCCTAAGTCTTTGGACCTCCCCTTGGTGGTGATCCTAGTCGTATAAGACCACCCCTGTTAAATCTTAGCCGTATAAGACCACCTCTGTGTTTCATGCAAAGGACCTTCCCAGGGTCCTCTTTGCAAACACCTCCCGTGGTCTTTTGTAAAACCACCCTAAAGACCTTCCCGGGTCCTCTTTGCAAAAGACCACCCCGGTCTTTTGTAAAGAAAACCTTCAAAACTACCCCGAGGTCCTCTTTGTAAAGACCACTACTGGTCCTTGTAAAGAAGCCTCAGACCTCCCCGCTAGATCTAGACCGTTAGGACCTCCTCGGTGAGATCCTAACCGCCCGACACTCCCTCCGCTTAGATCTGGACCGCTCAGACCTCCCGCGGAGATCTAAACCGCCTGCACCTCTCTTTGTTAAACACCTGTCGCACAGGACCTCCCCGCGAAGATCATGGTCATCCATGACCTCCTCGGTGAGATCCCAGCCCTCCACGTATCTCTCTGCTAACTCACAGCCCAGGACCTCCCTCGATTTCATCTTAGCCGTTCAGGACCTCCCCCTGGAGATCGTGACCGTCTAGGACCTCCTCGTTCAGATCTGGACCGTTAGGACCTCCCCTCGGGAGATCTTAGCCGTCCAGACCTCCCCGCGTGAGTTGGCCTTAGGACCTCCTCATGGAGCTCGGGACCGCCAGATCCAGATCTGACGGCCACGACCTCCCTAGTGCACGAGGAGCTCCTTCGCGTGTGCTGTGCATCCGGTGGTCGGGGCCGTTGGATTCAATATCAACGGCTAAGACCTCCCCTAGGCGCGATGAGGTCTTGGCGCCCAAGTGCTCGTGGTGGAGTTCGCGCCTGTGCTCGTGTGCCGTGTGATTCTTGATCAATGGCCCACGACCTCCCCAGTTTGAGTCGGTTTTCCAGATTAAGTCCCGTAAGCTTTTATTTGCACTTTATTAATTGTTTTAAACTTCGAAAATGCATATCTTTTTCTCTGTAGTTCCAAATTTAACAAACTAAAGTTCTATAATTGCATCTGTTAAAGTACTTTAGCATAGTATAGGTTTTACAGTAGTCTTTAATCCCGAAATTAAACATGCCTTAGATTTATAACTTAGAAAAATCATAACTAAATCATTTTAACTCCAATTAAGATGAAACCACTTGTGTTAGCCTTAGAATGTCAGTAGCAACCTATCATAAAATTTCCAAGTCCAGAAAACTTCTAGAAAATTATTTATGAACAGTAACTTATTTAAATTTAATTTTGGCCGAACTGCATTGTTTTGATCATAACTTTTGTTGTGAGAGTCCAAATAAGTTGGTTCTTGTTTCTAAATTGGTTATAAATCATGATCTTGCTTCTGTAAAATTTTCATAGCATTTGGAGCATTTTGGTTTTAGAGTCTTTTTCGTTTCCTTTGTTCTTATCGGCTCTTTTTCGCTCTTTCGGTAGGTTCCGACGATTGTGCCGTCCTTGAGAGTGACCCTCTGCAGCATATTGAGCAGCAGCAGCCAGGCAAGCAGTTTGATCATTTCCCATTTGATCCCATTACTTTTAAAGTCTAATATTTTGTTTAACTTGTATGTGTGCATTGCTATTTTGCTGTTAAATTGATTAGTTAATCCTCTAGTTGCATAATCTGTAGGCAAATAATTATCCTTTACTACCTGAGCCTAGGTTGTTTGCTGTGATTAGAGTTCGTTGGATGAGCTCTTGTCACTTAGTAGATTTCGAATAAATATTGCTTAGCCATGCCTAGTTATCGGTAGTATTGGGGGATCATCGACTTAGTCGATGGTCTTGATCACACAAATACTTATATTATTCCATTATATCCAATCCTTGTGTTTTATTGATTTACAAATCAAAAACTGAAAACAAAAACTATATCTTGACTTGGGCACAATGGTATGTTGGTGTGATCAGTTGGGTGTGAATGGAATGGTGCCTAAGTCCCTAAGGACCGAGTTACTTGTGCCATTGATCCAAGCAATTGTTGCGTGCTAACCACGCGAGGGGGATATGGAACCTCTCTTGACTAAGTACTTTGGAAGGTGTTAATTATGAGCTGGTCGGTGGGTGTGTTGAAACTGTGTGTGTGTTTGTGGTGTGTGAGGAGCATTGGCGGACCGGTTATGCTTGTCTAATGTGTCCTTCTCCGTGGGTTGCGGCTCTTAATTAGCATCGTCCATTGGAAAGTGTCTTGTTAGACTTAGCCGTGCCTGCATACCAAAGGAAGTATGCTAACCATGGCTGGTGGAAAGGCGGTCTATCGTGTGGGTACATTGGTACACCTGCGAGTTAAAACTATTCGAATAGCCTCGTCCTAGGTTATGGACACGCTTGGTTATTTCCCACAAGAACTAGACTACAACCTTTTAAAAACTTAAAACTTGACATGGGTGGTATGAAGGGGTACTTCATGCTATTATTGTGGTGACTATTGGGTTAGTCACTTCCAGGATGCTGTCATCTACCTATTGTTATATTGGTCTCTCTTTTATTTGAACAATAAGATTTAATTGCCAACTTGCTTTTAAATGTATTACCTTATTGCAAAGAAAACTTGCTTTATGTTTGAAAATAAGTCGAGCCTCCTCCACTTAAATAAAGCTTGCATGTAGTTAATTATAGTTCTGTTATCTTACACGTCAGTCTTGCAGTACAAAAACAATTTTTGTACTCGGATGCTATCTTAATTGTTTTGTTGCGGAGGAAGAAGGTGAGCTCGAGGGCCTCACTTTTGTGAGATTTGTTGTGGCGGTGTCCGAGCGATTAGCTTGGCGGTCCGGTTGGTTGCCTTGTGGGTAAAGGCACACCGATTGGCTTTTGTTTATCGCCATCTATGGCCCTTTTGCTTCCGCTGTTTAAATTAGTTACTTATGTGTTATTTGGCCGGTCGGCCTCTCTTTTGTAATAACTCTCTTTATATTATGTATGTCTTCTGATTTGTTGCTTTAGCTTCGGCTCTATGTGTATGAATGGAATTGATGCATAATTTTGTAACAGGGTGTGTATACTGCATTTCTGGGAAGTATACATATCTCGAGGTTTGGTTTATTTGATTTGTGCTGCTAGGACCAAGTGGGTGGTTAAGCAGTACAAGCCGAATAAACCGGGGTCCTCACAGTTGTGTCTGTCGATCATGCCTTCCCTGCAACAAGGTCACCATCCAGATTGACAATATTGAAGGTTTTGCTCAAATATACTCCGAGAGGGCTTAAGTAAATAGAATGATTTTGATTTGGTTTGCACTCAGTTAGAGATGGCAGCCATCCTGCGAAGAACCACCCCCAAGGTGGCGTTGTTCCTAAGCTCTATGCCGCTATGCAACACCGACTGACTCGTGTGGTTCCTAGGATGCGCCTCCGTGGCTTGAGGTAGTTGCTTCCTCTAGTACCATCTTGATATGACTTTCGTTCCCTTCTTGCAAACAATTTATACTATGGCGATGAGATATGTATGGCATGTGTTGGTGGCTTGTTGAATCATCAGATGTTGGTATTGCTTCGGCGAAGTCTGTTCCATGGCACAATGGCGGGGGCATCTTGCATAGGGCTGCATTCCTTGACCCCACCATGGTGGTGGAGGACGGCACCTTGGTGCATTCTGGTGTTGTTCTTGGAAAAGAGGTTGTTGTTGGGTCTGGAGCTGTGGTCGGGCCATCGGTATCTGTTGGGTAGTCTACCAGGATCCGGTATGGTGTGAGTGTTTCTTGGATTTGATTTGAGTATGAATGCAAACTCTGGTTAATTTACTGATTTGCTGGAAATGAGTTATGTGCTAATATGTGCAGGTACAATGTGGTCTTGAGCAATTGTTTGGTGGGCCACTTCTCTACTATCCACAATGGCGCTTGCATTGGTCAAGACGGTGAGCATATAGATTCATTTAGTGCTGCAAATATGTCATGCTGTCAACAAAGCTACAGTATTGCAAATATGAAGTGCTACACCCTTATTAGTATCTTTAACGTACCTGCATGTGTTACACCAAGAACACAATTTTCAGCTTGTGAGCTTACTGCATCATTTCAGTTTTATTCCGCCTTTTGGCTACTCACATACATCGTTTTTTAATAAAGCTCATTTAATCTATTTATTATCAATTTTCTTGATTTCCTCTGTTTTTCTGTTATATTGCTTTTATAAACTCCTGTCAAACAATAGATCTGCCTTTCTGTTGCTATGTAGGTGTCAAACGCTGATATATCTCTTTTAGGTTTTGGTTTCTTTGTGGACAAGGATGGACAGGTCAAGAAGAAACCACAGGTTAGTGCTCACTATTATCACTCACTAGAGATAACCTTTCCTTTGTTAACTTTTTGTGAAGATTATGAATCAATACTTAGTAAGTCTGTAGTATTCAAATTGAAGGATAGTGAAATTATTATTGGGTTCAGAGCTGAATTATTTTTTGCCTTAATTTATGTTAAAGCAAACGTGCAATGCCATTTTAGGATAAGTAGATAACAAAGAGGCTTCATTTTGTATAGCTAAGAAAAAGTTAAGTCTGACATTTTTCACACTTACTCAACGTACTTACCGGATGCCTAACAGATAACAAATAATGAGATAATGCTGGTGACATGGGCAAAGTACTTGTCCATACACAGATATTTAGTAACTACTGACTGACTGTATGAGTCTCTGTAGATGGTAATTTGAGATTTTGATATGGATATAGTTGGGAAATAAATCAAAACATCAAATTATAGGTGCACATTGAAAAAGCTTTCTATTTCTCAGATGCTGCTGTCTGCAGGAATTGGGGACATGCGGAGATAGGTGCAATTACATGCAATGATAGAGGCAGGTAACTTCTCAGCCTTATAATCTTGTATAGGTGTTCTCTGTTAATATTGGACAATTGCACGCTCTAAAAGTGGGGGTTAGTGATTGCATCGCCTCTCTCCTACAATCGTTGCATCTCGAGGTGAGAAGGATGCTGTTGCTGCCCTGCGCTGGTTGCCTTTGCTGCTGGTGACTCCTACGACGTTAACCAACACTGGAGGGTTGTTGTCCCGATATTGTTCATCGAGGTTTCGTTGATTCTTTTCTACGCGACACGACGTCGTCATTGTACCCTCTTATCAACATGGAGACACCAAGAACTTCAACTGTAACCATCACCGTAGCTCGAGGATGAGCTACCTTGCCGCGAGGGGTGTAATGCTATGGACTAAGATCCCAGCGAGGCACTGTAGCAGACACGTGTAGCAATGCACGAATAGCACCATTAGTATTGTAGCGCTGTTATCTATTTCTATAGATAGTTGATGAATTTCCTAGGATAAAGAATAGTTAAATAGGTAGGTTATTTTGGGATTCCTTATCAATCAAGTTATTGTTAGGGATAGGATCTTATCATTTAGGAAAGTTATTTTTAATAGCCAGAAAGATTAGATTGGATTGTTATGATCATCTATTTCTTATATTAGAGATATGTTTTTTAGGAGTCAAGTCAAGCCATCTCTATAAGAGGGACATCATTGTATCAATTATGGGGAAGCAATGAGAAATTAAGAGTTCAACTGAGCCTCAGAGCCTCTTTACCTTGCCAGGGAAGAGCCCTGCTGGCAATTAGATAAGGGCGAGTGCCATATGCTCTGTCCTCGGACCTATACCCTAATAGCTACCACAACATATACTTTTGTCAACATGTTAGAAATAATCTTCTCGCAACTCTATAGGCAAATTATGTTTGTCGTGTTTTTAATGGTCAGAAGATACAAATATGATAAGAATTAGGAACTTGTTACAACCGAACATAAGGATTAAAGAAGATAGAAATCACCAAGTCATATTGATAAATTTGATGAAGATGCTTGGACACCACAACAATGATGTTGGCGGTCATGACGGTTTGCCGGCTGTGTGATGCAAGCACGATGTGGATCATGGCTGTGGAGCCAAGCTACCAAGGGCACGATCTAGGCTGAGCACGACAACAGAGGAACTACACAGGCTCAGAATGGAGCTTGTACGGGCACTAAGGCAGGAGAGGAACAACGGCTCGACATGCTAGGAAAATACATTTTTTTAATTCGTGACATTAAACCAGTCTTTTATTAATTTACTTCGACTTGTCCTCCAGCGTGGCGATACCAGATGCAAAACAGGGCATGGATGGAAGTTGTACTGGTTGTACAATTATGAGGGGCTAAATACCCAGTTTTAAAGAACAGGGTTGAAGCCAGATCAAGTTGAAAGTAGAGGGACCAAACGTGGACTTTTTCCTAGTCAATCAGTGGTTCGATCACTAAGGATGTCGCATCTTTCATCTAAAAACCAAGCGTGCATGAGCAATGCAACAAGGCGCAACACATGATATGTAGACTGAAACTTTTTAGGAACTTCTCGTATATACCACGGTAAAGAGCTGAATTTTGTAGAATATACCACTCGAAAGATTTGTGTCCACAATAATAGTTCCACCCCAAAGGCAGGAACTAACTGAAAATGCCGTTTCGATTCTCGTTCTCAGTTTTATGCAAGTCGAGGGGCAGGGGTGGCGGAGCTGTACGCTAGATGGATCAGATAGAAGAGTTGAAGAAGGTGATGCCTTTCCATATGGCGAAATGTTTTCCTTGGCCGTTTATGGTGTAATCCCATGGGCTTTCCAGCAGCTCCTGCTTTGTAGGCTTGGGCTTGTTTCATACTTTCGTTGTTGCACCACATAAGGCCATAACTTGTTTTCTTAATTTTGAAGGGAATAGGAGCACTTTCGAAGAAAAAAAAAGTAAACAGTAGCACTTAGTTTCAATGATTTTTTTTTTATTATCGAACTTTTTAATTTATTCTTATTAATAACCTCTCACCCAACTTATTTCAAATCTGACTCTTTTGGTCACAAACAACGCTGCCATATCACGGTATAAGTCTAGCACCGAGCTATAAAATAGACATTTAGGCCACTTATTAGTTCTAACTAAGTCACAAAGATTATCATTCCCATCACATAGACCACCATGTCACACAATCTCCACCACTTGCCTCAGTCTAAATCCTTTACCACCCAGTTGGTTTTAGTGCAACACATGCCATCACAAAGTAATAACACATAGCACACAGTTTTACACAAAGTTTCATAGTCACTTAGTCATAGTTCATATTTGCAACTTTCATGAGATGTGAGACTCGTAGCATGGCTACGCAATTGTACTCGCATCTAACCAACCCACGTTGGTGCTATAATATTACCAACTAATAACCAATCTAGGGTGACAACGAATTATGACATACAAGGCCAAGTGGTGATAACAATTTGGATAATAACTATGCTCAAAGCATTTAAATAAATAATTAAAGTAGAATGCAATAATTTAACACAAAGTAATTTGAAAACTGGGTTCAAGATGATCAAAGGTATGACTTGCCTTGGAAAAGGTCTATGTACTGGTCTTGATCTTGGGGTGCTCCTTCTTCCACAAAATTCCGCGACGAATCGACGTCTACTCGCAAACGAAACAAAAACAAACAAAACAAATAAATAACAGAGGCAAAACAAACTCCAAAAATTAAATAAAAAACTCAGATAAATAGAGCTTGAATTTAGACAAATTTAGGAATTTGAATGGGCTCGATCGGAGTTAGGATGCAAAAGTTATGAGCTCTGGAAGTTTAAATCTAAAAAGAAACCCTAATTTGGATTTTCTGGAATTTCCGAATTATTTCTTAACAGAAAAATCGGATTATTGCGCAAAGCTGGCGTCAGCGGAGATGTTCTGGACGGGTGACAAAGGCTCGGCAGTGGGTCCCACCGTCGGTGACTGATTGCACCGTGGACCAAGTCCACGCTAGATGGATCTAGGGTTAGGGTGGCGAGGTGGCACGCGTCGCCGCGAGGCTAGTGACTGGGCGACACGCGAGCGCAAAGGGGAGCTGGCGGCTGAGGTGGCTGGCCACGCACGCGGACATGTCAGATGAACGGCGCGCGCCGGACCTGTGGATCCGCGACCAGCGGCTTCGCGCGGCGGCGCGGCGCAGAGGGAGGTAGAGGGTGACACGAGGATCACGCGGTGTGCTCACGGTGCACGGGACAACGGGGTGGCGGCGGTGAGGTAGAAGCGGCGAAGTCTCGGGCTCGTCGGGATCGGGCCTCGGTGGTCTTCCCGCGAAACCAAGGCCACCAGGAGGTAGAGGAGCTCCATGCGATGCCGAGGGTGCGCGAGAAGAGGCGCGGCGCACCGACGGCGAGAACAAGCTCGTCGGAGTTGTGGCGCGCGATTGCTTCTCCGAGCTTTGCGGCGGCTAGGGTTAGGGTTTTGGCGCGGCCGCGCGGGTTGGAGTCGCGAGACCGAGGGCTAGCTCCCTTTATATAGGGGCGGCTCGAGGAGGTCTAGGCACGGACGGCGAGAAAAAGCGGGCGCGGCGAGTCCCGGTCGTCCCGACTTCGGAGGCGATGAACGATGCCTCGGTGGGACCGCTGTGTCGGGCCGCGCCGGGCGTGATCGGCGTGGGAAGCGGTGACGGCCGTGAAACGGACTCAAGATCTCGATCGTCCGTCGAGATCGAGCGGCTCTGTCGGTGGGGCGTTCGGCAGCCCGAATCGATCGTGCACATCCAACCGCCCATCCTCGATCGAGCGGTGGAGGATGATCGGGCGCCCAAAGGAAAGAGAGGGGGAACAGAGAGGTGACAGCGGGGTCCACAGCCATGCGGAGATGGGCGCAAAGTGAGCTGGGCCTCATGGGATTGGGCCGAAAAGAAAGAAACGGGCCGAGGCTTGGGAATTCGGCCTAGAGGATTTCTGAGGTTTTAAATAGGTTTTCTATTTTATAAATTACCAGAAATTCAAAAGGGCAATAGAAAATAGCAAATGAACTCAGAAAAATTCTAGAAAAATCTAGAAAATATATCTGAGCACATAGAACCCAAATAAAATAGTTTTGGCTAATGTTCATGTTGGGATTATTCACATTAAATGTTTTTTATTGTAAAGTCCAATATTAAGCTTTTGAAATTAAAATCAAATAAAATCCAAATGGTGAATTTTCTCCCTACTAACTATTAAAATATTTTTAAGCTCTGAAAATTGGGATGTTACAAACCTCCCCCCCTTAAAGGAATCTCGACCCCGAGATTCAGGCTAGCTAGAGAAAAGGCTAGGAAACTCGGCTTTCAGCTCTTCTTCACGTTCCCACGTTGCTTCTCCTTCTGAGTGGTTGCTCCACCGACCTTGCAAAACGCAAGCCTTGCTTTCGGTGAGGCGCTCTGCGACATCTAAAATCTTGACTGGCTGCTCCTTGTAGGTAAGATCCTCTTTCAACTCAATTGATTCCAATGGGGCTTGCTCTTCTGGCACACGAAGACACTTTTTCAACTACGAGACATGAAAGACATCATACACTCCTGCTAACGACTGCGGCAGTTCTAACTAGTAAGCAACTTCTCCACGACGTTCCAAAATCTTGAACGGACCAACATACCTAGGGGCAAGCTTCCTTTGGCATGGAACCTTTTGACACCTCGGCGGGGTCACTCAAGATAAACGAAATCCTCGGGTTCAAAATCGAGATCACGACGACGATTATCGCGATAGCTCTTACCACTGGATCGAGCTATCTTCAATCTTTCTCGATCATGGCCACTTGTTCTTCGCTTCACGAATAATGTTTGGACCAAACCGATCGTTCGGCTATTTACGACCAATTCAACAGGTTCTGAGCACGACCATACAAGGCTTCAAATGGTGACATTTGCGACTCTAGCTGGTAACTATTGTTGTCTGAAAATTCTGCATACGGTAAACTCTTATCCCATCGGCAAGATTAGCTAGAGCACAAGCTCTCGGCATATCCTCCAATATCGATTAACTCTTTCATCTGCCCATCTGCTCGTGGATGATACAGCTGATCGAAATTCAGATGGGTGCCCAATGCTTCATGCAAGCTCGCCAAAAACGAGATGTGAATCGGGATCCTCGATCGACACTATCTTCTTGGGCACACCGGTAAACCGACAATTACGCCATGTACAACTCCACAAGGCGGTCTCACGAGTACGTGGTTTTGACCGGCAGAAAATGGGCGACCTTGGTCAAGCGATCAACTATTACCCGTGATCGAATCGTAACCCGATTGAGTCTTGGGTAAACCGTAATGAAATCCATACCGATCTCTTCCACTTCCATTCCGAATCTTCGGTTCTGACAAACTGCTGGCCTCACGTGTTCGCCTTTACTTTCTAACAATGTGTGTCGCAAAGGCAACGAACTCGCAACTTCGTTTCAAATTTGGCCACCAAAATTTATTCTTAACATCCCGTACATCTTGGTACTTCGGGTGGATCGAATACTTTGAGTCGTGGGCTTCCTTTAAGATTAATCGTCTTAGACCATCGATATCCGGTATACAGATACAACCATTAATCCGATTATGTCTTGATCATCCTTGGTAAAATCCTTGAATTTCCTTCTCGCCATTTTGATCTTGATTTGACAACACGAATCCTTTGGTTGTGCTTTGCGAATCTGCTTTTCTAGGTAGACTGCCTCCAAATTGGCTACAAATCCTTCTGACACAACTTCTAGCTTTAGCTCAAATTCTTCATAAAGTTCGGGCAACTTTCCTTTACTTCCAAAGCATTGCAAGAACTCTTACGACTTAGAGCGTGCGACTCGTTGGCTTTTCCTGATGGTAGTGGATTCCAAGATTATAATCCTTGATCAATTCTAACCATCTTCTCTGCCTCATGTTCAAATCGATCGGGTGAAGATATACTTTAGACTCTTATGATCCGTATAGACTTCACACGACATCGATGAGGTAGTGACGCCAAATTTTTAAAGCATGCACTACTACAGCTAATTTGAGATCATGAGTAGGGTAATTCTCCTCGTGAGGTCTCAAGCGCTTTGACGCATAAGCAATCGCTCTTCCTTCTTGCATCAGGACGCATCCTAATCCTTGACGCGAAGCATCACAATAGATATCGAAATCCTTGCGAATATCCGCGAATCAAGATCGGGTGAAGTCAAACGCTTCTTCAATTCTCGAAAACTTTCTTCACAGTGAGTCCAAGTAAACTTTTTCCTTCTTCAACAATTGCGAAGAGGCTTAGCAATCGATGAGAATCCTTGGATGAAAGCGCAGATAACTCGCCATTCCCGAGCTGCGAATCTGAGTTACGGTCTTGGGCTGCTCCCAATGTAGCACTGCTTTAACTTTACCGGGGTCAACTGCTACTCCCTCGGTTGTCATCACATGACCTAGGAAATCCACTTCCTTCTTCCAAAAATCACACTTACTGAACTTGGCATACAACTGATGCTCTCTGAGTTTTTCCAATATTATCCTTAAATGCTCGGCGTGTTCTTTCTCCGACTTGGAGTACACTGTAATATCATCAATGAACACAACTACGAACTTGTCCAAATATTCCATTAATACTTTATTCATCATGTTCATGAAGTATGCAGGGGCATTAGTCAGACCAAAGGACATGACTAAGAACTCATAATGTCCATACCGCGTTGAGAAAGCGGTCTTCGGTGATATCCTTAGGACAAATCTTTAATCGGTGGTAACTTTGATCGCAGTCGATCTTCAAGAATAATCCGGCTCCTTTCATCCGATCAAACAGATCATCTATCCGGGTAGTGGTACTTGTTCTTGATGGTAACCTCGTTGAGAGAAGCGGTAATCAATACACATCCTCATACTTCCATCCTTCTTCTTTACAAACAACACCGGTGCTCCCCATGGCGACGAACTAGGTCTCACGAAACCTTTCTCAAGAAGTTCTTCTATCTGCTTCTTCATCTCTACCAATTTATCGGCTGGCATCCGATAAGGTCTCTTTGAAATTGGTGCTGTCCCTGGCACTAAGTCGATGACAAACTCGATGTCACGATCCGGTGGCATTCCCGTAACTCCTCCGAAACACATCCGGATAATCACCGACGATCGCACTTCTTCTAAGGAAAGGGTCTTCAAGCGCTTACTAGCGGATGTCCATCACGAACCGAGGTGGCTAGAAACTCTACCTTGTTTCCTTTGGCGTCCTCGATCATTACGCTTCTTGCCACAATCTAGCACGACTTTGTGCTTGGATAACCAATCCATGCCAAGAATGACATCTAGGGTTTGGGTATCAGGACAATTAGGTTGGCTAGAAACTCAACTCCAACTATGAGTAACTTAGCTCCTAAACATCCCACTCTAGTACTTAGCTCTGCTCCAAAGCATCGGACTAACAGAGTATGCTTAAGTTGCATAACTTCCAATTTATTCTTGGTTGCAAACATTCCGAAACAAACGAATGCGAAGCTCCGTAATCAAACAAAGCCGATGCAGTACTAAGTTAACGAAACTTACCCAGTACGACGTCTAGTGATTCCTGGGCTCCTTCCAGAGTGACGTGGTTGACACGGCCTCGATCACGATCGTGGTGCTCCTCCACTTGACCGACAACTTGCGCGGCTCCTTGGTTGATGCCCAGTGCGGCGTCTTGGATGGAGTAGCTCCGCGGTTGAAGCGCATCGGAGTGATTGTTCCCCCTTTGCGACCTTGGTTGGCAAAATGTCCTGGCCGACAACAGCGTAATGCACCTTGCGTTCTGTGGTTGCTTCTGGATTGGGGTTGACAGTGCGGGGTTGCGGAAGTTCCGAGCACGGATCGGTCTTGAAGTTGGTGCAGTGCTCAACAAGTCCGGGTGGAAACCATTGAACTGCGGCCGCACCGTTCTTGCTCTCTTGTGATTGATGGTTCCCTTGTTGAGCCATCCGCATTTACTGCTATCCTCTAGTTCCTTGTGTTTATCCTCTAGAACAAAGGCTTTGTTGACCACTCTTGGAAATCGTGAAAAGTATGGCGATCAAACCGACTTGTAGTCCAGCTTTTAGTCCCTTCAAAAGCGACTTTGGCGAGCCTTGTCCGTGTCTACATCTTCTCACGCGTGAGCGAAGCTAGCCGAAAACTTGTTGAGATAGTCGACACCGACATAGCTCCTGCTTGAGAGCCGAAACTCATCCTTCTTCGATCGATAATGCCTTCCGTGCGTGATACTAGCGAATGTCGCGAGAAAATTCCTCCGTGTGATATCCCGTGGCGCCTCATGGGCGGCACGAAGTTCTCCACCATTCGTGAATGCGCCTTCCATCCGTGAGTGGCATCGAACCTTTTCACGATCGCCGACCGGGTGATCGCGACTTCCTTCGATAACTCGAGCCAATCGCTGCTCCACGGAGAGAGGTGTCCGGAAAATGTTGGTGGACGAGTCCTCATAAATTCTCAAGTTTGATGGTCCATGGTGACCATGAACACCGAGCCTCCATACCGTTGATTGTTGTTATTGTTGTTGGCACTCGTTGTTCATAGCTTGCATCCGAGTCATCATAGTGTTCATCACCGAGTCCGTGCCGCCATGAAAGCTCCAAAGTTTTGCAAGTCAATTGGGGTGCTTGTGGCGAATCGCTCCGTGGTCGGTTGCTCATTGCCTCTCGACGACGCGGTCGGAACCACTAGTAGCGACTCATGAAGTTTGAACCATCTGCTAAGCTCGGGGTTAGATAAGGTAGCAAGCACAAGATAAGTTGAGAACTAGCGGGGGTAGGTTAAACCCAACAAAACACACTCAAGAAACTCCAATGAAATACCTTTATTACTTAAGGTCTTAGCATGGCCGCAACAAATGCCTAAGGGCGCTTGCACCATACTGCACAAAAAGAAACAACGACCTAAGCACACAAAACTACCGCCTAAAGGCGACTCACTAAATCGCGGCTAAGCTCAAAAGACCTGCACTAAAACGAACTACTCGAGAAAGCCTCCACAACCGCGCGACGCTCCGACGCATAGACTCCTGAGTGGCCAGATCTTGGCAAACCGATCCTGATGCCTCGAATCGTGCGGCAGAACAGGCGTTCCCAGCAAGTGGCTCCGCTGCTCCTGCAGTTCTCGCATCCTCTTACGGCTCGACCGGGCCTTCCTCTGGATCTTCTTTAGAATCCTCCTCGGGGTCTTCATCTTCTTCGGGGACTTGGTCGTAGAGGATCTCTTGCAGAGTGGCGACCTTCTCTTCAGCTCTCCGCAAGGCTTCATAGACATGATCCAACTCCGTGATGGTCCTCTCCAAAGCTTCCTCCTGGGCGGCCACGAACTGGGCGAGGTGCACGACTGTAGCATTGCTCTCTCCTTTGTGGACGGGTAGCGTCTTTGGCAAGTCCACTACCGAGCTCGGGGTGGTGCGGAGGACGGTGTCTTGAAGCTCCCGTGCGTAGATGTTGCAGATACGCAGCATGGCCAAGCGCGACGACTCTTGGATACCTTCCAGCCAAGTGATCTTCCTCACAGAGACGTGCGAAGGTTGGCTCGCCTTGTCGTTCCTCCTGGCGTAGATCGTCAGGCGACAAATCACTCCACGGTTTTGTCCATTCACCGCCCAAATTTGCAAGGTCGACGATGGGACGATCAAAACCTCCAAGAACACGGAGCAACTTCCAAAGCTCGGCGGCATACCCTCCAAAGGCGCCACCATAGCTCAAGACGAGGCATCTGTCAAGACAGCATTTAACAGGTAAGAGCAACTTTAAAACAACGGGGAGAGAAAGGATTATAGCAAAAGTTGAGGCGAGAGAGACATTAGAAGAGTTAAGCAATTAATTAACCTTGCGAGTTAATTTTTTTCCTTTAGAAAATAATTTGGACACTCTAAAGACGCCAATCTAACTAAGGTCAAGACCTACATACAATATGGCTCGATACCACCTGCGTCGGGACCCGCATTACGATTCGGAACCCTCTGTATACCGCACTAGTCCAGATCACGCTAGTGCACACAGGGTTAACATAGGTAAATATCGATCCACACAAGCGATAAATAAAGTAAACGATTAATTTGAATAACAAATAAGGGTTTTGACCTTATGGTCGAGTTTACACTTATTAAGCCACGCAGGGCTAACAGGAAATAAACAGCAGCGGAACGAAAAACTCCGGCGTAGATCCCACCAATTCACCACGTGTAACCGATCGATCCGGACCTTAACAAACGATCGCCTTCAATAACTCCTCCTCAGCAGCGAGACTCCTCCACTTCGTAGGTTTGGACGCAAGTTTTACAACAAGCGTGAGTACACAACCGTACTCGCAAATCATACCACAGAACGCGATGTATAGATGCAGGCTTATTCCAAAGGAAATGGCTTCTGTGGTTCTTTTGCATAAAAGCAACATTTGCAATTGAATGTGAATAATAGATTGAAAGCATAATTCAAAACAAATAGACAATACTAATTTAACAGTTGTTTTCACAAAGACACACAGCTAAACAGATTATTTCACATAGCCATATGATTAAGGTCACACAGCTCCCATTCCACATTTTATGAAAACTACCCTCGTGTGAAATCCCGAGCATGTCCATGACCATGACGCGCTATTCGAATAGATTGTTTAACACTCTGCAGAGGTTGTACACTTTACCCACAAGATACAACTAGTGTAGCAAGCACCAATCGTAACAAAACAGTTCGAAACTTCATCTCAAACATTGACGTTCCCGGTGGCTTACAAACCGCTATACCACTCACAAAGAATTGGTATAACACACACACAAGGGGGGAAGACGAATCGATCCGCGATGCAACCACCAAGTAGTCACACCTCCACCTCACACACACCTAACCTATCCACCGAACATCAATGCCGAGAATCCATAACTTACTAAGTTAGGCCCGTCCCATACCGGGCATGTGGTCGTGTCAAGAAGGCTCGGGCCAATGGCGCACAAAGTTAAGTCCTTAATTGACTAAGGCAAGACTTCCATGTTCTAACTAAGTCACAAAGATTATCATTCCCATCACATAGACCACCATGTCACACGCTCCACCACTTGCCTCCGCCTAAATCCTTACCACCTGGGCTGGTTTTAGTGCAACACATGCCATCACAAAGTAATAACACATAGCACACAGCTTTTACACAAAGTTCCATAGTCACTTAGTCATAGTTCATATTTGCAACTTTCATGAGATGTGAGACTCGAGCATGGCTAAGCAATTGTACTCGTGATCTAACCAACCCACGTTGGTGCTATAATATTACCAACTAATAACCAATCTAGGTGACAAGGAATTATGACATACAAGGCCAAGTGGTGATAACAATTTGATAATAACTATGCTCAAAGCATTTAAATAAATAATTAAAGTAGAATGCAATAATTTAACACAAAGTAATTTGAAAACTGGGTTCAAGATGATCAAAGGTATGACTTGCCTTGGAAAAGGTCTATGTACTGGTCTTGATCTTGGGGTGCTCCTTCTTCCACAAAATTCCCCGACGAATCGACGTCTACTCGCAAACGAAACAAAAACAAATAAATAACAGAGGCAAACAAACTCCAAAAATTAAATAAAAAACTTAGATAAATAGAGCTTGAATTTAGACAAATTTAGGAATTTGAATGGGCTCGATCGGAGTTAGGATGCAAAAGTTATGAGCTCTGGAAGTTTAAATCTAAACAGAAACCCTAATTTGGATTTTCTGGAATTTCCGAATTATTTCTTAACAGAAAAATCGGATTATTGCGCAAAGCTAGCGTCACCGGAGATGTTCGGACGGGTGACAAAAGGTTCGACAAAAAGGCCCCACTTGCCGCTGATTTGGTGCACTGTGGACCAAGTCCACGCTAGATGGATCTAGGGTTAGGGTGGCGAGGTGGCACGCGGGTCGCCGACGAGGCTAGTGATCGGGCGACACGCGAGCGCAAAGGGAGCCGCGGCCGAGGTGGCGGCCACGACGCGACACGCCGATGAACGGCGGCGCGCCGGACCTGGGATCCGCGACGGCGGGTCGCCGCCGCGCGCGATGGCACCGGAGGTAGAGGTGACACGAGATCACGCAGTGTGCTCACCGGTGCACAGGGACAACCGGGGTGGCCGGCGGTGAGGTAGAAGCGCGCGAAGTCTCGGGCTCGCCGGATCGGGCTCCGGTGGTCTTCGCGAAAACCAAGGCCACCAGAGGTAGAGGAGCCCGTGCGATGCCGAGGGTGCACGAAGAGGCGCGCGGCACCGACGGCGAGAACATGCTCGTCGGAGTTGCGGCGCGCAGATTTCTCCGAGCTTTGCGCGCTAGGTTAGGGTTTTGAGCGGCGGCGCGGGTTGGAGTCACGGAGACCGAGGGCCAGCTCCTTTATAGTGCAGCACTCGAGAGGTCTAGGCACGGACGGCGAGAAAAGCGGGGCGGCGGAGTCCCGCCGCCCGACTTCGGAGACGATGAACAGTGCCTCGGTGGGACCCGCTTGTCGCTGGTCGCGCTCGGGCGTGATCGCGTGGAAACGCGATGCGACCGTGAAACGGACTCAAGATCGATCGTCGTCCGAGATCGAGCGGCCACAATCGGGACGTTCGGCACCAATCGATCGTGCACATCCAACCGTGCATCCTCGATCGAACGGTGGAGGATGATCGGCGCCCAAAGGAAGAGAGAGGAAGCAGAGGCCGATCGCGGGTCCACTCGCCACGGAGGCGGCGCGCGCGGAGCCTGGGCCTCGCGCGATTGGGCCTGAAGAAAGAAAACGGGCGAGGCTTGGGAATTCGCCCTAGAGGATTTCGAGGTTTTAAATAGGTTTTCTATTTTATAAATTACCAGAAATTCAAAAGGGCAATAGAAAATAGCAAATGAACTCAGAAAAATTCTAGAAAAATCTAGAAAATATATCTGAGCACATAGAACCCAAATAAAATAGTTTTGACTAATGTTCATGTTGGGATTATTCACATTAAATTTTTTTTATTGTAAAGTCCAATATTAAGCTTTTGAAATTAAAATCAAATAAAATCCAAATGGTGAATTTTCTCCCTACTAACTATTAAAAGATTTTTAAGCTCTGAAAATTGGGATGTTACACCACGCGACCAAACAACTGGTGTGGTCAGTGTTGTTTGGCAACGCTACGAGTCAAAATGGTCACATTTGAAAATAAGTTAGACGAGAGTCATTAATAAAAATAAAAAAAAATTCTCAAATGCTAGACGTCACAATTCAAATATATCATACAACACAAATCATGCAGCACATCATACATGTGCAACTAAATCTGTGTTCTTCAATTTAGAACCTTGTTAGAACTGTGGAACTTTTAAAATTCTTCGTGAATGTAGGGAGAGTGACCTTACATGACCGTGGAAAACTTTATGACCAAAGTCGGTTGTATTTGGCAGGAGAAAAAAAAAGAGAAGCAGCCAAAAGGAACAATGAAAGACAATAGAAATAATTATACAAACATAAACTTTTCTCTTTTCTCTTCTCCTAATTGCAATCCAATTTAATCATTTAATTTTGCTGGGTCATGAAGCATCCCTTCCACTGGAATCGCATCCTCTGCCTTGCTTAAGCAAAGGCAAGAGGGGAATAGTGTTGGCAACGGATTTCTTATTGGAAATGAAATCACTGCTACTGTAGCAATAGAATTTGAGCGGTGTGTTTCCGATCCAACGAACGGGATTGGTCTCAAGGCAAGCTCCTGTTCACCTCTGGATACGCTTCCCCTTCCACTTCGTCCATGAATAATTTGAGAAATTATTTAGGACTTGTATGCTTTGTTTGCACAAGGTTCTTGCAATACCAATTCGGTATCCTTACTGGAAAATTCACAATATGTCAATGAATAGTTACATGATTCACAATATATCACTCAATGTGAGGTTAAAATATAGGTCAGATTCACATGTTAGTGAGACATCATTGACCCACAGTGAACATATAAAGTTATTTAATAACATATAATGAATTGTGTAGAAATTCACAATACTTTTTAGATTCATCAGAATATGCATGGATTGTAACAGAGAATTAAAACTAGCTATTGTTTTGTTGGAAATTGCCTTCACCATCTTTTCATATATGTGATGCACTTATGCATCGTTTATGGGGCCTTACAATTAATGATGTGGAGGGAAAACTAGCAATGGTTGAATGGATAGTCACATATACATTTTTCTTTATAATTCATAAGATATGTCACAAATTTGCTTTATCTAGCACCAAACAATTTTATACAATCAACCCTATACATATTCTTCCCAGAACTAATAAATGTTGCAAACCTTTGCATCGAAGGAAAAAAAATCAATATTTCAATTTTTTCAACGAAATCAATCTTCAAACTTTACCAACCAAGCATGGACATGCACAGCCTCTTGATACCACGACCTCTTTTTGGCTTTTGCAGATGCAACTGTTAAGGGTATTAGTGATATTTCCTATTGTTAGGGTTTAGTTTTGTGTGTGTTCCTCTTATACTATATATATGCTCTATGGGCTATTGCAATAGATATGCTTCATTCATATTAACATGGTATCAGGGCCCTAGGTTAGCTTCCAACCTAGCTCTGCCGTCTTCCGCTGCTGCCCCTGGGATGGTGCTCGCTACTCCCGGGGGCGGCCACGTTGCTGACCGCCGCCACGCGCACACCGTCACAATCCATCGGCCTCCTCAAGGACGCTGCGCCGCAGCCAGAGGCGGGGCGCGCCGCCCCAGATCGAGCTGCCTCAAGTCTTCCTGTAACATCCCAATTTTGGACTTGTGTTTCAAATGTAAGAAAATGAGTAGAAATTAAACCTTTTTGTCACATCATGTATCTCCTGTATGTTCTAAACAATTCCTGTACAAGAATTATGGAAATACAAAGTCACAAGTCTTTTGATCCAAAACCTTGTCTTCCAAAAATAATATTGTCAAATCTTTTGATCATCTTCTGGAAATATTCTTCCTAAGTTCTAGGGATGGTATGTGACCCCTCTCAAAAAATTTCACAATTTTTACAAATTGTTTGAATATTTTTAGAGGACAGTCAAACCTATTTGACTTTTAGTCAAAACCCTAAACCAGGACCTTGCAGAATTTTTGGAGAAAAATGCATTGCATAAAAACCTCTGAAAATTTTATACAAGGTTAATATCTAAGTTAGCAAGCTCCTGTAAAATTTCAAAAATTTTGGAGTTAATTTGATATCCCTAAAAATTCCTCATATTCTCAGCTCAATTTAAAAACCCAAAACCAGGTATCACTGTTCCTCGGGTGCGGACCAGTCTCGGGGTCGAGCCACTTGACTTGGCTCAGTCAACTAACTGCACCCGGGCTCACTTAAAATGCGCATTCAATCTCAACCGTTGGATTTGAATCGCACGGCCCACGTTCGCGAGAACGTTCGGACCTCGCGATCGCGCCAACTCATTTGGACCGTTGGATCAAGATCTGACCGTCCAGATGAATTGGGCCGTTCGGGTCACCCGGTTGTCACATTCAATCGTGACCGTCCATTTTAGATCCAACGCTCACGATCTTCTCTTTTGATTTAAACCTCAGGAGCTGGGGCGATTCTCAGCCGTCCGGTTACAATCTAACGGCTCACGAGCACCCTAACTTTTCTCTAGTTATCTTCTTCCTCGCGTCGTGCGTGAACAGAGGGAGAGGCATGGCCTAGTCACATCTTGCTCCCTCGTCAACGTCTCCCTAGTCGGCAATTAATGTGTGCGGCTCACTTTCAGCCATAGCCATGCCCTACCCCTGCACCCCATCATTTCTCTTTTTCGGTCCATGGTTGTGCCATGAGCCAAGCTCATCCGTGGAGCTCGTTTTTGCTCAAACCCTAATCCTCTAGCTTTATAAGGTCCCCAAAACCCCTCCTGGTATTCCTTTACACCACCCCTAGCTCCTTCTTTGCTTGTGGAGCTCAAAACACCGAAAATACCTAAACCATCATTAATGGCTGTGGAGCTCTGTTGATGGTCTTGGAGGTCCAGTGGTTCATCTTCAATTCTTCTTATGCCCTTTTGAACTCCTTAATGTCCTATTTATTCCCCCTAACTTAATTTTGGGTTTCATTCATAGGAACCACTCAATTTTAAGTTTGGGTCTTTTTCGACCGAATTCACCCCCTTTCTTCTCCAACTCCAGTAAGGGCTTCTTTTCTCAATTAATTGCTTGTGGAGCTTCTTTGAGCTATTATAAAGCTATTCTGATCACCCAGTGGTGTTCATTTTGCTCAGGCCACCATTTTCACACCTTTTTCCTCGGCTCCGGCAAGCTCCACCGTGGTCCAAGCTCCTCCGGCCATCTTTGAAGCCCTTCTTGGTTAAGGTAGCTTCTAATTAGTCCCTAGACGTTGTGGCACACGCTTCTTTGGACTGTTGCGGAGCTTTTGATCATTTTTCATTTTCGGCCTTAGTGTCACCGTGCCTTCTTTTTCGGCTAGCCGGCGTTGTGGACCATCGCCGCCGGCGAGGTCGTCACCATCGGGATCGCAAGGCTATTGCGAACCCATTTTGATACTTTGTGGGCGCCGCCGTGGCCGGAGCCGCCGGCGACGAGCCCCTTTTTATGCTCGGGCTTTGCCGGATGGGAGTCCCTCTCAGTGTCGTTGCCGTTCGGACATCATTAATGGCTAATGATTGTTAATCATTGTTAATGATTAATTAGCATTTTATTGATGTCCGAAAGAATCGGTAGTGCCACTGACTGGTGGGCCCGATCATTCAAACCCCCCCCGTGCTGGCGCTAATTAACACCTTTAGGACATCATTAATGTTTAATCGTTGATAATTAATGCTTAGCATTTAATGGCTGTCGGAAACGACCCCATGTCTCACTGACATGTGGGCCCATGCATTTAAATCTCCCCGCGCACTTAAAATCCACATGTGTTATTTGCGCTAATCGTGGACCATCGATTTCAAGATCTGCGGCCCAGATCTTCAGGGACATTCGGGTCCCCGAACGTCCCAAATCGCGTGGGCCGTCCATCTCTAGATCTGCGGCTCAGATCGAGGGGCCGTTCGAACCACCCAAGCTCCCAATCGCGCGGGCCGTCCATCTCGAGATGAGCGGCTGGGATTGAGTGGGTCGTTCGGGTCGCCCGGAGCACGCAGCACCCTGAGCCCTCCATCTGTTGATCTGCGGTCGAGATTGATTGGGCCGTTCGGGTCCCCGAACGTCCCAATCCACGTGGATCGTTGGATTTAGATCCAACGGTGCACCTCTTTAGGTTCGCACACGTGCGCTATTCTCTGTGCGCGTGGGCCGTTAGATTTCGCATCAAGGGCCCACGTTCGTCCACGTCGCATTGTTTTTTATAAGGTTGATCATAATTCGGTAAGCCTTTATTTATCAACTAAAAACTATATTAAACTTTGAAAACTCATATCTCATTCGTTTTAAAACCTTTTTAGATGATTCCAGCTGGAATAAATTCATGTTTAACTGGAGTTTAATCTAAAAATGTTTTTAGACATGTTTCTGTAACAAAAAGTTTTATAAACAATATTATCTTGATTTCAGCTATTTTAGAATATTCAAGAAATTGAAGTAAACTTTGTAAAATGCATATCTTTTTCTGTATAATTCCAAACTGTGCAAACTCAATCTTGTTAAATTCCTCTGTTAGCAAACTTTAACATGAAATAGGTTTTGATCATGATTTCATTTCTGTAAAGTAACATGTGCTAGGTTTACAACTTAGAAAAATTATAAGTAAATCATTATAAATCCAAATTTGGTAAACTCAACTTTGCTTACCTTAGAATGTCGTAACCTGCCTACCACAAAAATTTCAGACTTTAGATCATTCCAGAAATTTATGCCATGAACAGTACCAGTAATTAATTTAGTTGAATTAACAGGCTGAGAGAAATGATTTTAGCTATAACTTTTTCATACTTAATCCAAATGACTTTATTCTTATTCCTAAAATTATCTAAAATCATACCCTTACTGCTGTATAAATTTCATAAGTTTTGGGTAACTTTTGCTGTTGAATTTTATTTGGTGTTCTTCGTTTTTATTAGTTTTATCGCCTTTTCGCGTTAGATTCCGTAGATAATATTGATCTTGAATCTGATCCACACCAACCAGACTCTGCCCTCCAGCAAGGCAAGCAGATGTAGCATCATTTGATTATGTTGATCCTATTAATTTCAAATTCTAATATATTGTTTGCAAATTCTACGTATGCATTGCTATGTTGTTTTAACTATTGTCGATAGTTAACCCATTAGATGCATTATCAGTAGGTAAATGATTATTCTCTACTACTGAGCCTAGGATTACTTGCTGTGATTTTGGGTTCGTTGGATGAACCCTTGTCAATTAGTAGTTTACGAGTTGATGTGTTTAGCCATGCTTAGCTATCGGTAAAAATGGGTGGTTATCGATTTGTCGATAACCTTGATCACACAAATGCTTATTATAACTTTATGTTTCAGCCTTTGTGCTATGTTTAAATTGTGAAAACTAAAAATAAAATAAAATGATTTGGACTTGGGCACAATGGTAAGATGGTGTGATTTTGGGTGTGACTGGAATGGTGCCCGGGTCATTAAGGATCGAGTTACTTGCGCCACCGTACTGAGCATTTTAGCGTGCTAACCACGCTAGAGGGTATGGGACCTCTCTTGACTAAGTACATTGGGAGGTGTTAATTATGGGTCGTAGGTGGTTAAAACTGTTTTTTTAATAAGGGGGGAGCATCTGCAGCGGCTTGAGCCATGGGTGGATGTATCCTACTCTTCAGGTTGTCGCGACTCTTAATTAGCATCATTCATTGGAAATGTCTCGTAGGACTTAGTCGTGCCGGCATACCAAAGGAAGTGTGCTTAACAGCTTGGCAAAAAGGCGGTCTGAAGTGTGGGTACATTGGTACACCCCTGTAGGGTTTTGAACTATTCGAATAGCCTCGTCCTAGGTTATGGACACGCTCGGATATGCCCCGTAAGAACTAGACTACAACATTTTAAGTAAAACTTGATGGGTGGTACGAATCGGGGATTCGTGCTATGTTGTGGTGGCTATTGGGTTAGTCACCTCTAGGTGATTACTTGATTATTTATTGCTACTCGTTGTTATTTCAATGATTAAAAACTGGTTTGCTAAATTGTCTTCAATCTATTATATTATTGCAAATGAAAATTGCTTTATGCGTCCAAATAACCATAAAACCATTTCCTTTGAATTTAGCTCACATGTAGTTATGTATAGGCTTGTTACTCGTAAGTCTTGCGAGTACATTTTTGTACTCAACTGCATTGCTTGTTGTGTGAAGAGGAAGAAGGTGAGCCCCAAGGGCCTCACTTTTGTGAGTCGTGCTGTGGTAGTGTGTGGGACGACTAGCTTGGCGGCCCGGTCGGTTGCCCTGTGGTTATGTGGCTAGCCGGTCGTCTTTTGGTTTAAGCCATCTTATGGCACCTTTTGCTTCCGCTGTTATTTGATGTTTATGTCATTTGGCCGGTCGGTTGTCTTGTAATAACTTCATATTTTGTAAGTTGTTGCTAGACTTGTTATAATATGATGTATGGAATTGATGCATACTTTTGTAAAGATGAATGTGTGCTGCATTTCTGGGAAGCACATGTCCATCGAGGCACGGGTTATTTTGTTTGTGATGCTAGGGCCAATGGAAGGCTAAGTATTACAAGCTTAATAAACCGGGATCTCACAAAGTTGGTATCAGAGCCATACTGACCGTAGAAACCCCTAGCTTGGTCGTCTTTAGGATATTTTGAAAACCTAGCTTCTAAATATCAAATGATTCATGAAAATCTTAAGTAGAGTATCAGATTTTACTTCTTATCTATCTTAGTTTGCTCATCTCACCTTATTCTTGGTTAAATTTGGAAAATTATTTTCCCTCTCATCTTCTTTCTAAAGATAGTGTTTATCGGTTAGATTGGTTTTGGGAAAACCATGAGGGCTTTAAATTGAAGTGTTGGCTGTTTTGGAGTGAAGATTAGGAGCTTCTGGAGATGAAAATTTCAGCCAAGAGCTTGAAGTAGAAGTCTGGATAGCAAGCACAATTTCTGGACAGCTAGCTTTTAATTAGTAAGTAGTGCTGGAAATGAGAGGTAAATTCAACTAAAACTTGTGGGGATAAAAGGGTAAGAAGTGATATGAGTTAGTTAAGTGCCTAACCCTTCATTAGGTGGTTTAATCTTGCTCTTGGATTATGTTAGGGCTAGAACAGAGTTGTGAAATTTTGCCTTCCAAAAACTGATTGCTCGTTCTTCCATACGAGTTAGTCATATCGGGAAGTTGATTTTGTAAATTGAGGTCTTCTAATGGTTTTATGCTGGTTTTTAAGCTTTTGGAGTTCATTTCGTACAAGTGTTAATTGATTTTCCTTGTCTCCTGTCCCGGATTTGTTGCTGACTTATCTTGGTGGAACAGGATGGCAGGAAGAACCCGCAGTGGTCAGCCATTGGGTCATGATGAGGAGCTCCCGCCTCCTCCGACCATGGCTGAGGTTCTCTCTCAGATCGAGCAAAACCGCATGGATCAGACACGGATCCTGGAGGTCATTGCTAGGAACACCTCCACTCCCTCTGGTGCCTCCGGATCGGGAGGTGGTGGACATCAGTCTCGTGGGGGACTCGCGGAGTTCCTTCGCACATAGCCACCCACCTTCTCTCGATCTGAGGACCCCCTTGGCGCAGATGATTGGCTGTGTCTGGTTGAGCGGAATCTCAACATTGCTCAGTGCCAGGAGCAGGATCGAGCACTCTTTGCATCCCATCAGCTGGAGGGTGCAGCACTCTCATGGTGGGAGAACTTTCTCGCCATGCAGCCCGCGGGCCATGTGGTCTCGTGGGAGGAGTTCAGGTTTGCCTTCCGTCGGGCCCACATCCCCGATGGCCTGATGAAGCTCAAGAAGAAGGAGTTTCTCGCGCTCAAACAGGGGCGTAAGTCTGTGACGGAGTACTTATACGAGTTTAATCATTTGGCTCGTTATGCTCCGGGTGAGGTGGCCACTGATGAGGCCAAGTAGGAGAAGTTCATGGAGGGCTTGTCTGAGGAGCTGTAGGGCAAGCTCTCTATCGTTGACTTCCCCGACTTCCAGGCCTTGGTTGACAAGGCCGTGATCGCCGAGCACAAGGCAAAGGCGCTGGGTGAGTCCCGCAAGCGCAAGTGGGAGGCCCAAAAGACTGCACGGGCCAGTCTCCCTCGTCCCCATGTTGGGTCGGCACCATGGGCCCATTTTCAGGCTTCGCCACCGCCGAGGCTGTTGGCGTCAGTTCCCCATCCCCCGCAGGCTGTGTTTCAGCCACGTGCACCTACGGTCCAGCAGCAAGGTGGCCCCCGCAATCCGGCTGCCGGGGTCACTTGCTTCTCCTGCAACCAGAAGAGCCACTATGCTAGTAGTTGCCCTCAGAGGACTGGAGCGGCCCCTCGTCCTAATGGAGGACGCGGGCAAGGGAGTGGTCACCCACCTGACCAGAAGGTAGCCCAGAAGACCCAGGGCGTGGGAAGCGGCCGAGTCAACCATATCTCGGCTGAGGAGGCACAGGAGGCACCCGACGTTGTGTTGGGTACGCTTCTTGTCAATTCTCGCCCTGCTATAGTATTATTTGATTCAAGGGCTTCACATTCTTTTATTTCAAGATCATTCGCTGCTGCTTGTGACCTTCATGTTGTTCCTTTGGGGGTTCCCTTGCTTATTCGCTCTCCGGGTTCGGAAATGAGGGCTGATCAGGAGTGTCGGGATGTTCCTATTGAAATAGAAGGAGTGGGATTCTTGGCGAATCTCATCCTGCTCAACTCAGCAAGCTTGGATGTAATTCTTGGCATGGATTGGTTGTCCCAACACTTGAGACAGATCGATTGTGCCAGGAAGATTGTCTATCTCACCAACCTCTCAGGAGAACAGGTTGGGTTTTCACCACAGCTGCAAGGGCCACATCTTTGTGCCCTTGAAGCAAAACCAGCCTTGGAGATTCAGGACGTGCCCACAGTATGTGACTATGTGGATGTCTTTCCTGAAGATTTGCCTGGGATGCCTCCAGTTCGAGACCTGGAGTTCGTCATTAAGTTGTTACCCGGTACCGCTCCGATTTAAAAGGCGTAGTATCGAATGCCTCCCAATGAGTTGGAGGAGTTAAAGAAGCAATTAGGTGAGCTTCAAGTAAAGGGTTTTATCCGCCCTAGCTCATCTCCTTGGGGTTGTCCAGTTATTTTTGTGAAGAAGGACAAGACCCTACGCATGTGTGTTGATTACCGCCCACTCTGCCTCGCATTGATGATCTCTTTGACCAATTGACTGGAGCTTGAGTGTTTTCCAAGGTTGACTTGAGGTTGGGGTATCATCAAGTCCGGATCAGGGTTGAATATATTTCAAAGACGACTTTCACTACTCGTTATGATCTTTACGAGTACACTGTCATGTCTTTTGGATTAACTAATGCTCCCGCTCTATTCATGAATCTGATGAACTCGGTGTTCATGGAGTATTTGGATAAGTTCGTTGTGGTCTTCATTGATGACATTCTTATCTACTCCAAGAGTGAAGAAGAGCATGCTGAGCATCTGCAGATTGTGTTGGGAAAGCTGCGTGAGCATGCTGACTAGCTTTATGCAAAGTTCGCAAGTGCGAGTTCTGGTTGAAGGAAGTGGCATTCTTAGACCATGTTCTTTCAGCAGGAGGTGTAACTGTGGATCCTAGCAAGGTCAACGATGTGCTATCTTGGGGTCAACCCAAGTCAGTCACCGACGTGCGGAGTTTTCTCGGTTTAGCGGGTTACTACCGTCGCTTTATCAAGAACTTCTCCAAGATTGCAAAACTGATGACTGAGTTGCTCAAGAAGGACAAGAAATTTGTGTGGTCCTCTGCTTGTGATGAGAGTTTTCAAGAACTCAAGAAGCGATTGACATCAGCCCCAGTGCTTGTCCTCCATGATGTCCACAAGAGCTTCGATATCTTTTGCGATGCCTCTCGTCAGGGACTCGGTTGTGTTCTCATGCAAGAAGGCATGGTAGTAGCCTATGCATCAAGGCAGTTGAGGCCTCATGAACTCAACTATCCTACCCATGACTTGGAATTAGCTGCAGTGGTTCATGCACTCAAGATTTGGCGGCACTACCTGATCGGTAACCGTTGTGAAATGTATTCTGATCACAAGAGCTTGAAATATTTGTTCACCCAGTCAGATCTGAACCTCAGGCAAAGAAGATGGTTGGAATTGATCAAAGTTTATGATATGGGCATTCAGTATCATCCGGGCAAGGCTAATGTTGTTGCCGATGCACTTAGTCGAAAGGTGTATTGCAATACTTTGATGCTCCAAGAGCAGCAGCCTGCCCTTCTTGAAGAATTTCAGCGGCTCAACTTGGGTTTGGTTGAGCACGGTTCGCTTGCTACCTTGGTTGTGCAACCAACCTTGGTGGACCAAATCAAGGCGACACAGCAGTCTGATGTGGGTGTGAGTCAAATCAAGCAGAACATCAAAAATGGGATAGCCAAGTGCTTCTGTGAGGATGAGCATGGTGTTGTATGATTTGGACAGCGGCTTGTTGTTCCAAAGGTCATGGAATTGCGGGACTTGATTCTCCGTGAAGCCCATGATTCCCCCTTGTCTATCCATCCCGGGGCCACCAAAATGTACCAAGATCTTCGTCAGAGATTCTAGTGGACCCGAATGAAGTGCGAGATTGCCAAGTTCGTTGCCGAGTGCGACGTGTGCTGTCGGGTTAAGGCTGAGCATCAGTGTCCAGCAGGTCTCCTTCAGCCTTTGCCAGTGTCCGAGTGGAAATGGGATTCAGTTGGCATGGACTTCATCACCGGGCTGCCTCGTACTTCTTCAGGGAAGGATGCCTTATGGGTTATAATTGATCGGTTGACAAAGGTGGCCCATTCCCTTCTAGTACGAGTGAAGATCGATGTGAGTCAGTTGGCGGACCTCTACATATCTCGCATTGTGAGCCTGCATGGTGTGCCATGAACCATTGTGTCAGATCGTGGTTCTCTTTTCACCTCTCGCTTTTGGCATAAGTTGCAAGAAGCCATGGGGACTCGTCTTTCTTTCAGTTCAGCTTATCATCCCCAAACTGATGGTCAGACGGAGCAAGTCAACCAAGTGTTGGAAGATATGCTCCGTGCCTGTGTTCTTTCCTATGGGAAGAATTGGGAGAAGTGCCTACCGCTTGCTGAGTTTTCCTACAACAACAGTTTTCACGCTAGTCTCGGCATGGCACCATTTGAGACTTTGTATGGGACGAGGTGTAAAACCCCATTGAACTGGTCGAAGCGGTGGCGGCAGTTTTTGGCGGACTCAATCAATGAAGCCAAAGCGAGTTCGGTGATTCATGAGCATTTCCGCGTGGCCCAGTACAGGCAAAGGAGCTATGCGGATCGTCGTCGCCGAGAGTTGAGCTTTAATCCCAATAACTTTGTTTATCTCAAAGTCTCACCTTTGAAGGGCCATCAGCGATTTGGCATCAAGGGCAAGTTGGCTCCTCGATATGTTGGGCCTTATCGCATCATCGAGAGAGTGGGAGCTGTTGCATACAGATTGGAGTTGTCAGCTACACTTGAGGGGGTGCATGATGTGTTCCATGTGTCTCACTTGAAGAAGTGCCTCTGTGTTCCAACTGAGGAAACTCCGTTGGAGACACTTGATGTGCAAGGAGATTTGACCTACCGCGAGCATCCTGTTCGTATTCTCGAAGAATCTGAACGAAGGACAAGGAACTGTGTCATCAAGTTTCTTAAGGTTCAGTGGTCGTATCATTCCGAAGATGATGCAACTTGGGAGCGGGAAGATCGCCTTCGTGCAGACTACCCGTCTTTCTTCTCCGAGTAAACGGAATCTCGGGACGAGATTCTTGTAAAGGGGGGATTTGTAACATCCCAATTTTGGACTTGTGTTTCAAATGTAAGAAAAATGAGTAGAAATTAAAACTTTTTCTTACATCATGTATCTCCTGTATGTTCTAAACAATTCCAGTACAAGAATTATGGAAATATAAAGTTATAAGTCTTTTGATCCAAAACCTTATCTTCCAAAAACAATATTGTCAAATCTTTTGATCATCTCCTGGAAATATTCTTCCTAAGTTCTAGGGATGGTATGTGACCCCTCTGAAAATTTTTACAATTTTTAGAAATTGTTTGAATATTTTTAGAGGGCAGTCAAACCTGTTTGACTTTCAGTCAAAACCCTAAACCAGGACCTTGCAGAATTTTTGGAGAAAAATACATTGCATAAAAACCTCTAAATATTTTATACAAGGTTAATATCTAAGGTAGCAAGCTCCTGTAAAATTTCAGAATTTTTGTAGTTAATTTGCTATCCCTAAAAATTCCTCATAGTCTCAGCTCAATTTAAAAACCCAAAACCAGGTTTCACTGTTCCTCGGGTGTGGACCAGTCTCGAGCTCGAGCCACTTGACTTAGCTCGATCAAGCCCGGCGCACGGGCTCACTTAAAACGCGCATTCAATCTCAGCCGTTGGATTTGAATCGCACGGCCCACGTTCGCGAGAACGTTCGGACCTCGCGATCGCGCCAACTCATTTGGACTGTTGGATCAAGATCTGACCGTCCAGATGAATTGGGCCGTTCGGGTCACCCGATTATCACATTCAATCATAACCGTCCATTTTAGATCCAACGCTCACGATCTTCTCTTTTGATTTAAACCTCAGGAGCTGGGGCGATTCTCAGCCGTCCGGTTACAATCTAACGGCTCACGAGCACCCTAGCTTTTCTCTGGTTATCTTCTTCCTCCCACCGTGCGTGAACAGAGGGAGAGGCATGGCCTGGTCACATCTTGCTCCCTCGTCAACGTCTCCCTGGTCGGCAATTAATGTGTGTGGCTCACTTTCGGCCATAGCCATGCCCTACCCCTGCACCCCATCATTTCTCTTTTTCAGTCCATGGTTGTGCCATGAGCCAAGCTCACCCGTGGAGCTCGTTTTTGCCCAAACCCTAATCCTCTAGCTTTATAAGGTCCCCAAAACCCCTCCTGGTATTCCTCTACACCACCCCTAGCTACTTCTTTGCTTGTGGAGCTCAAAACACCGAAAGTACCTAAACCACCATTAATGGCCGTGGAGCTCTCTTGATGGTCTTGGTACTCTAGTGGTTCATCTTCAATTCTTCTTGTACCCTTTTGAACTCCTTAATATCCTATTCATTTCCCCTAACTTAATTTTGGGTTTCATTCACAGGAACCAATCAATTTTAATTTTGGGTCTTTTTCGGCCGAATTCACCCCCTTTCTTCTCCAGCTCTGGTAAGGGCTTCTTTTCTCAATTAATTGCTTGTGGAGCTTTTTTGAGCTATTATAAAGCTATTTTGATCACCCAGTGGTGTTCATTTTGCCCAGGCCATCATTTTCACACCTTCTTCCTCGGCTCCGGCAAGCTCCACTGTGGTCCAAGCTCCTCCGGCCATCTTTGAAGCCCTTCTTGGTTAAGGTAGCTTCTAATTAGTCCTTAGACGCTGTGGCACACGCTTCTTTGGACTGTTGTTGAGCTTTTGATCATTTTTTGTTTTCGGCCTTAGTGTCACCGTGCCTTCTTTTCCGGCTAGCCGACGTTGTGGACCATCGCCGCCGGCGAGGTCGTCACTACCGGGACCGTAAGGCTATTGTGAACCCATTTTGGTACTTTGTGGGCGCCGCCGTGGCCGGAGCTGCCGGCAACGAGCCCCTTTTTACGCTCGGGCTTTGCCGGATGGGAGTCCCTCTCAGTGTCGTTGCGGTTCGGACATCATTAATGGCTAATGATTGTTAATCACTGTTAATGATTAATTAGCATTTAATTGATGTCCGAAAGACTCGGTGGTGCCAGCGGTCGTGGGCGATCATTCAACCCCACGTGGCGCTAATTAACACCTTTAGGACATCATTAATGTTTAATCGTTGATAATTAATGCTTAGCATTTAATGGCTGTCGGAAACGACCCCATGTCTCACTAACACGTGGGCCCATGCATTTAAACCTCCCCGCGCACTTAAAATCCACATGTGTTATTTGCGCTAATCGTGGACCGTCGATTTCAAGATCCGCGGCCCAGATCTTCAGGGACTTTCGGGTACCCGAACGTCCCAAATCGCGCGGGCCGTCCATCTCTAGATCTGCGGCTCAGATCGAGGGGCCGTTCGGAACACCCAAGCTCCCAATCGCGCGGGCCGTCCATCTCGAGATGAGCGGCTGCGATTGAGTGGGCTGTTCGGGGCGCCCGGAGCGCGCAGCGCCCTGAGCCCTCCATCTGTTGATCTGCGGTCGAGATTAATTGGGCCGTTCGGGTCCCCGAACGTCCCAATCCACGTGGACCGTTGGATCTAGATCCAACGGTGCACCTCTTTAGGTTCGCGCGCGTGCGCTATTCTCCGTGCGCGTGGGCCGTTAGATTTCGCATCAAGGGCCCATGTTCGTCCACGTCGCTTTGTTTTTTATAAGGTTGATTATAATTCGGTAAGCCTTTATTTATCAACTAAAAATTATATTAAACTTTGGAAATCCATATCTAATTCGTTTTAAAACCTTTTTAGATGATTCCAGCTGGAATAAATTCATGCTTAACTAGAGTTTAATCTAAAATTGCTTTTAGACATGTTTCTGTAACAGAAAGTTTTATAAACAATATTATCTTGATTTCAATCATTTTAGAATATTCCAGAAATTGAAGTAAACTTTGTAAAATGCATATCTTTTTCTGTATAACTCCAAACTGTGCAAACTCAATCTTGTTAAATCCCTCTGTTAGCAAACGTTAACATGAAATAGGTTTTAATCATGATTTCATTTCTGTAAAGTAACATATGCTAGGTTTACAACTTAGAAAAATCATAAGTAAATCATTATAAATCCAAATTTGGTAAACTCAACTTTGCTGACCTTAGGATGTCATAACCTGCCTACCATAAAAAATTCAGACTTTAGATCATTCCAGAAATTTATGCCATGAACAGTACCAGTAATTAATTTAGTTGAATTAACAGGCTGAGAGAAATGGTTTTAGCTATAACTTTTTCATACTTAATCCAAATGACTTGATTCTTGTTCCCAAAATTATTTAAATTCGTACCCTTGCTGCTGTATAAATTTCATAAGTTTTGGGTAACTTTTGCTGTTGAATTTTATTTGGTGTTCTTCGTTCTTATTGGTTTTATCGCCTTTTCACGTTAGGTTTCGAAGATAATATTGATCTTGAATCTGATCCACAGCATCCAGACTCTGCCCTCCAGCAGGGCAAGCAGATGTAGCATCATTTGATCATGTTGATCCTATTAATTTCAAATTCTAATATATTGTTTGCAAATTCTACGTATGCATTGCTATGTTGTTTTAACTATTATCGATAGTTAACCCATTAGATGCATTATCAGTAGGTAAATGTTTATCCTCTACTACTGAGCTTAGGATTACTTGCTATGATTTTGGGTTCGTTGGATGAACCCTTGTCACTTAGTAGTTTACGAGTTGATGTGCTTAGCCATGCTTAGCTATCAGTAGAAATGGGCGGTTATCGACTTGTCGATAACCTTGATCACACAAATGCTTATTATAACTTTATGTTTCAGCCTTTGTGCTATGTTTAAATTGTGAAAACTAAAAATGAAAACAAAATGATTTGGACTTGGGCACAATGGTAAGATAGTGTGATTTTGGGTGTGACTGGAATGGTGCCCGGGTCATTAAGGACCGAGTTACTTGCGCCACCGTACTGAGCATTTTAGCGTGCTAATCATGCTAGAGGTTGTGGGACCTCTCTTGACTAAGTACTTTGGGAGGTGTTAATTACGGGTTGTAGGTGGTTAAAACTATTTTTTTTTATAAGGGGGGAGCATCCGCAGCGGATTGAGCCATGGGTGGATGTACCCTACTCTTCAGGTTGTCGCGACTCTTAATTAGCATCATTCATTGGAAATGTCTCGTAGGACTTAGCCGTGCCGGCATACCAAAGGAAGTGTGCTTAATAGCTTGGCAAAAAGGCGGTCTGAAGTGTGGGTACATTGGTACACCCCTGCAGGGTTTTGAACTATTCGAATAGCCTCGTCCTAGGTTATGGACACGCTGAAAGTATTTAGGCCCCTAAAATCGTGTTTTGGTAATTAATGATTATATGTGATTATTGGACTAATGTGTCTATTGAGTATTTACAAGGTTAAGACCTCTTGGTGGGTTCAATGATAAAAAGCATGCAGGGTAAATAAAGATTTACATGATTGAAGACAAGTATAAGTAGACAGTGATCTTTTTGTATTTTATCGGTCTTAGAAGAAAAGGTTGGAAGACCGGATTTTAGGTTAAACATCGTACTATTAAGAGGGATCATGACTAGTACCTTGAAAACATGATCTTGTGCAATATGGATCAATTTAGGATCATGCATGCATCTGGTTTTGCTTTCCAAAAGCCTTTGAGATAAGTGTCAAAAATCGGTCATACCGACGTCTCTCTGGCGGTTGTACCGCTTGGTGCGGTATGACCGCATGTTACTTGGCGGTTCTACCGATTTATGAACTCCTCAGCCAACCAGGCGCTAATGCGGTACAACCGGCTCTCAGAGCGGTACTACCGCATTGCGGTCGTTCCGTTTTTTTGTTGGCGGTTGTATAAAACCAGAACCGTTGCATTTCTGACTTAGAGCTCTCTGGGAAAATCGGTCGTCATCGATATTGAAAGCGTCGCACCGATCTGCGGTCGTTCCGATTCTTGTATGGCGGTACATTTTTTACAGAGAGCATGTCATCTCGGTCTTTTGGAAAACCCTTGATTCGGTCATCGCCTCCTGCGTGCGGTATGATCGAGGTTGCGCCGCACCGCAAGTTTGTTGGCGGTCGTACCGCAAGAGTTGTTCAACGGCTATGTCAGAGCCATTTAAAGCCTCTGTTCTAGCCGTTACTGTGCTCAGTCTTGGGTGCGGTCATACCGCACCTTAGTTGGCGGTCATACCGTATTTCGGTATTTCTCTGGTATGACTCTCCAACGGTCGTTTATGTTGGTGGGTGGTATAAATACCCCCCCAACTGCACAAGGGCAGGAAGCTAGACCACATTTAACATCCTTAGAGCCTTGTGCATTCATTCAACTCCTCAAATTCATTTGTTCACTCTTTGAGAGGTTGTTGAGCTCATTCAAAGTGCATTCATCATTCTAGTTGATCCTATTGCACTTGAGTGTCGTCAAGCGAAGGTTTTGGTTTGTTACTCTTGGAGTTTTTGCCGAACTCCTAGACGGCTTGGCGGTGATTGCACGGTGATCTCTTCAAGAAGATTGTGAAGAGGCCCGGTGCCCATATTGTGAGTGGTTTGGTGTTCACCATCTCCGGAGTGGAGGAAGAACAACCAATAGTGATCGAGGAAAGGCTTAATACGTGGAGCCGGCTTGATTGGTTTAAGCTCCCTCAACGTGGACTAGTGAAGACCGGCAAGTCTTCGATACCACGGGAAAACATCGTTGTCTCATTGTGGTTATTCCTAGTCTTTACTCTTCCGCATTTATATTTCTAGCTTGATCTTTGTGCTTGTATTGCTTAGCTAGAAGTATAACTTGTTTAAACTAAGTTATTAATTAGCTTATCTCGTTAATTTGTTTAAAAGTTTAAAAACCTCCTATTCACCCCCCTCTAGTCGGTTATCCTTGATCCTACACACGCCAGGATACGCCCTATAAGAACTAGACTACAACATTTTAAGTAAAACTTGATGGGTGGTACGAATCAGGGATTCGTGCTATGTTGTGGTGGCTATTGGGTTAGTCACCTCTAGGTGGTTACTTGATTATTAATTGCTACTCGCTGTTATTTCAATGATTAAAAACTGGTTTGCTAAATTGCCTTCAATCTATTATATTATTGCAAATGAAAATTGCTTTATGCGTCCAAATAACCATAAAACCATTTCCTTTTAATTTAGCTCACATGTAGTTATGTATAGGCTTGTTACTCGTAAGTCTTGCGAGTACATTTTTGTACTCAACTGCATTGTTTGTTGTGTGTAGAGGAAGAAGGTGAGCCCCAAGGGCCTCACTTTTGTGAGTCGTGCTGTGGCAGTGTGTGGGACGACTAGCTTGGCGGCCTGGTCGGTTGCCCTGTGGTTATGTGGCTAACTGGTCGTCTTTTGGTTTAAGCCATCTTATGGCACATTTTTGCTTCCGCTGTTATTTGATGCTTACGTCATTTGGCCGGTCGGCTGTCTTGTAATAACTTTATATTTTGTAAGTTGTTGCTAGACGTGTTATAATATGATGTATGGAATTGATGCATGCTTTTGTAAAGATGAATGTGTGCTGCATTTCTGGGAAGCACATGTCCATCGAGGCACGGGTTATTTTGTTTGTGATGCTAGGGCCAATGGAAGGCTAAGTATTACAAACTTAATAAACCGGGGTCTCACACTTCCCCGCCCGAATCTGCCGCTGCCGCTTCCTCCACTTCTACTCCGCCCGGATCTGGCTCCCCGAGCCTCCCCTACTCCGTCTGTGCCAGATCCGGGGCCCCGGGCATCCCTTACTCCACCTCGAGCTGCACCGCCTTCGGATCCGCGCCGATCTGCCTCGGATCCGGCCGCCACACCTCAGATCCGAGCCTCCCGAGCTTCTCTGCTCGAGCTCCCCTCCACGCCATGGATCCGACGCCGTCTCGGGGTGCGTCGCCTCCGGATCCATGCTGAGCTCCCGGTGCCACCGCCTCCTCCAGTCAGATCCAGCCGGATCTGGCTCACCCGAGCCGACTACGCCCGGTGCTCCCTCCCGACGCACGGCGCCATCGCGCCGCCTCCCGGCCGCTGCGCCACGCCTGTGGCTGCCGGGCTCTTCCCCGCGCCAGATCCCGCCGCCACTCGGGCCCTCTTGGCCTCTCCGTCGTGGGCTCGCGCTTCTCCCCAAGCCTCGGCTTCCTCCCCTTTCGGCCGCCGTCGCTCCCGTGGTCGCCGCCGGATCCCGACACCGCCGCCACTACAAATCAGCGCCCGGCCGCGCGCACTCGCGCCGGCCTCTGCACCCGTCTCCTCTTCGTGCGCCGGCCTCTGCTCCCGGCTCCTCTTCATCGCTCGGTGGAGGAGTGAGATGGGAGGACGAAGGGAGGAAGAAATGGTAGGGGGACGAAATGTGGAGGGGGGATGGCAGATGTTATGTTTGGTTGGGGAAGTGGTGGTGCTGAGAACATGTTGGAGCAAGCTCTTTGGTGTTGGTGTGGCTGCTGTTATAATCCGCTGTCTTTGAGTCCTTTCTTTTGAGTCTTCCGTTTGCGTCAATCCAAGTGTTTGCGTCAATCCAAGTCCGTAGCATCTTCCTTGAGTTCGTCTAAGCCATGCGAGTCCACAAATCCCTGCTAGTCAGCTGATTGCTTTGCTAGCCATGATTCATCCTCTTGGATTGAATGTGGTCCTCTCCTTTCTTTTGCATGACAGCAGCCGCCGCTCTTCTCTCCGAGCAGCTGCAGATCGTAGAAGTCTTTATAATGCCGCCGCTTATCTTTGAGCTGCCACCCCGAGCTTCTAAGGCCGCCGCGCTTCTTCTGCACCGCGCCTCCGTTGCACTTCTTGTGCACTGCGCCGCCGTCGTCTTGGGCTTCGATCTGCACTATCATGCTTCTATCTCTCTCTTCGACTTGATTCGACAGTTCTCTCTATTTGTGTCACCTTCCACATCATCTCTCATCGTGTTGCCGCGGTCGACTTTGCTCCCGCTTACATACTTTCTTAGCCCTTGCACTTTGTGCTTGTGGGCTGCAGCATGATTCCGGGTGGGAGGAGATCATTTGGTACTAACACAATTTTCCAAGAGCTGCACGCTACAATGACATTATCAAGACTCGGACTTCGGATTTCCCTATTGCAGTGTCAACCCTTTCCAAATGCAATGCTATTGCATACGCCTTGCATTTGAGGGGTTGTTAAGAGTATTAGTGGTATTTCCTATTGTTAGGGTTTAGTCTTGTGTGTGTCCCTCTTGTACTATATATATTCCCTATGGGCTATTGCAATAGATATACTTCATTCATATTAACAGCAACTACTTCTTTCTATTTGTGTTGGCTATTGTGTTCAAGAATCTAATTTCTAGAACAAATTGTTTAAAACAACACCATCTTGATACAACTGCGTGAACAGAAGACACACTATTTTCATTTTAGTCATAAACTAAAACTGCTTAAATAGAGAGAAGACACAACAATATATAATGGGAACATATCTAGTGCTAATGTTGATTTGGGTGCTAAGGTGCTAATACCAATCTTGACCGTTGGATCTGGATTGAACAACCTTAGGCGTTGGGAACGACATTAGAGGTGAGAGCATGCAAGGTGTTTAATGAAGACACATTGGAGGTGGGAGCATGCACGGTGTTTAATGAAGACACATTAATAATTAAGTGGATTGGAGGTGGGAGGCCGCATTAATTTTGGTTGTTCAATCCAGATCCAACTGCCAAGATTGACATTAGCACCTTAGCACCTAAATCAGTATTAGCACTAGATATGTTCCCATATATAATAAGACTAAGTTAACTATATATCCAGCAAATTTCATTTATTTTTTTAAACGAACTGGCAGGAGAACTATCCATTATATTGGTAAAGTAGGAGAAAATAAGAAAAAGATACAGACACCGGCCCTAACAGGAAACTCCGCATGCGGGGATGGAAACCCCGTCTGGAACACCTAACTAGGGTAAACACTATCTAGCACCATGCCAAACACCAGCTAGTTTTCACGCACACAAAACACACATCGCAACTATGGGAAGGACAACACTCCCCACCACCTAACACGCTAAAGCTTGTAACTGATTTTCAAGCTAGACGCAGAGTACCACTGTTGCACAAAGCTTAAGAGAGAAGAATATAAGCAGAGGCAAGATGAACCACAACTCCACCACGGTTGTAGAACAATGGTAAGTACCATACACTAGCAGGACAACTAGCAATCAACTTCAGAATGAAGTGGGCGAGGAAGCTGCCACTCTCTACTCAACGGCGACGGTGGACAGCGTGCATAAGAATCCAACATCTCCAACTCCACTCCCCCCTCCCACACAGCTCACTAACAGTGACCTGCTCTCTCTCGAAACTAGACCAAACTACTAAACACGGGGCCTCCACAACAGTTGTCCTACACCTCACCTCAAGGCAATGACTCAAATGGCGATCACCCAACTCTTTGGACCACTTCAAACGATTGGTCTGGTATTCCTCGACAATAGCCCACAACAAGCGCCTTAACAACTCAGCTTGGTTGGGGTCCCTCTGCAAGCTGGCCGATCGGCGAACGGGCAACAAGGGGGGAGGCGGCGGAGCTGAAAACCAGCTGCTCAAGCACCGGTGACGGGTGACAATGACAGATCCGGAGAGGACAACTATAGATCCGGTGGTGAGAAGGACTCCAGACGGCGGTGAAGCTGACACGGGTTTGCAGAAGGAGATTATCAACTATAATTTCACCCAAATCCATGAACAATAAACACGCGACAAATCAGCAGTTATCCTTCTTTTAATTATCTTTCTATTCATGAACATCAACTAAGCTCTGCAATCACGTCGAAAGTCGAAACATCGTCAAATATGAACATTGTGCGTAGAAAATCACACGGTTTTGAAGAACCAATCCTCGGAGTTGAATCGAATGAAGCAATGTGAACTTGGGATAATCCAGGAGCTAGCGTCTCCATTTCCAATCCTTTGGTCGCATCCATGATGTCTCGCGTCAGCTGCCGGAGCAACACGCGGCGCACCGGACGAGGCCGTTCTCGTTGCACGCCGTGCAGACGCGGAAGCCGCCGGTCTTCTCGCTGAACCGGCGGTGGCTGCCGCCGCACGCGTCGCACGGGGCGAAGCGCGAGCCGCCGCAGGACGCGCACGTAGTGGGGGCCGCCTGCAGCGCGCCCGCCACGACGCGCCGGAGCTCCCCGCTCTCGTGCAGGAGGCGCACCTCGTCAGCGTCCCCGAGGAGGCGGCCGCCGACGAAGAGCTGCGGCAGCGGCGGCCGGTCCCGGCGCATGAGCGCGCGGAGCTCGGCGAGGTAGGCAGCGTCCATGGACACGTCCCGCTCGTCCACAGCGACGCGGAGGCCGCGCAGGATGGCGCGCACGTCGCTGCAGTCCTCGAAGGTGGGCCGCACGGCCCGGAGGGAGGTGAAGTATAGCACCACGCGCCGCTCACCCGCCACCGCCACCGCCTCCGCCGCGGCTTCCTCGGCCACCGCGAACGACTTGCACGTCCGCAGCTTGGATGACGACCGGACGCGGTGCAGGACGCTCCTGCCGCTACCGCCTCCGCCGGCGCTGGCCCCAGGCGCGGCGTCGTCGAGGACGGAGCCGATGCCGTGGTGGTCCTTGGCCGGCGACGAGACGGACGAGGAGAAGGACAGCGACTGCGTGAACTTCCCGGAGGCCTTGCTCCGGCGGACCCACGGCGACCACATCGGCGCGGTGGTCGACAGTGATCGTTTCTTGGCTTCTCTTTGATGATGATGAGGAGGAGGAGGAGAGCGCGGCGTGGTGGAGAGGAGTCTGCGGGGTCGTGTGTTGGACCGGTGCGCGCGCGCGTGTGATGGCTTTGGTACGTATGTATTCGTTGGCCGGCCGCGCCTTTGGGTTGCTAAATTTAACCATGTCTAACTGTCGAGTGTTTGTGGCGTTCGTTTGGAGGGAACGTCTGAGCGGGAGGATGGCAGGTGGGGCCCTTGAGTGCTTTGCATGGAGAGAACTAGAAAGGGCGGAAAAAAAATATCCCCGCAGGCTATACCCGTTGGATCTCTCTTTAACACATATATACTACAGTAATATCTTACGTTATCCAACGGTTATGAACGAGAGGCCTCACTAAGGCTCTCTCTTATAATTTTTTTTTTCCAAAAAGGGCAAAGGGAGGGATTCACATCCTTCGCCGTTGTGTGCCTAAGGCACCAACGGCACGGCTTCAGAGACCGTTTGATCCTGATTTGACGTACTGGATTTGCTCTGGCGAGATATTCAGATATTTTCGCATGACTCAATCCAAACCGCCAGAAACCCAATCCGGACGGCTCTGAGCACACCTCTGCCTCAAAGCATGTCCTTTATGCATCAAGGAGGACCTAATCCTCCTTAATAGGCCTACCTTTAGCAATCTCAAGGCAAGCAATGAAGCATAGTGTCTGCCTTTGGCCATGTAACGGGCCAATTTTGCCTTACCGGTTAGCGCATCCAAACCATCCGTCTCAGAAACAATGTTCAATTCAATTATATTGGAGACCGCATGGCCTCACCATCCAGGGCTAAATCACAGACTCTCAATGCAACAACGGGGCTGTTTGTTGTTTGAAGAGATGCAAAATCTGGTCACGGTGTCCCAGTCCAAATAAGAATAGAACATATGTGGCCCATATATGTGTTTGAGTGCATGAAAGATTAGTACAACCTTGCTAGTTGATGGGCAAAATCACCAACATATAATAAGGCCAAGATGTCCATGGGCGCGTAGTCTATCCAAAATGGGGTTAAGCCTAAGCCGGTTTAGACCCTGGGCATAACAAATGGTATCATAGCCAACCCTTGTGGTTACACGTACATGCGAGTGAGGAGCGCGAGCATATGGCGCATGGCACGTATGGACCTGATGCGTGGACACACAGCATGATATATTAACCGCACTGGACGCGGGGGGGGAGGTTTGGTTTGATAACCCAACCCAAATAAGAATAGAGCCCGTATGAACCATATATGTGTATGTGAGTGCATGAAATATTAGTATCACTTTAATTGCTAGTTGACGGGAAAAATCACCAACATATAAGGCTAAGGTGTGGGGACGCCCATGATATTCCAAATGTCACTGTATTTCCATAACTATCCAGGATTTTAATTGCGCACATAACAACACATTGCACAAGCTTACAATTATATAGGAAATAGGAATTTTATTTATTTTCCAAAATATGGTTTAGCGACCAAGTTCTACGTAGGGGTGGGCCTATGGCCAAGTTAATACATTACAAAAGACCTAACAAAAACTACATAGGCACTGCCTGAGTGTCGACGTGACCCCAAAACTCGTATTCCTCTTCGTCGAGGAATTCTTCTTCTAATCTGCCTACTGAAGATTTGAGCAAGAGTGAGTACTTTTGGTACTCAGCAAGCCACCAGGAAAATACATAAATAAAATGCAGGGATTTCAAAGGAATTGAGCTCTAGGTTGACATTTAGTATGGAGTTATTTTGTTTGAACAAAAAGTAAGTTTTTGCTTTTAAAGAAAACAAGTTTTAAAAGATTGTAATCAATATAGGGTTGTCATCAGATATCAGCAATAATCTCCACTTAAACCAATTCATCAATTCAAAACAATTACTTATGCTTCGAAGTTGGAATCACCCAGAAACATAGCTACAGATACCGGGAGCACGACGTATCGACACTATAATGACTCTGTAGAGGTTTTGCAACTTTACCCACACGATATGCGCAATTTGGCCAAAGCTGGGATAACAAGGTAGTATTTCTGCCATGTTTTGCTCATGTCTGCCCAAATAGGGTAAGAATCTATTGTAACTGTCGGGGACAATGACTATACACATCCAATGCTATATGCGTCCTATTGTTTGTGGCTCATGGCCGGAAAGTTCTCTCAAGTCCACATCTGTCCCACGGTTTCTAGGGATCACCCATGGGCTCAAAGCATTCCTAGTGATAAGCCCTATTTCAGGCATTCGTTTGGCATGAGCAGTATACTAACCAAGTCCGATATCTTGGTCCCGTGGATGGGCGATAACTATGTTCTTCTCATAGCACAAGGTTCTAGTCCTTGTATGCTTTGGACGAGGATCAACACCATCGCCCTAGGCTCTATTTTATCAAAACATACTAGCACTACGTTGGACGGTGACGACCACTAGGTTTTACTAATGAGTATAAATTGAAGGGATACGGGTAGGCTACACTAGCAATAATTCAAAATTTCTACCACGTAAACCAGGATGCCAAGCAAGATAGATGATCACAGATCATTACCACCAGACGCACAGTGCAGCGGAAGTAAAGTCGGAGCAGCCTAGTCCGACGAAGAATGCACCGATATAGTGGTCGTAGAAGATCGTCCAACGTCCTTGTAATCGATCGCTCCTCCAAAGAACCTTTGCGCTTCCTTGTGAAGATCGCGGATCGCCCTCGCCGCAACAATGACCGCAGTAGCGCCTCTACGGTATCCACACGTCCAGAGAAGGAACAACCGTACGCCGGTGTGCTAGCACCAAGTCGCACGGGAAGGCTCTCTCAAGAAGATGGCAGCTAGAGTTTCGGTGGAAACAACTCACGTCCACTCTTCTTAGCCTCAAGCATCTCTTTATATATAGTGCCTCGTGTCGGATTCTATCCGAACACGTTTTACGAATCGTATTCGTACTGGTTTGTTCCATCCCATTAAGTGTGTGACCTGTTAGGTTTATGTGTAATCGGTTGTGAGTCGGAAATCCTTTCCGACCACGAGTCGTAGCGGTCCCTAGCAGGACATAATGATTCCCGAATACACACAAATTATATCGGACGAACCTTAATGCAATATGATCTACGACTAGGTCCTCATCACTTACGACTGTGTCCTATCTTTATACGACTCAGTCAAGACTCAATCCACGACTAGCTTCGCAACTCCTTACGACTGTGTTTCACCACTCGTGATTTCGCTCGATCGCGCCACGACTTGTTCGTATCACCATACGACTTGTTTGGATCTGATCGAACTAAGCGACTTACTCTAGTATTCTCCCTTTGCCTCACGATATCTGGTTTGAACTCCAGGTGAGATAATGTGTCATCCATGGACTGTTCAATATTTTCTCGATCGAGTCGTCGGATAAACTTACGTGGTCAAACACTTCGACCACTAGTGGCACGGCCATGCACTTTCTTTATCCGACTACTTCGAGGGGCCCAGAGACATCTCTCTGTTATGCTAGGAGGGGCAAATTCCATATCCGGCCAGTCACATCCCTCCGCATGTTTCATAGCATACCCGAAAACTACCTTTATAACTACCCAGTTACAAGCAGCGTTTGGCAACCCCTAAGAGTGCTATTACACATTTAGGGAACCATGCTGATCTCAGGTCTAAGGATTATACATCATCATTGCTTGAGACCAACTAATGACACACATAATCATAACAATCTCAATAGTGTCTCAAGGTGGGTCAATCCAACCCCATGTTTTCTAACATATATTCACATTGTTGATTCGATATCCCTATATCCATGACCGGTGAAACATGATCATCAATCAATACATGTGCTGGTCGTGGGGTCACTGGTGTTCTGATCAGTGACATTCAACCAGGGATACTTCTAGAACGACATCATATAAGTCAAAGAGTTTCACCAACAAGTCACATACTCGTTGATCTTCAGAACTAACGATTCATTCAAGGAACATAATAACATTTATTCAAGAACTCATAAACATAGACGTGATACAATCATCTTCATGATTGCCTCTATGTCATATCACCAACATAAATAATATCACCTAACGCTTCGGTGTGAATAATGTAATAATAACCTATTAGCTAACCTAGAGTTTTGTTGTGGTCGATATGGCATGGCAATTAAGGAGACTTTTACCAATAGTACTAATAGGTCATAACTACTAACCATTTTATTATAAAAATATTTTTTACCAAATTAATTATGCATCCTATTAACTATTAAAATAGTATACATATAGTATATGGGTTCAACATGATCAAGGATGTGAATTGCCTTCTTGCTTATAGTTGTCATACCTAATAAAATATATGCATGTGTACGCGTGAGTGTTTTGGTTGTTGAGATTAACTCCTGTACAGATATGCATTAGCTAGAGATAGATACAGACAAGTTTGTTTGAACCGTTTGCATTGTAATCGGTTTTATCCACTGATCATCTATAAAACGAAAACGTAAGCCGCAGGCCAAGAAGTGTTGAGCACAACCAAAATCCAATCTACCTCTCCATTTTTTCATGGTATCAGAGCTATCTGATCTACACCACGATGTCAACTTCTGCAAGCAATGGTAATGCTTTGGCCGGCGCGCTTGTCTCCCATGCGTCAATGAGCCTTAGCACTTCATCATCATCATTCACCTTCGGGCACCTCATCACCATCAAGCTCACGCAGGAGAACTTTCTCCTGTGGCGCTCGCAGGTGGTTCCTCTGCTCCGAAGCTACTGCCTCATGGGGTATGTAGATGGAACTCATCCTTGCCTCGCTAAGTACGTTACTCAGATAGCGGAGGGAGGCGTGACTACTCAGGTTCTCAACCCTAGGTTCGCGATCTGGAATCAGCAGGACTCTGCAATTCTCTCGGTGATCATCTCCTCCATGACTGAAGGCGTGATTGGCCAAGTTCTCTTCATGATGACCTCGTGTGAGGTCTGGTCCACCCTTGAGAGCATGTTCGTGTCACAGTCAACGGTGCATTCCATGCAGATCAGGGTCCAGCTCTCACACGCCAAGAAGGGCAACGCGTCGGCAAGTGTCTACTTCAACCGCGTCAAAAGTCTTGCCGATACCCTGTTTGCCATCGGACAGCCACTCAAGCCGGAGGAGTTCATCTGCTACCTCCTTGCTGGCCTCGATGATGAGTACAAGGGGTTTGTCTCCACCATGACATGACGTGACACGGTCATGCCAATTCGCGATGTCTACGCGCACTTCCTCGCCACTGAACATCGCATTGAGACGCGCACTGCTGAGTTGCATGGTGAAAATCATGCAGCGAACGCTTCGTTCCTCAGTGTCAAGACCAGCAGTAAGTCAGCGTATCGCTCCAACAACAAGGGCCAGGGCTCGCAAAAGAATTTCCATTCTAGCGGCTCTGGCTCCTCTTCGATGGGGAACTACACCGGTGGCTACTCCAACTCCAACTCCGGCTCGTCAGGCAGCAACTCCGACGGAGGCAAGCCGTGCCTGGTCTGCCAGCTGTGTGGCATCGTGGGACACATTGCCTCGCGAGTCTACAAACGCTTTAAACACGAGTTTGCGGGCATAGGCAACGAAGGGCGTTCTACTGAAGCGAACACCGTCGGCCATTCTTTCTCCTACTATACTCTGTTGATGTGAGCTGGTACACAGACACTGGAGCAACCGACCACCTCACCTCCAAGCTCGACAAACTCACCGTCAAGTAGTCCTACAACGGCAAGGACCAGGTTCACACGGCCAACGGACATGGTATGTGCATATCACATGTTGGTCAAACTCAAATCCATACACCATCTCGATCTCTTCAACTTAATGATGTTCTCCGTATTCCCTCAGTTACTCGCAATCTCTCATCGGTTCATAAGTTTACTCTTGATAACAATGTGCTTATGGAGTTTCATCATAATCATTTGTTTGTCAAGGATCGAGCAACGAGGGAAACAATCCTTAGAGGTCAGTGTTAAGGTCGTCTCTATTCCATTGAGTCAGTATCTACAAAACAAGTATTCAGTGGTGTCAAGGTCTCTTCAAATAAATGGCATTTACGCCTATGTCATCCTGCGTCTCCAATAGTTAAGTATGTGCTTAGTCAACACACTTTGCCATCTGAGTCAGTTCATAATGATGTAGTTTGTGATGCTTGCCAATAAGGCAAGAGTCATCAATTACTGTTTCCCCTTTTGAATAAAGTAGCTTCCGCACCTTTGGAACTTATATTTTCTGATGTATGGGGTCCTACTCGTACGTCTGTCAGTGGCCATCACTTTTATATCAGCTTTATTGATTCCTACAGTCGATTCACTTGGCTATATTTGTTGAAAAATAAATATGATGTGTTCAAAGTTTTTATGGACTTTCAACGCCATGTTGAACGCCTACTTAAGCGAAAAATCATTCATGTTCACACCGATCAAAAGCATTTAATATGAGATACTTCATCCATTTTTTCATAAACTCGGTATTTCTCATCGTGTTTCATGTCCTCATACTCACCAACAGAACGGCACCGCCGAACACAAACATCGTCACATTGTCGAAACAAGCCTTACACTTCTTGCGCATGCTTCTGTGCCACTACGTTTTTGGAGTGATGCATTATCCATTGCATGTTTTCTCATAAACAAACTTCCTAGCCGAGTTATTGCCATGCACACACCACTTGAGCATCTTCTTCATGAGAAACCTAATTACTCTTTCTTTAAGGTCTTCAGTTGTGCATGCTGGCCGCACCTCCATTCATATAATTCCCATAAACTTGATTTTCGGTTAAAGAAGTGTGTGTTTCTTGGCTATAGTTCTCTTCACAAAGGGTATAAGTGTCTTGATGTCCCGTCTAATTGAGTGTATATCTCTCACGACGTTGTTTTTGATGAAAACATTTTTCCCTTTGTTGATCTTCCATTGAACTCGACTGATGCGTCATCTGGTTTACCATCTGTTATTTTCCCTGACCAACTTGTCGATATTGCGTACTATCCCTTGCTGTTTCCTAACCATGGTGCAGGTTTTCCGCATGGTGCTCGAGTTGAAGCCATCCCCGATGATGACCCTGAGGAGCCGGACTCAGCTAGTGCAACTGGTGCAAGTCCAGTGCGCGCAGCACAATCTCCGGCTGCGCTATCTCCTCCGCCTCCTAGTGACGATTCCTCAGCCCAGGATGCTGAGTCGGCCCAAACAGCTGCTACGGCCCAGGCTCCCGAGCCGCACGATGCGGCTTCTCCACCAGCACCAGACCCTGCTCCGATCGCAACGCCTGCGTCGTTCTGTCCTCGTACGCGCTTATAGGACGAGATTCGCAAGCCACTCAAGCACACGGACGGGACCGTGACATACATGGCTCACGTCCCGCGCACCTCTGCTAAGTCTTCGCTCGAGCCTCGTACGCAGTATGATGAGCTGCGTTCTTCTCACTAGAAATCCGCCATGGAAGCCGAGTACGCTCCCCTTCTCCGGAACAAGACATGGCATGGCGCCTTGTCGAGCCCCGCCCAGGAATCAATCTCATTGACTCAAAGTGGGTATTCAAGATTAAACGCAAGGCCGACGACACGATTGAGTGTTACAAAACCATACTTGTTTCCAAGGGATTCAAGCAGCGCTATGGGTATGACTATGAGGACACCTTTAGTCCTGTGGTCAAGCCTATGACGATTCGCCTTCTCCTCTCCATGGTTGTGTCTGCTGGCTGGCATTTGAAGCAACTCGATATTCAGAACGCATTCCTCTATGGGACTCATGAAGAAGAGGTTTTCATGTGTCAACCTCCTGGTTTCAAAGATCCTCACTATCCATCGCATATCTGTCGTCTTGACAAAACGCTCTAGGACTCAAGCAGGCACCTCGTGCATGGCATGCTCGCCTCAGTGCTAGTCTTCGCAGTCTCGGTTTTATGGCATCCAAAACTGACACGTCCCTATTCATCCGTCGATATGGCACATCCATTGTTTTTCTTTTGGTATACGTCGATGACATTATTGTGGTCAGCTCCTCTCACCAGGCCGCTGATGATCATGTTGGTGCTCTACGGGCGAAATTTGCCATCAAGGACCTAGGGGACCTACACTTCTTCCTTGGAATTGAGGTACGACGCTAGCCGCACTGTCTTACTCTCACTCAATGGAAATATGTTGCTGATCTCTTGGCTCGCGACGGCATGACCTTGTGCAAATTGGCATACACCCCTATGGCCTCGATGGACAAGCTTTCATCCCAAGACGGTATTCCTCTTCCTCCCGAGGATGCAACGCAATACTGGAGTATTGTCGGTGGGCTACAGTATCTCACTATTACTCGTCCGGATATCTCTTTTTCAGTCAATCGAGTATGCCAGTTCCTCCATGCGCCCACCAATTCTCATTAGGCGGCTGTCAAAAGGATTCTGCGTTATGTCCGTTTCACGACCAGCCTTGGCTTGCAGCTCCACTCCTCATCGTCTTGTCTGCTCTCCGCCTTCTCTGACGCGGACTGGGCTGGGAACGTTGACAACATGCGCTCAACCGGGGGCCATGCTATCTTTTTTCGTGGTAATTTGATTGCCTAGAGTTCGCGCAAGCAAGTCACCATATCGAGGTCTAGCACGGAGTCTGAGTACAAATCTGTTGCAAATGCCACTGCCGAACTGATATGGGTTCAATATCTCCTTCAAGAACTAGGTGTTGCTCAGGATCGACCGCCAGTTCTTTGGTTTGACAATTTGGGGGCAACATATTTGTCTGCTAATCCAGTTTTTCATGCCCGCACTAAACACATTGAGGTGGACTTTCATTTTGTTCGTGAGAGGGTTGCTCAAAAACTGCTACACATCAAGTTCATCTCATCTAAGCGTCAAGTGGCGGACATCTTCACCAAGCCACTGTCCATACAATTGTTTTCCTCCTTCAGGCGCAATCTCAACCTTGTTCCAATGGCTGAAATTGAGGGAGGCTGATAAATATATGCATGTGTACGCGTGTGAGTGTTTTGGTTGTTGAGATTAACTCCTGTACAGATATGCATTAGCTAGAGATAGATACGATCAAGTTTATTTGAACCGTTTGCATTGTAATCGGTTTTATCCACTGATCATCTATAAAACGAAAATGTAAGCTGCAGGCCAAGAAGTGCTCAGCGCAACCAAAATCCAATCTACCCCTCCATTTTTTCAATACCAATCTACAGGCTTTGGGTTTCTGACTTCTCCCACTCTGAATTCTTCCTCTTCCGATCCGGTAGCGACGTAGTCTAATGCACAAAACGATAAAACAAATAAACAATAAAAGCAAATAAAATCAAGTAGAATCAAAAGAAGTAAGTTGTATAAATAAATTTTCTCCCGAAAAATTGGAGGGTGTGCTGACTGACGGAAAATTAGGACCAACTGGAATGATTTTGAAACAGATATCAAAGAAATCTGAAAATGGTGAAGATATTTGATCTGAGTTACTGGGAGAATTTTAAATAGGACGATGTGAGGTGGTTGTATCGAAAGACTTGCCAGACTAGGGCTTCTATGGTTTGTGCCTAACAAACAGGTTTGGCTTAAGAATAGGATGTTCACGGGGTGTATTGACTGGACGAAATGAGATTCGTCCGGTGGATTGGACTGAACGGATTTAGGTCGGAGCTGAACGAATTCAAAATGACACCAAACGTTTTACATTCGTTTGCACTTAATTAAAGAGATATTAAACAAACAGAAATGAACCTATTGGGATTATATGAGTAGTAGCGGGCCACGATGAACAGTGGTTAGACTGATTGAATAGTGTCAGGCTCGCTGGAATAGTGCTCAAACGTGCTTGGTCACCGATTTCACCATCTATGGAGGTCAAGGTACCTAGGGGATCGATCAATTTGTCTGGAAGTTTGACGGTAAGGGCTGGCCACGGTGGACAGAAGCTCGAGGCGGTGGCCATCAAGGGCGATGGGGCTCTGGCGAGTTTCCAGCGGGGGCGAGCACACTAGGAGTTTCAGGGAGTTATGGGGAGTGTTTGGGTGGTTTCATATTAGGCTAGGGTGGTGTGTTGTGGCGAGTCAACGTGAGCAACGGTGGTACGACGGCAAGAAGGTAGCTCCAGCTCAACAACGGCGAAGTCATGGCGTGAGAGTCGAGGAATTTTGCTAAAAGTGACATGAGGGAGGTAGAGGAAGGGCCAATTTGGACTACCAGGTGCCATAGTGCTTGAATTTAGGTGGTTTTGGGGTACGGTCCGAGTGTGCGGTGATGGCTTATGATCAACGGGGACGACTCGAGGACGTTCTGGAACGTGAGGTGATGTTGTTGCGCTACAGCTGCTATTTATAGCAATGCGGAGGCACTATTTGGGTAGGGCGGCGTGCGGCAAGGATGGAGCAGAGACACGGGATGGCTGGGATCGCGGTGCGTGGGTGCGGCTTGAAGCACAAGCTGGCAGGCAATGGCGAGGTGTCAAGGAGGAAGTAGCTCGTGGTAGCGTCAGCGGTGTCACTGTGTGCATCACGGAAGTCGTTGCAGTAAGGTTTGCGGCGCGCGGTGAAGCGAGTGCATGGAGAGGCAAGGAGAAGTCTGGGATGCAGTGCGTGCACATGGTGATGGCGAGGCTAGTGCACGGCTGAGGCGCACGAAGGCAAGTGCGGTAGAGTGGTGGAGGTGGGGAATGCGGCGAAGCAGAGATGGCGAGGGCCATTTGAATGCAACGGGGCATAACAGTGGGCACGCTCTGGCACGAACGTGGGCGTGCACTGGGCAGGGAGGGCGGCGATACCGAGGTGGCCTAGGCTGTTGCAGGAGGTAGGCCAGTGCTGGGAAACATGGATCGAGGCCCATGTGGCCGGAGGACGCGAAGGAAAATGGCCGGGGAGAAGAGCCAGCCCATGAAGGGTTTTTAGATTTAGTTTTTAGGATTTATTTCTAGCAATTTTCAGAAAAGGATTTCTAATTGAGAAATAAATCGGGTAAAGCGATATAAACCTCTAAAAACAAAATAAAATCCAATAGAAATACCAGAAAATATGGAAAAATTTATGGCGTCAAATTTAAAATTTGATTTAAAAAAGTCGCTAAAGTTTGGGCTGTTACACAAGGTGTCCATGAGAAATAACCATGGGTTAACCATTATGCATGAGTTGATTAATAGAAAATGCAAATGGGTTATTGCGTCCGTGTGGTCTATCCAAAATGGGGTTAGGCCTAAGTCAGTTTGGACCTTAAGGGCTTGTTTGGGAGTCTAAATCCCCCCGATCCTGGCCTATTCCCCTGGGTGGGAATCCACGTGGGAAGTTTCCCTGGGTTTGCAAAGTCATCGTTTGGATGGCTATGCAAGGTGGATTCCCCGGCTCAAACCCCCTCGTTTCCACGGGGAAAAAAATCACCGATGCGGGACACCGGAATTATTCTCCCTCCCACATCGCAGCACAACAACTTCATCTCTCTCCATCTCCCATCTCCTCAGCAGCATTCCCCATCTCTCTCCAGTCGATGGTGGCGCCCAGGCAGCGAGCGAGGGCTCTCCTATCTCCTCAGCAGCATTCCCCATCTCTCTCCAGTCGATGGTGGCGCCCAGGCGGCGAGCGAGGGCTCTCCCATCTCCTCAGCATCCTCCCGACGGTGAGCGAGCAAGGATGACTTGACTCGGGAGGCGAGCGAGTAGGGCCGCGACTGGAGGCAGGCTAGCGAGGGGAAGGCGTCGCCATGGGTGTGCCTTCCTGCCCCAAACTGAAGGTATGGAAGCCAAATCGCCCAAATAACTAGTGTGTAGTTGGATCTGCAATGGATGTTTGGTAGATCTGTTTGTTGCTCTGTGAAGGATGCTGGTAGATCTGTGGTAGTTCAGTCATTCCCCATTCATACTTGATGTGAAATCTCTCTGTGTGGTAGATTCGTTAGGAACATATTTCCTCTATATTTGGCTATGAAATCCATCTCTGTGTTGCTGCATTGCTTCATGCTGAAACTAAGTTGGCATGTACCTGTCAAATGCTTTTTTGCTATATTTGGCAATACAATGCCTACCAGTGGAGAAATTAGTTTAGTTGAGCTTGCACAGTTGCTCACTGATGTAGTTACCGATACATTTTGCATGCCAACTTGATCCGTGCAAATAGAATTATAACCTTTTTTTTAAAAAAAAATGTAGAGCAGGGCTTTTAATGCTGTATTTATGCAGACATATGCCATGTATAGGTGTGTTGATCTAGAATTGTTGTGCTGTTTGAATTGCTAAGTAGTGCTTTTTAACTGTAGAATTTGTTAGGAATTGGGTTGGGTAGTACTGGTATTAAAAAACTGTGAGATTCTGTTATAGGGTTTTGTTACTCTTTCCTGTTATCAAACCCTATTTGTGAGAACTGAGAAGCACATTGCCTTCTGTTGTCCTTACAGAACACAAGAAAAATTTATTGTCTGACACCTGGAGAATGTTTCAGGTACTTCAAAGTTTCAACTTTTTTAGTTAGACACATCGTATATTCTCTCTCACAAGTCACAACACAATGTCATCTGTGTCAAAAACTGCAATCAGTAAAGTATAGGTGTTATGAATATGCATTCTCTTTATTTACAAGGTGTACTTCCATATTAACCATATATTTGGCATGTTCTAAGCGCGGTATTCTTTTTCGACAGCTTCAAAAGCATCTGGCTTCAAAGGATCACCCTTACCATAAATTCAGTACCTGTAAGCACTTCTTGATGTCAGACATTCTGAGTTCTAACTGCTCATCTTGTTAGCTCATTATGATAGATGTTTTACAGCTACGCTCATTATGTTCCATAATTTGCAACATGACCGTCTAGCAATTTCAAGAAGGGATTTTAGTTGAGGGTACAACAGTCTCTTATGTGAGCTATAAGCTATTTTGCTTTGCTTGTTCTAAATCATGCTTTGCTTTGCTTCTTCTTTGCAGGGGCCAAACTCAAGGAGGACCTAGAGGCGGTGGCCGTGGGGGAAGAGGTCGTGGCAGTGGTTCATTCCGTGGTAGAGGTGCGCCAAGGGGTCGTGGTGGACCTCCAAGGGGCGGAGGTTGTGGTTTGTTGAAACATCTTATCTTATATGCCCTCTACTCAGTTGGAAACTTCCATATTCTTGTAGACTGATGTTAAGTTTACAGAGCACTTGCAACTGTTTTTGTGTGGAAGTCGGATTCTCTATTAAACGAAGTTTCCATGTCTCTTATTATAAGCTATGCATTTACTGTTAATCCTTGTTCAAAAGTTGAATTTAACTTGTGCTGATTTGTGAGACCCCGGTTTATTAAACTTGTAATACTTAACCTTCCACTGGTTCTAGTATCACAAATAGAATAATCCTGCCTCGATGAATATGTGCCTCCTGAACAAGCAAAGACACATACATCAATTCCGTGCATGCATCATTTCCATACAAATGTAATATAACAAGTCTACCAAAAGACATACATATTATAAGTTATTACAACACACCACCGCCAAATGACATAAGTATCAAATAAGTAACAATGAAGCAAAGTTGCCATAAGATGGCTTAAACCAAGAGACGACCGGTTAGCCACATACACCACAGGGCAACCGACCGGCCGCCAAGCTAATCGCCTCAGAACCGCCACAAAGACAACTCACAAAAGTGAGGTCCATCGGACTCACTATCATCCTCTCGCACAACACAAGCAATGCAGTGAGTACAAAATGTACTCGCAAGACTTACGAGTAGCAAGCCTATACATAGCTACATGAAAGTCAGATTCAAAGGAATGTGGTTATATGGTTCTTTGGACGCATAAAGCAAGTTTCATTTGCAATATTGTAATAGATTGAACAAAGAGTTTGTAAAATCTGCTTTAAGTATTTAAATAACAAATGAGTAAGCATAAGTATCAAGTATCCACCTAGAAGTGACTTTCCCAAAGCCACCACAACATAGCATGAATCCTCGATTCATACCACCCATCATGTTTTAAATTTTAAAATGGTTGTAGTCTAACTCTTGAAAAGCTTATCCAAGCGTGTCCATAACCTCGACGAGGCTATTCGAATAGTTTTAATCCTCGCAGGTGTACCAATGTACCCACACTTCGCATCGCTTTTCGCCAAGCTATTAAGCACACTTCCTTTGGTATGCCAAGACGGCTAAGTCCTACGAACCCTTTCCAATGGAATATGCTAATCAAGAGACGCACGATGGGGTTAATCCTTAGTGATCTGCCGACGAAATATGGATCACAAGGACCCATCGTGGAGCAAGATACACCGCCTCTGCGGGTGTTCCTCCCTACAACGTGTCCATGTTGCATATAATCAAATATGCAACCCACCCCGCGACTCATTAATTAACACAGCCCAAAGTACTTGGCTAAGAGAGGTCCCATATCCTCTAGTGTGGTTAGCACGCACCGTAATGCTCTGATAATGATACTCACAAGTAGTTCGGTCCTTAATTGACCCGCACCATTCCAATCACACCCAAAAGATCACACCATCTTACCATTGTGCCCAAGTCTAAATTGTTTTCATTTTCAGTTTTAATTTTGCAATTTAGACAAAGCACAAGGCTGAAATATACACATAGTAATAGTTTGTGTGATCAAAGTTATCGACAGTCGATAATCGCCCATTTCTACCGACAACTAAGCATGGCTAAGCATAATAACACGTAAACTACTAAGTGACAAGGGTCCATCCATCGAACCCAAAATCACAGCAAGTAACCTAGGCTTCGTGAGTAGAGGAATAAACATTTCCTACTGATAATGCATCTAGTAGGCTAACTATCGACAATAGTTTAAAACAACATAGCAATGCATACATAGAATTTGCAAACAATATATTAGAATTTGAAAATAGTAGGAACAATATGATCAAATGAATGCTACATCCGCTTGTTCGGTCAAGTGCAGAGTCCGATGGTCTGTGGCTCAATATCAAGATTAATAATATTGTCTTCTGAACCTAACGCGAAAAGGCGATAAGCAAATAAGAACGAAGAACACCAAATAATTCCCAACAGCAAAACACATCCAAATCTAATAAAATCTACACAACAGCTAGGGAATGACCTTATAAAGTGACAGGAACAAGAATTTTGCAATTTGGACTTAACATGCAAAAGATATGGATGAAATACTCTTTCTCACCTATAACAACCTAATTAATAATTAACACTGCTCATGGCGAAATTTTCCGAATGATCTAAGGTCCAAATTTTTATAGCAGTGTAGATTATGACATCCTAATAACAAAAAGTTGGATTTACTAATTTTGGAGTTATACACATTTACTTATGATTTTTCTAAGTTGTAAATCTAATACAAATCATTTTACGAATTATGAACATGCTCAAATCATATTTTATATGAAAGTATACTAATGATTTAATTTAACAAAGTTGATTTGGCACAATTTGGATTTATACAGAAAAAGGTATGCATTTTTCAAGATTAAAACTATTTCTGGAATATTCAAAATGACAGAAATCGAGTTATTCCTAGTTATACAATTTTCTGCCACGGGAATATGCTTAATTCCATTTTTATAATAAACTAAAGTGACAACATAATTTATTACCGTTGGAATTATCTAAAAAGCAGTTAAAATGAATTAGTTATGAGTTTCTAAAGTTTTTATATCATTTTCAGTTGTTAAACAAATACTTACCGAAATACAGACAAACTTCAATAAAAGAAAACGACGTGGACAACTCCCAACCCTTGATCTCAAATCCTACGGCTCACGCCACAAAACAAAAACACGCACGCGCCGAATCGAACGAGCCCACCGTGGATCAAGATCCAACGGCACAAGACGAGTGTATGCATTCGGACGGCGGTTGCAAACACAATCTCACCGTTGATCGCAAGATCGACGGCCGAGAATGATCAAGGCAACCGAGGGTCCGACGCACTCACGATCCGGGCCGCAGATCTAAAAACGAACGGTAGCTATTGATCGCAGTCAAAGGGATGCCGACATGTGGACCGCATGTCGCTGACTTCGAGTCACCCACGCTACCGGTTTAACCCACGCACAAGCACCGCCCACTTGTCGCCGATCGAGAGTGGCGGTTAGGACAGATTAATGCTTCTAATGATTATCATTAAATAAACACTAATGACTCTCGAGATTTGATCTTAACTCCTCGCCCACAAGTCACGACCCGCAGGAGATTTCCGACAAGAATTAAATGCCACACATTCAATTAACCAATGATTAATCTTAATGATGTCGAACAAAGGCGGATTGAACCGAGAGTGATTAAAGGATATTGGGCCCATCGTCGCTGGTCGAACGACAATGATTAAGACATAATTAATAACCAATGATTAGCAATTAATGTATCCTAATCAAATGACGAAACGGAGTCTGCGTGCGTTCAAGAAACCCGAGTGGTTTCAACGGCAAATCGCCGGCGACACTGGCCGCGGCGGCGCTTACCAAGGACCAAAATGGATTCGCAATAGCACTACGAATCTAATGGTAGCATTCTCACCGGCGGCGAAGGACTAGAACGCCGGCTAGCCGGAAAATGAAAGAGGGAGCTTACGGCTAAACACGAAAACAGCAAAGTGCTCCGCTGCAGACCTAGGATGCGGGTGCCAAAGCTTCTAAGGACTAATAAGAAGCTACCTTAAGGACGAGAAGCTTCAAAGATGGCCGGAGATGCTTGATCACGGTGAAAGCTCGCCGGACTTGGAGAAGAACGATTGAAAACGACACCCTGAGCCAAATGAGTGATACCAAAGCATCAGAATAGCTTCATTAAGGTCCACAAGCTACATGAGCAAAGAATTGAAAATGGAGCACTCACCGAAATGAGGAAGAAGATGACCAATTGGCCGAATTTGAACAAACCCCAAATTGGACAATTCCCGAGAATCAAATCCAAAATTAAGTGAGGGGAAATGTTCAAGGAAGTAAATAGATAAGGTTAGGGCAAAGAAACGTGAAGGAGGACCAATGGAACACCAAGAACACCAATGGAGCTCCACGGTCAACAATGGCGGTTTGCCATTTTTGAGGTGTTAAGCTCCAATATTGAGAATGAAGCTTGATGGTGGTCTAAAGGAATACCAGAAGCATTGAGAGTGTTTATAAAGCCATGAAAGCATTAGGGTTTGCACCACACTTCTTTCTGCGGCAAACACAAAGCACCACGCACGGCGACAAGGAAAAGAGGTGTAGACGTGCATTAGGCATGGCCTAGCTCAATGTACCGCCCATACCCCTAAACGCTCGGCTAGGGTGGCTTTAGGAGCAAGAAATGACATCGCCATTACTCCCTACAAAGCTCGCAGACGGCGAGGTTGAAGAAGACCAGAAAAGGCTCGGTGATTCTCACCACGATCTAAATCGACGGCCACGAAAGCGCCACGCCTCTGTGTTTAAAACACAACGGAGATATTGCGAACCCTACGATTAGAAATGAACGGCTCAGATAGCTCCACGCTGCAAACTCAAATTACAACGAGACGCGAGCGCTGGATCTTAATCCAACGGCTCGATTCAAAAATGCAACCGAGGGTCCAAGGTTTCGGAAATCTCAACGTTGGATGGAGATCTAACGGTCGACAATCGACTTGCAACCGAAGGTCCGGCGATACACGCGCGCGGCCGCGCGATTTAGATCTAACGGCTGAGATCCACCGCGCTTTAAAGAGTGGCTCGCATGCTTAGTTGATCGACCGATCAATTGGCTCGAGCCCAGTCCGACTCGAACCCGAGTAACAAGAAACTAAGTTTGACTTTGAAATAGGAACAGAGACTTTGAATGATTTATTTGAGGTAGCAAATTAACTCCAAAAATTATGAAAATTTTACAGAGCTTGCTAACTCAGATATTAACCTTGTGTAAAATTTTCAGAGGTTTTTATGCTGTGAATAAATCTCCAAAATTCTGCAAGGCTCTGCTTTAATGTTTGACTGAGAGTCAAACAGTTTGATCGCTTCTAAAAATATTCAAACAATTTCTAAAATTGTGAAATTTTTCAGAGGGTCACATACCATCACAGAGACTTAGGAAAAATATTTCCAGAGGATGATCATAAGATTTGACAAGATTATTTTTGAATAACAAGATTTGGACCAACTAGACTTGTGACAATGTATTTCCATAATTCCTTGTACAAGAATTGATTGGCACAACAGGAAATACATGATGTAAGAAAAAGTTTTAATTTCTACTGATTTTCTTACATTTGAAACACAAGCCCAAGATTGGGATGTTACAAAACCTCCCCTTACAAGAATCTCGCCCGAGATTCTCGCTTACTCTGAGAAGAAGGATGGGTAATCTGCACGAAGACGATCCTCGCGCTCCCAAGTTGCCTCATCTTCGTAATGGTTTGACCACCGAACCTTAAGGAACTTGATGACACGGTTCCTTTCCTTCGCTCGCATTCTTCGAGAATACGAACAGATGCTCATGATAGGTCAAATTTTCTTGCACATCGAGATTTTCCAACGGAGTTTCCTCAATCGAACACGGAGGCATTTCTTCAAGTGTGACACATGGAACACGCCGCACACTCTCCGCTGAAGCCGCAACTCCAATCTGTATGCAACACCCAATCCTCTCGATGATGCGATAAGGTCCAACATATCGGGAGCTAACTTGCCCTTGACGCCAAAACGCTGATGGCCCTTCAAGGGTGAGACCTTGAGATACACAAAGTCATTGGGCTCAAAGCTCAACTCCCGCCGACGACGATCCGCATAGCTCTTTGCCTAGATCGCCACGCGCAAATGCTCACGAATCAATCGACTCGCTCGCCTCATTAATGGAATCGCCCAAGAACCGACGCCACCGCTTCCACCAGTTCAATGGGGTTCTACACTTCCTCCCATACAAAGCCTCAACGGTGCCATGCCAAGACTAGCTTGAAATCGTTGTTGTAGGAGAACTCGCAAACGGCAAGCACTTCTCCCACTTCTTTCCATAGGAAAGAACACAAGCACGGAGCATATCTTCCAACACTTGGTTGACTCTCTCCGTCCGACCATCGCTTGAGGATGATAAGTCAATCAAGGAAAGACGTGTACCCATCGCTTTGCGATTATGCCAAAAGCGAGAGGTGAAAAGAGAACCACGATCCGACACAATCGCTCGTGGCACACCATGCAAACACACAATGCGAGACACATAGAGATCCGCCACCGACTAATACCGAGATTGGTACGCGACCGCGTAAAATGTGCCACCTTTGTCAATCGATCAATGACAACCCGTATAGCATCCTTCCCGTAAGAAGTACGGCGCACCGGTGATGAAATCCATACCAACGGAATCCCACTTCCATTCTCGCATCGCAAAGGTCAAGAAGGCTCGCTGACGCCGATGTTCACCTTGACACGACAAAGACACGCCGCACTCGCCACGAACCTAGCAATCTCGCTTCATGCGAGTCCACCGAATCTCTCGTCAAGATCTTGATACATCTTGGTAGCTCCAGGATGGATAGACAAAGGGGAGTCATGGGCCTCGCGGAGAATCAAATCCCGCAATTCCATGACCTTCTGAACCACCAAGCGCCGTCCAAACCACACAACATCGTGCTCATCCTCGTAAAAGCACTTAGCTGTCCCATTCTTGATGTTCCGCTTGATTTGGATCACACCAACATCTGTCATTGGCAGCCTTGATTTGTTCCACCAAAGTCGGTTGCACAACCAAGGTAGCAAGAGAACCATGCTCAATCAATCCCAAATTAAGCCGCTGAAATTCTTCGAGAAGGGTAGGTTGTTGCTCTTGAAGTGACAAGGTATTGCAATACACCTTGCGATCGAGTGCATCCGCAACAACATTAGCCTTGCCCGTGATACCAATGCCCATATCATAATCCTTGATCAATTCCAACCATCTCCTCTCCGAGGTTCAGATCCGGGTGAACAAATATTTCAAGCTCTTGTGATCGAATACACCTCACAAGTTACCAATGAGGTAATGCCGCCAAATCTTGAGTGCATGAACCACCGCCGCTAACTCCAAATCATGGGTAGGATAGTTGAGTTCATGAGGCCTCAATCGCTCGATGCATAGGCCACTACCTTGCCTTCTTGCATAAGAACACAACCGAGTCCCCGCGAGAGGCTTCACAATAAATGTCAAAGCTCTTATGCACATCGTGAGAACAAGCACTGTGCCGACGTCAATCGCTTTTTGAGTTCTTGAAAACTCAAATCACAAGCGATGACCACACGAATTTCTTTTCTTTCTTGAGCAATTCGGTCATGGGCTTAGCAATTTTGGAGAAGTTCTCGATAAAGCGCGTAGTAGCCCGCTAAACCAAGGAAACTCCTCACATCGGTGATCGACTTGGCTGCCTCAAGATAGAACATCGCGACCTTGCTAGGATCTATCATGACACCACTCGCCAAAGAATATGGCCCAAGAATGCCACTTCCTTCAACCGTAACTCGACTTGTCGAACTTGGCATACACCGATGCTCACGCAGCTTTTCCCAATACAATCTGCAGATGCTCAAGATGCTCTTCTTCACTCTTGGAGTAGATAAGAATGTCACAATGAAAACCACAACAAACTTATCCAAATACTCCATGAACACCGAAGTTCATAAGATTCATGAACAAAGCCGAGCATTGGTCAAACCGAAGACATGACGGTGTACTCGTAAAGGCCATAACGAGTAGTGAACGCCGCCTTTGAATATCTTCACTCGATCCGACTTGATGGTACCCCAATCTCAAGTCAATCTTGAGAACACACAAGCTCCACCAACTGGTCAAAGAGATCATCAATACGAGGCAAAGGATATTTGTTTTTCACCGCTACTTCATTAAGCTTGACGGTAATCAACACACATACGCAGGTCTTGTCCTTCTTCTTTACAAAAATAACCGACAACCCCAAGGAGATGAGCTAGACGGATGAAACCTTTGCTTGAAGCTCACCCAATCGCTTCTTTAGCTCCTCCAACTCATTAGGAGGCATTCGATGCGCGCTTTGAAATTGGAGCTGCACGGCAACAACTCAATCACAAACTCCAAGTCTCGAATCGAGGCATACTGTGCAAATCTTCGTGGAAGACATCCACAAAGTCACGCATCGTGGCACATCCTGAATCTCCACGGCTGGCTTAGCTTCAAGGGCACAAAGGTGTGGCCCCTGCAGCTGCGGTGAAACCCCAACTTGCTCGCCGGAGGGACTAGTGAGGAAAACCATCTTCCTGGCACAATCGATTTGCCCCAAGTGATGGGACAACCAATCCATACCAAGAATCACATCCAGGCGCGCCGAGTCGAGTAAGATGAGATTTGCCAAGAATTCCACTCCTTCAATATTAATAGGAACGCCCCGACATTCTTGATCAGCTCTCATTTCCGCTCCCGGAGAGCGAATAAGCAAAGGAATCCCCAAAGGAACAAAGTGAAGGTCACAATCAGCAGGAAATGATCTCGAAATAAAGGAATGTGAAGCTCCGAGTCGAACAAGACCGCAGCAGACGATAACTAACAAGGAACGCATCTAACACAACGCCGTGCCTCCCGAGCCTCCTCACCGAGATGTGGTTGACTTGACCACCCCGACACCCGAGTCTTCTAGATCACCTTCGTCGTGTGTGACCATTCCCGCCCTCCATTAGGACGAGGGGCTGCTCCAATCCTCTCGAGGGCAATCGCAGCATAGTGGCCCTTCTTGTTGCAAAGCGGCAGTAATATCGCACTGGGTTGCGAGCGCAACTCGCCTTTGGGTCGCAGTACACGTGGTCAAACACGCCGCGGGGACGAGCAATCGCGCCGATGGCCTCGGCGGTGGTGAAGCCAAAGCACGAGCCCTCGTGCGGGCCCAACACGGGACGAGTGAGGCCGCCTGCGCGCACCGATGGGCCTCCCACTTGCGCTATGGACTCACCCAGCGCTTTCGCTTTGTGCTCACGACGATGGCCTTGTCAATCAAGGCCCGAAGTCAAGAAAGTCCACTATAGATAGCTTGTCCCGTAGCTCCTGACAAACCATCCATGAACTTCTCCGCTTAGCCTCATCGAGGCCACCTCTCCGAGCATAACGAGCCAAGTGGTTAAACTCGTAAAGATACTCCGAGACGCACTTGCGCCCGCTAAGCGCAAGAAACTCCTCTTCTTGAGCTTCATCAGCCATCGTGTATGTGGGCCCGACGAAAAGCAGATCGAAACTCATCCCACGAGACAACGTGGCTCGCGGGCTGCATGGCGAGAAAGTTCTCCCACCAAGATAGTGCCGCACCTCAAGCCGATGGGATGCAAAGAGTGCCCGCCTCGCCTCCCGGCACTCGAGCGATATTGAACTTTCGCCAACAAGACGCAGCCAATCATCCGCGCCGAGTGGATCCTCTGATCGAGAAAGTGGGCGGTGGGTGCGAGAAACTCCGCAAGCCCACCACGAGACCGTGGCCACCACCTCCGCATCCCGGCGGCAGCCGGAGCGGAGGTGTTCTCGCAATGACCTCCAAGATCCGGTCCGGTCCATGCGATTCCGCCGATTCGAGCCGTAACCTCACCATGGTCTGAGGAGGGGAAGCTCTCATCTGAACCACCTGGCCGATCGCAGTGGTGGTTCTTGTCATCCTGTTCCACAAAAATAGGTTAAACACAACTCCGGAACAGGAGACAAAGAAAACAACTAACCACTAGACAAAACAACCTCTAAAAGCTCAAGTAACAACAGAAAATTACAGCAAGATCATAAAGACAACAATCATCTTCCTATTGTGACTAACCCGTATGGAAAAACGAGTAATCAATTTTTAGGAAGGCAAATTTCAGAATAATAGCCTCTGTTCGAAAACAGTAAGGAAGCAGGGTGAGATATTTACTAAAGAAAGGTTAGATACTAAGCTATCTCATATCACTTCTTACCCTTTTATTCCCACAAATTTTAGTGGATTTAACCTCTCATTTTTAGCAATTTTACTACCTAAATGCTAGCTGTCTAGAAATTTTCTTGCTTGCTGTCCAGATTTTCTTCTCCAGCCTCTGGCCGAAATTTGTAGCTTCCAAATGCTTCAAATCTTCTCAAGACAGCCAACACTTTCATTTTATAACTCTCATGATTTACCCAAAACCAATTCACTCGGTTATCAACTATCTTTTGAAGGAAGGTGAGAGGAAAATTCAGCTTTCAAAGTCAGTTTAGAATAAGGTGAGATGAGCAAACTAAGATAGATGAGGAGTAAAATCTGAGAACTTACTTAAGATTTTCAGGAAAGCACTTGGTATAAGGAAAGTAAGTTTTCAAAATATACTAGGGACGCACTAAGCTAGGGTTTCTACGGTCAAGATGGCTCGATACTAAGCTCAGTGAGACCCCGGTTTATTAAACTTGTAATACTTAACCTTCCACCGGTTCTAGTATCACAAATAGAATAATCCATGCCTCGATGAATATGTGCCTCCCGCAACAAGCAAAGACACATACATCAATTCCAAGCATGCATCATTTCCATACAATGTAATATAACAAGTCTACCAAAAGACATACATATTATAAGTTATTACAACACAAACACCACCAAATGACATAAGTATCAAATAAGTAACAATGAAGCAAAAGTTGCCATAAGATGGCTTAAACCAAGAGACGACCGGTTAGCCACATACACCACAGGGGCAACCGACCGCCGCTAAGCTAATCGCCCAGAACCGCCACAAAGACAACTCACAAAAGTGAGGTCCATCTGACTCACTATCATCCTCTCGCACAACACAAGCAATGCAGTGAGTACAAAATGTACTCGCAAGACTTACGAGTAGCAAGCCTATACATAGCTACATGAAAGTCAGATTCAAAGGAATGTGGTTATATGGTTCTTTGGACGATAAAGCAAGTTTCATTTGCAATATTGTAATAGATTGAACAAATAGTTTGTAAAACTGTTTTTAAGTATTTAAATAACAATGAGTAAGCATAAGTATCAAGTATCCACCTAGAAGTGACTTTCCCAAAGCCACCACAACATAGCATGAATCCTCGATTCATACCACCCATCATGTTTTAAATTTTAAAATGGTTGTAGTCTAACTCTTGAAAAGCTTATCCAAGCGTGTCCATAACCTCGACGAGGCTATTCGAATAGTTTTAATCCTCAGGTGTACCAATGTACCCACACTTCGCATCGCTTTTCGCCAAGCTATTAAGCACACTTCCTTTGGTATGCTCAAGACGCTAAGTCCTACGAACCCTTTCCAATGGAATATGCTAATCAAGAGACGCACGTATGGGGGTTAATCCTTAGTGATCTCACGACGAAATATGGATCACAAGGACCCATACGTGGAGCAAGATACACCGCCCTCGCGGTGTTCCTCCCTACAAACGTGTCCATGTTGCATATAATCAAATATGCAACCCACCCCGCGACTCATTAATTAACACACCCAAAGTACTTGGCTAAGAGAGGTCCCATATCCTCTAGTGTGGTTAGCACGCACCGTAATGCTCTGATAACGTGATACTCACAAGTAGTTCGGTCCTTAATTGACCCGGGCACCATTCCAATCACACCCAAAAGATCACACCATCTTACCATTGTGCCCAAGTCTAAATTGTTTTCATTTTCAGTTTTAATTTTGCAATTTAGACAAAGCACAAGGCTGAAATATACACATAGTAATAGTTTGTGTGATCAAAGTTATCGACGAGTCGATAACTGCCCATTTCTACCGACAACTAAGCATGGCTAAGCATAATAACACGTAAACTACTAAGTGACAAGGGTCCATCCATCGAACCCAAAATCACAGCAAGTAACCTAGGCTTCAGTAGTAGAGGAATAAACATTTCCTACTGATAATGCATCTAGTAGGCTAACTATCGACAATAGTTTAAAACAACATAGCAATGCATACATAGAATTTGCAAACAATATATTAGAATTTGAAAATAGTAGGAACAATATGATCAAATGAATGCTACATCTGCTTGCCTGGCTGAAGTGCAGAGTCTGATGGCTGCTGTGGCTCAATATCAAGATTAATAATATTGTCTTCTAACCTAACGCTAAAAGGCGATAAGCAAATAAGAACGAAGAACACCAAATAATTCCCAACAAAGAAAACACATCCAAATCTAATAAAATCTACACAACAGCTAGGGAATGACCTTATAAAGTGACAGAACAAGAATTTTGCAATTTGGACTTAACATGCAAAAGATATGGACAGAATACTCTTTCTCACTTATAACAACCTAATTAATAATTAACACTGCTCATGGCGAAATTTTCCGAATGATCTAAGGTCTGAAATTTTTATAGCAGGTAGATTATGACATCCTAATAACAAAGAAAGTTGGATTTACTAATTTTGGAGTTATACACATTTACTTATGATTTTTCTAAGTTGTAAATCTAATACAAATCATTTTACAGAATTATGAACATGCTCAAATCATATTTTATATGAAAGTATACTAACAGACGAATTTAACAAAGTTGATTTGGCACAATTTGGATTTATACAGAAAAAGGTATGCATTTTTCAAGATTAAAACTATTTCTGGAATATTCAAAATGACAGAAATCGAGTTATTCCTAGTTATACAATTTTCTGCCACGGGAATATGCTTAATTCCATTTTTATAATAAACTAAAGTGACAACATAATTTATTACCGTTGGAATTATCTAAAAAGCAGTTAAAATGAATTAGTTATGAGTTTCTAAAGTTTTTATATCATTTTCGCTTGTTAAACAAATACTTACCAAATACGCATAAACTTCAATAAAAGAAAACGACGTGGACAACTCCCAACCCTTGATCTCAAATCCTACGGCCACGCCGCGAAAACAAAGGCACGCGCGCGATCGAACGAGCCCACCGTTGGATCAAGATCCACCGCCGCGCGCGAGTGTATGCATTCGGACGGTGCGGTTGCAAACACAATCTCGGCCGTTGATCGCAAGATCGACGGCCGAGAATGATCAAGGCAACCGAGGGTCCGAATGCACTCACGATCCGGGCCGCAGATCTAAAAACGAACGGTAGCTATTGATCGCAGCTTCAAAGGGATGCCGACATGGGACCGCATGTCGCTGACTTCGAGTCACCCACGCTACCGGTTTAACCCACGCACACAGGCACCGCCCACTTGTCGACGATCGAGAGTGGCGGTTAGGACAGGATTAATGCTTCTAATGATTATCATTAAATAAACACTAATGACTCCTGAGATTTGATCTTAACTCCTCGGGCCCACAAGTCACGACCTGCAGGAGATTTCCGACAGCGATTAAATGCCGACACATTCAATTAACCAATGATTAATCTTAATGATGTCGGAACAGTGCGGGATTGAACCAGAGAGTGATTAAAGGATATTGGGCCCACTGGTCAGTGACTGAACGACAATGATTAAGACATAATTAATAACCAATGATTAGCAATTAATGTGTCCTAATCAAATGACGAAAACGGGAGCTGCTGTGCCGGCAAAACCCGAGTGGTTTCAACGGCAAATCGCCGGTGACACTGGCCGCGGCGGCGCTTACCAAGGACCAAAATGGATTCGCAATAGCACTACGAATCTAATGGTAGCATTCTCACCGGCGGCGAAGGACTAGAACGCCGCCAGCCGAAAATGAAAGAGGAGCTACGGCTAAACACGAAAACAGCAAAGTGCTCCACCGCAAGCCTAGGATGCGGTGCCAAAGCTTCTAAGGACTAATAAGAAGCTACCTTAAGGACGAAGCTTCAAAGATGGCCGAGATGCTTGATCACGTGAAAGCTCACGACTTGGAGAAGAACGATTGAAAACGACACTCGAGCCAAATGAGTGATACCAAAGCATCGTAATAGCTTCATTAAGGTCCGCAGGCTACATGAGCAAAGAATTGAAAATGGAGCACTCACCGAGCCGAGGAAGAAGATGACCAAATTCGGCCGAATTTGAACAAACCCCAAATTGGACAATTCCGAGAATCAAATCCAAAATTAAGTGAGGGAAATGTTCAAGGAAGTAAATAGATAAGGTTAGGGCAAAGAAACGTGAAGGAGGACCACTGGAACACCAAGAACACCAATGGAGCTCCACGGTCAACAATGGCGCTTTGCCATTTTTGAGGTGTTAAGCTCCAATATTGAGAATGAAGCTTGATGGTGGTCTAAAGGAATACCAGAAGCATTGAGAGTGTTTATAAAGCCATGAAAGCATTAGGGTTTGCACCACACTTCTTTCTGGCAAGAAAACACAAAGCACCACGCACGCCGACAAGGAAAAGAGGTGTAGACGTGCATTAGGGCATGGCCTAGCTCAATGTACCGCCCATACCCCAAACGTCGGCTAGGTGGCTTTAGGAGCAAGAAATGACATCGCCATTACTCCCTACAATTGCTCGCACGCACGAGGTTGAAGAAGACCAGAAAAAGGCTCGGTGATTCTCACCGCACGATCTAAATCGGACGGCCACGAAAGCGCCACGCCCCCGTGTTTAAAACACAACGGAGATATTGCGAACCCTACGATTAGAAATGAACGGCTCAGATAGCTCCACGTTGCAAACTCAAATTACAACGAGGGTAGCGCGAGCGCTGGATCTTAATCCAACGGCTCGATTCAAAAATGCAACCGAGGGTCCGGTTTCGGAAATCTCAACGGTTGGATGGAGATCTAACGGCCGACAATCGACTTGCAACCGGAAGGTCCGGTGATACACGCGCGGCCGCGCGATTTAGATCTAACGGTTGAGATCCACCGCGCTGCTTTAAAGAGTGGCTCGGCATGCTTAGTTGATCGACCGAATCAATTGGCTCGAGCCCGAGTCCGACTCGAACCCGAGTAACAAGAAACTAAGTTTGACTTTGAAATAGGAACAGAGACTTTGAATGATTTATTTGAGGTAGCAAATTAACTCCAAAAATTATGAAAATTTTACAGGAGCTTGCTAACTCAGATATTAACCTTGTGTAAAATTTTCAGAGGTTTTTATGCTGTGAATAAATCTCCAAAATTCTGCAAGGCTCTGTTTTAATGTTTGACTGAGAGTCAAACAGTTTGATCGCTTCTAAAAATATTCAAACAATTTCTAAAAATTGTGAAATTTTTCAGAGGGGTCACATACCATCACAGAGACTTAGGAAAATATTTCCAGAGGATGATCATAAGATTTGACAAGATTATTTTTGGAATAACAAGATTTGGACCAACTAGACTTGTGACAATGTATTTCCATAATTCCTTGTACAAGAATTGATTGGCACAACAGGAAATACATGATGTAAGAAAAAGTTTTAATTTCTACTGATTTTCTTACATTTGAAACACAAGCCCAAGATTGGGATGTTACAAAACCTCCCCTTACAAGAATCTCGCCCCGATATTCTGTTTACTCGGAGAAGAAGGATGGGTAATCTGCACGAAGACGATCCTCGCGCTCCCAAGTTGCCTCATCTTCAGAATGGTTTGACCACTGAACCTTAAGGAACTTGATGACACGGTTCCTTGTCCTTCGTTCGGATTCTTCGAGAATACGAACAGGATGCTCATGATAGGTCAAATTTTCTTGCACATCGAGATTTTCCAACGGAGTTTCCTCAACTGGAACACGGAGGCATTTCTTCAAGTGTGACACATGGAACACGTCGTGCACACTCTCCAGTGAAGCTGGCAACTCCAATCTGTATGCAACAGCTCCAATCCTCTCGATGATGCGATAAGGTCCAACATATCGGGGAGCTAACTTGCCCTTGACGCCAAAACGCTGATGGCACTTCAAGGGTGAGACCTTGAGATACACAAAGTCATTGGGCTCAAAGCTCAACTCCCGCCGACGACGATCCGCATAGCTCTTTTGCCTGGACTGGGCCACGCGCAAATGCTCACGAATCAACTGGACCTGGCTCTCGGCCTCATTAATGGAATCGCCCAAGAACGACGCCACCGCTTCCACCAGTTCAATGGGGTTCTACACTTCCTCCCATACAAAGCCTCAACGGTGCCATGCCAAGACTAGCTTGAAACGTTGTTGTAGGAGAACTCGCAAACGGCAAGCACTTCTCCCACTTCTTTCCATAGGAAAGAACACAGCACGAGCATATCTTCCAACACTTGGTTGACTCTCTCCGTCGACCATCGCTTGAGGATGATAAGTCGAATCAAGGAAAGACGTGTACCCATCGCCTTTGCGATTATGCCAAAAGCGAGAGGTGAAAAGAGAACCACGATCGACACAATCGCTCGTGGCACACCATGCAAACACACAATGCGAGACACATAGAGATCCGCCACCGACTAATACCGAGATTGGTACGCACTGGCAGAAAATGTGCCACCTTTGTCAATCGATCAATGACAACCCAGATAGCATCCTTCCCAGAAGAAGTACGGGCCAGACCGGTGATGAAATCCATACCAACGGAATCCCACTTCCATTCTGGTACTGGCAAAGGCTGAAGAAGGCCCGCCGGACGCTGATGTTCAGCTTTGACACGACAAAGACACGCCGCACTCGCCACGAACCTAGCAATCTCGCGCTTCATGCGAGTCCACCGAATCTCTTGCCGAAGATCTTGATACATCTTGGTAGCTCCAGGATGGATAGACAAAGGGGAGTCATGGGCCTCGCGGAGAATCAAATCCCGCAATTCCATGACCTTCGGAACCACCAAGCGCTGTCCAAACCACACAACATCGTGCTCATCCTCGTAAAAGCACTTAGTCTGTCCCATTCTTGATGTTCTCGCTTGATTTGGATCACACCAACATCTGTCATTGGCAGCCTTGATTTGTTCCACCAAAGTCGGTTGCACAACCAAGGTAGCAAGAGAACCATGCTCAATCAATCCCAAATTAAGCCGCTGAAATTCTTCGAGAAGGGTAGGTTGTTGCTCTTGAAGTGACAAGGTATTGCAATACACCTTGCGGCGAGTGCATCCGCAACAACATTAGCCTTGCCCGTGATACCGAATGCCCATATCATAATCCTTGATCAATTCCAACCATCTCCTCTCGCTCGAGGTTCAGATCTCGCCGGGTGAACAAATATTTCAAGCTCTTGTGATCGAATACACCTCACAGCGTTACCAATGAGGTAATGCCGCTAAATCTTGAGTGCATGAACCACTGCCGCTAACTCCAAATCATGGGTAGGATAGTTGAGTTCATGAGGCCTCAACTGCCACATAATAATATGACCTGTTGGGGCCAGTTCCTGACCTCCTGCCACATAATAATATCTTCATATAAATCGTTAATGTTGTGTTCTCTACTGCTACTGCTGCATCATACTTTTGAAACCAGATTTTGTGTGTAGTTTACTGTGAAAGCGGCTGAAGATTGTATCGGATTCACGATTCAAATGCTCTATTAATATCAGAAATTGAAACTGAAAATTTTGTGTTATTACATACTCTGATTTGTTTAATCCTGCTATTGTTTCTGAATTTTATGATTTTTTTAAAAAAAATTTGAAAAAAAAATCATGACCAGGATTTTTATCCCTGTTGTTCCCAAACGGCAACAGGGATTTTGTTCCTGGGCGGAAAGATCTCCCCTAGGATCGAGGGAGATTCTATGTACCCTCAAAATCCCCTACAGGGATTTTATTCCCTGGGATTTTGCCCCTTAGTATCCAAACAAGCCCTAATCGTTACACATTCTGCGTGGTGCTCCTTATCGGGTGTAAGTTCAAGCTTCTTTAATTTGATTTTGGTGATTAATGACAAATCTAAACATAAACTAACATTTTGTTGTCTATACTATTGTTTTTCGAAAAAAGCATTAGTTGCTCCAAAAGGAGACCGGGAAAATGGAATAGGAAATTAGCCACGCAAAGCAGTTTCTGGGCCTAGCCCAAAAGTAACCCGTGATGCAGACACCCATCCGTACAGCTGCGCAACGTCTCTTCGGCCCAAAGAGGTGTGATCGATCGTCCTAACACAGGCCGTGATACGGAGAAGCGTGGTACGTCAACGCCTCCGCGGCCACGAAGCAAAGTGTACCAATAGCCAACTGATGGGCCTCTAACGGGCCACGTCAGAGGAAACATAATAGCCGAAAATCTAGCATTCATGTACCCTATAAACTTCCCTCTAAAAAAAATGTACCCTATGAGCTACAAGTAAAAATCGTCTAGAAATCCATGAATCACAAATGTTTATATAAAAGATGCTGAAGGCTGAAGCTAAAAGGAACCAACCTTTCTTGTGTTTGTTCTTGTGCCGCACACAAGCCACAGTTCGAACCAACCTGTAACTGCAAGAACCTTTTGCTTACCACGGACAATGCAAGATGTTTATATGTAGATGCTGAAATAGAGAATATGACCACATCATCAATCTCATATGTAAAAGTCATTTCCTCTAACGCAAGCATCTCTTTTGTAAGTGCTTAAATGGATATATTATTTTTTATTTGATATAGTTATATACATAGACATCTGTTAAGTACCGGTGTCTAATTAAACATCGATGCTACAAACTAAGCATCTTATCTATTCTACATGGCAAGAAAAGTTAGTTTTTATTTGCTAAGCTTCCCTTTAAGCACCTGCGCTGTACAGATTCTCGTGGCGTCAAGCCGTGCATCGACTTCACAAAATCTCGTTGTTTGTTCATATTTCCTTTTGGTCAACTTGTGCAAACAATTTGATGCCGGCCCGTGAACCAGCATAGTGTTTCTTTTCTAGATGTACACATTAGAAAATAGTCAAAATACTCAAGTGGAAAGGGGCTTTGACCATCCGTTTTTTTTTCAAAGGAAAAGTCCATGAAAAAGAAATGAAATTTCCTTCGAGAAAGGAAGACTGTGACTTATTTGATGCAGGTATAAATAACTGATATGCAGCTCTAGTCTAGTTCCATTCATTTCATGAGCAGATAGCTTAATTATATCGCAGTACAGTTACATCATGTTCAACAAGAGGTAAATCGCATAGTACTATACTTCAAAATGGCTCTATTAATTAGGTGTTTAGGATTAACAATGAGTACAGTAGTTATCCCTCCCTCCTGTTGAAACCAACCTGAACTGTCACTTGATGTGTGGACTAAATTAACTGATTTCACTGGTCATGAGTCCAATTCACTTACTACCTGGCGATGGATGGATGCCGGTGCTAAAGGGTGGTAGTACATAGGGTCTGACCGACGGAACACCCCTGTTAATTGGGGCCACCTTTGTGGCAAATGTTTTTATTTTTTAGGGAAAGTCGAGAGCTTTCATTACTCAAGAACGTTTAAGTTACAATCAGCCCGCAGGCTGTCAACAAGAGAACTCGGGCACATACCGAGCCAAACAAACTAGCTCTCTTCTGTACAAGCAAAACGAGTACAACAATGAGCAAATGTTTTTAATTAAAGAAGGCAAATTTGCACAATATGCACTGTTTGATTTTTGCGAGTAGGCCCTTCTATCACAACAATGAGACCGATATGGCCGATTATCGGAACGAATTTTTGAAAAATAACAATGGAAATATTATAGGTATGAACTAGATATTCACGTTACATAAAATAAAGATGAAATTGAAGTTGAAATTTGATGTATTTTGGCATTTAGATGAACTTTATTTGGAAAAGTGAACCCCACCGGTAAATTTCAGCCAGTCCGATAGAACCAATTTTGTTTTTTATATCGGCCGATTGTTTGAACCATGCTGCTGCCTGCTGCTACGTACCGAGTGCTCATCATCTGTATTGTTGCCTCTGTTGGAGGCAACCTAGCTAGCTAGCTTCCAGTCGCAAGTTGCAGCTGTACCATGCATGAGACAGCATGCACGGGAATATATATGTGAGCGAGCCTGTGAGGTGGTGGTGTAGCTTACAAGGTTACCGACAAATTGATAAGAGTTGTGCGGTGTGTCTTCCATCAATTAGTACCAGTGACACCATGCTGCAAGAGCAGAGAAGTTCTATAATTGACACGCCAACACACAGCGGCAAAATACACATCCTGGATTTGCATAAGGTCTGGCCAGCTCCGGTTGATTGGGGCCAGCCTTGTGGCAACAATTTTTTAGGGGGAGAACCGAGCATTGTTTGGGTGGTTAGTGGAGGTGGTTGTATCCCTAGTCCACCAGGGTTCAAACCCTAGGTTTTGCCCTGCGTGTCTCATTTAGGAGTATTTTCTTTCAGTAGGAGGCGACGTACCCGTCGCAAGCGAGGTGTCGGTGGTGACTTCGTCATTTCTTCAAGCTCCGTTCGTCCGGTCTTCCGTAGGCGTCGTGTGTGTGAGTGTGTGCGTGTGTGGGGGCGTCTATGTGTTGTACTGGGTGTTTCGAAAAAAAAACAATTTTTTAGGGGAAGTCGAGAGCTTTCGTTACTCAAGAACGTTCAAGTTACAATCAGCCTGCATGCAGGCTGCCAACAAGAAAACTCGAGCACATACCGAGCCTAACACTAGCGCTCTCTTGTGCACAGGCAAAACGAGCACGACAATGAGCAAATGTTTTTAATTAAATAAGACAAATTTGCACAGTATGTACTGCTTGATTTTTTGCAATCAGATCCTTCTATCACAATTCAGTTGATTTGGGCCCACCTATTGCGCTAGCCGTTAACAAAATTAGTCTGTACAGGGGTTTGATTGCACAAAATTGAATAGCAGTACGGCTAAGGGCCTAACCTCTGATTTCATTAAAACCACAAGCAGTACAGCTAGTCAAATTTACAGCAAGCACAAAATTGAATAGAAGAAGTTTACACTACACAAAATATAAGACAACCTTCAAAAAAAAAAAAAAAAGAAGAGGAAAACTTTATCCTCTCCATGAATGAAAGAATGAATTATAATCCCAAACTAGCTAAAGCATCGAGGCTGTAGCTACTAATCACCAGACATGATGACGATTAGCACAATACACGGCCACCTTTGGGCTGTGCAGGGGCAAAAAGGCAAAGCTAGATCGATACCATATTCGATCGCGTCATTACTGCCTAGCTAACCAACCAACTTTAATTAGTGGGTTCCAATCACAACAACGCCCAATCCAATTAACCACAGCTAGCTAGCTAGCTACCCAGTTGCGTCACCACATTCCAAACGTAATCTATGTGCTGTTGCGTGCAAGCATCCTCCTCCTCCTCCTCTTCCTGCTGCCCCTGTACGATATGATCCCCCACACATCTGAAAGAAAAAGAAAAAAAGCTACTAGCCACCAAGAGATGATCGTGTCTCACTCAGGAAAAACTATATCGTTTTGAAAATTTTATCGAACACCACCGATTGAATCGGTAACCGCCGGTTATAGAATATTTTGATAAAATTTTGGACGAAATTTTTTAATTGAATTTTGATTTTTTTAGATGTAAAGATGAAATTTATCTAAATTTTGAATTGAAATATGAATTTGGATAAAAATTAGATAAATTCAGAATTTGTTGACCGGTATGAAATTTTATCGGACAGAGGTGACTTTGGGGGTGCACGTTATTTATTGAATTTGCATATCATATAGCTGAAAATTTCAGCTCACATGGTTGGAAGGGGTTCCAAGATAAAGAAATCTTACGATTATTGCAAAAGATACATGGACCATTTGGGTGGAAAGATAAACTTTTCCTCAGGCGCATGATTGCCAATTGTAAACATATATAGCATGGTAATCACTTCACAAGTTCATTGTTTTCTATGCCCATGTACATCGTATTTAGCATTTGATTTTACATAGACAATTGGTCCAAAATTGTAAACCTCATATCAGCTAGCAAAAAATGAACAGTGCTAACTGAATGCCAAACCCTAAGCAATAGATCTTTTTGCAAACATGTGTTGTTCCTAGTTTGAATTAAGAGATGGATGAATAGTTGGTCACATCCCATTACAATGATTCGTGGTGCTCGTCATCACTTAGGGGTCGAAGACCATTTAATGCTTTTTCTTTCTTTCTAAAACACGCCTTTTTGGACCTTTTAGACCAACGCTCACCAGCATTGTATACGCCCCTTGCACGGGTCCACTGATCCACAAAGTATGAGTTGGTCTTCCTAAATGAGTACTCCACGATGATCGATACCGGCATAGCACGGATGCCCTTCAAAACGTTGTTGAATACCTATAAGATGTTCATGGTCATTATACCATACCTACATCCACCTTTATCATATGTCTGTGCCCATTTCCTCTTGTACTGCAAGACCTCGTCCAACCACTTACTCCCTCGTTGGTTGGTCAGTCCCCTCAACTCCGTCAGCTTGCCCTTGAAGTCCATCTTCTCCAAATATCCGCACAACAGCTTGAACTTTTTTGTGAGATCTTTTCTACTGCATCGCTTAAAAAAATTTGCCGCTAAGTGACGCATGCACCACCTATGCAGCACATCCGGGTGTCCATCAAGTTTGCTCTTCACAACGTTCATAATGCCACGGTGCCTATCCGAGATGATGCAAACCTTCTGTCCAGGCCCAACAAGGCATAGACAAACTATATCCACGAACTATTGCCAACTTGTATTGTTCTCACCCTCAGTAAGTACAAATGCTAGTGGAATCAACTGGTTCTTCGCATCAATACCCACGGCGTCCATCAAGGTACCATGTATTTCACGGTTAGGAATGTGGCGTCAACTGATAAGACAGGCCTACAATGCTTGAAGGTTTCTTTGCATTGCCCAAAAGACCAATACACCTGCCCGAAAATATGTTTCACAACTCCTTCATCGGGTTCTGTTTGGTTCCTGTGCCATGGATAAAACTCTATTCTGGGGTTCTTGGCCTGCATAGCACTTAGGATCCGAGGAAGCAACCCATATGCCTCCTTCCAATCACCCGACAGTAATTGCATCGCTCTCTGCTTTGCCCTCTACGCAGTACTTAATGAACTCAAATATAGCCTTAATAAGGGTGACAATGGTCACATCAGGATCGACAGCCACAACCCCAGTTATGCGTCTTGCAATGAAATTAGCGGTCACCTGAAGGTGCTTCCCGGACACTTGTGTAGTCCCACAAGAGTAAGGCTGCTTCACATTCGCTATTTTCATTGCTTGTCCCTAGTTTTCCGCCCCCAGGCCTTCCATTCGCACCCCCTTTCGCACCTCACTATATACGTCTTGTTCACATAAGAGTGTTATACTACAAACAGATGATGGTGCCTCATGGAGTATTCTTGCAGCCAAACCTTCCTATCCTCCATGCTTGAAAACAATATGTCCTTGCGTATGACGTCATTCTTCGAGTTCGTAATGCCATCCCTACTCTTCAACCCATTTGCACAAACAACGTTACCAACTATATATTCTGACATCCTTGAATGCATGCACCGACGAGATCTCATCTATTACACTATGAAGAACCCGGCCTTCCTCCGGGGAGAAAAGCAGAGCTGACGCTTCGTTCTCAATCGAGCTCCAACCTTTGTCGGACTCAATGTCACGGATTGCTCCATCTCGGAACACCTCCTCGTCAAGCTCGTTGTTCAGTACAACACCATTGAAATTAGTCACCAAGTCACTAACATGGTGCGACGAAGAAACATGCACATATGACAAATCCACCAATTGGGGCATCGTTGTTAAGACTAACGCCAATGACCTTGATGGGATAGTTTCTCCTCCATTGGGGGGGGGCTTGCAATAATTCCATAGTGGATTCAAGTTCCTCCATAGTACCATTCAGCACATCCACATTTTTTCGCATATCCTCGCCAACAATTGTCCTCTACACCACAACCTCCAACGACTGCACCTGAGATGCGAGCACAACCTCCTTATACGTGTCCCAATCATCATCATACAAGATTGGCATTTACAAGGCGTGCACCTTTGAACACAGCCCAGCATCATACCGTCCCTCCATTCCGACAACGACTCCAAACTCATCCCATCCAAAAGTCGTCTTAATCCTCATCACAAGAGTTCGAAAGGCTGATAATTCTCGAAACACAAGTACAGTCACTTCCATGGCAACGAAGTTGACACCACTACCCATTTGGCTAACCGGCCCACCAGTAAAAACACGTACAACTTTATCCATCTATATCCAACAATGCGAACAAAATATTGCAAAGTCAGTATTGCATGCCATAGGTACAAACTACCGCACATACTACTAATGAACAACTATGCTCCAAAGTAATACTAATTATTCCATATATGACTAATGCTGACCGATATACAACGAACACAAAAATCGTCGATTACTATGCCAAAAAGCCTGACAAGTTGGAAATTAGATTCTTGAACTAAATAGACCTTTTTGGAAGAAATGTTTTATTACTAACTCCCCACTAGCTATATTTTTCAATCTGACCCTTTTTGCCAAGTCGACACCCACGGCGTGGCAACAAAATTCTGGTCAAACATCCAATTCGGTCAAAACCCTAAAATAAAATTACAATGACATATCCAAATTCCTCACAATAATAACAAAACTATGATTTAATAGCCACATTTCCATCACAACTACATGAAACTACAATGACATATCCTATTTCATCCACAAATCCTACTCACAACAACCAATTTCATCCACAAATCGCTAAAAATCGCATGGACATAATAAATATGCACACATTCAAGTATCATTGCATACTAATGCTATCCAATTCATTCCAAGTGCAACGATTCAAACCAATTCAGCTCAAACATGTAATTCGGGCAAAACCCTAAATCCACCTATCTAACCGATTTTATGCAAAATAAGTGGAGGGAATAGGTGAGATTACCTTGGGGGATGATCTGCACGGGTTTACGGACTCCGAATCGGCTCCAAATCGATGCATTTGGGGAGGTTGGGGGCGGGGAGGAGAGGGCGTGGGAGGAAGAGAGGGGGATTGGGGAAAAAAAGAACTGGGTGGGCCGGTGGTACCTAAGTCACATCTGGCACACCACACACGTTGGCGTGACAAGGCAAGTTTGTCATGCCATGAGTACTGTCGTGACAATAACCATGCATGCTCTCCACGCTGGCACAACATGCGCACTATGACTTGTGTGGTAGGTTTGGCCACACTGAGGAAAGTAGCGTGGGGCCACACCGCGAGTTATGGTGTGACCAAAGGAGTCAGAATTGAAAATAAAGTTAGCGATGTGTTAACTTTAAAATATTATTAAAAAATAATTAAATAATAAAAAGTTCCCAAAGATGAGATCACGATGTCGATACAATAGTGCAAAATCGAGACGGTAAAATCTATAATTCATCCGTATGATAGCGATTTAAAGTAGGGAATCAACTATGCGTATATTTATCATGCGTATATATACAACCTTTTCTTGAAGTGTGGTTATTTTTTTCCACTCTACGGCCGCTGCTTTGTTGCGTCAGCGTGGTGTCAGCGGGGAGGAGGAGGAGAATGATTGGGCGTTACATCAAGACGGTTACACAAGTGCGCCCTATTTCTACGCCTAGTAGGTTTATTTTTGGTTTGCATTGCGTCTGGGTCTGGGCTATCTCGAGGTGATGGGTGCCTACTGTGCATAGGGCCTACAGGGGAGCGTTGCAACGACCAGGTGCAATTAACCACGATTTCATTTTCCCGAGAACACTTTCTTTGAAGAACAACGTTCCCGAAAATGGCTTACTCCTATGTATTTTTATTTGTATAATAAAAATAGCTAGCAACTATGTGTTGTGGATCATCAGCTGCTGCGTGATAAGCTAGCACATGTGTGGTACTGTGGCGACGTGGCGTATCAGATCAAAATTCAAACACCATGTACTTAGGCTGCTCTCAGTAGATGATTTCTTACTACAGTTTCTTATTGCATGAAAGGCATTTAGATATCACATTTCCAATGCATAGTATCCTAAAGTGTTGTATCTTAAACCTTTGATATAGGGTCTTTACTAGTATTTCTACCTAGAATACTGTCTATAAGTGGTATCTAAATAAGATACCAGTCTGCTCTCTCTCTTCTTTAATTGCAGTATCACATCAAACTTTTGGCTATATGACAGCTTTAAAATACTTGTCAAGATAGAGCATTGAGAGCAGCCTTGTAAGATCAAGAATCAACGCTTATACTGCACTTTATCGTGCGAGAAATTTAGGCCTCGTTTCTCACGCTGAATAATTGAAATAGTTTTTGTAGACCCCTCTACTTCCAAAGTCTCTACCTTAACTAGTCGCCTGTGCATTGAGAATAATGAAACCGCGGTGATTACTTGCTAATTCCCTCCCTTAGGACAGATGAATATATAGTGGCATATATAATGCAATCACTGCCAATATCAATAAATCTAAAAAAACCATCAAATTCCAAGGTAATATTACATTGATATGTACAATTATACTAATTGTTGTGAGAACTAAAATGTCAATTTTATCAATGTACAAGGACTTAAGCGCGTAAGTTTAAAAAACTTAAATGACATATTGGAAGCATGACCTAATTTTCTATGGTATAGGGACCTTATTGGATAATTCTACATGATACAGGACAACATGTACAAATTTTTAAATGCGGGGAGATGAATTGATTCAATTATATATGCGTACCGTCACAAAAATACCATGTCACAAAAATACCCGTGAACTCTTCTGATTGTGTAATACCTTTCTTCTTTTTTTTTTGTGAGAAAATAGCCGCTCATTTTTTAATAGCAGGTCGGTAGATGTCCGTCGGACACGTACTGTTATAGAGCATAATCAATGTTATTTTCGAATAGGTTGGTACATTAGGTTATTACTTATTTACTTAGTCTAATAGGTGGATCGATGGCATGCACCAGAATGTAGTTCCAACCACTGTGTATATATATTACATAAAGTTTGCTTAAAAGGATATGACAATATTGTGGTGAAAGCGAAACATTATCTGACTGGACTGGAAGTATACATGTATGGTTCTCTTGGTAACCAACAAGTAGGTGCCATGCATAGCTACTCTTCATTTTTGAGTACGGGATGGGGAAAACTACTTTTGGTTGTAGTGATAAAACATTCTTTTAAAATGCTACATTCATCATGCCACTGTTGTCTCATTTCGACAACCAATAGTAAATTAGTACATGTCATAAATGGACTCCATGAATGAACAGACAGCAAATGGGAGTGATTGTTGGCCTCTTGTCGAATTTGTTAGGTACTTAATTTGATTATGACGTCTCCGAGTACTTCGACAGTGGACAAGTTTGGTCACAGGACAGTACCATTGATGCACTTGTTTTCTCTCCCATTTTATTTTTCATACTATTAATGAGCTTATGAATCATAAATGGTGATTACTCGTACTCCTGTAATTGCATATAATTCAATCAGAAACAATAATTAGGTCCGAGTGAAGTTCGAACTTATTACATTAATTGTTTTGTTCCCAATGGATTTTTCTCATTATTCATGTGAAGAAAATACTTAATTAAGATTGTTCTTTGAAAAAAGAAAGAGAGAGAGAAGGTCAGAAGTTGGATATCAAGTGGAGAGTAAATCACCCAACTAGATTCACGATTTTTTTTTAAGTAATACAATTGTTAATAGAATTATAAAAATAAATATTTGTTTAATAAAATTACAAAAATAGACTTCAGTCGCCGTTTCAAATGCCGACAGACCCCTATCACCAGTTGGATTGGTGACAGGATCTCTATCACCAACCAAACAATGTTATTTATCTATGTAGCCATTTGAAATGGCGCCAGAGAGAAAATCGTCGTTTAAAATGGCAACACGTTCCTATCGCCTAACCAAATGGCGACAGGAGCTTTTTTTGCAGAAATAATTGAAAGAAATTTATATTTATATTTTGATAGAATTCAAATTCAAATTTTACAAGATTTTACTAAGGTTTTTGGTAATATCTTGTAGTGCTTAAAGAAGCAGGGGTTTGTTGATTGCGTGGATAAACCCTTTATATGTTAATTGCACCTGTGTTGTTGTTAACAAGTGTAGTGTTGGTACAACTGATTATTTTTGAAAAAAAAGAACGAAATATTAAGAAGATAACAACTTAGGAGTTAAATTTAAAAGATGAGATTTCAACTGCAACAATTAGACTTCGTAATCTAGGTGCGAATTACATGTTGTAGAAGGTTTTATTATGTGCATTTGTTTCTCCAGCTACTCTTACGGTTGAAATGACAACATGCACGAATCATCAACCCAATCTACATGTAGGATATATGTGTGCCTTTTAGAATAAAAAATGGTGAATCGAAAAGAAGTCAATCTTGACGGCCCATCGGTGCCTTCTCCTTGTCTGCTGCAGATCTGCAGGCGCGGCTAGTCCCGAAGACAGCCCTGTACTAGGCTTCCAGGAGCTCCTTGGGAGTAAACACTCGCTTTGGAGGAACATCGGCGACCATGGGGACCATGGTTACCATGGGTGCCTTTTCCTTGTTCGCCATGCGCTCGGCCTGGTCATTCTCAGTGAGTAATTCAGGGGTCTTCCACCACCATCCTGGTTTCTTAGGCTCTATCGGTGCATTTCCCTTGTCTTCCCCGCTCTCGGGTTTGTAAGGTTTCCAGTGGTGGAAGATCTTGGGTGGGAGTGCATAGTTCAGCATGTACTTCTGCTCGATAAATGCCATATTGTACTTATCTAGGCCGTCAATCCATTGGAAGAAAAAGCAACGCTCCGTTGATTGTCATTATGCATGAATGAAGTTAGCGATATGTGAAATGCAATGTACAATGGGAAAAATCGATGTGTGTGTTAGATTCTCTTACACAGATGTTTGAGCAAGTGTAGGCTCATCCACGACCTAGATGCAACACACTCTCGTCCGAGTGTTGTACCACTCGACTCCATGTAGTCGCTGTACAAGGCAACCTCTTGAACCACGTCCTCCAAAGCATGTTCCCATTGCTCCACCCATGGCACCATGCGTGCTGTCTAAGATGTGGTACCTGGGACACCCTTCCTGGTGTGTGTGTGTGTGGAAAGCAACATGACAAAAATGTTAGTACAAAAGGAAAACAACGAAGATACTATATTCAAGATGAACTTACCTGTGGATGTTTGGTAGCAAGGGCTCTCCTGACGGGACTGGAACGTCCTATTGTAGTCTAAACTACTTCATGACACGGTGGACAGAGTAGGCGTCTACATACACGTCGTGCACCAAGCGACGCCGCGTGAGCCAGTAGGCGGACTCTCATAGGCACTGGCAAGACAAGCCGTGGGGTGTGCACTCGTACACCCTCTCAGCGGTGTACGGTGTCTAGATGACATGGTCGTTCGTCAGCTGGTTGAATATCGCCACACAGTCTGGGTACGACGTGTGTGTAGTGACTGATATGACTTCAATCGTGAAAGAAAATGACACATATAGCTCAGCATGTGCAGTGCAAACAAAGTGAAAAAATGGACAAATGGTACGAAAAACTTATCTATCAGTGACACCACACCGTACCCATGGTTGGGCTATCCATGTCAACGGCAATATAGAGAGCAACAGAGTACACTACGAGGTCGAGTTGCGGCTGTCCGATCTGGAAGCGCTCGAACAACCACAGCTACAGCAGGAGCAGGCATCTCGAGAGTATGCAACTATCCCTAACCCTCCTGCAAGCATCACATAGGGCACGGTACATAGCGCACAACACTACTGGCCCTAGGCGTACTACTAGATCTCCTCCAACTCTATGTCGGCCAAAACCAGAGCGTATCGGATCACATGCTTGTCGACGCTGTCGCCGTGGGACCTGCATAACATGACCCACCCAAAGAGTCACAACAAGTAGGCCTCGAAGTACCTCTTCACTATGTAGTCGGGAGCGTCAAGGTCCATACGTTGTGGCGGCAAAATGACAAGGACTCATTAAGTTCAACGAAAAAATGAAACGCGAACACCAGAGATAGGGGACTTACATAGAACGGACAGCACCACTTGAGCGAAGGTCCGTGCATACTGGTGAACTCTCTGTACTCGCCACCTTGTGGAAGCACCCCAATGAAGCTGGCAAGGAAGTCTGTGCACTACGTCGAAGCGATGTCATGTACAGCAAGAGGAAAACCCGTGCAGGTAAACTCGTGAGGCACACAACGTCCTACAGATTAGGAGTCATCTCCCCGCACGAAAGGTGGAACGTGTGCATCTCTAGCCTCCAACGGTCCACCAACGCCATTAGTAGGCACCGGACGTACGGAAAACACCTGGACATAAGGACGTCGTGGTCATCCTCCCACGTCACTTCTACCATCCTCGCAAGCAAAAGCATATCGGATGCTCTCAATCTATGCTGAAAGGATCAACAGGATACGTGAGTACACCCACACAAGTCGGATTGAAATTGACTATATAAAGGTCACAACTGCATATACCTAGAAACCCAATATGGGTCGACCCTCCAGGCCCTTATGGGCGTGCGCAGGTGCAACGTGCCAACATCTTTGGGTGCCTCGTCAGGCTAGGGCTGGACAGTACTGAGGCGGTTATGGTGACCCACGCCAACAGCCGAGTCCAGTAACTCAAAGGGCCACTGTAACAACCCTAACTTAGGGTTTGTATTTCAAATGTAAAATTTTGAGGAGAAAGAAAAACTTTTGTTGTCTCATCAAATCATTTGGAAGTTTTCCAAATTTTCCCTAGCAATTTCCATTTTCTAGAATTAAATTCTTGTGAATGGAAATTGTTGTCAGCAAATTCTTAGCCTTCAAACTTGTGATCATCCTCTGAAATTATTTTTCCTATCATCTTGATCATCCTATCTACCTCTCTGAAAAATTTCACAATTTTTAGATTTTGGTTGCTATTTCAAATGGCCAAGTCAAACCAGTTTAGAAATCTGGTCAATCCTCTGAACAGCAGCTTGTGAATTTTATTAGGAGAAATCTAGTGGATAAAAACTCCTGGAAAAATTACACAAGGTTGTCCTCTGTCCCAAGTAGCTACCATAAAAATTTCGGAATTTTTGGAGCTCGGGAGCTATCTCTAAAAAATCCTCAAACCCGTCCAGCCTTTTGAAATCAAATCTGAAATCACTGTTTATCGGGCCCGAACCCAACTTGAGCTCGAGTCCGACCGCGCCACTTGACTCGGTCGCACCGCCTAGCTGCACCGCGCGCGCCGATCGTTGCCAAACGTCCGATGCAGATCGAACGGTCCACATTGATTGGCTCGTCGACCTGTCCGAATGCTTACACCGATCTCAGCCGTCCGTTTGCGATCGAACGGTCAATATTCTCTTGATCGAGTCAGACCAGCTTTTCGCGCCGCACTTGACTCCGGCTCGCACCGCTTCGTCGCTTTCACTGACGAGTGGGCCATCCTTGTCAGGTTCTTCCTCGCCTTCTCCGCGTCTCACCGGAGCTCGCGGCCGCTCGCGCATGCTCGCCATGTCCTCGTCCGCCACCACCTTCGTCCCTCGTGTCGGTCAGAAGCATCGCCGTGACTCCTTAAAGCCTTTGAGCTCACCCATTCGCCGCTTCCTTCGCTCTCGCTTTCTCGCCCGCTCTGCTTTCGCCGAGAAGGGACGGTTAGCACCGCCGTGTTAGCGCCGCCTTGAGCCCGCGATCGCACCACCGTGATCCACGCCGACGCCGCCTCCATTTTGCCCACCGGGTCCTGGCGCCCGATGAATCACCAGGTGGTATCGCCGTCTCGCCTCCGCGCTCTCGGCCCGTGAGCTCGCTTGCGATCCGGTGAGTCTCTAGCCCCGCACTTGGTCCTCAGATCGCAATCCTCCACCGAGTCCAACGGAGGGCTCGTTTACGTCTTTGGTGCATCGTGGAGGGTGTGCGGCGGTTCTTCTCCGAGCACGGTATTTCACCGCCGCGGCGTTTCCGGCCACCTCGGAGCTCTATCGTCGTCGTGGTTGTGGGCTTATCCTTCCTGGAGTCAAGGCGAAGCTGGTGCGCACCTTCCCGAAGCTTCTTATCGCCCGCAGCGTCTTCTCCACGGGAGCCGTGTTTTCTTCTCCGCCTCCGGTCGTCGCGAGCTCCACTCCGGTGACCATCGGACTCCGCGTCACCGCCATCGTGTTCGCAAGGTCTTTGCGAACCTGAAGGTATCATTCACTCGCCCTATGACCTCTTGGTTCGCAAGATCAGATGTGCGGCCGCGCCGCTGTTCCCGTGCGCGCCGGTGAGCCACCGGTGATGATTAAGTTTAGCGCTAATCATGTCTAATTTGAGTCTCTGACTTGTGGGCCCGGAATGTCAGTTAGGGGTTGTGTAGTTTCGCATCGTTTTCCGCCGGAAGCGATTTCGCGGGTATGTGTGTTAGAATGCGTTTTGTTAAAGCCAAGACGATTCCTTGAATACGCCCGACGCCGCCTTCGGCAGTCGGGCCGTCTGGTCGCCGCCACAGCCCATCTGTCGCCTAGGGCTAGCCAGCTGTGGGTGTAAAAAGGTTTTAATGCTTTATTGATTTCTGAAATGCTTTTCTATTGCACTATTAATTCAATTAAACTTAGAAAATGCATAACTAATTCAATTTATCTCCTAATCGCATGAAACCAGTGCTGATAATTTTCATTTTAAATGTATTATTTACTAAAATTAGTTTCAATCTTGTCTCTGTTAGCAAAAATCTGTTAAATGATTAAATGATGTATTATGCATTTTCCAAAATTAGAAAATTCATATCTTTTTCCATGATTGTCCAAATCCAAGAAATCCAATTCAGAAATTTTCATTTTTAGTACACTAATTATCGGATAGATTTTAGATACTGTTTCTGTTCATGAAAATTTGTTAAGTAATTAACTAAGTGCTTTGATGTGTATTTAGCTTAGAAAATTCATGGGAAATTCATAATAACTTAAAATGAATTATTCTCTGTTTCTAAAATTTTGTTATATCATGCTTAGGCTGCTGAGAGTTTTGGTATGTTTTGTTGTTATTGAATGTTTGAGTTTTGTCGATGTTATTCGTTCTTATTCGCTGTTATTTGTTCAATCGTTAGGCTTCGACATTTGCGGTAATCCTGAGAACGATCCTCTGCAACAGGTTGAGCATTCTGAGCAACAAAGAACGAACAAGCGCTTGATCATGTTAATCCCAGTATTTTAAAGTCTAATATTTTGTTTCAACTGTACGTATGCATCGCTTATTTTGTGTTAAATTGGTTAGTTAATCCTGTTAGTTGCATGATCTGTAGGCAACTGATATTCCTCTACTACCTGAGCCTAGGTTTTGCTGTGATTAGAGATCGCTGGATGATCTCTTGTCACTTAGTAGATCCGGGTCAATTTGCTTAGACATGCTTAGCTATCGGTAGAAATGGGCGGTTATCGACTTAGTCGGTAACCTGGAGCACACAAAATTTACTATAACTATATGTTCCAGCATTCTTGCTATGTTTAATTGTGAAAACTAAAAATGAAAAACAAAATGATTTAGACTTGGGCACAACGGTATGTTCGTGTGATCTGTTGGGTGTGACTGGAATGGTGCCCGAGTCAATTAAGGACCTAACATCTTGTGAGTGGATTGTTATCCAGGCATTTTTGCGTGCTAACACACTAGAGGGTATGAGACCTCTCTTGACCTAGTACTTTAGCGTGTATTGGCTCCGGGTCGCAGGGGGTCGCAGGAGGGATGGTGTTGGGAGCATGGTAGTTGTCCGAAAAGCTTTATCCTGAGTGGGTAGTTGTCTTTTCGGCTTTACCATGTAAGCGTATGGATTTCTATCCATACGAGCGGCTCGTAGTTAATACACAATATTGGAAAAAGTCTCGTAGGACTTAGCCGTGCCAGCATACCTTCGGAAGTGTGCTTTGGCTTAAAGGCGGTCTGAAGTGTGGGTACATTGGTACACCCTGCAGGTTAAAACTATTCTAATAGCCTCGCCCTAGGTTATGGACACGCTTGGGTAAGCTTTTCAAGAGTTAGACTACAACCTTTAACTAAAACTTGATTTGTGGTACGAATCGTGATTCGTGTTATGTTGTGGTGACTATTGGGATAGTCACTTCTAGGTTGTTTTTCTTTACTCTTTGTTATTATTACCTTTATCGTATTTCAACATTAAAATGAATTGCAAACTTGCCTTTAAACTGTATTATATTATTGCAAACAAATCGCTTTGTGCAAATGAAACATATGGCCTCCACCAAATAAGCTCGCATGTAGCCTATGAACAGTCCGCTAGTTCACACGCTCGTCTTGCGGGTACAAAGACAATCTTTGTACTCGGATGCTTTGCTTAATGTTTTTGTTGCAGAGGAAGAAGGTGAGCCCCAAGGGCATCACTTCGTGAGTCAGTCTCGCCGCTTTCGTGCGACGACTAGGCTTGGCGGTCCGGCCGATGCCTTGTGGGTTGAAGGCACACCGATTGGCTTTGTTTATAGCCATCTTATGACACTTTGCTTCCACTGTGCATGCGGTGTATTTGTGTATCTTTTGGCCGGTCGGCCATTGTCTGTAATAACTTTTCTGCTGTTACTTTCTGCTTAGTGTGATGTTTGGACTCTATGTTGGAATGGAGTTGATGCATAATTTTGTGGTGAGGTGTGTATGTCGCTCTGAAGTATACATATCTCGAGGCTCAGTTTATTTGATTTGTGATGCTAGGACCGGGCGGTTGGTTAAGCATTGCAAGCCAAATAAATTGGGGTCCTCACAGCCACTACGTAGAACATCCTGCGACGCCATACCTAAAATAATATAAAATAGAAAAGTTAATACTTACATTATTAATAATAAGAAACATAAATAGAAAATAAAAAAATATTAACCATATTGTAAACAGAAAGGTAAGTGCTTACATAGTTCATGATAAGGAACAGAAACAAAAAGTTTAACACTGTTTGGAAGCAAATATTAAGCCTATTTCGAAGGAAATCACCATTCCAAATAGCGACAGATGCATTTAGTATTGTTTGGTTCCAACCAGCGACAAGGGCATGTCGCCGTTGAAACATGATAGAAGCCCATTTTGTAATTTTATTAAATAGGTATTTATTTATGTAATTCTATTAAAAATGTATCATTTAAAAACTCATTAACCACATATCTAAAACTAAACTACAAACACCTAAAAATATGTACTAGAACGAACTACACTACATAACCATATATCTAAAACAATCTAATCCATTCAATTTCTGTGCCATGAAAAAGATCTATACAATTAAGCACATATCTAAAACTAAACTACACACACCGAAAAAGTTGTACTACAACGAACTACACTACATAACCATACATCTAACATTATCTAATCCGTTCAATTACTGCACCATAAAAAATATCTACATAACTAACTACATATCTAAAACTAAACTACACACCCAAAAATATGTACTACAACAAAATACACTGCATAACTATACATCTAAAACTATCTAATCCATTCAATTACGGACCTACTAGTTTTATTTGCTAACTACTAGGTTTTCTAAATTAAATGTAAAGTTACAAAAAAAAAATTACCTGCAACATGGGCGACTGTATCTACTCCTCCCTCTCTCCCCTCCCCCGCTACGGACGGTTAGCGCTTCGCTAGCACCTCTCCCTCCTTTTCGAAGCCAATCGCCATTTCAAATAGCACAAAGCATTAACTCCTATTGGTTGGGCGACAAGGTCCTCTCGCCGATCCAATTGGCGATAGAAGCCTATTTTTATAATTTAATTAAACGTACATTTGTAATAAATGTAATGCTATTAAAAATGTAATATTTTAAAAAATTCCTGGATTCGCAACGTCATCCTTACGGGGGTGATTATGTATTACTTTACAATACAATAACCTCCACGTCGTCCTTCATCACTGTGCATAAACAACTTGAATTCTTTTAATTTGCTTCTTTAATTAATACCAAGTTGGCAATATAAAACTTGTCAAGGGTGAACCTTGTAAATGAGCTAACTTAATGGGGAATTCCCTTTCTTTTTCCTACCTGTAGCTTTTGCTGCCCCTGAATGATTGAAAGGAATCGATTGGTGCATGGTAGGGACAGTCGCACTAAGGATCTTTAAAGATCAAGCAAGAAAGAAAATCAAAAGTCTCGGTGAAAAGGAGTAAAAAATATTTTTTCCGAGTGGCAGTGTCACTATTACACTTTGCAGGCTGCTATATATACTAGAGTATACCAGCTTAATTAACTGGGTGTGGATTGTGATGGACCACTGAACATATCTCAAGTAGTTCATTTCAGAAACAAAACTAATATAAGAATCTCTTGACTGAATATTGATGTGCTGTATATTTAGCAAACATGAATGGGGGTGTCTTTTTAATTGGACCTTTTTCTTGGGGTCATTGACCCCCCTTGAAATATGCCTTGCGCTAGAATATATTGAGATATGCATTGCTCAACAACTAGATCTGAAAATTCGGAGGGAAAAAGAATAACTAGGCATGTCATCTAAAAACGGATCAGACTCCATCGGAAAAGGTGGCGGTTAGGATCATGCATGAACATATACGATATGTCGAAGAGATCTAAACCTATGTGAAAATCTTTTACTTTTTTTTTTGTTGAAAAAGAACATCACACCTGATTTGGACGTGAAATCGTGGAATATTTTTTATATAGTTAAAATAACTAGATGCATGTACATTAATGCACGTATATTCATTCCCTAGATTGAATTTACATTCATTTTGCATACGTCTCTTTCATGAGGATCAGGGTTAAGGACTAGGCTACACTTCGATGTCCAGCCTGGGGTAATAAGAGAACATATACCATGGGGAGCGATGGAGTTTATCAAACAAAAAGGGGAAATTGAGTATTTGCCATTCCATTGGCTCACTCACATGTGGCGCTAGGACCTACATGTCATTTAGACATTGAGCGGTAAATCCTCAAGTGCCATCTTTGCAGTGGCTAATCATCATTTAAAATAAAAAAGGATAGAAAGGGGGTGAAGTTATTCTATTGAGCTACTATATGTAATTGGGAAAGGAAAAAAAATCCGTAAACACCCTCATAAGTCACGTGTTTTTTCAATTTGCCCTCCATATCTTATTTTCGTTTATTTTGCCCCCCCATAAGTTAAGTTGGCTTGCAAATGCTCCCTAGGTAGCATTTTCCCACTATTCTATTGTGGTTTTAATTATCTTTAGCACTTGTTTCAATGATTTTAGTACTCATTATCAATACTTGTTTCAATGATTTGAGTGATTTTGGTATTTGTAATACAAAATTTTAGCACTGAAGCATTAGTAATGAAACGGTGATTACAAGTACCAAATCACCCAAATAATTGAAATAAGTATTAGCTTTACTGAAACAATTATTGATGCCACTAAAACAAGTGTCAAAGATAACGAAAACCATGAGAAATAGTGCTAACAAGTGGCATGGGGTTATTTGCTCGCTAACTTAATTTATGATAATTAGATGTGGGGAAAATTGAAAAACTAGGTGACTTATGGGGGAAGGCGTGTAGTTTTTCTTTCAATTTCTTTATATATTTGCTTTCTAATATTACTTGGACTTCCTACTTCTTTTTGCAAGTAGATTTACATAGTTCAAGTGTGGGTGTCCAACTGTTAACACTCAGCAATTTATCTGTTCTTCGTACTCAACATGACTTACATTAATCTGAGAAAAACACGCACTAATAAGCCACTTCCAACAAGTTCAAGAAGCTAAAAAACAAATATATGGCTTCAATAATGTTTGAACACAAAAAAAAAACATGAATAGGAAATTAAACCACAGGAGTTAAATAATTTTTCCAGTAAAACCCTACTGAAATAAGTTAGTATTATTTTGTTGTAACATACGAAAACTGCTGCATCTTTTACATTAGGACCAAGATGATGATTAAGTATCAAGGATTATAAATTAATCCATCTTTTTTGTCAATAGATTACTGACGCTAATATGGTGTCATGGTTTAGTGACACCACAATGTAATTTATTCGATGTACAAAAATTCCTTAGATACCAAAGCTTGAATTTTTGGCTGTATTGGCGCATTTCTGTCCTGTATTTACAAGAATGACCGTCATCGATTTTTTTTTTTTTTTTGCAAAAATGACCCCTGCCTTACGGCCACCGTGCGGCAGGCCCTCCCCGCATGCGACTTGCCCTCCTGCCGCACGGCCACCGTGCAGTGGCTGGCCTGCCGCACGGCCATTGTGCAGTGGGTCCGCTGCCCTGCCACGCACGTCCACTTCCCCTCTCGACAAATTAGAGGTTTCCTCCTGGAATTAGGGTTTTAGCATGGTTTCAACGTTGTTTGTAGGAATTTTCAAATGTAGCAAATGACTCCTCCGCACATCTGTCGACTCCTCGCGGCTGTCCCCCCTTGCCCGCAGTGCTGTGCGTAGACAACCTATCTAAAATTCCCAGCGCCAACGCAATGTCTCCTCCTTCACTCGGCTATAATACCGAACTCTCGCAGTCGCTCTTCACTCATCCCAATTGCGTTTTGCTTCTCGTTTTGACGCTCGTCGCTGAGAACTCAGAGAACGTAACATAATTAATTTTTTTGGAGATTAAGTATTTGCTTACATCTCGTCGCTCGGCCTTTTTTGAGAGCTTTCACCTGAAGGGCAGGTAATTTGTCGGATGCTTTTGTCGTTATTTTTGTAGTCTTAGTTAATCAGTCTTAGTCAGCTAGTCGTAATTAAATAGTTTAGTGGTAATTAATTAGCTGTAATTAGTTAGTTTAGTGATAATTAATTAGTACTAATTAGTTAGTTTACTGATAATTAATTACTTTAGTGGTAAGTAATTAGTCGTAATTAGTTTAGTAGTTATCAATATGACATATTAAATTAGTGGAAATGAACTACTAGTAATTTATTTTATGGTAATTAATCAATCATAATTAGTTAATTTAGTGGTAATTATCAGTCATAATTAGTTAGTTTAGTCATAGTTAATTAGTTTAGTGGTAAATAATTAGTCGTAATTAGTTTTGTGGTTATCAGTCCGTCATATTAAATCAGTGCAAATTAACTACTCGTAGTTTATTTAGTGGTAATTAATCAGTCATAATTAGTTAGTTTATTTGCAATTAATTAGTTTACCGGTAAATAATTAGTCGTAATTAGTTTAGTGGTTATCAGTCCCTCATATTAAATTAGTGGAAATTAATTACTAGCAATTAGTTTAGTGGTAAAATAATTACTTGTAATTTACTTTCGAAAATTGTTGGTAATTAATTAATTATTCGTATTTAATTACACATATGTAATCCACCACTTGCATACAATTTGTCATATTTAATTATAAATATGTACCGCGGAAGGAGTTGTTGTGGCTTTAGATAATTTTGAATATGCAAGACTTCTTATTGTTTTATGGTGATGGTCTCGTATTGGCCAGACCCGATGGGTTAGACCTGCCGAGATGCCAGTACAAGGTGGTCCATGCGAAGGGTCTCGACGCGATGAATATTCACGAGATTCGAAGATGCATCTGAGGAGAGTTCACACGAGGCAACAACAAAGAAAGTTGTGATCGAGGGGATCACCTGCATGAATGCCGTGTGGGAGCTCGTCAAGGTGCATAGAAGTATAGCATGGAGCCAGTGTAATACCCCGATTTATTCTAAGGAAGAAATCATTCAAAAGAGAAGAATAGGATTAAGAAAGAGGGGTTTTTCGCTTTTCTTCGGCAACCTGGGCCTCGGGCCTTGGCCCAGGAGGCCCATGGGGGGCCGACCACCTATAAAAGAATGGGGAAAACCCTAGGCCGGCACTGTAGCTATAGTGCCACCACTACAGTACCACACTACTACAGCTTGCCTCTTGGAGCCGCTCCTTCCCGCTGCCGGTGTTCGCAAAGGAAGGAGAAGGAAGGACTGCAGATTGGTTCGCCGAAAGGAGGGACGAGGGATCTTCTTCGTGGGGGATCGTTCAGCGTCTTCCTAAGGTTCTACAAGGGTAATGATTCTCGATTATCGTTGGTTGTTTAGTCGTAGAGGAGAAATCAAATAGATTTGATTGGATCAATGTCGGTCTGCTGTTCACATCAATCTGTTCAGATTGTTGCGTGGGCGTTTTCATGATCTTAGAGGCCGAACCAGTAGTTTTCATCTCCTAGAGATATCTAGATTATGTTCTTAGCTTTCGGTGGACGCCAAGAATACCTGATTCCGACATTCGAGTCAAAAGTTATGATAGATTTGGTATCTGCTGTCCAGATTTATGACGAGATTAGTCTGTTTTGTTATTTCGTAAAATATGAATTTGTAATTGGAAGAATCTGGGTTTTCACCCAACTAAGTTATTGTAGGTAATTTGATAACCTTTCTAAATTGTTAAAGAACGTTCAATTCGGAGTTATAGATTAAAAGTTATGATCGTTTTAGTGCTGCTGTTTTTTTCTGCTCTGTGCTGAAAGTTCATCAGTCTGTTGACGTACTAATTTGGCCGAATTAGATTATCTTGTCAACTAGATTATCGTAGATTTGTTAGTTAAGAATCCACAAAAACTGGATTCACCTCATTCGGAGTTCCAGATCAAGAGTTATGCTGTTTACCGTGTTGCTGTCCGAGGCGGTTTAGGCGAATGCTTTGGTTTTCGCTTTAGAGCTTCTAGTTAAATATTGAATCGTTGGGAAAGCGTTGTAGGACGTTATTCAATAATATCATGTTCTTCGCATTCTTATTTCATTTATTTAATTGTTTAGGAGGTGAAGCTTGGGTTTAGGAGCACCATCGTTTCTCGCCAACGCGTTGCTTCATGGAAGGCAAGTACATCGACGCTTTCTATGAATTGTGTATGTTGGATGCTGGATGTTCGTACTGTGTTTTCATTTGATATGTGAGAAGTTCCGATGATTATGTTTCTTCCATATGTGAAATTCATATGTTCAAAGATGATGCTGGTCGTTGTTCTTAAGTATATTCATGCACCCATGTTCAAGTCCGTCCACGGGAGTGGAGTCTAAAGTTGCATCCATGTTCATGTTCCGTCCACGGGAGTGGAGCTCCATGGGAGTGGAGTCTAAAGTCCCATCAATTCCAGTATGGGCATGTGAGTCCCACCATTCCAATATGGGCAGTTTGGACACCCGTATGAAACGTTCTTCATACGGTATTTGGATCCCCGTATTTCGATAAATACGGGCTTAAGTGAGCACCGACGGGTGTGTCACTGGCTATACCGGTATATGCATGTGTGCAGTCCAATCCTTTGAATTTGAACATTCATCTCATATCTTCATAAGTATTCATTTGTTATATGTTCAGAGGTTGAGAAGAGATTGTCTTGTTCATGTTGGTTGTTTGTTCTTATTCATTGTACTTGCTGAGTCTTGGACTCACTCTTGCTTTGTTTATTTATTTTTAGGTGATCGTTGATGAAGTTTCTCTTGGGAGGGAGTAAACATGCACTACTCAAATACATCACTTTACACTAGTTGAATAAAAGATCTGCTGCTACCTTACATTAGTGAATTGTTGGATTGTAATAAATAAACTTAGACTTGGATGGTACCTTCCTTATCATTGAGTTTGTTTAAATAACTGTTTATATTTATTGATTATTCGTTGATAGGATTATCTTAGTGGATCCAATATTACATTTCCGTTTATGTTCCAATTGTTGATGATCTACTTAACTTAGTTGATGAATTACTTTGAAAATTATTTTGCTGTATGGTTACATGTTAGGTCTTTAGGTAACATTCTGGCTTTCGAATTGCCAGGGTGTTACAGCCAGTACATGCAGATTGCCTCCCAGCCCGAGACGACCATTCACAGGAGGCCGATGGTGTATGTGAATTTCGTAAGCAGGGCGCCGGGAAACTTTGATGATGTCGGGGCCTCTACAAGTGGGCAAGCGTAGCCCAAGCCTAAAGACAGCATCACGAAATGTGCTACCTCGGATGGAAGACTCACGTATAATTTTGTGTGAAATGAGGGTGCAGAATTGTGGTGGTCGGCCCGCATTGACTGCCATGAGTATCTACCGGACTAGCCTCTCGGGTTGGAGTCCGACGAGGATGCCAACCCAAGCTCGGATGGTAGCGATGAGGACGCACACTAGGTTGTGATCCAACTGGGGGAATTGTGTCATTGGAGGTGCCTTACGTGGCATCGAGACTTAATAATATCGCAATGCGTTCGCTCGTACTGCCGCAAGAAGAAGGCTCCCATTGTGGGTTTAATGCCGACACCCTCTTAGTTGGGCAGTGCTTCCCTAGCAAGGTAGCCGTGCAATAAGCTATAGCACGGTATGCCTTGTCCATCAGCCATGTGTACCGAGTGCACCGATCCAGCCCAGGATAGTACGTAGTGAAGTGTGTAGTGGAAGGCTACCCTGGTAAGATCAACGCTCAACGAGCAAAGATCTTTGGCTCGATATTTAGGGTCAAGGCACTGATCGACCATACTTGCGAGCTTAGCGAGCCCCTACGATAGCATCGAAATATGACTTTCGCATAAGTGGCAAGCCCCATCAGGCACCTAGTTACGATGAACGTGTCTGTCTCACCAAAGATGTTGATGTCAGAAGTCACCAATCTGGTTGATTATCTAGTCATCTACAACAAGATCCGACGAGCCAAGCAGAAGGTCATCGAGTCCATGTACGGGACATACGAAGAGGTGTACAACCTTGTGCCGAGATTGCTTGCCCAGATTGCCGAATCAAACCCCAGCACATACATAAACAAGCTTGAGAGTAAAGATGCTGACGGAGGTCCCAACTGCTTCATACTGGACCGGGTGTTCTTAGCTTTTGCCCAGGCCGTTCGAGGCTTCAAGTTCTTTCGTCCTGTGCTCATGATGGATAACACTTTCCTTACGGGGAGGTACAAGGACATCATTCTCACCGCGGTGGTGGTCGACACGAATGATCAACTTCTCCCGGTGGCATTTGCCATTGTGGAGAGCGATAACACATTCAGTTGGCTGTGGTTCTTGACGAACGTTAAGTGGGCGATCGTGGGAGACCGACGCAACGTATGTCTTATCATAGACCGCAATACTAGCTTGTTGGTGGCCCTCAACACAATGCAGCATGGGACGAAACCCGCTCACCAGTGGAACGATGTGCAAACCAGGTGGTGCACAAGGAATTTTGCATCTAACTTGTTCGGAACGACATGGGTGCTAGCCAACCTACCAGTATTAGCCGCACAATCAAATGCAGGATATGCAAGACCCCTAGGCACTCAATGAAGGATGCCTCAACAGACCCAGCTCGTCTGGTCGTCTTTCAGTGTCGTAATGTAATGTTTTCTCCGCCTTGTTTTGTTATGTACAGTGAAACTTCTACGATACCCAGATATGCATAGTTGTGAAAGGCGTGAAGACTGCTGTCGAGCATCGAACTTTTGAGGTAAGGTGACATACGTGCATCTGTGGATAAATATTTTTGTATCATTTATTTTCATAATGTTATGTTTGGATCATTCATTTTCACATCGTCACGAAGTCCAATTTTTGTACGAGGCTTAGAGATTACAAATATACTTGTGCTGATGAAATCTTTTGACTGAAGGTAAAGTGCAAGGCACGGAACCAGAAATACATTAGAATCCGTAGACAGAAGCACGTTACACGTGGTCACATGGCATGATGGTTCAACTAATTGTTTTAGTCATCCTCGCTACTACTACAGTACACTGCGACATAAGCATCCAGACCATGTAAATATACATGCCTTCAGGAGATAGGATTAACATGGCGGGTAGGACGGGGGACTACTATAGAATGGCCCAACCTACTGCGTGGACTGGGGCCATTTGCCCTTCCTTGCGAGCTCGACGTTGTACTCCTCGTCGGCCACCTTGGCCTTTGCCGCCATTTCCTCCTTTCTCTAGCGCTACCTCTCGTGAGCATCACACTCCTTGCGCCTTCACACCTAGAGATGAGTTTGCGTCTCCCGCCGAATATGCTCGTTGTGCTCTTCGTTGCGGTGCTCCTCCTTCATCTTCTCATGGTCCCTCTTGGCATCCCACTCCTCGTAGTCGAGATGCCACTGGTCGTGTGGGTTGATCCCTTGGTCGATCCACTTGCGGTAGCCACATAGTGGATCTAGGGACTACCATATAGGAGAGGTTTTTAGTGCGTACTTTGAAAGAGAAATGGTAGGGGGACATACTGTAACCGATCCTTATCGGCTACCGATAGCGGACCGAGTCCCAACGGCGATCGGGATAGTCCCAGGAGTAGTTCGTGCAACCCTAGTAATGCATGCCCAAGGCTAAGAGGCTCTTTGGACTTGAAGAAGTTACATGTGTCCCTGCACCAACAGAGGGGCGACGTCCCCCCTTGGGTGGGTGTTGCGGCGAATACTCGGTTGGAATATTCAGGTAGGGGTTGCTGCTATGCGGGGGGAGGGGGCGTCATTGTGGGGAGGTGCCCTCCTAGCACGCTCCATTTGTTCGTCCCGGGCTGCAACAACCCTTGCGAGTTCGCGGATCTCATCCCATTGGTTCTCCATCTGAGCGAGATTGTGTTGAAGTCTTGATGCAGGAGAACTCAGTGTGGAAGGGGTAGTACTTATACGCCGAGTCAGCTCTGTGTACGCGGCTGAATTGTAAATCGGTTGAAGGAAAATCGCATCCGCGAGGCAGCGGCCTTGAGGAGGAATCGTGTGGCAACGTTGTGTCACGTCTCTGCGGGAAGCAGACTTGTTGGGATACATCGCTGCACAAAGTTGCCTCGTCGGGTCACGTCATCCTGACGTGTCGGACTACTCGGACGTTTGCAAATTGTTGTTACTTTTGGACATTGCGGTGCTATTTTTCTATTATCGTACGAGTTACTGTGATGCAAAGTGGTTGAAGCGGTAGTAATAACTTGCAACCGTCTATTATGGTAAAGGCGTGGACATGCATTGTATGGACACACGTCATACAAAGTACTTTGTGTGGGAATTCATGAAACCCTAATTTTCTAAACCTAAAATCCAAATTTTTTAGATCTAATTCCTTAATTTTTTTACACAATTTCGGAACACATATAAAATTATCGAAATATTACACAATCAAAACAAAATTTATAATTTTTGGAGGTTATTTTCTACATTTACAAATTCGTATAAATAGTATACTTATATGAAATTACGAGAAAATTCGGAACGAATAAAATTATGGAAAATTTACACAAGCAAGTACACTATGTCGGGAGGCTTCACATAAAATTCATAATTTTTTGTACTCATTTACTACATTTTAAAATTCCTACAAACAGCGCCGAAACCACGCTAAAACCCTAATTCCAGGAGGAAACCCTAATTTGTCAGGAGGGGAGGGAACGGCGCGTAGCTGGGCAGTGGACCCACCGCACAGTGGCCGTGTGGCAGGAGGGTAGGTGGCGGGCAGAGAGCGCCCGCCGCACGATGGCTGTGCGGCGGAGGGTCATTTTTTAAAGAAAAAAAAGTTAGACGACGGTCATTCTTGCGTTAATACAGTAAAAAATTCCCAAAGCTTGGGGTCCATTAGTTTAATGAAAAACAATTAATTATGCGTACCTCAAACGTACACCTTTTTTCTTCTCCTGGAGGAAGTAATGAAGAGAAAAATGAAGATTCCCAGTACTGGGGCCTGGCAAAGCAAGATAGCATTGGATTCTTTTCAGTCTTGCTTCCTATCTTGGCGATAAAAAAAAAAAGAGTACGACCCAACTACAAAGGGATATCTTATTTTTGCTGTTGAAATGAGTAAAGCAGTGTCAAATTGATGTGAACCAAACCGGCTAAATTCTGATTACACACGGTTGCAACATAGGAAAAATATGGCTTTGATCCATTTATCTGATCATGCAATCAAGGGACACGGTTGCAACATATTGGAAAAATACGCAACATACACTGTCTTAGTTTATTTTTTTCACTGTGCTCATCTAGGCTATTGTTTCTTCATCCGATGGTCACGAGTGAGTGTGCAAAAATTGACCAAACTGACTGATAGGACCCACATGTCAGTACTTTGATTCGTTGATCCACTTTTCATTTATTTACAATAAAAGTAAAGACGGTGATGCATGGATCCGTACGATGTAGCCATCGTTAGGCTACCTTTAAGCAAATCTTTAATTAGTGGAGGGTTAATCATTCTGGCCCCTCTTAAAGATTATAGTACTAATTAAACATACATTATGATCCGGGACGCATACGGCATACGCTTAGTGTTGGTCGTGATGCCAGCAAGATGCCTCTGAGTTCTTGAGTGCCTCTGATTGTCAAGCACACTACACTGTTTAACTAATCTTGTGTTAGTACCATTGATTTTAATTTAAGGTTAGTGTGCGATCATGACTAGAGTTTGTCCCATCTGTGGCTCCATCAGTAGTGAGTGTACAGTGCATGCACCCAGTTAACAAACTTTGGTGTTTTTAAGCTTAGGCCCTCAACCACTTGTGATTTTTTTTGTTATGGGGATCTGTTTCGTGTGGTGAAAGCTATTCATGTAGCTAATAAAGCTAGCTTAATTAGGCGCAATAATATGTATGTATAGGGATAATCTAAGTTCAGCTATTTTTCCTAAGGCCTATGGCTGATTGTGTTAGGAAAAAATAGAACAAGAAATGCGATTCTCTTACTACCAAAAACGTACTCATTGTACCAAGTTTTATAGCAAGCAAAGGAGATACGTTTTTATAGGCGCATGCAACTTTTATTTAGACTCAAGGGCATACAATTGGTACGAAGAATTCACAAAAATTTTTTGTTGTCCTGCGTGCTATAGGTTTACTGAGCCTGATATTATATTTGTGACTTTTCTTAAGGATATTTGTGACTTCGGAGTTTCATTTAATTCGCAAAATACGTACCATTTTTGCCGTCCATTGTTGTACTGTCTGTTGAACCAATACTGTCAGGTTAGATCCATGCATGGTCCCTTTAATTTGCTGCAGTAAATTGCACCATGTACGAGTACCCACTCTGAAAATTTAACGGAGATGATTGTTCCATGGGTAAAAATATTCTACTACGGAGTAATAGTGGTAGTATAGGAAATTTGTTTTAGGATAAACAGTAAGACCAAGTTGGTCCGACAAAACAAGTTATCTAGCCAGTCTAGGATATGTGTAATATAGGAAAAAATTCAGTGCCCAAAAAGTAGTAGTATAAGATTTTTCTTGAATTCTTGAAGTGCAAACATTACAGGCTACAGCTAGGTGTACTGTCAAGAAGCTAGCCTGCAAGCTCATAATGATCAGGTGTTATGCATTGATGAGCCTCCTGTGTGTGTGAAGAGAGAGAGAGAGAGTGAGTGACAGTGATAGAGAGAGAGAAACAGCTCATACCGGTTCCTCCAAGATAGTAAAGAGGAAGAGAAATGCTAGAGGGGTCTGTCTTGTGTAACGTGTCATCGTCTACCAAAAGAACTACTCCAGCTAGGCAGTAACGTTCGGAAGTCTTCTCCCGACGCGAATCGTTTACATCCCTTTTGCATTTTTGGCAGAGAGAAAAGTGGAGTCTGGTCTCCTAAATTAACCTAGCCAGCTGCTAAACCCTTTTTTACAAGCAACAAAAATTAACGACCAAAGTTGTAGACGGGAGACTAATTAAACCAAGTGAAATAATATAATAGTTTTCTCTCTCTTTTTTTTTTTATTACTAAACGAGCATAATTTCATAAAGAAGTCAAAACACACGATGCGATTACTGTAGTATATAGATCGCTGTATTAATTTGGAAATACACAGACACCGGTGGGTGATAAGAGCCAGCCACGTGCAGAACATAGTCTGGTACTCTGGTGTGCAAGCAAAAGGGCCTGTGTAGGAAAATAAATGGTAAATCCTATTTTTTTTATTTAGATGAATTAATTAAAATTTCATGAAAAAGATCATTGTGACCTGTGTGTGCGCGCGAGCGTGCACGCGCATGGTGCTATTCAACGCCTGCATGCTGGATAGTTTATTCTGTGTGCAGGTCATAGCTTGTGTCACGTTGCGCGCTGCGCACCAGCCCCCGCACTTCCCACGCGTTGCGAGCGGCAATATAAATGGCTTGGTAGCTGCCAAACTAGCAGTAAAACCTCCATATGATGCAATTGGAGGTAAAATCGACAGTAAAAGGTATCGCGCGTCACCCGGGGCATTAAAAAATGTTTTACTACCGTTTCTGCAAGAAAAAAATAGGAACGTAAATTTGGGATGCTAGTTTACTACAAAAAGGAAACGTCGTTTTATTGATCTAGTAAATGATAGCGTATATTGGGTGATCGTCTTACGGTAAATGACGTGTAATATTACTTCGAGAAAGCACGTCGTGTTACTGCTATAAACCAGCTTGTGCCTTTTGTTTTTTGGTAGTTACTATAAGTGTGGTAACGTTTTGCTGCTGTTTGAACAGGATATTACTAGTATATACCAAAAATGTGTCTTTACTGTCTGCTACGCAAGTTCTTTCGGGAATCATAAGTTTTACTATAAAATACAAGTGTCTTTACTGCCAGTTACAAAAAGGTTTACTGGAATATTTAGAAGCAAAAAAAAACTACTTTGGCTTGCTGCACGCCCTATACTTCTCTAGTATGTCGAGGAGGGGCTTCATGCTATTGACCTTGTTGAACAACATGTAGCACATCAGATGGGCCATGTACTCATTCCCCTTCTCCTAAGGTAGTCAGAGTCGAGATCCTGAGTTGGATCGATTTGCCTTCGGTAGAATCGAAATTGTAGTTTCGAATCGTAGAATCAATGATTCTACGGAATTATAAAAATACACATATTTAACATCTATACTATAAGTTTGTGTGATTTTTATATGGTTTACTACTTGCATGTTCCTTAAAAGTAGCTAGCGGCTAGACATACTCCAGGAATAAAAATAGCTTATCATTATCAAGCTCAAGATTGCTCATGCCATAATATAGATATTTGAACAAATATTATCACACTGATACAATATTTTGCATGCTTCTTGTTTATTTATAGTTTCATTCTCAGAAATTAATATCAAAAATTTTACTCTAAAATAAAATATCAGCAAAGCCTGGCCTCTAAAAAAAATTACAATTTTTTTTTTGCCCTAAGTCTCTACGAGTAGGATCGACAGTGCGATTTGGATCGACAGGCTATCGTGGGTTCGTAGAATCGTAAGACTCTAAGAGTAGGATCACGATCCTAACTACATACAAATGATAAACGTCGCATGTTAGACACTATACATCTAATTACTGCAAGTTACAGAGGTGATTACTTCTTACTGGCTCTATCCGTGTGCAGAGCGTCTGGCCTTCGCCGTCCCAGAAATCTAAGAACTTCATTACGAAGAACACGCAGTCATTCTCTAGGACCTTTTTGTCGTTTCCATGTTGTGCACCGTCCAGTTCACGACGATGGAGAATTTCCCACATATCACGGATGGTAGGGCAGCACATAGACGAGGGATAATATTGCTTCTCACTGGGTTGCGGTGGTCCTCCACTTTTGTGCCCTTTTTCTTGGAGTTGTTGGAGTCCAGCACTTCTGCACGCTTTTGCACCCTGTTGAAGCTGTAAACGAGCCAGCGCGAGTTGTGTAGAACAAGGAGGAAGATCGGCAAACAAAAAAACTATAAAATACATGTCCAATAAAAAGACTATAAGATGTATGAGATTTACTGTAATGAAACATGAAATTTACTGGATCATGTGTGATATTTACTGGGAGCATGATCGGAGAATAAAAATTACTTACCAGTCTAATGCGTGTGTGTCCTCCCCCCGATGTGCTCCTTCGGCATGCTCAGGTCCTGTTCACCATTGTACTGCTCGTTTTTTACGTACTCCTTTATGTTTAACAGTTTCATCGATGGGAAAAACTCAGGTTGTTAAAATTTTACCGAGGGTGATGTTATGCTTTGTTGGTATGCGCATAAACATTTACTGTAAATATTTGCAAAAAAGCAACTTACCGATAGTCTGATGGGGAGGAACGTCTTGTACCAATCGTTGTCCGGCCTCAGGTCGGCGCCATCTTGGCGCAAGCACTCGATGAACTGTGAGATGAACATGTCTTTGGTCATCTGCTTGTCCTTGACCGATTACCCCCATCTCTTTTCTAGTGACCGCTATGATTCTGTCCCTAGACTGGAGAAGATAGAGGCTGTAGTATATAACGTTCGTGTTAGCAGTAAAACATATGCGTATGTATAGTAAAAATGGGCGGCAATATGCACACAGTAAAATGTATATTGATACAGTAGTAAAACAACATTGCTGTATCGATAAAGGTGGCGATATCTCTTACCTTTTGAGGCTCTCGTCCATGCATATCGGCACCTCCATGGCCGTGACGACGAGCACTTCCGTACGCCTTATGTACGGCTTGAATGGAGACACCAACTTGCTAGGAGCTTTTGTCAGCCTCTTCCCAAATGCACCAGCATCGCCGGTGCCTTTCTTCTTTGCCTTCCTGGCAGGGGCAAGTTTTATTTTGAGCTTTGGTATGGCGGTGGCATCCTGCAGTACAAACTATCTCCTATTTACTGATGTATTATATTGTCTATACTATAAATATCGTGATAAATTATTGCTATGTACCCTGTACCATTGCCACGCTAGGTCTACCCGACGGGTCTTTACTCGCATCGATAGGTGCCTTCTCTGACTCCTTTACTGCGAGAGGCGCCTCGGGGGCATCCATTGCACCCTCTTTTACTGGTTCCTATGGTAAAAAAAAAGAACATTATGTTACCATTATGTATTCAAAAAATTATTGTATGTCGTAGCAGAATACTGCCAGTGGCCCCAGTATGTACCTTTGATGCATTGACGCCAGCCACGTGTACCTCCTTGACTTTGCTCGTGGTGGTGGAAGCCTTCTCTACCTCCTTTACTGGCGGATGCACCTCTGGGATGTTCGTTACAACCCCTTTTACTCGCCTATGCAATAAAAAAAGATAGATCGAGTTACTGTCAAAAGTCAGTAAAATTACATGTTTTCATATCATGTTTTACTGCGTCATTACCTCCGTGTACTCCTTTACTCTCAGGGGCTCTACCGAAGCATTATTGATGCCCTTATTTACTGTCTCCTGCAATAAAAAAAGTATTAAATAGGAATTACTGTCAAATAGCGATCAACATTACTTTATCGTTCGTAAGCGTTTGCTGCATTCAGTACCTCACTTTGCTCCGGGATAGTGGGCAGAACCCATGACTCGTCGCTGCCTCTACCTCAATTGGAGCCTATCTAGCGAATGCAATGGGATGTATCCCTGAGATCGCGTCGATTTCAATCATGTCGATTATGTTGTCGATGTTTGTCGCAACATCGCCACCGCGCTTCTAGCCTGCACGACAACAATAAAACTTATGCATGTAAATTTACTGTATGTTACTGTATTTTTTACTCTGTTTGAGAGAACACAATTACTGCATGCACCTTTCTCGCACCGGTGTGTTTGATTTATCAGTATATCGTGTTGCTATCGTTTAGTGTATCTAATGTGTCTATTTACTAATGATAGTACATTGTTTTACTATGGTGTGGTAACATACCTTGAGCTATGCTGTCCTCCACCTCTTTTGGAGTTAGAGGGAATAACATCAAAATTAGGATGTAGATTGCCACCAGCGCCAGTGCAGTCGGGATGGTGGACTCATTCGACGTTTGGGGTGCTGGCGTGACACCGGGAGCCGGCGAGACTGATGCCAGAATGACTATAGCCGCTGGTGCACAGGCTGTCGTCCAAACCTCCAAGGTAGGCGGTGATGCTGCTGCTGGGATGACAGTATCAGTGGGCGTAGGGGGTGCCTGCACCACGATCGATGACAGCGATGCGGCTGCTACCGGGATTGTGATGTCCTCCTATGCCGCCTGTGCCGAAGTGTTCGGGAACACTATGTTTATTGGCATGGTGTTTGGGATAGCACGCTCCAACGACCGAGCCTTCTTGCTATGTTTAGTCTTTTTCGCCCCACCTGCATGAGATGTTGATTCAGACTCATCTACTGTCCTAAGCAATGCCCCGATGACGCTGATAACCTTCATCTGTGCTGTCTCGATTTTCTATTGCTCCCTCTGTATCTGCACCATGGCCTTCTCCGTCTAGTCTCATTGCCCTCCCAACCTCGTCATCGAACTTCTCTAGTGTCTACAGCACCAGGCGTCGCTTATCCTTACCCGTGAATCCCACCGCGTGGCTAAGCAATGCGTGCAAGCTCAGGAACTGCCCCGTGGCGGGTTGTATGGGTTCATCCGGCAGGTACACCTGTGCCATCGCGCTGTGCCAGTAGCAGGTCCCGTCCTTGCTCCAAAGCTGCCCATTTTTTTATTTCAAACGATATCGAGTGAATTACTGTGGTATATGATGAATTTTGATGAAATGAGCAACTTGTTTTACTGCTAATTGGGCAAAGTAGAAAGACCACTCACACTGAGATTGCAAAAGGTGTCACTCCCGTCCGGTGCCTTCTCGCTGTCGGCTGCGACGATCTTATCGACGAGGGCGACCGTGAAGTGTGCGGTGCGTGGTGGTCTTGACGGCGTCGATGTCGTGGATTCACATCAGGATGTCAAGGTAGTAAATCTATGACATAAATTTTACTGCTTGTTAGTGTTCGTATTACTGAAGTTGAAGCATGTATTTACTACATGTAGTTATCTACGTTTTATGTTAGCCCTTTTACTGGTGTGTGCCCTCTATTTTGCTGGGTTGTAAGACTTCTATTTATTGTGTTGATGACCTACAGATTTTACTGCTCGTTAGTGTTTGTATTACTAAAGTTGAATAATGTATTTACTACATGTAGTAAGCTACGTTTTTATGTTAGCCCTTTTACTAGTGTGTGCACTCTATTTTACTGGGTTGTAAGACTCCTATTTACTATGTTTGTGACCTACATATTTAACTGCTTGTTAATGTACATATTACTGAATTCAACATATAGATTTATTGTGGAACTTACAAGCACGAAGGCAGCGCATCCACTGATGGACTTGGTGATGTTGTCCTTCTTCTCGTTCCAGTTGCGCACGGACTACCTAAGTTCATCTACCATGGCCTTGCACCAGTAGATGCCGGGGAAGTTGTCCAGATCCTTCGTAAGCAATGCGTCCTTCCCTGTTATATTGATGTCGGTTGTAAAAAATAGGAGCCTGTTGAAGATGACGAGGAAGAAACACCTCATCATCAGAGCGTCGGTGCTACCAGTTTTAATCTTCTCGATCAGCATCGCATTCTTTACGTTGGAGTTTGGCTACACCCCAAGCAAGCGCTTCAGCTCGGTTGGCTCAGATCCCAAGAACACACCTCACGGTGTGAGGCGTGATTGGGATGCTTCTTTTGCTGTCGGTATGGATAACCATCTCGACTGGGTCTGTCTTGTCCATGAGGAAGCATAAAAGATCTCTCCTCTCTAGTCCCTCAAGGTTGAATTTCATAATACCGCTGAATACCAGCCTCGAAATCTCGTTCATGCATCTGCCCTATTGTCAGCTCATCGATGGTGGCGATGACGAGGGCAGGAGCGCACCTGATGCACGTCGTGTATGGTCCATGCTTCCTATCACCCGCAGCCTGCACTCGACACAAAGTGATTTTACTACCGTTGTAGTTGCATAATTACTGTAAACATATCTTGTTTTTACTGCTAAAGTAAATAACATGTCGGGGATGATGATCGAATTACTGTAACATTAATAAGAATTTACTATTATATGTGGACATCATTACCATGGCGGACTCGGTCATGGGCACATCGCAAGCCGTTAGAGCGACGGCGTCCTCTGGCTCCACTACCTTCCTCTTCTTACTCAGTTGTTTCTTCCAAGAAACACCAGTGTGAGTGTTTCCGATAGGTGCATTCGATGTTCTTGCGACAATGGGTTGGGGTTGGGATGGGTCCAAGTAAATCGACAGTGCGGTCTGGCTGTTTTCGATTGTGACCTTCCTCACCTTGGATGGTGCATCGCCAGATGTCCTCATTTGCTGCCATAGCAGGAATACAAGCAAATAGAAAACCAAAAGAGGATTGTGTGATTTATGGCATGTGTGGATTGAGCTGATTTACTTATAATCTAGAGAAAAAAGTGCTTCCAAATTCTAACTTGTGCTCAAATTTGGGAGGAAAAATTGCCCTAGGCTAGCAAGATTATGGAGTTTGGGATGAATTTATTGTTTAGAACCCTAGAAATTTCCACTTCAAGAGAGGGAAAAATACAAACAAAAAGCAATGGGATTCTATTTTTTTCTCGTACTTTGAGACATGTCGGGGGGAGGGGGTTGAGATGGTGCTAAATCTGAAGATCGCCTTTCCTCCTGCCGAGAATGCGGGCCTCTAGAGAAAATATGATTTGTTGGAGTGCGAGGAAAATCCCAGACGATGCGTCCCCCGTGTACGTAATATACACCACTTCTACGCGCGTTTAAAAAGACAAGAAAAACATCTAACATTTGCACAATAGTAAATTTTGAGTACAAATTTACTTCATAGTACATACAGTATTACTGTGTTATAACTTTTACCACATTTATTGTCACTTTTTAATTTAGTAATTACTGTATGTACGACGTAGTTTTACTACACTATGAGTTCGTTTTTGCTGTTAACTTGCATGTGAAAGGAAGTTCTATTCAGCATCGCCCGAATGCTCTATTAAATCGCACCGATGCCGCTACGGCTCCCGATGTGTCTCTTCTTCTCACTCGCCAATGTTGCTCCTTGTTTTGTAAAAATGGCCATCCTCTATCGAAGATGAATTCTCACATCACTCTACTCTCTTCACGCTCTGAGAAACATCCAAAAAAATATTTAGTAAAAATGGCTCCGCGCTCTTCTTCACTATTGCGGGTCGTGATGGCCTACCTAGCCATTTTGTACGAGCACCACTCTGGTCGTACACTAGTAGTTGCTGCGGAAGGACACTGTGACAACAGTGTCCTCCCTCCTCCACATGACGTTATGCTGGGGAACGTGACGACCACGTTCCGATGTCTTTACATCCTCCTACGCCGTGTCTTCGCGGTGATCTCAAGCTTCTGGCGGGCTAACCTCACCATCAACATAGTGCTCGTAAATGACGTTGAACGTCTCAATGAGACTTACTATCGGTTTGACGACTACATCGAGGCGGAGAGCACACGGGTCTACAACACCGAGACCGCTTGAGCAAGGGAAGAGATCCTCTGGGCGCACTTCAACTTGGTTCTTCTATCCGAATAGCTCTGGGCTATGCTTAAACGAGTGAGACAGTGGGTGGATGTGTTTCGGGCTACATACGCTGATATCAATCCCTCCGATGCTGACGATATCACTTACGAAGTTTTGAAAACTGAGATAGGATCCTACCTCAGGCACTAGAAACGTCATCTTTTAGGTTCCTACTTTTTAAAATATTTTGTAAGAAGTGATTTGCCACGTTATTTGGCCATATAGAAATACAAATGAAGATTTGTTTGGACTTCTATTTACTGTTTATGGTAACATGTTTACTGGATCGCATGTTTATTGTTACTACCTTCGATATATACAGTCTTAGTATAACGTTATGAACGAATTTACTTATAAGCGCATTCACTATTACTACCCCGTAAATAAACATTTACTACATTGTACATACTCGGTAAAACAATACAGACATATTTACTTATGAATACATTCACTTTTACTATCATGTGAATGACCATTTGCTGCGTTAGACCTACTCAGTAAAATGAACTAACACAATTACCTTCTAATAGCTACTGTTTACTGTTCTTGTCACATACTTTTACTCTCAAAATGATGACTTGTCCACAAATATTAATTTGGTCCCTTTACATGTTTTACTGCCATACGTCTGATGTTAGTTACTCGATAAAAATGGTCAGACCATCATGTGGTAATGTGACAACAAAAATGGTGTTTTGATTACTATTACACACACAACATTTTACTTCTGATATGCGTGTAGTGCGGGAGGCTCCTGGCCCATACTTGTTCTTATTGGGCCGACCAGTAGAAGGATTGCTCGCGCGCGCGTATCACCTGGACTATCCAACGCGCTGGGCTGGCAGGCCGTAGGATAGTTATTCTACGGTATATATAGAAAAAATACCTTCTACTCCCGGGTGTATAGTTACTCCCACATCTGATATACCATATATATATATATATATATATATATATATATATATATATATATATATATATATATATATATATATATATGTGTGTGTGTGTGTGTGTGTGTGTGTGTGTGTGTGTGTGTGTGTGTGTGACAGTAATGCTAATAACATTTTTACTGCCAGACTATCTCATAGCGTACAGCTTTTTTTCGGGCCACGGTCCCACAATCCGCACATGCGCGACAATAACTTGTAACAGTGAGAAAAACAATTGTGATACCTTTTTTACTACCCCATCACACTTAAGGGAACTTCTATCACATGCCCTTCTGCGCTTAGCGTGGCAGTAAATCTTTTTGTAGTGCCGCAGTAAAAGGCACATGAGATCGCAGTAAAATCTCTTGTAGTGCTGCAGTAAAAGGCACAATGAGGTCATAATAAATGTTTTCGTAGTGCTGTAGTAAAAACACAAGGAGGTTGCAGTTAAATGCACAATAAGGTCGTAGTAAATCTTTGTGGTGTTGTAGTAAAAGGTAGAATGAGGTTGTAGTAAATGTCTTACAATGCTGCAGGAAAGGCACAAGGATATTGCAGTAAAAGGCACAAGGATATTGTAGTAAAAGACACAATGAGGTCACAGTAAATCTCTTGCGGTGGTTTGAGAGGGTACGCGGTTTTACGGTCGGTTGCGTCGTGCTCAGATGAAGCAGTAATTGATTGGCGTAAGTACAGTTAATACAAACTTTCGGTGCGGTAAAATTTTTATACAACGTTAAAACATAGTCATCATGTATCTCTTTTTGTTAAGCACATTTTTTGCTAGCAAAACGCTTCAAACGGACTATAAATAGGATAAATCGTTTAGGAGATACTGTCGTTCAAAGTTTATAATTAATCTACGCTTCTCTCTCCACCCACCCCTCTGCACTCAGTATGACAATAAATCTCTTGTAGTGTTGTAGTAAAAGGCACAATGAGGTTGCGTGGGGGCACGTGTAGTTTTATTATTAGTTGCGTGCGGCAGGCGCGATTTTACGGTCGGTTGCATGGGGGACGATCAGAGCATAGACCACACACACACACACACACACACACACACACACACATATAGAATGGAGTTTTGCCATGCCATGGAACTCTAGTACCACATATCTCCACCACTCATTTAGCATGGGTATTGCAACCTTTCACTGCCATCACATTTTCTCTCTCCACTACACACATCCACATGCAATATTAATGGTATGGATATGTGGTACTAGAGTTCACTAGCATGCAATATCATTTTACTATATATATATATATATATATATATATATATATATATATATATATATATATTCTACATCTAAGCGTAGAATAGCTATTCTACGTGCCAGTCAGCCCACCCAATCCGAGCGGCCCAATCCGAACAGTTATGGGCCAAGAACCCCCGCCGCCTCACGTGCAACGCATATCGACAATAATCAGTAGTGTATATAATAGTAATTCTAATACCATTTTTACTGCCAAACTATATCATAGCATACTAATTTTTTTCGGGACACAGTCCAATGATCTGCACACGCGCAATAGTAACTTGCAATGGTATGAAAAGTAATTTTGATACCTGTAACAACCCTAAATTTGTGTTTCCTTTTTGCAAGTGCTTGAAAACATTTTGGCATGGATTTTAAACTTTCTTGCTTTTACTAATTTCTTAATGTTTTTCTTAAAAAGTTGCAGGAACAAAACAATTTTTAAGACAAATTGAAAACTGAAAAAAATAGTGGGATTAATTTTATATAAAAACTAGATAAAGTTAGGAGCCTCCTCCAAAAAATTTCTTAATTTTTTGGAGCTCGATTACTGTATTTAGAAATTCCTCAAACCTTTTAGCCTTTTAAGAAATTTCAAAACCTAATTCATTTTCTTGTCGGCTCTTGGGGCCGAAAGCCTATGCAGCCCACTTCTTTTCACTCCAACTCAATGCCGCCGTGGCCCACACATCCCGCCTTCCTCCCACGCTCCCTCTCTCGCTGACGCGTCGGCCCAACTCGTCAGCACCCTTCTTCCATCTCACCTCGTCCCTGCTCGCCAGCTTACCGCGCCTGCCCACCAACTCACCTAGGTTTCAACCGCCACCTCCGGTTTTTCCCCTAACCAGTATGGCTATCATCTGTGCCTTGCCATCACCCTACTGATGCTACATGCACCAAGTGCCCAACTTTTGCCACCCTTTTGACCGCGCGGGCGAAGAACAGAGAAGCGCTGAGTTCTCAACGCGACCGAAATCTTCTCACCATCTTCTCATGATCATCTCTTCAGTATATAAGCCACCTACTATGTCATCTTCACTGTAGCTCGCCACCCTCACCTCCCTCCAAGAGCCAGAGCCAGAGCTCTTTGGTTCCACATGAACGAGAGTGTCTTCCCCAACACTAGTGAGCAAGTTCCGAGCCGCCATTATCGCTGGTGAGCTCCATTCCCCTCAACACCCACGTCATCATCTGTCTCACATCTCCCTAATACTATTTTCTTAATTGATGTAGCCACTAGAGCCCAGTGACGCCAAAACCAAGTCATCATCTTCATCTCCACTACACACCCGATTCAAGCCGACACGTCCCGCCGTTCTGGTGAGTCCGAGCCTTGTCCAACTGCATCATAATGTGTATTATACCCTGATATGCAATCCCCTCAACTGATGCTGGTCCATTCACAGAGAATCTTTTGATTCACGCTTCTTCCTCATTTATGGCCACTGTAGCCATTTTCACTATTTACCGCCACCTCGATGAGTCCATAGCTGATTCCTTCTTCATTTATCATCCTCAATGTACGTTTGAGCTAACACACACCTTCTTGTAGCTTCTTCACCACCGTAACACGTAGCCACCCTGAAGCCATCGTCGCCGCCTCTGTATGTCACTGCTCTATCCTCTTCGATCATCCTCCGACACTGTTAACCACCTCGGTGAGCTTCTAGTAGTCCCCTAGAGCTAATGCGCTCAGTGGAACTAGAGTTTAGCGTTGCTGTCATCACGGTGACCATTGGTTCCTGTGCCAATGCCGCTAGCATCGCAATCACATCCTAGAGCCCATGCGCACCTCCTTTCGCCTTGTTCTTGCCCTACACGCAAAAGCCATCGCAGCCCCGTCCTGCGCTACCTCTGGAAGTCGTCACCCGACGCTTCGACCACCCATTGCCCAAGCCAGTTCGCCATCATCCAAGCAACCCATTTTGCCGCTCCCCGTGCCATGAGCAAGGTCACACATGCTCTGCTCTCTCTCTCTCTCTCTCTCTCTCTCTCTCTCTCTCTGGCCAGTGGCCCCACAAGATGATTAGGTTAGTGATAATCCAAATAATTAAGTAAAGCAAGTCAATGACATGCGGGACCATCTAGATAATTAATCATAAATCTAATTTAACTAAGTATTAGAAAATGTGTCGCTGACATGTGGGACCTACTCATTGTTTTCATAACTTAAACATATTTAAACTCCAAGATAATGGCAAGTGGACCCCACCTATCCAAGCTTAACCTGGTGAATAATTAAGTTAAGGTTAATTACATAGTTAGTAACTAATGAGTCAGTGACATGTGGGACCAATCACTTTTTCCCAATTAAAACATGTTTTAAACTCTAAGAGACTATCATGTAAAAAATGAATTTTAGAAAAATAAAAATAAAAAGCCACTTTCAGTCGTTAAGAAATACGTCTTCTCTGTTAGAAAGCGTAAACTCGGAAAATGTGCCTTCGACGTCATCACCTTTTCTAATTTTCTTGAATTTTTGAACCGAACAAAATTCAAATGCTTATAAGTTTTGCATATGAACTCCAAATTAAGTGAAATTTATTTCTAAAATTTTATAAAATCACCCTATTTCATATTATACAAAAATATTTGGATTTTTCCTTTGTTAGATTTCTTTTTTGCTTCTTATTGGTGTTATTTGCCGATATGCGTATAGATACCGACACCCCAGAAAATTTCATCGACACTCCAGAGCCAGAACCATCATTCAACAAGCCAGGAAGCACCCTCCTTTGATCATGTTGATCTCATATTTAAATGTTATGTATTTTGTTTGCAAGTATTTATGCAAGCAAGTATTTCGATAAAAATTACTATGTCGGGTAAGGTCAATAGTTAAATCCCATTTGTTGCATTACCATGCCTTGATAAGTTGATATCCCTATTGTTGTCACCTTAGTAATAATATCCCCAATAGGTACTAATAGATTAGGCTGTAACAACCCAAAAATTCATAAAGGCAAAAATGTGTGGTTTTTAAAAACTTGATATGAGATAAACTATTGTTGCGCTTCTTGGTTACCTTCTTAAGTCTTTAAGTTGACTGCATCATATCATCTCTACAAGGTGAATAGCATTAGGACAAAGAATTCTAAAGCCTGAGGACTTTGCCTTAGGGAAATACATGTATTATGTATTTCCACCCGGTGACCACTAGCCCTCATCATTTCTACTGACTGCTCACACGACCAGCAGTGGTCAAAACAGGTGTGTGGGCGGCAACTATCGTTCGGCCATTAAGAGCCATTGCCCAAGCCGCCCCATTGTCAACACTGTGCTGCCGACCCCGTCAACATTACCCCCACTCCACCTTGTTGGACGTTGTCAAACCGCCTATATATAGCAGCCCAGGCCCCCTCATCACCTTTTTCCACCGTTCCAAGATCCAAACCCTGCCTCTCTTCCCTAAGCGAGCTGGAGCTCTAGATTAGCTCGAACACTCGTCTTGATCGAGTGCTGTCACATCTCCACCTTGGCCGTTGACGCCCTAGGAGCCGCCTTGTAGACTAAATACTTCTCTCTTTCCCTAGACCTCAGACCACTGCAGCAGCAAGGCGTTTTCTTGGTGATTGCTGTCCAAAGTCGCCTGACCGGCTTCGACTAGCTCGTCCTCACAGCCGCCTACTAGTAAGTTCCTATTGGCCATATGCCCCTCCTATTGTGGGCTACCCTGTTCTCTCGCGATTGCCTTTTCTAGTTATGTTTCATACTTTCCTTCTCTAGTTCCTCCCTGGCTTTTTCACTGGTTCGTTCGGTCGCATCAAAGCCGTCGAAGCCTTTGCTTCTTTCGACCACACCCAGATGACACTCTCCTGACCTCCTCTTTTGCAAAGACCACCCTCATTGGTCACGACCTCCCAATCTACAAAGACAACCCATCTAGCCACGCCCTCCCCTCTTCGGACCGTTCGATCAGACGGACAGGATGATGGAGATATGAGGTTCGTATGGTCCGAACGTTCACCTCAATTAGGACCATCCGATATAAATTAGGCGGCCCGATTGAGACGGGAGGCTCGGACGGGCCGAGCTTTCATCTCATTCTAAACTGCCCGATCAAGATCGGACGGATTCGCCTTGTCACACCTTACCTCCTTGATTCCAGGATCTCCTCCTCAAAGATCACCTCCTTGGTCTTTTTGCACATACCACCCTCTGGGTCATGACCTCCCATTTTAAAAAGACCACCCTCTTGATCGTGACCTCCCCACTCTACAAAGAACACCCTCTTGGTAAAAACCACCCATCAGGTCAAGACCTCCCATTTTACAAAGACCACCTTGTTAGTCGTGGCCTCCTATTTTTACAAAGACCACCCTCAAGTCGTAGCACTCTCATGACCTCTCCTGGTCTTAAGACTCACAAGACCTCCCCAGGCCAACACTGTTCCCAGGATCTCACCTAGGTACAGTGATTCCAGGAGCTCCCCAGATCATAATACCTCAAAAGACCTCCCTTGGGTACAGTGATTCCAGGACCTCTCCTGGGTACAGTGATTCCAGGACATCCCCATATCACAGTACCTCAAAGGACCTCCCCTGGGTACAGGTATTCCAGGACCTCCCCAGATCATGATACCTCAAAAGACCTCCCCTGGTACAGTGATTCCAGGACCTCCCCAGATCATAGTACTCTCAAAGATCTCCTCTGACAATAGTACCCACACGACCTCCCCTCATCGTAAGAATCATAGAACCTCCTCTGGCCACAGTGTTTCTAGGACCTCCTCAAGTCACAATACTTCCTCGACCTCCCGGTCGCATCCCCCTATAACCACATAACCTATAACCACTTAGTCCTTCGACTATGCTGGTCTAATACCCATAATCTACCGCCTTGTATCATTTGGAGTTTCTTGCATATCTGCAAATGATTTGAGTTGAATGTATGTTTATTTACCTTCTAGTTGTTTCGCGATTATAGAAGCCGAGGAGACTGAAGAACTGTGCGGGGATCAGGATCACGATCAGCAGTACCCTGAACAAGGTGAGTCAACACTTTGACCATATTGCACCTACCATTTGCAAATTACTTTGCTTTAAATTATGAAATTGCATTGCTATGTTTTGTCCAACTATATTGGTCTAGCTCATAGTTAATGCCTTGATTATAATTGTGTATAGACTTTCCAATCCTTGAACTTGGACACTATTCCTTGTCACCCTAGACTTAATGGATTACAAACTAGTTAATTGAGTCTATATATAAGTGTCATGCTTAGCCTTGCTTAGATACTTTGTCATGCGGGCATTCATCTGCCTGACAACAATCTTTCAAAACATAAAAACTGGAATGTTTGGGCAGTCGAGGCTGGGAGCCTGGCTGGTATATTTGGGCAGTCGAGGTTGGGAGCCTAGCTGGTAGCTTGGACTAAAGGCTATTTTAAAAACAAAGAAAACCCCAACAAAAGAAAACAGACTTCGACTTGGGCGGATGGAAAGAGTAGCTGGTGTCGGGGGCACGAGATGATGACAGTATGTGGATGTACCGCCCAAGTCAATTAAGGACCCAATCTGGTGAGACCTCTCAAGTAAAAACAATGCGACCACAAGTCTATAATGGGTACGACCTGGCTAACTAATTTGCTCGCCTCAGCGTGGCTTCACCATCAGGGGAATGTGGCATGGGTAGAGGGGAATGAAGCCACAGTAAAACCACATGGCGCAAGAGGGGGCCTCCTAGAAGTGAATGGCACCGGGCGGTGGAAACCTTAGCGGGTGGAGTTGCGTCGAGGTTGAGCATTGTAAAGGCCTTGTGGTGATCTCCCCTTGATTCACATGTCTAAGGAAACGTGTGTATATGTTAAGGAGATTACCTTTTGTGGGTAAAGTGTGCAAACTCTGCAGAGTAAGAAAACTATCTAGATAGCCGTGCTCACGGTCAAGAGTGGTGCTGAGAACTTGCTGGATATAGCCTTTTTTTATAAAACAATTTGTGGGTGGAATGAAAAGGGCTAGGGTGGGACCCCAGGGATTTGAAAAGGCCTGGTTTGGGACCAGTGATAATTACGGGATAGCCCGAGCATTGAGCGGTTGGAGCCACTCAATGGTATAGGAGGTTGGACCTCCACTAGTACTTTACAAATGAAAACTCATTTATAAAAAAATCAATTTGTAAAAATGTTATGTCCCAGGATTTTCTATTAAGTCTAATTAAAACTTGGCTTTGTGCAAATGAAAGAACCCCAAGCTTCCCTTGAATAGCCTGACATCTATAATATTGCATTGTGTGTTGGCTCGCGAGTACGGTTGTGTACTCAGGCTCTCGCCAATATAATCTTTCAGATCCACGTGATCAAGACCCCTACGACTACTTGTGGCTGCTGGACTAGACGGTGATGAAGATGGTGAAGCTTAGGCCGGGACCTCCAGTCTCTTGCCTGTGGGCAGAGTGAATGGAACCACCATGACTTGGTCTACTTCCGCTCTTATTTGGACTCTGTACTCTTGACTTTTGTAGACTTGCTGCGTTCGTAGCTCTTTTGTAAAATAGTTGGCCGCATGGCCTGGTATGTAATATAGTAAGGGCTTGCACTGATTCATATTGAGCACTATGCATATCGAATGCTAGTTGTTATCATATTAACTGCAACTAGGTGTGGTCTCAAAACTATGTTAGGACCTCCTCTGGATCATCTCCAGGACCTCCTCAGAAACCTTTCTAGGACCTCCTCAGAAACCATCCTAGGACCTCCTCTGGAACATCTGTAGGATCTCCATAGAAACCCTTCAGGACCTCCCTCAAGACCTCCTCAGGAGCACCCACGTGGATCCATCTGGACCACTCAGGACCTCCCTAGGAGTCATCAGGACCATCCAAGACCTCCCTCCGAAACCTCCTCAGGACCTCCCTCAGGACCACCCTCCAGGACATCTCTCTAGGACCTCCCTCGGAACCACTCGACGACCTCCTCGGAATCTTTTCAAGACACTGAGGCCCTTTCTCGGACCTCTTCAAGACCTCCACAAGTTTTTCTTTCGACCACGTGGGGTTGTAACTATGAACCTGATCGTTGGTTTGCGCTGAGCTTCCACGGTTGGGGGCATGACCCGAGTATGTTTGTGTGTGTGCTGTCTACTGATCTAGAGAATGGCACGGCTTGACACAGAGGATTCCAAGACATGAATTTGGGATCTGACAATGGCAAAAGTAGATCGTTCGAGTAGATGAAGCTTAGCCCTGCTAAGACCGATATTAGACTGGTAGTCTGGAACACAGTCATTTCTCAAATTGGCGACACAAGTTAAAATGGTCTAGAGGAGATTTACTCTGTCATGTTAATATTAAAATGAATCTGAAAGTTGTCTTGGACTTGGGCAGATGTGAGTAGGGACCAATGCGGAGGCACGAGAGTTTGGTCAATAGTATCTCGCTCGGGTTGCCTAGGACAACATTGATCCTTGGGATGATGGAGGGCTAGCTGCTCCCTATCCTAAGGAGGCTGATCAACAGGTGGGTTTATTGCTAGAGAAAGTGATGTAAAAGCTTTGTCATGAACTCTCAATCGGGTACCGATGGTATCACGCGACATGCTTGGCATGGTGGGATGTTTGTGTCGTGTGGGGAAAGTTGTGCGACCTCTGCAAAGTGTAAACTTATTCAAATAGCCATGTCCACTATTACAAACATCGCTTGGTTATTTCTCACAATAGTAGACTCATGTTTTCTAAAGGAAAGTCAGGTATGGACATGGATGAAGGAATCCATGTGGATGGTGGTCAACAAAAAGTGATTTTTCTTGAGGATTGAGTTTAGGGCAGCATGCCCTTGGCTCATATATTGTTAATTATATTATGATAATTATTATTTTTAAATCAAATGATCTTACAAATGTCGGTTGCAATCTACTACTGTTATTGCAAATAAAAGGATCGTGTTGTGCAAATAAAAACTAGACTAGCTAGCCTCCTTTGACATAGTACGCATATTATTATACTTTGCTTAAAAGTCTTGCACTTACATAATTGTACTCAACGTTGCTTGTTGAATATATTCAGAGATTGCAGAAGAAGACTCGTCGTATGGTTACTTTTACGTAGCGGGTTTTGACGACGTTGATGCCGAGTTCTAAGGTTTCACCTTGTCAGTTGCCTGTGGGATGGTTGACGCATACTTATGGGGTTTGTTGCCTCTTTTGTCTACACTTCTGTTGAACTTATTTTTTCATATGTACCATTTGGCCGGTCGGCTCTTGTGTTGTTAACTTCACCGTGTAGGCGTATGTTCAGTTGTAATTTATGCACTACTTATTTAATATAACATGTATGGATGTGATATCTCAGTGTTATAATTGTGTATTCTAGCCACAGATCATGGGACTAGTACAGTAAACACATAGGATTTCAGGATTAATTTCCTGAGTCCGACAATACACTCTTTTTTATGCCCATCACACCTAAGTGAACTTTTTTCCTCGGGTCATGATCCCATGCCCTATGCGCTTAGCATGGTAGTAAATCTCTTTATATTGCTATAGTAAAAACCACAACGAGATCGCAATAAAATCTCTTATAGTGCTATAGTAAAGGCTCAATGCACTCGCAATAAATCACTTTTGGTTGTGTTGTAGTAAAACCACAAGGAGGTTGTAGTAAAAGATACAATGAGGTCGCAGTAAATCTTTGTAGTGATGCAATAAAAGGCAGAATGAGGTCGTTGTAAATCTGTTGTAGTGTTGCAATAAAGCACAAGGCTATTTGCAGTAAAAGGCACAATGAGGTCACAATAAATCTCTTATAGTATTGCAGTATAGGGGGCATCAGAAAAGGCGATGGGGTGGTGGATTGAGGACGCGCACGCGGTTTAACGGTCAGTTGCACTGTGCTCATACGATGCAGTAATTGATTGGCTTTGGTATTGTAATACTCTGGAAGTGTGAGAAGTCAAGAATCGGGTTAATTAAATTTAATCGGTAGAGAATTATTTAATCGGGGAAGAGTTTATTTTCAGAATTCGTCAAATCAAGTTTAGAGAGGGGCTTTTCCGCTTGTTCTCATCCACTTGGGCCTGGGCCTTGGCCCATCTAGCCTAGTTTTGGCCGGCCAAAGGGGAGGTGCCACCCTCCCAAACCCTAGCCGCCCCCTCCTCCCCTTTTCCCTCCTCCCACTTGCAGCCGCCCCTCCCCTTCCCTTGGCCGACTCCTCCTCTCCCTTGCGCCTCCTCGCCTGTGTGCTGCTCCTCGCGACTCCCTTCGTCTAGGCTGCTGCCTTGCGCAAGAAGGAGAAAGAGAGGAAGAGAAGAAGGAGAAGAAGGAGAAGAAGATCTTGTGTGGGATTGGTTCAGCAAATTCTAGCGGTTCTACAAGGGTAACGAGATGCCTTCCCCGCTGTTTGATCCATAGTAGATGCGAAACCGATTAGAATTGTTGGTTAAATGTTGGGCTGCAGAAGATTCGATTCTGTCCAGTACCTTGCGTGGGGATTTCCGTGTATTTAGAGGCTGAATTTTAAGTTTCCATCTCCTAGAGTTATGTGGGTTATGTCGTTATCTTTCAGTAGCCACGAAGATCACTCGATTCCGAGGTCTGAGTCAAAAGTTATGGTCAATTTAGTATCTGCTGCCAGAAATCTGACGAGAATAATCTGTCTGGATATTTCCTAAAATATGAAAGGGAAATTGGTGGAATCTGAAAGTTCACACAACTAGGTTATTGTAGATAATTCGATAACCTTTTCAGATTGATAAAGAACGATCAATTCGGAGTTACCTATTAAAAGTTATGGTCATTTTAGTTTTGCTGTTCGTTTGTGTAGGCAGTTTCTGTACTGAAAGTTCAAACAATGGTTAGCCTAATATTTTGGCCGAATTGGATTATCGTGTCAACTAGAGAATTGTTTATGAGTCAGTTAAGAATCTACAGAAATTGGGTTTGACTCTTTTTGACTTCCAGTTCATGAGTTATGTCAATTACCGTGCCGCTGTCCAGAAACGGTATATGGCAGGAAACGTTGTTTTTCAGTTTCAGCTTTGTAAACTCGTTTTGAGTCGTCAAGTAAGCGATGTAGAATGCCGATTAGTAGCGCTGAGTATATTATGTCTTAATTGAAATTATTTTACCTGTTTAGGAGGTGAAGCCTCAGGTTTAGGAGTATCATCTTTGCCGGCTAACGCGTCGCATCGTGGAAGGCAAGTAAATGTAGCGGTTGTGCTACGGTTTAACCCGTTGTTCTTACTACTTGCACTATGCATGATTGACGTAATGTTAAACGATATGCCATGGTTACATGTTTTCTAAGTATGAATGTGGTAGCAAGATATTAATCAATTGCTATGTTTGGATGAGTTTGGGTAGTATTGTGGTAATTTGCTTAATGAGCCAAATGCGGAATATGAAAATAAACTCAAGGTGGACATGTTGATAATTCCTTGTGGTTACATTCATGATGATCATGTTGTGGTCTATGTGGTAGAATTCCCTTTAGATCGACTGATTTTGATCTTGGTGAATCGAGTGGGGGTTATGTGGTAATAGTTTTATGACACAATGGTATTGTGCTTAATGAGACACATGTGGATTATGAGGAAGTATTCATGATGAGTATGTTGTTGACATTCGTGGTTAAATTCTTGTGGTTTATGATAATCATATCATTCATGACATGTCATAACATTTGCATTGTGGATGTCGCCGCTTATAGCCGCGACCGTACCGGTACAACATCGTGCATTGCCGTAGCACGATGTACACTTTTACCTTATTGGGTAAAGGTGCAGTGGAGGATAGCATGCATATGCATTACATTGTGGAAAGATCATTTGCATACTTATGCAATATATTGAGGTGAAGTTATTTTGCAAACAAACGCAACTTCATAGTTGCAATGTGGAAATTGACTCATGAGAGTCTCTTGTGGTATGAGTAATGTGGTTGTGGTGGTGGAATGGGGTTCATCCCTTGTGGTATGGTAGAGGTTGTGATTGTGGCATGGGATTCTTCTCTCTTGTGGTAGTTGTTGATAGCAGTTGTGGATGCGAGAAATAGTAAAGTTATGAGGTAAAGCATGTTAATACTTTATTGTCATTGGTAGTGGTAGTGGTGAATAATATGAAGCAGTTGATCAAGATTCAATTGTTGATATTTTACTATCATTGGTAGTAAATATGGTTGATGCTATAATTGTGATCATTATGGGAATTGGATATTGATGCTTAATATCTTTGTAGTTAAATTAGCTTGTAAATGAATGTGGATTCACATTATAGATGTGGACATATGGATACTTTAATGATGTTGTATATTTGTTTGTAGTCCGAATAGCACATTAAGCAGTTTGCTTGCTGAGATTTTATCTCACCCTTGTTGTTTCTTTCCCCTTTCAGTGATTCTTAAGCATTCTGGGATGGGTAGAGCGCACTACAATAATGCACTCAATTCATAGATTCATGATGTAATAAAGTTGAGAGGAAATTAGCCTAATGACTAGCTTTTCGCGAGTGTTCTGTCGAATTATTATTGTTGAATTTGTGGACTACACTTGGTTTAATCTGCTAGAGGTTGTTTAATTATTGAACTTGTTACCGTCATCTTTATTCCCTTAGTTGTTTATGCTTCCGCTTAGTGCTTCTTGTCTAGAGTTGCTGCCGAAATAATTTTGTCTTGAAATTATTGGCTAGCTGTAGAGTGGTTAAGTAGCATTCCAGGGTAATGTGGATCCTGGGGTGTTACAGGTATAGTAAATTTAAACTTTCGGTGCAGTAATTTTTTTAACAAAGTTAAAACATACTCATCGTGGATCTCTTTTTGTTAAGCATATTATTTCAGCAAAACACTTCAAACGGATTCTAAATAAGATAAAGGGATTAAGAGATATTTGTCGTTCAGAGTTTGCAATTAACCCACACTTCTATCCACCTTCCCCTCTTTACTCAACGTGGTAGTAAATCTCTTGTAGTGATGAAGTAAAAGACACAAGGAGGTTGCGTGAGGTGAACGCACAGTTTTACTGTCAGTTGCATCAGATGCTACTAGTTTATATATGGTCGGTTGGGCAGGGGAGCAGCCAGAGTGTAGAATAGTGCCAACCATCCCACCGTGCCAGCAATGGGGCGTGGTCCATACCAACAGTTTTGGCCTGTAGATCCCTCGCGCGCCAACGTGTGCGTGGTACGCGGGACATGGCAATAAAATCTAAGGAGGCGTCCAGTACATGTGATATTCATTTTTACTATCGCGCATCACACGGTGGTTAGGATTTGCTCGTGGGGTGTTGCATCCGCATCCTAGTTTTTTCATGTTATACGAACCCCAAGACCCACGATGACATCACATGGCAGGGATAGAATTGCTGGGGGTTGTGGCAGTAAAACCCAATGCGCAGTCCAGTAAATCGACGGTGTAGTAAACGCAACGATGCTTTAGGCAGTAATTTTGTATGTGCACGAAAATAAATATTTATACCCGTTTTTTGCTGCCATGTAAATATCAACCATTTTGATGTTTTTTCTTGGTATGTGCGGGAAGTTTCATATATTACGTGTGTGGGTTGCATCGATCGGGATTCCCCGCACTGTAGAAAAATTAGAGTTTCTTCGACGATCTCTACAGGGCTCCATGTTGGTGATATGCCCTAGAGGCAATCATATAGATGATTGTATCACGTCTATGTTTATGAGTTATAGAATAAATGTTATTATGTTCATTGGATGAATTATCATTTATAAAGATTAAAAAGTATGTGACTTGTTGGTGAAACTCTTTAACTTATATGATATTGTTGTAAATGTATCCCTGGTCGAATGTTACTACTCGGAACACTAGTACTTATCAACTAGCACATGTATTGATTGATGACTATATTTCACCGGTTATGGATATGGGGATACCGAATCAATAATGTGAACAAATGTTAGAGATCATGGTGTTGGATTGACCCACATTGAGACAATATTGAGATTGTTATGATTTTATGTGTTATCAGTTGGTCTCAAGCAATGATGATGTATAATCCTTAGACTTGATATCAGCATGGTTTTCTACATGTGCAATAGTACACTTAGGGTTTGCCAAACGCTACTCCGTAACTAGGAAGTTATAAAGGAGTTCAACCAGATATCGTGAGGCAAAGGGAGAATGCACAAGCAGGTCATTCAGTCTGACCAGATACGAACTAGTCATATGGAGATACGGACTGGTCGTAAACTGGTCGAACATGATCACTAACTAGTCGTAAGAAGTTACGAACTAGTGGTATGGAGATACGAACTGGTCATAATTAAATATGGACTGGTCGTATAGAGATACGAGCTAATTGTAAGTGATGAAGATCTGGTCGCAGATCATATTGCATAAGGTTTGTTCGACATAATATTTATGTGCATTCGGGAATCGTTATATCCTGCTAGGAACCACTAATGAGTCATGGTCAAAAAGGTATTTCCGAGTCACAACCGATTACACATGAACCTACAGGGTCGCACACTTAACGGGTTAGAACAAACGAGTTCGGATAGGATCCGTTATGGGCTCTTTATAAGGGGATGCATAGGGCTATTGGGTAGAACGTCAGTTGCTCCACCCAAACCTTAGCCACCATCTTCTCAAAGGCCATACCATGCGTATTAGTGCTAGCACACCGGCATACGGTGTTCCACACCTAGACATGTGGATACCGTAGAGACACTAGTGTGGTTGGTGCTGTGCTGATCGAGGACAATCCACGACCTACGCAAGGAACGTCATAGGTTGCTGGAGGAGACGATCGGTACCGAGGGCATTGGACGATCGACTACTACCACTACATCGATGTGCTCGACGTTGGATCAGGCTGCTCCAACTCTTCTTCTGCTGCACTACTCCAACGTACAAAAAAGTACGTGCTAAGAGAAAACAAGAGGAAATGAACGCCTTAAAAGCAATAATATTATGCGCCATTTATAGTAAGATAACAAACATAGAACAATAAATAAAATTCTCCCTCTCATGATCGTGTATGGGCGACAGTAGTGATGATCAGTAATACGACATGCCTTTTACAGTAAAACAACATTACACAGTTACAGTATCATCTTCTGTCCGGCATGGCAGAAAAACGTTGCAGATAAGACAAGCCATGAAGCACCGCATGCCAGGCGAAGGGGGCTATTTTTTTACTGCTGACATAGGTAACAAGGGATCAATTTTACTACCGGTTTTACTGTCGGTATGAACACCCCCGCACCATTTTACTGTCGATCGTGGGGTGCGGCTTGCGAGTTTTAAGGGGGGGTAGCATGGATTGGCGCATTGCGCGCCGCGCGGCCAAGCACATTATATATATATATATATATATAGGACATCCATCGTTTCGTACTCCTGGGAGTATGTACTTTCACTTCGAATATACCACTTAAACGAATATATTATACTTCTTTATCATTCTCAGTATACTTAAATACCAATTATAATATACTCCATCGTGACTTGATTGAAAATTTTCATTGGAGCCTTTTATTTTTTTCTATATACTCTTTTTCACATATAAAAAGAAGTATGTACACAAATATTGCAATAAAAAATGGACTTTCATGAATTTTTTCATGGAACTCACTTTGGGGTATCTTATAATCATTATTGGAGTATACTCAAATAGATAAAGAGGTATCACCATACAATTTAAGTGGTATATGAGAAGCGGAAGTACGTACTTCCAGGAGTATATATAATGAAAAATCTTATTTTCTGTTGTAACCTGTTTCAAATTAATAAACCTATCTAGTTTGACACACACACACACACATATATCCTTTGGATAGCAAAACTATTAATTTATAATTCAAATTATTGTAAGAATATTAACTGAAAATTCTAAAATGGAGTATATATTATTTGGAAAAATGAAAATTTGTACTGTATATATCTTGTCGATTTCAACGACCTCTATAAAGAATTATGGCTCTCCAATAAGATCAGTGTGGAGGACCGAGCTTTGCTCGGTTGGTTGCTTCGCCAGCCATGCGAGCAACCCGCTTGGGCTCGATCCCATGTTGCCTCACTTGACCATTTCGGTGGCTTAGGAATAGTACACGCACACGTAGGTGTGTTCAGTGGTCAAAGCGTATGCCCACGTTCCGTAGGGTCTTAGCCCCCACTCTAGATTAAACGTGTGTTTAGAACACACCCACGTGCGTGTGGGGGGGGGGGTGTGGGCGTACGTGTGGTGTGTGTGCATGAGTGCGTCCCGCGTGTACTCTAAAAAAATATTAGTGTGCTCCCTTACATTGCAAAACTGAAGCAGATAATTATTTATTTGCATTGTAAAATTTGAGAAATGCTGTAAGTTTATTGGTATTCCCCATTTCCCCCCTCTCGATCTCTAGAATTTACCACCCATGCGGAACACTTTCTCAGTTTTGAAGCATTATTTGTGGTAAGGATAGTTCATTTCCCCTTATCAGTCTTCAAAGTTAAAGATACACCAGGAGGAAGCTGGCCTGTGGCCAGGTGACTAGGGTTGCAAGTGTACGTAGGAAACGCACATACGTTTGTGGTGTGTGTTGAGTGTGTACACCTGTTTTGTACTCTCCCTAAAAATGATACACCAAAATTTTCCAATGGAGTTTGTTCCCATAGTATTTTGCAACAACTTCTTGTTGATTTCTATTGGCCTCGACATGCTAGAGAATCAGAAGTGTGGGCCATTCTGTCTTGATTGTGTTTAAACTAGGTAGGCCATAATTACTTGCGCATTTCAGGAGGAGCATAGAAAACATGTCAGTTTCCTCTAAAAAGGAAGCATATCTGAATAGTCTTGTAAAGGTAAAAAGCCTAGTTAGAACATTCAAATGATTTTTGGCAATGAAACTTAAGGATTATTTGTTTGAATAATAATTTACAAATCCTAAGATACTATTTCAGTGCTACCTTTCATGCAATAGCTCTAAAGGAACATACATGCGTACATGGCAGTATATTGAACGTACGTTGCAAACAATAGGGTATTAATGTTCATTTCCCATTGCTTCTCCTGTTAAATAATTAACTAGTTCTTGAAAACAATCCTGTGAACGTGTTGACCATTTATTCTATTAAATTTAAAAAATTGTGATAAGCTGCATACCAAATATTCTGTCAAAAAAAAAAAAAACTACATGCCAATTAAACATGGTAAATGTTTTGTATGACCTCCTTAATCTCCTAGCTAAATGGAGCTAGCATCCATATGTAACTACAAAAAAAAAGTCCAAGAAATGTAATGACAATAATTTTCATACTTTGCTGCTTCACACCAACAAATAGCTATCTATTTTACAACGGCATAACCATGATCGCAATGTGTTACTTTATCACATCTACAGTTGCAAACTTTGACGATGCCATAAATCAAATCTCACCCCCATGTTTAAGCTGACATGATCCTCCACGACGTCCCACCTCACCCCTACCCGGCCACATCACTCTTCCACAGCCTCGACGATAAATCCAAAAAATCATGTACAAAAAGGGTCACAAGCTACAACGAGATGAAACGAAAGCACGTACGAAGCAAAAGAAAGCACAAAAATATATTATATATGCATATATACGCATCGGAAAGAAAACACAAAAATATATTATATATGCATATGTACGCATAAAAAGAAAACACAAAATAAGAACAACAAGGACGGGTACTTATGCCTAACAATAAGAAATCATAATAGCTCGACCGTGTGTAGTGGAGAGGCTATTAACCCAACCAGAAACAAAAGCCGCAAAGGATGCCACACTGACAACAAGTCTTCTTCTCCCTCCCCCCTGAACCCATTCTCTCTCTAGCTACTCTACTACTAGGTACTAGCTAATCTCTCTCTCTCCTCCCCTCCCCTCCCCTCCCCTATACCTACACGCATACGCTCACAAGCAGGCCAGGCGGCCGGAGAGAGAAACCACGGAGGGAGAGAGGACAGAGAAGCCTAGCTAGCTGACCATGGAGCCTGCCCCTGATGCGCCTCGTGGCGGGGCAGCGGGCATGCCGGCGGAGGCTGCACCGTCGTCGTCCTCGGCGGCGGCGCCGGCCGCATCCTTGAGCCAGGCAGAGCAAGGAGCACAGCAAGGAGGACAGAGGCAGCCGCAGCAGGCAGGAGGAGGAGGGCAAGAAGCCGCGCAGGAGCAGGAGCAGCCGCAGCCGCTGTCGCAGCATCCGCCGCCGGCGCCGGTGCCAGCGGGGCTCAGCCGGTACGAGTCGCAGAAGCGCCGGGACTGGAACACGTTCCTGCAGTACCTGCGCAACCACAAGCCGCCGCTGACGCTGCAGAGGTGCAGCGGCGCGCACGTCATCGAGTTCCTCAAGTACCTCGACCAGTTCGGCAAGACCAAGGTGCACGCCGACGGCTGCGCCTACTTCGGCCAGCCCAACCCGCCGGCGCCGTGTGCCTGCCCGCTCCGGCAGGCCTGGGGCAGCCTCGACGCGCTCATCGGCCGCCTCCGGGCCGCCTACGAGGAGTCCGGCGGCCGCCCCGAATCCAACCCCTTCGCCGCGCGCGCCGTCCGCATCTACCTGCGCGAGGTGCGCGAGGCGCAGGCCAAGGCGCGCGGGATCCCCTACGAGAAGAAGAAGCGCAAGCGCGGGAGCACGGCCGCGCCCCGTGGCGCCGCCTCCCGTTGCCACCGCGGAGGCCGCAGGGACGTCAGGGGGCGGCCAGGAGGAGGAGGACGAACCGTCGCAGTCTACTGAGCAACAGCAGACCACGCCGGTGTCTCCTCCTACTCCTCCAACTAGAAGTAGTAGCGCCAGCGCTAGTACTGCGGCAGCGGTCTCGGCGACGACGACGACAAGAGGGAAGGAAGCAGCAGAAGGATCAGCGCCGAGTTCGTGATAAGTGTAGATGATCATTTACCCTTTTGATTATTCCAGCGCCTCCAAATTCTAATCCTGCCTGCATCGATCATCTTAATTCTTAGTTGTTTACTATTATTATTACAGTTGTTATTATTTGTTGGTATAAGAGAGAGATCTAAGGGTTCGTAGGATCATGTTAATTAGGATCGAGTACATAAAAAGCTGTTGATTAACTTGAAGAAAAATTTAATTTGCAGGAATAAGAGAAAGACAAACTTTCTTTGCTCCATCTCTAATACTATATTTTTGATCATATTTGGGCTGCTCAAGCTTAACTGTTTGTTGATTTGAGTGCAACAGGGCCACATTGATACGAATTTCTAACCTGATGGGTCCTGATTAGCAATTGGTCACGGTTGTCTTAGTGCTTCCTATAGTTTTATCCATTATTATATTCACTTAGTTTGCCCTCCATTTTCTTGGTCCCATTCATACTATCTCTGGAAAAAGGGGCTTACATATTTTTGAACAGTGGTTGTTGAGACTTCAGTATTTGCCTGACAGTGGGAGTTTTATACAGCATTAGTTGTGATGTCCTTGAAAAGGGAAAAATTAAGAGTATTTGCTTTGACTTTCCAGGGAATGAGCAGTACTATTAAGCGTAGTTTATGATTTAACAATTTTGATGTGGTGTATTGGTGTGGCGTATATATATGATCAGAAAGAGAGAGAAACATACGCGAAAAGTTGCACATCACAAGTTGGTATCGATATACAATTTATCAGCATAACATAACATAACCTTACCTTCTCGAATCCATGTAATTGCTTCTGTTGTCATCTTACTTCTTTTCCAAGCGCAACGCCGTCCCTCTCGTCTTTTTCTCTCGGTTTCGTTCTGTTTTTGTTTTCTGGTGATCTCATTGTCTTCTTCTTTCGTTCTGCTTGCCAGTATGATATGTCTTGAACATTTTTGTACTTTACTTGGAGTATTTATTGTAATAACACTCCAAGGGTGCGTATTATATATATAGATGTTTTTCTAGAGCTTACGTAAATATAAAATAACCTACTGTATATGAAGGTTTGACATACACAAAAGAAAAGAAGTGCGTGAAATGGAAATTTTTATTCAGATATTTAAATTTTATGAGTATTTACATAACATATACCTTTTTTCCCCTTAAAGATGGGCGCTTAAATTCTTTGTACACATTTAGATATGAGAGAGGTATATATTACCCAACCGAGAGAAATATTTATATTCTTTTATTTTAAAAAATATTATATGTGCCTTTATCATTATAGGCGTCATTCACACAAAAAAAAAAAGAAAACGTAGTTTGTGAATTTGAGTGTTCTGCAACTCACGGATTGACTTAAATAGCCTAGATTTGCTAGCTCTTAATTATTTGACACAACTACTATATTACCTGTGAGTTCTATATTGTCTGCAAGGATTTGTAGGGCACACGCAATGAGTAGAACGTCGATCTTCAGATGTGCTTATATTTCTGTCAAGCAAGCCTCAATAATGCATAGAATCAAATGTGCTGTGCTGGTCTTCCAGTTCCGTTGTTCTTTCGGTAAAGATGTATTCTTCTTTTCTTTTCTTTTTTTTTTTTTGCGAATCCTGGTCTTAACAAAATTCATTGTTCAAGTGAATTTCTGGCAGTTCTTATGCATGCATACATTTTCTCCTGTAAAATTTTAAGTGTATCTCTTATTACTTCTTGATCTCTTTTTTATAATTATATATACATCTGCATGCAAATTTTTTTGAAACGTGTGGCAAAAGGTTTGCCTACAAATTTAATTAAGGGTAGAAAAAGAGTTTGAAACAAGGATAAAGAGATAGGCTAGTTTTTTAGAGAGTGCAAGGACAACTAAGCCGCCGGCACTACGGCAGTACAATTTTGAGATGTTTTGCCCCCGCTCCACACCAAGCTTGCACCTCATCTTTGATTTTCACTAGGAGTGAGTGCATGTGGTGTTGTGCTATTATTATGGAATACTCGTTCATTGCGCTCTTTCCAGATTTCCCAACATACCAGGGTGATGAGGCTAGCGATGGCCCTTCTCTGAGATCCCCTAGCATTGATAGTCTCCGTCCACCAGTTTTTTATGGTGGGCTAGGTTGTCTACAGTGGTGGTTGAAGTGTTGGAGTCCAAGCCAATTGGAGATCATAGTCCAGATGCGCACTGAGAATCTGCAACTAGAGAAAATGTGTAGCGCTGTCTCTGGGTGCTGCCGGCACAGATTGCATAGTCCGATGTTTGGCCATCCCCATCGCTGGAGCTTGTCTGACATCCACAGTCTATTCTAGATGGCCAACCAAGCAAAGAATTTACATTTTAGAGGGACCCAATGTTTCCATACAGTGGAGTCAAGGTCCATGGTAATTGATCCAAAAAACTGAGCCCTATAGGCCAAAGCCGCCGAGTAAGTTTCGGTGTTCGTGAATTTCCACGTTATTTGGTCGTTAGTACTCGGTGATAGGTGGACAGTATGGAGTTGTTCCCAAAGGAAGATGAACTATGTTAGGTGTTGTACAGTGATTTGGGGTGAGAGATTGATGTCTTTTATCCAGTTGTCATCGATAAGTGCTTTGTGAACCGAGTGCTATTTTCGTCTGGAGATGTCGTAAATGGAGAGTGCCAAGTTGCGCAGCCGTTTTGCATTGAGCCATGCCACATTCCAGAAGCTTGCTCGGCATCCATCCCCTAGAGTGATCCGAGTACAGGCCCTGGAAAGGGCTAAGTCCTTTTCATCGCATGGGTTCTCCATGCCTGCCCAAGGTTTTTTGGTGTCTTGCATTCCCCCCACAGCCAGCGCAGTCGTAGCGCCCTTGCGAACTTGTCTAAGTGGAGTATTCCCAGGCCTCCCAAACGCTTTGGACGGCAGGTCCGTTCCCAGTTTACTTTACATTTCCCTCCCGAGGTGGTCTCCATCCCAGCCCATAGGAAGCCTCTTCGTCATTTGTCCAAGCGTCGAAGGATACTCTTTGGTGGCCTGGTTGACGTAAGGGACGTAGTATACCGCTTGGGATGTGAAACCGACTTGACTAGGGTTTCCCTTCCTACCGTGGTGAGTAGTTTCCCCTTCCATGCGGCTAGCCTCACCGCCACCTTGTCTTCTAGCGGTTGGAAGTTGGTCACTTGTAGCTTATTTATTGTGATCGGTAAACCTAGGTATGTGATGGGAAGTGCGGTTTGCAATGTTGGGAAATTTTGTAAAACGTTCTGCATATCAGCATATCGGCAATTCCCACCACGGAGATTTTTTGGAGGTTCATGGTGAGTCCTGTCACATTGCCAAAATTGTTAAGGATTCTCACTAAGGCCTCAAGGTCTTTTTTGATCGGTGCGACGAATATGGCCGAATCATCAGTATAGAGTGAGGTTCTGAGTTTTGCCACCTTGGTTCTTAGTTTGTCCAGACTCCCTCTTTCGGTGGCTAGGTCCAGTAGTTTTGTAGAGGGTTGATTGCTAAAATGAATAGTAGTGGAGAGAGGGGATCCCCTTATCGAAGTCCTTTACCGTGCCGGATAGGGCCGCGAGGTTTAATACGCACATATAGTTGTCATGGATGCTCCTCTTTTTAATGAAGGTGCTCTGACTCCAGGGAACTAGGGATTGCATGTGTGGCGTTAATCTGATTGCCAAGATCTTAGGGATTATCTTGGCCACACTATGGATCAGGCTAATTGGCATGTATTGGGAAATGTCTTCTGCGCCATTTCTCTTTGGTATGAGAACGACGTCAGCTGAATTGAGCCAATGGAGGTTGGCGGTCCATAGCACTGAGAAACTATTGATGAGTTTCATAAGGTCCTCCTTGATTAATTCTCAACAAGATTGGTAGAAGGAGCCTGTGTACCCATCCGGTCCTAGGGCCTTTTCGCCCAACATTTGTGATATTGCTGCGAGCACCTCTTCTTGGAGATCATCGCATCCAAATTTTGTAGCGATGTGCATTCTAGGTTCAGCATCTCCCAATTAAAATCTAGTCATCTTTTGTCTGATCTTTCTAGGGTTTTGGAGAAGTGGTCGAAAATCATGTGCTCTTTTTCAGCATGATCTAGCCCATCCATTTTCTTTTCTCAGTCGTTGTATAAAGTTCTTCCGCCAGCGGCCATTTATTCTGAGGTGAAAAAACTTTGTGTTTGCATCTCCCTTTTTTAGGTTTTTGATGTGCGAATTATGTTTTTTCCTAGCTCGTTTCAATATCGCCAGTCCCCTGACTATAAGCTTCAGTTGAGTCCACAGGTGTTGTTCCTCGTGCGTTAGGGTTTTACTTTCTGGGCCATATCGAGACGTAGAATTATGTCATTGGCCATGTGTAGTTGTAGTCTCGTCTTAGAGAACAATGATTTGCTCCATTGTTTCAGTCTTTTTGCTATTTTCTGTAGCTTGCTGAAAAAGATTTGGTATGGTTCTGTATGTGGGCATGGTTCCGCCTATGCTTTTTGGACCACTGGTTGGAAACCCAGCATCTTTGTCCAAAAGGTTTCAAATTTAAAGGTTCTTGGTCTCACTAGTCCGCTGTCATTTGCTAAGAGGAGGGCAATGATCAGAGTGTGATGTGAACAGGGCATGCAGCCTAGTGCTTCCGGGTCATCTTGATTGGACTGCAACAGGATATGGCGCCGGACTACTCATGTAGGCTTCTCAGGGGAGGGGGCAAAGCAGACGGCCTTGCCATTGTTGCGAAGTGACGCAAGTGGTTGCGGTGTAGTAATCGCCATGCGGGAGCGAGTGGATGGGGCGCGGGGTTGACCTTGAATGTGGTTGATCTAAGAAGTCTTCAATGCGGCCTTTATTCTTGAGGATCTTGGGTGGTTGACCTGTTTTGAAGACGGGGTGGTGACTGACCAATCTCTATGCCTCTCTGTGTAGGTGGTGAAGAGGTCTCCTATGTCTCCGAGATGTCCTCCCTGCTTCCGTCGACATCATGATTGTACCGGGTTGTCACCGATGTGGAATCCCCTTCTGTCCCCGGTTGGGTGGTGTGCTGGCGGCCAGCGCTTGATGCGGGTAGAGGTGGGGGCGAGTGCGCCGAGTTGCTGCTAGCTGTCTCCAGGGGAGGCGGGCTTGCGCGGTGGAGCGGTGGTGGGGTGGCCAGGGTGGATCCAGATATGAAAAGGTACTCACGAGGGATTGCTTGAAGGTGTCGCATGCACCACCTCGCTCCAGCTGCGGTCGAAGGTAGAGGGGGGGGGGTGTTGGGCACATGAGAAGGGTAGGTGGTGGGGAGATCGCTCAGAGATGGAGATGGAGATGGGGGCGGTGGTGTTCGCACGAGTCTGTTGGAACGGGAGGGTCCAACCGAAAAGATCTGCATGCAATTACCCACATGTATAATGCCAGAGCATACATGCAACAGTCAAATCTAATACGAATTCAAATTCAAGAATTAATTGCAATGATCCAGACTGCAAATCTGTCTTTGATACAAATAAAAAGGGGGAGATTTTGCCCTGAGAGGCAGTCAGAACCAAATCTAGTACATGGAATGGTTTCAAAATTGAAAATTATCCTTGTGCAAGGTCACGCGAACAGTGTTCCCTCCTATCTCTCTCTCCCCCTTTCGCCCCCTCTCTCTCTCATCAAAAGACACCCACAGATCGAAACACAATTATTTCTTTGAGTGTGTAGCCCTTACACGTGCTTAATATTCATTGTGTCTCTGATGATCCTGTTCAAGAGAGACAGAGAATAAGAGTGAGAGAATGAGAGAGAGTGGTAAGAGTATTAAAGATAGATCTCTCTCTTAGTCTCTTTGTTTGTTTCTCTCTCCTCTTTGTACATGTACGTCATTGGCTCCTCGTGCTTTTGTCGGCCCCGCACGTCTTTTATTCCACCGCGCACCTCCGCGCTCCTCTGGCCCACTTTTGAACTGACGTCAGGCCGGGCCCACGCCGTCAGCGAGGAGTCGCTGGTGAATCCCCTGCTCCGGCCGACCGTGTAGCGCTTCCGTGCTGCCGTGGCTGCTGCATGCTGCGGTTCATCGGGAAAGTTAAACACGCTCTCACTGACGCACGCATGCATGTGGGTTCTGGCCTTTTGGATGGATTCTGGGAGGGGTTTTGACCCAAGTCATTCAATGCAGTAGGTACTTGCTCTAATCTCGGCTCATCTAGGCCGCTCGATCACCGTGGGATTTACTCCATCTTTAGCTTTAGCTATTGTTTTCAAGCTCATGGACATTGTAGTGTAGTCCCTGGCTTCCAGAAGTAAAAATGGGTCCAACGTAACGATACGTAATCAAGAATCGAATCGGCAAGAGCAAGACCATGTAGCAAGTTAACCTAAGCAAAACCAAGTTCCACATGATTTAGGATGGGGTAAAAAAAATTGACTTCGGGCTACGCTTAGATACAAAATCAACTCAACAACAGGAAGTCACCAACGTCAGCCACTCAGCCTATCCTAGGCTCCGCGTTGACATACATAGCTAGCTACTGGCTATCTATCCTACTATATAAACAAGATTGTTTATATCTTGGGTACGAGATCTCGGACGTACGTTTCTATCTCAATATTTTCTTCACTTGTTGCAATATATAAAAAAATCATATGTAACATTATCTCAAAAATATCAGAATCAAAACAAATAAACATATGGAGGATGACAACATATAAAAAAAAAAGATGCAACATCTCAGAATTCATATGCAATATTTTTTTACTCGTGTGCAATATTTTTTTCATCGTGTTGCAACATTTTTTTTAATGCTTGCAACAAAAAGACTTGTCTGTCAAAGAAGAGGTGGCAGAGAGGATACAACATAATAAACCAGATGAAACATTTCAAAAGAAACATCTCAAAAAATCTCAGATGCACAAGAACATGGGTTGGTTTACAATTTTTTTTTTCAACGGTCGCAGCATATCAAAAAGTTCAAAGAAACAACAATCAAATGGAGGGGGGGTGGACTGCGACGAACCTCACATCTGGATTAGCGGCGGGTGGCGAGCCATCGGAGGAGCAGTCGTCGTGCACGAACTTGATGTGTCGCTGTAGGTGCAGGGATGGCGCAGTCGGCCTCGGCAGGGAAGCCGTAGATGTGGCACTGCTCCTCCTTGTCTTCGGAGCCGTCCACCGCAGAGAGCGCCGTCGCCAGCGGAGGGGCGGTGGCCATTAGCCTTGGCGAAGCTTCGTCATCTTCAAATCTCTCTCTCTCTCTCCTCACTTCGCAGCCGGATGTGGATTGGCTGGATAGAATAAGCATGGAAAAAAAGGAGGAATGAGTGGCTACGAGTAACGCATGGGAAAAAGGTGAAATAAATAGGTAGCATGTGAGCACCCAAGGAGACAAGTGAAGCGTCCGATTTTTTTATTTGCCTCGAACGTCTATGTACTATCGTTTCCGTTATATCTTTGGCACGTACTCAACAATATGCACAAGGATTTAAAGTAACTCCTATATTTCCATTTTTGACATTGTTATACTGAATTGTGCCTTCCATCTTTCTATGGCCTTTACTTGAACTTGAGAGAAAACTTAGACCTGTTCATAGGCGACCTGGCCCACTGGCCCGGCCTGAGCCCGGGCCGGACGGATTGGAATGCCGGCTTGAAATTAGCCTACCTGAAATCCCGAAAAAACAGAATAAAAAAAAATGGAAATCTATTTTTTAATTCTGAAAATGAATTAAATAGTACTTTTTATTCCAAAAAAATTAAAATAATATATTTGAATAAAAAAAATGAATTTTTGGCCCATGCCGGGCCTAGGCCCACCCGTTTTCGATGGGGTTTTTCAAGCTCGGCCCAACCCGGCATTTGAACAGGTATAGCTCTACTTTTATGCCTCTCACTTTTTTCTTCAGATCTTCTAGGCCCCCTCCCTACTATCTTGGCATCCTCGCCAGAGGGGGACCCACCCGGTGACCTTGTTTTCTCTTTTGTTTTTGGGCTGATTTCTCTTGCTTATTCTTCTTCTTAAGTTATTTTCCTTTTGGTTGGTTTTAGTTGCTCGTGTTTTTCCATCTCCTTTCTGGGATGTGGCTTTTCCCTAGCAGAATGGGTTTCGTGCATCGTCGTCATTTGGGCTTCTTGCCTAATTTTTCGCCCACCTCTGCAGCTAAGACCACCATCGCCGACCTCCTCGTGGAAATAGTGACCCTGTTCTTTGGTTTTGTTGAGTATTATCCCACAATCTAACAAATTAAGTTTAATTAAAAGAAAGCTCATGGACTTTTTAATCCCTAGCTTCCAGAAGTAAAAATGGGTCAATGTAACTATACCTAATCAAGATTCGGCCAGACCATGTAGCAAATTAACCTAAGCAAAGCCAAGTTCGATCTGATTTATGATGGGTTAAAAAATTGACTTCAGGCTACGGTTAGATACAAAATCAACTCAACAGCAGGAAGTCACCAACGTCAGCCACTCAGCCTATATCCTGGACTCCGTGTTGACATACATAGTGTATAAACAAGGTTGTTTACTCAACAATATACACAAGGATTTAAAGTAACTCATATCTTTCCATTTTTGACAATGTTATGGTGAATTGTGGCCTCCTATCTTTCCGTGGCCTTTACTTGAACTTGAGAGAAAAGCATGTAGCTCCACTTTTATGCCTCTCACTATTTTGCTTCGGATATGCTTAGCCCCCTCCCCACTACTCTGGCATCCTCGCTGGCGGCGAGAGGGGAACCCACCTTGGTGACCTTGTTTTTTTTTTTTGTTTTTGGGCTGCTTTCTCTCGCTTCTTCTTACCTTTTCGCCATTTGGGCTTCTTGTCCAATTTGCCGCTCACCTCTGCGACTATGGTCATCATTGCCTACCTCCTTGGGGAAATAGTGTCCTTGTTCTTTGGTTTTGTTGAGTATTATCCTATAATCCAACAAATTAAGTTTAATCAAAAGAAAGCTTTTAAATATGAGGAAGACGGGGTTCATACAAAAGAAATATCTTCTTGGCTCGCTAAATTTCAATAAGACTGAAGCTTTTGACATGGCAACTGTCGCTGACATCAATCAAGATTAAAGTCCTATTCCCTCCAACCTCTAGCTCCGATCTTCTCGAGAGCATAGAGGCCTTTTCACGCTGTGGTTTTATGATGTCCCCTATCGGCTAGTGGTGGTACCGCAGCTCCGCCTGAGCTACGTCTTTCACTGAAGAAGATCTTCGGCGGCAACCTGTTATCATAGTCTACACCAATAATATTAGATGGTCCTCAATCAAACTCTCCACCTCAGTGCCGTCATCTCCGATTGGAGACATCAACGAGTCTCGTTGGAGCATCCTTTGGTGCCCTTTCCTCGACCACATTGGAAGCTATGTGCAAGAGACTTGCATTCTACTATTAGTGGAATATTAGGTGTCCACCGCTGTAGGTGGAATGATTATTCTATATTTTTCTTTCTTCCGAACAGTATTTATGTAATTCTAGGATGGTTGTACTTAACTTTACCTTAAATTAACAGGGCTGGCCTCCTAGGGCCATATAATTACCTTCAGAAATAAAAGCTCCACTTGTATCACTTGCTGCGGTTCGATTATGCAGCCGTAGGCCACACAACACGCACGGGGCTTGCTCCGTCTCCACATAACATCCGCAGACCAGGCTATTTCCTAAAGCTACAGTATCATTCACACGTGTGCCGACATCTGCACAGTACACGAAGCTAGCTACAACCTACCCAGATGTGAGTACATGGATATTTCCGACTTGCAGCGGAATACAATTAATGTTTGTTTTTTTTTCTCACACAAATTCATTAAGAGACTGTATATAAAATCAAAGCAAGAGAATAAAAAACAGAGTTCTTTTTGGAGAGAATTTTCTTGAAGGGCTTTTGGAGAGAAATGAGCTTCTCTAAATTTTGTTACTCACAGACAAGATAAAAAAATCAACCCGTGCGCAGTCATGCCAAAATATCCGGCACATTATTCAGCCACGTGCACCTTTGTATTCTTTTAGAAACACTCTACTTTTTAGCCCTCTCCGATCCCAAATAAAAATCGTGTTAGTTCTATGCAACATATGGAAGTATAGAACAAGGGCTAATTGTACTTTTGACCAAATGTACCCCTTTTGATCGTATACGCATCTAACTAGTTAATACTGCTTCATTAATTCATCAACTCAGTAACAACATTTGGTGGAAAAACTATGTAAAAAAACTAAAATGGTGAGTATTTTGTAAATAAATATCATGCTAAAACGAATGAGATCTTATTGGTTTGATCAAATAATTGGAGATGATTCCTCGCGAAATTTGATGGTGTAGACACAATTAATACAAACTCGGTCTAAAAAAATGGACACAATACAAACTCGCATTCTCTCCCTATAACAGTCCTCGTTTAGGGCACCCCCTGTACTCATCTGACACATGTGCTGCATACACACACGCATATATGGCACAAAAGTGATTTTGATACATTTTCTCAAAGGTTGAGAGGTCTATGTTCAAGTACTCTACATGCTATCTAGTAATAAAACAAACTTGAAATAAATATTATACTGTTGGCCAGTAATTAATACACGAGCCATGTGAAATCGTTAGTCCGAAAACGTGAAAGTTTGATTTAACGGCATTGGGATTAGGATGCCATAAAGCACAAATAATTTTGGATAGTTTATATATACATCTTTTTAGATGGCCTGATGTGCAGGTAATCTGGCAGAAAATGACCCATCCAACACTTAGTTTACCCCAAGTTAGATAACTGTTTCTTTTGAGCATAATCCCCCAAACTCTACAGCAACGTCCAGATAAATTAATCCATCCAAATCTTGTATCGTCACCTGTAAAATATTCTTTATTGGAATTTGTCCCTTTATGATTATTTCGTCTTTTGCGTCAGTACTATGTTGGCAATTGACAAGATGTACAGAACCCTCTCGTGTTTTATTTGTCCTTTGTATAATTACCTGCCACATATGCATGCAACTCTGTCATGCGCATGCATTGATAATTCATGACTGTCTCAGTAAATTAAAACTGTCCTGGATGGTATTTTTACTTTCTTGACCCTCAAAGAATCACCAATTATTAGAATACCTAACTCGATCTGTTAACGTTAAGAAAGAGACGTTATTAGACACGAAGCTTAAATTAACTGCTTTTGTCTACGTCAAAAAATTAACTGCTTTTGTGAGAAAATTAACCTGACTCCAAGCAAGCATCACAAGGGAACCTAGCAATGTCAACGTCTCAGGATACTGATTCGATAATGTAATTCATTTCTCATGTTGATAGACGGTTTAGATCGACTCTCCTATTTTTAAAAACAGTTTCTACTAATTACAACTCAGACCAGACTAAACCAACCTAGTTGCCCTTTAGACGAACTTGAGAACAAAAGCCTAGCTAACTAGTTGGGCCTTTTGGTATTTTTCAATTACAATGTCAACACTTGTATATCCAGATAACTACATACAATCTAATGCAAAACCCACGTGCACATGTGGGTACATGCATGCACTATCTTAACCCCCAAAGTGTCCGAAGGTTCATGCGAGGGATATTCGATGGTTAAAAGATGCGATGTTGATTTGAATTATGAAAGTTTGCATCAATCTCGAGGCATATTTCATATAAGATCTTATTTGAACTATTTGTTTTGTACTTTTAGCAAATTTTGAATTTGTACATTGGATTTATGATGTTATCAAACCATTGTACATGACTATAGAACTATACGTGTGAAGTGAGCACCCTCATTCCTCATTGAAAGTTTTCTAGTTCCCCCACTGCTCCCAAAGGAGAAGGATAGGGCATGCATGCGTGTAAATTAAAAGACCACGTACACGAAATGTATGCGCAGAGCACACATGGTTTTCCTTCATGTGCTATCATATCAACGTAGTACTACAATAAAATGGCCACCTGGGATAATTTGGTGACAGCAGGAATACGATGAAAATGATGGCACATCTATAGCATGTCCAGGCGAATCCAATTTGCCGGATTCTTGCTCCAGTCCAATCTGAACCGAAGAGACCATTTGCACACGAATTTAGCCGAAAGTTGCTGGTAGGTCAAATTAACATGACTACCGTACGTACAGGCATGTTATGAGATGGTGTGGCATTGGCGTCAGGTTAATTAGCTCAAGATGTATGTATATATGGTCTATGCTGCCTGAATTGTTACTGATTTCAAAAGTGTACACAGTTAATATTTAGTCACAGCGATGCTGTTACGTACACCTCATTTATAAAAGGTTTACAAATCTTAAAGCAGAGTAGTTAATGTTTATATATATGATGGCAAATATGTACCTACCTATCAAAATAAATCAAATAGAATATTACATATGGCTATAGACTTGAATATCAAGTAGGGTCAAATCTTCAATTTGATTTATTTATTTTTTATGTTATGCATATTTTCCCAACTTTTTTAGAGAAACATATTTGTCTAACCTAATATTAACTACTTTGCTTTATGATTTGTAATCCTTTTTAAAAGAGTGTACCGAAGCATTTTTTTTTTTGTGGGCACTAATATATATAAGACCAGGCATTGTGATACATGGAAGTGGCGAATCCTGCAGAAGCTAGTAATCCGGGGGAAGTTCATACACATCGATCCTTTTAAGTTCAGACACCAACGTACTCAATCCGAAGAGTTGTGTGGAAGTTTAAAGAAATAGGTGCCCAGCTAGGTTTATAGGTATAAAAAAACTTCACTTCAGACAAGACTAGCTAACACACGGAGAAATTCAGAACAAATATTTGAGGTACTGGCCTGATTATTTTGCTCCTCAAAAGAAATTATTTTTGTTTATTAGTACTAATTAATCTTGCCACTGTCATGCAAATTTTCCGGTTCCGCCCTCAAAGCTAATCACTTTTTCTAATGCCCAATTAAAATTAATCAAGACAAGAGAAAGGTGTATGTATGCATGCCCGGCCGCAGCACATTAGTTTCCAGTTTTCTTTCAGGTTACGAGAACAGAAAACCAAAGTGACACTGATTTCAGTACATCTGAAATGATCGATCGAATGGCGATAAACATAATTATTCTTTTCAGTTTTCTTGGAACGCATTGTTCTGATGCATTGATTTGCCATGATGCACGAATCCCTCAAGACTTTTGATTTGTTGGAGGTGTCTGATCGATCATGACAAGGTGCGTGTACACAAATCGTGCAGCTTGCCCGAATTTGTACGAGACGGATCATGCATGCACAGGTGCTAGCTTTTGACGCATATGCTATTATTGGTGGTGTCATGAATAATCTTGATGCACAAGACAGGCATGAAAGAATTCGATGCCACATGCCCGTTCCGTGCGTTAGAAATGAAACATCATTATATCTCGTCTTGGATTTCGGCGGCTAAACACCCACTATGGCATGTTGTCGATCGGGTGTGAGCAATGATGTACAACCCGGAGGTAAACATCGCGGCTGCTAATTATTGTTGTTGTCTTATCTTGGTTTAAAATGAAGAAGAATTGCTTTTATATATACTAGTGATATCTATCTATGGCACATAAACTGGTGCCATATAGGAATCCTGGCTGGAAATATTAAATGCCCAAAACAATACGTCCCATTCGGATCGGATGAGTAGCATACAAAAAAATGACCTTATTTATAGTGCATTCAAATAAGCCCGTCTAGCTCAGTTGGTAGAGCGCAAGGCTCTTAACCTTGTGGTCGTGGGTTCGAGCCCCACGGTGGGCGTTGTTTTTTTTAGCTTTCTGTTTTCTTTTGCCGTGCATAAGGGGTGGAAAAAAAAAATCCTTAGTGGTTCACGGGTTCAAAATTACTCCAATTATATTTATTAATTGGTTAAACAATGAAATGAGCTAAGTTCTAATGAAATTATATTTCGCTCTAGGTTTGATTCTTAAAATACTTTTAAATTATAAATAAAATGGTATTAAATCAATTTTTGTCAATTTCGGAAAAATCTCGATAAGACACTACATACAGTGTATCATTTAGCAAGCATCATTGATCAGTCTTGATGTTGTATACTACATGCCATCGCTATTCTGCATTATTGATCAATCTTGATGCTATGCATCAGTTCATGTCATTTATAAAACTGCATTTGGTCCAAAGAGATTGTTAGATCCAACCTCCTCTATCCCTTTCTCTCCCTCTTGTCATGGGCTGGACACAGTGAATGGCGCATTTCTATATCGCCGAGATAGGCCGAATTGGCCAGTAGCCTCAGATGCAATTGCACAGATCGGCTAAACGGGCCGGGCCGGGCCGCGCACGTCAGGGGTGGGCTGACTGCCTTTCAGCCGTGCATGGTTATAGCCTAATCACAGTACTCATATTCTACCGTTTCTTGCTAGCGAAGCGTTAGCCAGGGAAAAGGGAAAATAGGGTTTACTTTACGGGCTCTATTTCTATATGATAGTGCAGAAGGGGTTTAGAATATTCGACCTGCGTGCTATGGGAGCATATATAGACGCAAACTGCGATGGTAGCATTCGATAGTAACATACATTGGCAATACAATGGCATGGTTACATTGCATTTGATGTACACTTTTTCTTTTGTTATTACGGTTAGAAGGCACATCTAGTCATCTATAATTTAGAAGATGGAGTACTAGCTAGAATGAGAAACTACTAGTAGTAAAATGCGGCTTCGTACCCTCTATATCAGTGCATAACAAAGGTAGTACCATATGCATACTATTTATTAATTACGGCTCCCATTTATCTCGGATACCAAAAAAGTAATGGCTGGGGATGATAGTGGCATTGTAAGAGATCTAATTATTAAAGCAACTTTTATTTATATACTGTACCAAAAACGTAGTTGTCGATGATCAGAACATAGATAGCATTGTCTAAACGAACACCCTTTATTGCTTTGGACATAATGAATGTGTAAGAATACAGTAGGGAATATTACAGGATTGATCGAATTATCATATCAAGTCGTCGAATGATCAATGTGTTAACATCTTATTTACAGAATACGTGGGCTACCCCTTTTATAGCTATTGAAAGGGTGCCAGTTAATGCCGCTAAAGACATCTCTTATCTTCACGCACGTTTCTCTGTTGAGTCTTGAACCGTCACGTCTCTTAGTCAACTGTCACAAGTTACCAGATGCGCCAATAACCGCTCTCACGTTAGTCACGTGGCAAACTGTCATATCTCCCGACCAATTCACTAGTCGGGGATTGCCTAAAACTGCATGGCTGGTCGGATGGTCGTCTTATGACTCAAACTAGTCTACGACTAGTTTGGTCGTAGTAAAGGATATTAGACTTTCTTTAAATATTGGTCATAGGTTCATAACCATTATAGAATGAGCCTCTAATATGTGGACATGTTTTGATAGACTCACTGAAAATGTTGATCTGCTCAAGAATCCATATTAGCTAGCCCCCAATGCTTAAGAAAATAAAGAATATTTACTTAAGACTTTCTTACCTCAAAACGTGCATCAATAAGATTTGATTAGGCATAATCATTCCAATCATTTAATAAAAATATGGGAGAAAGGAAAAGATTTTTGTTTTCTTAGAATCTATATCCGAAGGTTGCGGTGAATGGGTGAACGGTTTGTGGTAAAAGGGGATAAAAAGACTTCTTTTTTACCTTTACTATTACTTCGCTCTCATTGCAATCTCTGTTCTCCCGCCTTTGAGTCTCTTCGTCTCCAATTCTTCTTGTTTCCAAATCTCTTCATCTCTAAAAATGTCTATTTGATCTTTGATCATGGGTATTCTAAGTACTTCAATTCTTCCTGAGAGCAAGATTCAAGAACTGGAAAACTAAGGATATCTCTCGGTTCAGTCTCTAATCAAATGGAGTCCTTGCGGCAGTGAAGCGGCTCCAATTCCAGAAGAAGGCCGGATTACTCTCTTTGTTTTTTTTTTCGTGAAATTAGGTTTTCGCTAGCCGGAGAGTGAGTTCCTAGCAGATATCCTAGATTACTTTAGGATAGAGCTCTTCCATCTTGGACCAAACTCTATTCTGATTCTTAGTATATTTTTGCATATTTGCGTAGCTTTCCTTGGCATTCCTCCTTCTGTTTGTCTTTTTCGCTATATTTTTTTTATCAATTTACCCAAAATAATAGAGGCCAGGGGTTCTATGGTAGCACTTATTTCAAGTTGCATGACTAGATGTCTAAGAATATCCCCCTCTCCCTATTAAGGATACATGACGGGACTACCAGTGCTACGACGACTAGTGTTGTGCCATCAAGTAGCAAGGTTGCAACAGAGACGACCAGCAACCTCCCTGCTATCTAGTCAAAATGCATCCATGACCGGCCCTAGGCTCAAGAAATACTGGTGAAAGCTGTCAAGGTTGCGACCCAGGTGCACAAAAGAAAATAAAATGTTATGATTTCAAAGCAATCATATAGTCATCTTCCTTTATTCTCATATGTTCAGGGTAAGACAGATGAGATTGAGGAAGAAGAAACTCCCCTCATCTTGGTGAGAAAACCTAGGATTAGCAATCCTAGTGTTAGCATCATCGAAGTCGACAATGGTACATTAGTTGCCACTGACGTCTTATTTCCTTTTGAGACCGAGAATATTGGTCTTCGTTTTGAGTAAGTATTTTAACTTAACCCTCTCTTTTTTATTTGATCTTTGTAATGCTTACTTAGATAAATGTCTTTGTCTTCATTAGCCCTTCGACCACCTCTCCTGTTCCAACTACTGAAATTGAAGAATCCAGAGAGGAGCCACTGCCTACTCCTCTTGTAGCTAAGTTAGTGCAAATTAGCTTGGAGGAGGCAACAATGTCTAAGGTGGTGGCTGAGGAAGTGGTCGGGAATGCTCTGATCTCTGCAAGATAAATACCTGCAGAAGCAATCTGGCAAGCCTCGATTCCTGTGGAAGTGGTGGTCGAAGAAATACCACTAGTAGAAGAGAAGATAAGGCAAACTAAGGTGGTCGTCGAACAATCTCTCTGACCACTAAAGTTTTGCATACTACTGAAGAAATGATTGAAATTGTTTCCGACCAGGATGTTGGTCATGACTTAACTCTTCGGTCCACTGAACAAGTTAGTAGTCTTTACTTTTTCAAATGTGTTATTACTGAGAAGTTTCCTTCTTCTTTGTTATTTTTTTTTGTCTTGGTCTTTGAATAGGAAAATGTTCCTTCTCCTACTCTTACTTCTATCACTGGTGCTATGGTGGTATAGATACCACCATTTGAACCAAGAGGTGCTCTGACCAGGACTTTAGAAGGAAGGGTTGACTAACCTACTATACCAGATGAGTCTGGATATAGTGAATTGGAGAATCAGATTAAAGACTTGAATGATAAAGTAAAAATCTGATTGTTAGTTAGATAGCAAAATTATAACATTTTACTATCATATTTGTAGAAAACAATCGAAATGCTTGGCCTTTTTAAGGCTTTCATGGGAAATGCGACCAACAAGAATATATCTCAAGATGTAGAAATTACATGATTGAAAAAGTAAGTTAAACAAAACTTTTCCCTAATTACTTGAATAATTCTTATCATTTTAACTTTGTTATTTCAGTAAACTTAATCAGCAAAAACGTTATGCTGGTTAGCTCATCCAAGAGTATGAGAATAAGTTGGTCTTCACCGACAATGCTGCAAAAGACTTTAAATTCTAGCTTATTCACAAGGAATGAAGCCTAAAAAAAAGTGATTCTTAAGGAAGCTGCTATAGAGCGCAAACGCCTTGAAGAACTCAACTTAAAACTCTTGGATGACTTGAAAGAGCATCAACTTAAAACATATTCTTCAGAAATACAAGGAAGAAACAAAAGGTAAAACTTCACTCTTATATTATATTTAGTGCACATTTCTCATGCTTATCCAATTTTTTTTGTTTTTAAACAATTAGAATTGCAGAAACAATTGAGAGAACAAAGAGGATTGACATGGAAAGTAAGATTTGAGATGAAGTTGTAATATTCCGATTATCATTAGTGAGTGCAATAGAAATTAGAGGTGGAATAAAGGGAATTAAAGGAGAAAAATTTAGAATTTGATAGAGTTTTGGACCACCAACCCATGGTCGCGGAGGAAAAAAAACCTAGCCTTAGAGGCCCATGACCCATTGGAGGCCGCCAGCCCACTAGAAGGCAAAAAGGGGGGGGGGAGCCACCAAACCCAAGCTGCCCTACTACTGTAGCACCGTGTGCTACAGTAGCCGCCACTCCTGCTACAGTACACACCGCCTCCTCCTACTGCTTCTCCTCCCCAGGCGTCATCTCTTGCGATTGGATCTACCGGTCAAGCAAGAAGGAAGAAGGGGAGAAAGGAGGAGAAGAAGAAGATCCACTTCGTGGGGTTGTGTCTTCCTGGGGTTCTATGAGGGTAACATTCTCTTTTTCTTGATGGTTGGATAAAAGTAGATGCGAAATTGATTATGTTTATTGGATCGAAACACTGCTGCGACTAGATTAGGTTCTGTCCAGTTTTATGCGCGGCTGTTTTCGCAATCTTAGAGGCCGAATCGAGGATACCATCTCCTAGAGATATGTGAGGTTTGTTCTTAGCTTTCAGTGGACGTAAAGATCACTCAATTCTGAGTTACGGTTTAAAAGTTATGATGGAATCTTTGCTGCTGTCCCGAAAGTCTGACGAGAATTAATAGTCACTGTATTTACTAAAATATGACTTAGTTAGGGGCTGATTCAGAAGTATTGCCCATAATGATTTTTGTATATAATCTCATTAGCTTTCAGTATTGATAAAGAACACCTTATTTGGATTTGTGGAACAAAAGCTATCCACATTTCAAGTTGACTGTCCAGATTGCATGTCAGGTTCTGTCATTAGTTTTGACCCGTGTGCCACGTTTTGTTAAAGGCAAAATTTGAGTGTCATGCCAACTAGGATTTTGAAGATGGTATTCTTAACTTTCCATAACAGTAAGAATTTTGGGTTTTGGTTAGACCAATCAAAAGTTATGAATATTTTTTTACCGACGTATAGTTCTGCTAGACAGATTGTGTATTAAACTTTCTCCTGAATGTTATCCCAGATGTTTGGCCGAATTGGAAGTTTTGGACAACTAGACTAATGTGGAGGTTTTTGATACCTTTTCATAGGATCTGAGATCACTCTGTTTCGAGTTTCAGAGTAAAAGATATGACATTTTTAGTACAGCTGTCCAGATTATCATTCCGCAAGACTGTTGGTCTTATTGTATAGAACAATCTTGTGAACCTTGTGTAGGGAGATGCGTTTAAGCATTGTGATTAGCATCTTTATTCGCATTGTATCTTATTCAAGTAATTAAATTGTGTAGGAGGAGGGGCTTCGAGGGTAGCGGCACCTCCCTTGCCTCACAACGCTTCGCAAGGCGGAAGGCAAGTACCTTGTTGAAATTATTGTTCGTTGAATGTTCGATATGCTTGTTGTTCATGTTATGACTACCTTCTATTTCCTATGCATAGATTTCAGATGATTCCTATTCATTCCACGCTCGTTAAATTATGGTTAATGAGAAGATATCTCTTATGTTCTTATTCATTTCGTACTTTCATATGTTCATGATTCACTCACGAGAGTGGGAAGAAAGACCCATCATTCCAATATGGGTACGTAAGACCCACCATTCCAATGTGGGCAGACTTGGATCTCTGTTATGAAATGTTCTCATACGGGCCTTGGATCCCCGTATTTTGCATAGTACGTGCCTGAGTGAACACCAACGGACGTGTCACTGGCTATACCGGTATAAGTAGAAGTGGAGATTTGCATATCATGCGTTCATATGTTTCTGTAATTTCACATTCATAACACATGATGCGAGGTTATGATTCTTATTCAGTATTGTTCTTGTATTTCTGTTGTACTTGCTGATTCTTGGACTCATTCTTGCCTGTGTTTGTTTTTTTAGGTGATCACTGAAGTCGGCATTCTTGGGAGGGAGTAGTCACAGATATTGCATTTACCTCACAATAATCACTTTCAATTTCATGAGCTCACATTTACTTTTCATTTGTTATCCATTGGATTATAATAAATAGAGGTGAATGGTTGATATCTTCATATTTTAGGATACAGTTGAGTTGGTACTATTTTAAATGGTGAATTCTATTTCAATTGCTTACATCCGTCCTCCTAGAGGTTGATTTGCTTATGATTTTAATTATAAGATTGTTGATCTTATTCTGCATTGTTGTAGAATGTTAGACTATTTAAGTAACATCTTGGCTTCCGCATAGTCAGGGTGTTACAGAAGTGTCAGGACCCAAATATGTAAATATGGACCTTCTGTGTATAATGCACTAGTCTAGGATCATACTAGTACACAGAGTGTCAACATAGATGAATATCAATCAATACAAGATGAATATAAGAATAAATGACTAATTTGATTAATAAATAATGGTTGTGATCTTATGGTTGAGTTTACACTTATTAAGCCACGCAGGGCTGACACTAAGTAAAGAGATGGCAGCTAAACGAAACAACTTCAGCGGGAACCCATCGACTTGCCACAAGCAACCGACTCGGCTCAAGACCTAGCGGTCACCCTCCTCTTAAAACTCCTCATCGAAGACAGGCGAAGACTCCTACACTTCAGCTAAATGATTACAGCAAGAATGAGTACTTTGAGTACTCAACAAGTTGTACCACATAATGCAATTATAGATGATGGCTTATTTCAAAGGAAATGACTTCTATGGTTATTTTGCAAAAAGTGACACTTGCAATTGAATGCAAATAATATATTAAAAGAATAATTTAAAGCAAATAAATAATAGTAGTTTAACAATTATCTTCACAAAGAACACAAAACCTAATCAATTTTTATCACAGTCATATGAGTTTAAGCACACAGCTGTCTATTCCCAAATGTTTTTATGAAAATCCATCCCTCGTGTGAAATCCCTGATCATGTCAATGACCGTGGATGTAGCTATTTGAATAGATTTATTAACACTCTGCAGAGATTTGTACACTTACCCACAAGATGTAATCAACTTGATCGAACTGATCACAACAAAACCTTTCTGAAATGTCATCTTGACAATTGACCCTCCCAATGTGTTTTACCATTATACCAACCCTGATGAAGTGCTTTGGTCTGACGCACATCGTTGGACTTAGAGACAGTGAAGCGCTCATAAGTCTGACCCGACACAATAGTACACACCTCCACCCTAGCACACAGTCTAACCTATATGCTTGAGTAGTCAATGCCAAGATTCTGTAGCTTACTAAGTTAGGCCTATCTCATACCAAGCATGTGGTCGTACAGTTATGGCTCAATTCAATAGTGTACAAAGTTAAGTCCTTAATTGACTAAGGTGAGGCTGCCCAATTTCTAACCAAATTACCAAGATTTATATTTTTCCAAGCATGAAGTTCCACCATATCACCATTCTTTCCATTCTCCTCAGTCTAAATCTTTTCCTACCCTGTTGGTTAAGTGCATCACATGCCATCAATGAGTAACAACACACAACACATAGTTTTTGCACAAAGTTCCATAATCACTTAGTGAAGTTTAGATTTGCAACTCAAAATGATATCAATAACCTGTTGCATGGCTAAGAAGACTATTCTTGTTTAACCAACCCACGTTGGTGCTATAATACTACCAATTAATAATTAACCAAGCTAGGGTGACAAAAGATCAGGGTAATATAATGTGCAAGGTGGATATAATCAATTGGGTGTATAGATAATCCCAAAACATTGAAAGAATTAAATAATTGAAGTAACATGCAATAATTTGAATCAAAATAGTTTGTTATAAAAATATCTGGGTTCAACACGGTTAAAGGTACAACTTGCCTTGAAACAAGTCATAGTACTGATCTTTAGCTTGATCAACTCTTCCTTCCTCAAAAGCTCTCGAAGTATCAATGTGTATTCGCAAACGAAAGAGAAAACCCAAATAAATATAAAAAGAGCAATAAATAAACTTAAAAAATTAAATAAAAATTACAGGAAGGTAGTTCATGAATTTAGATGAATTTAGAAACTTAAATGAGTTGAATCGGAGTTCGTATGAGGAAGAATGGGATCTCAGAAGATTTAAACCCAAGAAAAAAGAAATAAAACTTCAAATTTTTAGAATTTTCTTTTTGAAGGAAATTCTGAAATATCGCATCAGCATGATGTCAGCAATGAATTTCGGAATTAAAAGAAAATCTGAAAAATAGGGAACAGAGGCTAACAGGTGGGACCTGTCTGGACCCGAACCTACTAATCCGGACTCTCTGTGTATTCTGAACTAGTCCCATGATTAGTAGCTAGTTCATATAGTGACAACATCGATGACAATCGTATCCATACCACGAAATAGCTAAGAGATAAGAAAATTATTATTAAATAGTAGTAGCGAACCTTATCGTCATTGTTTACATACTTTGCCATGCAGGGCTTAAAGACAATTAAATAAACTTGCAGCGGAAGAAACCAACTCATGGTAGCCATCCAACATGCCCATAAGTAATCGAGTGGGGAGCGCACCCTAGTTCGCATAGTCTTCGAAGTATTCCTTCTTGTAGAACTCTGGATTTTTGGATTCTTCCTCAGCAACTGATCAATAATGGCATAAAGCCGTGAGTACATAAAGTACTCAATAAGTTGTAGGAAAATGGAATGCAAATAGTTTTCATACAAGGCTTGAACAAGGAATGGCTATATAGTTATTTTGCAGAAAGCAGTATTAACATTAAATACAGTAAATAGATTGAAATGTGTAGTTGAAAATAATAATAAATAAATAAACAATTGCTTTGAAACAACCAGTAAACCTCCCGCCCCCTTCCCAACCAAACCACTATCCAAAGTTTTACGACAAACTCTATATCCCATGTGAAATCACCAGGAATTGTCCATAACTAGGGACATGGTTGTTCGAACAGTTTAACACTCTACAGAGGTTGTACAGCTTGACCCACACAAGATAATCAACAAATATTGGCTATGACACGCTTCCCTAGGCATGCGACTAAGTGATTATCATAAGACCTTTACAAAGCTCTGACTTAACCCAGTTCTGCCCACTAAGATTTCTCCACCGAATGGACCTTGCACCCATTTGGGGCCCCCTCTTGCGCCATTATGAATTTCTCTCGTAGAATTCACGCTTCTAAGACAAAACTGAAATCAAGATTTTGCTAATTAATTAGCCAAGTTCATCCCATACTGGACATATGGTTGTACGATAAGGCCCAGATCAATGACGCACAAGATTAAGTCCTTAGTGATTACTCAGGTGAAACATCCTCATCCCAAATGCACCCCATTTACTGCACGATCATTCATCTGAGTATAAAACTATTTTTGTTCAAGCCGGCCAAATGGCAGCCCTTGCCATGGCACAACAAGTTTTATCAACAGTGGCTACACCACAATTCCATATATCATTATGTCAAAGTTAATATTATTGAACATGTGATCATGAGCCCAACATAACTAAGCATGACTAAGAAAATTACGCCACTAATATTGGTATTACTATTGTTTCCAACTAATATAACCCTTCCTAAGGTTTCCAAGGATACATGTTATTCACAATTATTTAAGATGTCATAATGTCAAATAGGTAATTAGCTACTCCCGAAAACAATTAATATAAAATTAGCATGCATGTTGATATAAAGCAATATATTTTTTTTGTAAAAATAGGTACAACATGATCAAAGGTCTACAACTTGCCTTCGTTGAAGATTGAAGTTAATTCTGTAGACTGGTCCATGAAAGTTTCGGGAACACTAGAATCTATACGTGCAAAATGTGACAAATAAATAACGATAAATCCAAATAAAATCCAAAGATTATAAAATTAGAACCAAAAGAAATTTATTGAATTTATATGAATTTAGGAATAAGAATCAATGGAATCAGAGTTCGTATGAAGGAGAACGAACACCCGGAAGTTTACCGGACAAAGAAATTCTAGGAAAAAGAGAAGGGGGAATATTCCCTGGAATATTATTTTTCAGGATTAAATGAGAAAAATAAGTGGGCTAACCATTGGGTCCAACATGTAAGTGACCTCAAGGCAAAAGAAAGAAGAAGAAACAGAGCAGGCAGCAGAGAGTAGGGGAGGCGCACGGGCTGGGCCTCGGCGCTAGCAAGGGGTGGAGAGGAGGCCATAGTAGGTGGCGGCATGGCAGGAGGTGGCTGGAGGCAGTGCGTGTGGGCATGACGGCAGGCAATGCCAGGGGTAGTGGCGCTCCAGTAGCGGTTAGGCCAAGGCAGCGCGAGCAAGGGGTGGCCGGTGACATGGGGAAGGTGGTTCCGGTGTTGGGGTTGCCGGAGGTGGTCCGTGGAGGCGTGGCAATGGCGGCCGGCGGTGGGGAAGATGTAGTGATGGTGGCGGCAGACTCCGGTGATGGGAAAAATGAAATTGAGGTGGGGGTTAGCAAGAATATGACTGGGAACACGACGTGACGTGGTCAATTAGGCTTGAAACCCACTGGAGAAGGAGATCAATGCGTTGGTGGCGTTGCTGGACTTGAGGAAGAAGGCGGGTGGTGTTGCGCGTTTCGAGCAAATGGAGAGGAGTTTGATGATATGGTTTGGGGCAAATAGGAGAGGAGAATGAGGGACACACGGTGCTCCTTTTATAGCACGAAGTTGACGTTTGAGTCGATAGGGAATGCTTGCGGAAAATAGGGACGTTTTTGGTTGAAATTGAAGAATGACGGGGACATGTAAAATTGAAATCTAGTGATGGAGGAGGCATGCGATTGATGGTAGCACATCATCGGTGATAAAGGTTGGATCTGGCGCCTCAGACTGAAACAGAAATGGAACTTCGAGTGCGGAGAACGGCGATAGGAAGCGGCTGGTGGCATGGGCGTGGGCTGGGCTGGTGCCAGCCTTGGGTGTGGCTAAGGGGAAGGAGGGGGCTGGCACAGGGCCGAGGGGAGGGGTGACAAGGACGGTGGCAAGGGCTAGGGTGGTGCCAGTGGCATGACCAGCAAGGGCACGCGACGGTTCGGGAAGAAGAACAGAGCAGGGAAGAAAGAGAAAAGAGAAAAGAAAGAGGAGGAAAAGAAAAGAAAATCCAAAAATAAAATATTTTTCTAAAAATTCAAGAAAAATTGACAAAAATCCTTAGAACCTGAAGAACTTGAATAAAATAAATTTTGAATTTAATTGATGTTTATTTCAATCATTTCAAATGTTTTCATTTTTCTTAAATTTTAATTTAAGCTTTGAGAAAAATTCAACTGGTGCCTTTTATTTTGAAAATTTCAAAAATACCCAAAAATTGGGATGTTACAGGACCCACAGTGTATGGAGCGAGTTTGTGGGTTTGGCTCACGGTCTATGGCTCACGTGTGAGGACCCCGGGATATTGGAAATGTACTTAATTAAAGCTATACTGTAGCACAATTCTTAATTAAGGAACAGTGCTGCTCCTTTATTAAAGATCATGCTAGAAGCATAATTTTAATAAGTAACGAATCCAATATTCAGGTTTCCCGGATATATGTCTTACAATGGTTCCCAAGATCAGTGACCATTGCACATATATCCTTAAACAACATTGCATCATACACATACAAGTCATACATTTACATAATTAAACATCAACTTACAAATTTCAGTTTAGTACTATAATATCAAGTGACTTGGTCACTACAAAAAAAAAACTGACAGCGGAAGCAAAATAAACGACAAAACCACCAATGGACCCATCCACCCGCAGGCGATTGCGTGGAGGAAAGAAATAACTTTACTCGTTAGCGTCACCCTGATCGGCGCTAACGGGCACTTCATAAAGATAACCATCCTCACCTGCAACAATAGGTTATAGCACCTTGAGTACGGAGGGTACTCAGCAAGACTTACACAAACTATTAAAAGAAAGTGTTTGTTAGAACCTATTCAAAGGATTTAGATGTGTACATGCATATGGTTACAACAGGAAGGCATAATGGTTCAATTTTGCATAAAGCAATACATCTTAACCTACAATTGCTAGGTTTTGACAAAGCAATTTAATAAATCAAAGTTGGATTAAAACAGTAAGTAAATGGAAATAAATGTAAACGATACAATGCATGAATTCCCTCATGCTGAACCAGAATCCAAAACAAAGGTTTAAATCAAAACTCTATACAGGTGACATCAACTCAAGTTATCGTCCGTGACCGTGGACACGGCTATTCGAATAGTTTGATACCCTGCAGGGGTGTACATCTTTACCCACACGACTTAGCTAGCCCGTTGCCTTCGGATGCCTCCGAATGATGACATACTTCCTTTGGTATGCCGACCGGGGAAACTAAGATTTGGTATTTTTCAACAAGTTGACATTATTGAGTTGGATACCCATGTGTGAACTGATCTCGCTTAAACAACGACTGATAGCATCTGCTTAACCGGGGCACACATGTTGCGTCAGGAATGCCGACCCAAACAAAAAAGAAATACGAACTGGGTTCGCTACCCATATTAGATTGCAATCGGCATCTTTAAGGTACGTACATGCGATGGAACACAAATACGCCCTCACCCTTCTAAGAACATCTGATATTGATATAAAACTCACATGGCATACAACGGAACCCGAAGACCAAAGCATCTATGCCATACAAGATCAATACACATATCCTTACTCTCATGTTTCCAACTCAATAGCATTAACTCTTTACTTAACCAAACAACGCCCATACACCGCGTGTGGAAGTACGTGGGAGACTTGAATTGAATAGTCAGAGTTCAGTCCTTAATTGGTCCGGACAAGTCCACCACAATTCCCAATCTCGTGCACGAAGGCACCACCACTAGCTTCCTCTTGTCCAGATCAATTGAAATGTAAAATTCACTTCTAGTGTAAGTAAACTGGACAAAGTGTTTAAAATAACTGAAATCCAGTTGTGGCTCCTATGTTTGACAAGATAATCTTGTCAAACTCTAAAGTTATCTAGACTACATGGCTAAGCAAACTCTAAAAATAAATCTTGTAGTATACAGTACTACTCTAGGTTTGAGTGTATGGTTACAATTAAGGTAATCCACAATGTTAGGTTATAACTAACTACTAACAGTTCACAATTGTATTTTCAGAAAAGTAGCATGCAACAGGCAGGTGTCACTGTATTTTGAAAATCTATTGTATAAAGCTTTGGGATCAACATGGTGCAAAGAGGATGCTTGCCTTGATAATAATAGACTTCTTGTGCAGGCTCAGGTTGCTCAGAAATAGATTCAAACACCTCAGAAGAACCAGATTCTAAAAGAGACAATAAAATCCAATAAATACCAAAGTTGACAACAAGTACAGAATGAAAGAAAAATGTATGATCAATATGGATATGCATGTTTTAACAGCATGCTTAAGTTATACATACCCCCATAAGGATATTAGCCCATATTACCATTTGCTGCCTTTAAATGACAGAAACTAGAGTTTAGGTCAAAGTTTCAGTTTTCAAATTTTGAAAAGAAATGAAAACAGGGCAGGCTACAGATTTCGGGTTAAAGGGAAATAGGTCAAGAAAAGATTCTAAAATGAAGCTTAGCCTGATCTTTTAGGGTAATTAACACCCCAAGCTAACCCTAACCTAACCCTAATCGGTCAGATTACAGAAGCTAAAGAAAAACCAACGTTGTCGGTTGAGCAGACAACAGATGACAGAGATAAACCTCTGCTACAAAGTTAACTAGATGACAGCAAGAATTAAAAGAACCACTTATTATGCCACTAGGGTTCAACTGAGAACTAAACATGATGATAAGTTGACAGGAGAAACCCTAGAACTTGAAAACGATATGAAAGACCGAAAAGTTATGAAAACAACTTTTCAGTTTAAAGAAGGTTGGATTTATTGATGTACAGGTGAATGATTCATGTGAGCTTCTATGGTCCTTAAGGTGCTCAAGATGACAAAAATCACAGTCTTAGCTTACCAGGGTGAGAAAAACACCGAAGGTTCCTAAAACCGATTTTGATCAGCAAAGAAATAAACTCTGGTTTAACCTACAAAAGATGTCAAACCTTTATTATAAGGTGAAACCAGTGTTTAAGATGGATAAGCAATTTGGAGGAGCAAGAAACTCCACTGGAATGGCAATGGAAGGTGAAAAGCTCCAGTGGTCAACAATGGCAGCAACCAAAAAGCTAGGGTATATATATAGAGGTTGAGCTACAGGGCAAAGAGGAAGTGTCTAGAGTTGATGAGGTGTCCACTTAGTGCTAAATATCCAAAAATTAGTTGCATGATTCTTGGATAACTCCTTTACTCTGTTTACGGAGCCGGCGGCGGCGCACAGAGGCAAGGAGGAAGAGAGGCAAACACCTGGCGTGTGGGTCCCTTTGTCAGCCACAGTCGCGCTCACCTTCTAAAGCTCCAAGAATCGTCGACCGTTCGATTAGAGATGGGCGGCCGCGATGGAAATAGACATTAAGAAAATCTAATCGGCACAATTTAATATGGGCGTGCGATCTCAAACGGAGGATGGAGATTTAAAGGGGCCCTACGGGATTTCGGGGGTTTACATTCAAAGAGGGGCGTTGGATTGAAATCCAACGATCAATCAAAAAGGATACGCGTCACTTTTAAATGAGATGACGCGGTACCGTCAGATTGGCTTTCTACAGTCAGGATTGACGGGGAATCCGGATGGTCCGAATGCTATCTCAATAGGGACCCTACGATTGAAATCCAACGGTCCATTAAAACTAAGTCTCAAATGCACGCGGTCAAAAAGGTGCACCGTAGGATTTGAATCTAACGGTCAACGACGACTGCGCGCCTTTAAGTTCAAAACAAAAAGGACGGAGCGGTTGGATCTAAAACCGACGGTGAAGATCAAGAGGGGATCCGGATGGTCCGAATGTTTTCGCACCCCTCGGTCGCTCGATCAAGATCCAAGGGTAGATATTAATCTGTATACGTGGACCGCCCACGTGATGTCGCAACCCCGCCCGTTCGATTGGAGATCAACGGCTCACAGCACGCGGAGGATTTGGGCTCGTGCCCGAGCGTGACAGAGTCGGACCAAATTGCACTGGTTGGACCCAACCTCATGGGGTTCGAGTCGCTACAGTGCTAGGGCTTGGGTTTAGACCGGAATAGTTGACCAAACTCTAAATTCAAAGTTTAAAAGTTTGACTGGGCTTTAGAAATAGTAAATAAATTTGTAAAATCATGAAATTTTGCCAGGAGGCTACTGGGATGATATATTTCCCAAATAAATTTCGAAAACCACTGTTTCACTTTTAAAATTCATTAATAATTAACTTAACCTGAATAGGTTTATTTAAAGTCGAATATTTTTCTCCAAGTCAAGATAATTTCTAAAAATTTAACAAAAATTATTTTTAGGCAAGACAATTTATCTAAGTTTCGATAAAAATACTTTCCAGCAATAATACAAGCTCTAACTTGTATTTCCTTTGAAACTTCGTATAAGTTTTGGATCTTGGCTTGAAATGAAAGTTTTCATTTGCAACATAATGCCCAATCTGTAAAAATAAACAGTGATGCTATGAACAACACCTCATTACTGTTCAGAAAACATTTTATTACTGTTCATAAAATTAGGGCTGTTACAAACCTACCCCCCTTAAGAAAATCTCATCCCCGAGATTTTGGAAAAGATAGAGGTTGAGAAAAAGTGATATTGAAATGATTCTTATGGACATCCAACATCTGTTGTCTTTATTTCCTTCAAAGATAGTAACGAAAGATTTTACATGATAACATAGTGTTATTATTACATCTTCTTTTACATTGCTTTGTTTAAGCTTGTCTTTCCTGACTCAAAGGCAAGTTCTAAACAACAAAGAGATGGGGGTGCTCAATCTGCATCAGATCTTCACGCTCCCAAGTGGCTTCAGGCTCAGAATGGTTAGCCCACTGGATTTTCAAGAACTTGACAGTGCGATTTCTTGTCATGCGTTCCATTTCATCAAGGATACGCATTGGTTGCTCTTGATAGGAAAGATCAGGTTGAAGATTAAAATGCTCATAAGCAGTTGCCTCAATAGGAACACGGAGGCATTTCTTTAACTGAGAAACATGAAAAGTATCATGCACTACTGAGAGAGATTCAGGTAGTTCCAATTGATAAGCCACAGCTCCTCATTTTGCAATAATTCGGAAGGGTCCGATATAACGAGGTGCTAGCTTTCCTTTCACCTGAAAACGATGAGTGCCCTTCATCGGTGATACTTTAAGATAGACACGATCATCTACCTCAAAGCTTAATTCGCGACGACGATGGTCCGCATAGCTCTTCTGACGAGACTGTGCAGTCTTCAAACGATCTCGAATCAGGCGAACTCGCTCTTCTGCTTCTATCACCAAGTCTGGACCATAGAATGACCTTTCACCAGATTCAGACCAATTCAATGGAGTCCTACAAGCTCTTCCATACAAAGCCTCAAAAGGTGACATCTGAATACTTGCTTGGTAGCTGTTATTGTAGGAAAACTCCACATATGGCAAAGATTTCTCCCAGTCTTTGTCATAGGATAGCACATAGGCTCGAAGAAGATCTTCCATCACTTGATTCACCCTTTCAGTTTGACCACTAGTTTGAGGATGATAAGCAGTACTGAAAGAGAGTTCAGTTCCCAAAGCTTGATGAAGACAATTCCAAAAATGAGAAGTAAACTGAGGGCCACGGTCAGAAACAATGACCTTTGGAACACCGTGAAGACAAACAATCTTAGCAATATAAAGCTCTGCTAATTGTTTGCCAGAGAAGATAGTTTTGACCGGAATAAAATGGGCCACCTTCGTTAAACGGTCAACGATTACCAAATGGCATCGGATCCATTCGGAGTCTTTGGAAGACCGGTAACAAAATCCATGCCGATCTCTTCCCACTTCCATTGGGGAATAGGCAAAGGTTGAAGGGTACCGGCTGGCTTTAGATGTTCAGCTTTAACCCTTTGGTAAATATCACATTCAGCAACATACTGAGCAACATACTGAGCTCCTCTTCGAACGGGCGGGGTTGATACTAAGAAAGATATGAAATAAAAGATATCGTACTTGAACTTTCGAAATTATATTACTGTCTTGAAAATAATATTATCAGAAGACTCTCTAACAACAACGGCCATGCTATTTCTAACCTACAGACAACGTATGCTCTGATACCAACGCTGTGAGGACCCCGGGATATTGGAAATGTACTTAATTAAAACTATACTGTAGCACAATTCTTAATTAAGGAACAGTGCTGCTCCTTTATTAAAGATCATGCTAGAAGCATAATTTTAATAAGTAACGAATCCAATATTCAGGTTTCCCGGATATATATCTTACAATGGTTCCCAGGATCAGTGACCATTGCACATATATCCTTAAACAACATTGCATCATACACATACAAGTCATATATTTACATAATTAAACATCAGCTTACAAATTTTGGTTTAGTACTACAATATCAAGTGACTTGGTCACTACAAAAAAAAATGACAGCGGAAGCAAAATAAACGACAAAACCACCAATGACCCCATCCACCCGCAGGCGATTGCGTGGAGGAAAGAAATAGCTTTACTCGTTAGCGTCACCTGATCGGCGCTAACGTGCACTTCATAAAGATAACCATCCTCACCTGCAACAATAGGTTATAGCACCTTGAGTACGGAGGGTACTCAGCAAGACTTACGCAAACTATTAAAAGAAAGTGTTTGTTAGAACCTATTCAAAGGATTTAGATGTGTACATGCATATGGTTACAACAGGAAGGCATAATGGTTCAATTTTGCATAAAGCAATACATCTTAACCTACAATTGCTAGGTTTTGACAAAGCAATTTAATAAATCAAAGTTGGATTAAAACAGTAAGTAAATGGAAATAAATGTAAACGATACAATGCATGAATTCCCTCATGCTGAACCAGAATCCAAAACAAAGGTTTAAATCAAAACTCTATACAGGAGACATCAACTCAAGTTATCGTCCGTGACCGTGGACACGGCTATTCGAATAGTTTGATACCCTGTAGGGGTGTACATCTTTACCCACACGACTTAGCTAGCCCGTTGCCTTCGGATGCCTCCGAATGATGACATACTTCCTTTGGTATGCCGACCGGGGAAACTAAGATTTGGCATTTTTCAACAAGTTGACATTATTGAGTTGGATACCCATGTGTGAACTGATCTCGCTTAAACAACGACTGATAGCATCTGCTTAACCGGGGGACACATGTTGCGTCAGGAATGCCGACCCAAACAAAAAAGAAATACGAACTGGGTTCGCTACCCATATTAGATTGCAATCGGCATCTTTAAGGTACGTACATGCGATGGAACACAAATACGCCCTCACCCTTCTAAGAACATCTGATATTGATATAAAACTCACATGGCATACAACGCAACCCGAAGACCAAAGCATCTATGTCATACAAGATCAATACACATATCCTTACTCTCCTGTTTCCAACTCAATAGCATTAACTCTTTACTTAACCAAACAACGCCCATACACCGCGTGTGGAAGTACGTGGGAGACTTGAATTGAATAGTCAGAGTTCAGTCCTTAATTGGTCCGGACAAGTCCACCACAATTCCCAATCTCGTGCACGAAGGCACCACCACTAGCTTCCTCTTGTCCAGATCAATTGAAATGTAAAATTCACTTCTAGTGTAAGTAAACTGGACAAAGTGTTTAAAATAACTGAAATCCAGTTGTGGCTCCCATGTTTGACAAGATAATCTTGTCAAACTCTAAAGTTATCTAGACTGCATGGCTAAGCAAACTCTGAAAATAAATCTTGTAGTATACAGTACTACTCTAGGTTTGAGTGTATGGTTACAATTAAGGTAATCCATAATGTTAGGTTATAATTAACTACTAACAGTTCACAATTGTATTTTCAGAAAAGTAGCATGCAACAGGTGTCACTGTATTTTGAAAATCTATTGTATAAAGCTTTGGGATCAACATGGTGCAAAGAGGATGCTTGCCTTGATAATAATAGACTTCTTGTGCAGGCTCAGGTTGCTCAGAAATAGATTCAAACACCTCAGAAGAACCAGATTCTAAAAGAGACAATAAAATCCAATAAATACCAAAGTTGATAACAAGTACAGAATGAAAGAAAAATGTATGATCAATATGGATATGCATGTTTTAACAGCATGCTTAAGTTATACATACCCCCATAAGGATATTAGCCCATATTACCATTTGCTGCCTTTGAATGACAGAAACTAGAGTTTAGGTCAAAGTTTTAGTTTTCAAATTTTGAAAAGAAATGAAAACAGGGCAGGCTACAGATTTCGGGTTAAAGGGAAATAGGTCAAGAAAAGATTCTAAAATGAAGCTTAGCCTGATCTTTTAGGGTAATTAACACTCCAAGCTAACCCTAACCTAACCCTAATCGGTCAGATTACAGAAGCTAAAGAAAAACCAACGTTGTCGGTTGAGCCGACAACAGATGACAGAGATAAACCTCTGCTACAAAGTTAACTAGATGACAGCAAGAATTAAAAGAACCACTTATTATGCCACTAGGGTTCAACTGAGAACTAAACATGATGATAAGTTGACAGGAGAAACCCTAGAACTTGAAAACGATATGAAAGACCGAAAAGTTATGAAAACAACTTTTCAGTTTAAAGAAGGTTGGATTTACTGATGTACAGGTGAATGATTCATGTGAGCTTCTAAGGTCCTTAAGGTGCTCAAGTTGACAAAAATCACAGTCTTAGCTTACGAGGGTGAGAAAAACACCGAAGGTTCCTAAAACCGATTTTGATCAGCAAAGAAATAAACTCTGGTTTAACCTACAAAGATGTCAAACCTTTATTATAAGGTGAAACCAGTGTTTAAGATGGATAAGCAATTTGGAGGAGCAAGAAACTCCACTGGAATGGCAATGGAAGGTGAAAAGCTCCAGTGGTCAACAATGGCAGCAGCCAAAAAGCTAAGGTATATATATAGAGGTTGAGCTACAGGGCAAAGAGGAAGTGTCTAGAGTTTATGAGGTGTCCACTTAGTGCTAAATATCCAAAAATTAGTTGCATGATTCTTGGATAACTCCTCTACTCTGTTTACGGAGCCGGCGGCGGCGCACAGAGGCAAGGAGGAAGAGAGGCATACACCTGGCGTGTGGGTCCCTTTGTCAGCCACAGTCGCGCGCACCTTCTAAAGCTCCAAGAATCGTCGACCGTTCGATTAGAGATGGGCGGCCGCGATGGAAATAGACATTAAGAAAATCTAATCGGCACCATTTAATACGGGCCGTGCGATCTCAAACGGAGGATGGAGATTTAAAGGGGCCCTACGGGATTTCGGGGGTTTACATTCAAAGAGGGGCGTTGGATTGAAATCCAACGATCAATCAAAAAGGATACGCGTCACTTTTAAATGAGATGACGTGGTACCGTCAGATTGGCTTTCTACAGTCAGGATTGACGGGGAATCCGGATGGTCCGAATGCTATCTCAATAGGGACCCTACGATTGAAATCCAACGGTCCATTAAAACTAAGTCTCAAATGCACGCGGTAAAAAAGGTGCACCGTAGGATTTGAATCTAACGGTCAACGACGACTGCGCGCCTTTAAGTTCAAAACAAAAAGGACGGAGCGGTTGGATCTAAATCCGACGGTGAAGATCAAGAGGGGATCCGGATGGTCCGAATGTTTTCGCACCCCTCGGTCGCTCGATCAAGATCCAAGGGTAGATATTAATCTGTATACGTGGACCGCCCACGTGATGTCGCAACCCCGCCCGTTCGATTGGAGATCAACGGCTCACAGCACGCGGAGGATTTGGGCTCGTGCCGAGCGTGACAGAGCCGGACCAAATTGCACTGGTTGGACCCAACCTCATGGGGTTCGAGTCGCTACAGTGCTAGGGCTTGGGTTTAGACCGGAATAGTTGACCAAACTCTAAATTCAAAGTTTAAAAGTTTGACTGGGCTTTAGAAATAGTAAATAAATTTGTAAAATCATGAAATTTTGCCAGGAGGCTACTGGGATGATATATTTCCCAAATAAATTTCGAAAACCACTGTTTCACTTTTAAAATTCATAAATAATTAACTTAACCCGAATAGGTTTATTTAAAGTCAAATATTTTTCTCCAAGTCAAGATAATTTCTAAAAATTTAACAAAAATTATTTTTAGGCAAGACAATTTATCTAAGTTTCGATAAAAATACTTCCCAGCAATAAAGTTGGCCGGCGACGAGGTTGAAGTGGCGGAGGCGCACAATCGTCAGTGGGAGTAGGGTTTCGGTGATGCTCCAGCGACTTCGAGGTGACGGCGGTGTAGATCTACTCCTTGCAATCCTGACGATGGTGACAATGAATCTCGAGGTGCATTAACAGCGAAGGAACACGACAATGAAGGTTTTGGCGATGGCTTGGCTTCTCCGAGCAATTCTGGCGGCTAGGGTTAGGGCTTTTGAGTGGCGGTGGTGCTGATGGGATGCGAAAGCTAAGGGCTACCTCCCCCTTTATATGGTCATGTCTCTATTTGCATTCCCACTAGCAAATATAAGATCATCGAGTAGTCAATTAAAGAAAATTTTTAGATTATTATCCACTAAGATAACAATCAAACACATCCTTATCTTCCCCTTCCTAAACAATTAAATTAATCCATTAAGATCAAATAATCCAACAGGTTTAGCAAACTAAACAATTTTAATGATCAACCATTTCATCAAAGATATGCTTTTATCCTACCATTCCACCATCATGTAAACATAGATCACCAATCACATCCCATTAGTTCATCTTGTAGTGATGCTCAATACCATACTTTGATACATAATAATTACACCTAGAAATTACATATGATCATTACATATCCATAAAAGATAACTCCAAGATTAATATCCACTAAGACAATAATCTAACACCTTCTGGATGTAGCCATCCCAAAGGGTCAGATTAATCCATTGAAACCTGTTAATCTAATTTAATCAAGAAGTTTACCAAATTTATCACCCGTAGTGATCAAACTAGTTTATTAATATTTACACCTCTTAATAACTCTATTGATTCCAATTAGGAACAGATATACTCTTAATCTCAACTCATCACGCAATCATTACAAGGCAGCAATAAGATATCCATCCACGCTACCAAGGACATCCATTAAGATTAATTATGCATCATGCTACTGACTCAACTTGACATCTCATATATTATCATTTATCTTCTAGCCTTGCAACTTCTCACTTAACACAATAAAACATTACAAAAGAGTGTTGACGCTTTCTTTCTTAGAGAAGATGCACTAAACTTCAACACTCCACAGCTCCAAAAGAAATACATAGAGTCAAAACTTTCTTCAATGGAGTTTGTAAGGAATAATTTCCATTGTCTCAATTACCAAACGATTAACCGGGTCATGTTTACCAACAAGAAAGGTAGAACCCCCATGAAAGAGAACAAAATTACCAATAACAATGCTTAGAAATAGCAAAAATAGCTCAATGGTAAAAAAAGACAATAATTGCTCTATAAAACGAATAGAGACCAATTAATACCCACCAACTACCTAGTAACCCTGAACCAAAGAAATTCATCAACATCGAGCGAGTATTCAAAATAACCAAATATAACTCAAGGAAAACATCAACTTTTTAAAGAAACTCATCCCCAACCTTTGTAATTAAATTACCCGAGAAAACTCCCTCACTATTCCCATACCACGGACGGTGGTATAACCTAGCCATGCCTATGGCCACAACCACAATATCTACCTCTCGACCTCGACTATCACCACACATAGCAATCATATCATCATGTCATAAGCATTGAACAATCAATTCATATTAGCAATCATTAACGCGACATAATGGAATCGTAAATGCAATGCTTTGCCCATTCCTATCTTACTGTGCACCAGTGTGTCAAATTTTAAATTGTTTAACCATTTGCAAATTTCAACCGATTAAGTTTACCTAAGTTGTCAATCTATTCACCACGGACCTAAAGCCCGCTCTGATACCAACTGTAACACCCAGACTTGTGAAAAGCTCAAGATGTCACCTACAACTATTATTACTACACTTTTCTACATCAAACTCAAGTATTATTGCCTTCTAGGCGTCACGATTAAACATTATACAAGGAGGTAATATAAATTTTAGTAAGACAGTTAATCATAGTTCAATTATAATTCAATCTAATTAATTATTAAGGGCATTATAGATAAATTTCAATTAAAATAAAAACAACAACTAACAATAATATCGACCATGAGGAACTAAGGGAACCACAACCTACTCAAGTAATACAATTCCAAAATGATTTAACCATGAAATGAAATGAAGTGCTTCTCAAGTGCAACAGTCATATGTTCTACTTTCTTCCCAAAGTATGCCGTCATCAACGTTCACCTAAATCATTAAATAAGCAAGCGTGAGTCCAAGAATCAGCAAGTACAAACAAGACAATAACCCAAATCTCATAAACATACTTTGAATTTCACACAATTAGCCATCCACAATAATATCATACATATTCACTTTTTTTGCCATGCAATGCATATGCCACAAATGTACATTTCTTTTCTCTTTGCATTTATCGGTAATGCAGAGTATGCATCCGTTGATGCATACCCATGCCTGTGCCTTCAGCATAGGGACCTCAAGCCCACACTCCACGAGTGTGGGGACCTCATGCCCGTCTAATACATGATGGGGACCTCAAACTTCTCATTATTTGGCTACAAAGTAGACCAAGCCTCAAGGATTAAATAATGATGCAATAATTAATTTAACTTTAACAACATTACCATGCCACTCCCATAGTATTTGCATCAATATATCATAATCACATTTAAGCAATAAAAATCTCACCATGTCATTCCCATGGTAGTTGCATCATCAACTCAATCTTACTCTTTTCATCAACAATACCATGACACTAAAATAACTTACCAACACATTATTTTATCTCATGGCAATAAATCAACAAGACAATGACAAACACCCGTTATCACCCTTGTACATGTACTTTCCTCAACCGTGAAGTTTGACAATGAGAAGAGGGCACTACCCCCGGATTCACACCACCACCTGAACATTTAATAAACATTCTAAGGAGACATTTCAAGGCATAATATAATACAAAATAGATAAATAAATCGTATTTCTCCTAATCGCCATCCTAAACAATCTTGTTTCTCCTTGAACGTCGTTTTGTCCCAAAACAGGAAAGTCACCTTACAAAAATCGTATCTCCCATTCCGTTTATCGAAAAAATGCATTCATGGTCTCTATGGAAAGCTTACGAAAATGTCTACTAAAGTCTAGTTGGTCGGATTCTCAAATTTTGCCTTTAACAAATTTTAGCACACATATCACAATAACTGTCCGAATTTGACAGACATTTTGGACAGTAAGATTGAAATGTACATAACTTTCATTCCGGTGATCCAAAAATGGTATTCTTTAACAATCATGAATGCTAATTGAATTACCTACAGAAGTTGTTTTGGGCAACATCCCTGATTCGGCCATTATCTATTTTTAATCTATTTAATACCACGACTATAACCTGATAGAGGTTCTGAACAACAACATTGCAAACATCATAACTCGAAAACTACAACTCCAAACAATGCGAACTTAGATCCTACTGAAACTTGACGAAATTTCCCACAATTCTTCAGCAGACACAAAATCCTAATTTTGCATTGAACTATTTCAAAACTACTGAACAACGTGACTACAGATTAATGTATCAATTGCAGCAGGAACAACAATACGCTATTCGACATCAATCACATAGAAAAGAACTAAACAAATCAACGAAGGATTGAAATTAACCCTTGAAGACATGATGAAACCCGCTGAAAACCTCAAAAGAACTTCCTCTCCCCTTCCTTCTTTTCTCCTTCTCTTCCTCTCTTTTGCTTTCGGCCAGCGCACACAAGGCAGCAGGAGGAAGTGCCTGAGGATGGCAGCAAGGGGAAATTAGGGGAGGTACTATAGCACGATGGTATTGTAGCACAGTGGACGCACTGTAGCAGGGGTGGTACTGTAGCATATTTAGGGTTTCTCCCCTTTTGGGCCTTGGTGCTGTGGGCCAAGAGTCTATGGCCCAAGTTTTGAAGAAATTTCATAAAAACCCCTTTAACTATTTTTGTTTTCTCTCTAACGTGTTTCGGAGTATTACAGGTGTACACTTCAAGGATGAAAAAAATCTTATACTGTACAGAGAGAGAAACTAATAAAAATCTTCAATGGCGGAGCTTGTACCTTTTCTTGAAGGAATCCTTATTGGGCTCCTCTTTCTGGAGCACGCTTTGGGGGAAATGGAGCAGCCTCCCCCTCTGGCCTCTCTCTCTCCCGGTCTCCCTGGGCGCCGCCTCCTCCACCCAGGCCCCAGCGCCTGTGCCCCCGTCCTGGCTCCCTCTTGTGTCGCGCCCGGCTGGCTCAGCCGCTAGCCGCTCCTCCCTCTACGGCCTAGCCCACCTGTGCCCAAGGTAGTTAAAACCGCGATCCTACTCTTAGAGTCTTACGATTCTACGAACGCACGACAGCCTGTCGATCCAAATAGCACCGTCAATCGGAATCAGGAAGAATCGTGGTAGAGTTGCGATCCAAAGAGTAGAATCACGTAGAATCGTGTAGAATCACAAACTAGAGTCGTGGTAGAGTTGTTTGGGAAAAAAATTGCAAAATTTTTTTGGTAATTTTTTTAGAGGCCAGGGTTTGCTAATATTTTGTTTTAGAGCAAAATTTGTTGATATTAATTTCTGAGAATGAAACTACAAATATCAGTGTGATAATGCTAGCGCAAATATCTATATTATGACATGAGCAATCTTGAGCTTTGTAATGATATGCTATTTTTATTCCTTGAGTATGTCTAGCTGCTTTTAAGGAACATGTAAGTGTTGCAATTAGATATTGATTTACAAAAGTTATGAACATTTCTCATGTAGTTATAGTAAACTAGTCATGGTTATTGGCTGTTCTTCTGTAATTCAGAACTATATCACCCATCATGTCAGTACTATTATGCTTTTCTGTTGTGCGATAAAAAGTGCTTGGTCCCTTTTTCGGTTATAAGTAAGTGGTAAACCATATAAGAATCATACAGACTCTACCCTACCTTGGTGCTGGTGGCTTGGTGGTGGGAACCGCCGGCGCCCTGTGAGGCCCAAAGCCGAGCAGTGGCCTCTCGACATCGGACGCTCTCGTTGTCCTCGGCGGTGGCGGCGGACTGGTGGAGGAGGAACCAGGAGGACTGGAGGACAAGCAAGGAGGCAGGCGGTGTCACCACGTCAGCAGGAGGACAAGTAAGAGTGAGGAGCCTAAACCTAGAGCATGAAGTCGTGGGCCTCTGGTTGTTGGTGGGCTAAATTGCTGAAATTTGGCCAGCCCAAGTGCCAATTACTCATACATATACCTAGTTAAAAAAATGTGCACTTTTTTTGGGGGTCCCTGTGCACCACGGGCACCCCCCTGCCGCCGCGCCTACTTACGACCATATAGGGTGGTAGTAGAATAACTTACGACCACTAGGTATGTATGATCTCTATCATTATTAATATTGAGGGGTACCATTGAAGGTTGTATAAGCGACATTATTATCTATAATACTACAGATAAATAACTTAATTAGTTGAGGATTATTAGATCCTTGTCAACCTCTTTTTTACAGAATACGTGAGTTACCCCATTTATAGCTATTGAAAGGGTGGCAGTTAATGCCGCTAAAGACGTCTCTTATCTTAACGCACGTTCCCCTGTTGAGTCTTGAACCGTCACATCTCCTGGACCACCTCCAGGCCATCGCAAAGTGATCATGACCATCTCTTGTGTTTCTTGTTGTCCAGAAGTTCTTGTCCGCGTTGTCTTCCTCATCTCCGGTGAACTGCTCCGTCGCCAGGTCTTCCCCGGCTTCCCTCGGGCCTCCTCTGCATCCTGGTGAGTTCACTTTAGCCCCGTAGTGCTCTAGGGCTCACTAGTTTAGGTCCTTGCGATGCTTTTAGCCATTTTTGGATTTTGCCGAAAGTACTCCTCCGCCCCTCTCTAGCTCGCCAGCGATTGAGCCCAGCTCTGCCGTCGAGAGTGCCATCTTTGGGTTCGCATTAGTATTATGCACATTTCTATACTTGTTGGTAGCACCGCCGTGGCCTTGGTCGTCGGCGACGTGTCGGCGAGCAAAGTTCGGTGTCGGGTCCTGTTGTCGTAAAATCGACAAGTCCCAGGACCTCTAGGGTCAATCTCAGCCGTTGATGACCACCTCATATTAGCTCTTAGCCGTAGGATCTGGTTTTGTGAAAAGTATTAAGCGCTAGGACCTCCCCTGGTTAGATCCTAGCCGTTTAAGACCTCCTTGAGTATAATCTGAGCTGCTAGGACCACTCCTGCACAAAAAGACCACCTCGCGGTCGTTTTTGTAAAAACCGCCCTCGGGACCTCCCTTGGGGTCCTCTTTGTAAAAGGCCACCCCTTGGTCTTTTGCAAAGAAAACCTCAGGACCTCCTCCTTGCGGAGATCTAAGCCTTTAGGACCACCCCGGGTAGATCTTGACCGTTCAGGACCTCCTACAGGAGATTTGAGCCGTTAAGACCTTGTCCTTGCAGACCTCCTCGTGTAAATCTTGACCGTTGAAGACCTCCCCCGCGAGATCTTAGCCGTCGGGATATCCCTCCTTTAGATCTTGTTGCGTAGGACCTCCTCTGAGTAAATCTAGGCAGTCCAAGACCTCCTCTGGTAGATCTTGGCCGTCCCAGACCTCCTCTGCTAGGACCTTAACCTTAGGACCTCCCCGTAGCTCTAGACCGTTGGATCTTCATCTAACGGGCTGGACCTCCTCGGCGGGTTGGAGCTCTTAGCGTTCTAGTCCTTGTGGACCGCCCGATTCTCGATCTACGTCTCAGATCTTGAGTACATTCAGACTTCCGATTGTATCACTGATCTGTGCCGTTCATCTTTAGATCTATGGCCCTGCTTGGTTGGGGCAATCGGGAAGTCCGAATGTCACCTCCTTTGAGAGCCGTTGGATCTAAATCCAATGGTGGGGTGGTGTTGGGCGCTGAGCGCACTCGTTCGACCGCGCGCGTGGGCCGTTCGATTCGTTATCAGCGGCCCACAAAGTTCTACGTCGTTTCTTTTCGAGTAGGTTTGGTTTAATTCTGGTAAGTCTTTATTTGTCACCTGAAAATTGTATTAAACTTTGAAAACTCATAACTAATTCGTTTTAAATCCTTTTTAGATGATTCCAACTGTGTTAAGTTCATGTTTAACTAAAGTTTAATCTAAAAATGCTTTTAGACTTTGTTCTGTGCTAGAAAACTTTGTAAACAATATTAACTTGTTTCAGCCATTATTGAATATTCCAGAAATTAAATTGAAACTTGTAAAATGCATAACTTTTTCTGTATAACTCCAAACTGAGCAAACTCAAGCTTGTAAAATTTCTCTGTTAGCATACTTTTATATGAAGTAGGTTTTGATCATGTTTATATTTTTGAAAAATGATATGTGCTAGCTTTACAACTTAGAAAAATCATAAGTAATTCATTTTAACTCCAAATTGGGTAAACTCAACTTTGCTGTTCTTAGAACGTCATTATCTACCTACCATAAACATTTCAGGTTCTAGGTTATTCTAGAAAATTTTGCCATGAACAGTACCAGTAATTAATTTAGTTGAATTTTTAGGCTGAGAGAATTTGTTTTAGCTATAACTTCTTCATACTGAGTGCAAATGACTTGATTGTTGTTTCTAAATTCATTTTAAAAACATAACCTTACTGCTGTATAAATTTCATAAGATTTGGATGACTTTTGTTGTTGACTTTTGTTTGGTGTTCTTTATTCTTATTGGTTTATTTCATTTTTTGCGTTAGGTTCCGAAGATATTATTGATCTTGAATCTGATCCTCAGCAGCCAGACTCTGCCCTCCAGAAAGGCAAGCAGATGTAGTATCATTTGATCATGTTGTTCCTATTGTTTTCAAATTCTAATATGTTGTTTGCAAATTCTACGTATGCATTGCTATCTTGTTTTAACTATTGTCGATTAGTTGACCTATTAGATGCATAATCTGTAGGAAAATGTTTATCCTCTACTACTAAGCCTAGAACTATCTTGCTGTGATTTTGGGTTCGTTGGATGAGCCCTTGTCACTTAGTAGTACGAGTGAAATGCTTAGTCATGCTTAGCTATCGGTAGAAATGGGCGGTTGTCGACTTAGTCGATGATCTTGATCACACAAATGCTTATTATGACTTTATGTTTCAACTTTGTGCTATGTTTAATTGTGAAAACTAAAAATGAAAACAAAATGATTTGGACTTGGGCACATTGGTATGTTGGTGTGATTTTGGGTGTGACTGGAACGGTGCCCGAGTCAACAAGGACCGAACATCTTATTACACTAAACCAAGCATTTTTGCGTGCTAACCGCACTAGAGGGTATGGGACCTCTCTTGACTTAGTACTTTGGCGTGTATTAGCTACGAGTCACAGGAGGGCGTGTGTGTGTTGTGCTGTGGTAAAATGAGGTGGTTCATGTGTTGGGAGCATTGTAGTTGTCCGAAAAGCTTTACCCTGAGTGGGTAGTTGTCCTTTCGGCTTTACAATGTAAGCGTATGGGTTTCTATCCATACGAGCGGCTCGTAGTTAATACATAATATTGAAAACGTCTCGTAGGACTTAGCCGTGCCGGCATACCAAAGGAAGTGTGCTTAATAGCTTGGCAAAAAGGCGGCTTGAAGTGTGGGTACATTGGTACACCCCTGCAGGGTTTTGATCTGTTCGAATAGCCTCGTCATAGGTTATGGACACGCTTGAGGAGGTCTTTCAAGAGTTAGACTACAAATTTTAATTAAAACTTGTTGGGTGGTACGAATCGGGGATTCGTGCTATGTTATGGTGGCTTTTGGGTTAGTCACCTCTAGGTGGTTACTTGTTATGTATTGTTGCTCGCTGTTATTTCAATGCTTAAAAACAGATTTTATCAATTGCCTTTAATCTATTACATTATTGCAAATGAAAATTGCTTTACGCGTCCATTTAACCATATAACCAATCTCCTTTGATACAACTTTCATGTAGCTATGTGTAGGCTTGTTGCTCGTAAGTCTTGCGAGTACATTAGCAGAGGCGGAGCCAGGAATCCGACATAGGGGGGGCGGCACAAATAACAAGCAAAATAGAACCAAGTTTGATTCACCGATCTCATAGTTATAACCATACATATCAAGGCAATAATGCTATGCAAAATACGAATAAGATTACATCTCAGATTAATTTAAACTTAGATCTACGACTACCGCAGACGATCATATTCATTAATGATATCATCATTACTAATCTTTTTAGCCATTGCCTTCTCAATATAAATTACCAAACAATCTCGTGCAAATCCATCTCCCATTGTAGTTCGAAGACGCGTCTTCATAACCTTCATTCCTGAAAAGATTCTCTCGACAGTTGCGGTTGATATTGGAAGAGTTAAAACCAGTCTTAACAACCTGTCCACCATTGGGTACAATGAACTTTTACCGGTCTTAAATAGTCCACTTGTTAGATCAGTAAGCGATGGTAATTTGCTTAGTTCTGGATGGTTGCATACATCAATTTTAAAATGTGGTGATTTGCTAATGATGCCTAAATATTTAAGTACCTAATGCTGTATTAGCAGGCTGTTGGGGGAGGCCAGGCCCCCCCCAGCCCCCCTCCCTCCACCCCTGTACATTAGTGTACTCACCTGCATTGCTTGTTGTGTGCAGAGGAAGAGGATGAGCCCCAAGGGCCTCACTTTTGTGAGTTGTGCTGTGGCAGTGTTTGGGACGACTAGCTTGGTGGTCCGGTTGGTTGCCTTGTAGGTTAAGACACACTAATTGGCTTTTGTTTATAGTCATCTTATGACACTTTTGCTTCCGCTGTTATTGATACTTTGATGTCATTTGGTCGGTCGGCTCTTTTGTAATAACTTTATATTATGTATGTCGTTTGCTAGACTTGTTATATTGATGTATGGAATTGATGCATACTTTTGTAAAGATGTATGTGTGCTGCAATTCTGGGAAGCACATGTCCATCAAGGCACGGTGTATTTGGTTTGTGATGCTAGAGCCAATGGAAGGCTAAGTATTACAAGCTAAATAAACCGAGGTCTCACAACTGCCTCGTGAGCTGGAGTGTGGGTCTCCCAAAGCGTGTGGTAATTTCTACAACCTATAGTAGTGCGGTGTTTTCCTTGACAAGTCATATAGCAATCAAAGTGGTCCTCAGTTGACATGAAAATTGAGAATGTAGAAAGAAGGCTTTTATAGCACCTTTATACTAAATAGGCTTCCTGCAGTTATACTATTGTACTATAGAGTAAAAATGAGCTCTCTCTTTTTTTAATGGGAAAACATGTCAATTAGTCATTTTTCAAAAGAGTGTTTTGCTTTACAACTAATTTTAAATTTAGAAGTAAATTTCTCATTGCAACTCAGTGTATGAGCTATTGTCTGCTGGTATTTGCAACATGCTTGCATTTTAGTTAAATATGTTTAAGCAAATGAGGTTAATGCTGAATTTTGTGTTCTACTGCACACTAGAGTCGGTCATTCTTGTGTGTCAATCCCCTAACAATTCCACTGGTTCAGGGGCTCATATCGTGCTCCGTGAATGTCAGCCCAGATACTCAGAGAATCATAAGTCAGTATTGTTATTAAGGTCCGCATTGGTTTTGGAGTGAGTTATACTATTGTGCTTATATTACCACTTTTCTATCTTTTTTTTTTCTCCAGTAGTGATGCTTTTGGGGCTCTTGTTGGAGTATGTTTGTACGATTCATACCTGTAGATATTATCAAGTTGCACTGTTGCAGAGCCGGGTCAATGAAACTGATGGAGTATATATTTGTATATAGTTTGGAATATTGTATTATATAGGCTGGAATAAGAACTATAACATACCACCAAACTTGACCACTGTGTGTTTAATCTATTGGTCCGATTCCACTGCCATGGAATGTATAGAATGCTCGTGTCTACACTGGTGAAGATCGCTTCATTGAGATGTACCATAGCCAATAGGAATGAATCATGGTGTACGATTTGAATTGAACATGTATGGTAGGGCTGTAACTTAAAATTTGAGATATTTGAATTTAAGCATGATAACTGAGAAAATATCATAGTGGATGTGTTTGTAACTTTAAAGCCCTACTCCTAAACTGGCTTTGCATCCAACAACTTTTCGGTGCTTTGCTTTCGACATCTGGTTCGGTTCAGCAGTCTGTATCAGAAGTCCATTTTATGCAATCTTAGTGCTGGAAGTGCTGAAGCTGCCGAAGTTGGTACTGGTCTTGTGATGATCAAGTCAGTATCAATCGAACAAAGTGGGAGCTGACAATTGATGGGATTAGCCATTTTTTGTAGGTTGAGGTTCAGATCCAATACACTAATATTTTTTCTTAACTAATAAAAGAAGGGGTTTACCCCGCGCAGAGGGACGATCGTCCCACCCCCTCATATGGAAAAAAGATCCAACAAACTCGAACTGCTTGCGAGTCCCTTGCCCACCACTTCCTCCATGCCCTTACCCCCGACCTCGCTTATGCTCCACATCACCGTCGAGCACCACCGTCACCATCGAGGAAGGGAGATGGAGGCGGTAGCGAGTCTGGAGGAGGTCGTGGCTCGAGCCTCGCCTCACATCTTCGGTTGGCTACCAGCATACCACTGTTGCTATCGACGTGTTCGCCAGAAATTGATATTTACTGTATGGTTTAGAATTATATCTGCTGGTGTGTCTCACCATCTTTTAGGACTCTATTGCAACGCACAGACATCCTACTAGTCCTGTAATACAACTGTATGGGCCTCGCCGACAGCTTATGGGTCCTTTTAGCAAGACACGTATCTGCACACCGAGCTTGCGCCATGTAAAATCGCTGGTCGTTATGGACAGCTTCTCGAAGAAGGGAATCTCAAGTCCTCAACAGTACCAAGTGATGGTCATTAAATTCATCATTGGAGAATGACGGGTGAAAGATGTCTGTTCCTCCCTCCCTCAATTTTTCGATCACTTGATATCGACGACACAAACAAGGCAACAACCTCTATCTCAGCAGTTCTGTACCTTGTGAATGAGTTAATTATGAGAATTACTAATTTACAGTTAAGCTATCAAAAAACATCTTTAAATAGAATTTAAATAAATCTGGTATGTTTACGGTCAAATCTTTCTATAGGGCTCTAATTAGCAATTGTCGAGTCCCTATTACGAATTTATTTTGGCTAATCAAAATCCCCTTAAAAAGGTACAGATTTTCCTTTGGTATCTCAAAAGAGGGGTCGTTTTAACTAAAGATAACTTGCATAAAAGAAATTGGAGAGGAAGCAAGCAGTGTTGTTTCTGTATTAAAGAAGAAACAATTCAACATCTTTTTATTGACTGTCCACTTGCGCGTCTCATTTGGTGGGTTGTTTGTTGTGCATTTAATCTTCCACCCCCGTGAGTATAGCAAATATGTTTGGGCAGTGGTTAGCCGGAATTCCAAAAATTTTAAAGTCACAGCTCTTGGTGGGAGCTAGTGCCTTATGTTGGTCTATCTGGTTATACCGGAATGATGTCATTTTTAATAAAAAGATGGTTACTAATCCATTGCAGGTTATCTTTTTGATCGGACATTGGCTGAGGGCTTGGGCAAATATGCAGAAATCGAACCAGAAGGAGTCCATGTTGGCTGGCAGTGACCATCTGGAGGTTGTGGTAAAGCAAATTTTAAGTGCTCATGGGTGGTGATTTAGTCACAGGATTTGTTTTGATTGAGTTTAAATTTCAGTCATCATTTGCTTGTAAGGTTTCATGTTTTGTTAAACAGTTTGGCTACTATTGTGCTTTAAACCTAATAATAAATTAGACTGTGTGCATCTTTGCTGCAGAGGCCGAGAGAGGTTTTCTCTTCTATTATTTAAAAAGTTCTGTACCATGTGGTTTCAAGGCCACCGATGCATTCGGAAGGAAGCTCAAGATCTTTTCAACGCAACACATGCATGCTTACGAGAGAGAGAGAGATCACAGACAGTCACTTCAGGTTCATGTCCGTTTGATTTAAATCGCACAGGAGATCCAGGCCGTCTAACCTAGATCGGACGGCTCTGAGCAGCGTACGTAGCTTACTGTACCGCAGCAAGCGATCGAGGCACTGCAGTTCGTGCTGGGATCGATCATTATACATGTATTATTACAAACTTCAAACATGTTTTTGTTTTTTTTATGGAATCTACGACAGTGTTTGCAGGGGTGCCAGAGTGCAATTAAGAGGCTCCGACCATTTGACTCTGTCTGTTCTTCGATGGAAGAGTTGGTCATCGAACCCTATGTGCAACAGCTTAGCTAGCTTGCATTCTGTCCAAACTATATTCTATTTCAATGTTGCTAATATTTTATGTTTAAGAACATATTCATGTTATAGAGATATAAATAGCCGATCAACTGCCAATTAATTAAAATATTCGAAAAGAGCAGAAAGATATGAAGAGAGAATTAAAACTATCGTCGCAAGCTAGCACCTGGACGCACGCACGCACGCGAACTACACGAAGGGAAACAATCACGCAGGAGAGACAACTTGAGTTTTGCCGCTGCAACTGCTTCAGCGATTTCTGTTTCAGTCTTTATATTAACAGCTAACTAACAGCATCACATGCAAACAAACTAAAAACAGCACTCACGTACTCGAGATTCACGCCAACGTGCTAACAGCACTCACGTCACGTACGCGAGATTCACGCCAACGTCTCAACGTGCTAACAGCACTCACGCGAGATTAACGTGACACCTACACAAGGTTGAACTAAACATGCGATTAATCCTAACAAAACACCCCCTTAATCATGGCGCTCGGACTTTACTTCCACCACGCCAAGCTTCTACCTGAGTTCCATGAACTTGACATGACCAAGAGCTTTTGTAAGGATGTTGGCGAGCTGGCCATCAGTGCTCACATGCTCAACGTCGACCTTGCCGTCCTCAACGCATTCACGAATGAAGTGGTACCTCATGTTGATGTGTTTGCTGCGGTCGTGGTGCACCGAGTTCTTGCACAACGCGATCACAGACTTGTTATCCACTATCAGCCTGACCCTCTTCAGCTTCTCGCCCGTCAGGTAACCGAGTAGCCTGCTAAGCCACATCCCCTGGCATGCCGCCATGGCCGCCGCGATGTACTCCACCTCACAGGACGAGAACGCGACAATTTTCTGCGTATGCGATGCCCACGTGATCAGGCAAGCACCTAGGAAGAACGCCATCCCCGAGGTGCTCTTGCGATCATCCACATCGCCGGTGAGGTCGTTGTCGTTGTAGCCCACCAGCTCAGGCTCCAGCACACCATGCCGCTTGTAGCTGCATCCGTAGCCAACTGTGCCACTCACGTACCGCAGGATGTGCTTCATGGCCGCCATGTGCTCTGAGGTGGGCGCCTCCATGTACCGGCTGACAATTCCTACAGCATAGGCAATGTTGGGCCTGGTGTTCACCAGGTAGTGTAGGCTCCCGACAACACTGCGATACTCAGTGGCATCGACCGCAGCTCTGCTGTCCTTCTTGGTCATCTTCAGTCGGTTCTCCATCGGCGTCAGACACGGATTGCACCCGGTCTGTAATATCCCAAATTTTGGGCTTGTGTTTCAAATGTAAGAAAATGAGTAGAAATTAAAACTTTTTCTTACATCATGTATTTCCTTTGTGTACTGAACAAGTATTGTACAAAAGGTTATGGAAATGCAAGTCACAAGTCTTTTGATCCAATCTTGTTCCTTCAAAAACATTCTTGTCAAATGTTGTGATCATCTCCTGGGAATATTTTTCCTAAGTTCTTGGGATGGTATGTGACCCCTCTGAAAAATTTCACAATTTTTAGAAATTATTTGAATATTTTAGAGGGCGATCAAACCTGTTTGACTCTCATCAAACCTAAAACCAGTACCTTGTAGAATTTTCGGAGAAAAATACAATGCATAAAAACCTCTGAAAATTTTACACAAGGTCAATGTCTCAGTCAGCAAGCCCTGTAAAAATTTCAGAATTTTTGGAGTTGTTTTGCTACCCCAAATAAATCCTCAAAAGTCTCAGATATTTTAAAACCTAAAACCGTTTCACTCGTTCCTTGGGTTCGGTCGGGCTCGAGTCCGAGCCACTTGACTCGGTTGAACCACCTAATCGCACCGAGCCGCGTTTTAAAACGCGCGTGCGATATCAGCCGTTGGATTCAAATCGCCGCCCACGCTCGTGTGAGCATTCGGACCCTCCGCTTGCGTTAATCAATTGGGACCGTTGGATCTCAATCCAACCGCCCGCATCCCCGAGCAATCGGATCGTCCGGCGAACTCGTTTAATCGTGACCGCCCATTTTCAATCCAACGGCCACCGTTCTCTTTTCTGTTCTTCTTCCTCCTCTGCTTCTTCGAAGCGCGCGCGCAATGGCGAAAGAGAGATTGAGTGGGTGGCTTTGATGTGTCACCTCAAATTTGCTTTCGTCAACGCTCTCTGTGGAGCATTAAATGCGCTCAGCTTTCTCTCCATTGTCCCGAGTCTCACTTGCTCCCATCATTTCTTGGTCTACAACCGAGCATGAACCGAGCCCACCATGGACTCGGGTTCTCGCCGAAACCCTAATTCCTTTCCTATAAATTGGCCCTCTAGGTCCTCCCGGTGTTCATTTGCACCACACCTAGCTACTCTCGTGTTTGAGCTCAAAACTATCTCAAACCTTCAATCCACCATTGTTGACCGTAGAGCTCCAATGGCGGCCTTGGTGTCCAAAGTGGTTTATCTTCAACATTTCTTGCACCCTTTTGAACTCCTCAACCTCCTTTGTATTTCCCTAACTTGATTTTGGGTTGCATTCACAGAATCACTCAATTTTAAGTTTGGAGATTTTCGGTTGGTTTCACCCCTTTCTTCTCCAAATCCGTAAGTGGTTCTTTTGCAATTATTTGCTTTTGGAGCCTCTTTGAGCTATAATGAAGTGTGGTGATGATTTGGTTCCACTCATTTTGCTCGAACCTCATCTTCCACTTCGTCTTCTTCGGCTCGGTGGACTTCATCGTGTTCAAGTCTTCCCGCCATCTTTGAAGCTCCTCTCGGTTAAGGTAGCTCCTATATAGCCCCTAGAAGTCATGGCACTCGCTTCCTTGGACCGCAGCGGAGCATCTTGCTATTTTCGTGTTTTGCCGTGTCGGCCTCTTTCTTTGTTTTCCGGCTCGCCGGCGCCTGCACCTCCACCGCCGCGAGGTCATCACCGCTGGGTCCGCAACACTATTGCGAACCTATTTTGATAGTTTGTGGGCGCCGCCGCGACCGGAGTCGCCGGCGACAAGCCGGCAAAGCCACTCGGGTTTTGTCAGTTGAGAAGCTCCGTTTTCGTCAGATAATTAGGACACATTTAATGTTTAATGATTGCCAATCGTAGAGCATTAATGGTGTCTTAATCGCCTAATGTCTCATCGACATGTGGGTCCAAATTTCTTAAATCACCCGCCGCTTTTATCCGTGCGTTTAGGCATCATTAATGCTAATCATGGGTTAATTAAAATGTCGGCACTATTGGTCGTCGAAATAACCCCCTGTGCCACTGCCAGGTGGGCCCATTAGCTTAGCGCCGAAAATCAGTAGTCATTAGGGCTGATTTTGGGTTTATTTATTGCTAATCATTGTTAGCAATAAATGTGTCCGAAAATTACCTTCTTGGGTCACTGACGTGTGGGCCCTCTGTCCCTAAATCACCTCTGTTCAAAATCTTTAGGACACATTAAGTGCTAATCATCATTAATCATTGGTCTTTAGTAATTAATTAGTTGCCCTAAAAACCTCCTTTAAGTCACTGACAGGTGGGTCCACGTGCACTGTGCACGTGTGTTAAGACTCGCATGTGTGACTCTCAGTCACTGACATGCGGCCCCACGTGTCAGCACTCCTAAATGCACTTCAATCTTGGACCGCCGTCCATTTTGCGATCTGCGGCCCAGATCTTGTATGCATTCGACCATCCGCCCCTCGTCATTCTTGGCCGTCCATCGCTTGATCTGCGGCCCTGATCATGCGTGCAATCGGACCTTCCGACGGGAAGTGCTCTCCGTGCCGTTCATCTTGAGATCTACGGCTGTGAGCGGCCAAGGCAACCGCACCGTCCGGTTGCATCCTTCCTCGTGAGCCGTTGGATCTTGATCCAACGGTGAGCTCCTGTTGAATCGCGCGCGTGCGCTGTTCTCGTCGCGTGTGGCTCGTTGGATATTGCATCAACGCCCACGAGCGCCCACGCCATTTATCTTCGGTTGGGTTGGTTTTTATTTCGTAAGTATTTATTTATCAACCAAAATTGTATCAAAACTTTAGAAATTCATAACTAATTCAAGATAAATCCTTTTTACATGAAACCAACTGTAATAAATTTGTAAATCACTAAAGTTTAATATAAAAATGCTTTTAGCTATGCTTCTGTAGTAGAAAATTCTGTAATCTTTTATAGCTTGTTTTCTGCTATTTTTATATATTCCAGAATTGTATTAAAACTTGGAAAATGCATATCTTTTTCTGTATATCTGCGAATTGTATGATTTTAACTTTGATAAATTTGTTATTAACTAAACTTTAATCTAAAAATGGTGGTAGGCCTAAATCAGCACCAGAAAAATATGTTAGTAGATTTAACCTTATTAGTAGCACTTAAAAATTCATTTAATGATGTAATAGACACCAGTAATTCCCTGTGAATCCTAAAAATAGAAATTTGATGTTAGGAAATCCCTCTGTTATCATACTATAATGTGAAATAGGTTTTGCACATGTTTTTATTTCTGGAGAGTGCATTATGCTAGTTTTGCATCTTAGGAAAATCATAACTAAATCATTTTAACTCCAAATGACCTGAAATTTTATATGGGTTACCTCTATACCAGTAGGTAGCTACCATAAAAATTTCAGCTTCAAAATCTTTCTAGAAAATATTTTTGCTACAGTGCTAATTATGGCCAAAATGAGTTCTTAGGTAATATCTTTTGCACCACAAATCCAAATTAGGTTTTTCCAGTTTCTATGTCTTGGTATATTCGTATTTCACCTTGTGTATAAGTTTCACGCATTTGGATAATTTTTGCTTGCTCTTTTGTTAAGTGTTGCTAGTCTTATTGGTTGTTCTTGGTTCTTTTGCCTTTCGCTAGGGTTCGACATTTGCGGTAATCCCGAGAGCGACCCTCCACAACAGCTTTGAGCAACAAAGAAGAAGGCAAGCAGTTTGATCATGCTAATCCCAGTATTTTAAGTATTTATGTTGATTACAAATTCTATGTATGCATTGCTACTTTGTGTTAATAGTTGGCCTAGTAGATGCATTTCCTTAGCAAATGATTATCCTCTACTACCATGAGCCTAGGTTACTTGCTGTGATTTAGAGTTCATGGATGGGCTCTTGTCACTTAGTAGTTTACGAATTAATTGCTTAGTCATGCTTAGTTTCGGTAGAAATGGGCGGTTATCGACTTGTCGATAACCTTGATCACTTAAAACTTATTATGATTATGATTTCCACCTTGTGCCATGTCTACTTATGAAAACTAAAACTGAAAACAAAAAGATTTAGACTTGGGCACAATGGTATGATGGTGTGATTTTTGGGTGTGACTGGAATGGTGCTCGAGTCAACAAGGACCGAACATCTTGTTACACTAAACCAAGCATTTTAGCGTGCTAACCACATTAGAGGGTATGGGACCTCTCTTGACTTAGTACTTTGGCGTGTATTGGCTCCGAGTCGCAGGAGGGATGGTGTTGGGAGCATTGTAGTGTCCGAAAGACTTCACCCGTGATGGGATTTGTTGTCTTTCGGCTTGCAATGTAAGCATATGGGTTTCTATCCATATGAGCGGCTCGTAGTTAATACACAAGATTGGAAATGTCTCGTAGGACTTAGCCGGGCGGCATACCTTCTGAGTGTGCTTGTGGCTTGAAGGCGGTCTGAAGTGTGGGTACATTGGTACACCCCTGCAGGGTTAAAACTATTCGAATAGCCTCGTCCTAGGTTATGGACACGCTTGGCAAGGTCTTTCAAGAGTTAGACTACAACCTTTTAAATTAAAACTTGATGGGTGGTACGAATCGTGATTCGTGCTATGTTGTGGTGGCTATTGGGATAGTCACTTCCGTGTGGTTACTTGTATGTATCTTTACTTATCATTACTTTGATAACAAAACAGATTTGCAAACTCGCTTTTGAAATATATTACTTTATTGCAAATAAAGTTGGCTTCATGCAAAATGAGACATACAACCTCCACCTAAATAAGCTTGCATGTAGTTTATGAATAGGTCCGCTATTCCACACGTCGATCTTGCGGGTACAAAGACAATCTTTGTACTCGGATGCTATGCTTAATTGTTCATTGCAGAGGAAGAAGGTGAGCTCGAGGGCCTCACTTTTGTGAGTCTGTGTTGTGGTAGCTATGGGCGACTAGCTTGATGCCCTGGCCGGTTGCCTTGTGGGTGTATGGCTAACCGGTCGACTTTTGTTCTAGCCATCTTATGGCACCTTTTGCTTCCATCATTCTTGTATATTGTTCTATTTGGCGGTCGGCTCTCTTTTGTAATAACTTTACTTTATGTATGTCGTTGTTGGACTTAGTGATGTATGTTGTATGGAAATGATGTGTATTTTGTGATGATGTGCATATGTTGCAATTCAGGAAACATATGCCCATCGAGGCTTAGAATGTTTAATTAGTAATGCTAGAACCAATTGGAGGTTAAGTGTTACTAGTTAAATATTCCGGGTCCTCACAAAGTTGGTATCAGAGCCATACTGACCGTAGAAACCCCTAGCTTGGTCGCCTTTAGGATATTTGAAAACTTACTTTCAAATAGTTTACGAAAACTTAAGTAAGTTCTCTAATTTTGCTCCTTACCTATCTTAGCTTGCTCATCTCACCTTACCCTCACTTAAGTTTGAAAAGTTGTTCCTCTCTTCCTTTCAAAAGTTAGCCTCTATCGATTAACTTGGTTTTGGGAGAAGCATGAGGGTGGGAGAAAGGAATTTGGACAGCTAGCTAGTGGTTAGTAATTAAGGTAGGAAATGAGAGGTAAATTCAACTAAAACTTGTGGGAATGAAAGGGTAAGAAGTGATATGAGATTAGCTAATGCCTATACTCTATTAGGTGGTTATGCCTTGATTTTTGGACTATTTTGAGCTAGAATTTAGTTCTGAAAATTTTGGGTTTTCTCACACGATTACTCGTTCTTCCATACGGGTTAGTCGTTTCAGGAAGTCGATTTGGTGATTTTTGGTCCTGTGCTCTTGGTGGTTATTCCTGAGCCCTTTTTCTTGAGTTTGGATTTCTTTGCCTTCTTTTTATCTCGGGCTTGTAACTAACTCATCTTAGTGAATCAGGATGGCTGGTGGGACACGTAGCGGCCGGAATCACCGTAGTCCCGATGAAGAGCTTCCTCCTCCGACCATGGCGGAAGTCTCATGCAAATCGAACGCAATCGTTCGGAGGACCGTAGGGTGTTGGAGGTTATCGCCAGAACACCTCCACTCCTCTCGTGCCTCGGATCCGGAGGTGGTCACCCGGTCTCGTGGGGACTTGCGGAGTTCCTTCGCACGCACCTCCTACCTTCTCCCGTCCGAGGATCCTTGGACGCAGACGATCGGCCGCGCTCGTTGAGCGGAAGCTCAACGTTGCTCGCGCCGTGAGCAGAGCGGCACTTTTCGCATCTCATCACCGGAGGGTGCGGCACTCTCATGGTGGGAGAATTTCTCGCCATGCAGCCCGCGGACACATGGTCTCGTGGGAGGAGTTCCGCCGCCTTTCCGTCGGGCCCATGTCCTCGCCGCCCGATGAAGTCAAGAAGAAGGAATTCCTTGCGCCAAACAGGGCGCAAATCGTGATCGAGTACCTCCATGAGTTCAACCATTTGGCGAGGTACGCTCGCCGAGGTGGCCACCGATGAGGCCAAGCAGAGAAGTTCATGGAGGGTTTGTCTCGAGGAGCTTCGTGACAAGCTCTCTATTGTGGACTTCCCGACTTCCGCACCTTGGTGGACAAGGCCATCATCGCCGAGCACAAGGCGAGCGCGCCGGGCGAGTCCCGCAGCGCAAGTGGGAGGCTCGGTGATCGCGCAGCCGGCCTCGCTTCGTCCCCGAGTTGGGCTCGCACCGGTGGCCCGTTCTTTGGCTTCACCACCGCCGAGGCCTTCAAAGACCAGCTCCACGCCCTCCGCCGCCGTGACTCGATCACGTGCGCTGCGACCAGCAGAGCAGGTGTTCCCGCAACCCGCGGCCGACGCCACCGCTTCATCGCCACTACGCGAGTAGTTGTCCTAAGAAGATCGAGCGCCCTCGCCCTAATGGAGGACGCGGCAAGGGAGTGGTCACCACCGACCGAAGACCCCGGCTTGGGGAGCGGCCGAGTCAATCATATCTCGGTGAGGAGGCACAGAGGCGCCCGACGTGGTGTTGGGTACGCCTTGTTAATTTGCATCCTCGCTGATTTTATTTGACTCGAGCTTCGCATTCTTTTATTTCGAGGTCTTTTGTCGTTGATTGTGGACTTCACCGTGTTCCTCTGGGATTCCACTGCCATTCGCTCTCGGGTTCGGAAATGAGAGTGACCAAGTATGCCGGATGTTCCTATCCACATCGAAGGAGTGGATTTTGGCGAATCTCATCCCGCCGACTCGGCGCGCTTGGATGTGATTCTTGGCATGGATTGGTTGTCCCAACACTTGGGGCAAATCGACAGTGCCAGAAGATTGTCTACCTCACCATCCTTCGGGTGAACAGGTTGGGTTTTCGCCACGCTTGCGAGCCCCATCTTTATGTCCTTGAAGCAAAGCCAAGATTGGAGATTCACGACGTCCCCACGGTGTGTGACTTCGCGGATGTCTTTCCCCAAGACTTGCCCGGATGCCTCTGCTCGAGATCCGAGTTTGTGATAGAGTTGTCGCCCTGCATCGCCCTATTTCTAAGAGGTCGACGCATGCCTCCTAATGAGTTGGAGGAGTCAAGAAGCAATTGGGTGAGCTGCAAGAGAAGGGTTTTATCCGTCCTAGCTCATCTCCTTGGGGTTGTCCAGTTATCTTTGTGAAGAAGAAGGACAAGACCTTGCGCATGTGCGTTGATTACCGTCCGCTTAATGAGGTGACGGTAAAGAACAAGTATCCCTTGCCCCGTATTGATGATCTTTTCGATCAGTTGACCGGAGCACGAGTCTTCTCCAAGATTGACTTGAGGCTGGGCTATCATCAAGTCAGGATCAGGGCCGAGGATATTCCTAAGACGGCTTTTGCTACTCGTTATGGCCTTTACGAGTACACCGTCATGTCTTTTGGTTTGACTAATGCTCCTGCTTTATTCATGAATCTTATGAACTCGGTATTCATGGAGTATTTGGATAGGTTCGTGGTGGTATTCATCGATGATATCCTTATCTACTCCAAGAGTGAAGAAGAGCATGCTGAGCATCTTAAGCTTGTATTGGGCAAGCTGCGTGAGCACCAGCTGTATGCCAAATTCAACAAGTGCGAGTTCTGGTTGAAGGAAGTGGCATTCTTGGGCCATGTTCTTTCAGCAGGAGGTGTGGCTGTGGATCCTAGCAAGGTCAGTGATGTGCTATCTTGGGGTCAGCCCAAGTCGGTCACCGATGTGCGGAGTTTTCTTGGTTTGGCTGGCTACTATCGCCGCTTTATCGAGAATTTCTCCAAGATTGCGAAGCCTATGACCGAATTGCTTAAGAAAGACAAGAAATTTGAGTGGTCCGCTTGTGATGTGAGTTTTCAGAACTCAAGAAGCGGTTGACCTCACCCCAGTGCTTGTTCTCCCGATATTCACAAGAGTTTTGATATCTATTGTGATGCTTCTCGTGGGTCTTGGTTGTGTTCTTATGCAGAGGGCAAGGTTGTGGCCTATGCATCGCGGCAGCTTGAGGCCTCATGAACTCAACTATCCTACTCATGACTTGGAGTTAGTCAGGGTCCATGCACTCAAGATTTGGCGGCATTATCCGATTGGTAATCGTTGTGAGGTGTATTCGACCACAAGAGCTTGAAGTACTTGTTCACCCAACAGATCCGAACCTCGTGCAAAGAAGATGGTTGGAGTTGATCAAGGACTATGACATGGGTATTCAGCACCATCCGGCAAGGCCAATGTCGCTGCGATGCACTCAGTCGGAAGGTGTATTGTAACATGTTGATGCTCCAAGAGCAGCAGCCCTACCCTCATTTCAGAATTTCGGCGCCTCAATTTGGGTTTGATCGAGCACGGTTCTCTTGCTACATTGGTTGTGCAACCAACCTTGGTGGACCAAATCAAGGCCGCGCAGCAGACAGATGTTGGCGTGAGTCAAATCAAGCAGAACATCAAGGATGGGATAGCCAAGTGCTTTTCAGAGGATGAACATGGCGTTGTGTGGTTTGGACAGCGTCTTGTGGTTCCTAAGGTCATGGAATTGCGGAATTTGATTCTCCGCGAAGCCCATGATTCTCCTTTGTCTATCCATCCCGGGGCTACCAAGATGTATCAGGACCTTCGTCAGAGGTTCTGGTGGACCCGAATGAAGCGTGAGATTGCCAAGTTCGTTGCCAAGTGCGACGTGTGCTGTCGTGTGAAGGCCGAGCATCAGCGTCCGGCAGGCCTTCTTCAGCCTTTGCCAGTGCCAGAGTGGAAGTGGGATTCCGTTGGCATGGACTTCATCACCGGATTGCCCCGCTCGTCCAAAGGGAATGATGCTATTTGGGTCGTGATCGACAGGTTGACTAAAGTGGCACATTTCCTTCCCAAGAAGACTCGGCCGTGTGGGGCCTTTGGCCGAACTTTATGTCTCGAGGATTGTGAGTCTTCACGGTGTACCGAAGACGATTATTTCTGATCGTGGTGCACTTTTCACCTCGCGGTTTTGGCATAGTCCGCAGAGGCTATGGGGACCCGCCTTCATTTCAAGACAACCTTTCATCCTCGGGATCGATGGCCGACGGAGCGAGTCAACCAAGTGTTGGAAGATATGCTCGTGCTTGTGTCCTTTCCTATGGGAAGAAGTGGAGAAGTGCCTACCATTTGCCGAGTTCTCCTACAACAACACTTTCAGCCGCCTTGGCATGGCACCATTTGAGGCTTTGTATGGGAGGAGATGCGAACCCCATTGAACTGGTCGAGATCGGCGAGCGCGCGCCGCCCGAGTTGATCAATGAGGCCGAAAGCCAGGTTCAGTTGATCCGCGAGCATCTGCGCACGGCCACCCGCATAAAAGAGCTATGCGGATCGTCGTCGCTGTGAGTTGAGCTTTGAGCCCAATGACTTTGTGTATCTCAAAGTCTCACCCTTAAAGGGCCATCGCTTTTGGCATCAAGGAAAGTTGGCCTCGATATGTTGGGCCTTACCGCATCGTCGAGAGAGTTGGGGCAGTTGCATACAGATTGGAGCTACCAGCTGCACTTGAGGGTGTGCATGATGTGTTCCATGTTTCACACCTGAAGAAGTGCCTCCGTGTCCCGACTGAGGAAACTCCGTTGGAAGCTCTCGATGTGCAAGAGGATTTGACCTACCGCGAGCATCCTGTTCGTATTCTTGAGGAATCTGAACGGAGAACAAGGAACCGTGTCATCAAGTTCCTTAAGGTTCAGTGGTCAAACCATTCTGAAGATGAGGCAACTTGGGAGCGAGAAGATCGCCTTCGTGCAGATTTTCCTTCTTTCTTCTCCGAGTAAACGGAATCTCGGGTCGAGATTCTTGTAAGGGGGGAGAGTTGTAACATCCCAAATTTTGGGCTTGTGTTTCAAATGTAAGAAAATGAGTAGAAATTAAAACTTTTTCTTACATCATGTATTTCCTTTGTGTACTGAACAAGTATTGTACAAAAGGTTATGGAAATGCAAGTCACAAGTCTTTTGATCCAATCTTGTTCCTTCAAAAACATTCTTGTCAAATGTTGTGATCATCTCCTGGGAATATTTTTCCTAAGTTCTTGGGATGGTATGTGACCCCTCTGAAAAATTTCACAATTTTTAGAAATTGTTTGAATATTTTAGAGGGCGATCAAACTGTTTGACTCTCAGTCAAACCTAAAACCAGTACCTTGTAGAATTTTCGGAGAAAAATACAATGCATAAAAACCTCTGAAAATTTTACACAAGGTCAATGTCTCAGTCAGCAAGCTCCTGTAAAAATTTCAGAATTTTTGGAGTTGTTTTGCTACCCCAAATAAATCCTCAAAAGTCTCAGCATATTTTAAAACCTAAAACCGTTTCACTGTTCCTTGTGTTCGGTCGGGCTCGAGTCCGAGCCACTTGACTCAGTTGAACCACCTAATCGCACCGAGCCGCGTTTTAAAACGCGCGCGATATCACCGTTGGATTCAAATCGCCGCCCACGCTCGTGTGAGCATTCGGACCCTCCGCTTGCGTTAATCAATTGGGACCGTTGGATCTCAATCCAACCGCCCGCATCCACGAGCAATCGAACCGTCCGGCGAACTCGCTTAATCGTGACCGCCCATTTTCAATCCAACGCCACCGTTCTCTTTTCTCGTTCTTCTTCCTCCTCTCGCTTCTTGAAGCGCAAGGCGGCAATGGCGAAAGAGAGAGATTGAGTGGGTGGCTTTGATGTGTCACCTCAAATTTGCTTTCGCCAACGTCTCTCGTGGAGCATTAAATGCGCTCGGGCTTTCTCCTCCATTGTCCCGAGTCTCACTTGCTCCCATCATTTCTTGGTCTACAACCGAGCATGAACCGAGCCCACCATGGACTCGGGTTCTCGCCGAAACCCTAATTCCTTTCCTATAAATTGGCCCTCTAGGTCCTCCCGGTGTTCTTTTGCACCACACCTAGCTACTCTCGTGTTTGAGCTCAAAACCATCTCAAACCTTCAATCCACCATTGTTGACCGTAGAGCTCCAATGGCGGCCTTGGTGTCCAAAGTGGTTTATCTTCAACATTTCTTGCACCCTTTGAACTCCTCAACCTCCTTTGTATTTCCCTAACTTGATTTTGGGTTGCATTCACAGAATCACTCAATTTTAAGTTTGGAGATTTTCGTTGGTTTCACCCCTTTCTTCTCCAAATTTAAGTGGTTCTTTTGCAATTATTTGCTTTTGGAGCCTCTTTGAGCTATAATGAAGTCTGTGGTGATGATTTGGTTCCACTCATTTTGCTCGTAACCTCATCTTCCACTTCGTCTTCTTCGCTCCGTGGACTTCATCGTGTTCAAGTCTTCCCGGCCATCTTTGAAGCTCCTCTCGCTAAGGTAGCTCCTATATAGCCCCTAGATGTCATGGCACTCGCTTCCTTGGACCGCAATGGAGCATCTTGCTATTTTCGTGTTTTGCCGTGTCGGCCTCTTTCTTTGTTTTCCGGCTCATGGCCTTCACTTCCACCGCCGCGAGGTCATCACCGTTGGGTCCGCAACACTATTGCGAACCCATTTTGATAGTTTGTGGCGCCGCCATGAGTCGCCGCGACAAGCGCAAAGCCACTCGGTTTTGTCGGTTGAGAAGCTCCGCTTTAGTCGGATAATTAGGACACATTTAATGTTTAATGATTGCCAATCGTAGAGCATTAATGGTGTCTTAATCGCCTAATGTCTCACCGACATGTGGGTCCAAATTTAAATCACCCGCCGCTTTTATCCGTGCGCTTAGGCATCATTAATGCTAATCATGGGTTAATTAAAATGTCGGCACTATTGGTCGCTCGGAAATAACCCGTACCCGCCGCCAGTGGGCCCATTAGCTTAGCGCCAAAATCGTGAGTCATTAGGGCTGATTTTGGGTTTATTTATTGCTAATCATTGTTAGCAATAAATGTGTCCAAAATTACCTTCTTGGGTCAGCGACGTGTGGGCCTCTCGTCCCTAAATCACCTCTGTTCAAAATCTTTAGGACACATTAAGTGCTAATCATCATTAATCATTGGTCTTTAGTAATTAATTAGTTGCCCTAAAAACCTCCTTTAAGTCATCGACAGTGGGTCCACGTGCGCGGCACGCGTGTGTTAAGACTCGCATGTGTGACTCTCGATCACCGACATGCGCCCCACGTGTCAAGACTCCTAAATGCACTTCAATCTTGGACCGCCGTCCATTTTGCGATCCGCGCCCGGATCTTGTATGCATTCGACCATCCGTTCCTCGTCATTCTTGGCCGCCCATCGCTTGATCTGCGGCCCGATCATGCGTGCAATCGGACCTTCCGACGGAAGTGCTCTCGTGCCGCTCATCTTGAGATCTACGGTGTGAGCGCCAAGGCAACCGCACCGTCCGGTTGCATCCTTCCTCGTGAGCCGTTGGATCTTGATCCAACGGTGAGCTCTGTTGAATCGCGCGGCGCTGCTTCTTCTCGTCGTGTGGCTCGTTGGATATTGCATCAACGCCCACGAGCGCCCACGCCATTTATCTTCGGTTGGGTTGGTTTTTATTTCGTAAGTATTTATTTATCAACCAAAATTGTATCAAAACTTTAGAAATTCATAACTAATTCAAGATAAATCCTTTTACATGAAACCAATCGTAATAAATTTGTAAATCACTAAAGTTTAATATAAAAATGCTTTTAGCTATGCTTCGTAGTAGAAAATTCTGTAATCTTTTATAGCTTGTTTTCTGCTATTTTTATATATTCCGTAATTGTATTAAAACTTGGAAAATGCATATCTTTTACAGATATCTGCATAATTGTATGATTTTAACTTTGATAAATTTGTTATTAACTAAACTTTAATCTAAAAATGGTGGTAGGCCTAAATCAGCACTTAAAAATATGTTAGTAGATTTAACCTTATTAGTAGCACTTAAAAATTCATTTAATGATGTAATAGACACCAGAATTCCTCGTGAATCCTAAAAATAGAAATTTGATGTTAGGAAATCCTCTGTATCATACTATAATGTGAAATAGGTTTTGCACATGTTTTTATTTCGAGAGTGCATTATGCTAGTTTTGCATCTTAGGAAAATCATAACTAAATCATTTTAACTCCAAATGACCTGAAATTTTATATGGGTTACCTCTATACCAGTAGGTAGCTACCATAAAATTTCAGCTTCAAAATCTTTCTAGAAAATATTTTTGCTACAGTGCTAATTATGGCCAAAATGAGTTCTTAGGTAATATCTTTTGCACCACAAATCCAAATTAGGTTTTTCCAGTTTCTATGTCTTGGTATATTCGTATTTCACCTTGTGTATAAGTTTCACGCATTTGGATAATTTTTGCTTGCTCTTTTGTTAAGTGTTGCTAGTCTTATTGGTTGTTCTTGGTTCTTTTGCCTTTCGCTAGGGTTCGACATTTGCGGTAATCCCGAGAGCGACCCTCCACAACAGCTTTGAGCAACAGCAAGAAGGCAAGCGCTTGATCATGCTAATCCCAGTATTTTAAGTATTTATGTTGATTACAAATTCTATGTATGCATTGCTACTTTGTGTTAATAGTTGGCCTAGTAGATGCATTTCCTTAGCAAATGATTATCCTCTACTACCATGAGCCTAGGTTACTTGTCGTGATTTAGAGTTCATGGATGGGCTCTTGTCACTTAGTAGTTTACGAATTAATTGCTTAGTCATGCTTAGTTTCGTAGAATGGGCGGTTATCGACTTGTCGATAACCTTGATCACTTAAAACTTATTATGATTATGATTTCCACCTTGTGCCATGTCTACTTATGAAAACTAAAACTGAAAACAAAAAGATTTAGACTTGGGCACAATGGTATGATGGTGTGATTTTTGGGTGTGATCGAATGGTGCCCGAGTCAACAAGGACCGAACATCTTGTTACACTAAACCAAGCATTTTAGCGTGCTAACCACATTAGAGGGTATGGGACCTCTCTTGACTTAGTACTTTGGCGTGTATTGGCTCCAGTCGCAGGAGTCGCAGGAGGGATGGTGTTGGGAGCATTGTAGTGTCCGAAAGACTTCACCCGTGATGGGATTTGTTGTCTTTCGCTTGCAATGTAAGCATATGGGTTTCTATCCATATGAGCGGCTCGTAGTTAATACACAAGATTGGAAATGTCTCAGAGGACTTAGCCGGGCGGCATACCTTCTGTAGTGTGCTTGTGGCTTGAAGGCGGTCCAAGTGTGGGTACATTGGTACACCCTGCGCAGGTTAAAACTATTCGAATAGCCTCGCCCTAGGTTATGGACACGCTTGGCAAGGTCTTTCAAGAGTTAGACTACAACCTTTTAAATTAAAACTTGATGGGTGGTACGAATCGTGATTCGTGCTATGTTGTGGTGGCTATTGGGATAGTCACTTCCAGTGGTTACTTGTATGTATCTTTACTTATCATTACTTTGATAACAAAACAGATTTGCAAACTCGCTTTTGAAATATATTACTTTATTGCAAATAAAGTTGGCTTCATGCAAATGAGACATACAACCTCCACCTAAATAAGCTTGCATGTAGTTTATGAATAGGTCTGCTATTCCACACGTCAGCCTTAAGTGGTACAAAGACAATCTTTGTACTCGGATGCTATGCTTAATTGTTCACATTGCGAGAGGAAGAAGGTGAGCTCGAGGGGCCTCACTTTTGTGAGTCTGTGTTGTGGTAGCTATGGGCGACTAGCTTGGCGGCCCTGGCTCGGTTGCCTTGTGGGTGTATGGCTAACCTGGCCGACTTTTGTTCTAGCCATCTTATGGCACCTTTTGCTTCCGCTGTCATTCTTGTATATTGTTCTATTTGGCCGGTCGGCTCTCTTTTGTAATAACTTTACTTTATGTATGTCGTTGTTGGACTTAGTGATGTATGTTGTATGGAAATGATGTGTAATTTTGTGATGATGTGCATATGTTGCAATTCTGGGAAACATATGCCCATCGAGGCTTAGAATGTTTAATTAGTAATGCTAGAACCAATTGGAGGTTAAGTGTTACTAGTTAAATATTCCGGGTCCTCACACGGTCATGACCGCCGACTCCAGCACCTTGTAAGTGTAGCTGCATTGGCACAACGTGATCATGCCGGCAGCATGCTTCACCTCGATCCCGAGGTAGTAACTTAGAAGGCCAAGGTCGCTCATGCTGAACATGGTCATCATCTAGGCCTTGAACTCGGTGATGTCGTCGACGCTTGACCCAGTGATTATGTCATCAATGTACACCCCGACGAGCAGGAAAGTCCCGCCCTTTGCCCTTCGGTACACTATGTGCTCCATTTTGTTGTGTTCGAACCCGAGTGTCACCAGCAAGATGTCCAGCTTGGAGTTCCAAGCCCGCGGCGCCTGTCGCAGACCGTACAATGCCTTTGTGCAGCTTGAGCACCATGTGCTCATGCTTGTCATCGACGAAGCCAGGCAGTTGCTACACGTACACCTCTTTGGCATGTTCACCGTTAAGGAATGCCGATTTGACGTACATGTGGTGGATTTCCCAGTCGCTAGGGTGATCAGCATGCGCACCATCTCCATGCGCGCCACCGGTGCGAACATCTCGTCGAAATCCACCCCCTGTCGCTGAGCATAGCCTTTTGCAACCAGATGAGCTTTGTGCTTGACAATGTTACCTTCTGGATCTTTCTTTACCTTGAAGACCCACTTGAGCCCGATGGCTCGGTGTCCCATCGGGAGTGCGACGAACTCCTAGGTGGCGTTGTCGTGGATGGAGCACATCTCATTCTCCATGGCGCGCTTCCAGCACACCTCCCTAAGTGCCTACTCAACGCTCATGGGCTCCTCGGTGGCCAGCATGCAGAGGCCACTATAGTCATCGTCGTGGACGGATGTTGTGTCGTAAACATTGGACACCATCTGGTGTTAAAACACGGGTAGGCTACGCTAGCACAAATTCAAAAAATCTACCGTGTAAACAAGGAACCTCTACTAGTAATAGATCACGAGATTACCACTAGACGCGCATACTTGTAGCGGAAGTAGAGTCAATGTAGCGTGTTGGTGCAGTGGTAGTCGTACAAGCCACACGTCTCCTCCTCCTGCTCCTTGTGATCATCACAAGTAGTGGATCATCCTAGTACTGATGCTTCGCATCAACACCTCCAAGGTATCCACATGTACAGGGTAGGGACATTACGCACTGGAGTGCTAGAGCCGTGGCATGGTATTGGATGACGAAGGTGTGGATGCTAGGGTTTCGGGAATTCTAAAAATGGACATGCATTTTGGAATCCAATCACTCAACATGCCTAGATATATCTCTCCTATTGCCTGGAGGGGCAAATCCTATCTTGATCGACCATGTCTCGTTGCATGCTTCATGATAAAACCCAAAATCTACCTTTATAACTACCCAGTTACGGAGTAGTGTTTGGGAACCCCTAAGTGAACCATTACGCATCTCGAGTACATTCGATGACCTCAAGTCTAAGGACATAGCATACGCATTGTAAATGAGACCAACTGATGACATGTAAGAAAACAACGTTCTCGTAGTGTCTCATGGTGGGTTGTTCTAACCCCATGTTTGCTAACATGTGTCCATATTATTGGTTTGATATCACCATATCTATGACCCGTGAAACATGGTTATCAACCAATGCATATGCTAGTCTATTCATATGTGTCCTCGTATGTTTTTGACTAGGGAACGTTTTGGAATAATCATCATAGAAATATAAAGTTTGACAATCAAGTCACATACTTGATAACAAATATTAATAATTTTATTCTAGGAACAAGATAACATATTATCCAATAAATTATGAACATAATGAAATATAATCATCTTTATGATTACCTTTAGGGCATATCTCCAACAGTCTCCCACTTGCACTAGAGTCAATCATTTAAGTATCTAATACCGATACCTCTTATGTGCGCCTCATGCTTTGGCTATGTGAGACGCTTTGAATGGATCAGCAACATTTAAATTTGTGTGAACTTTGCATATTTTTAAATCTCCTCTATCCACAATATCGCGAATAAGATGAAAGCGCCTGAGTATATGCTTGAACTTCTGATGGGATCTAGTCTCCTTAGCCTATGCAATGACTCCATTATTATCATAATAGAGATCCATTGGGCTCGAGGCACTCGGGACCATACCCAACTCAACAATGAAATTTCTTATCCAAACACCTTCCTTCATACTTCAGAAGCCGCAATGTACTCGGCCTCCGTTGTAGAATCAGCAATCGTCTCTTGCTTGGAACTTTTTCAGTTCACTGCTCCTCTATTCAAAATGAATACAAAACCATATTACAAACGATAATCATCTTTGTCAGTTTGGAAGTTTGCATCGGAATAACCATATTACAACGAGCTCTTCATCACCACCATAAACTAGGAACGCATCCTTAGTCCTTCTCAAGTACTTAAGAATATTTTTCACAGTTGTCCAGTGACCTTCACCGGGATCAGCTTGGTAACTGCTTGTAACACTTAGAGCATATGATACATCTGGTCAAGTACATATCATGGCGTACATAATAGATCCAATAGCTGAAGCATATAGAATACCATTCATATGGTCTCGCTCATTTGTTGTCTAAGGACACTGACTCTTGTTAAGACTTCTGCCATGTGACATAGGTAAGAACCCCTTCTTGGCATCCTGCATGTTGAACCATTTCAACACTTTGTCAATATAAGTACTTTGGCTTAATCCAATTAGCATTTTCGATCTATCTCTGTAGATCTTTATCCTAAGATATATGCTGCCTTGTGGATATCATGGGGATATGCTCATGATCATAGGATGATGTGTCAATTGGCAATGACGTTGAAGGTTTGCGGAAACACGAGTTTTCGACAAAGTTAAGGTTCCGTCGAGCCTCAGCGGTCGACCGCCCGTGGCGGTCGACCGCCATGCCTCAAGTGGTGTATCGGTGAACAAGTGGCGGTCCGATCGGCGAGCGGCGGTCGACCGCCGGCGAGTGGCGGTCGACCGGCTACCACCGAGCGGCCGACCGCCATGAAAGCTGCTTTGAATTTGAGGTCGCCAAAAATAGAGGGTGTAGGCAAGTGAGGAGATTCTACTGCACTTGGTCCCATAATTTTTGGAGCCTCCAGTCAAAAGTTCTATTCGTTTTAAATTTCTAGAGAGGTTGCGGATTTCAGTGTTGAAATTTTGGCTAAGTCCTTTGGTGGCGGTCTGATCGCCTCACATTGGCGATCGGACCGTGGCGGTCAGACCGGCCAAGGCTGGCGGTCTGACCGGTTTTCACTTATGTCGTCAGCCCGTCTGGTGGCGATGGTTGCTGATTAGGTCAAGTTCATGGGTTTCATGTCATATGTGTTGCATGATGCATGTTTTGACTAACGTGGGTCAAGTTGTGAAGAACTTGTTTCCGATTTTGATTTTCTTGTCTATTGTTGTGCAGGTTGCTTGGTGGTCAACGACGGTCAACGGCGAGGATGATCGGGACTAGGCTTGGAGAGCCGAGGTTCAAAACGATCGACGATGCCGGTGAAGTCATTGACTCAAGTATGGTGCAAGATGGACAAAGGTGACCGAACGCGCGGTTCGGTGCGATCCGTTGAATCAAGCGGCGCGGGGCCTGTGCAAGTGCCATGGTGGTTTCGGTGGGAGCCGGATGGGAGAGACTTGCCGACATGACGAGAGCCGTTGGATCAACCTACACGTGGCAGAGCAAGCGAGTGCTTCGCACAATATGAACACGGCGCTTTAAAAGGCGTGCGTGTGTCACCCGCTTGTTTTGGGCCTTAACGGAGCCCATTAGGAGACTCTATTAGAAACCCTAAGCCTCCACTATAAATAGAGGAGGGAGGTGGCTGCACCTTTCCCCCGACCTTTCGACGTTTCATTGTTGAGAAACCCTAATTTGCTTAGGGAGAGGAGGAGAGGAGGTTAGGGTTCTAGAGAGTTGGATTGGATTTCGTGCTCATGTATTGAGTCTTTGTCATCCATTGATGGAGTGGCTGTAAATCAATACCATATCAAATCAATCCAAAGAAAGTTTCTTCAAGATGAGGTCAATTGCTTTCTTTCTCTCTTTTTGATGATTTAAGTCGTTCTTTGATCCGCGAGTTTTTGCTTAGTTTCTGGATGTGATCTAGCTTGCTGTGACGTGTGGGAATACATCTAGGATCATCAATATCATCAATCACCCACGAGCAAGTCTCAAGATCATATTTTCGTTTTGACTCGGTTTTTGACCTAACTTCGCCCAAACTGTAGAAGGTCAGAATCTTGGCAAGAATTATCACGATCGTTGCTTGGAATAGGTTCCTGACATACTTAGGTAGGTGTGTGTCAAATTTCACGAAGTTTGGACGCACGAATCAAAAGTTTGATCAATTTGCGTTTCGGTTTGTCGGGCTGTTTTCTCTATTCATCGAACCAGCGGTCTGACCGCCCGAGGAATCAGTCTGACCGCCAGGCTAACCGGTCTGACCGCCCCTGTGAGAGGTCAGACCGCCCGAGCCTTCGTGTTTTGGTTTTGTGTTGATTTTACTTCGGGGTTTTGAGTTGATTCAATACAAGTCTTCCGCTGTGCATGATTGATTGATCTTCATAGCTTTCATAGCTATTGGAGTGAGATTCGTATTGAATTGAATTTGGTAGAAAAAGAGATCGTGCTCCTATTCACCCCCCGTCTAGTCGCCTTTTCGGTCCAACAAGTGGTATCAGAGCCCGGTTAGTTCAATCTTGATCTTAACCGGTCATTGAACTTTGGCGATGGATAAGTACTCTTCCAAACCGCATATCTTCGATGGGCACGACTATGCCTTTTGGAAGAACCGCATGCGTGTCTTTCTTGAGAGCGAACCACGAGGTATTTGGGAGGTTGTTCGAGGTCCGCTTATCTTGCCTGAGGTTGCTATGCCAGCTTCTGAAGCTCTTTTGGCTAATGACCGTGAGGCAAAGAATTTTCTGGATGGTGGGCTTGGTAGACAGGAATATGACAGGATTTGCAATCTCGAGACTGCACATGAGATTTGGAAGACCCTCGAAACCTATCATGAGGGTTCTTCCCAAATCAAACAAGTGCGTCAGCAGGTCTATAAAAGAGAATATAACAAATTCGAGATGCGTCCTGGTGAGAGCATCGATGACATTTTCAGTCGCTTCAACACAGTGATAAATCAGATGAAGTCTGTTGGTATTGAATTTACACACCAAAATGCCATCCATCTCCGGCCGCAATCAACACCGTGGAGTGGGAGATAAAGGTCGCCGCCATTCAGAAAATGTCAACTTCTCGATCGACTTTGAGCCGCTTATAGCAAGCTCAAGACTCATGAGATCCGTAAAGTCACCATTCTAAGAAGGGTAACATGGCTTTGTAGCGCACTCCGCCAAGAGAGCCTCGATGGGTCGCTTGAGTCCTCTTCGTGTTTTTCACTTGCTTCTTTATCTGCAATCCAAGAAGAGGATCTTGAGAGTATTCCTGAGCCTGAGATGGCGCTTTTGATTAAGAAGTTCACATGGGCCTACAACAATATGAGAAACAAAAAGAGAGGCGGCCCCGTGACTTGTTATGAGTGTGGAGAGCTTAATCACATCCGGCAAATTGCCCAAGTGAAAGGTAAGAGCAACCACAAGGATGAAAAGCCAGCTTGGAAGAAGCCTCAGGGGCGCAAGTCCAGGTTTGATGATGCCAAGCTCAGGAAGGCTGCTCACCGGGTTCTTGCCGCTCTTGGAGATCGATCCTTGAGTGATGTGGACTCGGGGCGAGGAGGACAAGGAGGAGGAGCTCCTCAAGACAAGAAGGGGAAGGCCAAGGACTTCACCGCATGTGCTTCATGGTGACTCGACGACATCGATGACAACAATGAGGTATCTCCTTCTTATGATGTTCTCTTTGCTAGATGTGAAACCGTCTATGAGCAAATGCTAGGTCGATAAAGCTTTAAAGTTCATCATGACTAAGAATGAGGAGTTAGAGTCACAAGTAAAGAAACTCACATTAGAACTTGTGAATGCTAAGAGTCTTGAATCGATGAATGTTCATCCCGCTATGCTTTACATTCGAATTTGCTAAACTGCAATCAACTCATGATATTGCTTTGCAACAACTTGAAAATGCTAGAACTGAGCTAATTGAAGTTAAATCTGCTCCTTGTGAAAAATGCTTAAAGTCTAGCATGTTGGTTGTTTCTGATGTGGTTGAATCTAGCTCTTGCTCTGTCTGCTTAGAACGTGAACGTGAATTACATGATGTTGTAGAAGCAGCTAGAGCTAAATATGCCAAGCTTAAGGAAAGTATTAATTCTGCTACTTGTGCTTCATGTGAAGCTCTTAAGCTTGAAGTTGCTCTTTATAAGGAGAGATTTAACGCTAAAATTTGTGATTCATGTGTTAACCTTAGAAAAGAAACTGCTTACCTTAATGACACATTAGAAAGATTTTCTAAAGGTAAGAAACAGCTAAACATGATTCTTGACAAGTCAAAAACTCCTTATAAGAAGCAGGGATTAGGATACAACTTTGCCGAGGATAAATCTAATGGTATTCAAATTTTGAAAAATGGCTTAGTTGAATTTGATACCCAACCTGCAAAGATCACTTTCAAATCTGCAGGTTTTGCCCAACCATCTGCTCACTCAAAGGTGCTTCTCCCGTGGTACCAAGTACCATTGCACCTATTGCAAGAAGGATGGGCATTTGGTTGAGTTCTTGGCATGAGGTTGAAAAATTCTAAGAAAAATCTTGCTAGAATGTCATCTAATCAACCTAGAGATTTTGTGAGACATGGTAATTTAGAAAGGAAGAAACCTGGTCTAGGATTTATTTCACATGATAATCATGCTCATGCTCCTAGACAGGATAACTCTCATGTTAGAGTAACCATTGCTCACAACAGAATTTCAAATAGAATCAAGGATAGCACTTCTACATTGCATACTACTCACAGACGTGTGTCTCAGTACTGGGTTCCCAAGTCATGTTTAACTAACCCCAGTATTGAGACACTTCGTTCTTCTGTGCCTTGATTTTCAGGATCGCCGCGGAAGGAAGGACACATGGTTCGTCGACTCCGGCTGTTCACGCCACATGACCGGAGACTCAAAATGGTTCACCTCCTTCACGCGGTCGATAGGTGATGTCCTCATCACTTTTGGAGACAATACTCAAGGGCGGATTGAAGGAACAGGAACAATCAGGGTGAACGACAATTTCATCCTAAAGGACGTCGCCCTTGTGGACAAGCTTAGGTTTAATTTACTCTCTGTCTCCACGCCTTCTTGATGATGGTTATGAGACTATATTTAAGAAAAATGCTTGTCGGGTGCTTGATTCTGCCGTGAGCTTGTTTTGGGATTTATAGAGTTGCTAGGATCTTTGGAGCTGATTTTTCCGAATCTTTGGTCGGTTCTCTTAAATGTTTGTTTACACCTTCTTCTCGAGTTCGCTTTGGCACCGACGTTTGGGGCACATTGGTTTTGATCATCGACGCGAGTTAGCAACCTTGATCTCATGAGAGGTTTGCCCAAACTCAAAGCCGCCAAGGATGTCAGATGTGCGCTCGTAGGCATGGCAAGCAAGTTGCCGCCTCACACCCTTCAAAGACTTTGGTCATGACCGACGGACCGGGACGGTTGCTTCATATGGATACCGTTGGTCCCGCTAGGTTCGGTCAATTGGTGGCAAGTGGTACATTCTTGTCATAGTTGATGATTTTTCGAGATACACTTGGTTGTTCTTTCTTGCTTCAAGGATGAAGCTTTTGGTTTTATCGTGATCTTGTTCTTCGCTTGGCTTCAATTTTCGGTGCCTTGAGAGCGATCCGCAGCGACAATGGCACGGAGTTCAAGAATGCCTCGCTTGCCTCGCTTTGTGCCGAGCGCGAATTGAGCATCGCTTCTCTTCTCCACACGCCCTCAACGTAATGGCGTTGTGGAAAGGAAGAACATAACCTTAGTCGAGATGGCTAGGACAATGCTAGATGAGTATAGCACACCGAGGAGGTTTTGGACCGAAGCTATTTCTACAACTTGCCATATTGCAAATCGTGTCTGCTTGAGACCTTCTTTGGGCAAGACTTCATATGAGCTTCGTTTTGGTAGAAAACCCTCTGTTTCTCATTTTCGAGTTTTTGGAGCTAAGTGTTTCATTCTCAAGACAGGAAACCTAGATAAATTTGAATCAAGGACTTTGATGGATTATTTCAGGTTATCCTGCACATTCGAGGGGTTTTCGGTTTTAATGTGAAACTAACATTGTCCAGAGACATGCAATGTCACTTTTGATGAGACTAGCCCCGAGCTAGATCCGACATTTCGTGATTCACAGTGACAAAAGCATTTTTGTGGAGGAAGATGATGACGGTTGATATTTGTCCTCCACTGCTGCTTCTTGAGGCTCTGCCCAAGTTCCGTAACTCGCACGATCGCTTCACCTCCAATTGAGGCTCTGCGCATCTTCTTCATCGCCAGCACTGTGGAGGTTGAGGAGATATTGTCTCCCGGGTTCCACTTCATATTCAGAGGCATCATCCTCCTGGATCGATGATTGGTAATCTTAATGAGCGAGTCACTCGCTCCTGTATCACGATCCAAGTCTCTACTCTCATTCTCGCATTTGTTCTTCTTTCAACCCCGCGATATATCACATGCGTTATCGATTCTAGTCAAGTTAATGCCATGCATGAGGAGTTAGAGAATTTTGAGAGGAATAAGGTCCGAATCTAGTAGAACCTCCTAGTGGTCATAGTGTGATAGGAACCTTGGGTGTTCAAAAATAAACAAAATGAGGACTGTTCGTGGTTAGAAACAAGGCTAGGTTGGTAGCTCGGGGTTTTAGCCAAGTTGAGGGGTTATATTTTGATGAGACATTTGCTCTGTTGCTAGATTGGAAGTCATTCGCATTCGCTTGCATTTGTCGCTTCTAAGGGCTTTAGATTATATCGATGGATGTTAAGAGTGCCTTTTGAATGGTTTTATAGAGGAGGAAATGTATGTTAGGCAACCCTGTGCTTTGAGAACCCCAAACATCCACATCATGTTTTTAAGCTATCCAAAGCCTTGTATGGTCTTAAGCAAGCCCCTAGAGCCTGGTATGATAGACTTAAGACTTTTCTGCTTAAGAATGACTTTGAGATGGGAAAGGTAGACAAGACCCTGTTCATTCTTAGGCATGGCAATGACTTCCTGCTTGCTCAGATTTATGTAGATGATATTATCTTTGGTGGTTCTTCTCATGCTCTTGTTTCTAGTTTTTCTGAGACCATGTCCAGGGAATTTGAGATGAGTATGATGGGAGAACTCAACTACTTTCTGGAGCTTCAAATCAAGCAATGCAAGGAAGGGATCTTCATCCATCAGACGAAGTACACCAAGGATCTGCTGAAGCGCTTCGAGATGGGTGACTGCAAGCCGATCGCCACTCCCATGGCGACCTCGACTGTTTTGGATCCAGATGAGGAAGGAGAAGCTGTGGATCAACGCGAGTACCGCAGCATGATTGGCTCCCTTCTGTACCTGACGGCCTCAAGACCGGACATTCACTTCGCGGTTTGCCTCTGTGCGAGGTTTCAGGCGTCTCCGAGGACTTCCCATCGCCAAGTCGTTAAGCGCATCTTCGTATTTACACTCTACCCTCCAAGATGGCATTTGGTTTTCCCTCTTCGCCCTTGTCCATTCGGGGTTTTCGATTCGATTTTGCGGTCGTCGGCTAGATAGGAAGAGTACCTCGTGCACTTGTCACTTCTTAGGCACTTCTCTTGTCTCTTGGTCTTCTAAGAAGCGATCTTACATTGCACAATCCATCGCTGGTTGAATATGTAGCCGCTAGTTGTCAGTAGTAAGATTTTGTGGATGGTGTCCACTCTAAAGATTTTGGGTTGGCTTTTGATAGTGTTCCTCTTTTCGTGATAACACTTCACGATTAACATTGCTAAAAACTCATGCAACACTCTAGGACCAAGCACATAGACATTCGCTATCACTTTCTTAGAGATCATGTCGAGAAGGGTGATATTGTGTCGCATTTCGTGGAGTCCGAGGCTCGATTGGTGATATCCTCACCAAGCCTTTAGATCCAACTAGGTTTGCAACCTTGAGAAGTGAGTTAGGGTAATTTATCCCTACGGTTTGGTTTGAGGGGAGTTGGCTCTGCTCAACGTTTCTTGTTCATTTGAGCTTTTCTGCTTTTCCGATACCTTCTTCTAGTGGTATTTTCTTTTGATCTTTTGATCTTTTAGGCTCTTTAAGTTTTGTGCATCTCATTGTTTCATACGCATTCATATGAAAAACCAAAAGATGCATTGTTATATAAGCTTTTCTCGCTTGTCTTTTAAAATTGATGAAGCTTTGCTTATTACCCTTTGAGCTTTAGTATTTCAATTCTCGCTCAATGTCATGTCTAGTTCTTTGACTTGCTAGAATTATCATGCGTTCACATGTGTAGCTAAGTCTTTGCTGAATGAGCCAGAACTTTAAGAAAACTTGAACTAATAAACTGCAATTTGTGGATGTTTTAGCTAGTTGCGCAATTAGTGCTCCTTTTGTGACATTGGCCTCACAAAATTAAGGTGTTAGCTCTTGAATCTAGTATTGATCATTGCTTGAGCTTCTTGTTCTTTTAAGAATCTAAATCTGCTCTTGTGAAAAATGAAAAATCAAATTTAAAGATTGTCTTGTGCTTAAAATGTGCCAAACTATTCTCTCGAGACTGCATGTCATAGACATGAACTTGGAGATAGTTTGATGATCCAGACGATCTCATGGGGACTGCTTGTAACAATTGACATGAACCTCAAGATTTGTCGCCCTGGTAGAAGCTTAGGAAGAGTTTGTGGATGGCTCCTAGTCCAGGATCTTCTTCACTAAGATATACCTTTAATCAACTTCAATATTCATTGCAAATGAAAAACTGTTGAAAAATGGGCGTTTGAGACAATTTGAGCAAAATGATTCAATTTAGGACTTGTTTGTTTCTTAATGTGGTCTTTGTTAGCTTCTTGGTCTCACATTGACATTTTGACATGGCCAGTTTCATTTTAGGATCTCTGTTGATGAACTTGCTAGATTTGAAGCTTTGCTTAAAATGCTAAAATTTCTTGCTTTATATTGAGCTTTCTTGCTTTAGCTTTGTTATATATGTTTTATCATGATCTTGCTAGCGCTTTCAGGCTGATATGTTGTTTGTGCAATTTTAGAAATGCTAGCTTGTTCTTTTGGGTAATCTCCAAAGCTTCTTGTAATCCAAAATTGAAAAATACAAAATATGAAGCCACTCCATTGCATTTCATGCATGCTCCTTCTTATGCTTTTTCCTCATTCTGCATTTGTTATCTCTGGACGAGAGGAAGGCGTGATTCCTTGATGACTCCATTGTCAAAGGGGGAGAAGATATTTCAAAATGTGTAAAGGGGAGAAGTTTTAAAAAGTGTTAAAAAGGGGGAGAAAATTGGAGAATTTGAAATTTTCTGAAATTTGAGGATCATAGTGAGGGGGAGTTTCTTATTTGCATTCTTATGGTCTTATTGCTCTTTCTGAACTTGAATTGCAATTCTTGATCCTCACCATGATCAAAGGTCATTTCGAACAATTGTTCTTTCATATGGACCTTAAGTGAGATTTTTGACTCTTCTTTGGAAATTGAAGCTTTCTTGCTTTCTTTTGCCTTATCTCACTTGCCGATGCTATTCAAGCCGGCTTGGTCATTTTCATTGCTTTCTCTTGCATATGGACCAAGTTGTGCCTTTCTTGTAACGTTGAGTTTTACTTTTCAAACCTCAAAACTTGCATTTGTGGGGAATTGCCAATGTGATCATCAAGGGGAGATTGTGGATATCATGGAGATATGCTCATGATCTTAGGATGATGTGTCAATTGGCAATGACGTTGAAGGTTTGCGGAAACACGAGTTTCGGCAAAGTTAAGGTTCTGTCAGCCTCAGCGGTCGACCGCCCCAGTGGCGCCGACCGCCATGCCTCAAGTGGTGTATCGGGTGAACAAGTGGGCGGTCCGACCGCCAGAGCGGCGATCGACCGCCGGTGTGGCGATCGATCGGCTACCACCGAGCGGTCGACCGCCATGAAAGTCGTTTGGAATTTGAGGTCGGGCCAAAAATAGAGGTGTAGGCAAGTGAGGAGATTCTCACGCACTTGGTCCCATAATTTTGGAGCCTCCAATCAAAAGTTCTATTCGCTTTAAATTTCCGAGAGGTTGCGGATTTCGTGTTGAAATTTTGGCTAAGTCCTTTGGTGGCGGTCGGCGATCGCTTCATTGGCCGGGCCGGCGGTGGCGGCGACCGCCAAGGCCGGGCGGTCGACCGGTTTTCACTTATGTCGTCAGCCCGTCTGGTGGCGATGGTTGCTGATTAGGTCAAGTTCATGGGTTTCATGTCATATGTGTTGCATGATGCATGTTTTGACTAACGTGGGTCAAGTTGTGAAGAACTTGTTTCCGATTTTGATTTTCTTGTCTATTGTTGTGCAGGTTGCTTGGTGGTCAACGATGGTCAACGGCGAGGATGATCGGGACTAGGCTTGGAGAGCCGAGGTTCAAAACGATCGACGATGCCGTGAAGTCATTGGACTCAAGTATGGTGCAAGATGGACAAAGGTGACCGAACAGGCGATTCGGTGCGATCGTTGAATCAAGCGCGCGGGGTCGGTGCAAGTGCCATGGTGGTTTCGGTGGGAGCCGGATGGGAGAGACTTGCCGACATGATGAGAGCCGTTGGATCAGCCTACACGTGGCGAAGTGCGAGTGCTTCGCACAATATGAACACGGCGCTTAAAAGGTGTGCGTGTGTCACCCGCTTGTTTTGGGCCTTAACGGAGTCCATTAGGAGACTCTATTAGAAACCCTAAGCCTCCACTATAAATAGAGGAGGGAGGTGGCTACACCTTTCCCCCGACCTTTCGACGTTTCATTGTTGAGAAACCCTAATTTGCTTAGGGAGAAGAGGAGAGGAGGTTAGGGTTCTAGAGAGTTGGATTGGATTTCGTGCTCATGTATTGAGTCTTTGTCATCTATTGATGGAGTGGCTGTAAATCAATACCATATCAAATCAATCCAAAGAAAGTTTCTTCAAGATGAGGTCAATTGCTTTCTTTCTCTCTTTTTGATGATTTAAGTCGTTCTTTGATCCGCGAGTTTTGCTTAGTTTCGGACGTGATCTAGCTTGTCGTGGCGTGTGGGAATACATCTAGGATCATCAATATCATCAATCACCCACGAGCAAGTCTCAAGATCATATTTTCGTTTTGACTCGGTTTTGACCTAACTTCGCTCAAACTGTAGAAGGTCGAATCTTGGCAAGAATTATCACGATCGTTGCTTGGAATAGGTTCTTGACATACTTAGGTAGGTGTGTGTCAAATTTCACGGTTTGGACGCTCGAATCAAAAGTTTGATCAATTTGCGTTTGGTTTGTCGGGCTATTTTTCTCTGTTCATCGAACCAATGGCCCGATCGCTTCGAGGAATCGGTCGACCGCTCACCGGTCGACCGCTAGCTAACCGGCGACCGCCTGTGAGAGGTCGACCGCCGAGCCTTCGTGTTTTGGTTTTGTGTTAATTTTACTGGGTTTTGAGTTGATTCAATACAAGTCTTCCACAGCATGATTGATTGATCTTCATAGCTTTCATAGCTATTGGAGTGAGATTCGTATTGAATTGAATTTGGGAGAAAAAGAGATCGTGCTCCTATTCACCCCCCCCCTCTAGTCGCCTTTTCGGTCCAACATGCCTCTCCTAGGTCCTTCATAGAAAAACAAGTTTTCAATGAGGCCTTAACACATTCCAGCACAGGAATGTCATTCCCAATCAATAATATGTCATCCACATATAAGAATAGGATTACAAGTGTGCTCCGACTAACCTTCATGTAAACACAAGGTTCTTCTTTGTTCTTGACGAAACCAAACCTTTTGACCTTCTCATCAAAACGTATATTCGAACTCCGATATGCTTGCTTCAACCCATAAATGGATTTCTAAAGTTTGCACACTTTACTAGCATTCTTTGGATTGACAAAACCCTCAGGTTGTGTTATGCACACATCCTCGCTGAGATATTTGCCATATCTCATAATTGAAATATGCAGCAATAGCTAGAATGATCCGTACAGATTTAAGCATCGCTACCGGCGAGAAAGTCTCATTGTAGTCAACTCATTGAACTTGTCGAGACCCTTTTGCGACTAGTCGAGCTTTATGAATGTGAACATTTCCATCCACGTCAATATTTTTCTTATAGACCCATTTGCGCTCAATGGTTTTAACACCATCAGGCGGATCGACTAAGTTCCAAACTTGATTGTCTCCTATGGAGTCTATCTCGGATTTCATGGCTCCAAGTCATTTCTCAGAGTCTGGACCCATCATCGCTTCCTTATAAGTCATAGGCTCATCGCTGTCCAACAACAATATATCACACAAATACCGAGCAGGTAATTTGCGTGTCCTATCTGACCTTCATAGATTTAGTGCTTCCCCAACTAGGGTATCTCTGATTGTGGGTTCCCCAACTATATTTTCCCTTACAGGGGTGTAACATCCCAAATTCTGTACTTGTGTTTCAAATGTAAGAAAATGAGTAGAAATTAAAACTTTTTCTTACATCATGTATTTCCTGTGTGTACTAAACAATTATTGTACAAGAGTATGGAAATACAAAGTCACTAGTCTTTTGATCCAAATCTTGATCCTTCAAAAACAATCTTGTCGAATATTTTGATCATCTCCTGGAAATATTTTTCCTAAGTTCTTGGGATGGTTTGTGACCCCTCTGAAAAATTTCACAATTTTTAGAAATTGTTCGAATATTTTTAAGGGTCAGTCAAACTTGTTTGACATGCAGTCAAACCCTAACCTAGCACATTGTGTGATTTTTGGAGGAAAATGTACAATGCAAAACCTCTGAAAGTTTACGCAATGTCCATCTCAATGTCAAGTGACTCTTGTCAAAATTTCATAAAATTTGGAGCTAGTTCTATCTCTTAAGACCCCTTCAAAATCTCAATTCAAATTAAAACTCTAAACCTGGTCCGAGTCAAACTTAGACTCAAACCCAGGTCCGACCTTCAGGTCTTGGTCGCACCGAGCCACTTAAGCCGTGTCGAGCTCGGTCAGGTTGGGCGCAGGTGGTCTGGGCCGTTGGATTTCAAATCCAACGATCAAGGACCTCCTCGGGTCTTTGTAAAAGACCTCTCACCCGCACGACCTCCTCATGTTCTATTTTCAAAGACAACCCTCGAGGACCTCCCCTAGGACCTCCTTTGCACCTTTTGCAAAGACCACCCTAGGGCAACCTCCTCAGCCCTCCACGACCACCCCTAGCACTTGGGTGATCGTGGGCCGTCCATCTTGAGATCTGTGGCTCAGACCTCCCCTAAGTGTTAGGACCTCTAATACTTAGCTCAAAATCTGAGCCCTTGGATTTCAATCCAACAGCTCACGACCTCCCTAGTGGGAGCTCAGTGCGGATTCCAACCGTTGCACTTGTTGACCAGTCCTCCCTGGTTCTTTTACTGACTGGTGGGGCCTGGTCATTATCAAATTTTGTGCATGGCAGTAGAGAGCAGTGCCTTGTCAACTCTAGGGCTGACAAACGGCTATGTGTCGCTAACATTAAATGTCCGCACCCTTTTGCTCAAAAGTCTCTCGACAACCTACTCCCATCATGTCGAGTGTCCTAGCTTGTTGAAACTGTGGACACTTGCCTTGTTCTTCCTCTCCGGCTATATATTGAGCCCGAGCTTCTCCCTTAAGCTTCTTTGGATCCATTCTTGCACCTCTAACTTCTTTCTCTGCTCTTGTGCTCAAAACACCCGAAAGTCTTTGCCACCATTGCTGGACCTTGGAGCTCCCAGGCGATCTCCGAGCTCCAGTGGTTCAATATTGCAATATTGGCTGTCTCTTTGTCATCTTGGTCACCTCAAGTCTCCCTAACTTGTTTTGTTTAAACCTTCACAGAGGTTGACAATTTGGGGAGCCTGTTTTTGGGGCCGAGTTGGTCGTCTTCCTCATCTCCGGCGAGCACCACTATCCCTGGAGCTCTTGCGACCACTCCCAGTTCTCCTTCAATCCCTGGTGAGTACCTCAGTTCCAAAAAACCCGATCCTCTTAGACCTCTTCGGTTTTCGTTTTCGGCCGCATTTGGTCTCCGGCGGTTATCTCCGGCTAGCCGCTGGTAGGGTGCGCTCTAGCCCTAGATGTTGGCACCTTTAGGTTCTCCTCCCTATTTGGGACTCATCTGTGTTCTTGGTTTCGCCGACGAGGTCCACGTCCGCGGCGGCAAGTCAGGAACACGCTTTCGGTTTTGTCACCAAAACCTCCGTTGCTCATGTTCTTGAGACAACTTTAATGCTCAAATCATTGCTTATCATTTGGTGCGTTAATGGTGTCTTAATCTGTGCCATGGAGTCACTGACGTGTGGGCCATGGGTTTAGAATTAAAGTCCGGAAGTCTTTAAGTGCTCCTGTTGGATTCATTTATTGTCAATCATTAGATGCTTTTAATTTGTCTTAGCTGCCACCTTTTGTCGTTGTCCGGAGGTCCTGCGCCATTAAATCCACTCTAGGACCTCCTCGGGCTAATCTTAGCCGTTCACGACCTCTCCAAGTTTAGATCTGGGCCTTAGGATCTTTTCCGAAAAATCCTAAGTCTCGGACCTCCCTTGGTGGTGATCCTAGTCGATAGGACCACCCTGTTAAATCTTAGCCGTATAAGACCACCTCTGTGTTTCGCAAAGGACCTTCCCGAGGTCCTCTTTGCAAACACCTCCCTGTGGTCTTTGTAAAAACCACCCCTAAAGACCTTCCCCGAGGTCCTCTTTGCAAAAGACCACCCCTGGTCTTTTGTAAAGAAAACCTTCAAAACTACCCCCTGAGATCCTCTTTGTAAACGACCACTACTGGTCCTTGTAAAGAAGCCTCAGGACCTCCCCGCCTAGATCTAGACCGTTAGGACCTCCTCGGTGAGATCCTAACCGTCCAGACCTCCCTCGCTTCATCTTAGCAGTTCAAGACCTCCTCCTGGAGATCTTGACCGTCTAGGACCTCCCTCGCTTTATCTTAGCCGTTCAGGACCTCCTCCTGGAGATCTTGACCGTCTAGGACTTCCTCCTTTAGATCCGTGGCTTTAGGACCTCCCCCGCCTCAGATCTGGACCGTTTATGACCTCCCCTGGGAGATCTAAGCCGTCCAGACCTCTCTCTGTTAAAAACCCGCTTAGGACCTCCCCATTGAGATCGTGACCGTTTAGGACCCCTCGGTGAGATCCTAGCCGTCAAGACCTCTCGCGTTAAGCTCACGGTTTAGGTCCTCTCTCCGCTCAGATCTAGACCGTTAAGACCTCCCCTCGGGAGATCTTAACCGTCCAGACCTCCCCCTTAGTGAGATAGCCGTAGGACCTCCTCGTGGAGCTCGGGACCGCCAGATCCTGATCTGACGGCCACGACCTCCCTAGTGCGCGAGGAGATCCTTCGCGCGTGCTGTGCCTCCAGTGGTCGGGACCGTTGGATTCGATATCCACGGTCAGGACCTCCCTCAGGCGCTGCCGCTGAGTGCGCGCGTGCATCGGTGCTCTGTGACCGTTGGATCCCGCATCGACGGTCCGCACCTCCTCCTTTCGCTAGCTCCCTCGCACCTCTCGAGAGCTCCAAGTTTTCAAAGTGTTTAAGTGTTCTAATTTTCAAATGTGCATAACTTTTTCATTTTAACTCCTTTTTGAGTGAATCCAATTCTGTTAGCTTCCTCTAGTAATAAACTTGTTAATAAAACTGACTTTAGGCATGTTACTGTTTCCAACAAGTTTTCGCATGCAAATTAGTTTTGTTCATTTTCGTAACTTGAAAAATCATAACTAAATCATTTTAACTCCAAATGAGGTGAGACCACTTGTGTTAACCTTAAAATGTCAGTAGCCACCTATAATAAAAATTTCAGCTGCACCATATTTCTAGAAATTTTCGCCAACCAAATTAATTATGATGAACAGTAACAGATTTCAATTTTTCCAGCTGAGCAAAATTGTTTTGATCATATCTTTTGCATTAAGAGTCCAAATCAGTTGGTTCTTGTTTCTAAATTCATTTTAAATCATGATCTTGCTGCTGTGAAATTTTCAGAGCATTTGGAGCATTTTGGTTTTAGAGTCTTTTTCGTTTTCTTTGTTCTTATCGGTTCTTTTTCGCTCTTTCGATAGGTTCCGACGATTGTGCGATACTTGAGAGTGACCCTCTGCAGCATATTGAGCAGCAGCAGCCAGGCAAGCAGTTTGATCATTTCCCATTTGATCCCATTACTTTTAAAGTCTAATATTTTGTTTAACCTCTATGTATGCATTGCTATTTTGATGTTAAATTGATTAGTTAATCTTCTAGTTGCATAATCTGTAGGTAAATAAATATCCTCTACTACCTGAGCCTAGGTTATTTGCTGTGATTAGAGCTCGTTGGATGAGCTCTTGTCACTTAGTAGATTACGAATACATATTGCTTAGCCATGCCTAGATATCGGTAGTATTGGGCGATCATCGACTTAGTCGATGGTCTTGATCACACAAATACTTATATTATTCCATTATGTCCAATCCTTGTGTTTTATTGATTTACAAATCAAAAACTGAAAACAAAACTATATCTTGACTTGGGCACAATGGTATGTTGGTGTGATCTGTTGGGTGTGAATGGAATGGTGCCTAAGTCCCTAAGGACCGAGTTACTTGTGCCATTGATCCAAGCAATTGTTGCGTGCTAACCACGCGAGGGGGATATGGAACCTCTCTTGACTAAGTACTTTGGGAGGTGTTAATTATGAGCTGGTCGGTGGGTGTGTTGAAACTGTGTGTGTGTGTTTGTGGTGTGTGAGGGGAGCATTGGCAGACCGGTTAGGCTGTCTAAAGTGTCCTTCTCCCGTGGGTTGCGGCTCTTAATTAGCATCATCCATTGGAAAGCGTCTTGTTAGACTTAGCCGTGCCTGCATACCAAAGGAAGTATGCTAACCGTGGCTGGTGGAAAGGCGGTCTATCGTGTGGGTACATTGGTACACCCCTGCAGGGTTAAAACTATTCGAATAGCCTCGTCCTAGGTTATGGACACGTTGGTTATTTCCCACAAGAACTAGACTATAACCTTTTAAAAACTTAAAACTTGACATGAGTGGTATGAAGGGGTACTTCATGCTATTGTTGTGGTGGCTATTGGGTTAGTCACTTCCAGGATGCTGTCATCTACCTATTGTTATATTGGTCTCTCTTTTATTTGAACAATAAGATTTAATTGCCAACTTGCTTTTAAATGTATTACCTTATTGCAAAGAAAACTTGCTTTATGCTGAAAATAAGTCCAGAGCCTCCTCCACTTAAATAAAGCTTGCATGTAGTTAATTATAGTTCTGTTATCTTACACGTCAGTCTTGCGAGTACAAAAACAATTTTTGTACTCAGATGCTATGCTTAATTGTTTTGTTGCAGAGGAAGAAGGTGAGCTCGAGGGCCTCACTTTTGTGAGATTTGTTGTGGCGGTGTCCGAGCGATTAGCTTGGCAATCCGGTTGGTTGCCTTGTGGGTAAAGGCACACCGATTGGCTTTTGTTTATCGCCATCTTATGGCCCTTTGCTTCCATTGCTTAAATTAGTTACTTATGTGTTATTTGGCCGGTCGGCCTCTCTTTTGTAATAACTCTCTTTATATTATCTATGGCTTTCAGTTGTTGCTTTTGCTTCGGCTCTATGTGTATGAATGGAATTGATGCATGATTTTGTAACGGGGTGTGTATTGTAACATCCCAATTTTAGGCTTGTGTTTCAAATGTAAGAAAATGAGTAGAAATTAAATCTTTTTCTTACATCTTGTATTTCCTGTTTGTACTGAACAGCTATTGTACAGGAAGTTATGGAAATACAAAGTCACAAGTCTTTGATCCAAATCTTGATCCTTCAAAAACATTCTTGTTCTACCTTGTGATAATCTCCTGGAAATATTTCTCCTAAATTCTTGGGTTGGTATGTGACTCCTCTGAAAAATTTCACAATTTTTAGAAATTGTTTGAATGCTGTTGGAGGAAAGTCAACCCAATTCAAAATCTGGTCAAACCTTGGACCAGTACATTGTTAAATCTTTGGAGGAAAATCCACAGCACCAAAACCTCTGAAAATTTTATTCAAGGTCAATCCCTCAGCTAGCAACCTCCTGTAAAAATTTCATAATTTTTTGAGTTCGTTTGCTACCTCAAACAATTCTCCAAATGTCAGCCCTTCTCAAAAACCAGAAAAATTGAACTGGTTTGAGTCAGACTCGGGCTCGAGCCCGAGCCTAACTCAACCGACACGGTTGGACCCAGTCCACTCAAACTCCTCGGGCTCGTTCCTTGTAGGCCGTTGGATCTCCCCTCTGATCTCAGCGCCTCGGGGTGGTCCAGGTCCTTGGATCTCCATCCAGCGGTCACGACCTCCCCCTAGACCTCCTCACCGCAAAGACCTCCCCACCTCGGGTGATCTGGGACGTCCAGGACCACCCCCATGCCAATCGGGATCGTCCAGGACCTCCACTAAGCCCATTTCTTCTTCCTCCAGGACCTCCTCGAGCCCTGGTCATCATGGTTTTCCCGCACTGCGTGTGTGTCGTGTCGAGCGCTTGGGAGCAAAGGCCTGTCACTTTTGGTCCTTCCCAACGTCTCTTTCGCGCACACATTTAATGTGTCGACCTTTGCCCTAAAAGAAGTCACCCCTACCAGCTCTGTCACATCCGCAAGTCCATGGCAGGTGTGTGCACCAAGCTTGCCTCGCCCATGGCTTTGCTCCTTTGTCTTCTTAAGACCCCGAGCTCCTCCCTGTTTCCTTTAGTCTTTCTATCCCTCCACCAAGCTTCAAGAACACCACCATTGTCGGTTTTTCGAAGTTCTTCAAGATCACCCGAGCTCCTGTGGTTTAATTGATGACTTGGTTTCCAACTTGTTCCATTATTCCACCTCGGGCATCTTTTCTTAACCAAATCGGTTAGTTTCAGGGGAAGGCATTGTGGGGATCTGTTCTTCATGGCCGTCCCTGCTTTCTTCCTCGTCTCCGGCAAGCTTGGTCACCGGAGCACTTCCTTCGGCATCAACCTCTCCTCCGAGCTCCTTTGGACCTCACCTTGGCCCTGGTGAGTCCTCTTTAGCCTTTTTTAGCTCTAGGCTTAGCTAGATTAGAGCGTAGCAAGCCTTCTAGATTTTGTCTGTTTTGCCGAAAACCTAATTCCCACCCTCTCCGGCTCGCCGGCGTTCTGAGCCATCGCCGCCGTCGAGAGTTCGCCCAGTAGGTCCGCGGTGCTTTTATGAGCTTAGTGGTGCCCTTGGTTCCCGCCAGCGTGGTCCACGTCGCCGGCGGTGAGCTCTTCGTTGACCCGGGTGTTTTGCCGTGTCATTTTCGGACAGACCCTGTAGCCCAATGATTGGTATTAAAGGTTATCCGAGGTAGTCTTTTATTGCTGTCTTGCCGGCAGTGCGCGCGTGTCCTCTAAGCCCCGACCTCCTAGTGTAATCGTAGACGTTTTAAGAGCACCCCTGAGTCAGATCTTTACCGTAGAGGGTTTTCCGCATAATTTTCTAAGTCCCAGGACCTCCCTAGTTCTATCCCGGCCTTTAAAGACCTCCTGGGATTAGCTCTTAGCCATTAGATCTGGCTCTGTGTAAAATCTTGCGCGCTAGGACCTCCCCTACGGTTGATCCTAACCGTCTAGGACCACCCCGGTTAAATCCTAGCCGCTTGGACTACTCGTGTGCAAAAGGACCTCCTCATGGTCATTTTGCCAAAACCACCCCCTGGACCTCCACCGAGGTCCTCTTTGCAAAAAGACCTCCCCTCGGTTATTTTGCAGAGACCACCCTCGGGGTTCTCTTTGTAAAAATCCACCCCTGGCCTTTTACAAAGGAAACCTCGCTCAGGACCTCTTAGGCTCAATCCTAGCCGTTCACAACCTCTCCGATTTAGATCTGAGCGTTAGATCTCATTTTGTTAAATCCTTAGCGCTCAGACCTCCCTCCGTGGCGATCTGGACCGTTCAGGACCTCCCTAGGCCTTATCTGAGCCGTCCAGATCTCCTCCCGTTAAAACCCTATCACTTAGGACCTCCCCGAGTAGATCTTGGCCATCCAAGACCTCCTCGTGTAAATCCCAGCCGATCAAGACCTCCCCTGGAGATCTTGACCGTCTAGGACCTCCTCCTTTGGATCCGTAGCGTTAGGACCTCCTCCTCTGGTCTAAACCGTTAGATTTAGATCTAACGGGCTAGACCTCCCTCCGTAGGTTTACCGCTTAGGACCTCCCCTAGTGCTCGGGACCGCCAGATCTCGATCTGACGGTCACGACCTCTGTTAGGCGCGAGGACCTCCTTTGCGCGGCGCTGCATGCACCGGTCGTGGCCGTTGGATCAGATCTCAACGGTCCGCACCTCCCAATGCGGGAGGAGGTCTTCCGCAGGCGTGCTTCGAGGTCTGTGGCCCTGCGATGCAAGATCAACGGCCCACGACCTCTCCTTTGTCTTCCAGTTCATTTGGACCTCCCGAGAGCTCAAATTTTCTAAGTCTTTTATTGTTTCAATTTCAAAAGTGCATAACTTTGTCAGTTTAATTCCTTTTTGAATGATTCCAGTTGTTGTAGCTCTGTTATAGTATGAACTTTAATCTGAGAATGATTTTAGGCCCTGTTATGTAGCAGAAAATGATTTAAACAGCATGGTCTTGTTTAGTGAAAAATGATGTCTAGAAATTCATTGAAAATTTATAAAATACATAACCTTTTCTCTGTCAATCCTTTCTGAGCAAACTCAACCTGGTAAAATTTTTCTATAGACATGCTTTATGATGAACTAGGCTTTGTCTTTATTCATGTTCCTGAAAAATGATATATGCTAGATTTAGAGCTTAGAAAAATCATAACTAATTCATTAGAACTCCAAATTGTGCAAACTCAGTTTTGCTGTTGTTAGGATACTATTATCTACCTACTATAAAAATTTCAGACCTTAGATCATTCTGGAAATTTTCGCCATGAACAGTAACAGATAGGAATTAAACTGGATTTATCAGGTTGAGCAAAATTGTTTAGGGCATAACTTTTTCATGCTAAGTCCAAATGAAGTGATTCTTGTTTCTAAAATTGTCTAAAATCAACCTCTAGCTGCTGTAGAAATTTCATTGGATTTGGATGTGCTTTGCTGTTGAGTTCCTTTTGGTGTTCTTCGTTCTTATCGGTTTTTATCGCCTTTTCGCGTTAGGTTCCGAAGAATTTATTGAACCTGAGCACTCCCCTCTGTAGCAAGAACAAATCCAGCAAGGCAAGCAGTTTGATCATGTTAATCCTAGTATTTTAAGTATTTATGTTGTTTACAAATTCTATGTATGCATTGCTAGTTTGTGTTAAACTATTGTCGCTAGTTGACCTAGTAGATGCATTTCCTTTGGCAAATGATTATCCTCTACTACCGTGAGCCTAGGTTATTTCTGTGATTTAGAGTTCGTGGATGAGCTCTTGTCACTTAGTAGATTGCGAATTAATTGCTTAGCCATGCTTAGTTTCCGGTAGAAATGGGCGGTTATCGACTTGTCGATAACCTTGATCACACAAAACTTATTATGAGTTATGATTTCCACCTTGTGCCATGTCTTCTTATAAAAAAAACTAAAAATCGAAAAACAAAATGATTTAGACTTGGGCACAATGGTAAGATGGTGTGATTTTCGGGTGTGACTGGAATGGTGCCCGAGTCAACCAGGACCGAACATCTTGTTACACTAAACCAAGCATTTGTGCGTGCTAACCATACTAGAGAGTATGGGACCTCTCTTGACTTAGTACTTTGGCGTGTATTGGCTCCGAGTCGCAGGGAGTCGCAGGAGGGATGGTGTTGGGAGCATTGTAGTGTCCGAAAGACTTCACCCGTGATGGGATTTGTTGTCTTTCGGCTTGCAATGTAAGCGTATGGGTTTCTATCCACACGAGCGGCTCGTAGTCAGTGCACAATATTGGAAAAAAGTCTCGTAGGACTTAGCTGTGCCGGCATACCTTCGGAAGTGTGCTTGTGGCTTAAAGGCGGTCTGAAGTGTGGGTACATTGGTACACCCCTGCAGGGTTAAAACTATTCGAATAGCCTCGTCCCTAGGTTATGGACACGCTTGGCAAGGTCTTTCAAGAGTTAGACTACAACCTTTTAAATTAAAACTTGATGGGTGGTACGAATCGGGGATTCGTGCTATGTTGTGGTGACTATTGGGATAGTCACTTCCAGGTGGTTACTTGTATGTATCTTTATTACGCTTTTATGTTGACAACAAAATAGTTTTACAAACTTGCTTTTAAATGTATTACTTTATTGCAAATAAAGTTGGCTTTATGCAAATTGAGACATACAACCTCCACCTAAATAAGCTTGCATGTAGTTTATGAATAGGTCTGCTATTCCACACGTCAGTCTTGCGAGTACCTTTGTGTACTCAGTTATCTTGCTTAAATGTAATTGTTGCAGAGGAAGAAGGTGAGCTCGAGGGGCCTCACTTTTGTGAGTTGTGCTGTGGTAGCTTGCGAGGCGTCTAGCTGGGCGGCCCGGTCGGTTGCCCTGTGGTTGTTGGCTAACCGGTCGACTTTTGTTCTAGCCATCTTATGGCACCTTTTGCTTCCGCTGTCTTTCTTGTATATTGTTCTATTTGGCCGGTCGGCTCTTTTGTAATAACTTTACTTTATGTATGTCGTTGTTGAACTTAGTGATGTATGGTGTATGGAAATGATGTGTAATTTTTGTGATGATGTGCATATGCTGCAATTCTGGGAAGCATATGTCCATCGAGGCTTAGAATGTTTAATTAGTAACGCTAGAAGCATTTGGAGGTTAAGTGTTACTAGTTAAATATTCTGGGTCCTCACAAAGTTGGTATCAGAGCCATCTTGACCGTAAAACCCTAGCTTGGTCGCCTCTAGGATATTTTGAAAACTTACTTTCAAAAGGTTTACAAAACTTAAGTAAGTTCTCTGATTTTACTCCTTACCTGTCTTAGCTTGCTCACCTCACCTTACTCTTGATCAAGTTTTGGAAAAGATGTTCCCCTCTTCCTTTCAAAAGCTAGCTATTTATCGGTTAAGTTGGTTTTGGGAGAACCATGAGAGTTTGGAGAAAGGAAATTTGGACAGCCAGCTAGTAATTAGTATAGGAGGTAGGAAATGAGAGGTAAATTCAATTAAAACTTGTGCGAATAAAAGGGTAAGAAGTGATATGAAATTAGCTAAATGCCTATACTCTATTAGATGGTTACACCTTGATTTTGGGTTGTTTTGAGCTAGAATCTAGTTCTGAAATTTTGGGTCTTCTCAAACGATTACTCGTCCTTCCATACGGGTTAGTCGTTTCGGGAAGTTGGTTTGGTGACTTATGGTCTTGTGCTCTTTGGTGGTTATTCTTGAGCCCTGTTAATTGAGTTTGGATTTCTTTGCCTTTTGATCTCGGGCTTGTAGCTAACTTGTCTTAGTGAAACAGGATGGCAGGAGGGACACGTAGTGGTCGGAACCAGCCGGGTAGTCCCGATGAGGAGCTTCCCCCTCCTCCGACCATGGCGGAAGTCCTCATGCAGATCGAACGCAATCGTTCGGAGGACCGCCGGGTGTTGGAGGTTATCGCGAGAACACCTCCACTCCTCTCGTGCCTCGGATCCGGAGGTGGTCACCGATCTCGTGGGGACTTGCGGAGTTCCTTCGCACGCAGCTTCCCACCTTCTCCGGTCCGAGGATCCCTTGGGCGCAGACGATCGGCTGCGTCTAGTTGAGCGAAGCTCAACGTTGCTCGATGCCGAGGCGCAGGCGGGCAATTTCGCATCCCATCACCGGAGGGTGCGGCACTCATGGTGGGAGAATTTCCTCGCCATGCAGCCCGCGGACACGTGGTCTCGTGGGAGGAGTTCCGATCGGCTTTCCGTCGGGCCCATGTCCCCGCCGCCCGATGAAGTCAAGAAGAAGGAGTTCCTTGCGCTCAAATAGGGCGCAAATCTCGGCCGAGTACCTCCACGAGTTCAACCATCTCGCGAGGTACGCTCTGCCGAGGTGGCCACCGATGAGGCCAAGCAGAGAAGTTCATGGAGGGCTTGTCTCGAGGAGCTGCAGACAAGCTCTCTATTGTGGACTTCCCGACTTCGGACCTTGGTGGACAAGGCCATCGTCGCCGAGCACAAGGCGAGCGCGGCGAGTCCCGCAAGTGCAAGTGGGAGGCCCAATGTGCCGCACAGCCGGCCTCGTTCGTCCCGAGTTGGGCTGCACGGTGGCCCGATCTTTGGCTTCACCACCGCCGAGGCCTTCGGCACCAGCTCCACGTCCTCCGCAGCCGTGGCTCGATCCACGCGTGCTCTGCGATCAGCGAAGAGTTGCTCACCGCAACCTCGCGCCGACGCCACCGCTTCTCTCGCCACAACAAGGGCCACTACGCGAGTAGTTGTCCTAAGAAGATCGAGCGGCCCCTCGTCCCTAATGGAGGACGCGGCGAGAGTGGTCACCCACCGACCGAAGACCCGGGCTTGGGGAGCGCCGAGTCAACCATATCTCGGCCGAGGAGGCACAGAGGCGCCCGACGTGGTGTTGGGTACGCTTCTTGTCAATTTACGTCCTGCTACAGTTTTATTTGACTCTGGAGCTTCGCATTCTTTTATTTCGAGGTCGTTTGCGGTTGATAGTGGTCTCCACTATGTTCCTTTGGGGGTTCCACTGCTTATTCGCTCTCCGGGTTCGGAAATGAGAGCTGACCAAGTGTGCCGGGATGTTCCTATCCACATCGAAGGAGTGAGATTATTGGCGAATCTTATCCTACTCGATTCGGCGCGCTTGGATGTGATTCTTGGCATGGATTGGTTGTCCCAACACTTGGGGCAAATCGATTGTGCCAGGAAGGTTGTCTACCTCACCACCGTCGGTGAGCAGGTTGGGTTTCGCGCGATTGCGAGCCCCATCTTTTGCCCTTGAAGCAAAGCCGGCATTGGAGATTCGCGATGTCCACACCGTGTGACTTCGCGGATGTCTTTCCCAAGATTTGCCTGGATGCCTCTGTTCGAGACACGGAGTTCGTGATAGAGTTGCTGCCCTGCATCGCCCCTATTTCAAAGAGGTCGATCGTATGCCTCCTAATGAGTTGGAGGAGTGAAGAAGCAACTAGGTGAGCTACAAGAGAAGGGTTTCATTCGTCCTAGCTCATCTCCTTGGGGTTGTCTAGTTATTTTTGTGAAGAAGAAGGACAAGACCTTGCGCATGTGTGTTGATTACCGTCCGCTTAATGAAGTGACGGTGAAGAACAAGTATCCTTTGCCCCGTATTGATGATCTTTTCGATCGCTTGACCGAGCGCGTGTCTTCTCAAGATTGACTTGAGATTGGGCTATCATCAAGTCAGGATCAGGACCGAGGATATTCCTAAGACGGTCTTTGCTACTCGTTATGGTCTTTACGAGTACACCGTCATGTCTTTCGGCCTAACTAATGCTCCTGCTTTATTCATGAACCTTATGAACTCGGTATTCATGGAGTATTTAGATAAGTTTGTGGTGGTATTCATCGACGATATCCTTATCTACTCCAAGAATGAAGAAGAGCATGCTGAGCATCTTAAGCTTGTGTTGGGCAAGCTGCGTGAACACCAGTTGTATGCCAAATTCGGCAAGTGTGAGTTCGGTTAAAGGAAGTGGCATTCTTGGGCCATGTTCTTTCAAATAGAGGTGTGGTGTGGATACTAGCAAGGTCGTTGATGTGCTATCTTGGGTCACCAAGTCGGTCACCGATGTGCGGAGTTTTCTTGGTTTGGTGGCTACTATCGCCGCTTTATCGAGAATTTCTCCAAGATTGCGGCCTATGACCGAATTGCTCAAGAAAGACAAGAAGTTTGAGTGGTCTCGCTTGTGATGTGAGTTTTCAGAACTCAAGAAGCGGTTGACTTCAGCCCAGATGCTTGTTCTCCCGATATTCACAAGAGCTTGATATCTATTGTGATGCTTCTCGTCAGGGTCTTGGTTGTGTTCTTATGCAGGAAGGCAAGGTTGTGGCCTATGCATCGCGGCAGTTGAGGCCCCATGAACTCAACTATCCTACTCATGACTTGGAGTTAGCTGCTGTGGTTCATGCACTCAAAATATGGCGGCATTATCTGATTGGTAACCGTTGTGAGGTCTATTCTGACGGCAAGAGCTTGAAGTACTTGTTCACCCAGCCAGATCTGAACCTCTGGCAAAGAAGATGGTTGGAATTGATCAAGGACTACGACATGGGTATTCAGTATCATCCGGGCAAGGCCAATGTCGTTGCGGATGCACTCAGTCGGAAGGTGTATTGCAACCTGTTGATACTCCAAGAGCAGCAGCCTACCCTTATTTCAGAGTTTCAGCGCCTCAATTTGCGTTTGATCGAGCACGGTTCTCTCGCTACCTTGGTTGTGCAACCAACCTTGGTGGACCAAATCAAGCGCACACATGACGGATGTTGGTGTGAGCCAGATCAAGCAGAACATCAAGGATGGGATAGCCAAGTGCTTTTCAGAGGATGAGCATGACGTTGTATGGTTTGGGCAGCGTCTTGTAGTTCCTAAGGTCATGGAGTTGCGGGAATTGATTCTCCGCGAAGCCCATGAGTCTCCTTTGTCTATCCATCCCGGGGCTACCAAGATGTATCAGGAGCTTCGTCAGAGATTCTGGTGGACCCGCATGAAGCGCGAGATTGCGGTGTTCGTTGTCGAGAGGCGGCGTGTCTTTGTCGTGTGAAGGCCGAGCATCGGCGTCGGCAGAGCCTTCTTTAGCCCTAGCCGATGCGAGTGGAAGTGGGATTCGTTGGCATGGACTTCATCACCGGTTTGCCCCGCTCGTCAAAGGGAATGATGCTATTTGGGTCGTGATTGACAAAGTTGACTAAAGTGGCACATTTCCTTCCGTCAAGACTCGGCCGTGTGGGGCCTTTGGCGAACTTTATGTCTCGAGGATTGTGAGTCTTCACGGCGCATCAAGACGATTATTTCGATCGTGGTGCGCTTTTCACCTCGCGGTTTTGGCATAGTCCGCAAGAGGCTATGGGGACCCACCTTCATTTCGATCTGACCTTTCATCCTCGGGTCGATGGCGGACGGGCGAGTCAACCAAGTGTTGGAAGATATGCTCCGTGCTTGTGTTCTTTCCTATGGGAAGAAGTGGGAGAAGTGCCTACCTTTTGCTGAGTTCTCCTACAACAACAACTATCATGCCAGTCTTGGCATGGCACCGTTTGAGGCCTTGTATGGGAGGAGATGCAGAAACCCGTTGAACTGGTCGAGATCGGTGGCGCGATTTCGGCCCGAGTCGATTAATGAGGCCGCGAGTCGATTAATTGCGAGCATTTGCGCACGCCCGATCGAGCGTAAGAGCTATGCGGTCGCTGTCGCCGTGAGTTGAGCTTTCACCCAATGACTTTGTGTATCTCAAAGTCTCACCTTGAAGGGCCATCGCGTTTTGGCATCAAGGGCAAGTTGGCTCCTCGCTATGTTGGGCGTGACGCATCGCCGAGAGAGTTGGGGCTGTGGCATACGAGTTGGAGCTGCCAGCTGCACTTGAGGGTGTGCATGATGTGTTCCATGTGTCACACCTGAAGAAGTGCCTCCGTGTCCCAACTGAGGAAACTCCGTTGGAGGTTCTCGATGTGCAGGAAAACTTGACCTATCGCGAGCATCCTGTTCATATTCTTGAGGAATCTGAACGGAGAACAAGGAACCGTGTCATCAAGTTCCTTAAGGTTCAATGGTCAAACCATTCTGAAGATGAGGCAACTTGGGAGCGGGAAGATCGCCTTCGTGCAGATTATCCATCCTTCTTCTCCGAGTAAACGGAATCTCGAGTCGAGATTCTTGTAAGGGGGGAGAGTTGTAACATCCCAATTTTAGGCTTGTGTTTCAAATGTAAGAAAATGAGTAGAAATTAAAACTTTTTCTTACATCTTGTATTTCTGTTTGTCTTGAATAAACTATTGTACAGAAGTTATGGAAATACAAAGTCACAAGTCTTTGATCCAAATCTTGATCCTTCAAAAACATTCTTGTTCCACCTTGTGATTATCTCCTGGAAATATTTCTCCTAAATTCTTGGGTTGGTATGTGACTCCTCTGAAAAATTCCACAATTTTTAGAAATTGTTTGAATGCTGTTGGAGGAAAGTCAACCCAATTCAAAATCTGGTCAAACCTTGGACCAGTACCTTGGTAAATTTTTGGAGGAAATTCCACAGCACCAAAACCTCTGAAAATTTTATTCAAGGTCAATCCCTCAGCTAGCAAGCTCCTGTAAAAATTTCATAATTTTTTGAGTTCGTTTGCTACCTCAAACAATTCTCCAAATGTCAGCCCTTCTCAAAAACCAAAAAATTGAATCTGGTTTGAGTCAGACTCGGGCTCGAGCCCGGGCCTAACTCAACCGACACGGTTGGACCCAGTCCACTCAAACTCCTCGGGCTCGTTCCTTGTAGGTCGTTGGATCTCCATCCAGCCGCCCAGACCTCCCCTCTGATCTCAGCGCCTCGGGGTGGTCGAGGTCCTTGGATCTCCATCCAGCGGTCACAACCTCCCCCTAGACCTCCTCACCGCAAAGACCTCCCCACCTCGGGTGATCTGGGACGTCCAGGACCACCCCCATGCCAATCGGGATCGTCCAGGACCTCCCCTAAGCCCTGTTCTTCTTCCTCCAGGACCTCCTCGAGCCCTGGTCATCATGGTTTTCCCGCACCCGTGCGTGTGTCAGGGTCAGAGCAGTTGAGAGCAGTGGCCTGTCACTTTTTGGTCCTTCCCAACGTCTCTTTCTGCCACACATTTAATGTGTCAGACCTTTTGCCCTAAAAGAAGTCAGCCCCTACCAGCTCCTGTCACATCTAGCAAGTCCATGGCAGGGTGTGTGCACCCGAAGCTTGCCTCTGCCCATGGCTTTGCTCCTTTGTCTTCTTAAGACCCCGAGCTCCTCCCTGTTTCCTTTAGTCTTTCTATCCCTCCACCAAGCTTCAAGAACACCACCATTGTCGGTTTTTCGAAGTTCTTCAAGATCACCCGAGCTCCTGTGGTTTAATTGCCGACTTGGTTTCCAACTTGTTCCATTATTCCACCTCGGGCATCTTTTCTTAACCAAATCGGTTGGTTTCAGGGGAAGGCATTGTGGGGACCTGTTCTTCAAGGCCGTCCCTGCTTTCTTCCTCGTCTCCGGCAAGCTTGGTCACCGGAGCACCTCCTTCGGCATCAACCTCTCCTCCGAGCTCCTTTGGACCTCACCTTGGCCCTGGTGAGTCCTCTTTAGCCTTTTTGAGCTCTAGGCTTAGCTAGATTAGAGCGTAGCAAGCCTTCTAGATTTTGTCGGTTTCCAAAAACCTAATTCCACCCTCTCGGCTCGCTGGCGTTCGAGCCATCGCCGCGTCGAGTTCGCCCGATGAGGTCCGCGGTGCTTTTATGAGCTTAGTGGTGCCCTTGGTTCCCGCCGGCGTGGTCCACGTCGCCGGCGGTGAGCTCTTCGTTGACCCGGGTGTTTTGCCGTGTCATTTTCGGACAGACCCTGTAGCCCAATGATTGGTATTAAAGGTTATCCGAGGTAGTCTTTTATTGCTGTCTTGCCGGCAGTGCGCGCGTGTCCTCTAAGCCCCGACCTCCTAGTGTAATCGTAGCCGTTTTAAGAGCACCCCTGAGTCAGATCTGTACCGTAGAGGATTTTCCGCATAATTTTCTAAGTCACAGGACCTCCCTAGTTCTATCTCGGCCTTTAAAGACCTCCTGGGATTAGCTCTTAGCCGTTAGATCTGGCTCTGTGTAAAATCTTGCGCGCTAGGACCTCCCCTAGGGTTGATCCTAACCGTCTAGGACCACCCCGGTTAAATCCTAGCCGCTTGGACCACTCCTGCGCAAAAGGACCTCCTCTTGGTCATTTTGCCAAAACCACCCCCTGGACCTCCACCGAGGTCCTCTTTGCAAAAAGACCTCCCCTCGGTCATTTTGCAGAGACCACCCTCGGGCTCCTCTTTGTAAAAAGCCACCCCTGGACTTTTACAAAGAAAACCTCGCTCAGGACCTCTTATGCTCAATCCTAGCTGTTCACGTCCTCCCCGGTTTAGATCTGAGCGTTAGATCTCATTTTGTTAAATCCTTAGCGCTCAGACCTCCCTCCGTGGCGATCTGGACCGTTCAGGACCTCCCTAGGCCTTATCTGAGCCGTCCAGATCTCCTCCCGTTAAAACCCTATCACTTAGGACCTCCCCGAGTAGATCTTGGCCATCCAAGACCTCCTCGTGTAAATCCCAGCCGATCAAGACCTTCCCGTGGAGATCTTGACCGTCTAGGACCTCCTCCTTTGGATCCGTAGCGTTAGGACCTCCTCCTCTGGTCTAAACCGTTAGATTTAGATCTAACGGGCTAGACCTCCCTCCGTAGGTTTACCGCTTAGGACCTCCCCTAGTGCTCGGGACCGCCAGATCTCGATCTGACGGTCACAACCTCTGTTAGGCGCGAGGACCTTCCTTTGCGTGCGCTGTGCATGCACTGGTCGTGGCCGTTGGATCAGATCTCAACGGTCCAGACCTCCCCAATGCGGGAGGAGGTCTTCCGTGCGGCGTGCCGAGGTGCAGTGGCCTGCGATGCAAGATCAACGGCCCACGACCTCTCCTTTGTCTTCCAGTTCATTTGGACCTCCCGAGAGCTCAAATTTTCTAAGTCTTTTATTGTTTCAATTTCAAAAGTGCATAACTTTGTCAGTTTAATTCCTTTTTGAATGATTCCAGTTGTTGTAGCTCTGTTATAGTATGAACTTTAATCTGAGAATGATTTTAGGCCCTGTTATGTAGCAGAAAATGATTTAAACAGCATGGTCTTGTTTAGTGAAAAATGATGTCTAGAAATTCATTGAAAATTTATAAAATACATAACCTTTTCTCTGTCAATCCTTTCTGAGCAAACTCAACCTGGTAAAATTTGTCTATAGACATGCTTTATGATGAACTAGGCTTTGTCTTTATTCATGTTCCTGAAAAATGATATATGCTAGATTTAGAGCTTAGAAAAATCATAACTAATTCATTAGAACTCCAAATTGTGCAAACTCAGCTTTGCTGTTGTTAGGATACTATTATCTACCTACCATAAAAATTTCAGACCTTAGATCATTCTGGAAATTTTCGCCATGAACAGTAACAGATAGGAATTAAACTGGATTTATCAGGTTGAGCAAAATTGTTTAGGGCATAACTTTTTCATGCTAAGTCCAAATGAAGTGATTCTTGTTTCTAAAATTGTCTAAAATCAACCTCTAGCTGTTGTAAAAATTTCATTGGATTTGGATGTGCTTTGCTGTTGAGTTCCTTTTGGTGTTCTTCGTTCTTATCGGTTTTTATCGCCTTTTCGCGTTAGGTTCCGAAGAATTTATTGAACCTGAGCACTCCCCTCTGCAGCAAGAACAAATCCAGCAAGGCAAGCAGTTTGATCATGTTAATCCTAGTATTTTAAGTATTTATGTTGTTTACAAATTCTATGTATGCATTGCTAGTTTGTGTTAAACTATTGTCGCTAGTTGACCTAGTAGATGCATTTTGCTTAGGCAAATGATTATCCTCTACTACCGTGAGCCTAGGTTATTGCTGTGATTTAGAGTTCGTGGATGAGCTCTTGTCACTTAGTAGATTGCGAATTAATTGCTTAGCCATGCTTAGTTTCCGGTAGAAATGGGCGGTTATCAACTTGTCGATAACCTTGATCACACAAAACTTATTATGAGTTATGATTTCCACCTTGTGCCATGTCTTCTTATAAAAAAAAACTAAAAACCGAAAAACAAAATGATTTAGACTTGGGCACAATGGTAAGATGGTGTGATTTTCGGGTGTGACTGGAATGGTGCCCGAGTCAACAAGGACCGAACATCTTGTTACACTAAACCAAGCATTTGTGCGTGCTAACCACACTAGAGGGTATGGGATCTCTCTTGACTTAGTACTTTGGCGTGTATTGGCTCCGAGTCGCAGGGAGTCGCAGGAGGGATGGTGTTGGGAGCATTGTAGTGTCCGAAAGACTTCACCGTGATGGGATTTGTTGTCTTCGCTTGCAATGTAAGCGTATGGGTTTCTATCCATACGAGCGGCTCGTAGTCGTGCACAATATTGGAAAAAGTCTCGTAGGACTTAGTCAGTGCGGCATACCTTCTAAGTGTGCTTGTGGCTTAAAGGCGATGCAAGTGTGGGTACATTGGTACACCTGCAGGTTAAAACTATTCGAATAGCCTCGTCCTAGGTTATGGACACGCTTGGCAAGGTCTTTCAAGAGTTAGACTACAACCTTTTAAATTAAAACTTGATGGGTGGTACGAATCGGGGATTCGTGCTATGTTGTGGTGACTATTGGGATAGTCACTTCCAGGTGGTTACTTGTATGTATCTTTATTACGCTTTTATGTTGACAACAAAATAGTTTTGCAAACTTGCTTTTAAATGTATTACTTTATTGCAAATAAAGTTGGCTTTATGCAAATTGAGACATACAACCTCCACCAAAATTAGCTTGCATGTAGTTTATGAATAGGTCTGCTATTCCACACGTCAGTCTTGCGAGTACCTTTGTGTACTCAGTTATCTTGCTTAAATGTAATTGTTGCAGAGGAAGAAAGTGAGCTCGAGGGGCCTCACTTTTGTGAGTTGTGCTGTGGTAGCTTGCGAGGCGTCTAGCTGGGCGGTCCGGTCGGTTGCCCTGTGGTTGTTGGCTAACCGGTCGACTTTTGTTCTAGCCATCTTATGGCACCTTTTGCTTCCGCTGTCTTTCTTGTATATTGTTCTATTTGGCCGGTCGTCTCTTTTGTAATAACTTTACTTTATGTATGTCGTTGTTGAACTTAGTGATGTATGGTGTATGGAAATGATGTGTAATTTTTGTGATGATGTGCATATGCTGCAATTCTGGGAAGCATATGTCCATCGAGGCTTAGAATGTTTAATTAGTAACGCTAGAACCATTTGGAGGTTAAATGTTACTAGTTAAATATTCCCGGTCCTCACATGTATACTGCAATTCTGGGAAGTATACATATCTCGAGGCTTGGTTTATCTGATTTGTGATGCTAGGACCAATGGATGGTTAAGCATTACAAGCCAAATAAACCGGGGTCCTCACAAGGGGCGTCTATGGCCAGGTCCTCCCCAAGTGGAGTTTCTCGAACCTTTTTGAGTTGCATGGTTCTCCCACTCGCCTTTTTCGAGAGAAACTCTTTCTCTAGAAAGACAACGTTTCGAGTGACAAATACTTTGCCCTCTTCTTAGTTGTGGAAGTTATATCCTTTGGTTTCCCTAGGATATCCCTATAAAGAAGCATTTATCTAACTTTGGTGTGAGTTTATTAGACGTCAAACGTTTAACATAAACATCACATCCCAAATCTTTAGAAAAAACAAACTAGGACTCTTCCTAGTCCACATCTCATATGGTGTCTTATCCACTAATTTAGATGGTACCCTATTTAATGTGAAAGCGGCAGCTTCTAGAGCGTAACCCCAAAAAGACAATGGCAAATCCAATTGGCTCATCATCGACCGAACCATGTCCAATAAGGTCTGATTACGCCGCTCGGACACCCCATTCCACTGTGGAGTGCCCAGTGGTGTAAGATGTGGGACAATTCTACATTGCTTCAAATGACCACCAAATTCATGGCTCAAATATCCACCTCCATGATGAGATCGTAAAAATTTGATTATTTTGTTAAGTTGATTCTGTACCTTACTCTGGTACTCCTTGAACTTTCCAAAGAATTCCAACTTGTGCCTTATTAAGTAGATATATCCATATCTACTAAAGTAATCAGTGAAAGTAATGAAGTATTGAAAACAACCTCTAGCTGTTGTGCTCATTGGCTCACACACATATGTATGTACGAGTGCCAGCAAGCTAGACGCTCTCTCAGTTAGTCCAGTGAAAGGCGCCTTGGTCATCTTTCCAAGTAGATAAGATACGCATGTTTCAAATGATTCCAAATCAAATGAGTTTAGAAGTCCATCATCATGGAGCTACTTTATATGTTTCTCACTTATGTGACCTAAACGACAATGCAAAATGAAAGTGGAATTCATATCATTAGGCTGAAGCCTCTTCGCACTAATATTATAGATGGGTGCATCATCAAGATTTAAAATAAACAACCCATTCATAACGAGAGCATAGCCATAAAATATTTTATTCAAAAATATAGAATAACTATTGTCCTCAATAATGAATTTATAACCCTCTACCAACAAACATAAGGTAGAGATAATATTTCTACTTATCGTTGGAATGCAATAACTATTATTTAATTTCATAATAAATCCTGAAGTCAAATGTAATGGCAAGGTCCCGACGGCTAATGCAGCAACCCTTGCTTTATTCCCAACGCGAAAATCCACCTTGCCTCTTGCAACGCTCCTACTCCTTGTTAGACTCTGCATCGAATTGCAAATATGAGCAACCGATCCGATATCAAATACCTAAGAGTTAACAGAAGAATCAGCAAGAAAAACATCTATAACATTAATACTTGAAGTGGAAGGCTTAGTCCCACCATTCTTTTTTAGATCAGCCAGGTATTTCTTGCAGTTCCTCTTCTAATGGCCTCGCTCTTTGCAGTAAAAGCATTCATTCTCTAGAGTCGGACCGGACTTAATCTTGGGTTTATACTTGTTAGGATGGATATCATCCATAGCTTTAGCCTTGCCTTTTCCTTTGACCCAAGTCTTAGCCTTCTTCTTTAAGCCTGTACTCTTTTGCATCATCATCACATGACTGTTGCTTTTCTTAATGCTATCCTCCGCAGTCTTAAGCATCATATGCAACTCGGTGAGATTTTTGTCTAAGACATTCATATGGAAGTTCAAAATGAATTGCCCATAGCTTGCAGAAAATGAAGCAAGAATCAAGTCAGTAGCCAACTATTGACTAAGGGGAAAACCAAGTTTTTTCAAACTCTGTGTGTAACCAACCATCTTGATCACATGAGGGCTTACCGGACTACCCTCATCTAGCTTACTCCCAAACAATTTCTTCGAGATCTCATATCTCTCGGTTCCTTCTTGTGTCTCAAACACGCCTTTGAGCGCCAAGATCATATCGTAGGCCTCTGTGTTCTCAAACTGCTTCTGAAGGTCTAAGTTCATGGTAGCAAGCATGAGACAGCTAACATCAAGGGACTCATCACATGCCTTTTTATAGGCGATTTTAAGAGTAGCAATAGCATTTTTAGCAGGCACTTCTGGAATTGGTTCATCTAGAATATGTTCCTTTTTTTATCTTGCCTAAGAACAATTCTTAGGTTGTGGGACCAATCCACAAAATTTATTACATTCATTTTTTCTTTATCAAGTATCGAACGTAAAGCAAAACTAGAGGTGGGAACAACAATTAGTGCCATGATCTACAATATAAAATATGCAAAACTATGACATATGTTCAAGAAAAGTAACTTCTATTAAACAATTTAATAAGGATATTCCCATTAAATACTATATCCCTCTTATGAGATTTAGTGATTCCAGACCCATAATCCATTTATCTACTAGTGAGCTTTGGCATCACTGCTAGAAGATTAGTGAATTTGGTAAGCAACTCTTTGCTAATCATATCTCTATACAATTCTTGTTGTTGGGCAGCATCTCTATGCTCCGGCACCCAACCCGATGCCCCAAGGTCCATAACCGTTATGATGACCTTATCAAGTTAAACCGATGCTATGCGTGTAAGTGTCCGACACAAACCCATCTAGTCAAGGTAAATTAATGGCACTCTGCTTTAGCAAGACCTACCATTAAAATACATGAATTAAGATGGTGCAGCTAATTTGGGAGGGCATCAATTTAGCTTAATATTATGTGAGGGAATTTTATTTCTACCATGTTAAAAGCATTCAGAGCAATTAAATAACATGCATAGAAATAAATGAACAGAAATGTAAAGGCTTTCACACACAATCACATTGTATCGTGATATAGTATGGCTCTTCCACATGGTGATCTCTATCGCCGTGATTTCTGTTCGCCATGTCTCCAAGTGGCCAAAACTTCCAAGTACTCCCACTAAGCCATAACACCATAGCACACACTAGTAAGAGTTACAAGGAGTGAAGAAGTATCACAAGTCGACACGCAGGTCGTTATACAATTATAGACAGCCTTGGGCTTAAATAAGCATGACACGCTAGCCATGAATATTATATACATATATGCATCTCATACATTATTCACATGCATAATGGGCCATACTACTCACAACAATCCTGCAAAACAAATATGTATAGAATCACATTCTATCTAACAGTGGTGTAAAAAAGCAATACCATATACCAAGTTATGATCCTAGTCCACATGGGCGGGGATCCTAGTTCATATACCAAGGTCCTGTTCAGCGGTTCCGCTCATGGGTGAGTGGAGTGGGGTCAGAGGGGCAGCAGCCCCTTCGGGGTCACAGGAGCGGTAGTCCTTGTTGTGAATATTTTTTCGGACTACGTAGATCCAATCTACTATTCCATCCATGTAAATCGCATTGGATTAATCACATTAAACCTTTCCGATCGCAACTCCGATTCGATCAACCAGATTGATCATCACGTGCTCCATGGATTTACGATCACTATCTGCCCCGATGGTGGAAACCGACCGATAGAGGCAAGTCGTGATTCGACCATGAACACATGATCACAGAATAACGATCATGAACCCCATCTTGAGACCACCATGCATGAACGATCATATCGACTATGTCGGGACCCAAAAATACAATTCTGGACCCTCTGTGTATACTGCACTAGTCCAGGATCACGCTAGTGCACACAGTGGCAACATCGATGAAATATCATTTCCATATACAAAGGTGACTAATAAATAGGCAAATAACAATAAGTATCAGAGTAATGACCTTAAGGTCAAAGCTTACAATTAATGCCTCAGAAGGCGAATAGCTCAATGAAGCTGCAGCGGAACGAAACGGAATAACTTCAGTGAAGCCCATCCATATGCCCACAGGCAATCGGTGGTCGCGACCTAGTTCTTCTCGATCCTTGAAGTAGACCTTGTTGACCGACGAATCCTCCATTTCTGTAGGTTTGGGCGCAAGTTTTACAACAAGCGTGAGTACACAACCGTACTCGCAAGTCATACCACAGAATGCAATGTATAGATGCAGGCTTATTCCAAAGGAAAAGGCTTCTGTGGTTATTTTGCAGAAATGCAATATTTGCAATTGAATATGAATAGTAGATTGAAAGCATAATTCAAAACAAATAGACAATATTAATTTAGCAGTTGTTTTCACAAAGACACATAGCCTAATCAAATTCTTTCACACAACCATATGACTTAAATCACACAAATTGTCCCTTCCCAATAGTTTTATGAAAATCTACCCTCGTGTGAAATCCCGAGCATGTCCATGACCATGACGCGCTATTCGAATAGATTGTTTAACACTCTGCAGAGGTTGTACACTTTACCCACAAGATGCAATCAACTGGATCAGAGCTGATCACAACAAAACCTTTCAGAAACTTCATCTTAACATTGACACTCCCGATGTGCTTACAAACCGCTATGCCAACCCTAACGAAGTGCTTTGGCATAACACACATCGTTGGACACGGAAGCGACGAATCGTCTCGCGATGTGAGCCGCCACTGAGGCTGAAACACACCTCCACCCTGGCATAGAGCCTAACCTACAACCTGAGTAATCAATGCCAAGAATCCATAACCTACTAAGTTAGGCCCGTCCCATACCAGGCATGTGGTCGTACAGTAAGGCTCAGTTCAATGGCGCACAAAGTTAAGTCCTTAATTGACCAAGACAAGACTTCCATTTTCTAACTATGCCACGAAGATTATCATTCCCATTCACAAAGTCCACCATATCACACAGCTTCCACCACTTGCCTCAGTCCAAATCCTTTCCCACCCAGTTGGTTTTAGTGCAACACATGCTATCACAAAGTAATAACACATAGCACACACAGTTTTATCACAAAGTTCCATAATCACTTAGTCAAATTTATAATTGCAACTCAGGTGATGATGATGACTCGTTGCATGGCTAAGCAATCTACTCGTACTAACCAACCCACGTTGGTAATACCATAGCACCAACTAAATATGAACCAATCTAGGGTGACAAAAGATTATGACATACAATAGACAAAGTGGATATAACAAATTGGATTAATAGCTAAACCCAAAAGCATTTAAATAATTACTTAAAGTAAATGCAATAATTTAAATCAAAGTAATTTTGAAAACTGGGTTCAATATGATCAAAGGTATAACTTGCCTTGCTATAGCAATGATGATCTTATTTTATCTTCAATCCTCTACTTGCTTGATCTTCAGCTCCTTCGGACGATTCCGGGACTTCGGCGTCTAACGAGAAAGAAAGCGCAAAACAAACTAAATTCAAAAGGCAAATAAAATAAACTCCAAATTGAAATTGAATGGTACTGGAAGATAGATATTGAATTTAGATGAATTTAGAAACTTGAATGGGTTCAATCGGAATTCGGACGAAGAAGATATGACTCTCGGAAGATTGGAATTCACATGAAATGATGAAAAAGCTCTACGGAATATTCTCAGAATATTCTATTCCGAAAATATTAGAAAAAGAATAAGTGTATGATGGGTGGGACCGACTAGTATTTATGGATTTCTAGAATTAAAATAATTCTAGAAATAAGGTAGAGAGAGTGACATGTGGGACCAATAAGGTAAAATGATTTTCAAGAATTAAATTAATTCCTGAAAATAGAATTAAGGATTGACATGTGGGCCACTGGTCTACGGACCGGGTCCACGGAGATATGCTAGTCCACGGTGGACCAAGCTCATGAACAAGGGTTGACTGACATACGGGACCTGCATGTAAGTGAGATAAAATAAATATGGTGTTTAATTGGGTGGATGACATGTGGGGTCTACATGTAAGTGATAGATATTTAGATATAGATAGTATATGGCTTGAATTGTTTGGAAAGTACTGTATGTGCAATGTCTAGAGAAGACAAAGAGCAGATAACAGAGACAACATAAGGGAATACAGGAGCTGCTTGCCTAATTCTTGGAGGTAAAGATGTTGATATTGAGATGGGAAGCAAAAATTAAAGAAAGAAAGAGAGACTTGAGGCTTCTGTACAACAGAGAAAGAAAGAAAGGAAAACAACACAGAACTGAACGAAGCAACAGAACCACATCAGCCATGAATAGTAAATAGAGAGTTGCATGATTCTTGCTCACCGAAGTGCCGATGAACGGAGGTGAACTAGCATTGGCGAAGGGGCAAAACAGAAAGGAAACGACGAGCCGGAGATGATGACGCGGTCCGGACGTCGAGATTCGGCTCCAATAGATTTGTACCTTCATATTATTCTCATGATTTGCTTAATAAATTGCAACGCTTAAGACAAGGTAGTAGTTCTGTAGAGGATTATTATCAAGAATTGCAAACTGGTTTATTACGTTGTGGTTTAGATGAAACAGAAGATGCTAACATGGCTAGATTTTTAGGTTATTTAAACCGCGAAATTCAGGACATACTTGATTATAAAGAATACAATTCTATCACTCGTTTGTTCCATCTTGCTAGCAAAGCTGAAAGAGAAGTGCAGGGTCGACAATCTCGCTCTAGGGGCAATTTTGGAGGATCTTTTGCAGGTCGGCCAAGTCCGCAACAACACGCGGCACCCTCCTCAAGTCGTGCGCATCCTGTTGCTCCTTCCACTCCTACGCATGTCCCTGATGCAAGCAAATCAGCAAAGGTACAAGTTCCTACAAAAAGTGCTTCTTCCGTTGCTTCTACAGGGCGATCCAGAGATGTACAATGTTACTGTTGCAAAGGATTTGGGCACTTGATGCGTGAATGCCCAAGTGAGCGAGCTTTACTTATCAAGGACAATGGTGAGTACACTTCAGCTAGTGATATTGAGGAAGAGCATGTTTTGGTGGCAACTAACAATGCAGGTGATAAAACTGATGAAGAACATATAAGCCATGAGGCATCTGACATGTACCAAAGATTAGTTGTCCAGCGGGTGTTAAGTGCTCAAATGGAGCGTGCTGAACAAAATCAACGTCATACCTTGTTCCAATCAAAGTTCGTCATCAAGGAACGTTCCTGTAAAGTCATCATCGATGGCGGAAGTTGCAACAATCTTGCTAGCACAGATATGGTCGAGAAGCTTAGCTTGACCACAACTCAACACCCTCATCCTTACTACATTCAATGGTTAAATTCTTGTGGTAAGTTGAAGGTAACTAAACTTGTGCGTGTACATTTTTCTATTGGATCATATCATGATTATGTTGATTGCGATGTCGTACCTATGCAAGCATGTTCATTATTGTTAGGTAGATCTTGGCAATATGATAGATATACTGAATATCATGGTAGATCTAATCATTATACTTTCACATATAAAGAAAAGAAAATCACCTTGCTTCCAATGTCTCCTTCTGCTATATTAAAAGATGAATTAGAAAGAACTGAGAGGACAAGTAAGGAGAAGATAAAAGATGATCATCGGATTAAAGCTCCAAGTGAAATTAAATTGAAAGCTCCTGTTATGTTAGCAACAAAATCTGATTGCATTGATATAGAAAAACATGAATCTGAATGCTATACTATGATTTGCAAAGAATATTTATGTCCATTAGAAGAACTGCGTGTTTCTTTGCCTCCTGTTGCTACTAACCTTTTACAGGACACTAATGATTTCAATAATACGATTCAGGAACGGAAGGATGATAAGGACATCAACCCTAAGGATGCATCCACTGCTTCGACTGCATCCCCTGCTTCGACTGCACCCACTGCTTCGACTCGCTACGCTACATCCACATCTTCGATCGGACTTTCGGCGACTGCATTGCCATATTTTCCAGTTGGACCGAGCTGCCTCTACACATATATGCCAGGCTACATCTACTGCTCCTACTCATACGTGTCGGGCTACGTTTACATGCCATGGTGCTGCGTCACCAATTGTTGGCCCATAGGTTATGTAACGAATGGGCTGTTTTGGCCACATTGGCCCATATGGCCCATATAGCTGCCCCATAGGGTTTTGGGGTACTGTTCATGTGGCACTATTCACACATGAACAGTACCACCACCCCCTCCCTCTTTCTCCTATAGATAGTGGCCGCCGCCCCTTTTGTTCCGGGGGTTTTGTTGATTAAAGTTTAGCTTTGCTACTTTATACTATGTTCTCTTGGTCGGCGAGATCAACAGCGACATTGTTCTTCGGAACCCCACCTATCAATACATTAAATTCCTATTCACAATTTCAGATTGCTTATTTACATTGTTCTTGCGTGCTTCTTCAGTGTATGCAGGAATCGATCTTCGTGATCAGTCAGCGGGTATTCGTGCGGTTGATAACGACTGTCGGCGATTCAATGATTGCGTGGTTTCGAGCCTTGTGTGTTCGTAGCCAAGATCGTGAGAGTTGAGCGACGCCTACCAAACTTATCGTTCTCATCGGAAGATCGGGCCAACAATCGGACCTCCGGGTTCATCATGTGGCCTCTTTATCAACTTGAAGTCCCCTCTTGAGATTCTAGGGTTGGGTAAGTCATGCTTTCTTGCTATCTTGTCTACATTCTCCAATTGTCTGAGTCCCTAACTCTAATTTCTTGTCCCCTGTTCTTGGTCGTTTCTACATGCACCAATTTGCAATTCGAGCTTCGTCCTCATGCTACACAGAGTAGGCCTTCTCCTCCACTCGATGCTGAATAGTGCTTTTCCTTTTTGTGCTTGATGCAAAAGGGGGAGATATCGTAGCTGTGGGAGAGTTGGTTAGAGAATGGTAGGACTTCTTTTTGAGTTTTTGAGTCATGTACTTGATCACTCCTTCTTGTATCTTGTGTACGTGAGACTCTTGTTTTGGGTAGTATATACTCTATGCTTGCAATGTAATGTTGTGTTTACATCATTTGAAGTCTACTTGTTATATATCCATGAATTTAGGGGGGAGCTATGCTTTACATTATTTAGAGCTTGAATGCCTTCAAGTCATATATTATATCTTGCTAGATCATATGCCTTGGTGCTTATCTTGGATCAATGAGTTGTATGTTGTTGATCATGTCTTATCAATTCAAATCCTTGTGTTGGTTTGCTTGTCATCAATAAAAAATGGGAAAATTGTAAGCAATTAGGCCCCTAATTCATTGATTATGAGGTTTTGGTGACTAATGACCCCTGAATCATTAAGATTTACTTAGGTTTGAGTGTTCTCGGACTTTAATGGATCGCCATCTATGCAAATGATGGCCTAGCATGTTCTTTGTGAAGATTAAGGAGCTTGTGGCTATAAATGATCCAAGCAGTCGAGTGTTGATCATTTTAGTTGATATGTTTTCGTTTTTCCTTTGACCGTACTATTAAGGGGGTTAAAGGCTAGTAGGTTGAGCTTGGTTAGGTTTGTAACTAGTTGTGGCACACAGTACGTCTTTTCTAGCACAGTTCTAGTCAGAGAGTACCAAAAATCAAGTTGTGGTTGAGTGGATATCAAAGTTTGGACAAAAATTTAGCCAAGTAAAAACATCCATAGAGACAAATTTTTCGAGTCAAGGCGTATCATTGACCCGCACTATTGTTCCAAAGAGGTTCCATGTAGTGTTCTCACTAAGGTGGATGATCAGCTCATGCGTGTGATCCGGGTCGGCCTCACATCTTGTCTTTGAACCGTTGGAACTGAAGAAAATTAAACCTCCTGGGTTTGAAGACCCTAAACACCCTAACAACCTTTAGATGTTATTTAAGGCACTATATGGGCTCAAGCAACCTCCTGGAGCATGGTATGAGTGCCTTAGGGAATTTCTCCTTGCTAAGGGTTTCAAAATTGGCAGGGTGGACCCCACTTTGTTCACTAACCTCATTGATGGAGGGTTCTTTATTTGCCAAATATATGTTGATGATATAATTTGGTTCTACTAATAAAGTTTTTGTAAGGAATTTGGTGACATGATGTCCAAGGAATTCGAGATGGCCATGATTTGAGACATGTGGTTCTTCCTTGGATTTCAAGTCAAGCAATTGAAGGAGGGCACATTCATATCTCAAGAGAAGTATGTCAAGGACCTCCTCAAGCACTTTGGAATGGAAGAAGCCAAGCCTATCAAGAATCCCATGGCATCAAACGCATATATTGACATAGATGTGGAAGGTAAAGCGGTGGACCAAAAGCTTTATAGTTCCATGATTAGTAGCTTGCTTATCTTCCTGCATCTAGGGTTGATATCATGTTTAGTGTATACTTATGTGCTAGGTTTCAAGCTTCCCCTAAAGGATTGCATCTAGTGGCCATTAAGAGAATTCTTAGATATTTAAAATACTATCCTAGCACTAGACTTTGGTATCTCAAAGGTGCAAAAATTTAGTTACTTAGCTATTCGGATTCCGATTATGCTGGGTGTAAAATTGACCATAAAAGCACTTCGTGGGGATGTCATTTACTAGGTTGATCCTTAGTCTCATAAGATTCTAAGTAACAAAACTCTATTGTGCTTTTCACTGCCAAGGTAGAGTACATTACCACCAGTAGTAGTTGTATACAAATTTTGTACATGAAGCAAACCCTTCTAGGCTATGGGATCTCCTTCAATAGTGTGCCTCTATTGTGTGATAATGAAAGTACAGTGAAAATTGTAAACAATCCGGTTCAACACTCATGTACATAGCACATTGATATTCGGCATCATTTTGTTAGGGATCATGTTGCAAAAGGTGACATTGTGCTACGCCATGTAAGAACCAAGGATCAACTTGCGGACATTTTCACAGGGCCAATAGTTTAGGCATGCTTTGGAAGTTGAGGAGTGAGCTAAATATCATAGATGTCTGTAACGTTGCATGATTATCTTTACTTCTTGTAATATGTTGCCATGTGTATATATGCTTTGCTTGTTAGATGCTTGTAGATTTGGATCTTTTTTGCTTTTAATTTTGTGAGCTCAAATGGGAATATCATATTAAGGGGGAGAAAAATAGTTCTCATGTATCCTTGCAACTCTATGTGTGAACATACCAATAACTTGCTAGTTGGCATTTTCGAAAGACCTATCTTAAGCCAAATGCTTTTAAAAATGTTCTTGCATGCAAATGTACTATATGATATGATTTCTAAAATGTTTCATATTTCCTCCATGAAAAAGAAACCAAAACATTCTTGCATCAAAATTATGTCCAAAAATATTTTGGAAAATTATATTGGAAAGAAAATGGTTGGTCAAATGTTTTTTCCCAAAAAATCTTTCTTTTGGCCAACATCTTGGAAAATGAGAATTGCAAAATAACCAAGAAACCTATATGTGCTTAAATTATGGGCTTTCTAGCATAACATGGGTCTAAGGCACTTGGGCAAGATGCTTCCATATCTCTGTCCTTGGTGGCACAAAATGAAGCCCATACATTTCCAAAGAACTCAATCTCAAACTCATTTGGTTCACTCTTTTGCAAAATACAAAATTCTTTGAAGGTATATATGCCTAATAGCAATATCTTGTAGAAAATGATATTTTGGGGTTCTCATCAACTCATCTATGCCCAAACATTGCTTTGATTGTGCATTGTTGGTTTGGGGCATGGAAGAGTAGCGTCTCAGTCTTGCATAACAGTTCTTAGGTTTTTTTGTCTGCCTCAGGCTAGATTATTAGGGTCACCCAGATGATCTGCCCCGAGCCAGATTATGTAGCTCACTTTGGGGACAATAGGGGCCATATCTTACCTCTAGGATCTAATATGGGCCGTTGGTTTTGAGTTAAGTCTTATTTAAGGGACCAGATTCTCTCTTACCCCTTCTTGCTACTAGGTTCTATCAGATCCATTGGATCTAGGATTCATTCAATCTTAGCCATCCATACTTTCATGTATTGCCTTGACTTCCGTTAACTCCAGTCAAAATCTCCAAATCAAGCTCTCTCTCTCTCTCTTAGCCCTCGCCATCATGCGCTCCTCGCCACCAGCAACCATGCCAAACGGACTACCACCGACGAGAGCTTTTCATTGGTAGTATTCATGCCCAACGATTCTAACCTAGTCGGTCGCTCTTTGTGCCACCTCCGCCGAGTCATCTTCTTCGATTCTAGCACCATCGTGGCCTCTTTATCAGCTTGAAGTTCCCACTTGAGATTCTAGGGTTGGGTAAGTCATGCTTTCTTGCTATCTTGTCTACGTTCTCCAATTGTCCAAATCCCTAACTCTAATTTCTTGTCCCCTGTTCTTGGTCGTTTCTACATGCGCTGATTCGCAGTTCAACCTTCGTCCTCATGCTACATGGAGTGGGACTTCTCCTCCACTCGACGCTGAATAGTGCTTTCTGTTTTTGTACTTGATGCCAAAGGGGGAGATATCGTAGGTGTGAGAGAGTTGGTTAGAGAATGGTAGGACTTCTTTTTGACCTTTTGAGTCTTGTACTTGATCATTCCTTCTTGTATTTTGTGTACATGAGACTAGTGTTTTGGATACTATATACTCTATGCTTGCAATGTAATGCTCAATCTATGTGTTTGCATCATTTGAAGTCTAGTTGTTATATATCCATGAACTTAGGTGGAGCTATACTTTACATTGTTTAGAGCTTGAATGTCTTCAAGTCATATATTATATCTTGCTAGATCATATGCCTTTTTGCTTATCTTTGTCAATGAGTTGTATATTGTTGATCATATCTTATCAATTCAAATCCTTTTGTTGGTTTGCTTGTCTTCAATCACAAAAAGGTGGAAATTGTAAGCAACTAGGCCCCTAATTCATTGATTATGAGGTTTTGGTGACTATTGACCCCTAAATCATTAAGATTAACTTGTGTTTGAGTGTTATTGAGATTAGTTAGGTCTTGATGATGAATATGAGTTGTTTTTGGACTTTCATGGATCTCCATGTATGCAAATGATGGTCTAGCATGTTCTTCATGAAGATTAAGGAGCTTGTGGCTATAAATGATCCAAGTAGTCGAGTATGGATCATTTTAGTTGATATGTTTTCGTTTTTCCTTTGGCCGTACTATTAAGGGGGTTAAAGGCTAGTAGTTTGAGCTTAGTTAGGTTTGTAACTAGTTGTGGCACACAGTACGTCTTTGCTAGCACAGTTCTAGTCAGAGAGTGCCAAAAATCAAGTAGTGGTTGAGTGGATATCAAAGTTTGGACCAAAATTCAGCCAAGTAAAAAAAAATCCATAGAGGCAAATTTTCCGGGTCAAGGCGTATCATTGACCCGCACTATTGTTCCGGAGAGGTTCCATGCAGTGTTCTCACTAAGGCAGATGATATGGCTGAGGCGGATGGTCTGGCTCATGCATGTGATCCGGGTCGACCTCACGTCTTGTTTTTGAACTGTTGGAACCAAAGAAAATTAAATTGAGACAGATGACCCTTGTCGAGGTAGATGATGCGGGTCTGTAGACACTTTTCAGAAAATGTGTTAAACGGCTAGTTTTTTAATCAAGATGCAGGCTATAAGTGGACCATGGACGTTCAATTTAGCACCCTTGTGATTCTAAAATAGTGTCTTGCATATTGAGACATTCAAAGGCACTCAAGAGGTTAAAGTTGAGATTTTGATAGTCTAACATAGTAGATTAGACCTTAATGTGCATCACTCCTAGTTACTTGACCTTGCTGGGTTCAAGTGACACCCTTATGCTTATTACTCTAAGAATTCGGTGATTCCTAGACGGTTTAGAGGCGTACACTTGGTGACCTTTCAAGAAGGAGTTTGTGGAAAGCACTAGGAGAGTTGTGAATGTTCGAAGTCCACCTATCCAGAGAGGAGGACTACCATGAATTGATTGCTTAGATCCTTGTGTGGGTTCAAATAGGATCTATACTCTTGAGAGAGTGCTCCAACGAGGATTAGTGGAGATCGCCGAATCTCCAAGACCCCCGGTAAAAAATCGGTTGTCCCATCTCCCCTTTAAGGTTTCTGCATTTAAATTATCATTCTTTCTATTCCTAGATTACTAGACTTGTGTAGAATTAGACTTTATGGTGCAAAACTTCTCTAGCATGTTTAAGAGTTGATTGAGCACACTAGTAAACCATATGCACTTAAGTTGGTAGTAGTTTGCAAGTTGCTCTAAATTTATCAAATTTCACCTTGTTCGAAAAAGATACCGTCCTCTCTTGAACATCCGATCCAGTTCATCGCCACCTTAGTATTGACCGCCTTCCCCTTGACTCCGACGATGCCACCGCCACCCTAATTGGCACCATTGCTAAAACATAGCTCGGCTCCTTGCCCTTCCGATCGACGCATTGCTGCCTGGTGAACCTCGAAACCTGACTGTAGTCATATCTCGCTGAACCTGACGTTGGAGTACAAATGTCAATGCTAGTCCTTTTCCGATTGATGTTTGGCGAGAATCATCTGAAACTGTTAAATAACCAAATCCTTAGGCCTTTTAGCAGATCAGTAAAATGTTTTGCTCAGCTGGTTTAGAAAACAGAACACCAAAGAGGCGGCTTAATTGAAGGTTATGATGGATTTAAGCCACAAAAGATCTGGAAAAACATGGTCTCGGGATAAGAGAATTAATTCTGGAGGATTCTTGCCACAGCAGCAACTGAATAAACTATCTACCACGCCTAGTTAGCACTGCTGCATGCAGTGTTGCTGCACCCTTGGTTTTACGCGACGGGAGGAGTAAGCTCTACACTGCTCCATTGATTCTTTGCTTCAAGTCCACGATCTCATCTGCTCTTGATCACGTTCTATGCACGCTTAGTCAGCTAATATATTTAACCAATTAACCCGTGTACGTATGAATACCCACTATATATACTCCACTAGTCATTAACCTGTGCATCTGCACGATGCACATATTTTTCTGTAATATTTATTTGGCGCAAAAGAACTTGTTTGAATTCCTGCCTAATAAAGATAAAACTTTGAGGACCTATCTTCTTTCTTTTAGTTTGAATGGGTCAAACTTCACATATTTTAGTTTTCATAGTTTCACAGTTACCTTTTACGTCAAATTGGAAATAAGGTTTTGGGTTGGGATTTAATTAATAACTTTTATAGTTTAAGGTTTGAAAATACAAATTTATATTCTTTTAATTTTGATAACACATACTTATATCCAAATTTCAACGTATATAGTTTGGACTTAATTTTAATACAATTTCTAATTAATATTGGTTTACGGAATTCTCCATTTATTTAAAATTTGAATTTAGTACTAATTGGGTATTTGAATTTACATATATTATGAGCTTGAACTGACATATATTCTAAAGTAACTTTCAAATTACTTGCTTGACCACCTTCAAATATTCCAACCTTAAGTTCATTTCTAAATTAAAATTTTATGTATAATAAATTATGTTTTTCAGTTTCTTATCTATTCGACTTCAATTCAATCTTTGACTTCAAACATAACACATCGCCCCTAGATTCCATGTTTTGAACATGCGCATCCACAACAAATGAAATATTTTTTTAGCATTTAAAATTTATAATTTAAATTAAAAATTGAAGTTTCATCTGTCCAATATTTGTATACGTAGCTGACAAATGAATCTCATAGGAGTGCACGATACATTATGTGCAACAGCTAATGTGCTTGCAAAGTTCATGTCCAATAAGCATAATAGTGTTACTATGCTATTACAAATCAAGGAGTCCTTACCGCATCACACATGCATGATGAATCCGATTGGGCTTTTTCATTCGACAGCTTGACATGCATTAATTCTTTCCTCTCCGATTTCAATTAGATTGCAAAGTGTTGTGTTTATGTTTCGGTACAACATGGTCATCTAGTCGTCGATTAACGTTATAAAATTTAGATGGTTAAGATGTTTTGTTTTTTCGATTAATGTGGAAATTTCTAGTATTTTTTTTTTTCTTAATATGGTAATTTCTAACTTTTTCACCCTAAGGATTAACGTGGGGTTCTAGAAGAGCCTCCAGTTACTATAAATATAGATAGATAGTCGATCTAGTAGTATTATTTGTTTTTTCTCTCGCCGTATTTCGTACACGTATTCATATGCCATAGCACGGGTCAATCCGGCCGGCAATCACATGCACGTATATATCGATGGTGCTGGCTTGCAGCACGCACCTAATCTGACAGGAATTAATTGGTTGAGTTGTACAAATTAATTTACTAAGATTCCTAGCTAGCTAACTAACGGTGACTTTGATGCCCTTGTGTCCAATGGAAACATCCTGTGTCACCTCTGTTAATCTAATCGATCCGCTTGTCCTGCAGCGGTCAGTAACAAATTATCTAGGTCTAGATTATGTTAGGTTTACTTTTACCTTCTTCAGATTTTCTTAACCTCTCCTGGTCAGGGCACCCAGGGCATCATCACTTGAGAAACTAACCAAAACAGCAAGTAATTACCCTTGTCTCGAGTCTGAATGCGTTGTCTTCGTCTTGCTACTTAACTGTGTGCACACGTATAGGTGTTGCTTATAAATATCGCTCGTTTCGCACTCTCCGGTCGCCATCTTGCTTTGCTTTGCTCTCTCGATTCGAAGCTAACTAGTTAAGCTTTAGAAAGCTCAAGTGATAGCTGCCTTGTTAGTGCTCCACTGCTTGCTGATAAATACATCTTGTTGCCTTGCTGGATCGATCGATCTGTCGGTTGATAGAGATCACCGGCCGGCCGGCGGCGGCGATACGTGCACAGGCGTTTACTACATATATGGGCGGTGGCTCGCCGTGCGCGTCGTGCAAGCTGCTGCGGCGGCGGTGCACCAAGGACTGCATCTTCGCGCCCTTCTTCCCGGCCGACGATCCCCACAAGTTCGCCATCGTCCACAAGGTCTTCGGTGCAAGCAACGTCAGCAAGATACTCCAGGTACGTACATACATAGAAGCATTCATGCATGCATGCACACACACGTACCACGCACCTCATTGCAAGTCCATGGATTGGCATGTCAGGAGCTGCCGGTGCAGCAGCGCGGGGACGCGGTGAGCAGCTTGGTGTACGAGGCGAACGTGAGGATGCGGGACCCGGTGTACGGCTGCGTGGGGGCCATCTCCTTCCTGCAGAACCAGGTCTCGCAGCTGCAGATGCAGCTCGCGGTCGCGCAGGCCGAGATCCTGTGCATCCAGATGCAGCAGAGCGACGGCCAGCAGGGCGCCGCCGACCAGCTCGCCGGAGGCTGCAACCACAGCATGACGGTGCAGCACCATCACCAGCAGAAGATGGTCGATGTCGACGCCGACGCCGAGGCGGAGGCGTTACTGATGCAGAACGGCGCCGGGCTGGTCCCGCCGCAGCTGGTGAGCTTCGGCGCGGCGGCCGGCGGCGTGCACTACGCGGCGCAGGAGCACCTCAAGAGGGAGTCCCTCTGGACATAGTTAGTCAAGTCAACTTAGCACGTGTAGGGCTTAGCTTGTCAGCTGGTGGATAACCAGAACTAGTAGGATATCCTTACTAGCTGCTAATGCTTGTGTGATCATCATCATGTCCTTGTTCATTATTTTCTACCTTTTTTTTTTCTCCTGCCGGCCTCTGAGTATCTTTTGAGCAGTACTACAACACAACGTGTGTATGGAGCGAACAATCGTGGGCTACTTTAAATTTGTGAGGGCTTGATCCCTGTCTATATTTCTTACAGTAAACCTACATACTCACTCTTTGCATGACACCATTAGACCTCAGCTCTCTCTCTCCTATAAGATCTAATATCAGCCCTCCTTTAAGTTTATCCTCTTTTCACACTGAACTAAACATATATATTAATTGGCTAGGTTGATGCAATCAGGTCTGTTGTTTTTTCAACTAAGTACAGTCAATTAGGACTAATTAAGGAACCTTTCAGAATAATCTCCTGAAAATAGCAACCTTTTGAAGAATGGAATGGTTTTGAAATGTAATTCGCAGCATGGTGTGTGCCTGTATGGTCCTTCAAACTAGTGACGAATTAAAAGTTCAGACAATAGAAAGCAAATCAACCAGCAAAAGTAGTTTACTTATTCTGTTGTGTCATTTATAATAAAGTACCACTACCGGACACAGCCCCTTTGCCGAGTTCAAAAAACTTTGCCGAGTGCCAAATATCGGGCACTCGGTAAAAGCTATTTGCGAGTCGACACTCGGCAAAGAATTACACTCGGCAAAGCCCTCTTTGCGAGTGCCATGCACTCGGCAAAGATTAACACTCGGTACATTCACTCTTTGCCGAGTGCGGGCACTCGACAAAGCGGGCACTCGGCAAGCGGCACGAGTAACGGTTCCGCCCGGCGTCAAAGTTTGCGGCGCCGGCCGTTTGGCACTCGGCAAAATAAATCTTTGCAGAGTGTCGTATGCGACACTCGGCAAGACCCCCTTTCTTGAGTGCCATGCACCTGACTTTCGGCAAAAATTTTTTTTTATTTTGGCCTCCAATTTTTTTGCAGCCTGCTCTGATGTCAGTACTCTATGTTAGGATTTGGTACATTTTTGTGGCTTTTGTTATACTTAGTTAATTTATTTCATTTACTAGAATTATTTGAGAAAATGCAAATTTGAAGCTGCGATGTATCGAATAATGGAATTTAATGATTCAAAATGATAGTCATGTTATTGATGTAGTGTGAGGCCGTATCGAGAGCGGACCAAAATTTCAGACATCTTGTTGTGAAACATGATCGTGAACTGCGGGCGAAGTGTTTTAAATTCTATAAAAGCAAACAACGTCAGAAAATTATGAAACTTCGTGGAGATGTCATGATATCATATGTGGAGGCGTGATAAAATTTTGAGAAGGTTTAGTGCGTTGTCACGTGCGATGCTTTCAAACGGACATCTCCACATGTGATACTTATATCCCACCGGAGATGTTGCGGTTTGAAAGCATCGCACGTGACAGCGTGCCTAAACCTTCTCAAATTTTTATCACAGCCTCCACATATGATATCATGACATCTCCACGAGTTTCATAATTTTCGGGCGTTGTTTGCTTTATAGAATTTAAAACACTTCGCCACAAGTTCACGGTCATGTTTAACAACAAGATGTCCAAATTTCGGTCGTTCTCGATACTGACCTCACACTCGATCAATAACATGACTATCATTTTTGAATCATTAAATTCCATTATTCGATGCGTCGCTTGATTCAAATTTGCATTTTCCAAATAATTCTAGTAAATGAAATAAATTAACTAAGTATAACAAAAGCCACAAAAATGTACCAAATCCTAACATAGAGTACCTTATAATTGTAGTGAGGCTGCAAAAAATTTGGAGGCCAAAATAAAAATAAAAATCTTTGTTAGAAGTTGTGCCATGGCACTCGGCAAAGTGTCTTTGAGAGTGCCGCACATCGACACTCGGCAAAGATGGGGAGAGGTCCCGTTGTTTTAAAAAAATTGGAGTGGAAGAAAATTTTTTAAAAAAATTTGAAAAATTCCTCTTTAAAGTGCCATGGCTCGGGCACTCGACAAAGAAATTAAAAAAATAAAAAACCTCTTTCTTAGAGTGCCATATCAGGGCACTCGGCAAAGGTAATAAAAATTTACAAAAAAAATTAAAAAACTCTTTGCAGTGCGGATCTTGGGCACTCGGCAAACAAAATAAAAAATTTGAAAATTGTTTGCCGAGTGCGGATCTGGGCACTCGGCAAACTTCGAAACTTAAGTGTGGTGTCGCACCACACACGCCTGCTGCGGCCGCGCCGCACCGCCGCCGCGCGCGCACGCCGCCGCGCCGCCGCGCGCGCGCGCGCTGCCGCCGCCTCGCCGCCGCGCGCCGCGCCTGCCGCCGCGCCTGCGCGCCCGCGCGCGCGACCGCCGCGCCCGGCCCCTGCCCGGCCGCCCCGCGCGCCCCACGCGCGCCCCCCGCCCGCGCCCGCCTCGCCCCCTTGCGGCGCCGCCGCGCGCCGCCCGCCCCTGCCGGCCCCACGCCGCCTCGCCTGCGGCGCAGCCGCCGCGCCGCCGCCGCCCGCCGCCGCCGCCCCTGCCCCGGCCGCCCGCCGCCGCGCCGCCTTCGCCTGCGCCGCCACCGCCACTGCCCATACCGCGATTCCCCATACCGCGTGAGGTGAGTGAAGCAAATCTCCTCCGTTTCTTGATATATTTTTATTAATCCGATCTTTTGTATGTATGCATGCATGCATTATCTGAAGGATTGGCTTAATTGGTAGCGAATCTAATGAATTAAATCTATTGAGGTGATCTTTTGTATGTATATCGTGCATTAGCAGGGAGGATTGACTTAATTGGTATCAGAAGTTAATGACTTACTGCGAGCGATCGTCATGTTAGTTACTAGGTTCTTGACTTATGGGGCATTCTATCAATAAACCGATTACACTTTCCTGATAAAATTATTTGGTGGTGTGCTCTAGCAAAGTGGTAGCAGATATACAAGTAACTATTAGTTGCCACCAGTGCCGCTATGATCTGTCCTTAATCAAACTCAATCACTGATTTGACTAATAATTTCTTAGTACAAGAAAGGGTTTGAACTTTGTCGAAATTTTAGTACAAGAAGTAATGACAAATTTTGTAGATGGGATGTGGCTGAACTGAACAATACTTAGAAAGATGTTTCAACTATATTACATTACATCAGTTGAACTCAGATATGGTTTATGAAGTATTGTTTATTAGTGTTAAGTCTGAATTAGGAGAGCCTTTATAAGGCCTACCTATACTGATTGTGGCCAAATGATATGTTTACTCTCTCATAATGTTAGATGATTAATTTGCATACACGAAGGGTTATCTTGTACATTGATGCCTTTGTTGGGTTGTATAGCACAAGGAATCATTTTTAAGTAGGTCATGAGATCAAGGCACGGCGGAGGATAATCGATGGATAATTAATGCCGATTACGGTGTAGTTGTGGTTGTACATATATATGTGGTTGTCGGCCATCGTGCGTTGTTTTCTGAGTTTTGGAAACCTCACGTGCGGGAGGTTCTGCGATTTTTTTAAATGACAGTATTTTGTTCCATTTTGCGAGAAGAGCCCGTCGGGCCGAGTCGGAGTTCCGGCGCGTGCGGTCTCCTCCCCGCACGCGTCCATGGGCAATCGCACCGACTTCGCCACGGCCCGCTAGCTCGACTCCACCGCCACCTAGGTATAATCCCTCTTTCGTATCATGGTCGTAGATCACGTAGATGCAATTGATGGTTACATGACTCGATACATATGTTAGAGGATGGATGACCGTCCTTTGGATGTACACGCGAGGAGAAGTCGAGTGATTACACCACGAATGGATGAACAAGACCGATGCTTTCTTGAACCGTGCATTTGGCAAGGTTTGCTAAAGGATATTGTCTAGTTTTGTGTCCACTGCGGCAAATGTGGAAGCAGGAGAAGGGTAAACAAGGTGGACATGGGTAAACATCTTTTGAAGAATGGATTTCGCCGGACTACACCGGTGGGTCCACCATGGTGAAGCCCATCGTATGAGAGAAGAGGTGGTGAGACCACGCGTCGAGGCTTATGATGCGATGCGGGGTAGCGACATGTTAGATGACTTTCACCAAGGATAGTTCGATGAGGGCGTGAGAAGGAGGAGATGGAGGCGGCGCCTGCGGCGTTCTCACGACATGATGGACTCGGCACGAAACCCCTTCACGATCGGTCAACGGTGTCTCAAGTGGATGCCATTGGGCGCTTAATGGGGTTGAAGTCCGAGTTAAACCTGAGTCGAGAAGACTTCGATAAGATGTTGACCGTGATTGGCACCACCGCCGGAGGGCCACATTACGCCAAAGAGCATGTGCGAGTCACGAAACTCCTTCGTGCACTTAAGATGCCGTATGAGCGGATACATGCTTGTTCGGAGGAGTGCGTCCTATTTAGGAAAGAACACAAGGATGCAAAGTCTTGTCAAAGTGTAAATCCTCCGGTACGGAGGTAGACTCGTGATGGCGGAAGAGCGACTTACGATCCCGTGAAAATCCTCGGTACCTTCCGTTCCTACCGAGATCCAACGGCTATACATGACCGAGGAATCCATGAAAGCAGATGACATGGCACAAAAATGGCAAGCGGTACAATCGACAAGATGGTACATCCATCCGATGGTGAAGCATGGACCGCTTTGATGACAAACATCGTGAGAAAGCGAGATGAGGCTCGCAATGTACATGTCGCGCTGGCAACAGATGGGTTCAATCCTTATGGACTGATGGCTGCCCCATACACATGTTGGCCCGTGTTCGTTATCCCCCTCAATCTCCCCCCCGGCGTCTCCTTTCAACGACATAACGTATTCTTGTCGTTGATAATTCCTGGACACCCGGGGAGTAATATGGGTGTGTTCATGGAGCCCGTGTTTGATGAATTGGTCCGTGCTTGGGACGAAGGGGTATGGACATACGACCGAGCTACAAAGACAAGCTTCAAAATGCACGTTTGGTACCACTACTCCCTGCATGACTTCCCGGCGTATGGGTTATTCTGCGCCTGGTGTGTTCACGGGAAGTTCCCATGCCCAGTATGCAAGGAAGGTGTGAGGTTCCATTGGTTGCATAAGGGTGGCAAGTACTCATCGTTCGACAGACATCGTCAATTCCTCCCTCTTGACCATCCATTCAGACAAGACATCAAGAACTTTACGAAAGGTGTCGTAGTGACAGACCGTGCACCGCCCGACGTGACTGGTGCCGAGGTTCATGCTCACATAGATGCTCTCGTGCCCAATCAAGAAGGTGGTTTTGTGGGATATGGTGAGCAACATATGTGGACTCATAAGTCGGGCTTGACGAGGCTCCCCTATTTCGATGACCTTCTTCTGCCACATAACATTGATATAATGCACCTCGAAAAGAATGTCGCCGAGGCACTTTGGGCAACACTCATGGACCTTTGAAAAGTCTAAGGACAACCCTAAGGCTAGAGTGGACTGGCAGCGTTATGCGATAGACCAAATCAAGAGATGCGACCTCTAGTCGCGGCAAGACATAGAGAAGGCCTAAGGCGATTTCGTCTTGAAGAAGGACCAAGGAGGAAGTACTTGAATGGATCCAGGCGCTAATGTTCCCGATGGGTATGCGGCGAATGCGAAGAGGGAGTGAACTTAGGCACTCTGCGAATCAACGGGATGAAGAGTCATGACTACCACATATGGATTGGCGGCTTCTTAGGCGATGGTTGAGGCTATGTCCACGAGCATGTCGGCAAGTCTGGCGAGTTGAGCTATTTCTTCCGACTTTGTGCCAAGGAGCTATCTCGGACCGTCATTGATGACTTGGAAAAAGTGGCACCGTGTTGCTCGTAAGTTGGAGAAGATCTTTCCACCCGGCTTTCTCTTGGCGATCGGCATTTGATTGTGCACCTCCGTATGAGGCACGTATGGGGGCCGTGCGGGCAGTTGGTGCTATCCAATCGAGAGATGTCGAAGACTCTTCGCCCAAAATGTAGAAATAAAGCCAAAATTGAGGCTTCCATGGCAAAGGCATACATTCGGAGGAGGTGTCAAACTTCACGGAGAAATACTATACGAGAACCTTCCTGGCGTTCATAATCCACCCCTCGTTACAATCTTGGCGAAAATGAATCGAACCTCGGCCTTTTCCAACGCTTCGGGGCGCAAGTGCATCGACCACTAAGCAATTGAAAAATGAAGAGTGGCGCGATATCATGCTATATGTGTTGACCAACCTTGTCGAGGTGCGGTAGTTCATTGGGTAAGTTCTCATGTACTGTTTCAATCACGCCGTCACTCCTTGTTTCTTCGTCCAACCCCTTGTTTCTCGTTGAGTACGAGGAATTTCTTCGTCAATCCCGCATGAATCAAGGGATCCTACCCGCGAAACCGATACCCTTCTTTCACGAGGTGCGGGACGGAGCCCCGATTTCATTTCTTGGTTCAAGCGAAGTCTTGTCCAATTTAGCTCGTGCCGCCCGACATTCCAAGTTGATCGTGCGTTGAATAATATAACGATCAATCTGTTTGAGCTTGCGGCCCAAACCGTCGTCTATAAGTGACGAGTTGAGACAGGTTGCAAGCAATTTGTGTCATTAGGGTCAAGTCATTTACCGTTATGGCGTGAATGGATATCGTTTTCACACGACAAGCTACGGCGAGTCGCCCAATCGAAAAACCACAAGCGGCGGAGTTTTTACGCGACAGCGATGGCCTCGACTATTATGGAAGAATTGAAGAAATCTCGAACTTCCATTCTATGGTTCCAAACCTCTTAATCTGTCATATTCAAATCTTCTGGTTTCATCCGGAGTAACGAGACGAACCCTAATCTTGGGCTAGTCGAGATTCGACAAGATTCCGTCTATCCAGGAAAAGATGTCTACATTGTGGCTCAACAGCCGTCGGGTTTATTATACGCCATCTGCGTGCCAAGACAAAGAGCATCTTAAGGGTTGGGCTATTGTGCACAAGGTATCGCCACACGGTAAACTACCTGTCCCAAACGATGAAGATTACAACTTCAACCTATATGATGGAGAGTTCTTTCAAGAAGAGGGGCTACAAGGGAGGTTTGAGATAGACTTAACCGAAGCGATAGGAATGGAAGTAGACAATGAAAGGGTTGATGGCGAGGGCGCTTGGAGGCGAGGTGCGAAATGTGAAGGACTTACAAATGCTTGGCGATTACGTTTAGGCAATGACAATGAAGACAACATTCCTCCTTCGGATAGTGTTGATGATTTGGACAATGTTGATAGTGATGGCGAGAGCTATGATCCACTAATCCCAATCATGAAGATTATTTCTAATACATGTAATCTTTGTGTTTTTGTAATTATGTTTTGTTCATTTTGCATCTATTTCTAATACATGTATTACTATGTTTTTGGAAAAATATGTTATGTTCATTTTGCATCTATTTCTAATTACGTCTTGCTTATTCATTTTAATTGCGGTGAGTGAACAAAGATGGCGGGAACCGTCGTAACGTGTCCTCGCTTTACGAGACCACGCTGCGAGAGGAGGCGGAGGGTCGGACGGAGGAGGAGGAAGAGGACCGCCGGCGCGGGAGGGGCGTCTCCTCCCACGCCGCGTGAGGAGGTCTTTGGAGGAGGAGGAGGTGGAGGTGGCGCCGTGGGCGAGTTGGGCGAGGAGGGTTCGGCAGCAGGCGGAGCTGGTTGTGACGGGCGAGGAGGAGGCGGGCGAGGGCGGCGACGAGCGGTAGGCACGAGTTCGCTTCCTCCTCTCCTCTTCGGTGTCTACTTGCGAGGTCCCGCGAGCCTCCCTCGAGTTCCGCATCCTCACCGCGCCCGATGATTCGCCCCGAAGGGTAAAAGTAAGTAACTTTAGATGTTGTCACCACTACTTCATATGATATGTTGAAAAAGGAGAAACTAATAATTTTTCTTAATCACTTGTGCGAGAACGGGTGGTTGTGTCGGGTGGTGGCGCCACGCTCCCCAATGGCATCCCGGGTCTTCGTAGGAACACTACCCCGGCATTGTCACGTATCTGGGAAGGCGGAGCCGCCTACTCGTTTGACCACTACGTCATTGGCCGTCTGGGAGTACCCCAACAAGGCGGCGGGTGAAGGCGAGTTTTGGGTAAGTCTCCCTCGCACAACATTACTCAATACATCGCATTCATTGGACTTTTCTTGAAATAATGAATGGATACATCGCGTTTGTATGCGACTTATTTCGAGATCGATGAGGATTTGAGGCCGAGGCGGACGGTGGCTACCAAAGCACAAAAAACTAATCACCGACATGCATCACGAGTGCGCATCGAACCATCGTAACCTACCACGGGTCGAAGCTTAGAGAGAAGGTCACCAAGAAAGACGCCAAGAAACATGACCCGACGGGAGCAAGTACCTTGAGGTAGATGAAGAACATTAATATTGATTCGTTTTGAGATTAAATACGTTTAATTTGATCTTCTTACATGTCAAATACTTGATGGCGTGTAGATGATTCCCTGGTGGTGCCAATCGTATCCCGAGTCTTTGGCGATGATCGTGGACAAGTGGTTCCGCGGAGTATCTCGGATGCACGATGATGCCGGGACCGTCGTTTGATGATGCAAGGTCGGCACACCATCAAGGCGACGCGGCCTCTCCGCATACAAACAAGCATGTGTACAATTCATTTATCTATTGTGGCGCTCAGTGCACGATTTCTAATTATCTTGCTGTCTTTCTCGCATCGGCGTCACATAGTGCCCGCCTTGCTCGGACTTCGGGCATGGTGTATGGCCCACAAGGGCAAGCGACGTCAGCGTCTCCTTCAACTGGAGGACCCGGGGCGTCTACGAACGGCGTCCACACGCGCATCGGTGAGTACACGTCGGCGGCAAGGTCGGTCCATGGGCGGACCATGATCAGAGCACCCGGACTTTGATGGAGAGATCGTCATGAGGTGGGACAAGGCAAGAAGCATGGGCGGTTACGGCAGCGGCGGCCTCATCGACACGGCCTCTACTCCATCTCTCCCGGTCAGAGCACGCGAACGCACGGAAACGACCATCGCCCACGGCGGCTGCCGCACACGCCGGTCGGCGCTTTCGAGGTTATTCTGTTTTACTCGTCGTACATTGATCTTTACACACCTTTATTAGCTTTGCATTCTGAAACATTGGGTGAAATATTGCGAGCCAGGTGAACAAGAAATGAGGCAACGTCGGGGCTGAGGCGAGCGGCGAGGATGTCGGCCAGTGAGGCCGACGGCCGGGCGGCGAGGATGTCGGCCAGTGGAGGCCGCAGCGGGCAGCGCGAGCCCAGACGCGAGCAGCGGACATGATGGAGTTCCTACAAGGTCTTGGGCAACATACGGGCCATTTGTGCCGGTGGTGTTCGTTCAACCTCCGCCTCACCGTCCCTATGGTATAGCTACTCTGTGAGTATGAAAGTTATTTGCTTTAAACATGCTTTGCTTGTATGACCTCTACCTTCCTAGATTAGGTATCTAATGTAATCTTGTCTCACATGCAATCTCTTCTCCTTTGTGCGACCTCAATCAGTGGGTTCGAATAATCCACCTCATGCGCCTCAGAATGATAGAGCTTTTCCTTCACCACGATCGCGGTGGCCACCTTCGAGATGAATGGTAGTTGTATTTTCATTTGTTGTTCACTTGGTGATGGACTTGTGATATACTTATGATGCACTTGTCATTGTGATGAACTTGTGGATTTGTTTGGATGGACTTGAGCACTTATTGTTATATATGTGATGGATGTGATAAATATGTGATGGATGAGATATATGTGTGATGGATGTGATATATATGTGATGGATGAGATATATATGTGATGGATGTGATATATATGTGATGGATCTGATATATGTTTGGATGGATTTGTTTGTCGTGATGGAATGTAAAAACAAATAAAAATGCAGTTTTGGGTCACTTTGCGGAGTGCAACACCGGCAAATAGGTCCTTTAGAGTGCCATGGTCATGGCACTCGGCAAAGCTGGGAATGTGGGCACCTCAAAATCCCTGTTTTCCAGCTTTGCCGAGTGCCATGACCATGGCACTTCGGCAAAGTTTTTAAAAAAATTTAAAACTTTGCCAAGTGCGGGGACTGCGGCGCTCGGCAAAGAATTTTTAAAAAAAATTACAACTTTAGGAGTGCCATAAGGGATTGCACTCGGCAAAGGATTTCAAAAAAAATAACTGCGGAGTGCCATGGCCAGGCACTCGGCAAGGATTTTCAAAAAAAAATTCAAAACTTTGCAGAGTGCCATCATTCGACACTCGGCAAAGACATTTCAAAAAAGTAAAAACTCTTTGCGAGTGCGCGGTTTGGCACTCGGCAGCGGCGTCAACGGGGCGTAGCGTGTGTGCCTTTTCTTTGCAGAGTGCCAAACCGCGCTCGGTAAAGCTTCTGCCGAGTGCGAAAAAATACACTCGGCAAAGGCTACTTTGCCGATTTTTTTCCGAGTGCCCTTTGCAGAGTGTCGCGCTCGGCAAAGCTTTACCGAGTGCAAAGGGCTTTGCTGTTGCTGAGTCGATAGTACCCCTCAAATAGCATCAAACATTAACCCCAGTCTAATACACATATATATGACCATTACTTTTTAATAATTATAATTTAATAAAAAAATAAAAATAAAATGATATGGAAATATTTTTTTAATGATAATTCTAATAATATCATTTCTATGTGAAAAATGTAACTAGTTTTGTGCAAATTCATTACCAAAAATTTAAAATATGATTACTCGCGTTTTTCTAAAATGACATCTGTTGGGAAACAAAGGAATTGCATGTATTTCTCTAGTATCCTAGAAAAACTTAGCAAATGGAGAGAGATAACACAGGATCGACAGTTAAATAAATAAATATGCTCTAAGTAAATAAGGATTAGGCAGTCGCATGCATGCATGTGACTAAGAGGTCATCACATGGAGTGGTTAAATTAGAACACTGACCAAGTCTTCCTTCTCAGACAAACAACAGTCCCCCTCCTCCAAATCTGCAAATGGGTCGGTGTTTCTCACGCGGATCGCATGTACAGTGGTATATATAGTGGTTGTATGTAGTACCTTCCATGTTATCTGTAGACAAAACTAAACACAACTCATACAATGAGTTGTCTTTAAGTTGTCTATATATGTTCCCATAAAATAAGGCCACAAAACATGTGAGTTACAGACGACATAGATACAACAACAAAAATGATGTCTATAAGGACCTTATAGACCGTCTGTTGCATGCTAGACGACTTCTACCTCTCTCCTCCTTCTCTCTCATCCATATCACAAAAAATCTTACATGGCAAGAATTATAAACGGTTGATGTCACCCTATTGTACATGCCCTTAGGGCATGTACAATTGTACAGAAGGTTGCTGCTGTCTATAGCAACTCTTCATGTTACTTGTAGACAGCACTAAAGATATCTTATACAATGAGCTGTGATGATACAGTCGGCTACAGAATTGTAGACAGCACATAATCTTTTAATACTTTCTTTGGTTCTGGTGATACAATCGGCTACAGGATTGCGACAACACATTTTTCACTTTTTATTCTTTTTCATCCATATCAACTTAAATCCTACGTGGTAAAAATTATAGGCAGCTGATGTAAGCCCATTGAATATGACCTTAATAATCACTATAGTACTTGATGCATTAATTAAGTTCCCTGTTCTTCTCTGTTGTGTCCAGTCTCTTCACCTTCGTGCGGGTGCCGTGTGCGCAGCAAGTGCTCAATTACATGAACTAACTAATTGATTTTGTCTACATGTTTGCAAGTAAGTTATTCAGCTCGCGTATGTATGCATGCCACGTCTTTATCATGCACGCACTTTTCATTAGTTGAGATCACCAACTTAATTATCTGCAAGACGTTACAAATAAACTTGAGTACATCCCCCACCCCCACCACAAATTATAAAAAGAAACCCGCACAAAGAACAAATTGCGACAAACACTTTGGGCTCCTCTGTTGCTAGCGACCTCATCGAGAGAGATGTTGAAGGATTCAAATCCGACTCAACGATGCCTGGGATCGCCGTACAACCACCGGAGATTTGGGCGAGAGCGCCGACTTCAATGGTGCGTGGAATAGCCGGTAGTAGGGGTTGGATCCAAAATTACAATTCTGGATACTCTGTGTATAATGCACTAATTTAGGATCACGTTAGTGCACACGGTGTCAACACAGACGAATATCGATCCACACAAGCGATTAATAGAGTAAACGAATAATTTTGAATAACAAATAAGGGTTTTGACCTTATAGTCAAGTTTACAACTTATTGAGCCGCGCAGAGCTAACAGAGAATAAATAACAGCGGAAAAGAAATAACTCCAGCAGAAGTGCCATCAATCACCGCATGCAACCAACTGGGATCCAGACCTCAACGATCAGCAACCTTCGACGAACTCCTCCTCGAAAGCAGGCGAAGACTCTTCCGGTTCTGTAGGTTTGGGTGCAAGTTTTACAACAAGCGTGAGTACACAACCATACTCGCAAGTCATACCACAGAATGCAATTTATAGATGCAGGCTTATTCCAAAAGAATAGCTTCTGTGGTTATTTTGCAGAAACGCGACATTTGCGATTGAATACAATAAAGGATTGAAATGACAGTTCAAATTAAATAAGAAATAATAGTTCAACAGTTGTTTTCACACAGCCATATGACTTAGATCACACAGCTCCCATCCCAAACATTTTATGAAAGCTACCCCTCGTGTGAAATCCCCGAGCATGTCCATAACCACGGACGCGGCTATTCGAATAGATTAATTTACACTCTACAGAGTTTGTACACTTTACCCACACGATACGACTAGTGTAACTAGTACTAATCATAACAAAACGTTTCAGAAACTTTATGTCAACATTGACACTCCCAGTGTGCTTTACCGCTATACCAACCCAAACACAGTGCTTTGGCATAACACACACCCGCGATGTGCACCCAACCACAGCGGTACACACCTCCATCCTTACACAGAGTCTAACCTACAACCTGAGTTGTCAATGCAAAGATTCCATAACTTACTAAGTTAGGCCCATCCCATCAGGCATGTGGTCGTACAGTAAGGCTTAGTTCAATAGCGTACAAATTTAAGTCCTTAATTGACCAAGGCAAGACATCCAAAATCTAACTATGTCACATAGATTAAATCCCATGCACATAGCTTCCACCATATCATACAGTATCTACCACTTGCCTCAGTCTAAATCCTTTCTCACCCTGTTGGTTAAGTGCAACATATGCCATCCACAAAGTAATAGCACACATTATACACAGTTTTATCACATAGTTTCATAATCACTTAGTCAAGTTTATAATTGCAACTCACATGAGATGATGACTCATGGCATGGCTAAGCAATCTACTCGTACTAACCAACCCACATTGGTGCTACGATAGTACCAACTAAATAAACCAACCTAGGGTGACAAGAGATTATGGCATACAAAGACAAAGTGAATATAACAGATTGGATAATAACTATACCCAAAAGTATTTAAATAAATAATTAAAGTAAATACAATAATTTGAATTGAAGTACTTTGAAAACTGGGTTCAAGATGAACAAAGGTATAACTTGCCTTGGAAAAGGTCTAGGTACTGGTCTTGGCTTTGAGGTGCTTCTTCTTCAACAAAGTTCCCCGAAGTATCCACGTCTACTCGCAAATGAAGTAAATAAACAAAACAAATACATAACAAAGGCAAAATAAACTCCAAAAATTAAATAAAAATCTCAGATAAATATATCTCAAAGTTAGATGAATTTAGAAATTTGGATAGGCTCAATCGAGTTCGGATGCAAAAGATATGTGCTTTGGAAGTTTGAATCTAAAAGAAAACCCTAAAAACTGAATTATTGGAATTTTCGAATTATTTCTTAACAGAAAAATCGGATTATTGCATAAGCATGACATCAGCAAAGGTTCTCCAGGAATTAAAAGAATTAACTGACATGTGGAACCCACATGTCACTGGCTCGGCTCACGGTGAACCAAGTCCACCGAGCCTTTGGATCTGGTCGTGGTGGACCAAGCGACGCGGGCGCACACGTGTCTACTGACACGGTGCCACGCATGCGACACGTAGGTGAGGGCACTGAGGTGGTTGCTGACACGGCAACGCCACGTTAGATCGGCGGCGAGGAGGCTCGGGAACCAATGGCAACGGCGAACGACGGCTTGCCGGCGACAGTGGGTGGCACCAGGAGGTAGAGGATGTTATTGCGATCCTGGGGGTGTGCTCACGGGTGGTTGAGGACGTCGGTGGTGGCCGGCGGCGAACTTTGGTTGTTGTCAAACGACGGCTCCGACGCTGCACCGGTGATGCGAAGAGGTCCAAGGAGTGGCTCTGGTGACGGCGGACTCGGCTGCATGCTCCAAGACGGCGCGGCGACGAAGACTACGGTGCAATTCGACGATGAAGAAGCTCGGTCGAAAACCCTAGATGAGGGATTACGGCGGCGCTAGGGCTGTAGAGGGGCGATTTCTTGAGGGGTTTTGGTGCTGGTAGCGGTGCGATGCTCAGGGGGCTATTTATAGGAGTCGGGGATGGCCAAGGCGGCGTATAGGCGGCGGAGATTAAAACTGTCCGAAACGCACTAGCGAAGAAAACAGAGATAGAGACGAAATTGCAGCTTGAATTTGAATTGAGGCGGTGCGGGAGAGATAAGGCTTCTAGATGGAGTCGTCTGCACACAAAATCCAGGCCCTTTGCACTATTGTCGGACGGAGCTCGGAGGCGTGACAATGGCGGGTGCGAGCGGGACTCTGCGAAGAAGAAAACGGCGAGGATGAAGGTGGTAGGGTCCACCTGGCAACGACAAAAGTGCACGGGCGCAAATGAATTTTTGATCTGACCGTCAGATCTTGATTTGACGATCCAAAATGAAAAGAACGTCCGGACCTCTGAACAGACGAGCTTCATCGGGCCGTTGAAAACAGATCCAACGGCTAGGAATGGATCTAAGCACACACAGAGAGAGGAAGAGAGAGGTGGTGGTGGGGACCACAGCCGGTGAAAGCGAACACGTGAAATGTTGTTTGCACCAGGGCTAGGCAAAAAGGAGGTTTGGGCTGCCACGCAGGGATAAATAAACAAATAAACTCCTGTTCCTGGAATGGGAAACATGGAAAGGCCAATCAACATGCCCATAGGCAATCGTGTGGAGAATGCATCCTAATTCACAAAGCCTTCACAGAACTCCTTTTCGTATTGCTCTTGAGTAGCTTGATACTCTTCAATTGAGCAGCAAAGCTTAAAGCCGTGAGTACATAAAGTACTCAACAAGTCGTAGGGAACAATATTCAATTAATATTCATGCAAGGCTTTAATAAAGGAATGATTGTATGGTTCTTTTGCAGAAAGTAGATATTGATAGTAAATACAGTAAATAGATTGCAAAGCGTAATTTAAAAGACAATAAGTAAATAGAGTAAATAGTTTGTTTTGAAACGACCAGTGAACTTCTCATCCACTTCCCAACCAAACCACCAAATGAACATTTCATTCACCGGGTGAACATTATATTCACCAAGTGAACTCCCCATATCCACTATGCGAACATCATATTTACCAGGTGAACTTCTCATTCATACTCTGACATATTTTTATAAAGAAACTCCACTTCTCGTGTGAAATCCCCGAGCATTGTCTATAACCAAGGACACGGCTGTTTAAACAGTTTTAACTCTGCAGAGGTTGTTTAACTTTACCCATAAGAGATAAATCAATTCAAAGTGTATGACCACATTTCCATAGGTGTGCGACTAAGTGATCATCACAAGGCCTTTACAAAGTTCCTTCCTAACCCAGTTCTACACAATATGGTTTCAACACTGAATGTCTTTCCGACCAGACAGGGCTCCCTCTTGCGCTAGTATGAGTATATATCCATCCCGTAACTCATGCTTCCAAGATAGAACCAAAATTAAGACATTGCTAATTAGTTAGTGTCATACCCTGTTTTAGTCGGGAAAGAAAGAATTTATTCGGGGAACTCCGGAAAGCTTAAAACTCTCGCTTTTCGGAGTTTTTAGGGTCGTGGGCCTCTGGGAAGCCTTCCCACCCCTTGGCGGCCATGGGCCTAGGCCCATCGCGCCTCCCCCTCTAAACCCTAACCACCCCCTTTTCCTCCCCTTGGCAAACCCCCTCCCCTTTGGCGCCACCCCCTCCCTTCCTCCTCTCTTCCCCTCATGCCCTGCCCCTAGGAGTCGCCCCCAACCTCCATTGGTGCTGCTCCCTGCTGGTTTGCCTCCCGAATCTTCCTTCGGACCTTCTCCCGCTACCGGTTGCGCAAGGAGTGGAGGAGGACAGCAGCTCGCTTGGGGAAAAAGAGGTGAAAAGGAGGAAGAGTTTCTTCGCCAAGGATCCTTCCACCTACTCCCTGGTTGCAGCAAGGGGTAACGATGCCGATCCTCGTGGTTTGATTGTTGTTAGAAGAGATTTGGTTACGTTTTGATTTAGCAGACCTGCTGAAATTAGAAGCTGTTTCTGTCCAGTACGTTGTAGAGAGTGTTTCGGTTATTTTTAGGCAGAATCTGAAGGTTTGGTCTCCTAGAGATATCTAGGTCTTGTTCTTACGTTTCAGTGGCCGCCGAGTTCACTCAAATCCGAGGTCCGAGTCAAAAGTTATGATAGAATTAGTCTTGACTGTCCAGAACCCTGACGAGATTCTGCAGTCAATTTGTAAATTGTATAAGAAATTGTTAATCACAGATTTTGAACTTGGTGTCTCCTAGAAAGTTGAAGTATTCCCTGTCAGGTTTAGATGGCCACTGAGTTTACTTGATTCCGAGTTGTGAGTCAAAAGATATGTCTGTTTTAACAGTTGCTGCCAGAAACCTGACGTGATTAATCTGTCTGTATGTTTTCTATATTATGATAGAGAAGTTGGAAGAATCTGAAAGTTCACCCAACTAGGTTATTGTAGGTAATTCGATAACCTTTTCAGATTGGTAAAGAACGCTCAATTCGGAGTTGAAACATAGAAGTTATGATCAACTGTTTATTTCTGCTGAATTTTGGTAGGCTGAATCTGTGCTGAATGTTCAAACAATTATTAGCCTATTAATTTGACCAATTTGGTTTGTCGCGTCAACTAGAGTTTTGTAGTTAGACCAGTTAAGAATCTACAGAAATTGGGTTTGCTATTTTTCGACTTCCAGGCTGTGAGTTATGTTAGTCCCGTGTTGCTGTCCAGGATTTTCTTATTGGACAGACTCCGCTGTTTTTCAGTTTATGCGATATAGGATTTAATTGACTCTAAGAGAAGTAAAATAGAACACCGACTAGTTGAGCTGGGTATCTTGTATACTTATTAAGTTATTTCGTTGGTTTAGGCGTGAAACTTGGTATAAGAGCGCCGTTGCGGATAACGCCGCAACGCGAAGGCAAGTACCATGTTAATTTGGATGTTTGTGTATTGTGGTTATTAGCATGAGTTGTTTTGGTAGCTTGTGAGACATGTGAAATGAATTATTCATACTTTGTTCAATACATTGAGTTCATGAGTAGAAGTGATGTGACGGTATATTTCATTTAATTGTTGCATGCATTCATTGACATTTGGCGTCCACGGGAGTGGATGAGAACCACCATCAATTTCAAGATGGTTGGATAAGACCCATTAATTCCAATATGGGCAATGTTGGACACCGTATGAAACGTTCTTCATACGGAAGTGGATCCCGCATTTTTGTTAAGATGCGGGCTTGAGTGATCACCGACGGTGTTCACGGCTATACCTGCATATCTGCGTGTGTGCAGTCCATTTCCTTGATTTGAGCATTCATATCATGTATTCATAAGTAATCCATTGTGTTATGATCGAACCCAATGATGTTATGTTTGGTCTTCAATGAATGAATGTTTTTCTTAATCATTGTACTTGCTGAGTCATGGACTCACTCTTGCTTTGTTTGTTTATTTCTAGGTGATCGTTGATGAAGTTCACTTGGGAGGAGTAGATGAGCACTACTCGAATAATGCACTTCACATTAGACTCATTGCTATAAGAAATTATGATTCTCTTTTGTCATCTTTTGGTTTGTAATAAATAAATTTAGTCGTGGATGGTACCTTTATGATCAATGAGAACATAGACGAGAACTTTAAGTCATATGGTTATTTGTCATCTTAGCTCATTATCGTTGATTCATGTTTAGATCTTAGAATTGTAACTCATGCTTCCAAGATAGAACCAAAATTAAGACATTGCTAATTAGTTAGCTAGGTACATCCCATACTAGACAAGTGGTTATACGATATGGCCTATTTCAATGGCACACAAGATTAAGTCCTTGACAATTACTTAGGCGAGTCTACCACAACCCACAATGTGCTAACCACACCCCCTTTACTGTACGATCGCTCGCTTGAGAGGAAATCATTTTGTTCAACCAAGACCAATGACATACCCTGTCATGGCGCACAAATTTTAACAACAGTGGCTACTGTCACAATTTTATGTCTTATTAAGTCAAATTTAACATTATTGAACAAGTGACATGAGCTCATCGCACAACTAAGAATGACTAAGCATATCTACGATACACATGTTGGTGATACAAATATGTTCAACTAATAATGACCATCCTATGGTGAAAAATGATTCATGGTATTCGAATAATGAATGGAGATATAATGACAAATAGGTGATTAATTATCCCTAAAAGCAGTTGATATAAAGATAACATGCAATTTAATATAAAACAAGATACTTTTGAAATCATAGGTTGAATATGATCAAAGGACTACAATTTTCCTTGACTTTGCTCAATTACCACACTTGGATCTTCAAAGCTTGCTTCTACTCCTACTCCTTGAAATAGATTGTCTAAACGAGAGTGAAAACAATAGGCGAAACACAATTAAATCCAATAGAAAATCAAATAAAATCCAAAACTAACTCTAAAAGAAAGAACTCACTTCTATTTCAATTTAGGAATTTGAATGGACTGAATAAGAGTTCGGACAAAGGAGAACGAACTCGCAGAAGATTTGCCAAAAAGGAAAAAAAGGGAGAAAACACTATTTTAGATTTTAGAATTTTCTTTCAAAAGGAAATTCTATATTACTACATCAGCAAAAGAAAAGGATTTCAGCTAGAATTAAATTTTTAAAAGATAAGAAATTTAATGTTACTGACATGTGGGATCCACGTGTCTGAGACATGGTCCACCGTGGACCAAGTCCACATGGCTATGGCTCAGGGCTGACACATGGGCACTAATGGGGATTGACACGTAGGGAACAAATCTGAGGTGGCGGTTGAGGTGGTCCTAGGTGGCAGAGAGAGAGGGGAATAGAGGAGTGGCTCTAGCGGGGCTTGCGCACGGCGACGAGGTAGTGGCAGCCAAGGGCAAAAATAGGTTCTCGGTAGCACAAGCATTCTTTGGGTGGCAGTGGTGCGGCAAGGGCGATGGCGAGACAACAACAAGGGCGACAGCAGCGGAGGAGCGGCTTGGGAGCATGACAGTAATGGCGAAGCAGAGGCGCCTGGCAGCAATGAAGGTGAGCACCTGGTTGGCAACGTCACGGGGAACGCGAAGGGGAGCTCAGGGCGATGGGAGAAGGATGGGGATGGCAGCTGTAACACCCTCATTTTTGGAGCCTTTTTGAAAATTTCAAAATAAAACGAACCATTTGGCTTTATCGGAATCTAAAAGCTTAATTTGAGATTTTAGAATGGTTTCCAATTGACTAACTCGAACTTCAACTAAATTCTATGTCGGTTTGTCGGGTTTGTTGGAGTGATGGAGCTCCGGTGTTCTCTCCCCTTCTATGCTTGTTTCATTTTTCCTTCGGCCAACTTTCCTCTTTGGTCCAAACCTCCTCAGTTCTAGACCTTCTCTATGTTTCCCCTTTGGTTTAGATCTCCCCAGGTCTAGACCTTCCTTGTGTTTGGACCTTCTCTTTGTCCAGACCTCTCCTCGGTTGTGACCCCCCTTTTGGGTCACAACCACCATCGAGCCGTTCTAAGCTCAAGTTTGTGTTTCAAATATCCTTGATCTCCAAATTCTAAGTTCGGGTTGAACTTCCCTCTTCTGGACCTCTCCCTCTCGTTAACCCCCCTTTCCTTCTCGGGTTTAGAAGACCTCCCTTGAGTTCATCTTGACCGTTGAGACCTCCTTTGATCTCATCTTGACTGTCAGGACCTCCTTTTGTTCCATCCTGACTGTTAGGACCTCCTTAGATCTCCTTCCTTGGATCTCCTTCGTTGGATCATTCCCCTTTGGATCTCCTCCGTTAAACCTCCTTCTTGGTCAGACCTCCCTTTTTGAGTCCAAACCTCCCTTTCCTTTGCATGATCCGATCCAGCGCAAACCTTCCCCTCTCGAGGATCGTCCGATCTTGTTTGCATGGCCCGATCGAGAGGATGCGTTTGGATGGTCCAAACATTCCCTAGCATTGTGGAGCGTCCGATTGAGTTTGGGCGACCCGATGGAGATGAGCGTTCGGGCGGTCCGAACGTTTCTATCTCCTTGGACAACCCGATCAAAATCGGACGGCTTTGTTTCGCCGCGCCTTTTCCTTTTTCCTTTGGACCTCCTCCTCCTCGTGACCCTTGTGGCCACGACCTCTGGTCTTTTTGTAAAGACCATCCTTGTGGTCATGACCTCTGGTCTTTTTACAAAGACCATCCTTTGTGGTCACGACCTCAGGTCTTTTTGCAAAGACCACCCTGGTGGGTCAGGACCTCCTTTGACCTCTGCGGGATCTCCTTTGGAACTCCGCAAGACCTCCCACCTGAGGTTTGACTGGTCACATCTGTTAGTCGTGCTCACCTTCTCCTTCCTCCGACTGTATCACAGACGCCACAGAAGTCTTCGTGCATTTAATGCCGGCTATGTCGCATTAAATGCTATCACTCTTGCACAGCACCCGTTGCTTCTCTTGTATTCTCCTTTACCTGCTCCCATCTCCTCCTTCACCTACTCTTGGATGCGTCTGCCCTGGAAACTCTCAGCAGCTTCGGCTTTATAAGCTTGGGCAGCTCTTTATCTTTACCTTTTCTTCATTTCAGCCCTCTCGCTCTCCCAGCCAGCTCTTTGGACCTCCCTCAAAGCTCCAGACCTCCTCCGACCAGCTCCTTGGACCTCCTCCAAACCATCGGAGTTTTTTTGTTCGTTCTAGTTGGCGTTTTCTTTAGAGTTCTTTTGGTTTTTACTTGAACTTTGTTTGAGTTGGCTTTGTTCTCTCGTGTCGATTGCGACGATGCCGAGGAGCTCGAGTTATTTGAGGAAGAAGACACCCAAGCTCTCGAGAAAGGCAAGTCATACCCTTGATCATGTTGACACCCAGTACTTCAATTTATGTACTTTCTGTTTCAAGCTAGTATTGCATGCATATTTTACTTAGTATTTCAATACCAGTCTTTAAATTCGTAGTTAGACCTAAATCCTTCACATGGCCAATGTTGACATTGAAACCGAACTTGTTGTCACCATAGTTAAAACTTGGTTAATGTAATAGTATGGACCAGGACCTTTTGAAAAGTAATGCCTAGTCATGCTTAGACCAAAATCTTGATTTGGGGAGTTTTACTACCAAAGACCAACTTTGTCTAAAATGTTTTCTACCGTGACATTGGGTTATCATGGAAATTTGTTATTGTTTTCAAAAGCAAAAGAAATGGAAAAAGGGTTTGGACTTGGGCGAACTGATTGTGTTGTTGGTGCATGTCTATGCACGGGGTCGTGTCATTTCTATGGCCGATACCCAAGGGTTTTGTGGTTTGTCGCCCAAGTTAGTTAAGGACCGGTCTACGAGCCGCATCTTGCTAGCCACCTCGTGCAACCTCACGTCTTGTATGGGCAGGACCTGGCTGATTAATTTGTAATGTCTCACCATGGTTGTCCCATTCGGTTGAGTGGGTGGTCCTTCATGACCTTTTTCTTTACATTCCCACCTAGCGCAAGAGGGGGCCTGAACCCTACGGGTGGTTAGCCCAATGGGGGTGAAACCTTAGCGAGAGGGGACTGTGGTGGGATGGCGCATTGTAAAGACCTTGTCACGAGCTCTAGACCACTTACCTTCGGTAGTGAGTGGCGGTATCGACGAATGCCCAATAAACTAGAGAAATCGTGTCATGAGGGTAAAGTGCATAACCTCTGTAGAGTGTAAAACTATTCAAATAGTCGTGTCCATGGTCATAGATATGCTAGTAAAGCCACTCAAAGTAAGATCTTTGGTTTTTTCACAATGGCTTGTTAACTGGTTTTGGATCTCTATCCAAATGGGTTTTGGGCGGGGAGCCCTGGGCGGTCAGCCTGGTGATAGGAGCTTATCCTTCACCGCTCTTATTCTTGTTATCAATCAATCATAAGTGTGTTAGAAAATAAATTTTATGTATGATTTAAACTGCTTTGGAATTTAGTACGAGTAATTGAAAGAAACATGGCTTTGTACAAATCAACCCTATAAGCCTCCTGTTGTTGATCCTTGCATGCATGAATCTGTTGTTAACGGGTGTGACTTACGAACGTGGTTGTTGTGCTCACTCTTGCTTGATTTAACCATTGAGCAGGAGAGGAATTTGAGGAAGATGAGCCCCAAGACTACTAGGTCACGCCCCCAACCAATTGCCTGTGGTGTATTGGATGGGCTTGACTTTTGCCCCGTTGTGTGCTTTGCTTTTGCCGGCTTGTAAGCTAGCTTGTAATCAACTCTTTTATTGTTAATAAAGTTTGCGTTGATGTATTAGTATCACTTGTGCATGCTGTGTGAGCTAGCCATTGATCCTTGGGACTAGTTCAGATCACAAGAGATTTAAGGCTTTTCCAAGTCCCACGACCTCCTCGGGTTGGTCTCTCAACCTCCCTCAGGTCAGTTCATGGCATTTATGGAGGTCCTAGGTCTCAAAACCTCCTCGGGTCAGGTCTCCGGACCTCCAGATGGTCCTGCATGACCTCCTGGGTGGTCTTGGAGGTCCTCTCGAGTGATGTTGCTTGCTGGACCTTCTAGGAGGTCTTGTGGACTTTTCGGGAGCTCTTGGAGGATCTCTCGGGTGACCCCTGGTCGGGTCGTCACAAAGTGGTATTGGAGCCAGGTTGGCTGTAGGTCGTAACCTAGTAGAATGGTCGTAAATAGAAAGTTCAAAACATGGTTTACAAAACAAGAAAAGTAAATTGTTCTCTTATTATCTGGGTCATCTTTTTAATCTTATCTCCTTCTTAGTGTCCTCCCTTATCTTATTCTTCCTTATCTTCTTCTCTCCTCACCGTTTTACAATGTTAATTAGATCCTCTTTCCTTAAAACATCTATAGGAGGTCCTGTGATTGTTAGCTTTGGTGTTCTAAACCTCCTTTCTGTTAGAACCTCCCTGTTCGTGGTCAAGTGCGGTAGTTCTTTTTGCAAAGACCACCATCTGGGTCCCTTTGCAAAGACCACCTCTTGTGGCCACAACCTCCCTGCTCGCAGCCCTAAGGGCAGTGAGCCCCGAGTGATCCTGCTGGACCTCCTAGGAGGTCCTGGTGGACTTTTCGGGACCTCTTGGAGGATATCTCAGGTGACCCCTGCTCGGGTCGCCATAGCAGTGCAACGAGGTTGACTGCCGACAGAGAGGATGAATGGTGGTGGCACGGTACGATGATGGAGAGGCAACAAAAAAGGAGGGAATAGGAAAAGAAGACACAGAAATGCACTTTGACGTGCTCGGGACAGCGAGGAATCTCACTGGCGAGGAGATCAAACGGAGGCAGCTTGGTTGAAGATGGGGGGAAGAGACGGTGACTCGGGGATGCTCGGGTGATGTGAAAAGGTGAACCCGATGGTGGTGGAGGTAGGACTGGAGGACAACTGACGACAATAGAACGGACGAAGGAAGGCTTTTGCGGCCAGCGGGTTCTTTGCGGAAAACTAGTAAAAAGACGACACGATCGGCAATGTCGTCCTAGGGCTTTGGAAGAGGAGCTCAAGGTAGAGAATAAGGAGGTGCTTTTATAGGCATGGGATGGGAGTATTTGGAAATATCCGGTGGCACTGGCGTGCGGGAGCTGGACTCCGAGTCTGGATCCGGGAGGAAGAAGACGCCGATGTGGCACACTGATGAGGCAGGCCCATGGGACAGAGAGAGAAGAAAGGGAGGCGGCTGCAGGCTGGGCTACATATGGGAAAGGAAAAGGAAAGTGGGTCGGGAAAAAGAGAAAAGCCCGGGAAGGAAAAGGGATTTGGCCCAAAGGAAAATCCAGAAAAGGGAAATTCAGAAATTGAATTAAAGTAAACTAAGCTCAAATAAATAGCAAATAAACTCCAAAAATTCCTAGAAAATTCCATAAGTTACTCTAGAACTCAAGGAACCCAAATAAAACAACTTTGAATTTAATTGAAGTTTAGATTATTCACATTAAATCATTTTATTTTCTGAAAATCCAAATTAAGAATGAACTTAAACAAGAAAAATTTAAATGGTTATTTTTATTTTTAAATGCTTGAAAAACACTCCAAATTTGGGATGTTACAAAGTCCACCCCGTGGAGGGTTTTGAAAAAATGGTAGGTTGCGCTCTGTCGAGCACAATAGGAAGCAGTTGAGTGCTACAAGTCGCCCTGTCCGCTTTTGTACCTCTTGGGCATTACACAGTGGAGTCGTCTCATGTATGGCTCCATTTGTCATTCGCCTTTCAGACGAGCACGAGGTTGGCAAGCCATTTGGGGTACTTGATTTCACGTATGACGTCAGCTTTGAGTAACTTCACGACCTCAGATTTTGACTTCTTGTATGTATGTGGACATGTGTCATGGCTTTGCTTCTTTGGCTTCACATTGCTCATGACTACAAGCTTGTGCTCTATCGTTGCGCAGGCAACCCCTGGTATGTCCTTTGGTCCCAATGCAAAGATGTCTTCATTCTTACCAAGCACACCTAATATCACAGCCTCTGCTTCTGGCGTGAGGTCAGCGCTGATGGCGACTGACTTGGTTAGGGCCCCCTTGGACAACGGGACCTTCTTCAGGTTTCCATCTAGTTTTGCTTTAGGTACCCACTTTGCTGCTATGGATTCTGCTAGCTTCATTGGGTTTTCCTCTACCGCATGGACATGTTGTACCTGTTCCATGGCCTCTAGCTCTGTGTGGTGGGCTAGGTCTTGGTCACCCTGAACTGTGATGACGCCTCTTGGGGTGGGTAGCTTCATGCAAAGATAATTGTGGTACACCATGGCACCAAAGGCGTTGAGGATGGCACGACATAGGATGGCGTTGTATTGATAAGGTATATCAACCCAATACATAGAATGAGTCTTTGACAAACTTAAAATATACAGCTTGGCTAACTGTTGGAGATATGCCCTAGAGGCAATCATTTTGATGATGATATTTCGTTGTATCCATGATTTAATAAATGTTCCTTGAATATTGCCTTTGTGTTGATTAACAAGTATGTGACTTGTTTGTGAAACTCTTTACTTGTATGGTTATTCTAAAGTTGTCCCTAGTCGGAGTTCATGTGAGGACACACGTGAATGATGGATTAGCACATGTATCGGTTGATGACCATGTTTCACAGGTCATAGACATGGAGATGTCAAACCAATAATGTGGACACATGTTTAGAACATGGGGTTGGACCGACCCAACATGAGAATGTGTACGCCTTGTCCTTAGACCTGAGATTGTCGCATGTACTTGAGATGTGAATAGACCTACTTAGGGGCTATCAAACGCTACTCAAATGAATCGGGTAGTTATAAAGGTAGCTTTCGGGTTTGTCATGAAGCATCTTTGCGAGGCATGGTCGGTCGAGATGGGATTTGCCCTCTCTACGAGAGATATCTCTGGGCCCTCGGTGATCGGATCCGAAATGCATGGCCATGCTACTTAAGGTTAAGAGTTAACCTAGTAAGGGATTCGGATCACGGATCGAGAAAGAGTGGTCGACTTGGAGCTCGACCAAATATCGTGAGGCAAAGGGATTGGCATGTACATAACGTTGTGATAGTTCGTCCGATATGATCTTTACGTGCGTTTAGGAGTTGTACGTCTTGCTAGAGGCCGCTACCAACTATTGACCAAGTATGTGTACTTGCGTCATGTCTAAACATACGTGAACCTATAGGGTCACACACTTAGAAGCTGAAGCCTAATTCGGATTGGATCCGAATTAGACTAGGCATTGAGTCCTAATGGGCCTCTATTCGTAGAAGCCCATTATAAGGGACGTCTATAAAAGGAGGGCGGCGCGCATGGTTGGGGTTGAGTTTTTCGTGACATCCCCAAACCACGGCGCCACCCTCCCACGCCCTAGTCGCTCGCGCGATCTAGTAGTCGGCGTGCGTCGCTTCTCCCGCACGATGTGGATACCTTTGAGGCGCCGCATCGTGGCGTTGGGACGAACCGCAAGAAAGGAGCATGCGTGGGACACCGCGACGAGGACGAGGAAGTAGTACGACTACTGCGCCCGACGTCTTGCATCAATCGAGTGCGACTACACCGCCCGACGTCTTGCATCAACTTCCGCACCGCGCGTCTAGTGGTAAGACCGTGATCTATAAGCTGCGGTGATCTTGGTTTACGGTAGAATTTTTAATTTGCGCTAGTGTAGCCTACCCGTTTCCTCTGATGGTATCGAGCGGTTCTTTGTCATGTTATAGGTTGGGTGATTTGCATATGGCGATATGTAAATCGGTATGATCGATGTGATCGATTGTATAGTTACGTAATGGATTGATGCGGTTTCGTGATCATGCTGCTAAGGTCGTGAAACAACATACCCTACCGGTCGGATTCGCCATCGGGGTAGATAGTGACACGTAAAACCGGTTGCGGCATGCGAAGATCAATATGATTGATCGAATCGAACCTAGATTAATAATCGATGTCCGTGATCATGCTTGCTAAGGTCATGAAACAACATACCCCTACGGTCGGATTCGCCATCGGGTAGACGGTGACACGTAAAACGGTTGCGGCATGCGAAGATCAATATAATTGGTCGAATCGAACGATGAGTCGATTTGTGGTAAATATGATTTGCCGATCAAAATCCTATGTAAAATTGCATAGATTGGATCTCTGTTTTTTTACGAATATGCGAAGATCTATGTATCAATATGATACGCAAAGCGCTGCCCTTCAAACCCATGAGGGAAACCCCTCGACCCCTATCAGTGATTGCGATTCTATGCATAAACTTGTTTTTGTAGGATGTATGTGACCAGTATGGCCTAATGTGTATGTGATGCATGTTTGTAATATTTGCATGACTGTGTGTGTGTGGTAGTGCGGCAACACGGTGGAGCCATTGTGTTGTCAAAGTATTGTATTAACGGCTGCGTCTTGACTTGTGATGATTCCTAGTATCCATGTATTTTATTACTAGTTGTTATGAGTAATAGTTTATAGTAGTACTGGAAGACACATCACTTGGAGGATGGCACACATGAACCATGGAGATGGAGATCATCATGGTGGATGATTCTATGGCGATGGAGATCACCATGAGAAAATGGGCCATCTTGAGTCTGGCCCATGTGAATGATATTCTGTTGTTTTACTCCTATGCATGTTTGAATGGTAGAAGTATAGCGATCCCTCACAAAATGTTAAGTTAAACATATGCCCTCCCAATTAAACTTTGCACCATCCCATGTCTTATAAATTGATGGTGGGTCTATAAAATTAGGGCACCATCAACTTTCCTTGACTAGATGGGTTTTGTATTGGATACTTACATGCATAAGGATTGGTGAACTTAACAAGGTTATCATAAAGGTTATGGGCCTTGGGGCATAAAGGTTGGGCGCCGGGGCATAGAGATGTCACCCAACAACAAGAGTCATATAGAGATATGATTAGCAAGGTGTTGCTTACGAATTACCTTGTCTCTAGCGGTGATGCAAAAGCTCACTAGTAGACTCGTTAATTGCGGATCTTGAATCGCTAAGAATCAGCAGAGGATGTTGATTTTAGTGGGAGTACATTCTATTAAATTTGTTTAATACAGTTTACTCTATCATGGTTTTATTTGTCTTAGTATTTTGCATTTCCTATTGTAGATCAATGGCATCTAGCAACCACGCACACCCTTTTGCTTTGCGATCGATTCTTGAGAAAGAGAAATTAAATGGGACAAACTATTGACTTGGTCCGTAACACGAGAATTGTTCTCGTGGCGGATAAAAGGAAAACGTTCGATACCCCAATCCCGAAGAACACGCTAACAATGCGTCTGCTGCTTGTTAAAAATGCCTACAAGAAAGCATGTGATGACTCTCTTGAGATTAGCGATCTTATGCTTGCATGCATGGAACGACCTTCAAAAGCGGTTTGAGGATCGAAGCGTATGATATGATCATAGCGCTTAGGACATGTTCGGACACGTGCCAGGGTGAGCGGTTCAATGTCTCTAAGGCTTTTCTAGAATGCAAGTTAACGAAGGTGCACCCGTAGGCCCACATGTGATCAAAATGGTTGGTTCTGATCGGACTTTGGATAAACTTGGTTTTCCAATTGGCCAAGAGTTGGCAAGCGATTTTATTTTAGCGTCTCTTCCACCTAGCTATGGGCATTTCATTTCGAACTACCATATGCATGGGCGGATAAGGGCCTTAATGAGCTTTGTGGGATGCTCAAAAGCAGAGAGTGACATTAAGAAGTGTGCGAGGCCTAGCCATGTGATGGCTGTGCGAGAACAAGTCTAGCTTCAAGAAAAAGGGTAAGCCATGGCCAAAGAATAAGGGCAAGGTTAAAGATATGATCTCAAGCCAACGCCTAAGCCTAATCTTTGGACTCGGAGCCGAGACAGTATGCTTCTATTGTAAAGAAACCGACCACCGGAAGAGAAACCGCAAGAAGTACATGGATTAGATGAATGCAAGAAGAAGGTGGAAGTAAGACTTCTACCCATGGTACACTTGTTATAAATGTTTTAGACATTTTCTCATGATTCTCCTATTAACTCTTGGGTATTTGATACGGATCGATTGCTCACATTTGCAACTCGATGCGGGGCTAATAAGAAGTAGAGGAGTCACAAGATGTGAAGTTGATTTTCAGCGTCGGAAATAAAGCAAGGGTTCTTTGCGTTGATCGTCGGCACCATGCAACTTCAGCTTCCTTCAAGATTTATTATGGAATTGAATAATTGTTATTATGTTCCTAGTATGAGTCGAAACATTTTATCCCCTCATGTTTGATGAGAGATGGTTATTCATTTGCAAGTAAAGACAATGGTTGTTTGATCTCTAAAAATGGAATGTTTATGGCTTTACGCCCATTGTGAATGGGTTATTTATTTTAAATCTTGATGATGCGCCTATCTTTAACATAAATGCTAAAATACTTCGACCTAATGATTTGAATCCCACCTATGTTTGGCATTGTCGTTTGGGTCACATAAGTGAAAAGCGCATGAAGAAGCTCCATGTCGATGGTCTTCTAACCGTTTGATTTTGAATCATACGAGACATGTGAAGCTTGTTTGCTTGGTAAGATGACCAAATCACCTTTCAAAGGTTCTTTTGAGAGGCGTCGGACTTGTTGGAAATCATACATACCGATGTATGTGGACCAATGAGCACGATCGCTAGAGGCGGATTTCATTACTTCATAACTTTCAGCGATGATTTTAGTAGATATGGGTATGTCTACTTAATGAAGCATAAGTCCAAACTTTTGAAAAGTTCAAAGAGTTCGAATGAGGTTGAAAATCAACGTGCCAAGAAAATTAAGGCTCGCGATCGATCGTGGTGGCGAGTATTTGAGTCATGAATTTAGCAATCATCGGCGAGTTGCGGAATTGTTCCACAGCTAACACCGCCGGAACACCTCAAAGAAACGGGTATCCGAGGCGTGTCGGACCTTGTTGGACATGGTTCGATCGATGATGAGCGATCAGTTTACCATTATCCTTTTGGGGTTACGCTCTAGAAACGGCAGCTTTCACACTTAATAGGTACCGTCTAAATCCGTAGTTAAGACACCATATGAGATATGGAGGAAGAGTCACGCTTTGTCTTTTCTAAAGATTTGGGGATGTGAGGCGTTTGTCAAGCGACTACAATCGGACAAGCTCACACCCAAGTCGGATAAATGCATTTTCGTGGGATATCCGAAGGAAACCTTTGGATATTACTTCTACAACCGACTAGAGGGCAAAGTGTTTGTCGCTCAGTGGTGTTTTCTAGAGAAAGAGTTTCTCAATAGGGAGACAAGTGGAAGAGCGTGCGGCTTGAAGAGGTTCAAGATGAACCAATCGGGAAGACTCGACGAATGATGCCCATGTGGCGAGAACAAGTTGAGGACCACATGGCAAAGGAAGCACCACCACCACGAAGGTCGGAAGGCTCGCAATGCGCGAGATATGTTATTGTTAGACAATGATGAGCCTACGACCTATGCGGAAGCAATGATGGACCCAGACTCTGAGAAATGGCATAGTGCCATGAGATCCGAGATAGCATCCATGGGAGACAATCAAGTTTGGAATTTGGTTGACCCGCTTTGATGGTGTTAAAACCATAGAGTGCAAATGGATCTATAAAAGGAAGATTGATATGGATGGAAATGTTCATATCCATAAAGCTCGACTTGTCGCAAAGGTTTCGGCAAGTTCAAGGAGTTGACTACGATGAGACTTCTACTTTGTAGCGATGCTTAAATCAATACGGATCATTCTAGCTATTCTTTGTATATTTCGACTATGAGATATGGCGATGGATGTCAAACGGCTTTCCTTAATGGAAATTTAACCGAGGACGTGTATATGATACAGCCCGAGGGTTTTGTCGATCAAACAATGCTAGAAAAGTATGCAAACTTCAAAAATCCATTTATGGATTGAAGCAAGCATCTCGGAGTTGGAACATTCGTTTTGATGAAGTAGTCAAAGGGTTTGACTTCATCAAAATGAAGAAGAATCTTGTGTTTACAAGAAGACAAGTGGGAGCTCACTCGTATTTCTAATCTTATATGTAGATGACATATTCTTGATTGGAAATGATATTCCTATGCTCGAGTCCGTTAAGACCTCACCAAAAATAGTTTCTCAATGAAGGACTTAGGGAAGCGGCATATATTTTGGGTACTAAGATCTATAGAGATAGATCAAAAGGCTAATAGGATTAAGCCGAGTACTTACATTGACAAAGTGTTGAAACGGTTCAACATGGAAGAGGCAAAGAAAGGGTTCTTGCCCATGTCTCATGGCATAAATCTTGGCAAGACTCGGTGTCCTTCGACAACCGATGAGCGAGATCGCATGAGTAAGATTCCATATGCTTCGCCATTGGATCTATCATGTATGCTATGATATGTACTCGCCGAGATGTTTCCTATGCTCTAAGTGTTACGAGCAGATACGGTGATCGGTGAGAGTCATCGGACAGCGGTTAAAAACATCCTCAAGTATTTGAGAAGAACTAAGGATGTGTTCTAGTCTACGGAGGTGAGGAAGAGCTCGTTGTAAATGGTTACACCGATGCAAGCTTCCAAACCGACAAAGATGATTACAAATCGCAATTGGGTTTTGTGTTCCTTTTGAACGGTGGTGCGGTAAGTTGGAAGAGTTCCAAGCGGAGATCATGCGACTCTACAACGGAGGCCGAGTACATTGCGCTTCGAGCGGCAAAGAAGGTGTTTGGATAAGGAAGTTCATAATCTGAACTAGGTGTGGTTCCTAGTGCGTGCAGTCCTCTGGATCTTTACTGTGATAACATTGGGGCCATTGCGCAAGCCAAGGAGCCGAGGAATCACCAAAAGAACAAACACATACTACGGCGGTTTCATCTCATTCGAGAGATCCTTAATCGAGGAGATTTAAAGATATGCAAAATACACACGGATTTGAATGTTTCAGATCCTTTGACGAAGCCTCTCCCACAGCCTAAGCATGTGGCGCACACAAGAGCTATGGGTATTAGATATCTTCTAGATTAACTCTAGTGCAAGTGGGAGACTGTTGGAGATATGCCCTAGAGGCAATCATTTTGATGATGATATTTCGTTGTATCCATGATTTAATAAATGTTCCTTGAATATTGCCTTTGTGTTGATTAACAAGTATGTGACTTGTTTGTGAAACTCTTTACTTGTATGGTTATTCTAAAGTTGTCCCTAGTCGGAGTTCATGTGAGGACACACGTGAATGATGGATTAGCACATGTATCGGTTGATGACCATGTTTCACGAGTCATAGACATGGAGATGTCAAACCAATAATGTGGACACATGTTTAGAACATGGGGTTGGACCGACCCAACATGAGACATAGCTTTTATACTTATGGTTCTCTCTACACAATGTATACGCCTTGTCCTTAGACACGAGATTGTCGCATGTACTTGAGATGTGAATAGACCTACTTAGGGGCTATCAAACGCTACTCCGTGAATCGGGTAGTTATAAAGGTAGCTTTCGGTTTGTCATGAAGCATCTTTGCGAGGCATGGTCGGTCGAGATGGGATTTGCCCCTCTCTACCGAGAGATATCTCTGGGCCCTCGAGTGATCGGATCCGAAATGCATGGCCATGCTACTTAAGGTTAAGAGTTAACCTAGTAAGGGATTCCTGATCACGGATCGAAAGAGTGGTCACTTGGAGCTCGACCAAATATTGTGAGGCAAAGGGATTGGCATGTACATAACGTTGTGATGGTTCGTCCGATATGATCTTTACGTGCGTTTAGGAGTTGGCACGTCTTGCTAGAGGTCGCTACCAACTATTGACCAAGTATGTGTACTTGCGTCATGTCTAAACATACGTGAACCTATAGGTCACACACTTAAGAAGTGAAGCCTAGTTCGGATTGGATCCGAATTAGACTAGGCATTGAGTCCTAATGGGCCTCTATTCGTAGAAGCCCATTATAAGGACGTCTATAAAGGAGGCAGGCGCACCGGTTAAGGGTTGAGTTTTTCGTGACATCCCCAAACCACGCCGCCACCCTCCCACGCCCTAGTCGCCGCGCGGATCTAGTAGTCCGGCGTGCGTCGCTTCTCCCGCACGTGTGGATACCTTTGAGGCGCCGCATCCGTGGCGTTGGGACGAACCGCAAGAAAGGAGGCATCGTGGGACACCGCGACGAGGCGAGGAAGTAGTACGACTATTCTCCGCGACGTCATTGCATCAATCGAGTGCGACTACACCGCCCGACGTCGTCGCATCAACTTCCGCACTGCGCGTCTAGTGGTAAGACCGTGATCTATAACTGCAGTGATCTTGGTTTACGGGTAGAATTTTTAATTTGCGCTAGTGTAGCCTACCCGTTTCCCTACACTAACATCATAGTCTTCGATGAATCTTGCATGTTGTTCTTGAATGGTAGATATGACTTGACGACTTTACGATGTTGTCTTGATAGCTTCATGTCTTGTGGTCTTGAACGTAATGGTAAGAAATGTGTTGATCATCTATAGAAATTTACATAGGAAAGAGGATCCATTTAACATTGTAAAATGGTGAAGGAAAAACTAGATAAGAAAGAATTGCTACGAAGGAGCTAAAGATAGAAACATGACCAAAGATGAGGATAGCACAATTTTTTTCTCGTTATATAAAATAAGTTTTAATGTTTTTCAACTAACGGCCATTCTAACTAGGTCACAACCTACTATCGATATGGCTCTGATACCATGTTTGTTAGACCCAGGAGCAACACCACCAGATCCTCTGTGTATTCTACACTAGTCCCTAGAATAGTAGCTAGTGTGCACAGTAAACAAATACAGGTAACATCCATATCATGCATAACTTTATTAATAATTATCAGAGTTTATTACGAGAATGACTTACAAGCCACAATAAAAGAACACAGCGGAAGACAAAGAAGAAGTAGTAGAGCCTAGCAAATCTGCCATACGCAATCGATTGGGGTAGCGGCTCGAGATCCACATTAGTAACGAAGTCCTTCTCTTCTGAACAACATTTTATTAAGCAAGGGTGATTACAAAAATGTACTCTGTGAGTTACACCCATAATAGAGTTAATGCATGCATGGATATTATCAAAGGAAGGCTTATAGGGTTATTTGTGCAAAAGCAACATTTGACATTTTAAATACATTTACTAGGTTCCAAAGTAGTTATACTATATCTATAATTCTTTGATTTTAAACTGTCCAGTTAGTGCAAGATGCACTTTTGGTGAAGGATTAACGCCCTTACACCAAGGCTTTCTGCCCAACTTCCCACATGGAATAAACATCCATCAAATCATTTTTAAAACAAAGTCATAGTCTAATCCACGAAAGGCTTTGTTCAGATGTTCAAGACCATGGACACAGCTATTCAAATAGTTTTACACTCTGCAGAGGTTGTACAACTTTACCCACAAGAGATAATCGACTTATAATGTCCGCTTCACATACTTCCATTGGTGTGTGACTAAGTGATTATCACAAAGTCTTTACAATGTGCCATCCAAAAGTAGTCATTCCCGCTAAGGTTTCGCTGTCGTAAGGTTTCACACCAAACGGAAGCTCCCTCATACGCCATGTGGGATAATAAAAGTAGGTCATTCTGACACGCATACAACCAGATGGCATAACCACAGTGAAATATTACAAATTAGTTAGCCAGGTCTATCCTACTCCAGACTTGTGGTAGTACGAAAGGGCTTTACAATCCGCAGGTCGCAGACCAGTCCTTAACTAACTGAGTGACTTCCAAAAGTAACCCCAGGCCTCGACCATTCACTGAGACAAGTCTGTGCATAAACTTGCACTCACCAACTATCCATTTCGCCCAAGTCTAAACCAATTTTTAATTTTATTTCATTTTTTAAAATCATTTGTAAACTTCCATGGCACTCCAATGCCGTGGAGACAATTTAAACAACAATTGATTTTTGGCTGTAAATTCTCAAATCAAATATTTCAGGTCTAAGCATGGCTAAGCTTAATTTTTCTTTCAAAATGTTACAGTTGATATTATTGTACCAGCTGGATTTTATCTATGGTGACAAGATATGGATATTCAAATGTCAAAGTTTGGTTGTACAAATTATTGGGATTAACTATAATTTAAGACAAGTATTCCAATTACATTGAATAGAAATAAGCATGCAATAATAATTTAAAATAGAATTTAAATAATTTAAAATACTACGATCAAATATGATCAAATGATGTAACTTGCCTTACTAAATTAATTGTTGTCCTAAAATAGCGTACAAATCTGGCTCTCCGAAGTCATCGAAATCTATATACGAAAATATGTCAAATTCAAATAAACTCCAAATTACTTGAATCTAGATAAATTTAGAAATTTGAATCACTTCAATCGGAGCTTGAACGAAGGAGAACAGGCTCTCAGGAGATTCAAATTCACATGAAATGATATAAATAGATTTTCTGGAATTTATGGAATTATTTTTCTAAAGGAAAATCCCTTTATTCCATCAACATGACGTCAGTGGCAGGATTTAATTTTCTAGCCAAATTATTTTCCAAAAGAAAATGGCTTTGACCACTGACATCTGGGCCCGGGTCTATGGATTAGGTCCACAGGACAGAGCCTTGGTCCACAATGGACCGAGCGCACGGGTGATGAAGCGGTCCAACGCAAGTGCGACACATGGGCTGCCAGGCAGACACTTGCACTAAGGTGGCGCACACGTGGTGAACATATGCTGGCCACATGGCATAGCCTGCGCAGTGCGCATGGGAACCCATGGTTCCAGCGAACGGTGGCACGGTGGTCCGTGGCGAGATGCAAGGTAGAGAGAGGAAGGGATGGGGAGTACGATGCTCACCTCGGCAGCAGTTGGGCTTGTAGGGATGGCCGACAGTGAGGAGAGAGGCAGAAGCGCGATTCGATCAATGGTGGCACGGTGGTTCCGGTGATCCTCCGGCGAAGGCAAGGCGCGCACGATGTAGAATGCGGCGCGACGAAACCGATGGTGTGGAAGATGGCGGCAGAGCTCCACGGATGGCTATGGAATCGGTGGTAGAGGCGCTCGATGGCGGCGCCGAAGAAACAACAGTTGTGGTGAGGAGAGGAGAGGAGAGGAGAGGGGCTGAGCTTCGGGGTGAAGGATGAGGAGGACGGGCTCGCGGTGCTCCCTTTTGTAGGGCAAGTGGAAGCCACAGGAGGGAGATTGTGCGCGGCGGTTACTCGCTGAGGTAGGCAGTGGTGCAAACACGCATTAACGCATGTTAAGGGGAAAGTGATGGCTAGAATTAGATGTGCTGGAGAGTAGGATGTCAATGCACTTGATTATGAGAGAAAACGGGGGAAGAAACGCTTGCATTGAAGAGCTCCGAGGGCATTCATGGCAGTCGGTGAGAAGACGAAGAAGGAGGGAGGAAGAAGGGAAGGGGTGGCTGACAGGCGGGCCCAACCTGGCGGTGAGAGAGAGAGAGAAAGGCAGGGCGCTAACGGGTGGGCCCGTGGTGGAAGTGAGAGGGAATGGGAGGAGGCCCGGTGGGCTAGGCTGGCGGGAATGGGCTGTGGGAGAAGTGGGCCGAGCATGAAAAAAGGAGGAAACGAGCTGAAGAAAGAGAATTTCGGCCCAAAAAGAATTTCTGGATTTTAATTGATTTTTGATTTCCAAAAAAAGCAATAAACGAAATAGGATTTTAGAAATAGCAAATAGACTTCAAAAATTCTGGACAAATTCACAGAAATTCCCTAAATTATTTTGAACTTAATAAAATATTTTCCAACTTAAAGTTGGCTTTTATCTTTGAACATAAATTATTTGTAACTTCTAGAAAATAGGAAAAACCTTTTTAAATTCAACAAACTAATTAAATTTTCCCTTTTTTAACTTTAAATCCAAGAAAATTGCAGAAAACTCAATAAATTTTCTTTTTGACTTAAAATCTAAGAAATTCCTAAAAACCTAGAAAACTCTTTTAAATTCAGAAAATCCAATAAAATAATAACTCTATTAATTTTATTTTTAGTAACAGAACTTTGGGATGTTAGAGAGGGGGCACTTGCCAAACGTGACCAATAGGTCTATTTGGCCGAGGATGGCCATTGGCTTGCCCCTGAAGCCTATGAAGGGAATGCCTAGAGGTGATAGGCTACTTCGAGGGATCATCATTTGGTCGAAGGCTTTGGTGAAGAGTACGTTAGCAAAGCTTCCCCCCTCTACTAGGACGCGCTTTACTTCAAAGTCTGTGATGGATGCCGAGATGACGAGGGGGTCTTGGTGTGGAAAGAATAGCCACTTTGTCTTCCAGGTCGCAGGTGATGGGCACCTTGGAGTATTTCAGGGGTATGTTGGCTGGGTAAGACGCAACATGATGAATTTGGCAGGCATAGGCAAGACGATGCCTCTTGGATCCTAGATCCAAGGAGCAACCCCAGGTTATGATGTTGATGAACCTTCGGGCATGATCACCCTCTGGAGCTTCGATGCACAACTATTGGTTTGCCGGGGGTTGTGGATTATCATGGCGTCGGTCCTCTTGTGGATCTCAGATCGGTCCTTTGTTCATGTAGTCCCTCATGGCCATGATGGTGCGGCATTATTTGGTGGGGTGGGACCCTTCGTCATGCAGGTCACACCATAGTGCGGGTGCATTATGGTGTGCCTCCTATCTAGGTGTGAGACCCCGGTTTATTTAGCTTGTAATGCTTAGCCTTCCATCGACTCTAGCATCACAAACAAAATATACCATGCCTCGGGAAAATGTATACTTCCCAGAATTGCAGTATACACACCCTTTTACAAAACAGTGCATCAATTTCATATAACACACAGAATCAAAGCTTAAATTTTACAAGCAAAATACATACATAAAAGTTATTACAAAAGAGAAGCCAACCAGCCAAGAACAGGCTAAAAGAGTTAAACAACAGCGGAAACAAAATGCCATAAGATGGCTATGAACAAAAGCCAACCGGTTTGCCATACACCAACAAGGCAATCCGATCGGGCCACCAAGCTAGTCGTTCACACCGCAGCAAAACTCACAAAAGTCGATCCCTTGGGGATCAACCTCCTCTGCAACAATTAAGCAAAACAAATGAGTACAAAAATGTACTCGCAAGTCATACGAGTAACAAACCTAGATACTACTACATGCAGGCTTTAATCAAAGGAGAAGGCTAAAGGTTAATTTTCAGCATAAAGCGATTTTATTTACAATAAGTAGTAGTTTGAAGGCAGTTTTAGCAATCTGAATTTTATTTGCTCAAATAATAGCGAGACATAAAGTAGTAACATAAAGACAACCTAAAGATGGCTAACCCAATAGCCATCACAACAATAGCACGAATTACCCATTCGTACCACCCACATCAAGTTTTAATTAAAAAGGTTGTAGTCTAGTTCTTGCGGGAAATAACCAAGCGTGTCCATAACCTAGGACGAGGCTATTCGAATAGATTTATCTCTGCAAGGGTGTACCAATGTACCCACACTTCAGACTGCCTTTTTGCCAAGCTATTAAGCACACTTCCTTTGGTATGCCAGCACAGCTAAGTCCTACGAGACATTTCGAATGGAAAAAGCTAATCAAGAGCCGCACGCATGGGGGTTAACCCTTAGTAACCTGCTGGCGAAATAGATCACAAGGACCCATACGTAGAGTAGGATGCACCGGCCTAGCTCAAGCCGCTACGGGTGCTCCCCTCTTTCACGTGACCCATGTTGCATATAGAAATATACAACCCACCACGCAAGTTATTAATTAACACCCCCAAAGTACTAAGTCAAGAGAGGTCCCATATCCCCCTAGTGTGGTTAGCACACAAAATTGCTTGGATCAATGGCGCAAGTAACTCGGTCCTTGATGACCTGGGCACCATTCCAGTCACACCATAAGATCACACCATCATACCATTGTGCCCAAGTCTAAAACATTTTATTTTCAGTTTTAGTTTTCACAAATAAACAAGGCACAAGGTACTGAACATAAGTAATAATAAGTTTAGTGTGATCAAGGTCATCGACTAAGTCGATAACCGCCTAATTCTACCGGTAACTAAGCATTGCTAAGCATCATATCGTAAAGACAATAAAAAGACCATAAATCATTCACTGGGCTCTAATTCACCAGTGAGGATATTAACCTAGGTTTGTGGCAGGGGTGAACAATTTCAGGGAAACTATGCATTAGGATTAACTACCTCTGATCGACAAAAATTAACTTTGACACAAGAAGCATGCATACTTAGTTTTTGCAAACAAGATATTAGACTTTAAAAGTAATAGGAGCAATATGATCAAATGATGCTATATCTTCTTGCCTTGCTGGAGATCATTGATTTGCTGCAGAGGTCACTCTCGCAATCAATAATTTCTTCGGAACCTATCGCAAGAACGAGAAAATCCGGTACAAACGACGAACACCGAAAAAGACTCAAAACCCAAATTGCTCCAAAATCCATGAAATTTATACAGCAGGTAGAGCATAATTTCAGACAATTTTAGCAACAAGAATCATTTGATTTGGGTTAAGTATGCGAAAGTTATAGCCTAAACCTTTTCTTTCATAGACAATTCAAATTAAATTAATTTTGGGTACTGTTCATGGCACAATTTTCCAGAAAGTTCTAGAACCTGATATTTTTATGGTAGGCAGATAATGACATCCTAAGGTTAGCAAAAGTGAGTTTACTTCATTTGGAGTTGAAATGAATTTATTATGATTCTTCTAAGTTATGAAACTAGGGCATATCATTTTTAGAGGCAAATATATGAACAAAACCTATTCTATATTAAAGTACATTATCAGAGGAGTTTAACAAATTTTTGTTTGCTAAATTTGGAGATACAGAAAAATTACTTATGTATTTTCCAAGTTAATATGAATTTTTGAGCAATAAATAAAGCCTAAACGCAATTAAATACATTCTCAAATTTTTCTAGAGTCAAACTGAGCTTAAAACTATTTTTAGATTAACGTTTAGTTAAAAACAGAATTATCAAAACTTGAATCAACCGAAAATAATTTAAAATGAATTAGTTATCATTTTCAAAATTTAATGGAATTTTCAGTTGTGAAATAAAGCTTATCGAGAAAAAGAAACGAATTAACCGAGTGGAAAAACGTTGCTCAAAATGGGCCGTAGATCGCGAATCAAACGGCTTAGATCCAAGGGACGTTCGGACGGTCCGAATAGCCCAACAGATCTGAGTCGTAGATCTAAACACGAACGGTAACAAAGGATTGGATCGCCCCGCAGAGATCTAGACCGTCAGATCTAGATCTGATGGTCCAAGGACATGGGAGGTTCGGACGGTCTGAACAGCCCAAACGATTTGGACCGTTGATTATAAATCCGACGGTCCACAATTAACACGGCGCAACACCCACGCCCGAGAGGGTTAAATGGCACTGGGCCCACATGTAAGTGACATTAACGCCCGGTTTAGGACACCATTAATTACTAACCCATGATTGGGAGTGATTAAGCAATGATTAGCATTAATGATGTCCTAAGCGACAACGTGCCCGCTGATTTCGCCTGACAAAAGACTGAGGGTAAAGAGAAGCTCGTCGCCAGCGGCTCCGGCCACCGCGATGGCAACTAAAGGCTAAAATGGGTTTGCAATAACCTTGCGCACCCAATGGAGGTAACCTCGACGGCGGCGACGGCCTAAAACCCCGGCGAGCTGGAGATAAACGACGGTGACCAAATCGGCCGAAAACGAAAACGGCTAAAAGCTCAGCAAAGGTCCACAAAAGTAGGTGCCTAGGCTTCTAGGGACTAATGAGGAGCTACCTTAGCTGAGAAGAGCCTTGAAGATGGTCGGAGGGGTTTTGATCACGGAGAAGCTCGTCGGAGCTGAAGAAGAAGATGACGAAAACGCGACCTGAGCAAAATGAGCAAGACCGCGTGGTAGGGTTAGCTTAATTATAGCTGAGAGAAGCTCCATGAGCAATTGATTGAGAAAAGAAGCCCTTACCGGAGCTAAGGAAGAAAAGGGGTGATTTCGACCGAAAAGATCCAAACTTAAAATTAAGTGATTCCTCTGAATGCAACCCAAAATTAAGTAAGGGGAAATTATTATAGGGCTAAGGAGCTCAAAAGGGTACAAAAAGAAAAGAGAAAGAACCACTAGAGCACCAAAGCTACTAACAGAGCTTCACGGCCTCTAATGGCGATTTGGGGATTTCTGTGGCTTTGAGCTCCAAGAACAAGGAAGGAGCTAGGGGTGTCGTAAAGGGACTCAAGGAGGGGCTTTGGGGATTTTTATAGCCGAGGAGCTAAGGTTTTGAGCAAGGGCAGAGATCAACCATGAGCTCGGTCCATGGTTCTGCCAAAGACAATTTGAGCAATAGGAGCAGGTAAGAACGATGACTATGGGGGCGAAAGCCTGGTGCGCATTTAATGCAATCAGCAAGGAGCCGTTTAAAGGGCTCAAAGAGGTGACCTAGCTCTGCCATTGTGTACTGGCGCATACGCACGCGTGCACAGGCACGACCAGAGGAAGGAGACGATGACCAGCGAACTCGAGGGCCCACCGGTCAGTGAAAACAAGTTGGCTCAGGTCCAACAGAACCAATGGGTTGAGTCAAACCATATGACCCAACTCAAGTTCTTGGCTGTTAGATCAAAAATGGACGGTCACGATTTAATCGAATCGCTTGGAGGGCTCCAAACGCCCCCTAGCAGTCGTAGTGGTCCGATATGATTTGAACGGCTGAGATTGACTGGGCCGAAAGTGACATAGGTGATCTGGATCGTTGGATCAAGATCCAAGGGCTAAAATATGCACGCCGCTTTAGAGCGAGCCCGGTGCATTTAGTTGGTTTGGCGCAACCATGAACTCAAACGGCTTGGGTCTTTTTTATTAAAAGCGATTGAGCGCTTAATGACGGTTGGATTAGAATCCCACGGCTAAAAATCGCTGGTCCGAACACCCAATGAACAATGACCTCCTGATGGAAATCCAACGGCTGAAATGGACGCATCTTATTAAAAGTGAACCGGTACGTTTAGTTGGTTTGACCCAACCAAGTGGCTCGATCCAGGCTTGGGCTCAGCACGCAAAAAGGGTGAGGCCCTTAGTGGTTAGATTAGGATCTAACGGCTGAAAAGAACGCGGGATTCGGGGGTGTCCGAAGGGCACGCGCGCTGAGGGTGGCTCGATGAAGATCCAACGGCGGAGATAGATCGCGCGTTGAACAGGGCTGACCCAGGTGCGGGAAAGGGTCGGTTCAACCAAGAGGGGTTTGAGCCCGAGTCTAACTCGAACCCAACCAATTCTTGACTTAGGGCTATAATTTGAAGCTAAAACTTGAGGAATGCTTAGAGATAGCAAACTAACTCCATAAATTATGAAATTTTGACTAGAGGTCCCTCACTCCAGGATACACCTTGCATAAATTTTCCAGAGGTTTTTATGCAGAGCATTTTTCTCCAAAAAGTTCTCAAGGTTCTAAGTTAGGGTTTGACCAAAGGTCCAACTGGTTTGACTACCTCTTAAAATATTCAAACAATTTCTAAAAATTATGAAATTTTTCAGAGGGGTCACACAACATCCTTAGAACCTAGAAAAATTATTTCCAGTGGATGATTACTAGATTTGACAAGGGTTGAAAAAGAAGGGTCATGACTTTAGTCAATTTGGAGGTTTGGGTTTTTGATTTCCCATAATTCCTTTACAAGAATTACAGAAAAGCTCAAAAACTTCAAGATACAAGAAAAATTTTAATTTTTACACATTTTCTTACATTTGAAACACAAGTTGAGAATTGGGATGTTACACTAGGGTCAGCTGCAACCACGGCCACCATGGCCACCTCGTCATCCTCCTTCGATGGGGGCTGCATTAGTGGCCGTCGGCTTGCTTGGCGGTTGTCGGTCGACCTTTTCCGTAGTGCTAACTCTAAATGCTGCAACCACCAATGCCTTGTCTGACCTACGCGCACCATCTTTCGTGCACGTATTCCTCCATCTTGTCAAACAATTTATCCACGATGTGGATGGGCTTTCGAGCCATCCTCTCTGCCATTGGGAGTGCTCTGAGTCCGCACCTAGTGGCATTGATGATGGTGATGTCGGTGACGCACTTCAGCTAGCACTTGACCTCTACGAACCTCTTGAAGAAGCTTTGTAGGGACTCATTTGGCCCCTACCTTGCAACTAATAGGTGTCCCTTGTGTTTTGGCTCCGTGTAGTTGCCCTGGAAATCGTTGCGAAGTTGGTCCCAGAGCTACTCCCATGCATATACAGATCACGAGGGGAGTGTGAAGAACCACGTCAATGCTACCCCAGTGAGGGCAAGGGTGATACTCTTTGCTTTAGTGGTGTCATCTCCTCCAGCCACCTCAATGGATATCTCATAAACCCAGAGGAATTCCATGGGCACGTTGTGCCCCTATAGCTTTTGATGTTGGGCATTTTGAAGTCTCTAGGCCATCATGCTACTTTGAGGCTAGCACTCAATTGGCAACTTGGGTCTCCTCTCTTGTCTTGGTCTCATGGTGAGGGACGCGATCGGCGTCGGCGGTGCGATTCAAGATGCTACTGTCAGGGTAGCACAATGACGGGCACTACCGGTGGTAGAGGCATAATTAGGGATGTCGCCGGTGGAGGTGGTCCGACAAGGGATGTCGCCGCTGGAGGAGGTGCAACAACAGATGCATAGGGGCTGTGTTGATGTAGGTCTTTTAGCTCTCGGCAAAGGTCTATTAGCTCCTTTCGCTAGGCCTCGTAGGTTTTCCTGCTCGTGCATGAGTTTGCGGGTAAAGGGTGCACCACATGTTGTCCTCCGGGTAGCGATGTCTCGGTTCGTGCTCCCCACCCATCATCCCCGATGATCTCCCCGTGAGTGGAGTTTGCTTCGAGGGCTATATCTACGGCCATGTAACATCCCAATTTTGGACTTGTGTTTCAAATGTAAGAAAATGAGTAGAAATTAAAACTTTTTCTTACATCATGTATTTCCTGTATGTTGTAAACAGTTCCTGTACAAGAATTATGGAAATACATAGTCACAAGTCTTTTGGTCCAAATCTTGGCTTTCCAAAAACATTCTTGTCAAATCTTGTGATCACCCTTTGGAAATATTTTTTCCAAGTTCTAAGTATGGTATGTGACCCCTATGAAAAATTTCACAATTTTTAGAAATTATTTGAATACTCTTTGAGGGCAGTCAAACCCTAAACCAGAACCTTGCAGAATTTTTGGGGAAAAATGCACTGCATAAAAACCTCTGGAAATTTTATACAAGGTTAATATCTAAGTTAGCAAGCTCCTGTAAAAAATTTAGAATTTTTTGGAGTTAGTTTGCTACCTTTAAAAACCTTTCAAAGCTATCATGTCTTATTTAAAACCCTAAGTCAAACTTGTGTTGGACTCGAGTCAGACTCGAGCCCAACCTCACTTCCTGGTTGAACCTAACCGCCTAATTGCACCAGCGGGCCATCAATAGGTGCATGGCTTTTCCGCCATTAGATTGAAATCGAACAGCCCGCATTGATTGGGTCGTTCGGAACTCGCGGACGCGCCAATAATTTTGCACCGTTGGATCAAGAATCAACTGTCCTGATTCATTGGGCTATTCGGGTCGCTCGAATGCCCCAATTGATCTCAACCGTTCGTTCTTGATCGGGCCACCCTGGTTGTCTTGAGTGTTAGAAACCCTCGGCCGGCCCCTTTTAATCGTGACCGTCCATCTTGAATCCAACGGTCACAGTGTCTTCTTCTGTTCTTCTTCCTCCTCGCGCACCCGTACGCGCGTGCAAGCCATGGTAGAGAGCCGCTTCGCCTTGTCACTTCGAGCTCGCCCTCGTCAACGTCTCTCTGCGGGGCATTAAATGCGCCCCAGGCTTTCGGCTCCCATGTCCTAATCTTCACTTGCCCCCATCATTCCTTTGGTCCATGACATCTCCATGAACCGAGCTCACCTTAGGGCTTTCATTTTTGCCAAACCCTAATCCTCCCTCTATATAAAGCCCCCCAAGACCCCTCCTAGTGTTCCTTTACACCACCCCTAGCTTCTTCATTGTTTTTGGAGCTCAACACCTCTCAAATTCTCAGATCACCATTGGAGGTCGTGGAGCTCTATTGTGAACTTGGGTGCTCCAGTGGTTCATCTTCAAATCTTTTAGCACCCTTTCGAGCTCCTTAACCTCCTTTGCATTTCCCCTAACTTAATTTGGGTTGATATTCTCAGGAATGGACCAATTTTAAGTTTGGATCTTTTCAGCCAATTCTACCCCTTTTCTTCTCCAGCTCCGGTAAGTGGTTCTTTTAGCAATTAATTGCTCATGGACCTTCTGTGGGTCTTAGTGCAGCTATTTTGATCACCTGGTGGTGTTTATTTTTGCTCAGGACGTTATTTCCTCTTCATCTTCACCAACTCCGGCGGGCTTATCCTCTGTCAAAGCTTCTCCGGCCGTCTTTGTAGCTCTCCTTGGTCAAGGTAGCTTCTTATTAGTCCTTAGATGCTGTGGCACACGCTTCTTTGGACAATGCGGAGCTTTTTGGCTATTTTCATTTTCATCCGAGTTGGTCACCCTCGCTATTTTCCGGCTCGCCGGTGTTTTAGGCCGCCGCCGTCGGCGAGGTCATCACCATCGGGACCGCAAGCCTATTGCGAACCCATTTTAGCCTTTAGGTCGCGCCGCCGTGGCTGGAGCCGCCGACGGCGAGCCTCTTTTCTCGTTCGGATTTTGCCGGACGGGAGTCCCTCTCTGTGCCATTGCCGCTCGGACATCATTAATGCGCTAATGATTGTTAATTATTGTTAATGATTGGTTAGCATTTTATTGGTGTATGAAATAGCTTAATGTCTCGCTGCCATGTGGGCCACCAGCCACTTAAACCCTCTCCGTGCGAAAATATTAGGACATAATTAATGCTAATCATCACTAATCATCGGATTTAGCATTTATTAGTTGTCCTGATACGCCCTCTGTCTCACTGACATGTGGGCCCATGCACTTAAACCTCCCCCGCACTTAAAATCCACATGTGTAGTTTGCGCTAATCGTGGACCGTCGATCTTATGATCAACGGTCCAAATCTGTGGGACTTTCGGGCCCCCGAATGTCCCAATCACTAGGGGTCATCCATCTTTCGATATGTGGCTCAGATCGCGTGGCCGTTCGGACCACCCGAAGGGCACAGCGCTATGAGCCCTCCATCTTGAGATCTATGGCCGTGGTTGTTCGCGGCAATTGCGTCGCCCCAACGGCCCATTTCGCGTGGATCGTTGGATCTAGATCCAACGGTAAGCCCCCGTAGGATTGCGCGCGAGCGCTATTCTCCGTGCGCGTGGGCCGTTAGATTTTGCATCAAGGGCCCGTGTTCGTCCACGTCACTTTATTTCTGTTAAGATTTATTATATCTCGGTAAGCGTTTATTTATCAACTAAAAATTATATTAAACTTTGAAAACTCGTAACTAATTCATTTTAAATCCTTTTTAGGTGTTTCAAGCTGGCATAAATTCATGTTTAACTAAAGTTTAATATAAAAATGCATTTAGACATTGTTCTGTGCCATAAAATTTGGAAAATAATATTAACTTGATTTCAGCCATTTTAGTATATTCCAGAAATTGAATTAAAAATTGTAAAATGCATATCTTTTTATGTATAACTTCAAATTGTGCAAACTCAATTTTGTTAAATTCCTCTGTTAGTGTAATTTAACATGAAATAGGTTTTGATCATGGTTATGTTTCTGTAAAGTAACATGTGCTAGGTTTACAACTTAGAAAAATCATAAGTAATTCATTTTAACTGCAAATTTGGTAAGCCCAACTTTGCTGACTTTAGGATGCCATTATCTACCTAGCATAAAAATTTCAGACCTTAGATCATTCTGGAAATTTTTACTATGAACAGTACCCTTAATTAATTTCATTGGAATTAACAGGATGAGAGAACTTGTTTTAGCTATAACTTTTGCATGCTTAATCCAAATGACCTGATTCTTGTTTCTAAATTCATTTAAAATCATATCCTTGATGTTGTATGAATTTTATAAGATTTGGGTGATTTTTGCTGTTGAGTTTCATTTGGTGTTCTTCGTTCTTATTGGTTTATCGTCTTTTCACGTTAGGTTCCGAAGACATTATTGACATTGAATCTGATCCTCAGCAACCTGAACCTACCCTCCAGCAAGGCAAGCAGATGTAGCATCATTTGATCATGTTGTTCCTATTTTTTTCAAATTCTAATATATTATTTGCAAATTCTATGTATGTATTGCTATCTTGTTTTAAACTATTGTCGATTAGTTGACCTATTATATGCATAATTTGTAGGTCAATGTTTATCCTCTACTACTGAGCCTAGGAATATTTGCTGTGATTTTGGGTTCGTTGGATGGACCCTTGTCACTTAGTAGTTTACGAGTTGGTGTGCTTAGCCATGCTTAGCTACCAGTAGAAATGGGCGGTTATCGACTTGTCGATAACCTTGATCACACAAACTTATTATGGTCTATATGATTTAGCCTTTGTGTCATATTTACTTGTGAAAACTAAAAACTGAAAATAAAATAATTTAGACTTGGGCACAATGGTAAGATGGTGTGTTTTGGGTGTGACTGGAATGGTGCCCGGGTCAGCTAAGGACCGAACTTCTTGTAAGTCCCCGTTATCCAGGCAATTTTGTGCATGCTAACCACACTAGAGATATATGAGACCTCTCTTGACTAAGTACTTTGGGGGGTGTTAATTAATGAGTCGCGTGGTGGGTTGTATATTTAACTATATGCAACATGGACATGTTTGTGGGGAGAGGAGCACCCACCGAGGCCGGTGTCTCCTACTCCACGTATGGGTCCTTGTGATCCATATTTCATCGGCAGATCACTAAGGGTTAACCCCCATACGTGCGGCTCTTGATTAGCACAATCCATTGGAAATGTCTCGTAGGACTTAGTTGTGCCGGCATACCAAAGGAAGGTCTGAAGTGTCGGTACATTGGTACGTGGCAGCCGCGACATGTCGAAGGACAAGTGCCATAACTGTGGCAAACTTGGGCACTGGGCTAGAAACTGCCACAAGCCGCGACGCAATGAGCAGGCCATCCTAACGAAGGTCGACGGCGACAAGCCCACGCTGCTCATGGCGCAGGTGTGCGCACCGTCTGAGGCCACCGAAAGCATGATCGAGAACGTCATGCTCAACGAGGTGCATGTTGATATGCACCTAGGACGTGAAGAGGACCGCCAAGATGATGCATGGTATCTTGACACCAGGGCTAGCAACCACATGACGGGCTGCAAGAACGTCTTCGCCGAGCTGGACACCGGTGTCACTGGTTCATCAAGTTCGGTGATGGCTCGATTGTCGACATCCGTGGACATGGTATGGTACTATTCATGTGCCACAACAGAGAGCACCGCACGCTGACGGGAGTGTACGACATCCCTCGGCTACGAGCAACATCGTCAACCTTGGGCAGCTCGATGAGAACGGCTGCCAAATGCTGATCGAGGAAGGCGTGCTGCGAATCCAAGATCGCCAATGACAAATTCTCGCAAAGGTGAACCATGCGTACAACCGATTATATGTTCTCTCCCTAAACATAGCACAGCCGGTATGTCTGGTGGCATGACTCGACGACAATGCATGGTGCTGGCACGCCCACTACGATCACCTCAATTTTGAGGCACTCCGGAAGCTGGCACAATGTGACATGGTGTGAGGACTTCCAAAGATCGACCATGTCAACCAAATCTGCGATAGCTACCTAGTGGAGAAGCAAGTACCACACGAAGAATCTCCTCGGGTTCGTGCAGACCGATTACACCGGTAACACCGGGTGGGAAGCGCTACTTCCTGCTCCTGGTCGACAACCTTAGCCGCTACATGTGGCCGACACTGCTAGTGACGAAGGATGAGGCAACAGCAGCAATCAAGCACTTCCAAGTTGGTGTCAATGTAGGATCCGGGCGAAAGCTACAAGCGCTTCGCACTGACCGCGGCGGCGAGATCATGTCTGTGGAGTTTGGTGAATATTATGTGAATCGTAGCGTCAAGCGATTCCTCACGGCGCAATATTCACCGCAACAGAACGGTGTTGTCAAACATCGGAATCAGATGGTCATCGCATTAGCACGCAGACTATTGAAGGCGAAGGACATACTAGGGGAGTTCTGGGGCGAGGCAGTCACAACGACCGTCTACATACTTAACCACACACCAACCCAGAGCGTCGATGGCAAGACGCCCTATGAGGCGTGGTATGGGACATGTCCAAGCATGTAATACTTTCGCACATTTGGCTGCATCGCGCACGTGAAGGAGGTGCGACTGAACATCAAGAAGCTTGATGACTGGAGCAAACCCATGGTCTTCATCGGCTATGAACCTGGATCCAAAGAATACCGAGTGTACAACCCCGTCGGCAAGCGCGTGCACGTATCGTCTTCGACGAGGTGGCGAAGTGGGACTGGGAAGCCGGAGACCATGCACGAACAACTTCTAGTGAGACGTTCACTGTGGAGTACATCTCTTACCCTATCGCAAGTGATGAACAAGTCGACACACAAGGAGAGGACACGCCGGGTCGTGCGCCATCAGCACCAGTGACACCAGCATTAGCAATAGTAGCAACAACACCGGCATCGCCATCAGCAACAGTGACACCGGCATCAGCAGTAGTAGCAGCGACACAGTAGCGTCGATCGGGGTGGAGTTCGTGCCACCTCCTCCTGACGCTACGCCCATGTCCGATGGCATTCCAAGAAGGACTCACACGCTACAGAATTTGTACGATACCACATCAGTGGTTGGGCTCGATGTCGATGTGCTGCACCTCACGGCAGCAGAAGAACTCGCTGGTTTCGCCAACGCCAAATAGCACCAATGTTGGAGTCAGGCAATGCTTGAGGATATGAGTTCCATTGAGGAGAATGGTACGTGGCAACTTGTCGATCTTCCTATTGGTAACCATCCAATTGGCCTGAAGTGGGTGTACAAGGTCAAGGACTCGCACGGTGCCATCGTTAACCACAAAGCACAACTCATGGCAAAAGGGTATTGCAGCGACAAGGCATTGACTTCGACAAGGTGTTTGCGCCAGTCGCTCGCCTCGAGTATGTGTGTCTTTTGATCGCACTCGCCGCACATAAGGGGTGGCCAGTGTATCACATAGATGTAAAATCAGCATTCCTTAACGATGAACTCGAGGGGGAAGTCTACGTCATGCAACCCCCCAGCTTCGTGGTTGATGGCCACAAGGAGAAGGTCTTGAAGCTTCGTAAAGCATTGTACGGTTTGCGACAAACGCCAAGAGCGTGGAACGCTAAGCTCGATAGTTGTCTACTGTCACATGGGTTTCACCGGATCAAGTCAAAACACGCTATGTACATGTGTGACAGCGGTATGTCACGTCTTCTTGTGGGAGTGTACGTCAACGACTTGGTCATCATAGGGGTGGACCCGCAGGAGTTTACCAATTTCAAGGAGGAGATGAAGAGCTTGTTCAAGATAAGCAATTTAGGCTTACTCGGTTTCTACCTCAGCATAGAAGTACATCAAACCAATGGCTATATCACGATGTATCAGGCAGTGTACGCCTTGAAGATTCTCGAGAAGAGCGGCATGGCAGACTGCAATCCATGCCATGTTCCAATGGAAGCCAGGATCAAGCTGAGCAACGTGAGTTCAGCTCCTCCCACTGACGCCACAGCATATAGGAGCATCATCGGGAGTCTATGGTACTTGGTGCATACACGGCCTGACATTGCGTACTTGATTGGGTATGTGAGTCATTTCATAGAAATACCAACCACCGAGCACTTGGTAGCAGTCAAGCACATCCTCCGGTACATTGCTGGTACTTGGAACTATGGCTACCACTATGCAAGGAAGACAGAGGAGTCACGGCTGGTTGGCTATGGCGACATCGACATGGCTGGTGACATCGACGATCGCAAGAGCACCACCGGTGTGCTGTTTTTCTTCAGCAGCAGTCTTGCCAACTGGAAGTCTCAAAAATAGAAGGTCATAGCACTGTCCTCTTGCAAGGCCAAGTACATCGTTGCGACGACGGTGGCATGTCAAGGTATTTGGCTTGCCCACTTGCTTGGTGAGCTGAAGAACAAAGAAGCCAGTAGCGTCGTGCTCAAGGTGGACAATAAGTCCGCTATCTCCCTCATCAAGAATCCAATCTTTCATGACCGAAACAAGCACATTGACACTTGGTATCATCGCCTTCAGGAGTGCATCGATAACGGCAAAATTGAGTTGGAGTATATTAGCACTGGAGAACAGGTTGTAGACATCTTGACCAAGGCACTTGGGCGCGTCAAGTTCCAAGAATTACGTGCAAAGATCGGCATAATCGAGATCAAGTAAGTACACAAAGATTAGGGTGTGATTTGTTAGATAATCTTTGTGTATATGGCATATTTAGATTTTAGGGAGAGTTTGTGTTTCGTATTTAGGCAGTATTTGTTATAGATACTAGAGTTGGTTTGAAATCTCTTTCGGATACGTAGAATCTTTGTCGAATACAAGTAGTAGCCTGTACTAGATAAAAGGGCACCTATTGTAATCAGTTTGATACAAGCAATAGAGGAAAGAAAAACAGAAAACGCTGTAGTGCGCCGATGCATGGAGCACCAAAATCCTTATGTTCTTTCTTGCATACGTGAGTTCCAGCGTGCGTGTGTTGCTTCCTTCGTGCGCATCAGCCGTGCATGTGTCTTCATCTTCGATTGGCTTCCAGCGTGATCACATGAGCGTGTGCTTCATCCGACAACTGTTTTTCCAGCGTCAACCCGGATTCTGCCGAGCGCTCTGCCGAAGCGTTAGTCCACGCGCAGCCGAAGTGTGAGTCCAGGCTTTTTGCATAGCGTGAGTTTCTTCTTCGGTTTGGCTGACAGCTATGACAATGTTTGTAGGGAGAGGGCTCCTTTTAGGTCTTACACCCATCGGTTATCAAGGAAAGCCTCCTGCATTGTTCGCTCCTTGAGAGCCTTTTTCTTGTCAAATCGGAGCAGGAATGGCGCCAGTGCGCCACTCGATTTAGGGAATTCCCTTCCAACCAGCTATCCTGCCAAAACAGAGCACGGGATCCATTGCCAACCACGGTGACCACAGAAGCCTGAAAAAACTCTTGCAAGAGAGGATCACCAAAGCCACATCGCTATCAGCGCAATATTCAACCACTGTAAGTTATGAAAGCCTAAACCGCCAAACTGAACCGGCCTACACACTTTCTCCCATGCAGCAAGGCATCTCCTTGCACTTCCGAGGCCCCCTTCCATAAAGATGTTTTAATAATTTGACTCGATTACTAAAAATTTGAGAAATCAACTAATCCACATGCACTTCTCATTCTTGTAACTCCAAATGAAACTTCTTGTCCTAAATTTTCCAGAATCTGGGAGAGTTGTTGAATTGTTGGGTTAATTTTATACCAAGAGAAGCAACTCAAGGTGATGGAGTTTTGGCTTCAACATCATCTCCCTCCTGGAGATGGTGAATATTTGCCTACTTGGTCGATGGATATGGAAAATTGAAAACGAGGAAGGTCCTGGGCAAGAACTCTTAAAGACAAAATGCTTGTCTAACTCATGTAGTGTAGCTGAATGTTCTGTGAAGTAAGGGGATTCACACTTCTGGAGAGGGATAATGGAGATTAAGGATATGTTCTATTCTTTTTTGTAGAAGAAAGGTGAGAAATGGTGAAAACAAGATTCTGGAAGGATGTTTGGTTAGGTAATCCTACTTTAGCTGATCAATTTCCAAGACTTTTTCATCTCACTTTTGATAAAGATATTACTATGGCAAAAGTTTATTCAGATAGTTGGGGTAGTATAAGGTTTAGAGGATTGCTCTGGGGTGAAACACTACAGTCTTGGCAAGAATTGCAGAGTAAATGTGCAGATATTCAGTTCGGGGAAGAACAGGATAAGGTTGTTTGGATGTTAGATGCTAAAGGAAATTTTACAGTAAAATCTTTCTACTCTCAGTTTAAAGCTCGGCAAAGGATCTTTACACATAGACATTTGTGGAAGATCCAAGTGCCTTTGAATTAAAGTGTTTTTATTTTTTTAGATAATAGAAGTACAACTCCTGGTCTCTACACCAACTAGAGATGCACACAGCCATTACACTACCATCAACTAAAAGCTTAAATAAAAAACAGCCAAAAGCCAACAACGACAAATAAATTGTTATGCAAAGGCCAGCCTAAAAAACCACCTAGCCCCACCTCCGGGACCAACCAGGAGACCGTCCACACGCGAACAACAACTGCGCAACAAAGAGGTGATGATGAGCCAGTCTCTGTAGCGACGCTTCTAAGAAGAGATACAACCCGCGTCGTCGTCGCAAGATCCAACCAGCAAGGCCAGATTAGGAGTTTTCACTCTGGAGCTCAGGTACCGGTTCTCCAAAGCAACACCTTCAAGAAGATAATGCCGCTCAGGCCGACGTCGTTGTCGAATCCAACCAGTGAAGACCAGATCAAGAGTTTTCACCCCAAATCGAAGGTACTAGTGCTCCAAGACCACGTCGTAGTACGACATCATCGCTGGATCCAAGTTCCAACCAATGAAGGCCAGATTGCCAAGATGACGTCCAAAACATCCCCAACGGCCAACCACCGCTAGCACCAAAGGAAAGCAACGTCCACCGCAGCCCATGTGTCGGCTGGTTAACAACCGTCCACCGGGGAGGAGTCGAGCGCCACACAAACCACCGCCATCGAGCCGTTGCGATCTCTACCAAATGCGCCAAATTTGGATCTGCACCGCGCCACCTCCGTTGTCATGCCATCGATGAAACCACGCTGCCGAAGGAAGCCAACGAAGAAGGGCCCCGGATCGCCATGCCCGAAGACAAGCCGGTGGAGAAGAGCCCTAGATCCAACCCCGACGAAAGTCCACATCGTTAGAAATCGGAGGACAGACGTCGGGTGATGCAGATCAGGCGCCACCACCGAGAAGAAGCCCCGCCACCGCCGCTGGCCACGGATGGCGGCGGCGAGGAGGAAGGGAGGAGGAGAGGGAAGCTTGTTTGGTGGCAGCTAGGGTTAGTGATAAGGAACAGTGTGCTAACAAAGGATAATTTGATGAAAAGAGAATGGAAAGGCTCTCAGAAATGTATGTTCTGTGGAGCTAATGAAACTATAAATCACTAATTTATTGATTGCCATCTAGCCAGGTATGGCAATGTGGTGAAATGTTCTTTCAGTTTTAGCAGTGTTCCAGATTCAATGCAAACAACCGTTGTATGTGGCTAAATCAAACACCAGACTTCTTGTTATCATGTTTCTGTTAATGCCCTAAGAGACAATCATGGAGATCATTGTATCACGTTTATGTTTATTAGTTATAAAATAAATGTTATTATGTTCGTTGGATGAATTATCATTTATAATTATTAGCAAGTAGGTGACTTGCTGGTGAAACTCTTTAATAATTGTATAATGTCATTATAAAGGGTCTCTGATCAGATGTCACCGGTCGGAACACTAATGACTTATAGACCAACATATATATTGATTGATGACCACATTCCACCGATCATAGATATGAGGGATATCGATTCAATGGTGCGAGCACATGTTAGAGAATATGATGTTGGATTGACTCCACTTTGATATACTATTGTGATTGTTGTATTTATATGTGTCATCAGTTAGTCTCAAACAATAATGATGTATAATCCTTAGACCTGAGATCAGCATAGTTTTCTGCATGTGTAACAGTACACTTAGGGGTTACCAAACATCACTCCATAACTTGGTAGTTATAAAGGTAGCTTTTGGATATGCTACGAAACATGCGGAGGGATGTGACTGGTTGGATATGAGATTTGCCCCTCCTAACATAATAGAAGAGATATCTCTTGACCCTTCGATGAGATCGAATAAAGGAAGTGCATGACCATGCCACAAGTGGTCCAAGAGTCGACCACATAAAGTTATCTATCACTAAATCGAGAAAGATTGAACAGTCCATTGATGACATATAAATCACTAGGAGTTCGTCCAGATATCATGAGGCAAAAGGAGAACACGCGAGCAGGTTACTTAGTCCGACAAAATACGAACTAGTCGTATGGGGATACGGACCGATCGTGAGCTGGTCGTACATGATCACATACTGGTCGACGAACTAGTTGTAAGGTGTTACGAACTGGTCGTGACCAGATGCAAACTGGTCGTAAGGAGTTACGAACTGATCATGGGTGATAATGATCTAGTCGCAGATCATATTACATAAGATTTGTGCGATTCGATCTTTATGTGTATTCGAGAGTCGCTATGTCCTGCTAAGAATTGCTACCAACTTATGGACCAGAAAGGAGTTTTTAGGTCATGACTGATTACACATGAACTTACAGGGTAACACACTTAACGTGTTAGAACAAACTAGTTCGGATTGGATCCGTTATAGGCTCTTTATAAAGGGAGGCGTGGGGCTTTTGGGATCAGAGTTGCAACACCCACCGAAACCCTAGTCACCGCCTCCCTGAAGGCTCTGTCATGCACGCCGGTGCTAGCATACCAGTGTACAACATTGTACTCCTAGATATGTGGATATCATAGAGGCACTGCTCCAATTGATGTTGCGCTGACCGAGGACGATCTCCGACCTACATAGGGACCGCGAGAGGCTGCTAGAAGAGACAATCAATGGCCAAGGACGTTGGACGATCGACTACGATCACTACATCAACACACATGACGTTGGACTAGGTTGCTCCAACTCTTCTTTCGTTGCACTGTGCGTCTAGTGGTAACAATCTATGATATCTTCTCACATGGCTTCCTGGTGTAGTGTACCCATATCCCAACAGTTTCAATCATGATTATAGCCCTCCTGATGAGTAATATCTGTTTGGTTCATGGCCCCAATGAACTAAGCCAAATTTTAGCCTAACCAAAACTTTTGCAAAGCCAAAATTTGGCGAAAAGAACATTGTTAGGATTGCAGTTGAGCCAAATTTTTGGTGAGCGATTTCCTCGCCCTCAGATTGTCCACGTGTGATATTTGATTTTGTAGATGTTACTAAATTTTTGTTGCATTACCAAATATTGGTAGCAAACCAAACCATAGCCAATTTTCATTGGTGTTAATAAATTTTGGTTTGATTGACATTGGTAACAAACCAAACAACCCATCTCCTGGTTGAGTCTTTAAAAAAAATTCAGTGCAAAGACTAGGAAGGGTGTGTCTTAGGAATTTTCCTAAGAATGTAATAGGCTCAATGGCAATGGCGGATTTCAGAATATGGGCATGTGGTGGTTCCTTACTTCACTTCCAGCTGTCCTCGGTGTCTGTTATTTTCTATTTTAATTTTTTGATGCTGGAACATGTGTAACTTCGAGATCTACTCCAATCCAGATTAATTAATCACAGATTGGCCCTAAAACTATAACATCATATAAAATTTTATTTTGCCTATTGCTAATTTAGGTTACAATAGTTTAATTTGCTTTGTTTTTGTTGTTTACATGTTGTTCTAAAGTGAAAAAAATAAATATTACCATTAATGTATTGGATTTTAAATGATTAATTTTCTAAAAATTATTAAAAAGGTTTAAAAAAAACAAGCTTAATTGCATGTAAAATGAATAAGTGTACCCAAATTTACGAAACTAAATTCAAAAAATCTACTATAGCCTTGCATGTTTGAAAACATAATTTATTTTTTATATAAACTTTTAAAAAACTAATAGAATTGTGATTCTACGATACTATCCTATCGGACCAAAAATGATCCCACCTAGGATCACGATCCTAACAACTTTGCTTCTAGCTATCCTCAATGTTTGTTATTTTCTTTTTAATTTTTTGATACTGGCACTTGTGGAACTTCGAGATCTACTTCAATCCAGACTATTTAATCATAGATTGGCCCCAAAACTATGGTGCCTTTTATAACTTTTTTAGAAGAAAAAAAACTACTAGGTACACTGTGGCATAAGCTTCGAAATTATTTCCTATTCATTAATTTCCGGACGGTCTGAAAAAGATCCATAACACACCACACTTCGTCGAGGATTGTACCAAAAAAATTAAAGGATGAGATCAAACCTAATCTGACATCCATTTTGGTAAGATAAGAACAACACATGCTGGTCATGTGATAGCTAGCTATTGGTAGCTTGGTAGGAAATAACTAATTACTAGAAGTTAACCTGTGCCAATTGGCGCGGATGTGACAATCTATAGGTTTGAGGAGATTGCTGTATTTTTCTATGTTTGTTGTCGGTCGTGACCGTCATTAATAGATCATTTTTTCAACAGATTATTTTTGTAAAGGTGGGTCTGCTAGTCTTGAGCATCGAAAGGAAGCTAAAATGAAACGAAAAAAAATACCTTCGTAAACTAAAAGTAAGGTATATAGTCTTGCCAGTAGTATTCCTTTTTTTCGTAAAGACGCAATTCAAATTATGGAATAAGAAGAAGAATAATGTCTTGAACCAAATCCATCGAACAAATAGTTTTAAATTTACGTCAATGAGACTGGATCAACAACAGGTAAGACTATACACATTTTTTGTAAATATTATTGTTCAAGAAATAAATGTAACAACATGGTTGCCATGTGAAGATCACACAATACAATATATCCAAAAGCTAGCAAAAACACAGTAACAAATTGTGTTTGTTATAGACCACAAAACAATTTGCAATACAACAAAGAACGTTGATGAAATGCTCATCGGCATAAGATTAAAATTGGATTATATATTGTAAAGATGGAACAGTGAAATCATGCAAAAGGGAATTTTTTAAAAAATACAGCAACTTTAACATGGGGTATTGAAAAATTGATTGCAGCATCAGGCAACCAAGGATCTCATCTTTTTTTAAATAATAAAACCGTAAGACCAAGATGGCCCTACTGTATATATTTATTAAATAAGAAGCAAAGAAACATTTACAATGGGAAAAGAAGAAAGGATGCTCTAATGCATGATCATTTACGGGTTAGATCAATAGAACATAAATCTATATGTTTTTTGAATAATGAAAGGGGCCCCTTGCTTATTACTAATGTAATAGAACATAAATCTATCACTATCATAAATAGCTAGGTCTCTTATTTTTTGGGTAACGTTGATCAAAAGTTAGTGAGGGAAAAAAATAGTTGTGGTTACCGACAGTCTTTGAGTGTGCACTGGTTGGTGTGTTGAGTTTCTGAGGAATTATGTTGTAGGTTGAACTGCTATAGTGTGTAGCATATGAGAAAGATACCATGTAATGCAGGTGACTGAGAAGCAATGGCACTGTGAAAACAGGGGGAGCTCGAAAAACTGCAATGTAAGAAAGAAAGTGCTACAGCAACAGAAATGAGGTGTCAAAAGACATAGGGTGTCTAAATAGTGGAGCATATATACAATGGAAGAGCATGTATTCAGGAGTAATTAGCATAGCATCTATTCATATGTTGTGTTTATAAAATGAAGTGCAAGTATTAGATCACCAGAGTATAGTTTTGGGTGGTCAACACTTGTGAGAGAAGTGATGGAGGGAGCGAACCTCTTGGCTGGAAGAGTTTGTGTATCTTGATTAGATGGTACCATTGTTTTTCTAGTTTGTGCTGCATGTGTCGGTTGGTGTTTTTCTGTAAGATGTGAAAGGGATTTTCAGGGAGAAGTACAAATAGTAGTAATTTCATGTAGATAAAATAATATACAATGAGTATATTTTTATGAGGGAACCTAAAGCGGGTTTAAGTGCATGAGATAGACATCTACAGATGTTGAAGGAACTCTTGCTTTTTTTGCACACACACAATTTAATTAGGCTACATGACTGTCTAAATTTCAGCATTTTGTTAGTTTTAGTCATGACAATAGCAACATAGCAAATTTTGGAAAGAACACTGAGGAAAAAAGCAATTATATATAGCTATGTTTTTACACAGGTGCATGGACTGAACAGGAATGGCAGAAATAAGAAGACCTATTGTTTGCAAATATGTAATAAGGGTCTCTCTAACTAATTTCTGTTAAGAACTAAGATGTATGTGCAGAGGCTGTGGGAGGACTGTGGAAAAGGGAAGAATGGGGTTGTCTACCCAAGTAGGTGGCAATTCTGTGGACCTGTTACAGAACACACAAAGAAAGAGGACTGTTACATTTTACCTGCCATTATTTTTGTAGTGCAAATTCCTCTGAGTTTGGTGCATTCCTCTCTACTGATATAATTCTGTAAGAAGCAAAGGAAAAATATATCCGATGAGTACAAAAAGATGGCACTAAGATGGCGGAATGAGCTATAGAAACAATGATGCTCATATGCTTTCGAACAGACATGCTCAAAAGAAGTTTATAGTGTATAAATGGCATAGTCTAGAAACTTACCAACATCAAGAATTAATCAGTGGGAATTTATCTAATCCAAAGCAAAATGAACCCTAGGAAAGAAAAGATCCATTTTTGCAAAATCCTAGAACTTGTCTGGATCAATTCTCACTCTAAAAGCAAACTTAGCCTGTAACAGTCCATACCGAAAGCAATACAATTTGCAATGCTCATATGCTATCGAACAGACACATTCAAAAGAAGTTTATAGTGTATAAATAGCATAGTCTAGACACATACCAACATCAAGAATTAATCAGTGGCCATTTATCTAATCCAAAGCAAAACGAACCCTAGGAAAGAACAGACCCATTTCTGCAAAATCATGGAACTTGTTTGGCTCAATTCTCACCCCAAAAGCAAAGTTAGCCTATAATAGTCCATACCAAAAGCAATACAATTTGCAAAGCTACAGTTCGCATATGCATCTTGTCGGGGCTATAGAATCACAATGAATCAACGATCTCTGTAGTTCTGCATGATTCAACAAATTAATCAGTATACACTCTCTATCCCGTAATCTAGAGCCAAATCCCTACAAAGCTAGCAGACACATTTTGCAACCCCGCCATCCCAGCCTCCCAAAAGCCCTAACAAAGTGATCTCCATCCTCCCTGCACTGCAACAGCGCAAAAACCCTCAGCCATGGATGTGGCAGATCTCTGTACCCCCTGAGAGCTTGGCGCAGAAGGAACAAGAGACAGGAGCGAGCACGCACCTTGAGGTAGGGAGGCTGCGGTGGATGAGGGGCTATGCGTGCTACTCGTCCAGTTCGGTGGCAACCGAGGGGTCTTAGACTTACCGGCGAAGAGGCAGAGGCATGGTCTGCTGTTGGTGTCCATACTAGCTGATGTAGAGGTGTCCATCGGGTCAACGGTCCACCTGGCCAATGCTATGCTCACGTACATGCCCATTAACCCTGGTTTCTTCGGATTGCAAGAACCAAGAATGAGATTGTTGTCGTGGTGGAAGTTCTGGCGGAGGTGTTGTCTGGATGTGCATGCAGGTGTGTGAGATTCATGGAGCTAGGGCAAAGCAGGGTGGTGCTTGCGAGGGCATCCCTACGGTGAATCGTTGTCCGAGCCAAGGGATGGTCGGATGTCATGCACCAAGATTTGTAGCGCTGCATGGACATTGGCAACCTTGACATCTTCTAACTTCTTAGTACGGTAAGAACGATTGATACAAGAATCAATCATGTTTGTTCTTTGTGTTGTGCATTGGCGATCATGCTGATCAAGCTTAGATCGATTCGACTTGGATTTGGAGGTGGGCACTCGAATATGGTTGGTTGTTTCTATGTTTTTTATTCGTGATGTACGAGGGTGCTGATGCATGGATGAATCTTTATTTGTTTAGGTTGATTTGGTGCTAATGCCTCCTCAACACTGGCCAAGAGGATGCAACTTGACGAGCCAATTGAGTTCAAAATTTATGAGTGGAACCCCGGTGGACTTCTTACAAGAATTGAGGCAAGAAAGAACCTACTTTCTTTCATTCTTGCTCTCTTTAAAATCATCAACAGTGGTAGACTTGTGGTGTTTCAGTTCAAGTCTAGCATTCGTTTTGACTTCATTTCAAGGGCTAATCACAAAATTGAGCTCATGAATAGGATAAATACGTTCACAGACTTGGAAAACAATGAAAGGAATATTTTTTATCTAAAAAAATGAAGACATATTCAATAATTAATGATTTACGTCCTTCACTCCGAAACACCATTCCTTTTTTCTCAATGTTTTTTTTCTACGTACCTATGATGCTTGAAGGGTTTTTTTTGCTTATTTAGTCTTAAGATTATCTTTGTTGAAGTAATTGGTTGTTTCTGCACACAGTTTGGTCACATCATAGCGAAAAGAGGAAAATATGCAGCTTGTTGTAGTAATTCTGTTTGGCCATGGTTTTTAGGCGCCGGAGGGGAATCAATGGCACGTAGTTGAGTAGATGCATGGATGGTGATACCAGAGATAGAGAGCAACAAACATTGTAGAATATGGGAGGCAACTCCTAGCTTCAATGGAGAGATTGTCCTACTATGTCGACTATAGTAGCATCAGGCTATCACTTTGCTGGGCATTTCGTACGCCTCACAAAGAAAAGCTTAACCGATATTTGTTTGGAGCTTGAGAATTGTAAAAGTTAGTATATGTATACATCTGAAATGTATTTCCTTTTCTTGCGTATGGATTCCAATTGTTCGTTAATTAGTATCCTGGTCATTGTTTCAATCAAGCCTCTCAATTGTTTTTAGTGGATGTAATCAAGTAGCAACAAACTTCTATTCCTTTGAGCAAGAATGTATATCTGCAACAAAAATATTTAGTGTAAAGGTTGGTTTTTCGCTGCAAAGCACGGACACCTAACTAGTTCTTTATGATTAGTGTGTCTCATCATTCAATTTTGTAATGATCACCCCCGTGTGCTTTTGTTTTGAGCCCTTTTTTGTTTGGCACTCCCTACTTTTCACTGGAAGTTTTATTCACAGATACTTGTCAATTATTTTAAAATGTCTTCCTAAAATACATGTATTAACCTAACTACTACCAACCACTTTACTACATTTTTTGTGATTGGTATTATTAGAGGGTATTGTTGTGTAATCCTATCAAATCCATGACTTCCTCGATATCCTTACTTTGGTCAAAAGTGACAAGCATTTGCAAACTCAGGAGCACTATTATTTGAGGGTTACGGGCTCTTTTTTTTATTTTTGAGAAAAGCTTCTTACAAAATAATTGGAGTGAAAAACGCAACGCATAGTAGAATTATGTTTTGGGAGTATATACTCCCACTTCTAATATACCACTTAAACACATATATTATACTTCTTTATCATTTTTAGTATACTTAAATACCAATTATAAGATACTCCAATACGATTTGATTGAAAAAATTTATCGGAGCCCTTTGTTTTTTGCTATATACCACTTTTCATATATAAAATAAGTATATATACAAATTTTGCTATAAAAAGTGGCATTTAATAAAAAAATTTAATGGAACTTACTTTGGAGTAACTTATAATCATTATTGGAGTATGCACAAATAGATAAAAAAAAGGTATTATGATACAGTTTAAGTGGTATATAAGAGGTGGGAGTACGTACTCCCAAGAGTACTATACAATTTTCTTTTATATATATATATATATATATATATATATATATGGGGACGTATCTAGTGCTAATGGATAATTCAGTGCTAAGGTGCTAATGTCAATCTTGACCGTTGGATTTGGATTGAACAACCAAGATTAATGCAGTCTCTCACCTCCAAACTATTTAATCACCTTGAATGCTTCCACCTCCAATGCGTCTTCATTAATGCACTTTCATTAAACACCATACATGCTTTCACATCCAACGGTCAAGATGCAGATTCAACGGTCAAGATTAGCATTAGCACCTTAGCACTGAATTACCCATTAGCACTAGATACGCCCCCTATATATATATATATATATATATATATATATATATACACTAATACCCATCGGCATAAGTCTATCTAATAACTCTCTAAAAAATGTCTATCGTGTAGTTTACATCTCATTCGATTGTTTTCCACTAAAGAATAAGGCTATCGAGTAAATGATGTCATAATTATTTTCACGAGATTAAGAAAATGTTCCTATACCGTGTAGAAATAACTGTCCTCACCCATTGACCTTGCCTCCCCAAACTAAGCTACTAACACCGTAGATTGCGTGACAAGAAATTGTCTCTCTAGCTCTCAAGTATAATTAGGTTTAAAGGAAAAATGGATCCTCGCTTGTAGCCATGGTTGTGAGGATTGGAATCTTGAATTGAATAGTAGATGCTCAGATAAGATCGCATTGTAGGATTGAAATATAAGATCTTACCTAATTCAACAAAATATATATTATTTCAAGTATATCATGTATTTCAACAAAGATACATGTTTTGAATTGGTCTTTCCAAGCAGTCCAAATGGGTAATCTATAGTTGTTTATACAAATAATAACATATATGAATGGATAAAAGGTGAAACGCTACCATTGAAAGGACATACGTAAGTAATTATTTATTGTTAACTACTAGTATCGGTTAGGATCATATGTAAATTGTGATCATGATCTTACCATGATTTTATTAGAATATTAAGATTATACTAAATTAAGATTCTATTACTAGGGTCGAATCGGTCCAATAAATCTAAAATTCGTTGGATCGGAAAACTTTAAACACCACTCCTTGCTTATAATCGCCTAATCCTTTAAATTATTGCGCAAGTGCAAGCAAATCAACGCACTAGATTAGTCCGTAAAAAATACGCTGCAGTACTCAGTGCATCTTTTTTCTTTCTTTTTTTGTTTTTTCGTCAGATGGTCCGGATGGATAACGGCACCGAGCCATTAAAACACACGAAAGTCAGAGGATCCAATTCCGTGCGTGAAGAGACGAGTAGCGTTCCTCCATTGTTCACTCAAACTGCTTCGCAAAGAATCCATCTTGAACTGCTTCGCAAAGAATCCATCTTGAACTGCTTCGCAATCTCACTCCATCCTCTGTAAATTGCTTTCACCCCAGTAAACTCACTGATCCCATTCCAGTTCCACCACAAATTTCTATTTTTGTTTCACGTTTTCTTTTGTTGATGTGTTGTCCAGTCCGACTGCCGGGTTTCTGCCTGCGCCGCCTCCTCCGCCGCCTCCGCGCCATGCTCACACCCGCCGCCGCCGCCGCCGTCGCCGCCGACGACGGCGATCGGCGGCTGTGGGAACCGCCCTTCGACGCATCCAAGCCGGCGCCGCCCATGTCCTACCCAATCACCGACCTCGCCGCGCTCGCCTCCCGCACCTACCTCTCCGAGGCGGCCAACTTCCACCTACCCTTCAACCGCGCCTCCACGCCGCTCCCGTCCCCCGGGGCGCCGCTCCCGCCACGGCGGCGGGTCCTGGTGTGCCACGACCTGCAGGGAGGGTACCGCGACGACGCGTCGCCGCAGGGCGGCGCCAACCCGGACGCCTACGCGCTCTGGCACTGGCACCTCATCGACGTCTTCGTATACTTCTCCCATTACCTCGTCACCCTCCCGCCGCCGTGCTGGACCAATGCCGCCCACCTCCACGGAGTCAAGGTGCTGCCTCCTTCAGTTTCTTGCCTCCCCCAAAATTCTTTTGTTGCCGTGGGAACTGAGCTCAGCCCACTTGTGGGGGTTAGAGTGTACACCCCACCATCCAAGTTGCAGTCCTCTTCGGCGGGCTGCGAATGGATGCCGTTCTTCCTTTTAACGAAAGAAATACCTAGTTCCTTGTAGCTATCCTCGTTTGTGTTCTCGAAAAAAAATCTTTCCTTGCCTTCTTCCTACTTCGATTGCCTTGGTTCTTGAATTTGCTCAACTCAACGTGTAATTTTGCTTTGCCGTTTGAGCGAAGGTTTTGGGAACGTTCATCACAGAGTGGGATAAAGGTGCAGAAATCTGCAAGGAGATGCTTGCAACGGAGGCTTCTGCGCACATGTATGCCGAGAGGCTCACAGAGCTGACTGCTACTTTGGGCTTTGATGGCTGGCTGGTAATCTCATTCATGCTATCTTGTAATTTTGGGTTCTAAAAGTGATTATAGGTTAAGGAACAAAAACTAAGAAACAATATGTTCAATGGCAAGAGTTTTTATCTGATCCATGTTTTCGTTCTTGGAGATATGTCTTTCACTGATACCGAATCATCTTTCAGATCAATATTGAGGTCAAACTCGATATTCAGTTCATCGAAAACCTGAAAAAGTTCGTCAATCACCTAACCAAGACAATGCATGATGCAGTTCCCGGATCTTTAGTCATATGGTGGAGTTGATATTTCCAACTGTGTTCATGTGTTGTAAGCATGGCTGGTTTTAGTTGTAAAGCTTGTTTGATGAATTACTTGTGGCTTCAACTTGGCTCTCCAGGTACGATGCAATTAACGTGAATGGTGACCTCGACTGGCAGGATAAGCTCAACGAGTATAACAAGCCATTCTTTGATTTGTGTGATGGATTATTTGCCAATTATACTTGGAAGGTAACCCTCAGTTCTCGTTGGCCCCCTGCAATCTCACTTGAATGATGGCCTGGTGAGATTGGGATGACTTTTGCAGGAAACATATCCACGAGATTCAGCTGCAGTTGCTGGCGACAGGAAGTATGATGTGTACATGGGTATTGATGTTTTTGGCCGAAATACTTTTGGTGGTGGGCAATGGAATGTATGTGAAAATATCTGCTTTTTTGTCAACTCATGATCGGTCATTATTACCAAGAAGAATTATAGTGTTAATACAAAAATATTGCATACATTTCTGTACTCCACTTTGAAACTGGCAACTAAATTAGTAAGGTCTTTGAGTGTAACTCTACAATTTTATTTCAGAAATTTGGTGTTAACTAGATGCATATGCATTAGCTTAAATATTTTACTGGGTTGCATTACTTCATCAGATTTTAGTTGAAAACATGCTGATTGTACAACAGTCAAACGACTATTACAGTAATGCAGTAGTTCATCCTTTTTTACTTTGCCTTCATGTAAATACATTCTATTAGACTTTATCACATTCTTCTTTATGCTTTAGTTCTTAATTACCTATTTTGCTAGACAAATGTTGCCCTTGATCTGCTTAAGAAAGATGATGTCTCGGCTGCCATATTTGCTCCTGGATGGGTATATGAAACTAAGCAACCACCTGACTTTCAGAGTGCACAAAATCGGTAATGTGCTGTTTACTCCCTTCTATCATATTTGTATGTTCTTTCTGCAAAGTATTCACCTAGAAATAGTGCAGTTGGTGGGGCCTCGTTGAAAAATCATGGGGTGTTCTTCAGAGCTATCCAAAACAATTACCTTTCTACTCAGATTTTGATCAGGTAGATTCTCGGTGATTAATATTATTGCTGCTAATTATCTGAACATCATTGTATGTTAGAGGGTGTGGAAGACAATACATGTATATGTACCAGTTATTTTTTTACTGGTGACACCTGGTAAAATTTTAAGCTGTCCAAAAAAAATTGGTTTTGCCAACATTTGAGTTCAAATTTGTTTTTTTTTTGTGCAAGTATTATCTATATTTTCTTCTCTATTTTATGCATAATTCAATATCTAGCTCATCTCTACCATTTTTTCACGAATATTTCAATTTGAATATCGAAGCATTTTGGGCATGTACTGAGAATCTGATAACAATAGTATCTGCAGCTTAGGCTTGTTATGTGATGTAGAAGCTGTTTATGAAACCTCTAAACACATGAATTGATTGAATTCTGATGCGGTGATGCTCAATATTAACTTGTGAAAATGAATTACTATCTAAACCTTCCCATGTTCTACTGGTAGTATTAAGGTGCTCATCTTCAATTCTGCGTGTTCAACAGCATGTATCTAATATTTCTATACGTTTTGTATTGTCAAATTTCTATTTATTCTATGATCACAACATGCGATGGTTTGCAATGCAATATTTGATGCCTAACACTGATTACAACTAGTCAATAGTATATAAGGTAATCGCATAATGGTTTTTTTCCTTCACACCATCTCTTTAAATTTGCAGATTCTCTGTCCCAAATGTCAAAAGTATGTCTCTTTTTTTCTTTTATATTAATGGCTTTCAAACTTTTGATTTCCTCCAGGGTCATGGTTATCAGGTATCTTTTGAAGGACTACAAGTCTCCAGTGATCCATGGAACAATATTTCTTGCCAAAGTTTTCAGGTACCATGCTGTCAACAGGTCCTGTAGGATCATGTCGCATAATATTGTCCATACTCTTAAACACCCTGACATCAAATTGGTGGATCTACAAAATGCCAGATACTTGTCTTGTGCGGTTGGTAACTTTCTACCTGACTGATATGTTGATGTCTTGATGATCAGCACATTTTTTGTTTCTACATGCATGACTTCTGTAATATTGTTTGTTCCCAGAAAAAGGTTTAAACTGCAATGCTAAAACTTTCTTTGGACACTGCCATTGACTTTTTTGTTTCTAAAAGTTGCTGTTCTTTTCCAAAACCTGACATTTGTCAACCCATCCTGAACTAACCTGTGATGATGGTCCCCCTTTTGTCAGCCCATGCTTAAATACACTGGAGATAAAGTTCAACCACCATTGCAAACTTCTATCAAGTAAGCTCACCATGAGTTTTAGATGTATTTTCATTAATTATTATGTGTGTCTTGAATTCTTGTGAATTCTTTCCATTTCTTATACCAAGATTAAAAAGTGAGTGTCAGTTTTAAATTAATTTGGTAATTTGTCATCTACTTGCAATTGCATTTGGTCATATCTTATAACCATGAGAAGTGTTGGAAAGCTTTTCCAAAACAGTCAATCAGCAGAAATCCTGGCCTGGTTGGGAGATTTTGTCCCACTCAGTTTAGCTATTATAATAAGCAAATTTAAGCATTTTGGACCATGTCATGAACAACTCAGAGCAAGTATGAAAGAATTCCGTATTTTTCTTCTGTCTAAAGATAATATTTCACACTATGAAAAGTGGAACAAGCACGACAACTCATCTACCTGGGTTTTCTCATATAGGGCAATTGAATTTGGTACTGTTGATTGGACTAGAACCAGTCCTAGAGTGGCTTGTGAGATTGAGAGGGGGGGAGCATTCAGTATATCAATGTTGACAAGCAGTGCTATGGGGATCATATAATAAAGAATTGGAACCATAATAATATTCTCCATATCTGCCAGCCATACTGTGTTGCATGTGCAGTAGTGTACTTTTCCGGACAAGCAGACTGGTTTGGTCATTTTCTAGTGCTAGTAGAACTTTCGCTTCCCTTACGCATTTGATCAGAGAGCACGTCATTTTTATTTTCCTTCTACATTTGATCTTATTGTTCCTATTTCCTACATTCTTTTCTAATTTATAGTTTGCTGGTTGATTCATAGTTTCAAGGATGGACCGTACAGTGGAGGGGATTGTGTGACAGTCAAAGGAAGTCTCCACCAGAATGCTGTTTTCTCGGAACAGATTTTTAACGGAGGACTTTCCATGGAAGATGGATCTGTACATCTATTTTATTCGGTGAGAAAATTTGTCTTTCCATTTATTATGGTATTTTAACCATTTGCCAACTGATCATTGATCATATTCACTTCATACTTCCAAAATGCGAAAGTGAATGAAGACATAATTCAATATTGACACAAGTTCCCCCAATGCTTAAGAAAAGTGTGTTCATGATGATAATACACACGCACCCTGTACCTTAGTGTTCTCTTTCTTCTACAGTATAGCCTATTCTTTGCAGCCAAATGATTTAGAATTCCTTCCTGTTAATTGATTCAGGTAAAAGCCGACATGAACTCTGATGTAGGATTGTCGCTGGACTTGTCATCCAGAAACAAGGGGAGTACTTCCATTCTCATTACAGAGGGCATCGCAACATTGGCTAGAAAGAAACAATACCGCAAGTACAGCTCGTATGTTAAAGCTGATAAGGCAGAGCCGCACGCTCCAGATAACCAAAATTGGGTCCTCTACAAAGCAACTGTCCAGTCCAGTGCGGGCTACACATTAACTGGAATCAACATTGTTTGCACATTGAGAACCACTGGCAAAATCAATTCAGAAACAGAGGAAGATGGAAGCTCAGAAGCAGATGCATATAGATCGTCGCCTTATCATGCATCACTAGGCCACGTGAGTATTCGAAACACTGATGAAAACACACAGTTCCCTCCAGCAGAATCATGGGTAACAAAAGGCGAGTACATCTCATGGTCGAAAAATTCTAACAAATCTGAACTTGTAAGTCTGAAAATTAGTTGGAAGCAGAATACCAGTCATCCAGCATCATTCATGAAGTACAATGTCTATGTTGAGAAGTTAACTGCAGATTCAAATGCTAAGGCTTCCAGAAGCTTTCTTGGAGTTGCCGGTGTCAAAGCCTTCTATGTATCAGACCTCCAGGTCCCTGACGAAGTCACTAGTCTGAAATTTATCATTCAAGCGTGTGGCCATGACGGTAGTTGCCAAGAACTCGAGGAATGTCCAAAATTCAATTTGGTGCCAGTTGATTCCGATGTGTAACATTGATGAAAAGAGTTATCTTGGAATAATTCATTCTATTATTCTTTCATAACATATGCTGTAATAGCCAATGAATAATTCATGTTACTCTTTACGGAAATAAGAGAAATAAATAAACCACCTCTTTACATAAGAGGAGAAATAAATAAATCACGTTGGTGGAGAAGCTGTTGCGATCCTGTTTCTTTAGCATTGTCTCTTGTGTAATATAGCTCTTCAAGGGAGAGCTCTTTGAGATGCATTCTAACTCTGCCAATTTATTGTTCCTGCTTGTGGATACTATTCTTCCAGATACCTCCAACCACATCTTCAGGAAGAAACAACCCTGATGGCCTGATCGTTTAAAACCACCTCTTTGGACACCAGGCCACAATGCAATATTGAGATCTTTTGCAATATTATCTTGCAATGGCGTGCTTGAAGCTAGTGACGGTATGTCAACTGTCAAGTCACTCAGGCTCGTGTATGCCCGTCATATCACCTGCCTGTGCTCCTGAAAATGCTGATTTCCAGAAACCCATGATTCAGCCATAATGAGTTAGAATTAGCAAGAATCAGACCATAACTCAGGATAATTTTAACTCAATCAAAAACCGGCAATAATATGGTGTCCTGACTCCTGACCACTGCCGAATTGATTGAAGAATCACAATCACATCGAAATAAGCACGAAAATTTGAAGGTTCAGAGAAACAGTCATGACATCCAAATTTTCAGAACACCATTGATTAAATCGGTCGATGGCACAATAGATTTTGGCATAAGCTAACAGAGAGGAGAAAGCATCATCATCTAATTAATTACATCACATTTGTCATTTCAGGTGTGCTCTAGAACTTGTCTATGGTGATACCATCTCTGATGACCTCATACGCATCGCGGTTGCGGGTCTTCTTCACGCCGGCAGTGAAATGGACCTTTGAGCCCTCGGTCTTGATGCCGGTCACCTTGGTCCATACAAGTACTTTGGTCTTCAAGCCCTCAATATCGGAAAGCCTTCCCTTCTCGAGGTAGCCGGTCACACAGGTGAAGAACCGCAGAACAGATGAGTCCTTGTACCCGACGTCACAAGCTGATGGGATGTACACTGTCAGCTTCTTGGTCTCTTCATTGAACTCGTAATTAGTTACATCCCGTGGGAAGATGCCAACTGGCATGTCATATTCCTTGAGAAGGTCTGGAAATGCTTTCTGCATCTTCCCTGAGACCAAGACATGTTTTACTCAGATCAGTAAACATTACGTGTTCTCGAAGAAAAAAAAAACAGTAAACATAAGAAAAATTGCCGTACAGACCTTCAGTTTCACTAATCAGAAAATTTACATGAATATGTGACATATGTCACCTTGAACATTAGTGAAATTGCCACTTGAGCGCTCAAAATGTTACTTCAAATTAAGTGTAATGACCAAAGCAAAGAAAATAATGCAAACAATTAGGGTTGCCAATAAGGGCACAAGTTCATCACATAGTTTCACAATGATTTTTGTATGCCTTCAATCTTCAAGAATGCCTCATCATGACAGTGCTTCTTTGTTTCTTAGTCAATCCAAATAAATCCCTTATTACCTCGAAATAAATTATTTTCTAGATTTATATCCCACATTTCAGGTTATGACAAAAGGGAACAGGCATGAACTAGGTAGAGGACACATGTAGGAAATATGATTGGATATTTTTTATTTTAAAAAAAATTGTACAGGTCCAACACTAACAAATGCAGCCCCTTCCAATCTACAGATCCAAAAATTGAAAAAGCTGCTATCTTTTTATTTTTTAAAAATGGTGCATTAGTGGAGTGATCATTTTTCATAGTACTAAATACTTATGTTGTAATGCTAGTAGAATGCAATGTGAGTAAAAGTAGAAATTGAGAATGAATTTTACCAAATTACCTCCCCACAGTAGGAAAGCCATCAAAGAGAGAGGTAGAGAGAGAGGGAGGTAGAGAGAGAGAGAAGGGATAAGACCAAGACCACCAGGCCAACCTCTCCTCCCATCCCATTTCTTCCCCACCGAAGGCAACCAAGCCAAAGCAGCAAAGGAGAAGAGGAACCGAGGGCGCACCAGGAAGCACAGCATCGTCGCCACTGCCCACTCCTAGACCAACAAACCAAGTATGTCGCCCCATCCCTCCATTTCTGTCCCATGCTTTCATGGCACAAGGTACAAGGGGAGGGGGGAGGGTAAGAGCAGACTACCTGGGGGTGGAGCTTGGGCGGTGGCAACACGTATGGGAGCGCACGGCGGCCGGAGGGGAGGTAGTGGAGCTGAGGGGAGGCGGAGGAGTCCCGGGAGGAAGCCAAGAAGAAAGGGAGAAGGAGGTGGGGAAATGCGGCCGAAGGCACGGGAGGCTTCGGCCAAGAGGAAAAGGGGAGGAGGAAAGAAAAGAAAAGGGAGAGGAAAGAGAGAAAGGAAGGGGTGGAAAGAAATTTGGGTGTGCACCTAATTTTTTATTCGCAAGTTTAAACAACGCAAACCCGAACTAATTAATATTTTGGGCACCCAGCCTATAGATTAGTGCCCGGAGAGGGGTTTGTTCATGTCGTTTTGCGCGTAGGATCAATGATGTCCGTATGTGTACATGTATTGCTACCTGAGTCTGGTTGAATGCATGTTCAGGTGGAGGTTCTGGAACGGCATCATCCACACGTTACTCCGCTCCGCTTGGTTAACAGGCAAATGCATGGTAAAACGATAGCCTGTAAGTGCTATGAAATATGTGATGGTTGCGTGATATGATGATGTTTACACGATGATGCTTATATGATGATGTTTATATGTTGATAGCAATAATGATGAGACAAGGTGAGTAATGAGGCTCCCCTGTTAATGATGACAATGATGAATCATGTTAATAACAATAGACATGTGCATCATGGAAAGAATGCATGAGCCAGGTCGGTGAGAAAGTCATGTAACTATTCCGGTGAGGTCGGTGAGAAAGATACATGACTAATCCGGAGTGCTCTACATGAAGTCTTACATCTGTAGAGACTAGATAAAGTCCTACAATGTAAAGACCCTATCCTAACGAAAATGAGGGAAGAGTGTGTTATCGACGGGTGAACACTCTGCGATACCAGTATCAGCTGATGAGATGCATATGAGCATAAGCATGATGGTGTATGTAGAATAATGATGCATTGCCCTAATGGAAATATAATGATGGAAATATTGATACAGTTATGTTTATGTTTGTGTGGCAGTGTTTATCGTTTATATTATGTGCTTGCTGAGTCTTCGAACTCACCCTTGTGTATTTTTGGTGTTTAAGTGAATGACGAAGTTGACATGCATCGGGACGGGAGAATAGCGCATCCACGTCACATGTAGTTACTAATGCAAACCATCCTACCTAGATATTCCACTTTTGTTGTAATATGTCTAGTTGTTAAATTAACTGCGCAAAGTTTGTAATGAATTTGTGTAGTGGTAGCATTCTATGCCCATGTGGCGGGTCGGGGTGTTACATATGCCTTGGTTTTCTTTTACTTGTTAGCGCTTTAAATATAGATGGCAATATTACTAAGGCACAGTTTTCAGAAATATCAGAAATGTAAAGATCAGTTTCCACCTTTGCAGTTTAACAAACTGCATTTGTTATTAGAAATAATTATTCTAACAAGAAAAATAGACTTTGTATTCGTCTTTTCCTGATTTTTTGAACATCAAATCACAGGTTTGACATGTCACATTTAGTTATGGAGGAAAGTGTAAACATTGTATTTTTTGCATAGCTCTACAAACCAAGGATCAAAAAATAGATTTTGAAAATTTACCAGAGCAAGGCTGGTAGCAGGTAACAGGCCGCCACCGGTTATCGGTCTATTCCAGTTTGGTATTTTATTTTTGTTTTATATTTTTTTTCCTTAAAGTGTTGTGTTTCTTCGGTGTTCTATACGCATTAACATCAAGGTTTCATTAAAAATAGTATGAAAGCACCTCTTTCCGACCGGTATGAAACCTACCGGTTCAAGCCGGTAGGATCAGTGACCGGCTAGTTACCGGTTACCACCGTTTTTTATCCCTGCTAGAAACTAGATATCGATGTGTACTAATTGATGTCCTTAATCATATTTTATATACTGTGCAATATATTGTGTCATACTTATAATAGTGAACTTTTAAATACTGTTGACATGTACCAGGGTGGTAGATGCTACAACATAGTTTTGCTATTAGAAAATACAGAATAGACATGAGATACCTTTGATTTTGTTCACCATCCATTTAGCACCCTCTCCAATGCTGGTAGAGATCGACTGGGTTCAACATGTAAATAATGTAATGCTAGAAGTTAGAACTACATAATGGAATTTTGGCTTATCTATAAGCAGGATCTGGAACACAGATAGCAAAACATCGTAAACGATGACAAATGTTTCACATAGTGTATTTGTATTGATAATAATATAAATATATAAAATAAAACCATTAAAAATACAGTATTAGAAAAATAGGATCCTACAATGCTAGCCATAATAGATGGTTAATATTACTAAGGCACAGCATGCCATAATTGAGAATTTGAATATTAATAACAGAAAAATAGGATCCTACAATGCTGAAAAGCTAACGACATGCCATAACTGAGAACATGAATATTAATAACAGAAATCCTGGTTCACAATGCTTTACTGATAAGAAGTTACGCATGTTCCATGAAGATTAGCCATCATGTTTCTCCCTCACCCTCACTTCCGGTCATGTGTTTCACTGTTTTACGGCCAGACAGCCGGCCAGCACAACCAATGAAGGAGTTCACATCCAAGAAGTGGACTAGGAAAGCCCACAGCTCGAGGACGAGCTGTCACGGGGGGTTTGTTCACGCACAGGAATTACTGTTCACCGTGACAATGACTACACTTCCTGTCTACTACTGCCCCCTTCCAGTAGATATAAACAGACCATAATATCCACTTTACACCACTACTGTGGACTTGCAACTACTTTTCTCGGTAGTTCTCATGCAAAACCAGGAATATCATGCTGTACTGAATAGTTCTGTAGGGTTATGAGTAGGCTATGCTACCACAGTTTCAAAAAATTACTCAGTAAACCAGGAATTATGCAAGGAATAGCCCATAGATTGTTAACACTACACTTGCTGACCAGTGGAAGGACAATCGGAGGAGCAACCAATACTTTTGTATTTTAAACCACTTAACATATTTTTAGATTGGCCGCATGAGGATGGCACGAGTACATTTGTAATAAAAAATGCATTCATAATGTCAAGACTTTTGTAACTTTCATAGTGTAACATATTTACGAACCAGTTGTCAAAGACGTATTTTTTAGATCATGCAACGTAAAAAATAAGGCATTATTTTCGACTGGAGGTGTATTTGATCGGAAGCACCATCACCATGACAGCCTGACATACCTTCATATAATGTTTGTACAGTTAGATTAATTCATTTTCTAATGAGCAATTAGTTTAGTTGCTGACATAAGGAAGTTTCTAGCATGGCCTTTGCATGCCTTTTGCTGGATTACTCTTGGAGTCAAAATTCGGTGAACAACCATGTCAAAGTTTCGGATATGCGAAGCTATCTTGAGCTGTAGAATGAGATGTACAGATAAAAAATACTAGGCCCTTAGTTCTACTTGTGCTATAAGAAAATAGTTAATATTTTCTTTTGTTATGTCAATCAGTAGCAAGGTCTATTTGTAGGTTTATAAAGGAAACCTTGGGCATCCTTCATATATTATCAGAAGTTTGAATACAAATGTAGTGAAGAAACATCAAGTTACACATCTTCTGTTTCTTGTTTCAATTCTATTCCATTGCTTAAACATTAGAGTGGCTAGAAACAAGAAACAAGAGAGTATAGAACTATAGCATAAACTATCTTCTCTACATTGGCATTCAAAATCTGAAGGTCGAAAGCTTTAATTACATAAGATACTGCATACATATTCATAGACTTGTACTGTTGTACAACCAACTCAAATCAATTACCAACGCAAAGTTACAGTTAAAATTCATCTACTAGATAATTCATACTGCAGAACACCTTTCCTTGTAAAACTCATCTATTTTATGTCATTTACCAAGGAACTTAACAGATGGATGGAAAATTGTGACGCAATAAATACATTATCGGCTTTTGACTCTAGGAATAATGTTCCAGCTAACTATTCAAAGACAAAAATAGAATCTTATATCGGCAGCTGAACTATTTACTCATTGGAAAATGAATTAGTCCAACTCCAGCACAATGAAGATCCCTGATACTTTCTCTAGAGTCTAGAACAACATCAGCTATCCACCCAATGGCACTGGCAGCATAATCTGCAATGCCAGTAGCAGATCACCGCTTGATTTCCATTGCATGCCTTTCACTATATCCATTTCAAACTAAAATTCCAAGGCAATTGAAGAAGCCATAATGGCTATCTTGAGGAAAGGTCGATCAAAATTTTGAGGACCAACCAATCATCATTCATTACAGATGAGATTCAACGCACCTACAGCTTTACTCTTTAAACAACAAATCGAGCTCTATTCCCCCCTCCCTCCCTCCCTCCCTGATTCATCATCTGGGAAACACAAACCCAAATTTTAAACTCATTATCCCAAAAGTAGTCCCTTCTCACTCTAGCCGCTAAGCGTCGGTGCCAAGAGCGTCCTAGCCGAAATCAACCAAAATAAAAAGGCAAGGAAATCCCTAATTACTGCAACGCAGATGAGGGCTCTGATTCGGAACCAACATGCGCGAAAAATCAACCAATGCAGGCCAAGAACTGGAAAGGAACACGCGGGAAAAATACGGGGAGGAGGATTTGAGGGGGCAGCGCGCACGTTGACGTCGTCGCCGATGGAGTCGATCTCCTTGCTGGCCCTCTTGCTGAACCAGTAACTCCCCACCTTGTTCAGCACCTGGTCCATCTCCTCTCCTCTTCCCCTAAATCCAAATCCCCAACTCGCCTCGAACTAGCTCGAGTCGAATGGATTCGATTTGGATCGCTCGAATCGAATTGGGGAGAGATGGTATTGAAAGCTGCTACTCCCTACCGGATTATCTACGCCTCGGCGGTGTCGCCTTCATTCCTCTGCGTGCACTCGGCGCATGAACCTGGAATGATCGCAAGTGTTAAATATCGCGTCAGGAACTCAGGATTCGTGACGCAATCGGTGGCCTGTAGACCGGGTCTCTCGGTCTACAATCTGGTCCGCCAGCTCAGTAGTTTTTCCTTGCGATGTTGACTGGGTGCAAACGGAGCACGCGGCTCCAGACCGTCGCAATAAATTCGGATTTAATTCGCAGCGAAATTCGGATATCTGTTTTTTTTCAGAATTAAATCCGAATAATTTTTGTCGGATACAAAAACAAATTCGGAAAAGAGATATCCAATTATTTCGGAGCTATCCGAAAAATAAATCAGAGCTATCTGAAATACTAACCGATAACATTAAAAATACAATTCCACTTCCTCTGTAACACTTCAGCGCCTCCTCCTCACTCGCAACCACCGCCTCCCTCCTCCCTCATAGCCGCCACCGCCTCCCTCCTCCCTCACAGCCATCACCGCCTCCTCCTTCTTTGCAACCGTCGCCACCCTTCTCCCTTGCGTAGGGGATGGATGGCGTACTGAGGGCCAAGGGCGGAGGCCTAAGGAATGAAATGGCAGTCATCACGGCGTCGAAGCACCAACCGTGGTAGATGCACTGGAGGCGGCCCTTGTCGTTGACGCGGCCCTCGGAGAGCGGCGTGAGGCGGTGCGGGAACGCATTGTTGAACACACACCTCTCGCGAGCGGTGCGGTCGAACCAGGCGACTGTGAGACCCTGGTTTATTTAGCTTGTAATGCTTAGTTTTACATTAACTCTAGCATCACAAACAAAATACACCGTGTCTCGAAAAAATATATACTTCCCAGAATTGCAGTATACACACCATTTTTACAAAACATTGTATCAATTCCATACAACACATAGAACTAAACCTAAAACTTTACAAGCAAAAGACATACATAATAATTATTACAAAAGAAAAGCCAACCGGCCAAGAACTAAAAGAATTAAACGACAGCGGAAGCAAAATGCCATAAGATGGCTATGAACAAAAGCCAACCGGTTTGTCATACACCCACAAGGCAATCTGACCAGGCTGCCAAGCTAGTCTTCCACACCGCAGCAAAACTCACAAAAAGCTGATCCCTTGTGGATCAACCTCCACTATAACAAATAAGCAATGCAAATGAGTACAAAAATGTACTCGCAAGACTTACGAGTAACAAACCTAGATACTACTACATGCAGACTTTAATCAATGGAGAAGGCTCAAGGTTCATTTTCAGCATAAAGTAGATTTTATTTGCAATAGATAATATGTTGAAGGTAGTTTTAACAATCTGATTTTTTTGCATAAATAACAGCGAGACAATAAGTAATAATCATAAAGACATCTTGGAGATGGCTAACCCAATAGCCATCACAACAATAGCATGAATTATCCATTCGTACCACCCATATCAAGTTTTAATTAAAAAGGTTGTAGTCTAGTTCTTGCGGGAAATAATCAAGCGTGTCCATTACCTAGGACGAGGCTATTGGAATAGTTTGAACCCTGCAGGGGTGTACCAATATTCCCACACTTCAGACCGCCTTTTTGCCACTAGATGAAGCACACTTCCAAAGGTATGCCGACACGACTAAGTCCTACAAGACGTTTCCAACATTGTGTATCAACTATGAGCCGCTCGTATGGATAAAAACACATACGCTTGCATGGTAAAACCAAAAGACAACTACCCACCCTAGATAAAACTTTCGGACAACTACCATGCTCCCAACACCATCCCTCCTACGACCCCCTTGCGACTTGGAGCCAATACACGCCAAAGTACTATGTCAAGAGAGGTCCCATATCCCTCTAGTGTGGTTAGCACGCAAAATTGCTTGGATCAATGGCGCAAGTAACTCGGTCCTTGATAACTCAAGCACCATTCCAATCACACCCAAAAGCACAACATCTTACCATTGTGCCCAAGCAGAAATCATTTTGTTTTTAGTTTTAGTTTTCACAAATAAACAAGGTACAAGATGCCGAATATAAGCAATAATAAGCTTGTGTGATCAAGGTCATCGACTAAGTCGATAACCGCACAATTCTACTGGTAACTAAGCATTGCTAAGCATTATATCGTAAAGACAATAAAAGACTTTAATTCATTCACTGGGCTCTAATTCACCAGTGAGGATAATAACTTAGGGCAGTGGCAGGGATAAACAATTTCAGAAAAACTATGCAATAAGATTAGCTACCTCTATTCGATAAAAATTAACTTTGACACAAGAAGCATGCATACTTAGTTTTTGCAAACAAGATATTAGGCTTTAAAAGTAATAGGAGCAATATGATCAAATGGTGCTACATCTACTTGCCTTGTTAGAGATCACTTTCTTGCTGCGGAGGATCACTCACGCAATCAATACAATAGTCGAACCTATCGCAAGAACGAGAAAATCCAATAAAAACAACGAACACCGAAAAAGACTCAAAATACAAAGTGCTCCAAAATTTATGAAACTTACACAGCAAGAAGAGCATGTTTTTAGACAAATTTAGCAACAAGAATCATTTGATTTGGATTAAACATGCAAAAGTTATGGCCTAAACAATTTTTCTGAGCCTCGAAATTCCAAATTAAATTAATTTTGGTTACTGTTTATGGCACAAATTTCCAGAAAGATCTAGAACCTAAAATTTTTATGGTAGGTAGATACTGACATTCTAATGTTAGCAAAATTGAATTTACTTCATTTGAAGGTGAAATGAATTTATTATGATTTTTCTAAGTTATGAAATTAGGGCATTATCAATTTCAACAGCAAATACTACATTGAAACTTATCCTACACTAAAGCATATTAATAGAGGAACCTAACAAATTTTGGTTTGCTAAATTTGGAGCTACAGAGAATTCCTTATGCATTTTACAAGTTTTAAATGAATTTCTAGACAACAATTAATGTTAAAACAAGTTAATACAACCTACTTCATTTTCTGCTACAGAATAACACCTAAACATATTTTTAGATTAAAGTTTAGGTAAACAGGAATTTACTACAATTGGAATCATCTAAAATAGGGCTAAAATGAATTAGTTATGAATTTTTGAAGTTTTAACACTATTTTCAGTTGGCAAATAAAAGCTCACTGAAAAAACAATCAAACTTAACCAAAAAGGAATAGACGTGGAACAACGTGGGCCGTTGATACGAAATCCAGCGGCCCACGCGCACTGAGCACAACGCACGTGCGCGCACTCACAAGGCGTCCACCGATGGATTTAGATCCAACGGTCCACGAGAGATAGGACATTCGGACTTCCTGAATGCCTCACCAAATCTGGGCCATGGATCTCAAAAGGAACGGTTTAGATCAAGATCACATTCGGAGGTCCAAATGTTCACGAGATCTGAGCCGTAGATCTAGGGATGAACGACAAAAGAGAATCGGAACGATAGAGCTCCAACCGCGCTGGGGAGGTCTAGCCCGTTAGATCTAGATCTAACGGTCCAGGACTGAGGGGAGGTCCTAAAGGTTAGATCTACAAGAGGAGGTCCTAGACGGTCAAGATCTCAAGGGAGAGGTCCTGAACGGCTAAGATTTCAACGATGGAGGTTCTGGGCGATAAACTCTAATAGAGAGGAGGTCTTGGACGACTCGGATTTACTCAAAAGAGGTCAGAACGGCTAAGATCGAACTGAAGGAGGTCCCGACGGCTAAGATCTCACAGAAGAGGTCTTAACGGTCAAGATTTGCTCGGGGAGGTCCTGAGTGATAAGATCCAAAGGAGGGAGATCCCGATGGCTAAGATCTCACAGGGGGGTCTTAACGGTTAAGATCTACGCGGGGAGGTCCGCAAAGATAAGGTCTTAACAAAAGGAAGGTCTTAACGACTCAGATCTCCACTAGGAGGTCCTGAACGGTCAAGATCTGCCCGGGGGTGGTCCTAAGGGTTAAGATCTGCGGAAATGGGAGGTCCTGAGGTTTTCTTTACAAATGACCAAGGGGTGGTCTCTTGCAAAGAGGACCCTAAGGGAGGTCCCGATGGTGGTTTTTACAAAAACGACCACGGGGTGGTCTTTTCGCGCGGGGTTGATCTAAACAGCTAAGATTGAACTAGGGAGATCCTAAACGGCTAGGATCAAATCCGGGGGAGGTCATAGCACTAAGGCTTTCGCAGACAAAGACCCTATGGTGAAGATCTAACCTGGGGAGGTCATTAACGGCTGAGATGAACCCAAGGAGGTCCTGAGGGTTGTCAAGGAGGTGGTTTAACGTACGACAATAGGAAACGCGACCCACATGCAAACGACACGAGAGCCAACTCCGACAGCTATTAAATGCCAATCATCGAGCTACAGTGCTATCCGAGTAAGGCACGACAAAAATCCCGAGTTCGAGGAAAAGCTCACCGCCGGCGACCCTGGTCACGGCGGTGTGAGCCAAGGGCAGGGATGGGTTCCAAATAGCGAGGGGAACCTAAAGGTGCCAAACACCTAAGCTAGAACACCTCCTACCGGCGGCTAGCCGGAGATGACCACCGGAGGCACAAAAACGGCAAAATTCCAAAAGCTAATGTGGTCCAACAAAGCAGGAGTTCAAATACTAAGGCACTAAAGAATGGATTACCCGAGGATGGAGGAGTCCATAGGGGGTCGAAGAATTTTCGGCGACGAAGGTGCTGGCCCGTGCTGAGGAAGAAGGGCAAACCCGGCCAACAATGAGCAAGTTCCCAAATTTGACACCTCTGTGAAGTCAAACAAAATAAGTTAGGGGATATACTCAAGGTGGTCAAAAGAGCTCAAGAGTTGCAATTGAACCACTGGAGCCCGGATGTCCCCGAGGAGCTCCAAGGTCCGGCAATGGTGGCTAAGACTCTCGGATGTTTTGAGCACAAGAGCACGAAGAGGAAAGCTAGGGTTGCAAAATGGTGTCTAAAAGAAGCTAAGGAGGAGCTCTGGGACCTTTAGAGCTGAGAGAGCAAGTGTTACCCGAGTCAAAAGTTCCTGCCAAGGGCACTCTTGAAATGACGGGGACAGGAAAAAGGGGGACTTTGGGGCAAAGTTCTGGTGCGCATTTAATGTTTGGCAGTTGTCGAACCCGGGACAAAGGATCCCGAATTCTCTGTGTCTATACACTAGTCCAGGATTTCCAGTGCACACAGTCAACAAAAGTGATAGCAAACTCATATCACGCGCTTTATTAATAATATCTCAGAGTTTTATTACAACTGGGCCTGAGGCCAAATGAAAAAGAAATAACACAATGGAAAAAGTAGTAGTAGCAGTAGGCCACACGACTTGCCACAGGCAATCGTCTGGGGACGTAGCCTATTCATCCAGGTCCTCACCGTCCTGATAGAGGTCTTCTCCTGAATAAAGATTATTCAGCAAGAGTAAGCACAACTTCCGTGCTTGCAAGTTACACCCAATATTGAAAATTAATGCATGCATAGGGTAAACAAAGGATAATGGTAGGGTTGTTTTGCGTAAACAGCATTTTCAGATTAAATACCATTAATAGTTTTCTAAGGCTAATTTTAATAATATGATTGAAATCAGTGATTAAGATGACAATGAGTAGTGGATAACCTCCAATAAATGAATAGTGAAGGATACCCTCCTAACACTTGGCTAACCGCCTAATTTTTACCATAGGATTATCCATCCTAAAAATCAACTGTGGAAATCATTTTTATAAACCAAAAACAAGTCTAACTTAGAGTGGCTTTGCTAGCATGTCCATGACCGCGGACGCGGCTATTCGAATAGTTTCTACTCTGCAGAGTTTGTACAGCTTTACCCACACGAGATAATATGCTTTTAATGTCGGCCAAAGCACGCTTCCGAAGGCGTGTGACTAAGCAATTATCATGAGGCCGTTACAAAGCAGTATCTTAATGTATTTATGCCCACTAAGGTTTCGCTACCATTGGACTAACCATCCTCCGGAAGCCCCCTCTTGCGCCCGGTGGGACTAATGTCTAACCAACACCCACACATACAACATAGCATAAATATCACTAAGACACCACAGATTATTTAGCCAAATCTGTCCCATTCCAGACATGTGGTGGTACGGTAAGGCGTAGCAAAATACGCTCAAAGATCGGTCCTTAACTGACTTGGGCGACTTTCCATTTAAATAAACCCATGGGTCGTAATCCTAACCAGATTAGGCCCGTGCATGAACCTGCACCCACCATACATCCATCACGCCCAAGTCCAAACCCATTTTTATTTTATTTAGAGTGAAAAACTCATAATAAGCCTTTCGTGGTAAAACAATACCACCAAAACAATTTAAAAAAACAATTTGAAAAGGGTTTGACTAAACCTTCCCAAATAAATGTGATCTAAGCATGGCTAAGCATATGACAAACTTTAGTAGTACTTTGCCTAAGGGTGTCATGGTATTCATATTCAATAATCAAATTGGTCATACAATGGAAATTGGGATAACTATATATCAACAGGTCATTTAAACATTTATATAAACACATGCATGCAATAGTAATTTAAAACAGGAATTAAATAATTTAAAATACTGGGAAGAATATGATCAATAGTATAACTTGCCTTCGTTGAAGTCTTGAAATTCTAAATCGTCAGAAGGATCTAACTCTCCGGAGTCGTCGAGGTCTATACGTGAAATTACAACAAATTAACTCCAAATTCGAATAAATTCAAAAACTCAGCTCAAACTAACTCCAAATTGAAATATTTTGCTTTAGTTAGCTAGATTATGATTTTAGACAAATTTTGCAATTTGAACCACCCAATTTGGAGTTCAAATGCAAAAGATATGAATTTTAGAAGTTTAATAGAAAATATGGAATTTAATTGAATTTTCTGAATTATTTTTCTAAAGGAAATTCTATTTATTGCGCAATGCTGATGCCAGCGAAGAATTTCCGGAATTTTAAAGAAATGAATTAATTTTTCTGACATGTGGACCCTACTGGTAAGTGACTCGGCTCTCGGTGGACTGATTTCACCGAGCCGAGGGTGATCTGGCGCGGTGGACCTGCCACGCGGCGACGACCGGCGTGACACGCGAGCACCACGCGTGTTCCTGCGCCGAGGTGGCACTGAGCTGGCGACGACGTGGCCCAGCCACGTGTGCCCGACGGGAAGATGGCTCCGGTGGCGAGCTCGCCGGCGCTACGCGCCACGGCGAGGGAAATGAAAGTGCGCAAAATGTAGAGGGGGTCCGTGCGAACTCGTGGGTTACCAAAACGACGGCGGAGCGTGGCCGGAAGGTCGTCGGCGACGGCGTTTGGCGGCGGCGGCGTGCGGTCGTCGATGAAGTAGTGGTTCCGGTGATCCTCCGAAGAAGTGGATGGTAGCTCCGGCTTCGCACGGGTGCGGTGATGAAGATGGCGTCGACGGCGAGGACGGAGGAGGTCTGATGGCGCCGGAAACGGAGAAGAAGCTCCCGCGGTCGCCGGCGAAGAAGCTCAGAATCCGGGCGCTACGGGCGAGGTGAAGGGTACCGGGTGGTGGCGGCGTGTTCAGTGAGCCGAGGGGCACCTCGTGCTCCCTTTTATAGGGGCGGAGGAGGCCGGATGGTGGAGATCGTGTGTGCGGGTGCGGCGGCGGTAGTGGCGAGGTTCCGGCGATCGTGGGCACGAGAAAAGGGGGAAAACGGCCGGAGGTGGAGCGGTGTGATGAGGGTCTTCAATGCGCATGATGGCGAGGAGTGGGGAGAAGCGGGCGGAGAAGAAGCTCGTATGCGGCTTAATGGTGGCGATTCTTGGCGCGGTGTGCGAAGACGGCGAGGAAGACGATGATCTTTGGGCCGTCCGATTTTGATCGGACGGTAGAGATAGAACATACGAACCGGTAAGTTGGGGGTTGGTGTGGCCGTTGGATTTTAATCTAACGGCTGCGATAGATTGAAGCGGTACGATGAAATAGGAAAGTCACTGATGCACGCTAGCCATTGGATTTAGATCTGACGGTCACCGGTGGTTGGGATGTTTGAGTCGTCCGAATGTTTTATTGCGTTCTGGCCGTTGGATTTAGATCCAACGGTTGACAGGGGTTCAAGTGGTGCGAGAGAGAGAGACTGACCGGTGGGTCACGATGTCAGCGACAGGGAGGAGGCGGCGCGGCGGAGCGGGCTGAGTGGGCTGCGCGCACGCGGGAAAAAGGGGATGGGCCGTCTGGTTTCGGCCCAAGGACTGTTTGGGTTTTTATTTTGATTTTCTAATTGATTTAATTCTGGTAATTCAATTAGGCTTTAGAATATAGAAAATTAAATCCAAAAATTTTGAGAAAATTCATAGAAATTCTCTGGAGCATTTAGGATTTAATAAAAATATTTCCAACTATTATCTGGTAATAGATTTTCCACATCATTTTGTTTTAGCTTTCATTTGGTTAAGGAAAAACTTTAAAAATTCCAGAAAAATCCAATAAAATAATTAAACTTTATTTTCAACTGGAATTTAAAATTTGGGCTGTTACAAACCTACCCCCCTTAAAGGGAATCTCGACCCCGAGATTCAGGATTGGTTAGCAAAAAGATCAGGGTAGTTGGCCTTGAGTTCGTCTTCATTCTCCCATGTAGCTTCACTTTCTGGATGATGACTCCATTGCACCTTGTACGATCTGATGATTCTGCCAGTTAGTGAAAGGACCCGAGGAGGTCTGGTCAAAAGAACACAACGGTTAGGTTGAGTGTTGAGATCGAATTGGGGAGGTCTGGACGGTTGGATTTGAAACGGAGGGCCCAGATTCAAAGAATCGTTTGAAGGTCCAACCGTTCAATGAGATCTGAAACACTAATCTGAAAATGGGTGGCCCACGACCTCCTAGGCGCTAACCAGGTGGTCGCCAAGGGTGGTCTAGGAGGTGGTCTCAAGGGTTGTCTTTGCAAAAGACCAACGGGGTGGTCTTTGCAAAATCACCCGAGGTGGTCTGAGAGGGTGGTCTTCGGGGGAGGTCTAGGAGCTCCCGAAGATCTCAGCTGTAGGCAGGAGATCCAACGGCGGACAGTGATCGCGCCCAAGGACTGAGCCTGAGGTGCTCTAGGAGGTTGACTTAAGGTTTGAAATTGAGCTGAAAACTTTGAGGAATTTTTAGAGGTAGCAAACTAACTCCAAAATTTCTGAAATTTTGACAGTAGCTTGCTGACTTTGAGATGGACCTTGTATAAAATTTTCAGAGGTTTTTATGCAGAGCATTTTTCTCTAAAAATTCTGCAAGGTGCTGAGCTAGGGTTTGACTAAGAGTCAAATTGGTTTGACTAACCTATTAAAATATTCAAACAATTTCTAAAAATTGTCAAATTTTTCAGAGGGGTCACACAACATCCTTAGAACCCAGAAAAATTATTTCCAGAGGATGATCACTAGATTTGACAAGGGTTGAAAAAGAAAGGTCATGACTTTAGTCAATTTGGAGGTTTGGGTTTTTTATTTCCCACAATTCTTTTACAAGAATTACAGAAAAGCTCAAAAACTTCAAAATGTAAGAAAAGTTTTAATTTCTACATATTTTCTTACATTTGAAACACAAACCCAAATTTGGGCTGTTACAGCGATGATGTGGAGGCTCGGCACCGTCTTGCTATGTGGTGCATGGGGGTGGAGGTCGCACATGGGGGCCATCGGGTACCACTGGACCAGCCAGTCGAACTGCTCCTCATCGTCCAAAAGGGACCACCGCTTCCCTCCTCCCTCGCAGCAGCCGTCATCGTCCTCCCCCTTACAACTGCCGCCGCCGCCTTCCTCCTCCCTCGCGCTCGGCATGGATAAAGGAAGGGAGGAATCGAGGCTCGCTCTAGCATGTCGTGGCTCTAGCTCACTGCCTCGCCCGTGGACACTGCCACCACTGGGAGTGGTGATGCATTGAGATTGGAGAAAGAACAGGAGATCGATGTGCTCTATGCTTATGTGGACATTGTATCGACAAAAACTTGTTTTAGTTTTTCTTATCCAAACAGAGTAATCTATAGGCCTATTCTAACAGAATAACAACTTAAAATCTATTTTCATAAAAATTCTACTAGAACTTGTTTCTATGAAAACTCATTTATAATCCTTGTGATCCAAACAACATGTACTATGGTTAATTAATCTTTATTTGTGCGACATATATGGTTTATATTTTCGCGCAATATCCGAATAAACATTCGTAACTGAGACAATCTGTATTCGGTGCGGTATGTATTTGCTCCGTATGCATGACCGAGACTATCTGCATTTGTATTCATATCCAATAATGTCCGTATCCAACTTCGATTCTGGAAAAAATATGGAAAAGGATATGGGATGAGCGATATCTATCTGTATCCACTCCGATTGCATCCCTAATGTTGACGGCCTGACGGTGAGAAAATTATTGCAACCGTAACATGTCACGGGAGAGGAGTCCACAAAAGTGACGTGGCATCTACCAGACACTCCAACGGCCCAACCTAACAAGTCAAATAAAAAAACACTAAACATGTGTTGAGATTCGGTAGTCGTCATAGCATTGATATAGATCAATCACAAAGTATAACACAATCACGTGGACACAAGATTAACACAAGTGAGTGAGAGAGAAAGGGACATAGCCTTTTTATTCTTCATCATCTCTTAATACATAAAGGGTCCTATTTATAGACTACATGGGTGGACCCCTTCTAGGGGCATTTTGGTCTTTTGCCCACAATCTAGAGCTTCTTAACACTCCCCATTGGGAAATAGACCACGCTATGCATATGCCTCATCAAAAACTCCTTCCAAAAACCCAGTGGAAAAAAAGAAATGAAGAAAAGAGTACATAGCACACGTTAAGTTGTATCACACTTGTTGCCTCGTTAAAAACCTTAATGTAAGAAACCCAATGGGAAAAACTCACCTAGGAAAAAAGAGTTCAATGCTTATCTTCGAGAGTTAGTAATGATCACCAAGATCTAGAATGATCTTCATGGTCTAATTTGCAATGTTAGTCAACTAGATTTATATCGTTAAGTGGTAAAACCTTCGAGGTAAATTTAAAGAGTAGTCATCATGTCAATACCTTCTAGGCTTGACTAAAATTAATATTTTCTAAATCTCAAGTATGATGATCAGTGTTTAGCATATGCTCCCCCTAAAGACAACTTCCATTAAAGTCTTGTTGCTCTAATGTCTTTCATACATTTTTTCAAAAAATGAATATAGGCAATGATATTATGATAAAATCAACTAGATTGTCACAATGCAAAGTTTTACAGAGCTTTGCTTCAACTTCTGTACAAGGTAACGATGTAATCTCAAGTAGTTGTTGTAATCTTTCCATGTTCTAGTTGTTTCAATCTATCTTAGTTGCTTCTTTTGCTTCTATTTCACGGTTGCTCCATTATGCAATGTTTTGTTTCCGATCTATTTGTCTGTAGATCATTTTAGCTAGTCGTTATAATCTTGGTGATTAGATCGATCTAGTGGATCCTTGCATATTGGTTTACGAGCTTGTTTGTAGTTAGCGTGTTAGAAAGTTCTGTATATTCGGGGGTTGGAGCCGTGCATAGTGGTGACAACACTAGGGCATAGAGAATGACCTACCTCCAGCGGCTAACTTATGTTTGGCATCTCTCTCATAGCTTGTTTATGCAGTAAGATAGGGATGAGGGGTGTGATGATGTACCGTGTAGTTGGTTGCGACCACTGATCAATGTGTGCATGGTCGATGAATGGCGCTACGATCCCCAGTGATAGATTTATCGCAATTACTAGAGAATAGTAGTAAGTAGATTAAAATAGCTTCTTTGTAGATGAACAACTGTCATGCGGACCTAGAACGTTTATCGTCAACTTGTTGCCTTAGGGTTTAGGAAAGGATCATTATTTTATGCTATGGGATTAGATGTGTCGTTAGAAAACCTTAAGTTAGATAGTAGGAGGTTCCCTGTGGATTCAATAACCATGCTATTTGCTACTATCTAATCTAGTGCGCTTGCTTACGTGTGCTTTCTTTCTACTCAAGTGCGTTGAGCTGCTTCTCTTTCCAATTCCGCTCGCCCCGGTCCTTGATTGAAGGTCTGGTATCCGCACCGATGCAACTACTAATTCAAAGGAATGCTCTACCTCACACCTGACCAGCAAAATGATGTATCGTAACGTCATAGTTGTGACCCGAACCGTAGTGCTCATCAAAGAAGGTAGTGCCTTCTGCATTGCGCTAAATGATAAAGCCTATTTATTCCTATGTCTTTCTTGGTAAAAAACCACTTGTGATTTCTGATAAGTCTTTCTGCTTAGAGCAAGAAGCGGAACTAAGGTGACACCTAGAAAAATAAAGGAAGTCATTTTTGATTTTTTTTTTCATAAGAATGCCGACCTAGCTTCAATTGCTTCAATTGGAGCTGCTGTCGGTATTGGGATCCTATTCATTTTTGCACTCCACAGATGGAGTGTTCCTTCAATCACCTAGGAACCCATCCCCATCGCGTCTGGGAACATGGCGAAGAGCTGGGCATTTTGATTCCAAATGAGAATGTCGACTCTTCGAACGCCAATCGATATCTCGAGGAAATTGCGCATGTCCTCGAATTTCTAATTTTTGATCTACAAGCCATTGAATCACTTCCAGAGGCACTCCTTGGTGGACGATCAGTCCTAATTTGACTGATATCGACATTCTCGCCTTCTCCTATTGCATATTAATGGAGAAGGGGCAATCCAATGAGATAATGACAAAAGTCCTTAAAATCCTACTGCTATGGCAGCAAGGGTTATCCATTTCGTAGGCGAGAGTGGGGGAGAAGCAAGCCGAACCTCTGATCGACCCGGGCACATAAAAAATTCTCGGCGTCGAGAGAAAGACAAGATTCAGTAAGTAATTTAGTGATTTCTTTCTTTTATAAGAAGAGCGTCGGCTTGGAAGAAGAAAATGAAATACGAACAACCGCGCTGGTCATAATAGATCGACTTGAATGCGTCTTCTTGCTCCAACATTCAAGTTCCATTTCAAGGGAGACGACTTAACATAAGTAAAATGCTACCTCCAATTCATTGTATGTTCGATAGAGCCTAATATTCCCCCAAAGTACGCCGCTTACCCCTCGAACCGTACAAGATAGTTACCACCTATCATACGACTTTCTAACTCCACTTCTTTTTTTCTGGTCATTTCGCTCTATCGGATCAATGGTAGTCTCAGAGATCTAGTAACCTCTGACATTTTTGACAACACGCTTCCTTCTTCCATTTTGAGTTGCTAAATAAAAGATTTCCATGGATGGGATTGCACGTAGTCCATTCCACCTTTATCTATCTAGGTTATCCTTCTTTCTTAACAAAGCAGAATGTGATGATCGATCCCTCTATTATGGTTTTTCCGTTTATACCAAAGCCTCTAGTTTAGATATTTACGCTGATGAAGGAAAGCCTTGTTAAAGACTACTACTTTTGACTTCCTTTTTCGTACTCTTCTTTCATCATCCTTACCAGAACGCTTTTCCTGGTTCAAAAGAATAAGATACTTAAATTGTGGCTTACATATGGAAAATGCCTTCGTCTTGAAGTTACCAATGCACACCACAGTGAAATCATTGTCAATTAATTGTTAGATTCCCCATATCACACATAGCCACCCAAATCTTTTTTTGCCTCAAACTCTGCTGCCTATCACTCCTAGATAAGTGTACTTACTCAGGTTGTGCACTTGGTTGAGTGAGATCTCCCCCTTTGGCATGAGAACCGGCTACATATGCTAACATAGCTAATGCAGATGGCAGAAGTTAGTAGTTCTCCTATCGTGGTATTATACGTCTCTCTCACGCGTAGGCCTTAAGACCTTCTCAGTTCTACAGGAAGGATATGATCCCAGCTTCACCGTGCGAAACTACCTCTTTGATAGCTGCGAAAATCAAACCAATGCAATAGCTTTGAAAGCATTAGTGTAAGCAAACTCATAGTGAGATCGTAACAAAGAAAGTAAACAATGTGCCACCCAAAAAATCATGACTCAAAAGCAAAGCTAGATCGGGCAAGACCAACCATACACAACCTCTTGAAGAAAGGTCAGTTAGTTAGTTAGACTCCTTCCTTTTGGAATCACTAAAATGTGTAATACACTTAAGTAGACAGGCAAAATGTCTACGCCTCCATCTTATGCTGTTGGCTCTAGTTTTGTGGTAAGTCGTGAAGCGCTGGTAAAAAGTATAGTAGGCTTGGCTTTTTAGTATTGGAAATTGGAGTTACAGATTGGAATCACCACTCTTGGATTCAAAACAACCAGTAGCAGGTATTGATTGCCAAACAACGATAGCGGGGAAAGGAACTGGGGAAAGGCACAAGATCGATCATTTGACTGAACATGAATCAGCTTAAGGCTGAGATGCGCCCCATTTGTAGAAGCCGCCGAGAAGGGCCTATACCCTCCCCCTTAAGATGGGCTTCAATACCTCTCTCTGTGACACCAGTCAACCTAGATCCCATAACTTGCACCAAAAACACACTTCTCCGGAAATCACTGAATTTAGAGAAAGTGAGCAAAACGAATGAAATCCACCAAAGCAAGAATCCAGTTTTTCTGGGAAGACGAGTTGAATAGGAATTAGAATGCTAACAACCTATTTATGAAATAGGGGGGTTAAGCATTCTAAGTGGGTAAGCCGGTCTCAAAGGAAAGCATCAACCGGAACTGCCTTATAGGGAAACTAGTCCTGGATCGTTTAACGTAGAAAGCACCTTTCCTAGCCAGTCCCAAGAAAAGGACTGGAGACATAGCTTACTCTCTTATTAAGCAGGAAAGAAAGCTCTTCAAGCAAGGTAGGAGAAGAGTAGGGTATGGAATTCAATCAACTAGTACCGTTCGTACCAAAGCTACCAACAACATATGAGCCTAACATGAGGGAAGTTTGCTAACAACTATGAAATTCAATGTTGAAATAATGCAAAAATCCTAAGATCCAGAAAGTTGTCATGAATCATAAAAAACCATTGCACAAAGGTGCTGGATTAATTATAGAATCCTTACGGAAGTCTGTTACACAAACTAGATGCGTAGAGCCACACCGGGACTCATTATAGCCGTGCTTGAGTTCATGGAACCATACCCAACGGTAGGTAGCATTGACATTATTTGTGCGGCCTTTATGGATCTATTAATCTAGCATGTATACCCACGAATACAAGGTAGGGCTAAGTTTACGCTAATCTATGTAATTAATACAAGTGGTGACACATCAACGATAACTCTTTTGACGCAAGAAATTTAATGTTTGAAGATAATACCCTCATTCCAAAGGAAGTCATACTTAATGAGATATACAAGATTGTTAGCTATTACGCTAAAACGTACTGTGGTACTGAGGTTGAAGCTATCAGCATCAGGGTATATTGTTAGGGTAAAAAAATAGGGATAGCGTGAAATGCCCATCTAATTATGATAGTGATATCATACTAAACTTGATATTTGAGAAATCACAATCTATCCAGAACTTAAAGAATACAAAATGGAACTCAAGTAAGAACGGGGATAACTCCAGGTATCCAACATATATAAAGAAGATCAATACTACTACTAGCTCTAAGCAGTCCCCAAGACAATTCATGGTTGGCGATATCGAGACACTTCCCTATAAAGTGGGTAATGATGAGGAAAAAACACATATACCTTATGCAGCAAGGTATATGATGGTTCGTCCTGGTAAAAACCCTAATAAGAAGGATATCATTATGTTCTACAGTGATGACTATAAGCATATAAAGGATGATTTCCTCTCAAGGAGCACCAAGATGCTATTAGATATGATAACAAGGATCATTACCGATGTAAAAAAAAGAAATGAGGAGGGTTGTCATTTACTATCATAACTTAGGTAAATTCGACGGTATTATATTGCTTCGGCATATAACGTTGTATCACAAAACATTAACCATTAAGCCTCTTATTAGAAACTCTCATATATACGAGATAGCTATCTATTCAGCTGAGAAAAATAGGCTACTTTTGAAGTTCCGTGACTCACTGCACCTTATACCAGGGAAGTTATTAGACCTAGCTAGTTGTTTATGCCCTGAACTGGGCTGTAAGGGGTCTATTGACCACGATAATGTTACCGTTGAGAATCTGGGTCAAAATAAGGATGAGTATTCTAAGTATCTAGAACAGGATATTCTTCTTCTAGGCGGTGTAATGCAAAAAGCGCAAGAAATCTATTGGAATTTGTATATGCTTGATATAGTAACAAGGATAACAATATCTTCAATGGCCTTGACTATCTTTAGGATGAGATATTATGATGATAAAATACATAGGATCTACATCCCAAACAAGAACGCTGACCAATTTATTAGGGGAGGGTACTACGGTGGGCATGCAGATGTCTATACCCCATATGGTAAGAATTTATTACTATACGATGTAAACTCTCTTTACCCATTTGTAATGAAGGAATTTGAAATGCCTGGTGGCAAGCCGGTCTGGCATTATAATCTGAGAAAAAAGGACTCGAAGATGGAGTTGAAGGACATGTTTGGCTTCATTAAAGCATTAATTTTATGTCCTAAACATATTGATAAACCATTTCTACCATCTAGAAGAGATGATGGCACTCTCATATTCCCAACCGGCCCCTTTGTAGGAGTATACTTTAGCGTTGAGTTAGAGTATGCCGAAAGCATAGGGTACAAGGTGTACCCACTCGCAGGCTACCTCTTTGATAGAATGGAATCCCCGTTCAAGGGATTTGTTAACGATATCTCCAATCGAAGGATTGAGGCAAAGGAAAAAGGAAATAAAGCCTTAGCATTTGTGTACAAAACCACAATGAACAGTCTTTACGGCCGTTTTGCTATATCCCCTGAAAGCACTATGAGCGCTATAGTCAGTCTAGAAGAAGCTGATAAAATATCCTTTGGAATGCATGGATTCATCAGTAGTCACAAACTTGATGAGGATAAATTCATTGTAACCTACAAAACGAATGTCAAAGGAGACATAACAGATGAATGGAAGCCCCCGAGTAATATAGTTGTTCATATATCAGCAGCTATTACAGCCTACGCTAGGATCCATATGTACTTGTATATCTCAAGGGACGAGTGTTACTACACTAACGCTGACTCTATGTTGGTTAAAAACCCTCTTCCTGAAGAAGATGTATCACCAACCGTCTTAGGGAAGTTTAAGCTCGAACACGTGATCGCTAAGGGTTTGTTTTTGGCACCCAAGTCGTATTTATTACATTCAATGACAAATGATGAAATCATCAAGCATAAGGGCGCTGGTAAAGCGATGGCCGATCATCAATGGTTCACAAACCAGCTAGCAGACACGGAGCTAAAAACAATTATGTATTATGATAACCACTTCCACAAAGATTGGCAAAAACTGCTTATTCAGCATAAGCCATGCCAAATAACTATGGGGCTTAGTAGTAAGAAGCGAATATTAGTTTACAACAAAAAGAAGGAATGGGTTGGAACAAAACCAATTCATCTTGGCGAGGATGAATTGAAAAGTAACATGTAGATAATCCATTAGAAAAACCCCGTTACGGCGATGGCCAAGACCAATCAGACGGATCCTGCAAAGTCAAGAATAGGCATCAAAAGAAATAAGGCAACCATGATCAGTAAGCTGACTAACAGATAGTAAGTTAACTGAGAGTTTAGGAATATGGAAGGATAGAAGGAACAGTAAACTGGATTGTAAGTAAGATCTACACTTCTAGCTAGCTTAATTGGTTTTTGTGCATTCGGTTGAACTCGTTAGTGTAGAATGTGTGCTCCAAGAGTGACGGAGTGGGAGTCACATTCGCGGGTCTCAACTAAAGGTTTGATGAGTTTACATCCTAATCTGCTATGCTCGTTATGCGGACGACGACCAATTAAGACCGCTTGTGGGAGTTGAGACCAGGTGGGATACTACTAAATAATTTAGGAAATTCAGGCTTCATATCAAATAGAATTTAGTCCTTCAACCGAAAGAGAAAGCTTCGCCCTCATGACAAACTTAAAATCAATTATTCAGTTCGTTTCGTGTGCCTATTTCCTTATTTATTTACCATGGCTACTTCACTTCGCTAGCCCTGCAGCCTTGAAAGATCCGTTACAGGCATTTGGATTGAACAAGCAAAGAACAAGACATCTATGAAAACACTGCACACGAGCTCGGCTGTAAACATTTCCCCAGAAATAGACCTATGTAGATTCAGAATTATTCGTCGCTACGCTGTTCCCAAGGACTAGCAAAATTGAAATAGTAAAATTCTTGGGACATCTCAATGGGTTCAGAAACCACACGTTTCTCTGGATCATCATAGCGCACTTCCACATATCCACTCAGAGGAAAGTATTTTCGTAATGGATGACCCTCGAAACATTAATTTGTTGATATACAGCATAAAACTGGATGATTGATGGAAGAAACACCAGACATATCCCATACTTCTTGCTCCCATCGGCCGACTGATGGAAATGGACTAACTACCAGAGATATTCGTGTTACTTCGTCTGCACTTGTTTGTACACGAATGTGTGAGTTATACCGAGTACTTAGTAAATTATGGACAACTTCAAATTTTCGTTTTCGAGAGGGGTGATCCACTCTGCAAATATCGATCAAAACTTGAACCCTTGTATAGGTATGCCATTTTAGAAAGCACAACAATGGAAATTAATGGGTAGTCAGTATTGGTATAAGGTCTATTCCCATGTTCCAATCTTTTCATTTTATGTACCCATTTCTTGGGTAAAATCTCCCAACTATATTGGAAAATGGATTGGTTATCCATAAATGAAAATAAAGAAAGCTTGATTTTGGTTCCGCTTCTTGATCTAAGCAGAAAGACTTGTCGAAAAGGCACGCGCTAGTAGGCATGGGCGACAGGGGGTGCGGTAGTGCTAGGGTTTGGGTTGGTGCCCCCTCCTCACCTTTATAGGTGGCGCATAGGGCCCCTTGCCGAGTCCAACTTGGACTCGGTTGGGTCTTGGCCGGCCCATGCCATCCTCTCCTTTTCTTTTCTCTTTTCTCTCTTTAATTAAACAAGGTATTACAATAACAGCTGCAATGGGCACATATGATGCTGATGGTTTTGTGAGGACCCGGGGTATTTGACTCGTAATACTTAACCTCCATATGGTTCTAGTATTACCAATCAAATATCCTAAGCCTCGGTGAACTTGTACTTCCCAGAAATGCAGTACACATACACCTTTACAAAATCATGCATCGTTTCCATAAAACTTACAATACCAAGTCTAGCAAAAGACATACGTAATATGGAGTTATTACACAAGGGCCGACCGACAAATGACATTAAAGAAACCTAAATGCCAGCGGAAGCAAAAGTGCTATAAGATGACGATAACAAAAAGCTAACCGGTTAGCCAATAACCCACAAGGCAACCGACCGGGCCGCCAAGCTAGTCGCACCCACCGCAGTAAAACTCACAAAAGTTGATCCCTTGGGGATCCACTTCCTCCTCTGCAACAACAAAGCAAAACATCTAAGTACAAAAATATACTCGCAAGACTTACGGGTAACAAGCCTATACATAGCTACATGCAAGCTGAAACAAAGGAGATGGTTATATGGTTAATTGGACGCATAAAACAATTTTTATTTGCAATAATGTAATAGATTGAAGGCAATTTGTCAAATCTGTTTTTAATTGTGGAAATAACAACGAGACAACAATAAGTAACATAAGTAACAACCTAGAGGTGACTTACACAAAAGCCACCATAACATAGCACGAATTCCCAATTCGTACCACCCAATTCAAATTTTAGTGAAAAGGTTCTATTCTAACTCTCGAAAGACCTCCCCAAGCGTGTCTATAACCAAGGACTTGGCTATTCAAATAGTTTGAACCCTGAAGGGGTGTACCAATGTACCCACACTTCAGACCGCCTTTTTTCCACAACATTAAGCATACTTCCAAAGGTATGCCGACATGGCTATGTCCTACGAGACGTTTTTCAATATTGTGCATTAACCACGAGTCGCCTGTATGGATAGAAACCCATATGTTGCATCGGAGTCATTGTAAAGCCAAGAGTCAACTACCCATAAAGGGTAAAGCAACCTAGACAACTACAATACCCCTCGGTGTGGAGAACCTAGAAAGGATTCCACTCCCATGCACCCAACACATAAACACCATCCTCATTTTACCACAACAAAACACACACACACACACACACACATCCTCCTGCGACTCGGGGCCAACACCCGTCAAAGTACTAAGTCAAGAGAGGTCCCATATCCCTCTAGTGTGGTTAGCACACAAAAATATTTGGTTTAGTGTAACAAGATGTTCGGTCCTTGTTGACTCGGGCACCATCCATTCAGACTCAAAAGCACACCATCTTACCATTGTGCCCAAGTCTAAAATATTTTGTTTTTAGTTTTAGTTTTCTCAATTAACATAGCACAAGGTGCTAAACAAAAATTCATAATAAGTTTTTGTGTGATCAAGGTTATCGACTAAGCCGACAACTGTCTAATTCTACCGGTAGCTAGACATGACTAAGCAACATTTACTCGTAAACTACTAAGTGACAAGGGCTCATCCAATGAACCCTAAATCACAGCAAGATAATCCTAGGCTCAGTAGTAGAGGATAGACATTTGCCTACAGATTATGCATCTAGAGGATCAACTAACCGACAATAGTTTAACAACAAAATATCAAATGCATACATAGACTTTGCAAACAAGATATTAGACTTTGAAAATAATAGGAGCAATCTGATCAAATGATGCTACATCTACTTGCCTTGCTGTAGATCACAATCTTGTTGCTGAGGATCAATCTCGCACTCAACAAATTCTTCGGAACATATCACAAGAATGAGAAAATCCAATAAAAATGGCGAACACTGAAAAAGACTCAAAATCCAAAGTCGTCCAAAATCCATGAAATTTACACAGCAGGTAGAACATGATTTTAAATGAATTCGGCAACAAGAATCATTCAATTTGGACTAAGTATGCAAAAGTTATAGCCTAAACAATTTCAATCTACTGAAAAATTCAAATTTAATGACTTTCTATTACTGTTCATCACACAAATTTTCAGAAAGTTTTTGAACATAAAATTTTTATGGTAGGCAGATAATGACATCCTAAAAACAGTAAAAATTAGTTTACTACATTTGGAGTTAAAATGAATTTCTTATGATTTTTCTAAGTTATGAAACTAGTACATAGCGTTTTTCAGAAGCAAAGACATAATGAAAGCCTATTCTATACTAAAGCATATTAACAGGGGAGCCTAACACTTTTTAGTTTGCTCAATTTGGAGTTACAGAGAATTACTTATGCATTTTATAAGTTTTAATGAATTTTTAGAGTAACAATTTAATATTAAAACAAGATAATAACTCTACACAGACTTTTGATTCAAAACAAGGTTTATACACATTTTTAGATTAAAGTTCAGTTCAACAAGACAATAACAAAATTTGAATCACTCTAAAAGGAGTTAAAATGAATTAGTTATGAAATTTTGAAATTTAAAACAATTAACAGTTCACAAATAAAAGATTTCGGGAATTACTTATTACTAACCCAAAGTGGAAAAACCTAGTCCGTTGATTTTGAACCGAACGGTCCAAACACGAGGGCCGATCGGAAACACGAACAGCGCCCCACAGAGCCAACCGTTGGATTAGATCCAACAGTCCACATCGGAGGAGACGTTCGGTGGTCCGAACGTCCACGCGCATCTAGATCGTTGATCTAAAAGGAACGGCTCACAGCGAGAGTTCCGTTTGGAGGTCCGAACGTTCACGCGATCTGAGCCGCTGATCTGAAATGGATGGTCCAAAGGGACTGGAACGCTAGAACTCTAAACGTGCCGAGGAAGTCTGGACCGTTAGATCAAGATCTGACGGTCCAGGTCTACCGGGGAGGTCCTAAGGTTTAAGATCTACAAGAGGAGGTCTTGAACAGCTCAGACCTCCAAGGAAAGATCCTGAACGGTCAAGATTTACTCAGAGGAGGTCCCGAACGATAAGATCTAAACGAAGGGAGGTTCTGGACAGCCAAGATTTACAGGAGGAGATCCTAGACGGCCAAGATCTAGGTGGAGGGAGGTCCTAACGACTAAGATCTCATAGGAGGAGGTCTTAACGGTCGAGATCTCCAAGGGGAAGGTCCTGAGGGTTGTCTAAGGGGTGGTCTTGACGGCCCAGATCTGCAAGGAGGCCCTGGACGGTCAAGATCAACCAGAGGAGATCCTAAAGGTCAAGACCTACACGAGGGGAGGTCCTAAGGGTTAGCTTACCAAAGTCCATGGGGTGGTTTTTTGCAAGGAGGACCCAGAGGGTGATCCTGAGGGTGATTTTGCAAATGACCCAAGGTGGTCCTCACAAAAACAACAAAGATGGTGGTCTTGAGGGCGAGGTCCTGAACGATCAAGATCTACCTAGGGGGTGGTCCTGAACGGTCAAGATTTGCAAGGAGGTCGTGGATTACGACAACAGGATTTCTAAGTATCGTGCGGCTTTGCTCGTCGGCTCGCCGCCGGCGACTTCAGTCACGACGGCGCAAACCAAAGGCAGCAAAAGGTTCGCAATAACATTGCGCACACTCTGAGGATACTCTCGACGGCGAAGCCGGCCCAGAACGTCGGCAAGCCAGAAAACGGCGGCAATGACAAACACTGTAACACCCCAGCTCAGCATTGAGCCTGGAATGCTACTAAAATTAAATTAAACTAAACTAAACCAAGATCAATTACAAATTTTCGGCAAAACCTCCTTTGTATAGTCAGCTATACCGAGGTTCCAACAATTAATCATGGCATTTATCAATATCTTCATAATCGAGTTCTTTCAAGCATGCAGGATAATCTCATAAACATAATCAAAATTTGCTATTCTCATTATTACGCTTAATCAAAACTCAAACCATCCATAAGTAATTCTTAAGATTGAGTGGTAGTGCGTGCATCCAAACATCTACTCCTCCCATGCATGCGGGTCTTGCAGTTGTACCTAAAACACATCAAAGCAAGAGTGAGCCCAAAGACTCAACAAGTACCAACAAGGCTAAGCAAGTTATCATTCATAGCATCAATAATCCAAGATAAACAATGCACCAAAGTATAGCCTTCATGCTCATGTGAGTGCAACCAATGCAATGCACCTTTTCAACTTTATCTCTTTCGCATTTTACCGTGTAATGCGGGTACACAACCGTCAGATACCCTTGCACGTGCCCTCCTCACAGAGGACCAAAAGCCTATACACCACATGTATAGGGACCTTTGCCCATCACTTTAATGATGGGGACCTCTTTATTCATAGCCCACATTCCACGAATGTAGGGACCTCAAGCCCGTCATCTACATGACGGGGACCTCAACTATATGTACTTGGTCACCACGTGACCAGGGTACCTGTATGCTCTCAACATGCATATGCACCATGATAACATATTCATAAGCAGGATTACATCATATTCTCATTATCATGTAAGCAACCTTACTTCGCTATCATATATCAAAAACATGCATACATGACCAAGTATCCAACACGTTTGAAACATGCAAATGCCCCATACCCACGTCTTTCATACCCAAGAATTTAACATGTACATAACAACATGTAAGATTTAGCAACGCTCAAGGGAAACATTAACCATAGCTTGCATTCATCAAGATAAAAGGAAAACTCATTACACTAACATTCGTGCAAGGTTACATCAAGCAATCACAACAATTTTATCATACAACCAAAATACGCTATAACCCGAATACTTGCCTTAACTGTGCGAGGCGGTGGATTTGCAAAGAGGCGCTGCCCCGGGATCACGCTCCTACCTGAACAAAAGATAACCTGACTAAGTCCAACATACTGGACCAAAAGCATAAGTACAACACAAACGAACTCGCTAGACTCCCAAGCGTTTTCCAATCTTCCAATTCCTAGCGATCGCTGGTGATCACTGCGGATAGTCAACTTCTAAAATACATAACTTTCCGCTCAGGGGTCCAAATAAGGTGTTCTCAGACTTTCTGGAAAGGTAATTTAATTACCTAAATAAACTTAGTTGGGGAGCCCTTTTGATTATGCCAACTACTACCTCTACCAAGCCAACCTACAGAGCAACAATTATCACGTCGGGTTCTCTGGACAGATCACTAAAATCATCATAACTTTTGCTACGAAAGTCCAAAGCTTGAGTTCTTTATCTCTATCAAAAGGTATGGAAATTACCTACATTTTTCGTTATATTGAGGTCCTCTGATTTCGAACTTAACTAGCAGATTCATCCCATTTTCTACAGACTGTTCTAAACTGACAGATTAACAGAGCAGCGATACTAAAAAATTCATAACTTCCTGACCGTTAATCGGATTTGGGTGATCTTGGTGGCCACTGAAAGCTAAGAACAAAATCTACATATCTCTAGGAGACCAAACCTCCTAATTCGGCTTCTAAACATATGAAACTGGCCGTGAAACGTTCTGGAGAGAATTACAACTTTAACAGACCGACTTCAATCTTGCCAAAACTACTCGATTTCGGATCTACGACTAAACACACAACAACAAACGAAGCTAGTTACCCTTGGAGCAGCTGAAGATCACGAACTTCGGATAGGATCCCGCTTTCTTCTCTTCTTCCTTCTCTTCTCCCCTCTTCCTTCCCTCTTCTCCTCCTCCTTCTCTTCCTCCTTAGCCAGTCGCAATGGGGGGTCCTTCTTCTACCTTTGGACAGCAGCAATGGGGACTTGGAGGATGCAAGGGGAGGAAACCAGGAGGGAGGCGTGAGAGAGGGGGTGGCGGCCACCAAGGGGAGAGGGTGGGGCGTGGGAAGAGTGGGAGGAGGGGCTGCGGTTAGGGTTTGGGGAGTGGTGCCCCCTTGGCGGCTGCCCCTTGGGCTCACATGGGCGGGGCCCAAGCCAGTTGGATCTGAAAGCATTTTCCCCTTCTCTAATTATAGAATTAAACATTTTCCGATTGATCCCTCCCAAAACCGATTATTTCTCTCGAAATAACTATGTTTCCCGACTATCGACTTGTCACACTTTCGGTATTACATTCTACCCCTTAACGTGATTCGACCGAATCTAAACGTTGATCTACACAAAGGTAAACTGCGACTAGAACCTAACAACGGTAAATGCAGATAGTCGCTGTAACGAATCCAACTAATGCTCACGCATGAAATACTTCAACTCCCAAGTGGCCTCTCTCTAGGATCGAGGACACAGTAACACCACAGCTATTCGGAAGCCAAGATGTCACCTAAAACATCTAACATACATCCATAATGCGGAAGAATGGGAAATAAGTATATCAACTAATGGCAGCACTAAAATAACAGGACAAGGTGAAGGTATCCTTCCTTCACCATCTAATCTATTTATTTCATTCATTGATAATGAGAGTTCACATGCAAGAATAATTCAACATCAATGTGGAGAAGGTATCCTTCCTTCACCAATTATAAATTTATTATTACAGTTCATCATTTACGAATGTGAGATAGAACTAAATTTAATCTTGAACATGGATTGGATGATGTGAACAAGTAGTGCGTGTCTACTCCCTCCCAAGTGAGCCAACATCGGGGTTACCTAAAATAAACAAACAACGCAAGAGTGAGTCCACTACTCAAGAAATACAGAAAAGGGACATAACACACATATGAACAAGTCATCATCATAAGAGAATATGAGCATACATCGAATGAAAACTTAGGAATGCATGGCATGAATGAATGTACTGAGGATGGACTGCACACATGCTTATACCGTTATAGCTAGTGACACACCCGCGGTGTTCACTTAAGCCCGCATCTTAACAAAAATGCGGGATCCAATTCCCGTATGAAGAACGTTTCATACGGGTGTCCAAAGTTGCCCATTCGGAATTAATGGGTCTTACATGCCCATCCCGGAATTGATGGGTCTTTCAAATCCACTCCGTGGGCGGGACATGACAATGTCCAACATTGCCCACATTGGAATGGTGGGACTTGAAATCCACTCTCGTGGATGAAACATGCAAAATGAATGTATAACATGGATTGAGAATATTGAAAGACATGATATCTAAACATGGATATAACACATATATCAAAACATAAACAATCCACCTTCTCATGAATTATATGGAATCACAACAAGATCATAAAAACATTCATCAATCACAATCAATAAAGGTGGCAAGGTACTTGCCTTCCATGCAAGCTAATCGCGATAGTAGGTAAAGAGGATGTCCCTAAACCGAAGCCTCTCTGCCTACATAAATAAATACTCGAAATAAATACAACATATAACATAGCGCTTCCATTAACGTTCTACAACGACTTCCGACAGTCCACAATTAACTAATTAGCTCAAATCTGAAAACAGACTACTCAGGCACAACCGAAACTGGACAGCAGAACGGTAAAAATCATATCTATTGGTCTGGGACTCGGAATGAGGTGAGACCAATTTCTATGGATTGTTAACTGACATATCTACAACTTTGTAGTTGACGAGATAACCCAATTCAGCCAAACTAAATTGCTAACTGTCAAACAAAACAGCAGAACAGAATCTGACTGAGCAAAAGAACAGCAGAGCTAAAACGTCCATAACTTTTAAACTACAACTCTGAATTGAGCGTTCTTTAACAATATGAAAAGGTTATGAAATTATCTACAATAACCTAGTTGGCACGACATTCAAATTTTGCCTTTAACAAAAAGTGGCACACGGGTCAAAACTAAAGATAGAAACTGACATACAATCTGGACAGACTGACATACAATCTGGACAGTCACAATGAAAAGTGCATAACTTTTGATCTATAACTCGAAATGAAGTGTTCTTTATCAATCCTGAAAGCTAGTGATATCACCTTCAAAATTTGTTATGGGCAAGACCTCTGAATCACCCTCTAACTAGGCCATAAATCAACCTATACAGAGACTGCTAATTCTCGTCAGGATTCTGGACAGCAGATAGTAAATCTATCATAAATTTTGACTCGAAAGTCGGAATGAGGTGATCTTGGCGGCCAACGAAAGCTAAGAACAAGACCTACAAAACTCCAGGAGATGATCATCTCAGATTCGGCCTCTAAAACCACGAAACAGACCCGCAACATTCTGGACAGAATTGAATCTACTAAAAACAGACTTGATCCAAACAACTAATCATATTTGCATCTAACAAACATCAAACCGTGAAGCTAGCTCTTTGTTACCCTTGTAGATCCGTGGGAAGATGAAGAACAGCCCACCATCACAAACTCTCTCAATCTCCTCCTTTCTCCCTCTTTTCCCCTCTTCTTCTTCCTTGTACGTTGCAACCCGGCTCATCCTCCTTGTTGTTTGGTGGCAGCAGCAAGGAGGAGAAGATGGCTGCCAGAGGAGGAGGGGTGGAGGTGGGCGCAAGGAGGGATGGGGTGGGGCGCATGGGGAAGGGAGGGATGCTTGTGGCGGCCACGGGGAGAAGGGGAAGGGATGGGGCTGCCCTAGGTTAGGGAAGGTGTGGGCGCATGGGCTTGGGCACGTGCGCCTCCCTCTTGGGCCACTCATGACCGCCACCAGCCGGATTAGCTCTGCCCAAACCCTAGGTTCTGAATTTTCTCCGAAAATCTTGAATTTTCCATTAATTCTCTCTCGAATAACTATCTCTCTAAAAGATAATCGGTATTACATTCTACCCCTTAATGCAGTCGACCTCAATTCTAATCGTCGAAAAGAACACAAGGACGTAATACCACGGAATTGAAAACAATGAATTAACACGCATCAGAACAAATAAATCAGGTCTTTGCTCACGCATGCTAAAACCAACTCCCAAGTGGCCTTTCTCTCAAGAAGGGGAGACCACCCGCTAAGACGTAAAACGACGTCTGTTTTAACACTCAACCCGAAAACTCCAGGTACGCTCATTAGAAGGGAAACGAAGGTAAGATCCTACTCAAAGGTCAACGGCGCAAACGAAATCTCAAACACTGGTTCTCCTGTGTACTTACTCAACACGAACCGCGCATGGACTCGAGACAGTCCTGGCGATACGCCAACTAGCGAAAACAACCCAATGTACCTTGGGTTAACCTTCCCAATGATACCGAACCACATGACAAGCATAAAGAACACGAAACTCTTATTCCGCCTCTCAATCGAACTCTTCACTAAAGCAAGGATCACCTCCTTTAACCAGAAACACACGATCGAAAACTCTTTAAGCAAACTCTTTTACCGACAAAACACATCTGAACAAGAAAGATTCACGTCACAACTAGACGTTACCAACTGAGTAATGAAGAGTAAAATCCAGAAATCAGAATTTCATCAAGAAAACCTTTCCACTTTCCAAGTGGCAAATTGCGAATAAACGTCACGAAAGCCAAAGGGGAGATCACTTGAATGCTCAAACCAAAACTTCTTTTGTTTTGCTGAATTGGAAAGAAGCAAACATGCCAACACAACACCAACTCACAATGCAAGACACCACCAATAACATAAAGCTCAAATGAGTTACAAGAAAACGCTTCAATACCCAAGGAAACATCCTTTTCTCAATTCCTCTTTTAGGAATAAAATTTCTCTCGGACATTGGAATTCGAATTCATCGCATACCACAGGGGCTCAAACCTCTTAATTTAACATCCTCAAATTAGGCTTAAACCGAAATACATCATCCACACCTTTGTGGAGAGATTCTATTGATTCCACCGAACACTCGGACCACTCCTTCAACTGATGACATTAATTTGATAGAAGGCACCAAAGCCCTCAAAACCCATGCAATCTCATCACCTCCAACTTTCAAGAATATCACATCGAATTTTCAAGACACCCGCCATGAACTACAACAAAAGGGTTCTATCGACAATCATTCCACTACTCGTAGTACTCAGCTTTCTATCTCTCTACACACCAATCTTTGGGTGACCAAAAGTTTAGCATGAAAACGGAAAGCCCAAATTTAACCTCCGAGACCTCTACAACGAATTCCTCTTATAACAAATAGTGAAATCATCGGATTAAATCTCTATGATCCCCACAATTCGACATACTCACTCATTGACATCATCAGAATCACTCATACCACATCGCGATACTTTCAATAGTGTTCTCAGATAAAATTGATTACGATTTCCATACATTTGATAATCCCCAACATTTCAACATGAACCAAGGTTCTGAACTACACTATACCATAGGTCCTACTTAGTCGAACAATATACGATTTTACCTCGAAACCAAACATTCCATCTGAATCAACTTCCTCCAAGAGATTCAGTCAAAACCAACTCATCTTCTATTACTACTCCAATAGTGGGTAGCAAAAACTCACCCTACAATCACTTAACCACCACCAAACAAACAACAACTTACGAGTTGTAAAACTTTCAAAGACAAAACGGTTGATCCTTTCTCAAAAGAAAAAGGCGAATAAGAACAAATTTCACCACACAGAAAATGTTCTGCTCACAAAGTGAGCACAAAACCAAAAGAAATAATCTGTAATAAAGATCCGAAAACGAAAGTTGAGTTCACAATGAGGGCACGCATCCTCGAAAAGGAATAGCAAATAACCACTAATAAGAAAAATGACATTGCGATTGAAACTCGACAACTCTTGAGTGAAAAGAGTAAAAGTTTATGAACAATTCGAATAACTACAAGTTACAAAACTTGACTCAAATTCTCAAATATTCCTCTGCACTCTTTCCTTAACACTGAAATTAATTCTTTGACTAACATCGCTTTGCCACAACGCACAAGATAAGATCTTTAGTCCAAACAACAAGGACTAATTAAGAACCAATGAAATTCTTCAATACGTCATATTTGTTCGAATAGTTCAACTACACAAGAAACATGAGATCCAAATAATCTCACCACCAAACTCAAACATTTCCAATTACAGAGATTTCAAAACGCAAGTAGATTATTCTCCTCTTAAAGGAACCAACATAAGTTCTTTGATTGCAACCTCTCTGCCAACTCGCACCAAAGAGCCTTTAAAATTAAATCACACAAATCTCTTAAGAAGCAACAGGACAATCCAATACCTTAATTTATTTAAAATAATTTCAGCTACGGATGATTCATGGGCTCAAAGAAAATATCACGAAAGCTAAACTTGAATTATTCTCATCTCAACGATATCACCAAAGGCGATCAAATTACTATGGGTATTAACATCAATTTCACAACAACAATTAGAAAACACTTCAAAAGACCCACGTGAAAAGAATGAATTGATTCTTTCTCAAAAGAAGAGACAAATGGAAACGATTTTCACCAACTAGAAAACTCATCCACCACTCGCACTGAACATGGGACCAAGAGAAGAAACCAATTAAGCAATGAACTCACAGAACATAAGTGGAGTCCACGCTGAACGCATAAGCCTCACAAGAATAGAATATCGAACCTTATGATAAGAACAAATAAGTATTCAAAATCAAGCACTTGCATCACTGAAGAACCATTATAAATTTGCAACATAACGTTACTCGATAAGCTTCATTTACCACATAAAAGCTTGAACCCTCAAAAGATCATGAACATAAAACTTGAAATTTGATCATTTAGAGAATATCACCATAGGTGATCAAATTACTACGAGAATTAACCTCATTCTCACAATTTTGACGATTTAATAACATCGACAACATACACTAGTACTGAGAATCATCAAACTTTATTACTCCATCCTAAAACTTCCCAAAGGGAATACAACCACAAGGTTGAAACAAATTTATTATAACAAGATTATGCTAAGCAATATCAATATCACAAGGCACGATAGCAAAGACTACTTACGAAATTAATCTACTCAACTATTGGTGTTGCTTAGCACCTTCTTCAATACTCATTAACAATCGATGTTGGTATTTATCATGTGTACATATAGTACTAATTCCATTTGCAACCACATAACCATATGTAAACATAGATTCATATTTCACCTTTGTTCGTAAATCATTTCAAAACATGATTAAAGATTCACTAACATAATTTTCTATAAACAAGGTTTCATGAATCGATACACCAAACCCATCCGGTCCTTCATACAAGTTTCAACAATTTTAACATACTAGAAGTAGATAAATCTAGCTCTTATGTAAGATCTATAGGTTCTGAATGGATATGGACAGTCTTTATTTAACATACACCATGAATCAAATACAAGGATATTTCAATTTAATCAATTTCACTCTCATGGATGGTAGTTAAGAATAACTGATTTGCACCATGCTAATAACCCAACTTGATAACTCATATCGTAACAATCTATTCGCTTAATTATAACTTCTCATTTTAAGCATGGCAGAACATCACAAAAGGTTCCTAACACCTTACTACAGCAAAAGAGAGACTTCAAACCTCAACGCTCGAAGTAATCCAAAAGAAACGATAAAGCCAAAGCTTTCCCATGCAAACGAACTTACTGGCAGAAACTCTCACTAACCAAGCTATCAAACGAGTAAATGAGTCATTCTTTTTCAATGAGAAAGAAGGAGCAACCATGGAAACATCAATCTTGCCAATTGACAACGACCACAAGTGGTAAAAGCAACTCAACGGTTGAAAAGCAATATTTGTTTGAGAGAACCAAGAGGATCTATTGAAAACCATAATCTATCATGAACCACAAACTCGGAGAAATTCATCAACCACCACAGACAAGAATTGGCAAATTCGTAAATCAAGAAAGAGAATAACTTTCTAAAGCAACTCACGCTAACACCGAAACTATGGTACTCAGGTAACTACTCCTCTAACCACGCATCGCGAACGGTGGTGTAACACAGTGAATCCGAGTAACAACCACGACCTCCACTTCGATCATTCGTTTACAACACGCTTCACCAAAATACTCAATTATGAATATACATGATCATCTCATGACAATCATAGAATTAGTTCATAGATATTGAATATCATAGCAGATCATATATTACCAACAAGGATGATAGTACAGAAGCAATTCAACAATTGCTCAACAAAATGAAACATAATAACAGATATTGCGAAAGCAATGTAATTTTCCAACCCCACCTACTGTGCACAGTGTGTCATTTTAATAACTTAATTACCACGGACCTAAAGCCCGCTCGATACCAATCAGAACACAGCTATTCGAAGCCAAGATGTCACCTAAAACATCTAACATACATCCATAATGCGGAAGAATGGGAAATAAGTATATCAACTAATGGCAGCACTAAAATAAACAGGACAAGGTGAAGGTATCCTTCCTTCACCATCTAATCTATTTATTTCAGTTCATTGATAATGAGAGTTCACATGCGAGAATAATTCAACATCAATGTGGAGAAGGTATCCTTCCTTCACCAATTATAAATTTATTATTACAGTTCATCATTTACGAATGTGAGATAGAACTAAATTTAATCTTGAACATGGATTGGATGATGTGAACAAGTAGTGCGTGTCTACTCCCTCCCAAGTGAGCCAACATCAGGGGTTACCTAAAATAAACAAACAACGCAAGAGTGAGTCCACTACTCAGCAAGTACAGTAAAAGGGACATAACACACATATGAACAAGTCATCATCATAAGAGAATATGAGCATACATCGAATGAAAACTTAGGAATGCATGGCATGAATGAATGTACTCGAGGATGGACTGCACACATGCTTATACCGTTATAGCTAGTGACACACCCGTCGGTGTTCACTTAAGCCCGCATCTTAACAAAAATGCGGGGATCCAATTCCCGTATGAAGAACGTTTCATACGGGTGTCCAAAGTTGCCCATTCTGGAATTAATGGGTCTTACATGCCCATCCTGGAATTGATGGGTCTTTCAAATCCACTCCGTGGGCGGGACATGACAATGTCCAACATTGCCCACATTGGAATGGTGGGACTTGAAATCCACTCGTGGATGAAACATGCAAAATGAATGTATAACATGGATTGAGAATATTGAAAGACATGATATCTAAACATGGATATAACACATATATCAAAACATAAACAATCCACCTTCTCATGAATTATATGGAATCACAACAAGATCATAAAAACATTCATCAATCACAATCAATAAAGGTGGCAAGGTACTTGCCTTCCATGAAGCTAATCGCGGTAGTAGGTAAAGAGGATGTCCCTAAACCAAGCCTCTCTGCCTACATAAGTAAATACTGAAATAAATACAACATATAACATAGCGCTTCCATTAACGTTCTACAACGACTTCCGACAGTCCACAATTAACTAATTAGCTCAAATCTGAAAACAGACTACTCAGGCACAACCCAAACTGGACAGCAGAACGGTAAAATCATATCTATTGGTCTGGGACTCGGAATGAGGTGAGACCAATTTCTATGGATTCTTAACTGACATATCTACAACTTTGTAGTTGACGAGATAACCCAATTCGGCCAAACTAAATTGCTAACTGTCAAACAAAACAGCAGAACAGAATCTGACTGAGCAAAAAGAACAGCAGAGCTAAAACGTCCATAACTTTTAAACTACAACTCCGAATTGAGCGTTCTTTAACAATATGAAAAGGTTATGAAATTATCTACAATAACCTAGTTGGCACGACATTCAAATTTTGCCTTTAACAAAAAGTGGCACACGGGTCAAAACTAAAGATAGAAACTGACATACAATCTGGACAGACTGACATACAATCTGGACAGTCACAATGAAAAGTGCATAACTTTTGATCTATAACTCCAAATGAAGTGTTCTTTATCAATCCTGAAAGCTAGTGATATCACCTTCAAAATTTGTTATGGGCAAGACCTCTGAATCACCCTCTAACTAGGCCATAAATCAACCTATACAGAGACTGCTAATTCTCGTCAGGATTCTGGACAGCAGATAGTAAATCTATCATAAATTTTGACTCGAAAGTCGGAATGAGGTGATCTTGGCGGCCAACGAAAGCTAAGAACAAGACCTACAAAACTCCAGGAGATGATCATCTCAGATTCGGCCTCTAAAACCACGAAACAGACCCGCAACATTCTGGACAGAATTGAATCTACTAAAAAAACAGACTTGATCCAAACAACTAATCATATTTGCATCTAACAAACATCAAACCGTGAAGCTAGCTCTTTGTTACCCTTGTAGATCCGTGGGAAGATGAAGAACAGCCCACCATCACAAACTCTCTCAATCTCCTCCTTTCTCCCCTCTTTTCCCTCTTCTTCTTCCTTATGCGTTGCAACCCGGCTCATCCTCCTTGTTGTTTCGGTGGCAGCAGCAAGGAGGAGAAGATGGCTGCCCAGGAGGAGGAGGGGTGGAGGTGGAGGCGCAAGGGGAGGATGGGGGTGGAGGCGCATGGGGAAGGGGAGGGATGCTTGTGGCGGCCACCGGGAGAAGGGGAAGGGATGGGGCTGCCCTAGGGTTAGGGAAGGTGTGGGCGCATGGGCTTGGGCCTGTGCGCCCCCCTCTTGGGCCACTCATGACCGGCCACCAGCCGGATTAGCTCGGCCGAAACCCTAGGTTCTGAATTTTCTCCGAAAATCTTGAATTTTCCATTAATTCTCTCTCCCGAATAACTATCTCTCTAAAAGATAATCGGGGTATTACAGGACCACAACACAAAGACGTGATACGGCGTCTGATCTAACACTCAACCCAACATTCGAGGTACAAACATCCATAAAGACTCTAAGGTAAGATCCGCTCGAAGGTCAACAATGTTAACGAAACTCAAACTCCATATCACTCAGGTACTCACTTGGCACCAAACATGCCCAGTGTTGCATACACTGCGTATGGACCCGAGACGGTCCTGACGATACGCCACTTGCGGAAACAATCCAATGTATTTGGGGCAACCCCACCGTGGTACCAACCACGCAATAAGCGCATAGAACACCGAACTCTTGTTCCACCTCTCAATCGGACTTTTCACCCACACAAAGATCACCTCCTGTAACGAAAACACACAATGAACTCGCTTAAACACACTCTTTTCTGACATAGCCCAACTGAAAATGAAGGACTCTCATCGCAACCAAATGTTACCAACTCGGTACTAAAAGAAGTCAAATTCAGAATCGAAGATTATCACGAAAATCTTTCCACCTTCAAATTAGAAAATTTGCAAATAAACACCACGATCGCAAAAGAGAAATCACTCGAATATCCAAATCCATCATTTTCTTTTATTCTTTCGAATAGATAAGAACCACACATGCCAACATAAAGTCAAGCCCAATTTCAAAGGCATCCGTCATAAACTCATAGCTCATACAAGAATCAAGACAGCGTTTGGTGCAGAGGAAATAATTTTTTCTCAATTTCTCCTTTAGAAATAAAATTTCTTTCAACCTTTTGGAATCTGACTCATCGCATAACACACTAACCCATCTCTCTTAACTTGGCATTCTTAATGCTAAGCACAAACGAAATACATCAACCACACCTCAGAGAGGCTCTATCGACCCCACGAAACAATACTCTAGTCAACTCCTCTACCGATGAATTACTCGATAGATAACTTCGATGCATCCCAAAATGGATCTTCACACGTAATCATGTTACCTCGGTCCTAAGAATGAACATCTCGAAATTCTCATTACATATTCTCATGTATTTCACCAATAGATTTCTATCAAAGATCATCCTACTATTTAAAATCCATCATTATTATTTGGGCGATCAAAGTCCTAGCATAACAATGTAAATCCCAGATTTAACCTCCAAGACTCTTGCAACGAAATTCTCATATAAAAGATAGGGAAATCCTCAAATTAAATCCCTAAAATTCCACAATTCCCACATACTTACTCATTAACCTCATCATGAAAATATATATATATATATATATATATATATATATATATATTTTTCTTCTTGACCAGTTTACCTTTACAAAGATTATAATTCTCAGAAGGTTACTCATTTAAAGTCAAATCACTCTTGACATTATTCAACATTTTCTATTACCCCATTAATGGACATGACGATTCGATTACTTTATAATCCCACTCTCATTAAACCCCATCCTCAAGTATAACCATGCACAACCTCGCAATACTACCAAATTGCGATACTCTATAAAATTGATTAAGATTTCCATACTTTCATAATTCTAATGTTCCACCAAGTGAACAAAAATCTTGGATCACAATCACTATAGGTTCTACTAGTCAGTAATAATGCAATCAGTTTAACCTCATAAGGCAATCTTCCATTGAGATAGACTTCTCTCAAAGAACTATATTACGAAATTATTTCATCCTCCAAATACTCATCGAATAACTTACAACCCACGGTTTCACCACTACAATTATTCAACACCTCAAAAGACTCGGTGAAACGAATAGGTTGATTCTTCCTCAAAAGAAAGAGCGAATGGAATCAATTTTTCAACAACTTGAAAAACATGTGCCACTTAGGCCAAGAACTCGAAAGAAAAACATAAGGAAAGTCAATAGTCAAGGGCTCAAGCCCTCACCAAAGCGAATACCAAACCACAAAAGAGAAGAACGTAATACCCTTTGAACATCGATAAACCCTTATGGAACAACTGCATAAGGTTTAAGTACTCTCAATAAACCGCAAGATGCGAAACGACTTAAATCTCAAACACTTAACTCTCTCCTTCCTTTAACAAGGAAAGATATTTTCTGGCTTACTACATCATTTTGCCACTTAAACAAGATAAACTCTTAAAACCCAAATCACAAAAACCACTAAGGAACCAAATAAATCTTTCAACATGTCACTTTGCTCGAAACAAACTCAATCACCACATAACTCAAGTTGCAACTTCTTGCAGATAATCTTACTAACATCAAGAATAATATACTCTACACACGAATATTTATCATCAACTATTCCATTAGAAAGCCCCCAAAGTTTCACCAAAAGTTCTCATACTATCCTTTCATCCCATCTTCAAAACGAGTGTATACCAAAACCATACAACATCAATACATCAACCTCTTAAACTTAGAAGGGGTCTACTATACAATTGAAAAGCTCCTACCATAACCCTTTCATCAAGGTCACATTATCAACCGTTTAATTCACAATTAGATGGGCATAAGCCTCCTATTACATCATATCATTGCAACCTTTTAGTAATGCTCAACACCAAACTTCAGCACACAATAGTTGTACTCCAACCATTATCAAGTATCGACTAGTTTCATTATGAGATCTAGTTGCTACCTATTTTCCTCTCCAAATCACATAAGTATTTACAAGCACATATTCAATTGTTCCTCCTCAAATTTAGATTTCGGCAAAAAGTACACTAAAACTTCAAAAAATAGCAATATTCTATCGATCAAAAGTCTCAACAACGTTACAACCAAATTCATCGCATCATTCTATACAGAAAAACTATATAGAACTTCTCTCATAAATTCTAGATCCACCGATATTCAATCCAAACAACCGGTTATACAGTTTCATATCTAATCATACTAAGGAATACGTAAATCTGGTATTCCCTCTAATTTTTCTTTCCACACAATTAAATTAATCCATGGGAACCAAAGAACCCAACAAGTTTAGCAACCTAAACAATTTTAATGGTCAGACTAATTCATCAATGTTCCATACTTTATTATCTCTTCGACTCCAAATACGTATGGACATACTCTCAGTCACTACTCATATGCACAGTTCATCAAGAACTAGTAAAATCAACATCAACTTAATCAATTTTACTTTCGGGTTACTAATTAATATTAATTATGCACCACACCAATGGCTCAACTTGATACCCCTACCATACCAAGTTTGTTGATTACAATCTCTAATTTAACCATAACAAGGTATCACAAAAGGATCTTAACAATTCCACCAAAAGAGATGCATTAAACTTCAACACTTAATAATTCAAAGAAATACATAGAGCCAAAGCTTTCTCATGTTAACAAACTTGCAAATGAAACTCTCATTACCCAAACTTTCAAACAAATACATGAGTCATTATTTTCCAATGAGGCGAAAAAACAACCATGGAATTATCGGTAATGCCAATTGAGGACAATCACAAGTAGTAAAAAACAGCTCAACAGTCGGAAAACAATACTTGTTTCAGAGAACCATTAGAGACCATTGACACTCAACAACCACCGTAAACCAAGAACCCCAGAGAAATTCATCATCCACCACAGATCAAGAATTTGCCAAGATTGAGGTCAAGAAGGAAAACAACTTTCCAAAGCAACTCACGCTCAACTCCTGTATCTAGGGTATTCGGGGTAACTACTCTATTCGTCTACCACGAATGGTGGTATAACCTGACAAAGTCCAAGGTTACAACCACGGTCTCCACTTCTTAACAACCATTATCGACACGCATAAATAGTATAATCACATATGATCATCTCATGACAATCATAGAATATATTCATAGATATATAATATCATAACATCTTATATCATAGATTAACAACAAGAAAGATAGCTCAGAGGCAATTCAACAATTGCTCAACCAATGAAACATAACAACAGATAATGCGGAAGCAATGTAATTCCCAACCCCACCTATTGTGCACAGTGTGTCAATTTAATATTTTTCTATTAACCACGGATCTAAAGCCCGCTCACGATACCAATCAGAATGTACCAACTTTCAAAGATTGAGCACGGAATGCTACTAAAATTAAATTAAACTAAACTAAACCAAGATCAATTACAAATTTTCGGCAAAACCTCCTTTGTATAGTCAGCTATACCGAGGTTCCAACAATTAATCATGGCATTTATCAATATCTTCATAATCAGGTTCTTTCAAGCATGCAGGATAATCTCATAAACATAATCAAAATTTGCTATTCTCATTATTACGCTTAATCAAACTCAAACCATCCATAAGTAATTCTTAAGATTGAGTGGTAGTGCGTGCATCCAAACATCTACTCCCTCCCATGCATGCGGTCTTGCAGTTGTACCTAAAACACATCAAAGCAAGAGTGAGCCCAAAGACTCAACAAGTACCAACAAGGCTAAGCAAGTTATCATTCATAGCATCAATAATCCAAGATAAACAATGCACCAAAGTATAGCCTTCATGCTCATGTGAGTGCAACCAATGCAATGCACCTTTTCAACTTTATCTCTTTTCGCATTTTACCGGTAATGTGCGGGGTACACAACCGTCGCTGTATACCCTTGCTGTGCCCTCTGCACAGGGACCAAAAGCCTATACACCACATGTATAGGGACCTTTGCCCATCACTTTAATGATGGGGACCTCTTTTATTCATAGCCCACATTCCACGAATGTGGGGACCTCAAGCCCGTCATCTACATGACGGGACCTCAACTATATGTACTTGGTCACCACGTGACTGTGGTACTGTATGCTCTCAACATGCATATGCACCATGATAACATATTCATAAGCGAGGATTACATCATATTCTCATTATCATGTAAGCAACCTTACTTCGCTATCATATATCAAAAACATGCATACATGACCAAGTATCCAACACGTTTGAAACATGCAAATGCCCCATACCCACGTCTTTCATACCCAAGAATTTAACATGTACATAACAACATGTAAGATTTAGCAACGCTCAAGGGAAACATTAACCATAGCTTGCATTCATCAAGATAAAAGGAAAACTCATTACACTAACATTCGTGCAAGGTTACATCAAGCAATCACAACAATTTTATCATACAACCGAAAATACGCTATAACCCGAATACTTGCCTTAACCGTGCGAGAGCGGTGGACGCAAAGAGGGCGCTGCCCCGGGATCACGCTCCTACCGAACAAAAGATAACCTGACTAAGTCCAACATACTGGACCAAAAGCATAAGTACAACACAAACGAACTCGCTAGACTCCCAAGCGTTTTCCAATCTTCCAATTCCTAGCGATCGCTTTGGTGATCACTGCGGATAGTCAACTTCTAAAATACATAACTTTCCGCTCAGGGGTCCAAATAAGGTGTTCTCAGACTTTATGGAAAGGTAATTTAATTACCTAAATAAACTTAGTTGGGGAGCCCTTTTGATTATGCCAACTACTACCTCTACCAAGCCAACCTACAGAGCAACAATTATCACGTCGGGTTCTCTGGACAGATCACTAAAATCATCATAACTTTTGCTACGAAAGTCCAAAGCTTGCGTTATTTATCTCTATCAAAAGGTATGGAAATTACCTACATTTTTCGTTATATTGAGGTCCTCTGATTTCGACCTTAACTAGCAGATTCATCCCATTTTCTACAGACTGTTCTAAACTGACAGATTAACAGAGCAGCGATACTAAAAAATTCATAACTTCCTGACCGTTAATTGGATTTGGGTGATCTTGGTGGACACTGAAAGCTAAGAACAAAATCTACATATCTCTAGGAGACCAAACCTCCTAATTCGGCCTCTAAACATATGAAACTGGCCGCGCAACGTTCTGGACAGAATTGCAACTTTAACAGACCGACTTCAATCTTGCCAAAACTACTCGATTTCGGATCTACGACTAAACACACAACAACAAACGAAGCTAGTTACCCTTGGAGCAGCTGAAGATCACGAACTCCGGATAGGATCCCGCTTTCTTCTCTTCTTCCTTCTCTTCTCCCCTCTTCCTTCCTCTTCTCCTCCTCCTTCTCTTCCTCCTTAGCGATCGCAATGGGGTTCTTCTTCTACCTTTGGACAGCAGCAATGGGGACTTGGAGGATGCAAGGGGAGGAAACCAGGAGGGAGGCGTGAGAGAGGGGGTGGCGGCCACCAAGGGGAGAGGGGTGGGGCGTGGGAAAGTGGGGAGGAGGGTGCGGTTAGGGTTTGGGGAGTGGCGCCCCTTTGGCGGCACGCCTTGGCTCACATGGGCGGGGCCCAAGCCCGAGTTGGATCTGAAAAGCATTTTCCCCTTCTCTAATTATAGAATTAAACATTTTCTGATTGATCCTCCCATAAAACCGATTATTTCTCTCCCGAATAACTATGTTTCCCCGACTATCAGCTTGTCACACTTTCGGGGTATTACAAACACGGCCAAAAATGAAAAGCGAAAAGGAAGCTCCACAGCAGTTCAGAGAAGTAGGTGCCAAGCTTCTAGGGGCTACTAGAAAGTTACCTTAGCATGGAGAGGTCCAGAGGAGGACGGAGGAGCTCCGGCGATGGTGAGGCTTGCCGGTGCTGAGGAAGATGATGCGGAGAAGGTGGTCTGAGCAACAAGAAGACAAAAGAATGGTAAGGATAGCTCCATTAAGGCTTAGAGATGGTCTCTTGAGCAAAGAATTTAAGGGCCGAGGGCTTACCGGCGCTGAGGACGAAAGGAGGTGAACATGGCCGAGGAGATCCAAAACCCGAAATTAGGCCGCTCCTGGGAAAGAAACCTAAAATCAAGTTAGGGGATATGACCACGACGATTAGATACACAAGGCGACGCGAAAAGAAAGAATGAAGAACCACTAGAGCACTATCGTCACCGAGGAGCTCCAAGGTCCAGCAATGGCGGCTAAGGGCCCTCTGGTGTTTTGAGCTCAACGACAGGGGGGAAGCAAAGTGGGTGTTCAAAGGAACAAAAAGAGGAGCCAGGGGGATTTTTATAGTCGGGGAGCAAAGGGTTAGCAAAAGCAAAGCTCAAGGGTGAGCTCGGTTCAAGCCCCTGCCATTGAGCAGAGCAGGTGGTGCAGTAGGGAAGGAGGACTTTGGGGGTGAAAGCCTCGTGCGCATTTAATGCAAGCAACAAAGAGCCGTTTAAAGCACTCCAAGGAGGTGACAAGGCTCTACTCCTCCTCTGCCATGGCGCACGCGCGCGGCGAAGAAGAAGGTGGCTAGGAGGCGAGGGCCCATAGTCAGTGAAAGAGAGCAAAAGTGGCTCGAGCCTAACTGCGAACGGGTTGAGTCAAATGGCTCAAGCCTGACCCGAGCCCAACAGTAACTAACCTAAGGTTTGAATTTAAAGCTGAATCTTTGAGGAATTTTTAAATGGAGCAAACTAACTCCAAAAATTCCAAAAATTTTACAGGAGGTTCCCAACTCCAGGATTTACCTTGTATAAAATTTTCAGAGGTTTTTGTGTAGAGAATTTTTCTCCAAAAATTTTTAAGGTACAAATCTAGGGTTTGACCCAAAGTCAAACTGGTTTGACTAGCCTCTTAAAATACTCGAACAATTTCTAAAAATTGTAAAAATTTTCAGAGGAGTCACACAACATCCCTAGAACTAAGAAAAATTATTTCCAAGGGATGATCACAAGATTATCTAGAAAAGTTTTCAAGGGTCCAGACTCGGTTAAAAGTGGCTTGTGATTTTGAATTTCCATAATTCTTTTACAAGAATTCTTAGAACATTCAAACAACAACAAGATGCAATAACAAGTTTCAATTTCTACACATTTTCTTACATTTGAAACACAAGACAAAAATTGGGATGTTACAGGTTTATTCATGGATGCAAGGGAGGATTTAATGAACCTAATGATAAGAACATCAAACTAGAAAAGTTGATTAGACCTGTGGGTTGCTCCGGTACTCCTCTTCAGTAAAAAGTACACGAATCTTAAGAAAAAATATTATTAGTTATCAAGGGAAATGCGTACTAATGTTAATTGCATATCTACATTGCTATAGAAAAGGTCATCATAGACAGTTTCATGAGCCGTTTGAGCTTATGGGTTAGTAATGACATGAGGTCATTACAGACGGTTTTTCAACCATATGTGATAACCCTTATCACAGATGGTTCGTAACTTAGAACCGTCTGTGATAGTCAATTATTACAAACGGTTCATAGCAAAAACCGTCTATGATGGTCGATTATCATAGACGGTTTTTATTACAAACCGTCTATGAAGGATATATGCAAGACAAAAAATGGTGCGGCTGCACCACAAAGCGCCCCCTCACCACCGACTGCAACCTGAACGCCATTAGCATGGTATGCATTATGTTCCGCAACATCAGCTCCCCACTTGCCAGTCTCCTCGGTTCCACCCGAACCACCACCTCTCCCTTGCTTAGAGGTCAACGGGAAGACCGGAAGCATGGCAAGGGAACATGTGCCAAACCCTAGGAATAATAGCAAAGAAATCAAACCAAGGAGAAACAGGAATGGAGAAATTAATGAGAGGAATGAGTTCACTAGGGTCTTAGGGGCGTCGATCTAGATGCGGCAAGGTCGGCTCTGGATGGAGACACGGCCGAGGCACGCTGGCTCGGGGAGTGGAGACCGGCCTCCACGTTGAGCTCGCTGCAGCACCATGGGATGGGATGAGAGGCGGGGACGGGAGCTTCTGCAGTGCCTCTAGGATGGTCGATGGCAGGGGAGAAGAGGCGGGGATGAGACGGAAGGGTGGGGAGGGGGAGAAAGAAGAAGGCGCGGGAGGGTGGGGAGGCGGAGGGATGTTAGGAGGGTGGTGCCTGCCGTTCGATATTCAGGGAATGAACAAGCAAGATGGGGATCATGGGGAAGATGCCGCAGATTGATGACATGCCTATGATATCCGTCTGTGATGAGCTAATATCGTAGACTGTAATATTAAAAACCGTCTATGACTGTAATTTTACCATGACTTGGATGCCTAACTCTATGATTTTACCATGACTTAGATGCCTACCTATATTCCTAACTCTGTGAAATGCCTAATTCTACGATTTTACCATGACTTCAATATAGTTAGGCATCCAAGTCATGGTAAAATCACAGAATTAGGAATATAGGTAGGTATCCAAGTCATGGTAAAATCACATAATTAGGAATATAGGTAGGCATCCAAGTCATGGTAAAATCAGGAAGATACTTATCACACACTACTACAAAAAGGCTAATACTGGACGCCTCATCACAGACGGTTGACCAAAACCGTTTGTATTATATGCATTCACAGACGGTTTTGGTTTAGAGATCGTTTGTGTTACTAGCTGTGCTAAAAACTGCTTATGAAGAGGTAATATCACAGACGGTTCATGATGAAAACCGTCTATGAAGTATCACAGATAGTTCGTAAAAATAACCGTTTGTGATATTTAGAACTATCACAAACGGTTTTCAACAAACAACCGTCTGTGATACTTCCCAGACGGTTCTTAACATGAACCGTCTGTGATAATTAAATGTTTCGGCTCTCGCACGATGCGTCTCTTCGTCTCCTGTGCCGACGAGCGATGCTTCTCTTCGTCTCGCGCGCCGACATTACATACGATGCGTATCTTCGACGTTTTATAAGAATGATCATGGCGCGCCATGGTGAGCACGCATGGTATTGATCAATACGTACGCTATTGTGAGCACGCGGAGCATGACTGCTAGGACCAAGTTGGTGAGGAGGCTGGCAATCGCCGTCCTTCTTCCTAACGATGTCGTCGTCCACATCATCGACCTCGTGGCCGCGAGCTCTCCTCAGCCCATAGCTGACCTCTACAGCCTACGAGCCACGTACGTGATAATTTTGTTTTGTGTCTAATATCCAATTCTGAACTGTGAATTTGACTATAAGCAACAACGACCTTAATTTGGCTTTTTTATTTTCTCTTATGGAGTAATTAATTCTTGTATTAAGATTTCAATTGTCTTGAATTTTAGTTGCAAGGCCATGTACAAGGCGTCAAAGAAGCGTGCCATGAGGAGGCGTGTGGCGCTAGAGCGGGAGAAGGCGATGAAGTGGCAGGACAACGAGTGCTACCTCACCGTCGTCAACCACCTGGCCAACGTTGGCAACCCGGAGGCCTGCTTCATCGTCAGCCTCACGCTTATCTTCGTGCCCCAAGACATGCAGCGCGACCTCGTGTTCCTTGAACGGTCGGCCGTCGCCGGCTACAAGGCCACAACCTACGTGCTCGGCCTCCTCCTCTACACTACATTAGGCAGATCGAGGGTGAGCCGGCCGGTGGCGTGTGCGAGATGGCCAAGAGGACCAACCTTGAGTGCAGGCGGTGGTTGAGGCTCGCCGCGGATATGGTCCAGGTGGCGACGTGGAAGAAGATGTCCGGGCCGCTGGACCGAGTGTGGGCGCTATCGGAGGATGGCCACCGGTGCATGAGCACCAGCTACGGCGTGGAAGGGTGGGACGACTATACCGTCTTCTACAACGATGACTGCAGGATTAGGCATGAGTATGCCAATTTCTTTGCAGAGGTGTTGGACTACTTGCCATAAAATTAATTAGCGGTTTTAGATATAGTTTTAGCTAGCAAATCCGTAATAGGGAGTGTCTATGCTTCAGGTGACTAAAATATATTTATCCATCAGTCACATTTTCTCACCTTGAGATCAACATTCTATGACCCAGATTGTCTCTTTCTAAAATAGACAAAAGTATTACAAGAAAAATACAAAATAATATCACAGATGGTTCTATTATGGAACCGTCTGTGATATTAGATCATATCACGGACGGTTCTTTTATGGAATCGTCTGTGATAAGTATCATTGACGGTTCTATAATAGAACCGCCTGTGATATCCCTTTATTAATAACAGTCTACGCGTTAGGGTTTGTGCCCTAACTCATAACTTCCCAGTGCCCGTACATTCCCCTCCCCATCGTGCGCTAGGGTTCGAGACTTTGGGCTCCCGCATCGCGCCTCCCCCGCCGCCGAATCGACCTCGCCCACCATCTCCCCTGCCGAATCGAGCTCGCCGCCATCTCTCCCGTCAAATCGAGCTCGCCCCGTCATCTATGCCGCAGAATCGAGCTTGCCCCGCCATCTACACTGCCGAATCGAGGTACACCACTCCCCTCTGCTCCCGCGCCGCAGCTCCCCCTCTCCCATGCTCTGCCTCCAAGCGCTGTTGCGTGTTGTGAGCTGTGATGTGCTCTACCTCGATCTTCTTTGCTCTCTTGTGAGTCCGGTCGATTTGTGATTTTTAAACGATGAACGAATCTTGTGGAGGCTTCTTTGATGCGCTTTGTGCTTTGTGATTTGTGATCAACTGATGAACTGAACTGAATTGCTTGTTGATCTACTGTGCCTAATATAATGCCTACATTTGGCTTAACTCCATATACTTCTTGCTGAATACTGAATACTAATTAAGTGAATATTGAATATACTCCCTCGACGACACCACGGTTCACTACCGTCGTTGCCACGTCGCACTAAGGTAAACTACTCCTCTTTATTCTCTATCCCGTTCTCTTCCCTTTGCTCTGTGATAGTGTTGGTGATGATATGGATGATACTGCTAGTGTGGCATGAACCCTTGAGTAGCATTGAGTGGTGTTCTGATGTTTGGTTGATTTATGCATAGTGGGCAGATGGATGTCGGCTGTGCTGGTGGTGGTGTTTGCCGCCGTTGCCGCGTTGCACTGAGGTAAACTACTCATCTTTATTCTCTATCCCATTCCCTTCTCTTTGCTCTGTGATGGTGTTGGTGATGATATGGATGATACTGCTAGTGTGACATGAGCCCTTGAGTAGTATTAAGTGGTGTTATGATATACTTATATTATTTCGAGCATGTAATTTATACATTTTGATATACTTGTTGTCCTACATCACAGTTAATAATATCTTGATAGATTTTGTTCCTGTGTAATAAGTTAATTTTGGTTGATTTACTTGAACTAGTTTGAATATATTAGCATGTTTTAATCTTATGCAATTAGCCTTCTGAGAGCAATAATCAATCTTCTTAATCTTACCTTTGTCTGTGTAATCAACTTGTCTCTTGCCATTCAATTAGTCTCTCGCCATTCATTTCACCTTTGCCAGGTACGTCCAACCATTCCATTCCTGATCTCTTCTCTATAAAGTCTCTAAGCAGTGACTGGTTGTGCCTTTAAAATCGGTATATGTATATATGTATATATATATATGTATATATATAATATTTTTTCTAGTCCCTCAGCCACTTTCGGGGGGTCATCCACGCAGCATGAGGAGGATAAGACAATAGCCATGAGCAACTTCATCGAGCCCATGCAAGTTTAAGAAGCATAGCTGCCAAGAAAGCGTCAGGACATCCAATACCTGGATGTCGTCGATAGGTAATTGGACGTCGCTATGTTTAGAAAGTGACGTGGATGCGCAGGTACTCCGATTGGGAAGTGACTTCATGTATCAGCAACCAACCATTCCTTGATGTCAAGTCGTCATAGAACTAAGTTCCTTGATCTAAGTTCATAAAACGTTAGCAGTCTAGAGGAGTTTGTGGGATATTTCAAATATACTATACATGTTTTGCGTATGGACTATGGACAATAAAGGTGGAAAGAAGTACACAACTTTGCCCTAGCAAGTTGCGCAATATACGTAACTTCCATTGGTAATTTGCACCCTTTGTTTGCTTTAATGTTCGTAAACTCACTACTACAAAACAGGCTATAGAAGACACCCCATCACAGACGGGTTAATTTGAATCCGTCTGTGTTGGAGTCTGTTAGCGCGACATTTGCTTTGCCGGGTCTATCACGAGCGGTTCTTACTAGTAACCGTGCATGATATATGATTATCACGAGCGGTTTATATAAAGAACCGTGCGTGAAATATCACGATGATTCTATTTATGAACCGTGCGTGATAATCCCCATATCACAAGCGGTTTATTAATAGAGCGTCAGGATATGTCACGACGATTTTGTATATAAACCGTGCGCGATAATCCTCCGTATCACGAGCGGTTCATAAAAGCACTGCATGACATATCACGACGGTTTTATTTATAAACCGCTGCATGATATATACCTATCACGAGCGATTCATATTTGGAACTGTCTGCATGATATCCTCGCGCTATAAATACCTTGAGTACCCCACCCATTCCCATTTGAGCCGCCACCCGGATAAAAACTCATCACGCGCCACGAGAGAGAGAGGAGGAGAAGGAGAGGAGAAAGGGAGGGAGAAGGAGAGGAGAAAGGGAAGGAGAAGAGAAAGAGAGGAGAAAGGAGGGAGAAGGAGAGGAGAAAGGGAGGGAGACAGCAATCGGAATAGATCGATTTGGTATTTTAGTGTGAGCTACGAGGTAACATTCTTTATAACCCAATCGAGATATGGTAGAATATGCTAAGCATCGCGTGTATAAGAGTCGAAGTGGGAGTAAACTTTTGTATCCGATGTAAGGGAATAGAATAATATTTTTCATTTGGTAGTTGGAATAATATTAAAGTTTCGTGAGGGGAAGGAAATGGAGAGAGAGAGAGCGGTTGAGAGAGATTTTATTAATCTAATTTGACACTATATATTTTGTTACATGTGTAGCGTAGATGGACCGAAACTGGATGTATGGTGTGAACCGTGTGAGTCAAGAGTACATTAATGGCGTGGTTGCTTTTAGAAGAGCCGCGAGCGGATATGTTGAAAAAGGGGATAAAATATATGTCTTGTCCATGCATTGATTGCGATAATCGAAGATGTTTACCAACTCGGCGCAGATAGAAGCACACTTGATTGAAGGGTTTCAAAAAGGGTATACATGTTGGACCAGTCACGGTGAAGAGCGACAGGAAGTTAGTAATAACGACATCGCCGAGGAAGTCAACGATATGCCGGATGTCAACGATATGCCGGATGTAGACTGTGCTTTTGATGAGGATAGGTCACACGATGACAATCTGGATCAGATGCTACGCGATGCAGAAGAGAACTACAGTGAGAGAGAGTTTTGTAAATTCGAGCGCTTAATGGAGGACTCGGTGAGACCTTTGTTCCCTGGCTGCAAGCCGGAATATACAAGGTTGTCAACCGTGATTGAACTGCTTAAATTAAAAGCAAGCAATGGTTGGTCCGATAAGAGTTTCACGGCGTTGTTAGGTCTCCTAGCGGACATTCTTCCGGAGGGAAACGTGTTGCCCAACACCACCTACCAAGCAAAGAAGGTTCTTTGTCCATTGGGAATGGAAGTAGAAAGAATACATGCATGTCCGAACGATTGTATCCTCTATCGTAAAGAGTATGCAGACATGCATGTATTCCCGTGTGCAAAGCATCCCGATACAAGCGTCCAGAATACTTCTAGGTTGAAGCAAGGACCTCCTGCTAAGATGTTGTGGTATCTGCCTGTGATCCCACGTTTGAAGCGTTTATTTGCGAACTCAAAAGAGGCAAGATTGGTGCGTTGGCACTCAGAGGACCGTAAGAAAGATGGAAAGCTAAGACACCCTGCTGATTCTGCTCAGTGGAGAAACTTCGATCGGAGGTTTGAAGAGTTCGGTGCCAGAACCAAGGAACATAAGGTTAGGGTTGAGTACAGATGGAATGAATCCTTTCGGTAACATGAGCAGTCGACATAGCACCTGGCCTTTGAATCTATGCATGTACAACCTTCCTCCTTGGCTGTGTATGAAGCGGAGAGTACATTTTGATGTCACTACTTATCCAAGGGCCGAAACAACACAGGAATAATATTGATGTGTACCTAGCACCATTCTTTGGAAGATCTTGTGACAACTGTGGAACGAAGAGTGCAGTATGGGATGCGTACAAGCGAGAGAACTTCACTTTACACGCCATGTTGTTCTGCACCATCAATGATTTTCCTGCCTGGTAACTGTCGGGCTTGATACAAAAGCCAAAGCTTGTCCGACCGCTTAGATGCTACAGAGTATATGGCTAAACAACTCACGCAAAACTATGTATACAGCGTCACGTAGGTTCCTTCCCGAGAGTCACCCATACCTAAGATGAAGAAACAATTCGACGAAATAAGGAGGGCGGTTCACCCAAGGGCTTTTAGAGGAAAGATGTCTATGATATGGTTAAGGATATCGATGTTGTGCTTGGGAAGGGACGTCAATTAAGAACCCGTCGGAAGAACATCCGGAAGAAGCGGTCAATTTTTGGGACTTGCCTTATTGGGAGCACTTAGAAGTTCGCCATTGCATCGGCGTCATGCATGTGGAGAAGAATGTATGTGATAAGCTTGTTGGTCTCTTCTTGAACATTAGTGGCAAAACAAAGGATGGTGTTAACGCACGGAGAGACTTGGTCGATATGAACATAAGGACCGAGTTAGCACCGCAAGAGATCGTCTGGGGACGAGCGTACCTCCGTGCAGTTACTCTGCTAACATTAAGAAACTTGTTTCTATGCAAGATTTGAAATTAATTGGTATGAAGTCGCATGATTGTCATGTCTTGATGACACAAATGCTTCTGTTGCAATTAGGAGTATCTTGCCGAACAAGGTCAGAGTAGCAATCTTGAGGTGTGTTATTTCTTCAACTCAATTGCTCGAAGGTCATCGATCCCCAAGGACTAGATGCTCTACGTAGAGGTGGTGACGACTCTATGTCATCTTGAGATGTATTTCCCTCCGTCATTTTTGATATCATGGTCCATCTCATTGTTCACCTTGTGAAAGAGATAAAGATATGCGGCCTGTGTTCCTCGTTATATGTACCGTTCGAGAGGTACATGGGAATTCTCAAGTCCTACGTGCGGAATCAATCTCGACCGAGGAGGCGACATCATCGAAGGTTATGCAACGGAAGAGGTCATTGAGTTACGTGGTCGACTATGGCTCGGTGGATCCGATAGGTGTGCCTCTTTCTCGTCATGAGGGGAGACTTGATGGTATCGGGACCATCGGAAGGAAATCAATCACTCCCGATCCGGATACATACGCTCAAGCCCATTTCATGGTCTTGCAACACATGACCGAAGTGTCCCGTACATCGGCGAGCACAAAGACATGGTACGCCATGCGAATCCAAACGGTCGGAGGTTTGGATCATGAGAAACACAACCGTCGGTTCAGCGGATGGTTAAAGGTGCGAATCACTGGGAGGTCATCAAGTGATGATACATTGCTATGGTTGGCACAAGGGCCACAATTTACAATTGTCACATGGCAAGGATATGACATAAATGGGTACACATTTTATCTGACTGACTCGGGATAGGAAGAGCATGATCCGAGCAGCGGTGTCGCATAGATGCATTCAAGATCTGGAGTGGGGAGAGAGCTCGTACTATGGGCAAATAGAGGAGATATGGGAGCTCGACTACGTGCTTTTCAAGATCCCCTATTTGGTGCCGTTGGGTCCATCTCCCACAGTGAAGGTTGACAAATGCGGCGTCACTACCGTGGACCTTGAGCGTGTCGGATACAAAGCGAACCATTCCTCTTGGCTAATCAAGTTGTTCAAGTATTCTATGTAACCGACCGGCAAATAAGAAACATACGTAGTTCTTCATGGAAAAAGAAGGATTGTCGGAGTTGAGAATGTAGTGGGCGAGGAAGAATACAATCAATTTGACGAGTTGCCTCCTTTCGGAGATGGCATCGGGCTCGACGAAGAACCCGATGAGGAAGCTAGCTATATGCGCGTCGATCATCATGAAGGGCTATATTTTCATTAAGATTTTAATCCATTGTAATTAATTTATTCTATAACATCATGTGTTATGGACTTGTAATCTCTCATATATTTTGATATTGATGTCAATGTGGACGTTCATAGTAACTAAACAATTGGTTTTGAAGTAAAATGTGTTATGAGCTTGTCTTCATATATATTTGTCACGAGTTTTGTCATATCTCATATATGTGGATATTGATGTTCATTGTCACGAGTTCATTGTAATTGATAATTATGCGGAGCTATCACAGAGCGGTTCTATTATATAACCGTGCGTGATAATGAATCCGAGCGATTCTAATATAGAACAAATGCGTGATATGAGATTATCTCGAGCGGTTGTATTTAAGAACCGTGCATGATATCCACAACACGAGCGGTTCTAGACACAAACCGTCTGTGATATCCTACAACTGATCGGTTTAAATAAGGTAAATGCGTGATATGGAACGTATCACAAGCGGTTATTAGATAGAGCGTCTATGATTACCTATCAAAGCGGTTTTATTAAATAACCGTCTGTGATAACCTCTTATAAGGTGGAAACCGCTAGGTTTTCCTCACTCGTCCCTTCCTCTCCCGCACCCCCGAGTTTATCGCGCGCTCCTTTGCCTCCTCTAGGGCTCCGTTCACGCCGCCTCGACCTCGACACACGCCGCTCCCGACCTTGGCGCGCCGCTCCGACCTTGGCACCCCGACCTCGCGCCCCGACCTCGGCGCCCCACACCCGGCGCCCCAGGCACCGCCGCCTCCGACCTCGGCGGCCGACACTAGGTTGTGCTCTTACTCGTCACCTCCTCTCCCTCGCACCTCTCTTGCTCTGTGATGGGTTCTGTTGATGCTCTGTGATGGGCTCTGTGATGGGTCCGACCTCGGCGACCGACACTAGGTTGTGCTCTTACTCGTCACCTCCTCTCCCTCGCACCTCCCTTGCTCTGTGATGGGTTCTGATCATGCCTTGTTGATGCTCTGTGATGGGCTCTGTTGATGCTCTGTGATGGTTCTGATGATGCCTTGTTCATGCTCTGTGATGATCTCTGTTGACGCTCTGTGATGGGTTTGATGCTCTGTGATGGGTTCTGATGATGCCTTGTTGATGCTCTGTGATGTAGTCAAAATCTGAAATCATATAGATATTTACAAACAGACTTGAGCTCTTGTACTCTTTGTTTTGCAGTTATAGCGGAATTAAGATCGACTTGTATGTTTTCTGTGATGATAGCCGAAATCTGAAATCAAATAGATGATTAGAAACAGGACTTGAGCTTAAGCATATTTTTATTCTCAATCTGTCAATTAGGCTTATTGTTGATATAAATTTGTGAATTATTCTGAAGATATATGATTAGATGTTCTGTTTATAGAATGCTTTATGTGTTGTAGTTTGAGCTCAAGATCTGTTTTGTAATTATCTAAATTGATTGGTGAAGAGATTTTGACAGAGGACTAAGATTGCAAAGACTATGTCTTATGCAATTTGTCAACGAGAGCAATTTGTCGACAAAAATGCATTTGAGGTTCGTTTTGATTGCCATGGCATCTTAACTGCAATTGTATGTGATCTTTGAGGTTCATTTAACCGCAATTGCTGTGATCTTTCTGTAATAGCTTATGTGTTTAGTCGCTCAATTATGCTCATTTGAGGATGCAACATTGTGCCCATACATTAATATTAATTGTTTTCATGGAGAAATCATCTTGTTAGGAAGCAATGTGGTGTCGATGTGTTGAATTTTTATCAATAGGTGACCTCTTTTGTTGTCTGTTTGCAAAGCATCTAGTTGTTGAACATTGCTTTAGGGTTTCTTTGTTGAGTTATTACACTAGATCATTCCATTGTTTGCATTAATAAGAAAAGAATGCTCGAGTCACATCTTTTGGTATCAATCGGTTTGTTTTCTTGGTGTGCTTAACCCTCGGCCTGGCACAGGTAGTAATATATCTCAAACTAATTATATAGATGGCAAGTAAGCGAGATGGCGAGGCACCATCTTCCCGCCGTCGCGCCGCAGATTGCGAGGCACCATCTTCCCCAATCGCCACGGCCTTGCGATGACAATGACACAGCGAGATGGCGAGAGGAGAATCGAAGATGCTGTGGGCGGCCGGTCATCACGGAGGTTAGTCGGTTTGGGGTCCCTCTGCGTCCCAAGAGCTCGTGGCGAGATTCCGGACCATGTGCGGGATACTTGCAAGAAAACGGGTCCCCATCACCACACCAAGGTGGAAGGATCGGCGAAAGAAGCGAGAGGCGCGTGTAGGCGAAACTATTACAAAGTTCACTATCCCGAGCGAGACATATGGCACGCGTGGAGCGGACGGCGATGCTCACGATCGATAAATCGTGGAGGTCGTTCAAGAGCATTCTTGTCACGAAGTATGTGAACACGGTCGAGCGCCCTTCGCAAGTACTGATTCTTGACGCAGAAACATGGGACTCCTTTGTTGCTATGAAGACGGCGCTTTGAATTTAACGAGCAAAGTGCGGCACACAAAGCTCTCGGACACGAAACACTCATCCGCACTTCGCTTTGGCGGATACGCGAGAAAATATGATGAATGGGCGGCGGCGAGGACAACGCGTTTCTGATGTCACGCACCGCGTTCCCTAGCACGGTTAAGCGAGGCAAAAGTCTCGTCTTGGGAAGCATCTCTTTCACAAACCCGACCAGGCGAGGAAGTGTCTCAACGTTTGGTAAGTATGTCGAACTACCTATTTAATAACTCCATATATAACTTCATAGTATCTATAATAACATGATGACTTCTTGCGGCGTGAATTATGCGCCCAAACTTCCCAAGGCTCCTTCCATGTAGGCAGGAGAAGGATATACTCTCACCACGGAAACAAGGAACACGGGTCGCACGTGAGGTCTTGGGGTTACGTACCATGGAGTCATGGATTCGCGACGACTCTTGCACGCATGGGAGTAGGAAGAGATCTAAGGCGGCGTGAGGACCGGTTCGTGCATGATGGTTGAACATTTTGAAGGAAAGCGGCGGCATTGTAGGATCAATTGAATCAACTCCTCGGCCCGCGACGATGCAAGCCGCCTGTTAATTTGGGAGCCAGTCACGCTCGACATCGGAGTAGCGTCGCGTCCACGCATAATTCGGACATGGCGATGTCCAATTACCGATAAACGAGATCAAGGTAATGTACATGTATGGAATGCGGCAAAGATAGACCTATAGGACACTTTAGCTAATTGCGTATCGTTTTGTAGGAGCCGACGGCTGCAAGCTCGTAGTGAGGTTAGTTGGGTCCATTTCTATTGAGGCGCGCGAGATGGTGCATCCATACCGGGAAGAGCGATGCGACCACGGTGTCAGTGTGGCGCGAGGTTACGCCCGAGGTGGAAGTGGACATGGTACATGAACATTTCATGGCCGTCCACCGAGATTCGCCGAATGAAGAGATCACAACACTAGGGGATGCCGTGCACGCTTTTATCCGGTGGCCCAAGAAGGACATCGTCCTTGACCCAGCGATGTCGCGATCTCAACACGACCATTCCTCTCCAGGGACCCTCCATGACTCCACCTCATATTTCGCCTCGAAGGCCACCTTTTGGTTCCCTTGGAGAAGACATCGAAGGAACAAGAAAAGCGTGTCACCGTGTCGGGTCCCGAGTCGTCTCGCAAGAAGACGCCGCCAATGCTTAAGACCAAATCGGCGCCCCTCAAGTCCGGCAAGTCGGGAATATCCGCTGAAGTACATCCTCGGAAAACCGTTGTGCTCCCCGATATTAGGGCGTCTTTGGATATGCTTGTCGAGCTTTGCATGCACGGTACTTGGATAGGACCCAAAAGGAGGGTGCGATCTGGAATCACCGTCGAATCGAGGATAAGCATTTCTTCAGCGGACGAACCACTTCGTCGTGGCTTCAACGACCTATATGACCTATTCAACCTCGTTGGCCTTGGCGCCTCGCTTCTACGATGTTGGACAACTGTAAGTGCATACAATCAAGTTCTACATTCACGTAATACCGATAAATATCACAACTCATTTCTTATATACGGATACATGATGAAAAATGTCCGGTTGGAAAGAACGGTGGGTTTCCTCGACCCACATGTGGTATCATTGCAAACCATCCAAATGCAGACTCGTCCTTCGTCGAAATACATAACACAGACATTGCTTCGTCGTGAACACGAAGTACATCGTGGTGCCCTACAACCGGGGGTAAGTGTCACTACTTGCTCTACTTTATCGCGGCACGAACTCGGGTTTAATGACTATAGTGACATACATGAGTAGGTACCACTGGATCCTTTTAGTCATCATACCAAAGAGGAACCATGTGATATACCTTGATTCCCTAATCCGCAACAACCACGACTTGACATTCTAGGAGGAATACTCGCGGTATGTTCATTTCCTTCATACATAACTCTATTTTAGTCTTCATTAGTTTGAAATGGTCGAGGATAAATTTTGGAATCATGTAGGTCGTTCATCGACTATGTTGCCAACAAAGGAATATCGATGGAAAGAGCGCCCAACTAACACAGGACAAAATTTCGATGCAGCTATAATCGATAATCCTATATCATACTTCATAATAGCATCTCGAATCGATATATGTAATTCTATTTTTGCGGTGCCGCCAAGAAAAAATGATGAGTTATGTGCAATCTCGTTTGCCATCATATGGACCAAATCATTAGAGCTAGGAAGAAGGATCCCGAGGTTTGTGAATCTCCAAATAATTATTTTCTAATTATAAAATTAAATATATATGCATAACACTTTACTCTTGCTAGCGACGGGGTTTGAATATAGAATTAGATGGACTCGTTGATAATGAGATCGGGGACATTCGAGGAAGCTCTGCGGCTTTATCATATCGAGAGATAATTAAGGACAGGAGAATTTCACTCCATTTGCGACCGAGCGCATCACCTGCTAGCACTTCTCAACCACCACGCAAACAATTGACTCAATTGTAATCCAATTTATTTTGTAACAATACTTGAACAAATGTGATCTTTTGTAATTTATTTTGAGTAATGATCGATTCGGTTTGTCGACAATTGATTATACGTGATGTATCTATTTTTGTATGCTTGTTTTGAGAGGGCATGGCTAGCAATTCTGAGCTAGCCAAAAATCGGAAAAATGTAGTTAGTTTAATGAACTATCACAGACGGTTTTTATAAAAGCGATGCAGTGAAGACAATATCACTGAGCGGTTCTAAGTAAAAAGCGTGCAGCGAACTCGAGTATCACGAGCGGTTCTAAGTAAAAGCGTCGCGAACTCCGAAGTATCACGAGCGGTTTTAACAACGAATGTGCGTGATAATCTGACTTCACGAGCGTTTACGTGTAAATAACGTGCAGTGAAGACAGAGTGTCGCGAGCGGTTTTTAAATAGAACCGTGCGCGATATTCGACTTCACGAGCGTTTTGTGACCATAACGTGCAGCGATACTGCGTCTTCCGAGCGGTTGTTGATAAAAACCGTCGTGATATTCATATCACAGAGCGGTTTCTTGACCGTGCGTGATAACCACTGTTATCACAGACCTATTTTTCGAGGCGGTTCGAAAACCGTGCGTGATGATGATTCGAACCGTCTGCGTGATGGCTTTTTCTGTAGTAGTGACTTTAATTTAGGTAGACTGTAGAGTTCTAAAGCAAACCTCAAAACTGAATCGCATATGTTTCGAAACAAATTAGTGACAACTTGTTAGGGACAAAACCTAAAGTCGCAATAATTACTAGTACGCATAACATATTGTAAAAATCTAAATATGTACGTAAAGCGCCTTCATGTTTTCCTAAAGATTTTTTTCACAAAATAAAGACAGGAGCTTTATCAATCACTTATAGAAGGGAAAAAAAAAACAAGGTTCACCCTAGGGCATTACAAAAAAAGGAGATAACGCCTAAAACAACCATTATTACAACCCAAAGCAATCTAAAGTGGACTATTTCGAATGCTCTCATTCTCTCCTAAGCACCTTCCTGTATACGGAAGAACACTTGCTGAACCGGTAGGTAGCTATGCTCAATGATTCTCCAATTACGTTTTCCAAATGTTCCAAGCCGCATAGAGGAGTACTACATGCATTGAATTATTTTCTTTGCTGACCAGTAGCCCTGCTTCTTCTGATCTCAGTCCACCATTCGGCCATCCCTCTCGGAGGTAATTCTGATGCCAGCAGCTGCAATCCTAACCATGAGAAGACCTTTGCCCAAACCTGTTTTGCGTATATATGGACAATAAAGGGTTAGATGGTTCGCTATCTCCGAGCTCTGTGCATATGCATACAAAGGGCAAACGACATTGTGCGGCACCACCCTCTTCGCGCTAAACAATCCGCCGTGAGGATCTTCCATTGTAGCAAAAGCCAGCCAAAAAAACCTGCATTTGTTTTCGGCTGCCGCTTTCCAAAACAATTGTGAATTTATGATCAGAATATGATACATGGAATTGTGCCTCGTATGCCAATCTTGCCGGATATTCACCACAGATACTCCAACACCAAATGACAGAATCAGGCAGTTGCGATTGCAAGTTGATATTTTGGGGCTGAATCTTGTTGGAAATTAATTGGACTTGTCAAGTAATAGGACGTTAGGATCCTGATGCAATCATCATCTTATTAAATTAGTTTGTTTTCTTTGTTGGGCTTTCCATGTTTAGTTTTTTTGGTTTAGGTAGCAAGTTGATTAGATAGTCTATAAAAAGATGTATAATTATATGTGTTTTGATTGAAGCAATAGAGGAAAAAAATCAGAAAAGCTGCCGTGCAGTGCAGCACTAAAATACCTATGTTCTTCCGGCGTACGTGTCTTGCTAGCAGCGAGCACGTGATCTTCGCGTGTTGGCGTGTGTACCGTGAGCTTGTTCATCCGTTGACAACATCACTGGAGTTATCTAGTGCGTGAGTGTTCCTTGCAGCGAGTGTACATGTGTTCCTTTCAAGCATACGTGTATGTGTTGAGTATTCTCGTGTGTTGAGTATTCTCGTGTGTCGAGTATTCGTCGAATCGGTGCTAACAATTGATATCAGAGCCTCAAGATTCAGGAGTGTTAGGTGAGGCCAGTGTGGTGTGGCGACGACGGGCGCACCAATGGCGAACTCCGTAGTGGAGGCTAGAGGTGGCGCGATGGCGAGACTCCATGCGGTGGCACTACTACACACCTCATCACGAGCGGTTGGAGCAGTCATCACGAGCGGTTCCGACCGTGCGTGTTTTTGCGTCGCCTGTGATAAGCGGCGGTTATCACGAGCGGTTAAAAATCCGTGCGTGATAAGTCTAACACAGCGGTTCTAATTATATAACCGTGCATGCTATCTAATTATCACGAGCGGCTCTATTAAAGAACCGTGCATGCTATCTAATTATCACGAGCGGTTCTATTTACAAACCGTGCAGCGATATGCACATATCGAGCGGTTCTAATTATTTAACCGTGCATGATATGCACATATCCCGAGCGGTTCGTAAATAGAACAAATGCGTGATAATAAGGATATCGAGCGGTTCTATTTACGAACCGTCGAGATATGTGTATATCACGAGACGGTTATTAAATAGAGCGATGCAGGATATGCATATTCCTGAGCGGTTTGATTGTTAAACCGTTTGTGATAGATACTCGACCTAACTATTTTTAAAAATTTTGGCTAGCCTCGAGAATTGCTAGCCATGCCCTCTGAAAATAGCGGCGGAAAATAGATACATCACGAGATAAATCAACGGACAACCCAAAGTGATCATTGTCAATTACAAACCAACATATATCAAATATTGTCGCTAGTGTACCATTGAATTACAACTATTCAAAGTGAATTACAACTATATCAAATATATATTAATTGTTTGAGTCGTTCGGTAGTGAAACTCTCCGTCGGCGCAATGATATCCGTCATGATGAAGGTGCAAAGCCTCCTCGAACATCAGAGATCTCTTTACGAGCGAGTGAATCTAAATCTATATTCAAAACCTACAAACAAGAGTAAAGTGTTACACACATATATTTAAATTTATAATTAGCAATTATTGCGAGATTGACCAACCTCGGGATCAAACAACCTAGCACTCATGAGAATGCGCATATGATGGCAAGCGTAGAATGCACATTCTTACGCTTTTCTTTGGCGGCTTTGAAAAATAAAATTACATATATAGGTATAGTCGGTTCGAGGCGCATTATTACAGTATGATATAGGATTATTGTGTTGTAGCACGTCTGGAAATCGCGTCCTGTGATTAAGTGTGGCGTTCATTCCCTTGTATAGCCCTCCTCGGCAATATAGGAGATGAGCGACCTACATGTTTCTAAAAGTTAACCTCGGCCATTTCAAGCGAAGGAAGACTACAATAGAGTTATGTATGGAGGAAATGAGCACACACATCGAGTACTTCTTGCACAAGGGTGAAGTCGTGGCCTTTTTCATTAGGGAATCAAGGTATAGTACTGATTCCTCTTTGGTATAATGACTAGAAGGATCGATGATGCCTACTCATGTATGTCGCTATAGTCATTAAACATAAGTTCATCTCTGCGATAAAAGTACAAATGAAATTTGTATAGCAAGTAGTGAAGCACTTACTTACGGTTGTAGGGCACCATTATGTAGTCCCGTAGTTTTGAGCAAGCAATCCTGCGTTATGTATTTCTCGGCGTAGGATGCGCTGCCAAGATGGTTTGCTCGGAGACCACGTGTGGGTCGAAAAACCCACCGGTTCTTTCAATCGTAGGGCAGTTTAATCATGTATCTATACATAAGCAATGAGTTGTTATATTACGTGAATATGCGTGAATGTAGAACTTGATTGTACACACTTACGATGTCGGCATCGTAGAAGTGAGGCATCGAGGGCTTTGAGGTTGAATAGGTCGAATAAGTCGTGAAGCCCACGATGAAGAAGCGGCTCGTGGAGGAAATAGTCCTCGTGTATCGGCGGTGATTCCATCAGTAGCACCCTTTCCCTTTGGTCTTACGCAAGTACCAGCTATGCAAACTCGACAACCTAATCCAGCGTGAGGCTATCTGTGCTCGTCGCCAGCGGACTTCGAAAGAGTATTTCTTAGGGTTAGGAGGCGGAGCGCCTAATGTTCTTCGATTTCGATTTGTCTGAGCGACTTGCCGCTCGCGTCTTCCTCTGTCGACGACTTCGGAACCGATCTGGCGACACGCTTTTTTGTTCGTTCGGTGTCTTCTCCACGGGAACCGATGAGGCGGGCTTACGAGCGAAGGTTGAGGTGCGTCATGGAGGTCTGTTGGAGAGACATGGTCGTGTCGAGATGGTTGGGGTAGAGTCATCAAAACTTGAGCGCACTGCGAGTCGGGGATGATGTCCTTCAAAGTTGAATTGGAGAGGTATGGTCGTGTGGAGATGGTTTGGGTGGAGTCATCGAAGGTTGAGGCGACGCTGCGAGTCGAGCGATGTCCTTCTTTGGCCACCGAATAAAAGCATGCAGGGCATCCCTAGTGTTATGATTTCGTCGTTGGGCGAATCTCGGTGGGGCGGCCTAAAATTATCATGTACCATGTCCACTGGACCTGGCGTAACCTGCGCCACACAGGTACCGTCTTTGCACTATTCCTTCATTGCATGGATACACCACCCCCCGCCCAGCCTCAATAGACATCCCAATCATCCTCACTTGGAGTGTGCGGTCGTGGGCTCCTACAAAGCGATACGCAATTAGCTAAGGCGTCCTATAGGTCTATCTTTGGAGCATTCGAGATGTACATTACCTTGATGTCGTCGATAGGTAATTGGACATCATCGTGTTCACAATTTTGCGTGGGCGTGGCGCTACTCCGATGTTGAGGAGGACTGCCTACCAAAACAACAATGGCGGCCTGCGACTGGTTGTTGAGGAGTAGTAGTTGATTCACTTGGTCCTACAATCTTGCTATCTTTTCTTCAAATTTTGCATGGCACCGTTCTCTTCCTTCAAATTTTGAAGTAAGCACATGTTCTAACAACGTGTCGTACTCGGCCTTGGATCTCTTCCTGCTCCTATCGTGCGGTGAGTCGTGCAGGAATCCATCCCTCCAAGATCGTTAACCCCTTTGCCTCGCGTGCGACCAGGTGCTCCTTGTTTCCCGGGGCCGTAGTTAGTATATCCTTCTCCACATGCGCTTGGAAGGAGCCTTGGAACATGCGGAACTCAATTATTGCTGCAAGAGGTCATCATGTTATTATATACATTATGAAGTTATATACTTATTAACAACTAGGTAGTTCGAAGACATTTACCACACGGTTGGCCACATCCCGGTCTGCCGGGTTTGTGAAAGTGATTTCGCCCGAAGACGTAACTGATGCCCTCGCTCTTAACCAGGAGAGAGCGCGCTGGTTTGTGATCTCAGCAAATGGCCTTGTTTCATTCGCGTCCTCCGCCGCCCATTCCGCGGTTTTACCCGCTTACCCGGTGCGAGTTTGTGGGGTGAGTGTTAAGTGTGCAGAGAGCCTTGTGCGTCGCACTTTCCTCAAGAAATTCGGCGTCGTCTTCATTTGCACAAAGGCGTCCCATATATCCCGCGACAAATTTATCGCCGTGAAGGCGTTCGACCGTGTTCACGTGCTTTGTGACAAGCACGCTCTTGAAGGTCCTCCACGCCTTCCGATCGAGAGCAACGCGCAGTCGTTCCACGCGCCAGTCTGCGGTGGGAAAGTGAGCGATTTTAAAACTTCGTCCCACGGTGGCTTCTCAGAACATCCGACCACGGTGTCCCGGCTCGGTGTGGTGATGGGGACCCGTTCCTTCAAGTATCCCGCACAAGGTTGAAATCTACTTGTTGCTTTGGGGACTCACGAGGATCCCATTGGCATTGACCTCGTGGCGGTCATTGGGCTGGAGGAATTCTCGATGTTCCTCTGCCATCTCGCGTCGTACCACTTTCCTCGAGAGATCGGACGGCGGCGAAGATGGTGCGACGCCATGTCGCTTACTTGCTATCTATATATGCACGAAGCAATATCGTAAGCTCTAATCGACCAGATTCAAGCGGTTACTCAACTTAACGAAAATGATGCACAAGCGTATAATATATAAAGAAGGATTGATGGTAGTTTGTGCTCTCGGAAGAGAGTTGCAAAAGAACAAGTCTTTGCCATCTCAATCCTATTGTCTATACTCTTCATTAAATGAATATGATAGTATAAATTCAAACTATGAGCTCTAAACAATACTTTGCTTAAGCACAAATGATCTCAAGCTATTCACGAAAATGATCTTAACTATCACATTCAATCTCGAGTATAAGAGAAAAGTTCATCACGAGCGAAAAGTTCATCACGAGTTCATCACGAGAGAAAAGTTCATCACGAGAGAAGTTCATCACAAAGTTCATCTTAACTATCACATTCCTCCACGCCTTTTCAATCAAAGTAACAAATTAACATATATGAAATTGTGATAGCAAGTAATTTGTACAATAGAGCTCAAGAATCAACTAACTATCACATTCAATCTCAAGTATAAGACAAAGTTCATCACAGAGCATGTCAACAAAGCCCATGATCAATTTGCCATATCTTTAGTACTAGATTCGGTTCACATATTATCTTTAGGAATACTCACAGAGAGGATGCCGCACAACAACTCACGGTGCAAGGAGGAGGCCGGTGCGGGGAGGAGGCCGACGCGGGAGGAGGAGGCGCCGGAGGAGGCCGACACGGGGAGGAGGGCGGCGCGGGAGGAGGCTGGTGCGGGGAGGAGGGCAGCGGGGTGGAGGCCGGCGCGGGGAGGAGGCGCGCGGGAGGCCGGCCGGTGCAGAGGAGGAGGCCGACACGGGAGGAGGCCGCGCCGAGGCGGAGGTAGCGTCGTCGATGAAGGCGGCGTCGGGTCTTCTGGCGGGGAGGTGAGCAGGCGAACCCTAGAGGAGCGAGAGGCGCGTGAGAGCCTAAGAGCGCGGAGGCGAAGTGGCGAGTAAAGAGCAAAACCCTAGGTGCGCCTTTTTATAAAAATGATATCACAGCGGCTCTATTGAAGCACCATCGCGTGATATACTATCACGACGGTTCTTTAATAGAGCGTGCGCGATATCTATATCACGACGGTGCTTCAATAGAGCGTGCGCGATATCTAAAATATCACGAGCGACTCTATTAAAGAACCGTGCGCGTGATAGTATATCACGACGGTGCTTAAATAGAGCGTCAGTGATATTGATGATATCACGAGCGGTGCTTACATAAAGCGTGCGCGATATCTTATCACGACGGATCCATCATAGAGCCGTCTGCATGCTATGAATCTCATTCCTTCATCTCCCGCGAGTGTCTCTTCGTCTCGGCTCGGCTTTACTACTTCTTTTATATAAATAGACAACCCTTATCGAGAGGATTTCTCACGAACCTCGATCCTTGATCATCCCTCTATCTCCACAAATTCCAAATGGCTTCCTCTCGTCCGGTTACTTGGCCTACATTATGGTTGTGTACTCGCACCTCTCGATGCAACTTTGGCCCAAGGCTGCGAACAAGGCGTCCGTTGGCAATGCAATCCGTTGTAGACCCTCCGATCTCAGGAGACCATAACGGCGATCATCGGTCGATTGGAGCTCCTCCTCCAACAGACCCGGTGCGAGGCTCTCGGCATCCGGCGAGTAAACCTCGTCGTGGAGATTGTCCTATGGAACTCTTTGGTCGCACCGAGGATGCAGCCCAGAGTCGGGCGACCTCGACATTGCGAGAGCGGGTCGACCTAGCGAGGCTGTGGAGACCGGGGTTGATGGCCTCAGGTTATATGGGACTTGATTACGAGTCAGAACATCTACAAGAGAAATTGAGCGTACAAGGTCATAGGTGGGCGTTTGGTGAGACGATCGCTGATCCGCTCCCACTGAAGCGGCGAGAATGCGTGCGAAGATTTGAAGACTAAGATAGGATCGCTCATCCTTTTTATAAATGCGTGATGTAAAAGCGATAAGGCGATCTATGGTCGTGCGATGACAATGCGGATCGGATGCTACGAGATGCGAGGAAACTACGGTGAGAGAGTTTTGTAAATTCGGCGCTTAATGGAGGACTCGGGAAACCTTTGTTCCTCGGCGCAAGCCGGAATACACAAGGTTGTCAACCGTGCTTGAGCTGCTGAAATTGAAAGCGAGCAATGGTTGGTCAGACAAGAGTTTCACGGCGTTGTTAGGTCTCTAGCGGACATTCTTCGGAGAAGCGTGTTGCCCAAAGACCACCTACCAAGCCAAGAAGGTTCTTTGTCCATTGGGAATGGAAGTAGAAATAATACATGCATGTCCGAGCGATTGTATCTGTATCGTAAAGAGTATGCGAGACTTGCATGTATGTCCGTGTGCAAAGCATCCCGATACAAGCGTAAGAATCTTTGTTAAGGTGAAGCAAGGACCTCCTGCTAAGGTGTTGTGGTATCTGCTGTGATCCCACGTTTGAAGCGTTTATTTGTGAACCGAAAGGAGGCAAGATTGCTGCGTTGGCACTCGGAGGCGTAAGAAAGATGGAAAACTAAGACACCACGATGATTACGCGGTGAAGAAACTTGATCGGACCTTCAAAGAGTTCGGTGCGGAACCGAAACATAAGGTTAGGGTTGAGTCTGGATGGAATGAATCCTTTCGGTAACATGAGCGACCGACATAGCACATGGCCCGTGAACCTATGTATGTACAACCTTCCTCCTTGGTTGTGTATGAAGCGGAGTACATTTTGATGTCACTACTTATCCAAGGGCGAAGCAACACAGGAGCGATATTGATGTGTACCTAGCACCATTCTTGGATGATCTTGTGACCTTTGTGGAGCGAAGGGTACAAGTATGGGATGCGTACAAGCAGAGAACTTCTCTTTCACGCGTCATGTTGTTACGCACTATCAATGATTTTTCGCGCCCTTGGTAACTGTCGGGCTTGATGCGAAAGGAGCCAAAGCTGTCCGCCTTTGCTTAGATGCTACGGAGAGTGTATGGTTTGAACAACTCGCGCAAAATCGTGTATATGCGTCACCGTAGGTTCCTTCCGAGAGTCATCCATACCGCAAGATGAAAAAACAATTCGACGGAAATAAGGAGGGCGATTCGGCTCAATGGCTTTTAGAGGAAAGAGGTCTATGATATGGTTAAGGATATCGATGTTGTGCTTGGGAAGGACATAAATTAAAACCCGTCGAGAAGAACATCGGAAGAAGCGGTCAATTTTTGGAACTTGCCTTATTGGGAGCACTTAGAAGTTCGTCATTGCATCGGCGTCATGCATGTGGAGAAGAATGTATGTGAAAACTTGATTGGTCTCTTCTTGAACATTAGTGGCAAAACAAAGGATGGTGTTAACGCATGCGGCGCGACTTGGTTGATATGAACATAAGGACCGAGTTAGCACCGAAAGAGGCGATAAGGGCGAACATACCTCCCACCGACTTGCTACACTATGTCCAAGGCGAGAGAAATGAATTGTGCCAAAGCTTGCATGGTGTCAAAGTCCCGTCTGGTTACTCATAACATTAAGAAACTTGTTTCTATGCAATATTGAAATTAATTGGAATGAAGTCTCATGATTGTCATGTCTTGATGACACAAATACTTCTGTTGCAATTAGGGGTATCTTACTGAACAAGGTCAAGTGGCAATCTTGAGGCTGTGTTATTTCTTCAACAATTGCTCGGAAGGTCATCGATCGAAGGACTAGATGCTCTGAGGCCGAGTGGTGGCGACTCTATGTCAACTTGAGATGTATTTCCCTTCGTCATTTTTGATATTATGGTCCATCTCATTGTTCATCTTGTGAAAGAGATAAAGATATGCGGTCCTGTGTTCCTCGTCATATGTACCGTTCGAGAGGTATATGGAATTCTCAAGTCCTCGTGCGGAATCGATCTCGGCGGAGAGGCAGCATCATCGAAGGTTATGCAACGAAGAGGTCATTGAGTTCTGCGTCGACTACATGGCTCGGTGGAACCGATGGGTGTGCCTCTATCTCGTCATGAGGAAGGCTGGATGGTATCGGGACCATCGGAAGAAATCAATCACTCCGATCTGGATCGTGCGCTCAAGCCCATTTCACGGTCTTGCAACATGACCCAACTGTCCCGTACATCGGCGAGCACAAAGACATGATGCGCCAACATAATCGGACGGTCGGAGGTTTGGATCACGAGAGAGCACAACCGTCGGTTCAACGAATGGGTAAAGGTGCGAATCATGGTAGGAGGTCATCTAGTGATGATCTGCTGCTATGGTTGGCAAAGGGCCACAATTTACAATTGTCACATGGCAAGATCGACATAAATGGGTACACGTTTTATCGGCATTTCGGGATAGGAAGAGCACGATCCGAGCAATGGTGTCGCATAGATGCATTCGATGCCGATGGTGAGAGCTCGTACTATGGGCAAATAGAGGAGATATGGGAGCTCGACTACGTGCTTTTCAAGATCCCCTATTTCGGTGCCGTTGGGTCCATCTCCCACATGTGAAGGTCGACAAATGCGGCGTCACTACCGTGGACCTCGATCGTGTCGGATACAAAGGCGAACCATTACGTCTTGGCTAACCAAGTTGTTCAAGTCTTCTATGTAACCGACCGGCAAATAAGAAGCGTCACGTAGTTCTTCATGGAAAAGAAGGATTGTCGGAGTTAAGAATGTAGTGGGCGAGGAAGAATACAATCAATTCGACGAGTTGCCTCCTTTCGGAGACGGCATCGGGCTCGAGGAAGAACCAGTGAGGAAGCTAGCTATATCGCGTCGATCATCATGAAGGACTATATTTTAATTAAGAAATTACTCCATTGTAATTAATTTATTCCATAACATCATGTGTTATGAACTTGTAATATGTCGCGTATATTTTGATGTCAACGTGGAATTGTAATCGCTCCTGTCCTTGTGGACCGTATATTTTGGTGCATTAAAAATTCATTTAATTTGGAAAATAGTCCATTGCACCACCTTTCTAGAAACCTAAAAACTAAAATTTTATGGCAAATAGTCTAACACCTTTGCAAAGAAACGGTATACTCATGCCTAATCCTGCGATCGTCCACTGCGAGAAGGCGGCGTGGTCGTCCACCCTTCCACACCGCAGACCAATGCTCGTGCCGGTGGCCATCCTCGACAGCGCCACACGGCCTAGTGGCGGCCTTCTTCCCACGCGCGCTGGACCATGTCGCGGCGAGCCTCTGCACCGCTCGCACTCCCGGTTGGTCTTGGCCGTCTCGCACCGCCGCCGGTCGGCTCGTCCTCGACTGGGCGATGTAGTGCTTCCCAACGTCGCGCGTCTCGCGGTCGTGTAGAGGAGGAGACCGAGCACGTGGCCGCGGCCTTATGGCGCCACGGCGCCCGTTCAAGGAACATGAGGCGCTGGCGCATGTCTTGGGCGCAAAGACAAGCCGAGGCCGCGATGAAACAAGCCCCGGGTTGCGTGGCGGTGGTTGGCGGCGAGTAGCGCTCGTTGTCCTGCCACTTCATCGCCTCCTCTCGCTCGGCGCCACGCGCCTCCCCGGCGCGTTCCTTGGACACCTTGTACAAGGCCTTGCAACTATACGTACATACATTCAAGATGTTAGAATAAATAGTAGTATATGCGTGCATATATTGTAGATATAAAGATGTGTCGTCGTTAATCGTAAGTGCATAGGTCCTCCATGGTGAGGAGAGCTCGCGGCCACCGGACGACGATGTCGGCGGCGACATCGTGAGAAAGAGCGGCGATCACCGACCTCCTCGCCTTGGTGCGCTTTGGCGCTCTGCATGCTCACCTTGGCGATTAACGTACTCAAAACCGTGAGGCGAAGAGCGATGGGAGGAGTTTAATCTTGGTGAATTATTAGTCTTATATAAAGAATTAGGAGTAATCGCACGTGAGACAAAGAGGCGCATGTATCGTCGGCGTGCGAGAAGAAGACGGTTGTGCGATGGTGAAGAGACACATCGCGGGAGGCGTTGGATATCACGAGCGGCTCTATATGGGACCCGTCTGTGATAATAATATCATAGGCGGTTATTTAATAGAGCCGTGCAGTGATAGTAGCTTATCACGAGCGGTTTAAAATTAAAACCGTGCGTGATGCTTCACGACGGTTTTATTTACAAACAAATGCGTGATAAGTTGTCCTCATCACGAGCGGCTCATATTACGAACGTCGTGATACTTCCTGACGGTTACGTAATATGCACGTGCGTGATATGTCCTCATAACGAGCGGTTCTTTTTACCAACGTCGCGAAGTATCTAAGCGGTTGGTAATAAGCAACCGCGTGATGAGGACATATCACGAGCGGTTCTCAGACTGATTCCAAAGGAACCAGGTGTAACGTCCCAAAATTTGGTTTTCAAAAATCTTTTGAGTAGTTTAGGTCACTGGAAAATTTCACCAATTTTATTTGAATTAATAAAGCTTAATTGGAATTTTCCTAAATTTAAAATATTTAATTTGACTAATATAAACATTAATTAAAGAAAAACCTGTGTTATTTGGCTTCCTTGTCTTTCAAGGAATTTTTGGGTATTTTCTGAGATTTTCCGGATTTGTTTGCTATTTTATTTAATCTCCTTGATTTTGGATTTCTTTTAATTCCGAAAATCAGTTTTCTCTCTCCTGCCCACGTGCTACAGTACCGCGATTTACTGTTTATCGTGTTCCTCTGTGAACCGAGCGCATCTCGATGCGTGCTCGGTTTCAAGCGTAAACTTCAAATTTTCATATCTTCCTCCACGGTGCATATAAATCACGAGCCGTTTGCGCTCGCGTGTCCGTGTTGATCCCCTCTTCCAATCCCACAGAATTGGTTTCCTCCAAAAATCTATTTTCGCGCAATCTCGAGAAAACCGAGCTCCAACGAAAGTCTTCTCGTGAATGCGCGCCGTCCGGCGTCCGTTGGCGAACCGTCTGCGATGTTGGCCCGCGTCGTCGCCCTCTACGTCATGGTTCCATCCACTTCGCGAAGATCGCGGAGCACCATCGGCCATTAAAGCCAAACCGTGTTCATCGCGTTAAATCGCTTCCTCGGTGAGTTTTCCAAAATCCGACCGCGCCATCGCGTCCGGCTCGTCGTTTCCTTTCCGTTTGCCCCTTCGCCATTGCTCGTCGCCTCCGGTCGCGGCCACTCCGCATGCACTATTCATGCATGTGCCTTTGTTCATGCATGTTCTTGTAGTGTTTTCATGTTTTGTTCTTGGTGTGTCGGTATGTGCGTGTAGTGTTCGGTTCGGTGGCTTCCTTTAAATTTCTTTGTCTCTGTTAATCCATTCTCTTTTCTTTCTGATATCATCTCATGCCCTTGCACCGAGAGCAGTGTTCGTAGGAGCTTTGGGCACATCTTTTGTCTGTTGTTTCTCTTTTGCTAAACCTTCTCTGTTAATTCTCTTCACATAACAATCCAAGCCAAGCATCCTCTCTCTGTTAGTTCTTTATTCTTTGCTTTACTTTCTCGCACAAAAATCTTGTCATCTCTTTGCTATGTTAATGCCTTCTTGTGCATGCAACCAGTAGACGTCGTCCTCTGCATCCTCTCTGGCCAATGCATGCGAGATCTATTTCCCAACACGATCTGTTGCTCTGTTAATTCTTTGCCTCTACTGTATTAGCCCCACTTGTCATCCACACCATCCAATTAGCCCATATAAATATCTCCTCTCACTTACATGTGGTCCCCACATGTCATCCTCCCAATTAAACACCCTAATTATTCATCTCACTTACATGCGGGTCCCGCCTGTCAGTCAAACTGAGCTATTCGCCTTCTGAGGCATTAATTGTAAGCTTTGACCTTAAGGTCTTTACTCTGATATTCATTGTTATTTGCCTATCTATTAGTCATCTTTGTATATGGAAATGATATTTCATCGATGTTGCCACTGTGTGCACTAGCGTGATCCTGGACTAGTGCAGTATACACAGAGGGTCCAGAATTGTAATTTTTGGGTCCCGACAAACCGTCTGTATAAGTTCAACACAGACAGCTCCTTTGGAACCGTCTGTGATGAGGTGTCTGCTATTGCCTATTTTGTAGTAGTGTGGAGACCGCGGGTGGCGACAGACTCCAGGCGAGATGGAGGCCGGCGGCGGTGGCCGAGGCCATCATTGAGAAAGTCTCGGTGTGATGCCGAAGGTGATGGCGACAAGCATTCGAATCGGCGTGATGGCATGCACAGCGGTGCGCGTCGGGCGGAGGTGCATAGGGTGTCGGCGATGAGCTTGTTGCAGCACTATTGCCCGGGAACACGATGACAGAGGTCCGTGCGGCCATGGCGGGTGGCGTGTGCGGCGTTACCGCAACGTGTGCGACATCGGCGTGATGGCTACGGCTAAGGTCGATGAATGGCGGTGCGGCTGTCACAGGAGAGTCGGCGTGCATCGTCGACAACCGTGGAGTGATGCCAATGCCGGTGAGTCGGTGCGAGACCGACAATGGCGCATGTATGTGTGCGCAAGATGCCACTATGTGTGGCAAAGGAGGCTCTGCGTGCGGCAAGATGGTGCGGTTGAATGCATTGAAGTATCAATGAGTCTAGATTATAGGGAGATTATTGAAAATTAATCTAGACTTGCCAAGTAATAGGGTGTTAGGATCTGATGCAATCGACATCGGATCAAATTAGTTTGTTTCCTTTATTAGCCTTTCTATGTTTAGTTTTTTTGGCTTGGTAGCAAGTTGGTCGATCAAGTAATCTATAAAAGATGTGTAATCATATGTGTTTTAATTGAAGCAATAGAGAAAAAATTAGAAAAGTTGCAGCACCTAAATACCTCTGTTCTTCCGGCGTACTTGTCTTCTTTGGGCGAGCACTTGATCTTCCAACATGTTCGCGTGTGTACCGTGAGCTTGTTCATCCGTTGACAACATCACGGAGTTATCTAGTGCGTGGGTGTTCCTTCACGCGAGTGTACGTGTGTTCCTTTCAAGCATACGTGTGCGTGTGTTGAGTATTTTTAGTGTGTCGAGTATTTTTGTATGTCGAGTATTTGTCGACTCGGTGCTAACAAATCTAAGTTGGCGAATGAACTTCGTGTACACGATCCTCGTGTGCATGTTGTGTTGGGATTTATCCATTGGCACCGATTAGTTCTTGTAGCGACCTGTTCTTCCTTCTTCCTAGATTAAAATGATTTGGCTCCATAATCTTAGCGGCTTGCCCATTGCACCAAGAGGCTTGCCAAAACTTCATCGTGTGTCTTGTCATCTCCACAATAGCATGTGCGTTGAAACATGACAGATTTGTCAATGTGATCAAAGGTTTTCGAACGACCAAAGGTGGTCCCTCTCCCTCCATTCGTACAGTAGGCCAGAAACACAAAGAGCTCGGACAAACTTCTCTAGATCGTTAATGCCTGTCCTCCCAATCTTTTCGGTCTGCATGCCTTCTTCCAATTTACAAGATAACTAGTAGGGTGGTTCGCGCATTTGCACGACTATATTTGTTTTAAAATTTATAGTGACAAATGATATAACTTAGATGCTTCAGAATATATTTACGTATCTTGTTACTATTTAGATTTTTAAGATATCATAAACATTAGAAAATAACAATAGAAGCTTGAAGGAAAATACAACTTGAGTAACGTAATTGAAGTATGAGCTTTCATAGAAGAAAATCATGAGTATAATAAGTTAATCACTCTCTATTATGTATATATCATGTAGTTGCATGCACTCTTTTCTAAAATGTTTGCATGCATATGTACCTCTGTTAATCTCAAGCAATACATTGATTATGTAACACCCTGACTATTCGAAAGCCAAAATGCTACCTAAAGACCTAACATATAACCATACAATGAAATAATTTTCACAGTAATTCATCAACTAAGTTAAGTAGATCATCAACAATTGGAACATAAATGGAAATGTAATATTGGATCCACTAAGATAATCCTATCAACGAATAATCAATGAATATAAACAGTTATTTAAACAAACTCAATGATAAGGAGGTACCATCCAAGTCTAAGTTTATTTATTACAATCCAACAATTCACTAATGTAAGCGCGTGGATCTTCTATTCAACTAGTGTAAAGTGATGTATTTGAGTAGTGCATGTCTACTCCCTCCCAAGAGAAACTTCATCAACGATCACCTAAAAATAATTAAACAAAGCAAGAGTGAGTCCAAGACTCGGCAAGTACAATGAATAAACAGACAACCAACATGAACAAGACAATCTCTTCTCAACCTCTGAACATACAACAAATGAATACTTATGAAGATATGAGATGAATGTTCAAATTCAAAGGATTGGACTGCACATGCATATACTGGCATAGCGGTGACACACCGTCGGTGCTCTTAAGCCGTATTTATCAAAATACGGGGATCCAAATACCGTATGAAAAACGTTTCATACAGGTGTCCAAACTGCCCACATTGGAATGGTGGGACTCACATACCCATCTTGGAATTGATGGGACTTTAGACTCCACTCCGTGGAGCTCCACTCCGTGGACAGAACATGAACATGGATGCAACTTTAGACTCCACTCCTGTGGAGTTCCACTCTCGTGGGCGGACTTGAACATGGGTGCATGAATATACTTAAGAACAACGACCAGCATCATCTTTGAACATATGAATTTCACATACGGAAGAAACATAATCATCGAACTTCTCACATATCAAATGAAAACACGATCGAACATCCAGCATCCAACATACATAATTCATACAAGCGTCGATTGTACTTGCCTTCATGAAGCGCAACGTTGCGAGGAAAAGATGGTGCTCCTAAACCCGAGCTTCACCTCCTAAACAATTAAATAACTGAAATAAAACGCGAAGAACACGATATTACTGAATAACGTCCTACAACGCTTTCCCGGTGATTCAATATTTAACTAGAAGCTCTAAGCGAAAACCAACGCATTCGCCTAAACGCCTCTCGGACAGCAGCACGGTAAACAGCACAACTCTTGATCTGGAACTCCGAATGAGGTGAATCCAGTTTCTGTGGATTCTTAACTGACAAATCTACGATACTCTAGTTGACAAGATAATCTAGTTCGGCCAAATTAGTACGTCAACAGACTGATGAACTTTCAGCACAAAGCAGAAAAAACAGCAGCACTAAAACGATCATAACTTTTAATCTATAACTCCGAATTGAACGTTCTTTAACAATATGGAAATGTTATCAAATTACCTACAATAACCTAGTTGGGTGAAAACCCATATTCTTCCAATTACAAATTCATATTTTACGAAATAACAAAATAGACTAATCTCGTCATAAATCTGGACAGCAGATACCAAATCTATCATAACTTTTGACTCGAATGTCAGAATCAGGTGTTCTTGATGGCCGCCGAAAGCTAAGAACATAATATAGATATCTCTAGGAGATCAAAACTACTGGTTCGGCCTCTAAGATCACGAAAACGCCCACGCAACAATCTGGACAGATTGATGTGAACAGCAGACCGACATTGATCCAATCAAATCTATTCGATTTCTCCTCTACGACTAAACAACCAACGATAATTGAGAATCACTACCCTTGTAGAACCTTAGGGAGACGTTGAACGATCCCCCACGAAGAAGATCCCTCGTCCCTCCTTTCGGCCAACCAATCTGCAATCCTTCCTTCTCCTTCCTTTGCGAACACCAGCAGCGGGAAGGAGCGGCTCCAAGAGGCAAGGCACTGTAGCAATGAGTGCTGTAGCGCACCTGTAGCTACGGTGCCGGCCTAGGTTTTTCCCTTCTTTTATGGGTGGCCGACCGCCATGGGCCTCTGGGCCAAGGCAGAGGCCCAGATAAGCCAAGAAAAGCGAAAAACCCTCTTTCTTAATTCTATTCTTCTCTTTTGAATGATTTCTTCCTTAGAATAAATCAGGGTATTACAGATTATGTGTGCAACAAAATTATCTTATTAGTTTACATAGTATTAGAGTACCTTGCCCACACATACACTGATGCACCATGAACGACTTACCTTGAACTTATCTTCCCTTACGTCGATTGCCCCACCGAACCGTGTGTCTTCTATCTCTTCTCCTCGCCACAATTTGTATGCTTCAACTTTCAAGAGCAAGCCCAATTTTTTATCGATATCTTTTAGCTACTGCTATTTCCAATGCAATATTCTACAACATAGTTATCTTCTACTTCTCTCCAATTATCGCTTAAGGATAACCGTTGTGACATCTACACGTATATACGTACAAATATCGTCGATCCCTGCTTGGACACCTGCCACACTCTCTCTAGTGGCTCCAAGTCTATTCCTTACCATTGCGCTATCTCTGCTCTGAGCCCTTTGCTTCTTTGTTTCTGTACGCCCATGCTTCTATTCGTAGGATGCATGCATGTATATAAACATGCACGATGTTATACTGGCTCGATGTTTTCTTCTCCTGTGTTGGTCGCTCCTCTTTTTTGACATTGTCCAACTCAATGATGTGGCTTCCTCACTAACTGCGACGATCTCCCATCTTTACTGGTGTCGGTATGTCTGTCTTAGTTGTTGTCTAACGATAGGAAAAATCTTTCAGGCATCGCCGATGACGCCATGTCACTCACCAACGATGGCATGCTCCTAGCTACCCGATGATCACATATCGTCGATAGCTCATCTTTAATCCAAAGGTTCATCTCCTCTCTGCTATGTCTTCTCCATTATCGAGTTTCATTGGATATTGAGTTCTTCAATAACGCCGATGCTCACCATTCGTCGTCACATCACTTGGCTCCTTTGACTCCGGTCTTTCTCTTCAATAGCCTGCAGCGAGAAGCACGACATTGTCCTTGTCGAACAGCTAAGGTGAGCAGTATGGAATTGTTCTCAGCTTCGTCGCCGTTGCCTCGGCTATTCGCTTCCTTGTGGATCAATACCTTCTTGTAGGACAAATCGACGTTATTGCACTTTTTTGTGGGTCCTCCGATACCATTCACGATATCCTCATTATAACTTATATTTAATTTATTCAAAATTTTAGTTATTAAGAGATTTTACTTTAGAATTCGTATGGAAATCAAATTACAAATTTTCTTTTATTTGTTGTCCCTAATTTCAATTATTTTTTTCTTGGAATTCATAAACAAATCTAATTGTTAATTGTTATTTAATTTTTATGTCAAATTACGGCTATTTATATATTTTACTTTGGAATTCGTATCATAATCAAAATTCTATTTTTATTTTTATTTTATTTTCTGAAATCAATTTATTTTTTTTTTGTTGAAATTTGTATACTATTCCGAGTTATATTTATTTAGGATTTTACTTAGAAATTCGTATGGAAATCAAATTGATGATTTTTTTTATTCCAAAATTTATTTATTTAAGTATTTTACTTTGGAATTCATATGGAAATCAAATTGCAAATTTTGTTTTACTTTTGATCCAGGTTTTTAATTATTTTTTGTTGGAATTCGTATACTAGTACAATTACTATTTTTTAATATATACACACACACACACACACACATATATATATATATATATTAAGAATTACAATTATTGGTGATTTTACTTTGGAATTCGTATCAAAATCAATTTGCTAATTTTTTATTCTGAATTCTGGTTATTTTTTTGTTGGAATTCGTATACTAATCCAATTACTATTTTTAAAATTTTTATTCTGAATTATGTTTATCTAGTGATTTTACTTAGGAATACGTATCAAAATTAAATTGCTTATTTTATTTTATTTTATATTCTGAATTTTAGTTATTTTTGTATTGTACTTGAGATGGACTCTTGTTTCTATATTGTAATCAATGGTGTAGATGTTTCTGTTTTCACCGATTAATATGGGAACTTCTAGCCCTTGAGAGCGAACGTGGTGGTTAGCCCGCGCATTTACACGGCTAGATTTGTTTTAAAGTTTGTACTAACAAATGATATAACTTAGATGCTTCAGAATATATTTATGTATCTTGAAGCTATTTAGTTTTTTAAGATATCATAAACATTAGAAAATAACAATAGAAACTTGTAGGAAAATACAACTTGAGTAACGTAATTGAAGTATGTGCTTTAATGGAAGAAAAATCATGAGTATAATAAGTTAACCACTCTCTATTATATATGTATGCATCATGTAGCTGTATGCCCTTAACTCTTTTCCAAAATTTTTGCATGCATATGTACTGTCACAGCCCTAACAATTAAAATGGATTAATGTGTATTTCTTTAGCATGCATTATTGATTTCAAAACATTTCCATATTATATTGTACTTGGAAAATCTAATTTGAGGTGAACATACACATCAAAATTCACATTTCACTTCAAATCAGTGATACAAATTTGTGATCATCATCTGGAACCAATTTATTTAAATACTAAATTAATTATCATGAATTAATATAATTTTTCCAAAATTTTTGGGACTAGTTTGAACCTAATTAAAATTCAAACAACATACATAGACATACAACATGTTTGAATTTAAATGTCACAAATTTTAATATGAAAAGTGGTGTTCAATAATTTTTATAAACACTAGGTCGTCCCAGGAACCCCCACAAATTATTTCATGATTTTAGGAATTTTATTTCTAATATTTAAGCCCTGGTCAAAGTAGGAAGAACAAATTAAAAATCAGTCAAATCCTAAACCCTAACCGACCGTTACTATTCCTTGGGCTCGAGCCGGCCTGGACAATTTGACTCAGCCCAACCACCTAAGCGCACCTCATGCGCGAGCCACCCGATCGGAAATCAATGGCCCAGATCGCGCACCCCTCCGACCTGTCCGAAGTCCCCACAAATCTCCTCCGTCCGTTCGCCATCCAACGGTCCCGATTTAATCTCTGTTTTGCACCGAGCCGCGCCACCCTGAGCCACTGCCAACTCGGGCCCACGCGTCAGAGTCGTCCCCTTCCTTGGGCAGGCGCGCGCTCAGGCGCTGCAAGCCACGCGGCCGCGACGCTCTGCTCCCGCCCGTTGGAGCTCCGTCACCTCCGTTAGCCACCGCGCATGCAACCACTCCTGGAGCTTCTCAGTCTCACGCCGCCTCCGTCTGATCCAACGCATGAGCATATTACCCTCGAAGTCCCTCCTTTTTCCCTCACTTCTCCTCTGGCCGCCGAGGAGAGGGAAGCTTACCTGAGCCTTGTTCTTCGGTAAAGCCCTCGAAATCAAGTCCCTCTTCTCCTACTCTTCATGCCGTATCCATTTTCGCTCACTTGAGCTCTTGTCGCTGCTTGTAGATCCAAGGGCACCGGCGTGTCCTCACCGGCTCTGGAGCGCGCCCGCGGCTAACCCGTGTTGTCATCTTCATCTCCGGTGAGCTTTTCTCCTTTTCTTTCGTGTCACGATGTGTCTTGGGATCTAACTAAGGTTTTCCCTCGACTAATTTCTTGATCACTCCTCAGGAGCGCTTGTATTTCGAGCTAACCCCTCTTGTCGGCCGAAAACGCTATTCACCATCCATTGTTGGTTTGGTGAGTCCTTTATCCAATTCCTCCTAGGGTAACCACCTACTGGCTTCACCCAATCTTACCGTACCTCCAATTTTCAATCTTGTTAACCAGGGAGCCCTCTCCTCGTGGAGCTTGACGCTGTCGTCGCCATTGCCGTCGACAAGCCACCGCCGGCTTCTCGATCTTTTCTTCTCTCTGTAGCTTCAAGGAACTCTTATTTAGCTTTTGCGCTTTAGTTTGCTCGATTCGGCCTTAGATTGGCACATGCACTAGAGCGTGTGACCACCTCCGCTCGCCGCGTTCTTGCGCCGCTCTGGGTTGTCTCGGCGACGCGCCACCACCATGAGCCGTGAAGCTACGGAATCCATTCATGGCCTTGGTTGGCGCCGACACCGCCGGAATCGCCGGCGAGGCTCCGGTCAGCGAGCTCTGCTTGTCGGGAGTTCCGACCGCGACTGTAGCAACACCGTTAGCCGTTAAACTTCAATCATTAGTGGTAATGATGTCTTAACTGCGGTAATATTTCGCTTACATGCGGGCCCCATGCACGGAAAACAGGGAGGTTACGTTTAATGTCACAGCAGCTGACGAGTGGGCCTAGCCCTTAAAACCCGCGCAGAGCACTTGGAGCGTGGACTCGGTCCAGCGGCCGTGCCTCGGCAGCGGGTCCCACGCGTCGAGCCGAATTTAAGTCCGAGTTAAATTAAAAACACGCTATTCATGGGCCATTGGTCGACCGTGGCTAAGCTGAGCCTCGATGAGAAAAGTAGCAAATGGTTTATGAAATCCGAAAATCATTTTCTTACACCTTTGAAAAATATGTATAACTTCTAAAATGCTTAACTAAATCATTTTAACTCCAAAATGGGTGAAACCATACATTAATTTTCATATTTAATGAACTTTGTATTAAAATTGGTTTTAACCTTGTCTCTGTAACAGAGAGTATTAATTTGGAAAATGGGCTATTAACACTATTATTTTTACAAAGAAAAGAGTGATAACTTCAAAAAGTCATAAGTAATTTTGGAAACTCCAAAAGCAGTGAAACCAGTTTTGGTAATTTACTTTTCAAATGAAGTTAATTATAAAAATGGTCTCAAACTTACCTATGTCACAGAAAATATAGTTTGAGGAAGATGATCTTAAAAGACATTATTTTTGCATTATTAATGCTGATAACTTTATAAATCAATAACTAAATCATGAAAACTCCAATTGGAGCAAACTCAACTGTTTTGAACTTGTGATAATATTGTCCATTTATTCATGTAACCCTTGTATCTACCACTGCTCTACAAAATTTCACCTCATAATTAAATTGCTTAATGTAAAGGCATATTGAAATCTGAAATTCAAACCACCATAACTTTCACATACTAAATCAAAATGATATAATTATTTCACCAAAAATCATCTAAAATCATGATTTAGCTACTGTAGAAAAATCATGCATTTTTGAGCATTTTGATTTTTGAGGTATTTCTCGTTGTTTATTCGGTATTGTATTGATCTAGATACTGAGCTTATTGAGATCGACTCCTCACATGGAGAGCGAACAACAGCTACCTGCAAGGCAAGCATCATTTGAACTTTCTTTTTGCATCATATTTGATCCCAATTTTGTTAGGATAGATGCAATGATAATTGCTTGCAAGCTATTTTGATAATATCGCTATTTTTGTGATGAATAGTTAGACACATCCTATTATGTTGTCATTGTGGCTATCCATGAATTATTCCATTGCTGAAATGTTATGATAGGAGGTGTGAAGTTATATTGTTCGAGTTTGCTTAGCCATGCAAGTCTAGAACCAGGTAGTTGGTTGTCGGGAATAACCCAACAATTATGGGATAAACACAACTCTCATTATATACTTTTGTTTTAGATCTTACGTACCTGTTTACAAGTTAAATTTTGTCATTTTAAATGAGCTTTTGGTCTGACAAGTGTTGGTTAGTGATGGTGCTTTGTGCGAGATTTGGGTATGTGGTTGGACTTGTGCGGACAATTAAGGACCGAACTTTGGTAACGTCGTTGATTCAAGTACTTTCGTGCTACCATATGCGTATATGGGTCTGTGTATGGTTAAGTAGGGGAAGGTTCTATTGTGTTAAGTCTCATGGTGGTGTAGGGGCATTTGTGTTTGATCATTTGTCCTTAGGAATCGATGTCAATGATCTATAGTGTGCGAAGGAGCACCAATTACCTTTTCATTACATCGGTATCTCAATATAACATGTGGGCCCTTAGCAAGTGCTATATGCTACTTGTACTAAGACCGGAAACATCTCGCATGGGGACTTAGCGCAATAGGGTTTTCTTCTTTGAAAACGGCCAGTATCTCGATTCTCCCGCCGACATACCAAGGAAGTGTGCCATTATCCGGAGGCTTACGGGCTAGTCGAGTGCGTGTGGGTAAAGTAGTACACCTGCAGGTATAATCTATTCGAATATCCGTGTCCACGGTTATGGACAACCGCTTGAGTTCGGGAGTTACTATTGTTAGACTTGAAATTAAAATTGTGGTTATAACTCGGTAATTAGCATGAATGGGATGTTCATGCTTGTTGTTGTATCAAAGTGGGCAGCCACTTTGTTATTTGTATGTTTTATTTGTTACTTAGATCATTACTTATTCACATGCTTTACTTCTACTTCAAATCTGATTTTGAAATGGCACTTGAAAAACTAGTATGTGTAGGTTGTACATTGTTGCGTCTCTTTCGCAAAACTAAGCCAATATGAGCCTTCCTTTGAATGACCTTATGCATAACTATTTTTATTTGTGTAAGACTTGCAGTACTCTTTGGTACTCGGCTAGATGTTCTTGGCTTTTACGGTGAGGGCGATCATGAGGTTGATGAGTTTGCGGTGTCGATTTAGGTGACACCGACGAGTAGTATGCTATCTTCTAACTCCCGATCGGTTCTTTGATGGGTTGTGGGCATACCACTGTTGGTCTTTTGGTTTATTTACTCGCTTCCGCCTTAAACTTGTTAAATTTGGCCGGTCGGCCCTTATGTAATTGTACACTTAGAACTGTGTTGTAACTTTTGTACTATTTATGTATGATGGTTGTATGGATGTGACCAACGTTGTAATGAGGGTATGATTATATTGGTCACTGATCTTGGGAGCCAATATAGGTCATACTCGCTGTTCTTGGATTCCCATTTAACTTGCTAAGTGTCGTGCTTGACTTATTGGAGAACCGGCAATCATGTAGTGCTCGCGAGGAGCAACGTAGCGCATGATCGTCGGGGCTCTAGATTTGAGTTGAGCCTCTCACGAGGCGAGTTAAGTTGGAATCCATTTCTGGAGATCCCGAGTTATGTCCCTAAGACCTTGATTAGTCTCGGTCTTAAGGAGATAACCGGGGTCCCCAGCGTTAATATCGAGCCATCTTGTTGTGGAGTTAGTGATAGCATGGGCGTTAAGTTTAGCAAACCCTTGGTCAATTTATTTTCGAAACTATCAAAATTACTTTGGAAAGTTAAGTTAGGAGTATCTTTTATTCCTTACCCATCCTAGTATCATTCCTTGCCTTATTCGGGTTTTGGTTTTGCAAAACTAACTTACCTTGAATTTTCTCATCCTTTAGATGAACCCCAATACCTTGTTCGCGAGACCCAAGCGAGGATGTGGGAGGATACCCGAGTTCTTGAGGATATGATGTGGAAGGCGATTTCACCTACCGGCCGAGCGTACTCCTTTTACCGTCGAGATCGAGGGCGGGAATGGAGGAATACTTGGTGTGGCGAGATATTATTGCTAGGCGTGTTACGGGAAGTATCCGTGTCGTTTTGAGCTTATGGCACCGGAGGCCATGGCGGCAAGAAGTGGCTAGGGTGGCCATGAGTCGCCTCCGCTATGATCGCGACAGAGTGTCCCGGCCGCCTTATGACCATTTCCCCATGCAAGCACGTGAAGGAAGTGGCGGTTTGCTAGGATTGATTCGGTGAAGACCCTCGGTCCGACAATTGGCAAGGCGGTGCACATCATGGATCGGATGCACATTGCTCCATGCATGAGTTGTGGGAGGCGCGCGGCGTCTCAATGAAGCTTCGAGAGCACTTAAGGCTCATGCATGACATGAGGCTCATTCATCCCATGTGCTATATGACACTAATATGATCTCCCCTTATCTTTCTGCGCGGTAGATTGTCGTCTTCCGTGGTAGGAGGTCATATTAATGCCATAGGATCACCTTTGTGTCTTCTAATCTAGGGGACCACGATGATACTGGATCCCAGGGCACATCTTCTGGACGAATTTCGGTGAACTTTGGCGGAACAACATTTAGGATGTTGTAGGTGTTAGCTCACATTGAGCATGTATCTTTGATTCCCTGTAATAGGTTAGGGGTACTTGAACTATTGTTGCCTTTCTTGCAAGAACTTTTAATCCTATCAGTTGTTTTTTGCCTATGGGCATTTATGGATGTAGTTGCACTGGGAAAACTATAATTTGAATGTATGGATCTTGTACGGCATTAGCGCCTTTTGTCGCCCATTCGGTGTTATGTTTTGTGCATTTTGTACCATTATGCATGCTTAATTAAGAGCTATGTGCTTGCTGTCCAGATTTTTAATTCACCTGTTTCTAGTAACCTTGGCCTCTTTTTAACTTGCTTTGTCACTTGGGATGTCGAGGCCCTACCACTCGTGCGAGCTCAGCGTGACGGGGATCTCCACCCGAGGGCATTCGATCTGCTTCCATGGCTGACCTCTATGCCCGAGAAGAGGGGGGGTGAGCCCTCTCGGCGGCATCGGCGGCCAGGCGGTTCATCGAGGAAGTGCTTCTCCGCCACCCACTATGGCGAAAGTCTTGCATGTGATCGAGAAAGCAGGATGGATCGGACCGAGATCACGGAGGCGATAGCTCGCAACACCTCTCCTGCTCTGCGGCGGCGGAGGAGGACAGCGAGAGGCAGCGGGAGGTCTCGCGATTTCCAGTGAACCAATCCTCCCACCTTTTCAGCACCAAGAGCCGATGGAGGCGAGGGTGGTGAGGACATTGAGAAGAAGGCGCTGTTGCTCGGTGCACGGGCATTGAGAGGGTGCTCTTCGCGCCTATCGGCTAGAGGTGCGCTAGTGCGTGGTGGGACAACTATTCCGCCATGCGTAGGATGGAGAAGTTCCATCATGGGGCGAGTTCCGTGCGACCTTGAGGCTCACATTCTGAGGGGTTATGTTGATCAAGCAACGCGGTTCCTTGCCTTGAATCAAGGAAAGAAGACCGTCTCGAGTACCTCCGGAGTTCAACTCCTTGGCCCGCTATGCCCGGATGATGTATCCATCGCGCCTTGCGCCCGCGCCGCTTCATGGGCGGCTTGACAGAGGAGATGCAGTTGGCTTTAGCTGCACATGATTTCCGCAACTTCCAGCATTTAGTGAACAAGGCCATAGTTGTGGAGCATAAGAGTGTGGCAGTGGAGGAGTCCGGAAGAGGAAGAGGGCAGCCCAGTTTTCAGCTAGCGCGATTTCCCTCGCGGCGCTCAGGCCACCCGGCACCTCGCTCTCAGGCCCCAGCACCACCGAGGCCTCCTGTGGTACCTCCACGACCCTCTCCACCAGTGGCGCAGCGGAACAACGGGGGTAAGAACCCCCAGAACAGTGGGGCATACAAGCCCAATGTCACCTGTTTCCATTGTGGTCGCGAGGCCACTATGCACACTGCTTGCCTCGCCAAGCGGCGGGAATGCCCGGACTTATCGAGCTCCTACTCCACCAGTGTGGCGAGACCTTCACCACCTCCGAGGCGGCATCTACCCTCCTCGATTCGGCCGTGGCGAGGAGGCTAGCGACGCTCCGGACGTCGTTTTGGGTACACTTCTCGTTAATTCTTGTCCAGCATCAGTTTTATTTGATTCAGGAGCATCTCATTCATTCATCAAAGAAGAATATGCTGCACTTAATCAATTTGAAATAGTTAAACTTCAGCCACCATATCAAATTCAATCACCGGGATCGGTTTTTCGAACCGATCGAGTCTGCCGGGGCGTAAAAGTGGAAATTCAAAATATCAACTTCTTGGCAAATTTAATTGTGATAAATTCAGTGGGTATTGATGTGATATTAGGGATGGATTGGCTGTCCAAAAATCAGGGAAAGATCGATTGTGCTCAACGGTCCATTTCAGTCACTAGCGAAGATGGCAGTCAGGTCATTTTTGCACCTTCAGTTGGCAGTTCTCATCTCTATGCTTTGGAAGCTAGTACCTCTCTTGAAATTGAGAAAGTGCCAGTGGTGTGTGAATATCCAGATGTATTCCCTGAAGAACTCCCAGGCATGCCTCCAGACGGTGAAGTGGAATTCGTCATTGAGCTTGCACCCGTGATGCGCCAATCTCAAGCGACCGTGTCGGATGCCTCCTAATGAGTTGGTAGAATTGAAAGCACAACTCCAAGAACTTCAAGATAAGGGTTTCATTCGGCCAAGCTCCTCATCTTGGGGATGCCCGACCATCTTTGTTAAGAAGAAAGACAAGAGCTTGCGGATGTGTGTTGACTACCGTCAGTTGAATGAAGTCAGCGTTAAGAACAAGTATCCGCTTCAGCGGATTGATGACTGTTCGACCAACTTAGTGGAGCCCAAGTGTTCTCCAAGATTGACTTGAGGTTGGGTTACCATCAAATCAAGGTCAGGACAGAGGACATTCCGAAGACATCTTTCTCTACTCGGTATGGTCTATACGAGTACACTGTTATGTCTTTTGGATTGACTAATGCACCCGCTTATTTCATGAACCTCGTGAACTCGGTTTTCATGGAGTATTTGGATCAGTTCATCGTTGTATTTATTGATGACATTCTTATTTACTCCAAGTCCGACGAAGAACACGAGAAACATCTAAGACTTGTGTTGGAGAAGCTTCGTCAACATCAACTCTATGCAAAATTCAGCAAATGTGAATTTTGGCTTCGTGAAGTGAGTTTCTTGGGTCATGTACTCTCCGAGGGTGGTGTCGCTGTTGATCCAAGCAAGGTACAGGATGTGCTGAACTGGAAACAACCAAAGAGCGTCACCGACATCCGCAGTTTTCTTGGACTTGCGGGCTACTACCGCAGATTCATCAAAAACTTCTCTAAAATTTCTAGGCCAATGACTCAGCTTCTGAAGAAGGAAAAGAAGTTCGAATGGTCAGCTGATTGTGAACAAAACTTTCAGATTCTTAAAGAATGCTCGACCACGACTCCGGTGCTCATCCTTCGGATGTTCACAAGAGTTTTGATATTTACTGCGATGCATCTCGCCATGGGCTCGGTTGTGTGCTTATGCAAGAGGGCCGAGTAGTGGCGTATGCGTCGAGACAGTTGAGACCTCATGAGGCTAACTATCCCACTCATGACTTAGAGCTTGCAGCAGTTGTTCATGCTCTAAAGATTTGGCGACATTACCTCATCGGTAATCGTTGCGAGATCTACACCGACCACAAGAGTCTCAAATACATTTTCACCCAAGCTGATCTGAACTTGAGGCAAAGAAGATGGCTTGAGTTAATCAAAGATAATACACCGATGTACCTCTGTTAATCTCAAGCAATACATTGATTATGTATGCAACAAAATTATCTTATTAGTTTACATGGTATTAGAGTACCTTGCCCACTTATACACCGATGCACCATAGACGATCTACCTTGAACTTATCTTCCCTTACATCGGTTGCCCCACCGAACTGTGTGTCTTCTATCTCTTCTCCCTGCTACAATTTTTCTGCTTCAATCTCTAAGAGCAAGCCCAATTCTTGATCGATATCTCTCAGCTACTACCACTTCTAATGCAATACTATATCATATAATTATCTTCTACTTCTCTCCAATTATCGATTAATAATGACCATTGTAATATCTACACGTATATACGTGCAAATATCGTGGATCCCAGCCGGGGCACCCATCGTGCTCTCTCAAGTAGCCCCAAGCCTATTCCTTACCGCTACGCTATTTCTACTCCGAGATCTTTGCTCCTTTGTTTCTGTATTCCCATACTTTTATTCGTAGGATGCATGCATGTATATGCATATGCACGATGTTATACATGTTCGATCTCTTCTTCTCCTGTGTTGGTTGCTCCTCTTCTTTGATGTTGTCCAACTCAACGATGTGGCTTCCTTACTAACTACGATGACATCCCATCTTCACTGATATAGGTATGTCCGCTTTAGTCATTGTTTAACGATAAGGAGAATCTTCTCGCCATCGCCGGTGATGCTATGTCACTCACCAATGATGGCATACTCCTAGCTACCCAATGATCACATATCGTCGATAGCTCATCTTTAATCCAAAGCTTTATCTCCTCTCTATTATGTCTTTCCCATTATCGAGTTTATTTGGCAATTGACTTTTTCAACAACGCCCATGCTCACCATTCGTTGTCATAGCACTTGGCTCCTTTGACTCTAGTCTTTCTCTTCAACGGCTCCAGCGAGCAGTATGACATTTTTATTGTCGAATAGCTAAAGTGAGCAGCATGGAATTATTCTCATCTTCGTCGCCGCTGCCTCGGCTATTCGCTTTCTTGTATATCAATATCTTCTTGTAGGACAGATCGATACTATTGCACATTTTCGTGGTCTCCTCTGACACCATTCATGATATCCTCATTATAACTTATATTTAATTTATTCAAAATTTTAGTTATTAATATATTACTTTAGAATTCCTATGGAAATCAAATTGTAAATTTTCTTTAATTTGTTGTCCTTAATTTCAATTATTTATTGTTGAAATTCGTAAACTAATCCAGTTGTTAATTTTTATGTTGAATTACATTTATTTATAAATTTTGCTTTGGAATTCGTATCGAAATCAAAATAATAATTTGATTTTTTTTTATCCAAAATCAATTTATTTTTTTGCTGAAATTTATATACAAATCTAATTGCTATTTTCGCTTTAATTTTTATTCCGAGTTATATTTATTTAGGATTTTACTTACGAATTCGTATGGAAATCAAATTGATGACACTTTCTTTTGTTCCTAATTATATTTATTTAATTATTTTACTTTGTAATTCATATGGAAATCAAATTGCAAATTTATTTTATTTTTATCCTAATTTTTAATTATTTTTGTTGGAATTGTATACTAATTATATATATAAAGAATTACAGTTATCGGTGATTTTACTTTGGAATTCGTATCGAAATCAATTTGCTAATTTTATTTTATTCTTTTATTCCGAATTCTAGTTATTTTTTGTTGGAATTCATATACTAATCAAATTACTATTTTTAAAATTTTTATTCCGAACTATGTTTATCTAATGATTTTACATAGAAATTCGTATCAAAATTAAATTATTAATTTTATTTTATTTTTTATTCTGAATTTCAGTTATTTTTGCATTGTATTTGAAATGGACTCTTATTTCTATATTGTACTTAATATGGACTCTTTCGTTTAATCTAGATTGTTATAATCTGTACCCACCATAATCAACGATGTAGATGTTTCTCTTTTTTCACAGATTAATGTAAAAAATTTTAGCCCTTGAGAGCGAACGTGATAGCTTCTTTTTCTATCGCTTTAATAATATAATAGATGACCTCTGTTAATTTGTTCCACCCCTTTTCAAATAGTAGATTTCATTTTGAATTACCCACTTTTCCATTATAATTATATTGCTCTACGATTTATGTAGTTCTAAAGAACATGGGATCATTGTTCAAATAAAAATATAGATGCACCCAGAAGGTATATTATGGACTTCCAAAAAATGCAGATTTTTTATTTAACATGGAAGAATTTATACATTGCCACTTCATATATATAGAAAAAAAACAAAGTCTAATATGAAAAATTGCAGAAATTTCATTTGCTTTCAGAATTGGTTAGGGTGCGCAAATAATTGAGATGAACCATACCAGTCTAATCAACTTGACTAGCTAGTCGCTCATGCGTCGTTAGGCTCATTATGCCTCCCATCAACGAAGGAAACCTGAGTCTGTTGCAGTTGTTACGGCATCATTATCCCCGCTAAAAATCTCACTGTTAGGACCTTGCAGCTGTACTGAACTGAGATCACTAGTACCAAAATTAACCATGCAATGCTTTTGCAGCACCAGTCTCCCCGCTGAGAGCCTCACTGTCAAGATCTTGTGGCTGCAGTGAGCTAAGATCACTGTTAAGTCTCCCCGCTGAATTGTCACCTTGATGATTATACCTGTGTGTTGTGCGAACAAGGAACAGAGGAAACATTGCAACATTTATTTTGGACCTGTCCATTTGTTCAGGAATGCTGGAATTATGTTTGTCCACGACGTACACCTCTGATGTCGGTTCATGAGTCCATTCTCTAACTGAAAGACAAGATTTGACTACCTTTTTTTCGTGTAGATTATTGTCTTAGCAACCTCGGCTATTTGGATAACGTGAAATAATATGATCTTGAAGCACATTGAATCAATCTTTTCAGAATGGCGGAATACTTTTCTTTGTGAATTTGCTATGGTTATCCATAGGACAAAGACAAAATATAAACATCTCATTAGTGACTGATCAATAGTTTAAGTTAATTTCTAGGGTTCTTTGTTGTAAATACTTTTCTGTAACTTTATTATTATTATTATAAATATATATACAGTAGGATCCTTTCCTACTGTTTTCAATCAAAAAAATATCACATGTACCAAACCCATGCAATACTGTTGGATCATCGTTTCTCCCCACTGAAAAGCTCGCCGTCAAGACCTTGTGGCTGCAATGAGCTAAAATCAACAGGTGCCAGAGTCATGAATTGGCTCCCCATCCAATACAGCAGCGTTGCATGCATGACGTTGTTCACTTTAACGGAGCCAAGCAGGTTCTTCCAATAATCAAAATCTGAATAATTAAAATTAGGCCTAAGCCACATCATACCATTGATGAAGCTGAATTGAGATGACTCAGGGGTAAACTATATATGCTGAATTCTAGAGGTTGCCATATAGCTAGAGGGGATCACAAGGACACACTGGAGAAAGAAATGAACAATAGAACGTTCATCTACCATTCGGCCAATTGATCAATTTTAAAACTTTGACTACTAGTATACAGAAAAATATTTAGATTTCTAACACATGAAATGAAAGATATATGTGTCATAAAAAGTAATTCCATAAAAGGCGAAATCGATGATTCCATGTGTCATGCCCGACGAGACAAAAATGAGGCAAAGGAGTTAATTTGAATCATGTATTCCGGATCCTTGATATATGTACTTCTGCAAAAGTTTGCATCATCCACCGTATAGAGAAGAGAACTGTAATTGCAAAAAAATTGATGTAGTATGTATGTGGCTCCCACCAGGGTTTTCAAAACCTGATTGGGCCTGAATACAGGAACCAACCGATTTTGGTTTTCGCCCAAGAAACCAACCAATTTCCGGGCAATAACAGGGTGTTGTTTGGGTTTCAAATTTCAAATTCGATAATCCCAAATATTTTTCTCAATTTGGGATCTAAGCAACAAGTAATAATACATCTACTAATTATGTAAGAAAATGGGAATTTTCATTTTTGGAACATATGACCGGTTTTGATCTATAACAGCCGGTTCTCGGTGGTTTTCTAAACATTGCCTCCCACTGCTTGAAGCCCAAAAGTGGGGTTTTGTTTTAAAAGAAAAACCTGAAGCCTAAAAGTGCTGATGAGTTTAAAGAACTGGAAAGGCTCAAATATGTCTAATTTCCATGAGTACCTAACCCACATTAGGTCAATGAACAAGAAGCGATCGACATGCAAGAGCATAGGTATGTACAAAGGGTTTAATAATCGCATACATCGTCTTATTAATCATCACACATACATATCACCAAACTTAGTAGACGAATGATACAAGATAGCTAAATTGTTTACAACATGACGCGGTCCATACATTACTTTGCTCGCTAGTTTAGTAAATAAGATGGATCTAAGGTACTGAAATCAACAAAGGATGGAAGATTATTCATGCTGTAGATAAAACTTCATGTTCTCTGCTAATTCGCCATGGATGGTGCCTCGTTTCCACCGCATTTACTGCATGTTCTGTCCAAACAGTACAAACATATTAGGATTACCAATTAGAACTGCTTTAGAAGATAAAGATTTTAAAGAAATCATGCAAAGTATATGAACAAAGGTGTATGAGTATATAACTGATGGATAAAATCTACTCATAGCTGGAAGTGCTCGATGATTTCCGTACGAGTGAACTGCATGGGTTTCAAAGCAAATTTTGGACAAGATCACCAGATATACAAGAATAGCATATCCACTGCCGAAAACCAAAAGATCATCGAAAGCAGTTCAGTGCTTCCCATAAAAGTGAATTATATTACTTTAACGACAAGTTAAGAACTTTATTTTTAACTACCCACTAATCTAATACTGTAATGGTACTTCTTTAGGATTTAACAAACTTCAGTTTTGAAGAGCATGAAGTCGAGGCATATGATCATTTCTGAATTGTTGTATCTTTCTCATTTCATTAAAAAATTAGGAAGAAGGTGTAGGATTATATATATATATATATATATATATATATATATATATATATATATATATATATATATATATATATATATATATATAGTCGTATGGGAGTTTCTTATAATTGGTATTTAAGTATACTTAAAGTAATAAATAAAATATAATTGAAGTGGGAGTATGTACTCCCAGAGTACAGAAAAGGCTTATCTATATGGAAAATGGTGAGGTTCTATTTTTATTTTAGAACTCGAAAGGTATGCAAAATATTGAGAAGAATAGTACCAGTTTATTGAATTTTTCAAGTTCATTGTGAAGCTGATCATTCAGCATCCCATCAGTCAAGACACCACCTAATGTGCTGGTTGTTCCATCAGTATTCCCCCAGTTGAAAAAGTCACTGTTAAGGACTTGAGGCTGCGATGCACTGAGGTCACCAGTAGTACGCAAATCACGCATTGCTTGGCTCTCATCCAAGGTTGTAGCATTCTGCATGACTTCATCCTCACCAAGCAAGCTGCTCATCAGCACATCATCATCCAAACCATTCAATCCTGACCAAGGTGACAGCACACCATTGTCGTAGCCGAGTGGAGACGTTTGTGAACCAAACCCCACTTGCGTTTTAGGGTTTGAATCATGGATAGCATTGAAGTTAGTTGGAAAACCAGTGGAGAAGCATTGCTTTTGTTGTGGCTGTGTTCCATTACTAGCTTTCACTGCGCTAACCTGCAGGTCTTCATTTGTAGGAACTCCACCATCACTAGCTGTGGTTCCTTTATTAGCCTGGCTTCCATTTCCATGAACACCAATTGATGTTGCATCACTAAGGAAGCTTGTTCGCCTAGCAAGTGAGCCATAACCATTTGTAGTTTCCTGAGATCTCATATAGTTACGGATATTAATCTCAATTTCTTGAGATCTCACATAGTTCTTGTGAGTGACAGTGAGATGATTGTTCGATGTGCCCATGGAATGAACAGACTGATGGGGAAGTATCGCATGAGCTTGTCCACCACGTATGAGTGAGGAGTTTGGCATCCGTGAAGTAGTATATGATGAGCTAGCTTTAGCTGAAAGCCCGGCGTTTAGGTTGGACTGTTCTTTGGCTTTGGTGTCGCAGTGCTTTCTATATTTCTGAAAAATTAACGTGTGGAGAGTAAGCAATTGGCATGCCATCCGTACGAATTCATTGGGGTGGGATGGATTTTCCTCTAAAATATCAATTTAGTAGGAGTTCACAAAAGAGAATTAACATGCATCATGTTATCATCATATAATAAAATATGGTTGAATGAATATATACATAGCAGCTGGTAGCACATATTAGTTTCAGATGGAAGCAGCTGGCCAGTAGGAATCGCACCTGCAGATGGCTTGCGACTTGTTGTGCAGTTACATTTACACCTTCGAGCTCCAATAGTTCTTTTATCCTTTTTGGACCTGCATATATAAGAAAATCTAAATGTGTCAGATGCAGAGAAAGAAAGAAAAATTGAAAGTCCATGCATATACGTGTGTATTGCAATAATCTATGTTTAGTGCATGTCTAATAAGAAACAATGCACATGAATTACTTCGCCTTAAACATGTCCCAACACACTATAGGTTGCAAGAAGGAACATCCAAATATAAAAGCATGTATGAAATTTCCTTACCTAACAAAGTGTTTACACAAAATCGTAATCACTCGATATGTACTGTGATGTGATAGAGACATCCATGTAATATGTTGTTATAAGTATATTCTGGACATATAAACGTTTCTAGAATATATGACAGTTTAGGTTGCATATAAACGAGTGCTAAATCATTGCAAATCAGCTAGGCATATTTCTGTTTGGATTAGCCGATTTTTTCTTGTGCACTTCTAGCTTAGACACCTGTTGAGTATCCTGTCTACATATCATGCATAATTGCATATACTTTGGGGGTAAAGTAAATATGCTCGATAGTTCACCTTTTGCTCGAGAACCTACTCATTATTCTCTGCTGGAGATATTTCCCGTGATGCTGCTCTAACTTCATTGACAAAGAAACGGAGGTTATCCTTCCCCCCAAAAAACACAGTATATATGTTTGAAGTCTTGAATTACTAAGTATCCTATGCGTGTACTATTCGACCCATAGTTTTGATTATCGGCCGATAATCAACCGAAAATAAGGATTATCGGTTATATCGGACCCCCGCCAAAGTTCAAACCGGCGACAAGCAGCCAAAAAAATTTGGATTTGCTTGAATTTGATCTTTTTAAAATTTAGAATCCAAAAAAAAATCTAATTTTGATTTGAAAATTTTTGCTGGAATTGACCACGTCTTGAGAAGATAGCTCTGCTCCAAGATGCATGTTCTGCCGCTGTCTCCTCTCCATCGGTTCATGCGAAGACAGCGTCTCCCCTTCCCGTCCTCCACATCGGATGTAGTTTGGCGTGGCTCGCACAAAGAGAACACTCGCGTGGATCATCGGTCCGTCGGAGATGCCCTAATAGAGCTCTCAACCAGCTGATACAAAAAAGAACAACCAAGGTATACCACAAGCTAGGCATACACACATAAGATACCTATACATATACCTATACATAACAAACTACCATCCAACCAAGCTCGAAGGGTTGAGGTTCGAGCACGCGAAACCTTGCTCCACTAGAACATGCCCCCGTAAAACAAACTTGCAATTTCTATGTTTTGGCATTCACTTCACTATTTGTACGGAAAGAAAGCTGATTGTAATCGCTTATACTTACTTACGGGCCACATCCAGAAGTAAGTGAGTACGAAGAATGATGGAGTTTCCTCTAATAAATCCAAATATGGGGATATCGATCGATCAGCTCATTTTTTTTTGACGTAAATCAGCTCATTAATTAGATGTATCTCTCACCTTCCGTTGCCTGCAACTGGTTGACCGCTTTGACGAACAGTGCATGCGCCTCTGGTCCCCAGTAGAAGTTGGCCTTCTTCCTCCTGCTCTTCGCCGGCTGGTTATTGCTGGAGCCCTCGTCGTCGGACACGTCCGCTCCCCTCTTCTTGCTTGTCCTCGCTTTGTCTCCATCACGGCTGCCACCTGCCGCCGCGGCGTTCGACGACGAGGCGCCCTGGCGACGCGCAGCGTTAACACCGGGCGCGACGTTGAGCTTCCGCCGCGCGACGTGCTGCCAAATGTTCCTGACCTCCTCCATCCGCAGGGGCTTCAGCAGGTAGTCGCACGCGCCTCCCACGACCCCACGCGTCACCGTCTCCGTGTCCTCGTCGGCGGAGAACACTGCAATCGCACACGCGGACGCATCCATCCATGCAAATCAATACAAGTCAGAAGATCAGTTGCAGCATGCAAGCAACGACAACAAGGGATTAATACACACGGCGACGCGACGACTTAACTGATGACCGGGAGCAGATCCTTGGCGTGGTTGAGGAGACCGAAGCCGTCCATTCCGGGCATGTGCACGTCGGTCATGACGAGGTCGAACCCCTCCGGGTTCTCGCGCAGCTCTTTCAGCGCTTCTTCCGCCGTCGTCTTGGCCGTCACTGCAACCACGCACGCACACCACGATTTAAGACATATGTACTCCATTTAGACTCATAGTTGAAAAAGAAAGGAAAAGAATTAAGCATATGTAGATGAATCCCGTACTCGTACAGTCGTACGGTGTACGAATTTTTTTTTAAAAAAATAGAAGAATGCGAAGAAGAAAGAAGAGAAGAGAGGCGAAGATGGGAACCAAGATATGCACGGACCTTGGTAGCCGCAGCGCTGCAGCATTTGTTTGAGCGTCGCGAGACAGATGCAGTCGTCGTCGACGGCGAGGACACGCATGCCCACAGGGAACCCATTGGGGAGCATTGCGCCGTCTTGTCGGGCACCGGAAGTCGTGTAACTTGCCATTGTTGCCTCTCCCTTTAGAGCCTTTCAATTCTTTTGGACTTGACCGAGAGTGTTCTCGCGAAAGTCAGAAGTTAGAACCGGCCGGCTGACTTAAATAGAAAGGGAGTTAGAATGACGGGATGTCTCATGTCTCCTCTACTCCGAAATTGCCCTAGCTCCTTCGGTACGCCTCTGTCTCCGCTCGGGACCACGGTTTTGAAAACTGGTATGAAAATTTTACCAGGTGGGCTGGTAGGTCCTGTTTCACCGAAAATCGGTTTCGCCAAAATTTTCGAATCAAATTTTTAATTAAAAAAATTGTCCGAAAATTGCTGAAAGTTTCGGCCGAAATTTTTGAAAATATATTTTGGTACAATTTTTTTTTTCTATATTTGGTAAAATTCATGTAAATCGGAACCGGTTTTAAATTTCACCGGGATGATAGAAGCAATTTTCGCCGAAAATCGCCTAGCCGAAATTTTGAACTGTGCTCGGGACTCGTTTCCGGCCTCTCCATCCTCTCCAGTTTCATCAACCCCGATCAGATCGAAGTCCGACCGAAGTCCGAACAGCAGCCCGCAGAGACAAGGTATCGTCGGCAAATTAAGCAACGCGTGTCTCGCCGGAAAGCCCCGCCGGCTCCAACACGTGGCACGCACGTACGTTAAGATTTAAAGTCTTAACACCTGGGGGAGCCGCGCGAGCGCATACTTGCATGCGTGCCGGCCAGTTGTACACTTGTACGTGCGCGGCGAGTTCAATCGATAACGTTCTACCCTTGTACGCGCGCGGCGACTTCAATCGATAACGTGGTTCCTTTTCCTTCTCCTCCGATTCGAGAAAATGGACGAATGAGGCCGGCGGACCGGCCCAATCCGGTACTGATCGATACACCAATCAGAGAAAGAGAGAGGCCGGAGCAAACGCCGCGATTCCAACTGGGCCTCAAGAACCCCCACGGCGCTCCTATTGGACTGCAATGCAGCTTCCACGCACGACCGTGCGGCAGGCCAGGGAACGTTTTTTTTTTTTAATAATACATTTTTTATGAAATTACACAAATAAAACATCGTTTAATAAAATTACAAAAATAGGCTTTTATCGCCATTTAGATTGAAACTCTATAGCCATGGAAACAGTATGGAATGTCTCTGTAGCCATTTGGAATGGTAGCAGAGACTTAAGTCATCATTTGAATTGGTAAAATAGTCATGTCGTCAATTCAAATGGTGACAAGACTTGAATTTTTTTTTTGCCAAAAGCGTTAAACAGAAGACAGAAAATTAGGTGTTTATATTGTTCATAATAAGAAACAAAACGTAATAAGAATCAATATTAGCAGTAGTACATAGGTTATACAGAATAGTTTGGCGCACGACATAACATCAGTACATCGAACAACACAACTAAATAGGACATACGTCATCATATAGTTGTTCAACAAATCACAATGATAGTAAACAAAATATTTATCACAGCATATTTTAAAAAGATAAACCATTCCTGTGGCCGTCACCTCCACCTCCACGCCTACCATGTCGACCTCTACGGTGCTCATCTCGAGTGGAGCGGTCGGATGAGGTCCCCGCATTGCCACCCGGACTGCTGTCGGAACCCGAATTGCAAATCTGGACCCTCTGTGTATTCTGAACTAGTCTCATGATTAGTAGCTAGTTCGCACAGTGACAACATAGATGAAATATCAACCAAATCATGAAATAAATAATATAACAACTTAATAAATAAAAATAGAAGCGAACTATAAGGTGCAGTTTTACGAAACTTGCAACACAAGGCTTGGGAGACAAACAAAAACTCTTGCAGCGGATAACAAAGACTCGAGGTGGCCAATCGTCGTGAAACCTTCAAAGAACACCTCCGTGAGGAACTTTAAGCTTCAGGGTTCTTCCTCAGCAACTGATAAACAATGGCGTAAAATCGTGAGTACTTTAAAGTACTCAGCAAGTCGTAGCAAAAATAATGCAATTAATTATTTATGCAAGGCTTGAACAAGGAATAGTTGTATGGTTATTTTGCAGAAAACGATATTTACGGGGAATACGATAAATAAGTTGTAAAGCACGTTGGAAAGACATATTAAATAATTTAACAATTTCTTCGCAACAACCGGTGAACAACCCATTCACTTCCCATCCAAACCACCAACCAATATTTTAAAAAAATTCTATACCTAGTGTGAAATCACCAAGCATTATTCATAACTAGGGACACGAAGTTATACAACTTTACTCATAAGAGATAATCAGTTTATAATGTCCGTCTGACACACTTACATAGGTGTGTGATTAAACGATTATCATGAGGCCTTTACAAAGCTCTGTCTTAACCTAGTTCTGCCTGCTAAAGTTTCCACCACCGACTGATTACATCCATCATAATCGGGGCCCCCTCTTGCGTCAATGTGAATGTATATCCCAGAGTTCGCACTTCCACCCATGACAGAACTAAAATCAAGATATTGCTAATTAATTAGCCAGTTCCATCCCATACTAGATATGTGGTTGTACGATAAAGCCCGGATCAATGGCGTACCAAGTTAAGTCCTTAGTGATTACTCAGGCGAGACTACCTCATCCAAAACAATATGCCTCACACACCCCCTTTACCGCACGATCACTCGCCCGAGCATAAAGCATTTTGTTCACCCAAACCAATGACAATCCCTGCCATGACACAAAATTTTACAATAGTGGCCTCACACCATAATTCCATGTAACATCCCAAAATTTCCAAAATGCAATAATACGAGACTTTTTAAACTTTTTGTATGATTATCTGTTGTCGTTCAGCTTGTCTGCAATTTTTGTGAGTTATTTGATCTGCATTTCTTTTGCCAGCACAACTGTTATGAAATGAAAACCCTAAATAGAAAACCCTAGAAACGTAAAATTGTAAAAGTAAAAGAATCAGATACAATTAAATCATCATAACAAAATTAACTTAAAATGTTGCCCTGATAAATATTACTAAAAGTATAAAACCTAAAAAAAAAAGTCCTACCTCGGTCCCTAGCATATTTTTCCTCTCCCTCTCACGGTTCCTCGGGTGCAACCTTAGTTGGCTGATCCAACCAAGCCAACTAGAGCTCAACACCCATGCCGCTCTCTCTCCGCCGACGACAGCCTCTGAAGCTCCTCGCCACGTTGCATGCCGCTCTGCCATCGCCGAGTACATCGCCCCACCGGCAGGCCATTTTCTCCACGCACCCGCCCAAGCCTATGCATGCAACTCGCCAGCAAACCACCGCCTCGCCCCGGGTTCTTGACCCTGCCCATGGTTTCGCCTTGGCCGCGCCACGCACCGTATTTCTCCGAGCGCCTCTCCACTGCGCTTATTCCTCGTGCAGCCATGACCGCCCGGTGCTCGCCTTATCTTCTTGGCATCTCCTCTCCATCCTCCTTTCTTCTCCGGGCTCGGACCAAGCCGGACTCGGCCGCCATGTGCCTATCTTGCAGCCTCGCTTTCGGCTTGCATGCGCGCCGCAGCGTAGCCTCACCGCCCGGTTTGCTCGGCTGCCGTGGTATGCCCCTCGCCCTGCCGTAGCTCACCGAGGGCATCGCCACACATAGAAAAGGCGTCGCGCAGCCTTCGCCTCCTTCCTGCCATTTCTTCCCTCCTTCCTCCTTTTCTCCACCGGCGCGCGGTGACCTCGAGCAGCGCCGCCTCCCGCTCTCGCTGCCGCCGCCACCTCCCAACCCACCGCGCGCATCCTCCCCAATCCGGCCGCCTCCTGGTGCATGGCGCGCCGCCACCTCCCGGCCGGCTCGCGCCGCTCTGCTCGGCCGGCCGCGCACCTGAGCCACCCCGGTTCCTCCCGCGCCTCCGGCCCGTACACCACGATCCACGCCGACCGCCTCCGCTGCGTCGCGCGCCGCGCCCCGGAGCCCATGCGCCCGAGCCCAGCCGGCCGCTCCGTCCGGCTCCACCTCGGCTCCTCCCTCCGCTGCCGGGCCGCTCGCTCGCGCACCGCCGCCGCCGCCGCCCGAGCCGCACCGCCTCACCGACGCCTTCAACGCCCGAGCCACCCGCGTCTCTCCTTCTGGCCGCCGATTCCTGCACCGAGCGCTGCCACCGGTGTCATTCCCCTCTGCTACCGGTGCCGCTTCAGCTCCTCCACGCCGTGGCCACCGCATGCAGACGCCCCGCTGACTTTTCGACCGCCGGCGACAAGCCATTGATGAGCTTCCTTTGGTCCCTTCTGCTTACCCTCTGTGTGTTTGTATGAATGCCTCAAAGGATGATTTTTGCTTCTCTTCAGGTGGAGCTCGCCTCGGCCACCCCCTGTCGGTTTCATCTGTGCTCAACCATTGCCGTCAGCACTCCCCACCAGAGCCGGCCACTGCCAGGGTTCCCCTCGCTATCGACAGTGAGCACGCCCGAGCCATTCGGCCTTGGTGTTTTGATTCACTGCCATTCATCCACATGTTAGCTCCAGTTTTCATTCTCTGCACTTTATGCTCTCCTCTGTGTGAATGATGTTGATTAGCATGTCATTTATCCTGTTTTAGCTTAAGTAAGGACTAATGGTTTTGGTTAGTGAGAGTATTGGAGAATAAGTTGCAAGGTTGTGCCAAAGAAGTTTTGTTGTTGGCTTAACCGTATGCTCCATGACAGTGGGTAAATCTTTGAGGTTAATTGGAATATGCTAGAAGTATGACCTTATGCATATGTGTAGCCTTGTATGCTTAATGAATGGTTAGTAGCTAGTAAATGATCTGTTGCAGGATAGATGACCAGAGAATTGATCTGAATACTTGTAGTAACATTTGACCAATAACATTTCTAATGTAAGTACTAAGAAAGCTTCCGATTCAATTAGTACTTAAACTAAGTGTTGTGTATGTCATCACTCATTTAAGTAGCATTAGAATCTAACAATCAGCATGGTTATAAATTTTCAGAAAAACCAACAGAGAATAGAAGGGATTAGTTGAATTTTAAGTTGGAATTCTCCTGCAGCACCTCCTGTCTTTTGCTATCAAATCCTTGTAAATGTCAATTAGATCATCTCAGTAAGTTAGCGTTTGGAAGTTTGAGTGAAAGGGAGGCTAGTTGTAATAGTTCTGTCAGAGGTAAGTGTACAATTGTAGGTATATGAGCAGTATTGGTTTTAATCAATTTTTGTTAGTAGGCTGATAACCTGATTAATACAAGCAGTTGAAAGTCTTTCGTAAACACTGTCATTAGATGAGCATTTAGTTGTCAAGTAGTTTCAAGTTTAGAATTTGTACCCTTGCTAGATTTTTGAACAGAGGAGAAGAATTGGTGCATAGGTGATATAAGGCCAAATGCAAGAAATAGCAAACCTAGTAGCTAACAGTATGCCACCCCAAAATGTGATTAGCAATTTCAAACTTGGGTTAGTAAGGAGGTTAGCTAGCAGCACTCCACTCTGGAGTTGTTCTCTTGCTAAATAGTTGCCTGAGATGAGATAAGGTGATCAATTTGGCTAGTAGCTTTGTAGTTTTGAGAGTGGTTGGTTTGTAGGTTGTAGTAGCGATCGGGAGAAAATCGGTTGATTAAAATGATAATTAAGTTAATGGTTAGGCTAGAATAGTTAAGTGGGTATCTAGAGCCCATCTGCGGATAATAGATGTGCACACAATCACCATCCTAGTCTGTCGAAAGAGGAGAGCATAAAAGAAGATTGATTTTGGCTGTATGATTATCGTGGAAAATAAGTGAGTTTGGAAAGAGCGATGGAGAAATCCTAACTAATTTAAATAACTCCGAATCAACTAATTTGTTGTTCCTAAATTCATAATCTATCTTCTGTGTTTTATTATTTTTGGATACTTTTGGCATTCTGGTGTTTATTCGCTGTTTTCCGCTTTGGCAGTTTTTATCGTTAGATGACGTTGATATCGAGAGTGATCCTCTGCAGCAAGTCGAATATCTCTAGCAAGGCAAAGGCAAGCAATTTGATCATATCCACTCAATCCTATTACTTTTAAAATCTAATACTTTGTTTTACTCGTACGTATGTATACTTTTGTGTCAATGATTAATTTTGTCGATTAGAGGTAGTTAATCCCATTGCATTGTTGCCCTGAAATTGTTCACCCCTGCCACTACCTTAGGAATATTATCCTCACTGGTGAATTAGAGCCCGGTGAATGATTTAGGGCCTTTTATTTGTCTTTGCGATATGATGCTTAGCAATGCTTAGATACCGGTAGAATTGGGCGGTTATCGACTTAGTCGGTAACCTTGATCACACAAAATTATTATAACTTGATATTTCAGCATTTTTGCTATATTTAATTGTGAAAACTAAAAACTGAAAACAAAATGATTTCGACTTGGGCACAATGGTAAGATGGTGTGAATTTGGGTGTGACTGGAATGGTGCCCGGGTCAATTAAGGACCGAACTACTTGTGAGTACCTGTTATCCGAGCATTTTGGTGCGTGCTAACCACACTAGAGGGTATGGGGCCTCTCTTGACTAAGTACTTTGGGGGGTGTTAATTAATGAGTCGCGTGGTGGGTTGCATATGTGATATATGCAACATGGACATGTTTGTGGGGAGTGGAGCGCCCGCCGAGGTCGGTGTCTCTTACTCCACGTATGGGTCCTTGTGATCCATATTTCGCCGGCAGATCACTAAGGGTTAACCCCCATACGTGCGGCTCTTGATTAGCATTTTTCATTGGAAAACGTCTTGTTAGACTTAGCCGTGCCTGCATACCAAAGGAAGTATGCTAACCGTGGCTAGTGGAAAGGCGGCCTAAAGTGTGGGTATATTGGTACACCCTTGCAGGGTTTAAAACTATTCGAATAGGCCCATCCTAGGTTATAGACACGCTTGGGTAAGATTTTCAAGAGTTAGACTACAACCTTTTAATTAAAACTTGATGGGTTGGTATGAATGGATGTTCATACTATTGTTGTGGTGACCATTGGGATGGTCACTTCGGTTGTCTTTATTGTTATTATTTATTATTGTATCGTTATTTATTTCAACAATTGCTAATAGTTTGTCAAATTGCCTTGAATCTATTACATTATTGCAATGAAAACTTGCTTTCTGCTAAAGGTAAGCCCAGAGCCCCCTCCACTTAAATAAAGCTTGCATGTAGTTAATTATAGTTCTGTTACCCTTACACGTCAGTCTTGCGAGTACAAAAATAATTTTTGTACTCAGTTGCTTTGCTTAATGTTTTTGTTGTAGAGAAAGAAGGTGAGCCCCAAGGGCTTTCCTTTTATGAGCTGTGCTGCGGGTTTGACGACTAGCTTGGCGGTCCGGTTGGTTGCCTTGTGGGTAAAGGCACACTAATTGGCTCTTTTATTTATCGCCATCTTATGGAACTTTTGCTTCCGCTGTTTACTTTGTTATTTAGTTGTCTTTTGACCGGTTGGCCCTTGTTGTAATAAATCTCTATTATGTATGTCTTTTATTGGACTTGTTGTATGGATTTGATGCATGATTTTGTAACGGGGTGTGTATACTGTATTTCTGGGAAGTATACATATCCTGAGGCTTGGTTTATTTGAATTGTGATGCTAGAGTCAATGGAAGGCTAAGCGTTACAAGTCGAATAAACTGGGGTCCTCACATTCCATATATCATTAAATCAAATTATCATGATTATCATTGTGTATAGTAACCCATCGTACAACTAAACATACTACGTCACCCATGTTGGTATTAAAATTATGTCCAACTAATATCAACCGTTCCTATGGTGTCAAAGGATATATGCCATTCATAATTATTCAAGGTGACATGATGTCAAATAGTTATTTAACTATTCCCAAAAACAACTAATATAAAAATTAGCATGCATGTTGATATAAAACAATATAATTTTTGCAATAATAGGTACAACATGATCTAAGGTCTATGACTTGCCTTTGTCAATGGATGGAGATATTCCTGAAGACTGCAGACTGATCCAAACCAGTCTCGACAACGACGAAATCTAAACACGTAAAACGGAACAAATAAATAAATAACAGAAAAAACAACTAAAATCCAAAAATTAAAAAATTAGTACCAATAGAAAGATACTGAATTTAGATGAATTTTGGAACAAGAATCAACGGAATCGGAAGCGGTATGAAGGAGAACGAACACTCGGAAGTTTTACCAGAAATTTAATTGCTGAAAATTGAGAGAGAGGGAATATTTCTGGAATATGTTGTTCTGAAATTTAACATGCAAAGCCCTAGTATGACACCTTGGGCCCACTTGGTAGAGAAAGAGAGAAAGAAAGAAAGAAAGGAATCGGTGTATGACTTGTGGGGGCCATAGTGTCATTGAGAGAAAGAGAAATCCACAGAGGAGGAAAAAAACAGAGCATTGAGAGGTGGCACGAGTGCAAGGCAGGGCCGCCAAGTGACGGTGCGGGGTGGTCGGCCGACCAGGAAAATGGGACCCCAAAGGGGTGGCGGTCCCACAGGTGGTGGCGGCATGACCGGAGGGGCTCCGAGGCGACGGTGGCGACGCCCAGGCTTGCGGTGGTGGCGTCGATGTGGCAAGGCCGGCGGCGAGGGCACGGGTGGTGTGCAGCCATAGGGAAGGTGCAGGGCTGGTCGGGAGGCCAGAGGGGGTCTAAGGAGGAGGCGCGACGATGGCCGGCAACGGAAGGAAGGTGGCCGTGGTGGCGACACTCCACGGCGATAGAGAGGAAGAATTGAGGTAGGGGATGGGTAGGAGATGATCAGGAATGTGTCGTGACATGGTGTAATAGCCCCAGTTTTATGAATAGTAATAAAATGCTTTATGAACAGTAATAAGTCTTTGCTTCATAACGATAATGAGATGTTGTTCATAGCATCACTGCTCATTTTACAAATTGGGCATTATGTTACAAATTAAAACCTTCCTTTTCTAGCCAAAATCCAAAACCTATTTGAAGTTTCAAAGGAAATACAAGTTAGTGCTTGTATTATGACTGGGAGGTATTTTTACTAAAGCCCAGATAAATTATATGAGCCAAAAATAGTTTTTGTTGAATTTGTAGAAATTATTTTGATCTTGATAAAAATATTTGACTTTAAATAAACCTACTAAGTTTAAGTGAATTAAGTATGTATTTTAAAAGGTGAAACAGTGGTTTTCAAAATTTATTTGGGACATATAAGATCCCAGTAGCATCATTGCAAAATTTCAGAATTTTATAAATTTATTTACTATTTTTAAAGCCCAATCAAACTTTTGGAGCTTTAAAATGAGTTAGTCAACTCTCTCGGCCTAAACCTAGCTGGTTTGCACTGTAGCGACCGAGCCAATTGCTTTAGGTCCAAACCGGGCCGCACCCAACACGTTCGGGCGCGTGCCCAAGCCTCCAGCGAACGTGAGTCGTCGATTCTTTGATGAACAGCCGAGATTCGCAAAGCCGCGCGGGCTATCCACGTATTCCGTGCGATTTCCACCGTCGGATCTTCATCCAACGACATCCAACTTTAGTTCCAAAATCCTAACGCATCTCCAACTCGTGACCGTTGATTTCCAAACGATCGGGCTAGATTCGTTGGGACATTCGGACATTCTAACGAGCCACGCAATCATGGTCGTTAGATCTAAATCATGTGGTGCATCATTTTTTAGATAAGCCACCCCAAAAAGGAAAACACTAAAACACACCCGAGCCATTGGATCCTCAATCAACTGACTAGATCTTGTGGGTCGTTCAGATTGCCGAACGCACCACTCAACCTCCACCGTGGGATCCTGATCGGACGAGCCACATCCATTGGGCCGTTCGGATCTTCGAACTCCCCTTTAATATCCACCGTTGATCTCTAATCCAACCGCGCCGTCCTTTTTGGGTTTGAAACTCAGACGCGCGCAATTAATCGTGACCGTCGGATTTAAATCCTACGGTACCCTTTCGATCGCGTGCGTTTAGGGCCCAATCTTCATAGGGTCATTGGATTTTGATTGTAGGGTCTATAAAGGTGTGACATTCGGACCGTCGAATCTCCCATCAATCTCAACCGTTGAAAACAAATCTAACGGTGCCACGTCACCTCATTTAAAGTGGCTCGCGCCTTTTTGGATCAACCGTTGGATTTAAATCCAACGCCCCTCTTTGAATGTAACCTTCGGACTTCCTAAGGCTCCATTAAATCTCAACCGTTCGTTTAAGATCGCACAATCCATATTAAAAGATATCGATTAGATTCTCCTAACACCTATTTCCATCGCAACCGCCTATTTCTAATCAGACGGTTGATATTCTTTTGAGCTTTCACGGGCGTGTGCTTGCTGCGGCTGACAGCGGAGCCCGCTTGTCAGCGACTCCTCTCTCTTCTTCCTCGCACCTGTGCATCGCCGTCGAATTCGTTGCTGGAGAGGAGTGTCGCGCCGCGATTTTGGCAAATATTACCTTGACATCTGGCACTGAAATGCCACCGCATCAGCTCTAGAGAGTTCCCGTTTGCTCCATTGGTTCAAACACTATATAAACCCTAGCTTTTGGCTCACTGCCATTTTTGACCAGAGAGCTCTTCATCTTCCTTTTGCCGTTCCAGTGGAGTTTCTTGCTCTCACGCCTTGCTTATCCATCCTAGTTGCTTAATTCACCTTGTAATATGAGTTTAGCACCTTTTGTAGGTTGAAACCAGAGTTTATTTCTCTGTTGATCAGAGCTGGTTAAGGAGCTCTTGGGTGTTTTCCCTGTTCTGGTAAGGTTAGACCTTAATCCTTGTCATCCTAAGTACCTTAAGGACCTCAGTAGCTCACATGAACCAATCATTTGTGCATGTGTTGCTCAATTCTTGTTATAACTGAAATGTTACTTTTATAACTTTTCGGTCTTTCATGTCGTTTTCAAGCTCTAGAGTTTCTATTATCATCTTTTCATCTTAACTAGGTCTTAACCTGTCCCTAGTAGCATAAGCTAAAGTTATCTTTGATCATTTTGCTTCTAAATCGAAAAAGGCCCTAAACCCCTTTTTCTTTTGTTTTGTCGGGTGGACCGACAAAAGTGATAGCATGTCTTTATTTGTTAATCTTGCTAATTAGGGTTAGCAAGGTGTTGATTTAGGATGTTAACTTCCTTACAGATTAGGTTTAGCTCCAGCAAGAACCTTAGGTTTAAGTGTATTAGTGTTTAAGCAAAGATCCTCAAACCCCTGTTTTGCTGTTTGCTGTCGGCTGAATCTACTCAGTGCACAACAAGACTTTCAAATCTTTATTTTGTCAATTAGTGAGTAATTGATAAGTTAGGTCACTGTATTGATTATGAATACTCTTAGTCCAAACCAAATAAATCACTTGATCAATGTTTAAATCACCAAATTACTCTGTTACACTCTGTCCTGATTTCAGTTCTTCCAAAATCTGAAAACTGTAACTTTAACCTAAACCCTAATTTCTGTCAATTAAAGGCAGTAGGTGATTGAAGGGAAACGGGTAGGCTACACTAGCGCAAATTAAAAAAATCTACCCGTAAACCAAGATCACTACAATTATAGATCACAGTCTTACCACTAGGCGCGCAGTGCGGAAGTTGATGCGACGCGTCGGCGGTGTAGTCGTACTCGATTGATGCGGTATGTCGGGCGAGTAGTCGTACTACTTCCTCGTCCTCGTCGTGGCGTCCCACGTCTGCTCCTTTCTTGCGGTTCGTCCCAACGCCACGGTCGGCGCCTTCAAAGGTATCCACACGTGCGGGAGGAAGCGGCGCCGCGGACTACTAGATCCGCGCGGCGACTAGGGCGTGGGGCGGGTGGCGGCCGGGGTTTGAGGATGTCACGAAAAACTCATCCTTCAACGGTCGTCCTGCCCTCCTTTTATAGACGTCCTTATAATGGGCTTCTACGAATAGAGGCCCATTAGGACTCAATGCCCGATCTAATCGGATCCAATCCGAATTGGCTTCACCCATAAGTGTGTGACCCTATGGTTCACGTATGTTTAGACATGGCGCAAGTACACATACTTGGTCAATAGTTGGTAGTGGCCTCTAGCAAGATGTGCCAACTCCTAAGCGCACGTAAAGATCATATCGGACGAACCATCACAACGTTATGTACATGCCAATCCCTTTGCCTCACGATATTCGGTCGAGCTCCAAGTGACCACTCTTTCTCGATCTGTGATCCGAATCCCTTACTAGGTTAACTCTTAACCTTAAGTAGCATGGCCATGCATTTACGGATCCGATCACTCCGAGGCCCGAGATATCTCTCTCGGTAGAGAGGGCAAATCCCATCTCGATCGACCATGCCTCGCGGCATGCTTCATGACAAACCAGCTACCTTTATAACTACCCGATTCACGGAGTAGCGTTTGATAGCCCCTAAGTAGGTCGATTCACATCTCAAGTACATGCGACAATCTCGGGTCTAAGGACAAGGCGTACACATTGTGTAAAGAGAACCATAAGAATAATTACTATGTCTCATGTTGGGTCGGTCCAACCCCATGTTCTAAACATGTGTCCACATTATTGGTTTGACATCTCCATGTCTATGACACATGAAACATGGTCATCAACCGATACATGTGCTAATCCATCATTCACGTGTGTCCTCACATGAACTCCGACTAGGGACAACTTTAGAATAACCATACAAGTAAAGAGTTTCACAAACAAGTCACATACTTGTTAATCAACACAAAGGTAATATTCAAGGAACATTTATTAAATCATGGATACAACGAAATATCATCATCAATATGATTGCCTCTAGGGCATATCTCCAACAGTGATAATATGGGTTATTATCTTTATTGGGGTAGATATAACTTAAGCATGTTGTTAATCATGCATTACCATATTGATCATACATTTTTCCTTTATCTTTTACTTGCTGTCAGTTCTTGTATTCATTGGATTTTATTGTTTCTTTTAGAATCTGGTTCTTCTGAATTATTTGAATCCATTTCTGAACAACAAGAACCTACACAAGAGGTGTATTATTACCAAGGCAAGCATCCTCTCTGCGTCATGTTGATCCCAAAGTTTTATACTACAGATCTTCAAAATACAATGATAACTGTTGCATGCTAATTTCCTGAAAAGTAATTGTGATCTGTTAGTAGGTAGTTACGACCTAACATTGTGTCTTACCTTAAATCTGACCGTACACTCAAAACTTATAGTAGTGTTGTATACCACGACATTTAATTTCAAAAATTTGCTTAGCCATGCAGTCTATAGAACGTTAGAGTTTGACAAGACTATCTTGTCAAACATGGGAGCAACAAATGAATTTCAGTCATTTTAACTCTTTGTCCAGTTTATTTAAACCAGAACTGAATTTAAATTTCAATTGATCTGGACAAGACGATGCTAGTGGTGGTGCCTTCGTGAACGAGATTGGGAAATGTGGTGGACTTGTCTGGACCAATTAAGGACTGAACTCTGACTATTCAATTCAAGCCCCAACGTACTTCCACACGCGGTGTATGGGCACTGTTTGGTTAAGTAAAGGGTTAATGCTATTGAGTTGGAAACAGGGGAGTAAGGACATGTGTATTGATCTTGTATGGCATAGATGCTTGAGTCTTCGGGCCGTGTCGTATGCCATGTGAGTTTTTATATCAGTATCAGATGTTCTTAGGAGGGTGAGGGTGTATATGCGTTCTATCACATGTACGTACCGTAAGGGTGTGAGGACCCTGGTTTATTAGGCTTGTAATGCTTAGTCTTCCATTGACCCTAGCATCACAAATCAACTAAACCAAGCCTCAAGATATGTATACTTCCCAGAAATGCAGTATACACACTCCGTTATAAAATCATGCATCAATTCCATTCATTCACATAGAACCGAAGCAAGCAGCAAACCAGAAGACATACATAATATAGAGTTATTACAAAAGAGGGGCCGACCGGCCAAATGTCAAACAAATATCTAAGTAAACAGCAGAAGCAAAAGTGTCATAAGATGGCGATAAACAAAAGCCAATCAATGTCCCTCAAACCCACAAGGCAACCAACCGGACCGCCAAGCTAGTCATCCCAAAAGCCGCACATCTCACAAAAGTAAGGCCCTTGGGGCTCACTTTCTTCCTCTGCAACAAATAACATTAAGCAAAGCAAATGAGTACAATAATGTACTCCCAAGACTGACGTGTGGACTAACACACCTATACATATGCTACATGCAAGCTTTTTTTGAGTGGAGGCTGTATGTCTCAATTCAGCACAAAGCAATCTTTATTTGCAATAATGTAATACCTTTAAAAAGAAAGTTTGTAATTTATTTTTATTGTTGAAATAATAGCAAGAACAACATAATAACAATAGATAGATGACAACAACATCCTGGAAGTGACTAACCCAATAGTTACCACAACAATAGCATGAATTACCCATTCATACCACCCATGTCAAGTTTTAAGTTTTTAAAAGGTTGTAGTCTAGTTCTTGCACGACCTTACCAAGCAATGTCCATAACCTAGGACGAGGCTATTTGAATAGTTTTAACCCTGCAGGGGTGTACCAATGTAACCACACGATAGACCGCCTTTCCACCAGCCACGGTTAGCATACTTCCTTGGGTATGCAGGCACGGCTAAGTCTAACGAGATATTTTTAATGAATGATGCTAATTAAGAGTCACGACAACCTGAAGGGTAGGGTGCACCGGCCCAGCCGAAGCAACTACGGGTGCTCTTCCCCTTATAAAAATAGTTTTAACCACCCGCGACTCCGAATTAACACCTCCCAAAGTACTTAGTCAAGAGAGGTCTCATATCCCTCTCGTGTGGTTAGCACGCAATAAGCGCTTGGCTTAGTGACACAAGTAACTCGGTCCTTGGGGACTTAGGCACCATTCCAATCACACCCAACAGATCACATCAACATACCATTGTGCCCAAGTCAAGATATAATTTTTATTTTCAGTTTTTGATTTGCAAATTAGCAAAACACAAGGGCTCGACATAATGGAATAATATTATCATTTGTGTGATCAAGATCATCGACTAAGTCGATGATCGCCCAATAGTACCGACAGCAAGGCATGGCTAAGCAACTTGAACCCGTAACCTACTAAGTGACAAGAGTCCATCCAACGAACACTAATCACAGCAAATAACCTAGGCTCAGGTAGTAAAGGATAATGTTTTACCTACAGATTATGCATCTAAAGGATTAACTAATCAATTTAACAACAACATAAGCAATGCATACATACAAGTTGAAAATAATATATTAGACTTGAAAATAATAGGATTAACATGATCAAACTGCTTGCCTTGCTGGATTTGCTCAGTTTGCTGCAGAGTGACACTTTCGAGATCAACGCACTCATCGGCACCTAACGAAAAAGCGAAAAAGAACCGATAAGAATGAAGAAAAACCGAAAAGACTCAACAGCCAACTTTCTCCAAATGCTCTGACAATTTTACAACAGTAAGAACATGATTTATAATGAATTTAGAAACAAGAACCAATTGATTTGGATGTTCTATGCAAAAGTTATGACCAAAACAATTCTGTTCAGCTTGAAAAATGCAATCTCTTACTATTCATCATAATTAAATTATTTGGCATAAATTTCTACAAAGGTGGTGCAGCTGAAATTTTTATGACAAATCAAGCACCTCATAAGATGAACAACCCAATTGGATTCACCTCATTTGGAGCTATGATGCAACTTTTATGAATTTCCAAACACATGAAAAGGAGCACAAGATAATTGTATTTGCAATTCCTTCAAAAATAGTAACATGTTCAAAACCAATTTTACAATAAAATTCATTATTAGAGGATGCCAACAAAATTGGATTCACTCAAGTTGGAGTTACAGATAAATACTTATGCATTTTTGAACTTAAAACAATTTTTAGTGCAATAATATTACTAATCCTAAAATAATTTTGCCAAAAGTGTTTTCTGGAATAGCAACATGATTCAATCTAATTTTAGATTAAAGTAAATTTAAAAATGAAACTAACAAAATTTGAATCATCAATTTTGGAGCTAAAATGAATTAGTTATGCCATTTTGAAGTTTAACCAATTAACAGTACATAAATAAAGCATTTCGGAAACTCATATAAACATTCAATACTTTTTATACCCAGCTCAACCTAGCCCAACTCACTGACCAGTGGGGCCAATGAACAGTGCTATTTTCTATTTTCCAAAGACTTTCGATTAAACTTGACAGGTGGGACCTGCCTGTCATTAGCAGAGTTCAAACTGGTTTGACTTGCTCTTTTGAAATAGCAAACAAAATCTGAAAATTATGAGATTTTGCAGAGAGGTTACTAGGATGATCAAGATGATAGGAAAAATATTTCCAGAGGATTATCACAAGATTAGGTTTGAAAGTTTTTAATGACAACAACTTCCAACAAAAGAAACATTGTTCTTAGGAAATAGGAATTGCTAGGGGAAAATTTCTAGAAAATTTTCAAATGACTTCATGAGGCATCAAAAGTTTTAATTTATCCTCATTTTATTACATTTGAAACACAAACCCTGATTTTGGATGTTACAAAATCTCCCCCCCCCTTACAAGAATCTCGTCCTGAGATTCCGTTCACTCGGAAAAGAAGGAAGGGTAGTCTGCACGTAGGCGATCTTCCCACTCCCAAGTTGCCTCATCCTCGGAGTGATTCGACCATTGAACCTTAAGGAACTTGATGACACAATTCCTTGTTCTTCGTTCAGCTTCTTCAAGGATACGAATAGGATGCTCGCGGTAGGTCAAATCTTCTTGCACATCGAGATTTTCCAACGGAGTTTTCTCGGTCGGAACACGGAGGCACTTCTTTAGCTGGGACTTATGGAACACATCATGTACCCCCTCAAGTGTAGCTGGCAACTCTAACCTGTAAGCAACAGCTCCCACTTTCTCGATGATGCGATAAGGCCCAACATATCGAGGAGCCAACTTGCCCTTGATGCCGAAGCGCTGATGGTCCTTCAAAGGCGAGACTTTGAGGTACACAAAGTCATTGGGCTGAAAGCTCAACTCACGGCGACAACGATCCGCATAGCTTCTTTGCCTAGACCGGGCCGTGCGCAAGTGCTCGCGAATCAGCTGAACCTGGCTTTCAGCCTCATTGATCGAATCTGGGCCGAAGAACTGCCTCTGACCAGTTCAATGGGGTTCTGCACTTTCTTCCATACAAGGCCTCGAAAGGTGCCATGCCAAGACTGGCCTGAAAACTGTTGTTGTAGGAGAATTCAGCAAACGGCAGACACTTCTCCCAATTCTTCCCATAGGAAATAACACAAGCACGGAGCATGTCTTCCAACACTTGGTTGACCCGTTCTGTTTGACCATTAGTTTGGGGATGATAGGCTGAGCTGAAGGAAAGACAAGTTCCCATAGCCTCTTGCAAGCTATGCCAAAATTGAGAAGTGAACAGCGAACCACAATCCGACACAATCGTCCTTGGCACACCATGCAAACTCACGATGCGGGCTATGTAGAGATCTGCCAGAAGACCTACCCGAAGGTCCGTCTTGACAGGAAGGAAATGAGCCACTTTAGTCAATCGATCGATGATGACCCAGATGGCATCATTCTTCTATGGAGATCGAGGTAGACCAGTGATGAAGTCCATCCTGATCGAATCCCACTTCCACTCCAGAATTGGCAAGGGCTGAAGAAGTCCGGCTGGACGTTGATGCTCAGCCTTGACACGACGACACACGTCGCACTCGGCAACGAACCTTGCGATCTCCCTCTTCATTCGGTTCCACCAAAATCTCTGCCGGAGATCTTGATACATCTTTGTGGCCCCGGGATGGATGGACAAGGGGGAATCATGGGCTTCGCGGAGAATCAAATCCCGCAATTCCATGACCTTTGGAACCACAAGGCGCTGTCCAAACCACACAACACCATGCTCATCTTCTGAGAAACACTTGGTTGTCCCATCCTTGATGTTTTGCTTGATTTGACTCACACCAACATCTGATTGCTGCGTGGGCTTGACACGATCCACCAAGGTTGGTTGCACAACCAAGGTAGCGAGGGAACCGTGCTCAACTAAACCCAAATTGAGCCGCTGAAATTCTTCAAGAAGGGCCGACTGCTGCTCTTGGAGCATCAAAACATTGCAATACACCTTCCGACTAAGTGCATCTGCAACGACATTGGCCTTGCCCGGATGGTACTGAATACCCATATCATAATCCTTGATCAATTCCAACCATTTTCTTTGCCTGAGGTTCAGATCTGGTTGGGTGAACAAATACTTCAAGCTCTTGTGATCCGAATACACTTCACAACGGTTACCGATCAGGTAATGCCTCCAAATCTTGAGTGCATGAATCACTACAGCTAACTCCAAGTCATGGGTAGGATAGTTGAGTTCATGAGGCCTCAACTGCCTTGATGCATAGGCCACAACATTGCCTTCCTGCATAAGCACACAACTGAGTCCCTAGCGAGAGGCATCGCAAAAGATATCGAAGCTCTTGTGGATATCGGGAAGAACAAGCACTGGGGCTGAAATCAAACGCTTCTTGAGTTCCTGAAAACTCTCATCACAAGCAGAGGACCACACAAATTTCTTGTCCTTCTTGAGCAATTCCGTCATCGGCTTTGCGATCTTGGAGAAGTTCTCGATAAAGCGACGGTAGTAGCCCGCCAAGTCAAGAAAACTTCGCACATCGGTGACTGACTTGGGCTGACCCCAAGATAGCACATCGCTGACCTTGCTAGGATCCACAACTAAGCCTCCTACTGAAAGAACATGGCCCAAGAAAGCCACTTCCTTCAACCAGAACTCGCACTTGCTGAACTTCGCATACAGCTGGTGCTCACGCAGCTTCCCCAATACAAGCTTCAAATGCTCAGCATGCTCTTCTTCACTCTTGGAGTAGATAAGAATATCATCAATGAATACCACAACAAACTTATCCAGATACTCCATGAATACTGAGTTCATAAGATTCATGAATAAAGCAGGAGCATTGGTCAGGCCAAAAGACATGACGGTGAACTCGTACAGACCATAACGAGTAGTGAAAGCCGTCTTCGGAATATCCTCAGACCTAATTCTGACTTGATGATACCCCAACCTCAAGTCAATCTTGGAGAATACTCGAGCTCCAGGCAACTGGTCAAAAAGATCGTCGATGCGGGGCAAAGGATACTTGTTCTTCACCGTCACTTCATTAAGCGGACAGTAATCAACACACATGCGCAAGGTCTTGTCCTTCTTCTTCACAAAGATCGCAGGATAACCTCAGGGAGATGATCTAGGATGGATAAAACCCTTCACTTGAAGCTCACTTAGTTGCTTCTTCAGCTCCTCCAACTCATTAGGAGGTATCCGATACGACGTCTTTGAAATTGGAGCGGTACTGGGAAGCAACTCGATGACGAACTCCAGGTCTCGAACTGGAGGCATCCCAGGCAAATCTTCAGGAAAAACATCCACAAAGTCGCATACTATGGGAACATCCTGAATCTCCAAGACTGGCTTCGCTTCAAGAGCACAAAGATGTGGCCCTCGCAACTGCAGTGAAAACCCAACTCATGCGCGAGGTTGGTGAGGTAGACAATCTTCACGCACAATCGATTTTCCCCAAGTCTTTGGGACAACCAATCCATACTAAGAATCACATCCGGGCTTCTTTGAGTTGAGTAGGATGAGATTCGCCAAGAATCCACTCCTTCGACTTCAATAGGAACATCCCGGCATTCTTGATCAGCTCTCATTTCCGAACCCGGAGAGCGAATAAGCAACGGAACCCCCAAAGGAACAAAGTGAAGATTACTAGCAGCAGCAAATGATCTCGAAATAAAAGAATGCGAAGCCCCTGAATCGAATAATACTGCTGCAGGGCGAGAATTGACAAGAAGCGTACCCAAAACAACGTCGGGTGCCTCCTGTGCCTCCTCAGCCGAGATGTGGTTGACTCGGCCACTTCCACGCCTTGGCAGCGGGGACAATCTTACGATCTGGAAGGACCACCTCCTTGCCCGTCCTCCATTAGGGCGAGGGCTACTCCAATCCTCTTAGGAAATTGTTTGCATAATGACCCTTTTGGTTGCAGGAGAAGCAAGTGACCCCGGCAGCCGAATTGTGGGGGCTACCCTGCTGGTTCGCAGGTGCACGTGATTGGGGCATGGCTGCGGAGAGCGAGGCGGTGCCGACGGCCTCGGCGGTGGTGAAGCGAGAACGGGCCCTAGTGCGAGGCCCAACACGGAACGGAGAGGCGGCTGCGCGATCATTGGGCCTCCACTTGCGTTTGCGGGACTCGCCCGCTCTCGCCTTGTGCTCGGCGATGATGGCCTTGTCCACCAAGGTCTGGAAATCAGCAAAGTCCACAATAGAGAGCTTGTCCTGCAGCTCCTCAAACAAGCCCTCCATAAACTTCTCCTGCTTGGCCTCATCAGTGGCCACCTCAGCAGGAGCATACCTCGCCAGATGATTGAACTCATGGAGGTACTCAGTCACAGATTTGTGCCCCTGTTTGAGCGCAAGGAACTCCTTCTTCAGCTTCATAAGGCCGACGGAAACATGAGCCCGATGGAAAGCAGTGTGAAACTCTTCCCAAGTGACCACATGACCAGCGGGCTGCATGGCAAGGAAGTTGTCCCACCATGAGAGTGTTGCACCCTCAAGCTGATGGGATGCGAAGAGTGCCTTCTCTTGCTCCTGGTACTGAGCGACGTTGAGCTTTTGCTCAACCAGACGCAGCCAATCATCCGTGTCAAGAGGGTCCTCGGACCGGGAGAAGGCGGGCGGTTGCGTGCGGAGGAACTCTGAGAGTCCCCCACGAGACTGATGTCCACCACCTCCAGATCCGGAGGCACCGGAGGGAGTGGAGGTATTCCTCGCGATAACCTCCAGAATGCGCGTCTGATCCATCCGGTTCCACTCAATCTGAGCAAGAACCTCAGCCATGGTCGGAGGAGGAGGAAGCTCCTCGTCGAGACCAGTATTTGATCGCCACAGTTTTTCGACCATCTGTTTCACTAAGATAAGTTAGTAACAGGCCCGAGAGCAAGAAATCAATAACTCACTTAAAATGGCTCAAAAACAACCACAACATAAATACAAGACCTTAAGTCACAAAATCAACTTCCCGGAACGACCAACCCGTATTGAAAGAACGAGCCATCATTGAGGAAGGTAAAATTTCTGAAATAAACCTTTTGTTCAACATAGCTAAAATCAAGGCAGAACCACCTAAAGAAAGGTTATACACCTAGCTAACTCATATCACACCTTACCCTTTTATTCCCACAAGTTTTAGTTGGATTAACCTCTCATTTTCGGTTCTATACACTAACTACTAGCTAGATGTCCAGATTTTCTTCTTCAAGCTCCTGGCCGAAATCTTCAACTCCAGAAGCTTCTATTTTCCACCAAAAGACAGCCAACACTTCAGGTTATAACTCTCATGGTTCTCCCAAAACCAAATTAACCGATAAGCAACTAACTTTTGAAAGGAAAGAGAAGAATCCAATTTTTAAAACTCAAATTAGAGTAAGATGAGAGTAGAAAGCTAAGATAGGTAAGGAGTAAAATCTGAGAATCTACTTAAGCTTTCATAAACCATTTGATACTTCGAAAATAAGCTTTTCCAAAATATCCTAAGGACGACCATGCTTGGGTTACTATGGTCGGAATAGCTTTGATACCAACTTTGTGAGGACCCTGGTTTATTCGGCTTGTAATGCTTAGTCTTCCATTGACCCTAGCATCACAAATCAACTAAACCAAGCCTCGAGATATGTATACTTCCCAGAAATGCAGTATACACACCCCGTTACAAAATCATGCATCAATTCCATTCATTCACATAGAACCGAAGCAAGCAGCAAACCAGAAGACATACATAATATAGAGTTATTACAAAAGAGGGGCCGACCGGCCAAATGTCAAACAAATATCTAAGTAAACAGCGGAAGTAAAAGTGCCATAAGATGGCGATAAACAAAAGCCAATCAATGTCCCTCAAACCCACAAGGCAACCAACCGGACCGCCAAGCTAGTCATCCCAAAAGCCGCACATCTCACAAAAGTAAGGCCCTTGGGGCTCACTTTCTTCCTCTGCAACAAATAACATTAAGCAAAGCAAATGAGTACAATAATGTACTCCCAAGACTGACGTGTGGACTAACACACCTATACATATGCTACATGCAAGCTTTTTTTGAGTGGAGGCTGTATGTCTCAATTTAGCACAAAGCAATCTTTATTTGCAATAATGTAATACCTTTAAAAAGCAAGTTTGCAATTCATTTTTATTGTTGAAATAACAACAAGAACAACATAATAACAATAGATAGATGACAACAACATCCTGGAAGCGACTAACCCAATAGTCACCACAACAATAACATGAATTACCCATTCATACCACCCATGTCAAGTTTTAAGTTTTTAAAAGGTTGTAGTCTAGTTCTTGCACGACCTTACCAAGCAATGTCCATAACCTAGGACGAGGCTATTCGAATAGTTTTAACCCTGCAGGGGGTGTACCAATGTACCCACACGATAGACCGCCTTTCCACCAGCCACGCTTAGCATACTTCCTTGGGTATGCAGGCACGACTAAGTCTAACGAGATATTTCCAAAGAATGATGCTAATTAAGAGTCGCGACAACCTGAAGGGTAGGGTGCACCGGCCCAGCCGAAGCAACTGTGGGTGCTCTTCCCCTTATAAAATCAGTTTTAACCACCTGCGACCCCGAATTAACACCTCCCAAAGTACTTAGTCAAGAGAGGTCCCATATCCCTCTCGTGTGGTTAGCATGCAATAAGTGCTTGGCTTAGTGACACAAGTAACTCGGTCCTTGGGGACTTAGGCACCATTCTAATCACATCCAACAGATCACACCAACATACCATTGTGCCCAAGTCAAGATATAATTTTTATTTTTAGTTTTTGATTTGCAAATTAGCAAAACACAAGGGCTGGACATAATGGAATAATATTATCATTTGTGTGATCGAGATCATCGACTAAGTCGATGATCGCCCAATACTACCGATAGCTAAGCATAGCTAAGCAATTTGAACCCGTAACCTACTAAGTGACAAGAGCCCATCCAACGAACTCTAATCACAGCAAATAACCTAGGCTCAGGTAGTAGAGGGTAATGTTTTACCTACATATTATGCATCTAAAGGATTAACTAATCAATTTAACAACAACATAAGCAATACATACATACAAGTTGAAAATAATATATTAGACTTGAAAATAATAGAATTAACATGATCAAACTGCTTGCCTTGCTGGATTTGCTCCGTTTGCTGTAGAGGGACACTTTCGAGATCAACGCACTCGTCGGCACCTAACGAAAAAGCGAAAAAGAACCTATAAGAACGAAGAAAAACCGAAAAGACTCAACAGCCAACTTTCTCCAAATGCTCTGAAAATTTTACAGCAGTAAGAGCATGATTTATAATGAATTTAGAAGCAAGAACCAATTGATTTGGATGTTCTATGCAAACGTTATGATCAAAACAATTCTGCTCAGCTTGAAAAATGCAATCTCTTACTATTCATCATAATTAAATTGTTTGGCATAAATTTCTAGAAAGGTGGTGCAGCTGAACTTTTTATGGCAAATCAATCACCTCATAAGATGAACAACCCAATTGGATTCACCTCATTTGGAGGTATGATGCAACTTTTATGAATTTCCAAAGGCATGAAAAAGAGCACAAGATAATTGTATTTGCAATTCCTTCAAAAATAGTAACATGTTCAAAACCAATTTTAAAATAAAATTCATTATTAGAGGAAGCCAACATAATTGGATTCACTCAATTTGGAGTTACAGAGAAATACTTATGCATTTTTGAAGTTAAAACAATTTTTAGTGCAACAATATTACTAATCCTAAAATAATTTTGCCAAAAGTGTTTTCTGGAATAGCAACATGATTCAATCTAATTTTAGATTAAAGTAAATTTAAAAATGAAACTAACAAAATTTGAATCATCAATTTATGAGCTAAAATGAATTAGTTATGCCATTTTGAAGTTTAACCAATTAACAGTACATAAATAAAGCATTTCGGAAACTCATATAAACATTCAATACTTTTTATACCCAGCTCAACCTAGCCCAACTCACTGACCAGTGGGGCCAATGAACAGTGCTATTTTCTATTTTCCAAAAGACTTTCGATTAAACTTGACAGGTGGGACCTGCCTGTCATTAGCACGGTCCACATGCATAGTGCATGGACCGAAAGCCATGAACTGGGTCCACAGGTTCACAACCAGATTACTATGCACTAACGTCCTCGGGCCCACATGCAAGTCACACAGAGCCTCAGCTAAACCTATACTTTTCGACAAAGATACAACGTTTATTACTAATCATTGTCATTAACTCCTAATCATCTCTGCTACAGTGGCGGTCGGAACGCGCCACGCGGGAGCCGCTGCGGCGGCGAGATTTGTCGGTGCGTCGCCGGCGAAGGAGGGCTCGATGGCGGCGGTCAAGCACTAAAATGGAGCTAGCACGCTAATGCGCACCCGGCAGCACCGGCGGCGAGGTCGGAGGTGACCCGATAAAGGCGGCGCGACGAGGTGAAGCGGAGTGACAAGTACGGGAAAACGAAAATGGCGATACGACAACGCATCGCCCGATTTAGCGTGAGCATAAGCAACAGCAAGGGTCAGGGACCTTACCGGGATGACCCAGAGGTGGAGGGGTTGCCGGAGTCGAGCCGGCTACGAGAACCGAGGCGGCGGCGATGGCTTCATCGAGGAGGAGTCGACCTGGTGAAGGAAACAAAGAGTGAATGGTCGGGAGAGTTCAAGTGAGGCCCACAGATGGTGTACGAGAGAGGAATTTGATGGTGGCTCACCGAATCGTCGCCGGAGAAGAAGATGGCACAAGCGGCCGAAAATGGGGAAAAGTTAAATCCCGAGAGCTCCTGCGACCGAAACATAAAATTGATTGAGGGGTTCTCCTCCTTAGACCAAAAGGCGCATGGTGACGCACTTAAGGGAGAGGGAAACTCACCGGAGGAGAAGATGGCACGGCGGCGGCGTCAAGTGCATGCTCTGGAGCAACAGGGAGCTTCACAGCGGACCAAGAGCTACGAGGTAAAACAAGGCTCCACGTAAGCAAGAATGGAGACGGTGAAGGACAAGCAAGAGAGGGGAACCACGCGGAGGAAACTTACCCGAGAGCTGAGCAAATGCGGGCCTCTTCTTCCTCAGCCCCGAGAGGAAGAATGAGGGGAAAGGAAGTGAGAGGGGGGTATTATCCCTGGGAGATGACGGATTTGGCAACGGGACAAAACGGCGATGCATAGGAGTGGGTGGAACGTGCGGCGGATTGACGGCATTGACGGGGACGCGTAGAGGCGCTCGGCCATGTGGCGTCCCTGCTTTGAGCGTCAGCGCGAGGGGAGGAAGAAAGCCCCGACAGGTGGGCCACGGCTGGCAGCGACTCAGCACGAGCGCGCGATCACGCGGAAAGAAATCGAGGCGGGCCGTTGGATTGAGATCCAACGGTCGATAACGTGCGAGATGTTTTAAAACTTGGTGAAACGGTACGCGATCATGAGTGTTGATGCGCGATCGAACGGCTACATGCGATGCGCGGGTGAGATGGTTGGGCCGAGCCAAGTCGGCTTGGGTCGGAGCCCGAGTCAGAGTATGGTCCGAGCCCTAAGAACAGTGAATTCAGATTTTGGCTTTAAAAGGCTGAGAAGATAGGGAATTTGTGGAGGTAGCTCCGAAGCTCCAAAAATTCCGAAATTTTTATGGGAACTTTATGGAACAGAGAAAAACCTTGTGTAATTTTTCCAGAAATATTTATGCACTGCATTGTTCTCCAGAAAATTCACAAGCTGCTGCCCTAGGGGTTGACCAGAGTTCAAACTGGTTTGACTTGTTCTTTTGAAATAGCAAACAAAATCTAAAAATTATGAGATTTTGCAGAGAGGTTACTAGGATGATCAAGATGATAGGAAAAATATTTCCAGATGATGATCACAAGATTATGTTTGAAAGTTTTTAATGACAACAACTTCCAACAAAAGAAACATTGTTCTTAGGAAATAGGAATTGCTAGGGGAAAATTTCTAGAAAATTTTCAAATGACTTCATGAGGCATCAAAAGTTTTAATTTATCCTCATTTTATTACATTTGAAACACAAACCCTTATTTGGGATGTTACAAAGGGTTCCGATTGCGATCTAGTATGTGTAGCGAACACAACCTGTATTTCTTTTGATTGGGTCGGCGTTCCCGGCGCAACATGTGTGCCCCGGTTAAGCAGATGCTATCAGTCGTTGTTTAAGCGGGATTAGTTCACACATGGGTTGTCCAACTCAATATTGTCAACTTGTTGAAAAATACCAAATCTTATTTTCCCCGGTCGGCATACCAAAGGAAGTGTGTCATCATTCGGAGGCATCCGAAGGCAACGGGCTAACTAAGTCGTGTGGGTAAAGATGTACACCCCTGCAGGGTTAAAACTATTCGAATAGCCGTGTCCACGGTCATGGACGATAACTTGAGTTGATGTCACCTGTATAGAATTTTGATTTCAACTACTGTTTGGGTTCTGGTTCAGTATGAGAGAATTCATGCAATGTACTGTTTATATTTACTTTCATTTACTTACTATTTTAGTCTAATTTGATTTATTAATTGCTTTATCAAAACTTAGCAATTGTAGGTTAAGATGTATTGCTTTATGCAAAATTGAACCGTTATGCCTTCCTGTTGTAACCTTATGCATGTACAAATCCTAATCCTTTGTATAGGTTCTAACAAACACTTTCTTTTATTAGTTTGTGTAAGTCTTGCTGAGTACCTTCCGTACTCAAGGTGCTATAACCTCTTGTTGCAGGTGAAGATGGTTATTGATTTGAGATGCCCGTTAGCGCCAATCAGGGTGACGCTAACGAGTGAAGCTATTTCTATCCTCCACGTAATAGCCTGAGGGTGATGGGGCCATTGGTGGTTTTGCCGTTTAACTTTTTTGCTTCCGCTGTTAGACTTTGTTAGTGACCATGAGTCACTTGATATTGTAGTACTAAACCGAATTGTAACCTTATGTTAAATTATGTAAATATATGCCTTGTATGTGTATGATGCAATGTTATTTAAGGATATATGTGCAATGGTCACTGATCCTGGGAACCATTGTAAGGCATATATTTGGGAATCCTGAATATTGGATTTGTTACTTGTTAAATTTATACTTCTAGCATGATCTCTAATAAAGGGGCATAACTGTTCCTTAATTAAGAATTATGCTACAGTATAATTTAAATTAGGTACATTTCCAATATTCCGGGGTCCTCACACATGGTCCAATCGACGAAAAACTCACCGAAGAAGGAGATCGAACGACGGTGGTGATTTCAGCCCAAAGGAAGACGACGATGAAATTCTAGCAATGAGCCCCGGCAAACACGAAATTGATTGAGGGGAAATGATTGCTAGGCTCAGGAACACGATGTGACGTGGTTAAGACATCAAGAAACTCACCGGAATGTCGGGAACGCGAATTGGGTATGGTGGCCGACGTTCGGGAAGATGGCAAATTCTTCGTCGATGAAGCTCGGTTGACTCAAGGATTTTGAGGGGAGTGGGAAGGGGTGAGAGCGGTGATGTTGATCCCCTTTAAAGGCTTGGGCAAGACTTGAAACGACGGGAACTATAACATCGCAAAATTTGAACTTATTTTCAAATGTGTGAAAATGTGAACTTTTTAAAAACTTTCTGATGCATTTTATCGACATTCATTTTTCTGGATTTTTATGCAAGACATTTGTCTAATTGAGAAATTAATAATCAAATTTTGGAAGTACAAACCTAATTAGGAAATTAAAATAATTTGGAACACAATATGACAATTAAAAATCCAAACTTCTATATCTAAAATCCTATAATTTTTTTTAAAAATAATCTAATCTATGGTAGAAACCTCCCCATAAATTTTCATAATTTTCAGAGCTATATTTCTGTATCTAAAAATTCCCTGAAACCCTCAGCATTTTTAGAAATTTTGGAAATAGAATTATCTTCCTTCCCTATCGTTGACACGGAGGGCCCACCCGTCAAGGTTCTTCTTCCATACAGCACCAGTGCCAACTCGCCCGGGCACCCATGACACTCCGGTAGCTCGCCCACCGACTTGGCCAGTCGCCCATGGTTTCACTCGTGCCCATGCTCTGACCCGATCACGCGCCCATGCCGGCCTGCCACCCTCTTCATCACCTAGATCAAGTCACCACCAGTTCTTGTGGGTTCTCGTGAGTTACTCCATCCTTCTCGCCCCATATAACCCGAGCACTGAGTGCGTCGCCTCTTCCTCTCCATTTCCTCCACCTCCTTTCTCCGTTTCTTCCCTTCCCCGAGCTCCATTCGAGCTTGGAGCCGAATGTCAGCACCAGCCAAGGCCGCCACCGCTCGCCAAGCCTCTTGGCCGAACCAATGGACTCCAGCCCACTTCTTCATATCCTTCTAGACCTCCTCGATGTCCTCTTTCCAACCCTCACCTTCTTCTTCTATCTCTGCAGCCGAAGCTTCAGGAACGTGCACTTCTTCTTTGCGTCCGACGACGATCAGTTCTTCGCCACCATGTTGAACCACATCACGACATGTTCCAGCACCCAAGGATCATTTCCCCTCATTTGATTTGGTCATTCGTCCGCAGGAGCACCTCGCCATCATCGTCTTCCTCGCGCACTACTGAAACCACCACCACCGCTGCCACTTCCTCTTGGGTCTAGTTCAATTCCATCTGCCCAAAGCATCTATGCTCATCCCCCTTCCTTCCCCTACCATTGATTTGAGCCGCTATTCACCCCACGTTGCTGCCACAATGCAATCCACTCTGCCGCCTCGGGTACACATCGCTGGACTGCCTCGGTCGCTTCCCGCCATCTCCGACCGCTCCAGTGAGCTCCACATGATTCCCTCAAGATCATGCTCCCCTAGCTTGGCCCCTATAACACCCTACGCCGCCATCTCCATTTTGCGCACAGAGCCACCGAAGCCGTGACGCCGCCTCCCCTAGTTTCCTTAGCCCGTCGGCAACCCATTTTGGGGGTCGCCACCTCCTCACCGTCGCTCCCTTGCTGGTGACATGCACCACCTGAGCCACCTCCTAGCTTCCCCTGCTCTGCTCTCTGTGTCTCTTTCTCAGTTAATGACAGTATGACCCACCTATATGGAGATAAACTTTTGCTAACATATCTGGAGACTGACATTTGGGTCAATCAAATGAATTAACAAAATTTAAGTTTGAAATTAGAAGGAGGTTTAGTTAACAACAATTCAATTCAAAAAATTCCTTTTAATAGGTTATATGAATAGAGAAGATAATTAGAGGGCCATTGGAAATAATAGAAGCTAATGACATTTCAAATCCAAGTAATTAGAAATTATGTTGAATTAGTTAGCCATTAGAAATTGATCTAAAAAGAGCAAACTAATCTGAAAACAAGTATTCAAAATGATTATTCAAAATAAACAGTGGACCATCAAGTGGATAAACAAAAGAATGGTTAGTGAACTAATTAATCCAGAGAATGCTTTAATTAGGCAAAATCTTAATGAGGCGGATGAACAGTAAGAAATTTGGAATGGGATAGTGAAACAGAACCGTGACAAATGCAAAAATAAATTTATTAGAAAGTATAATGATTTATTAGCCATTAAGATTTAATCCAAAAGAGCAAAACTAATTAGAAGTCAAGATTTAGAATATAGTTAATCAAAATGGGTAAAATGATTAGATATTCATAATTATCAGTATGCACTTAGAGTAATTCAAAAGATGGTACTCCAAATTGAAGATAAGTAAAACTACCAATTTTCTTAGTGCCTTAATAATGGCCATAACATTTTTATACGAACTCCAAATCAAATGAACCATTTTTCTAAATTCATCTAAAATCATGCTCTACCTAAATATGCAAAAATATTTGGATTTTATTGTAATATTCCATTTATTTATAGAGAATATAAGGGAATTGAGATATTCCTTATTTGCCTCACACAGAAACAAGACATAATCTGTAATCATCTTGCAACGTAATTTTTGCGATTGGAATGGATTCTAATGAAAAACCTCATAACTACAAAGTTGTAGATAATTTTCCATAGTCCAATTTAGAGTCCGTATTGACCTAATTTGGAGTTCCAAGGTTTGAGATATGGGACCTGCAAGACAGGCGGCATAGAGAACCAAGGTCCGCAACTGAGTCAGCTTCCAAGGCAAATTTTGTAATGAAGACGGCGTTTTTAGAAACGCTCCACAAATAGGAAGTTGAAGTAGTATGAGTTAGATAAATTGTAAGACAAGAATCACTCCATTCTGAGTTCAGGAGAGAAAGTTACGACCTCCGAAGTATTCGTTGCACAGAAAGAAAATTCAAGAACCTGGGCCTCAGGCCTTTAACCCAGGAGGCCCATGAGGAGGTCGGCCAAGTGGGAAAAAGGGGGTGGCTAAAACCCTAGAATACCTCCCTCCTTGCGCCTCCTACCCCTAGAGCCGACACGCTCCTTCCTCCTTGGCTCCCTGGTCCAGCACCTCCCCTTGCGCTCTATTGCTATCCTCCTCCACCCTTGGTGGTGCTCTCCCATTGTTGCCGGCCAAGAAGAAGGAAGGGGAAGGAAAGGGAGAAGGGAGGGATATCTTGTGGTTGTTCCTACAACCATCAGCGTGTTCTTCAAGGGTAACTCTCGGATTCCCTTCGCTTAGCCTTTTAGTTTTGTGATTTGGCGACATCGGGTAATAGATCGGGTGTGGACATATTGTGTTGCGTTGTAGTTTTAGGGTTGGTAAATGAAAAATTAGGTCTGTTCACCCCCTAGATATTTGTGGGTAATGTCTTAGCTTTCAATAGAATCCTGGATCACATCGTTTGGATGAACGGATCTAGAGTTATGAATTTTACCCCGCAGCTGTCCTGAAGTTCTGTCAGGATTTTGGTAGGTTGTAGTAATCAGATGATAAGAATTAGTTAATGAAATAATTAGAGGATCTCACCAATATGAATACTGTAGGTTATTTCATAAGGTTTCCAGGGAGCTAAAGAACGTAATTTTTGGATGAATATAATGAAAGTTATGAATATTTTAATTCTGCTGTCCAGAACATCTGCCAGGTTCTAGAAGTCTTATTAATATGTTTAGTAGAGATAGTGAATGACCAAATTAGGGAATATGACCAACTATATTAATGTGCGTAATTCAGTAAGATTTTCAAAAAATCTAAGAAAACCCTTTTGGGATGAGCAGAAGAAAAGATATGATTTTTGGAAGAGGACTGCCATGTTTTGGGACAGAACGATGATCATGGGAAACGACGTTTTGGGTGGCGCTAGGTAGCGTAGATGGTTATGTAATTTTTTATATAAAGTTGTATGCTCTAAAATGTCCCCTTAGTGTGGTTATTAAATTGTTCAGGTAAGGGTGTGATTCCGGGGATAGCATCCTCTTCCCTCCATCCTACTCCACATGGTTGAGGCAAGTACAGTAGTTGGTAGAATATGTTGATTGGTATTCATGAAATGTTAATACTTTGCGAATGTGAATTCTTTTTCATAGCATTACAATAGATGTTACATACATATGTTTCTTAGTATTCATGAAATGTTAATACTTTGTGAAAGTGAATTCCTTTTCATAGCTCTACAGTTGTTGTCATATGCATATGCTGATTAAGTGTAGTGGCTCATGTGCATCATTACACTATCCTTGAGTCTTGGACTACGTGGTAGCCAAGTATTGAATTTGAGGTCCCCGTCATGTTTTAGACGGGCATGAGATCCCCACACTCGTGGAGTGTGGGCTTGAGGTCCCTTTGTTGGAAGGCACAGGCATGGGTATGCATCGACGGATACATACTCTGCATTACCGATATATGCAAAAGAGAAAAGTATGTGCATTTATGGCATTTGCATTGCATGGCAATGATAGTTGAAATGTGGTGATCTTATTGATGATTGATTAAGATAGAAATAAAGTTTGTTTATGAGATTTTGTCTATTGTCTTAACTGTACTTTGTTGAGTCTTGGACTCACGCTTATTGTTTCTATTTTTTAGGTACTCCTGAGAGCGACATGCATGGAAAAAGGGGTAGACACATTGATGCACTACACTTGAGAATCACCATGACAAATAAAAACTGCACCTTTGAATAATTGGAGAAAAACTTATTATTTATTCCTTTGTTACGGTTGTGATCGTCCTTCGTGATGATATAGTTACTTCGTAATTGACATAGTCGATTCCTCCATGTGGATGCCCATCCTTTGAGGTGTTTTTGATTAATTTCAATAAGAGTCAGATGGACTCCATGGTAAACCTTATGATTGTCATCTTTAGGACTGTTACCGTATTATCGTACTTAGATTTCTATTAAATGCTTGTTAAGTCACCTCAAATGTTAAAAGTTACAAATGAGATTCCACTAAAATGTGGAGGAAAATCTTAGTTTATATTTATGTTATTTTTTCTTTAGTAGAATTCCAGGCTCAAGTGGGCTGAGGTGTTACATTTGCTGCTGTTGAAATTATTTTGCTATATTTAGTTTGCTTTCGGTTCTTTTGATTAGACATTGACTATTCGAACGATTTTTACAATGATACTCCATCCTCACATTCAGAGCAACCAGAGCAAGGCAATCACCTCCTTTGACCATGTTTATCCTACTATTTTAATTATTGTACTTGTTTTTACAAAATCTGTTATGCATGCCTTTATGATTGATATAAAGTTGATATATTTGAGATAACGTTAGTTGTAATCCTATTCAATGCATGAACCTCCTTGAAACATTGATGTCCTTACTATTGTAGCCACTAGGTTATGGTTTAGATAACATATGATACCAACTCGGGAGTTTCGAGTGCGAATATCGCACAATTGCTTAGTCGGGCTATAGTCTTTAACCAAAATTGTAAAAATGATGACAGGATAAATATGAGTTTGGGAGCTTTTTGAAAAGAAAGTCCAAAGGGGTTTACCTATGTTATTTTCTATAAAAATAAAAATAAAAATTTAGTTTGCGACACGGGCGAGTTATATTATATTCTAAGAAGTGTGAGAAGTGTATCTCACAAGTAGATAGGGGGAGATTCTCGTCTGGGTCAATTAAGGACCGAACGCCAGCAAGTCCTCTCTAAGCCTAAGCGTACAACTGCATGTACCAGTATGGGATAGCATTAGCTAATTAAGTCATTGAAAACTAGGCTTGCATGTTGTTAGGCCGTAGTAGTGCGAGTATGACCGGTATAGGCATATTCAAAAGGGCTCCCTTCACCGAGGCGTTGGGCATAAAGCTTTCTGACACAACGGTGAATGTCTCACTTGACAGGAGTGTACCTAGGTGAAGTGAGGGTGTTCGTTCACTAGGCTAGTGCAAGGTTAGGACTACGTGATGTAAAGGCTTCGGCGTGTGCTCTAGACTGCTTGCCAAAGGTAGTGAACAGTAATATCGACGGATGCCGAACAAGCTAGAGATTTCGTGTCCTGTGGGTAAAGTTGTACACTTCTGTAGAGTATAAATCTATTTAAATAGTTGTGCTAACGGTCATGAGCGTGCTTAGTACAGTCTTATTGGGTATAGTCTTGGTTTTCATGAAAACGTTTCTTGTTGAAAAATGAGGGAATGGTTTTTATTGTCGTTATTCGAATTAAGTGCCATGTTCATGGCTGGAAATGAGATGTTTCTTGTAGCCGAGGAGGGTTGCGAGTTGCTATTTATGTAATTACTTACTTGTTGTCCTTTATCTATTTAACTGCTCTTTAAACTTAGTTGCAAAATACTACGTATTGATATTGCAAATAAAATTTGCTTAATCTGAAAACAACTTGTAGAGTAGAGCCTCATTCTTTGATAGACTTGTATTTATATACATTTTGCAATACACTATAAGTCTTACTGAGTACGTAATGTACTCCATCTTGCTTAAATTATTGTTCAGAGTATGAGGACGAACCTACATCGACGACGCCTTCTTCTGTGAACCAGGTGGGTTCAGTGACTGGTCTTTATGGGATTTGTCTCTTGTCGGTTTCTTGAGGGTTCAGATGGGCATGCCGCTAGAATTTTTTAACTATTATTACATTTTGCTTCTGCTGTTATATTTGCTACTTTTGATACTCAAGCTTTTATTTAGCCAGTCGACCCCTATGATGTAATTATTGTAATCATTTAAGTACGGTACCACATTTGCTTAATTTTTTAAGTATGCATGGATGTGATTATCAATATTGTGGATGTGTATACTAGCCACTAATTATGGGACTACTACGATACACACATGGGGGTGTCGTGTATTCAAAGCACAGGGTCAAAAGACTGTATCGAGCCATATTGATTGTAGGAGAAACCCTAGATAGAATGTCCGTTGGTTTAGGATTTGGATTTCAAATGCAACTTATTTTAATCATAAAAAGAGTTGTGGAAAATTTAGGAGTTTTGCTGATCTTACCTCTCTTAGCATTCTCCTCTCATCCTAGTCATTTTTTTTATATCTCCTCTCATCTTCTTTCAAATGATCCTAGCTTTGGGAGAAGAAATACTCTTTGAAAATAAATATTTTTGACCATATTTAAAGCATTAAAAATAGAGCCAAAATGCTTTAGAAAAGACCCTAAAACATCCTACATGAAGTTCTTTTGGAAATCCATTATTAAACTAATAAGATGTCACTCTAGATGGATTTTCCCAAGAATTTCAGAACATAGTTATATTCGAAAATGATGTGATGTACTATCCTTTAAACCCTCCTACCTTCATTTGAAGTTAAATTGATTGATATTATGAAGGTCTAATTATACATAAAGACCAAGGGTAGTATGACCTGAAATTAAGCCGTGGTATTGATTAAATGATGTAGAGAACAAATAAAAATTTGTGCTACAATTCTTTTCCGACCTTAGTATCATTTCTTACCTATGTACATATCTTATTATGAAGAAATGATCACTAACTTTTCTTTTCTTAAAATGTAGATTCCGACCTATTGAGAGCCACAGTACCGCAGGAGCGCCTTCGAGGAGGGTGCGTTGTAGCACACTATATGGGTGATGCTACAATATGTTGACTGGCCGTACACACCTTAGTATATGGTCTTCAGCATGCCCTCCAATGCGACGTCCACTGAGTACCTCACCCAGATGCTCATCCAGGGGTGTCACTTCGAAGACCCCACTTTCCGTTACTATGGACGGGGCTCTACCGTTCTGATGTCGCTCTACGATGCGACCTATGTCGCCATCGTGCGCATGCGACACAAGCTACCGCAGTTGGAGGACCCGTTCTTCCACTTCCCCGCACAGACGATGGATAGGCAGGAGCATACCTACCAGGTGGAGGGAAGGCAATTCCTCACTACCCACCTGCACCTTGCCGGTCTCGTGCGATCACTTGACGGATACCTCTGTCGCGTGACCCACGAGCTGTTGGAGGCCCAACGGAGGATCTCTATCCTCGAGGATAGCGTAGCTCTGATGGTGGCCCAGGGGCTCTTCTCACGGGAGCTACTGTATGGGGAGGATGTCGTGCTAGCCCCTGCTGAGGAGCTACCAGAGCCCACCATCCGCATCCGATCAGGTGCCCGACATCCTCGCATGTCGGTTATCGATCACCGTTGTCGCGTGATGGCAATCTACTCAAAGCTGGAGGAGCCCTCGTGAGTGGTGCAGCGACACCGTCTTCTCCACAATGGGCATGAGGAGGATGAATACCTTGACCCTTCCTCCCCCGCTGCCTTGAAGTCGATAGCTGCTACATGGTGCGATCGCGATGGCTAGCAGAGGCTAGCAGTCGAGAACTCACTTGCAGAACTTTAGTGTGAGCACTTTTGGGTATTTTGTAGGCTGAAATTATGTAAGATATTGCATATAATTTGCTACTTATGAAGGTTTAGTTGCTTTCTTTTGTAATGTGTAAGCAACGAGAATGTGCACCATGCAAAATTCACTAGTATGTTGAAATTTATGTGCGCTGCCCTCATGATCCAAAAACATGCATATTTCAAATTTTACAAGTTATTTAGTATGAGATGATGTTACTTGCCAACCCCCTTAACTTGAACTTGTTCCCCCTCATCCTGCGTATGTTGTTAAACTATTTAGTGTATGGACAGGATGCTGGTAACACTCCGTTAACCAGCTCATGGCAATAGGAGTTGCCACCGGATCGTGACAATACGGAGGCGAGGTTCCAAATCCTCTATGACCCAACCCGCTGCATCATTCTACATCGCCACCGCAAGCTGAGCAATCTCAGCCTGCTCCTACTAACCACCATGACACAAGTGTTGGCTATGATTGAATAAGGGTGGCAGACAAATGCCCTCCTACTCCAACAACTAGTGCAGGACACTGCAACCCTCGGCACTACTGTTGGAGGAGGCAGAATTGCTATGAATCAATTGTGGTCTAGGATGGGCAAGTTCATGCGAACTCAGTCATCGACCTTCTCATTGGCAGTTGACCATCTCGACACTGACGGTTGGCTTTGCACCATCGAAAGCAAGTTGGTCATTGTCCAATGCAATGACGAGGATGAGGTGGTATATGCATCTTATCAACTGCAAGGAGCAACAACTACTTGGTGGGAGAACCATCAGGCCATTCTGGAAGAGGCCCAGACTCTCACATGGGCCGCTTTCAAGGAAACGTTCCGTAATTCCCACATTCCCACGGGCCTTAAGGACATCAAGAAGCAGAAGTTCTATGAACTCTGGCAAGGAAACCTGACAGTGATGGAGTTCCTCCATCTCTTCAACTATCTTGCCCGCTATGCTGCTTTCGAGATACCGAATGAAGGAAGAAAGGTTGCTCTTTTTCGGGAGCGCCTCAACGATGAGATGAAGTGGTCACTCGATGCCCATGACATTCCCAACTTCCTAGCCCTGAGCAACAAGACCATTCGGGTTGAAGATAGCACTCGGACAGTCGTGGAGAGCTGTAAGCACAAGTGGTTGGCGTAGAAATCAACAAGAACCGGCACGCCAAGACCGCACGTTTGGCAACCATTAAATGCACGTCCTTCGGCACCACCACCTCCAAGGTTCTAGGCCCAAGGTCCTCGTCCACAGTAAGACATGGTTCAGCAATATAACCATGGAGGACTGCCATCCGGTATGCAAAACCTGGCAGTAGTCGTCATAGACTATGGCTGTGGAGAACACGGACACTTTGCGAATGCGTTCCCAAAGAAGAAGTTTATAGTGACTCAACCTCAATCTCATGGCATCCAGCAGCAACCCCAGGGACTTGCACAAGGTCAAGGAGGGCAGCGAGCCCCGAAGCCAGCGTAAGGTTTCGGGCGTGGCCGCCTAAACCATACGACTGTCGAGGAGGCCAACGCAGCGTCTGATGTAGTGACAGGTATGATTCTCATTCACTCAATACCTACATTGGCGTTATTTGATTCCGGAGCCTCTCATTCATTTATATCCTAGAAGTTTACCATGTAACAAGACATAAGAACTACACACTTAGAAAACAACTTGGTAGTCTATTCCCCCGGGTCTGTCATGAGAACTCAGATGTTTTGATGTTCAAATTAAAATTAATGAGGTGGGATTCAAAGACAACTTCATTATGATAGATACATCTGGGTTGTATATAATTCTTGGGATGGAGTGGATAGCCAAACACAAGGGAGTAATTGATTGTGCAAAACGAGTCGTTTCTCTTGTCAACTTCGATGGAGAACAGATCATTTCCCCTCCACATGTGCCGCTCCATTGTAGCAGCCCACGCTCAACTCCATCTCAATCCCAGAGTTTAGTTAGGTGCCCGTGGTATGTGAATATCCCGACGTGTTTCTAGACGAATTGCTGGGGATGCCTCCGGACCATGACATGGAGTTTGTCATTGATTTAATACCCGGGATAGCACCTATATCCAAGCGACCTTATCGAATGGCATCTGGCGAGTTGGTTGAATTAAAGCAACAACTCAAAGAGCAATTGGACAAGAGGTTCATCCGTCCCAGCTCGTCACCATGGGGAAGCCCTGTGCTATTCGTAAAGAAGAAAGACGACAGTCATCGAATGTGAGTCGACTACTTTTCCTTGAATGGAGTCACTATCAAGAACAAATACCCCCTCCTGAGGATTGATGATTTATTGATCAAATGAATGGTGCTTGTGTCTTCTCCAATATTGATCTGAGGCTCGGTTATTTCCAACTCAAAATCAGGCCAGAAGACATTCCAAAGTCTACATTCACTACCTGTTACGGTTTGTACGAGTACACCGTAATGTCATTCGGACTCACCGATGCTCCTACAAGTTTCATGAACCTTATGAACAAGATCTTCATGGAGTATTTGGATCAGTTCATGGTGGTCTTCATCGGCGACATTCTCATCTATTCTAAGAATGCAGAAGAACATGGGCAACACTTGCGTATGGTCCTCGACAAGCTGTGCCAACATCAATTATATGCAAAATTCAGTAAGTGTGAATTTTGACTAAAAGAAGTCGGTTTCTTAGGCCATGTTCTATCTGGAGGAGGTGTGGCCATGGACCTGAGCAAAGTACAAGATGTCCTAGCTTGGGAACAACCCCGCACCATTCCGAAAGTCCAAAGTTTCCTCGGCCTGGTTGGATATTATCGCCGATTCATCGAGAACTTCTCCAAAACCGCAAGACCAATCACAACTTCAGAAGAAGGACAAGAAGTTTGAATGGTCAACATCATGTGATGAGAGCTTTCAAGAATTAAAGAAAAGGCTCACAACCGCCCTAGTGTTTACTCTACTTGACATACACAAAAGTTTTGTTGTGTATTGTGATGCATCCTGCCACGGCCTCGGTTGTGTACTAATGCAAGAGGGCAAAGTGGTGGCCTATGCCTCACGTCAATTGCGGACACATGAGACTAATTATCCAACTCATAACTTCGAATTAGTTGCTATGGTTCATTCTCTCAAGATCTAGAGGCATTACCTCATCGGCAATCATTGCAAAATTTACACCGATCACAAAAGCTTGAAATATTTCTTCACACAACCAGATCTGAACCTAAGGCAATGAAGATAGCTTGAGTTGATCAAGGATTATGACTTTAGTATTCATTACCACCCTGGTAAAGCCAACGTTGTAGTCAATGCTCTTAGCCAAAAGCTTCACTGCATAAACATATCGATTGCAGCAAATCAACTGGCATTGCACAAAGAGTTTTAGAAGCTCAATTTAGAAGTGGTTGAGGTGGGTTATGTTGCTACCCTAGTGCCGCAACCTACCCTCAAATCTCAAATCCAAGCCGCTCAACTCAAAGATCCAACGATCACTGAAATCAAGCACGAATTGCAAAACGGCAAGAAATTAGAATTCACTAAGGACCTGAGTGGATTGGTCATGCATGGACAGCAGTTCTATGTCCTGGGTAATCATGATATTAAGGAGCTAATCCTCAGAGAAGCTCACGATTCACCACTCTTCATTTACCTCGGGAGCACCTGATCCAAATTTTAGACGAAGCCATACGACGTACTCATAACTGCACCATCAAGAAGCTAAGAGTCCAGTGGAGCAACCATACCAAAGACGAAGTCATGTGGGAATGAGAAGACCATCTTAGAGCCGTGTTTCCCTACTCCTTTACCGAGTCCACTAAATCTCGGTGATGAGATTCTTTGTAAGGAGGGTACCTCTATAACATCCCAAAATTTGAACTTATTTTCAAATGTGTGAAAATGTGAACTTTTTAAAAACTTTTTGATGCATTTTATCAACATTCATTTTTTTTTATGCAAGACATTTGTCTAATTGAGAGATTAAGAATCAAATTTTGGAAATACAAACCTAATTAAGAAATTAAAATAAATTGGAACACAATATGATAATTGAAAATCCAAACATGGTGTAATGGTACTATTAATAAAATGGGGAAATATTTAAAGCATGTTTTGAAACCTTCCTCAAATTAAATGATAAAAAATGGATACAAATAGAAACTTGAAATAATTTTAGAGCAAAATATATAACAAACAAAATCATAAAATAATTAAAATAATCTACTCTATGTCAGGAGTCTCCCCATAAATTTTATAATTTTTGGAGCTATATTTCTATATCTAAAAATTCCCTAAAACCCTCAGCATTTTTAGAAATTATGGAAATAGAATTATTTTCTCTCCCTGTCACTGACACGGAGGGCCCACCCATCAGGGTTCTTCTTCCACGCAGCGCTAGTGCTAGTGCTAGGTCACCCAGGCACCCATGCTGAACCAGCAGCTCGCCCACCGACTCGGCCAACCACCCATGGTTTTGCTCGCTCCCATGCTCTGCCCAGGTCACGCACCTATGCTTGCCTGCCTCCCTCGTCATCACCAAGAGCAAGTCACCGCCGGTTCTCATGGGTTCTCACGAGCTACTCCATCCTTCTCGCCCCTTATGACCCGAGCACCAAGTGCGTCACCTCTCCCTCTCCATTTCATCTACCTCCTTTCTCCATGTCTTCCCTTCCCTGAGCTCCATTCGGGCTCAGAGCTGAATGTCAGCGCTGGTCATGGACTCTGGCCCACTTTTTCATGTCCTTCTAGACCTCCTTGATGTCCTGTTTCCATCCCTCACCTTCTTCTTTCTCTCTGCAGCCAAAGCTACAAGAACGCGCGCTTCTTCTTCGCGTCCGGCAACGTTCGGTTCGCGGCTGCCGACTCCACCCATTGTTTCGGCTAAAGTGGTGAGTCTCTCCCATATTGAACCATGTCACGACACATTCCAGCATCCAAGGATGGTTTCCCCTCATTTGATTTGATCTTTCATCCGCATGAGCACCTTGCCATCATCGTCTTCCTCACGCACGGCCGAAACCGTCGCCGCTATCGCCACTTCCTCTCGGGTGAGCTTCGGTTCAATTCCTTCCGCCCAAAGCATCTACGCTCATCCCCCTTCCTTCGCCTACCATTTATTTGAGCCGCTATTCACCCCAGGTCACTACCACCATGGAACACACTCCGCCACCTTGGGTACAAGCCACCAGACTACCACGGTTGCTCCCCGCCTTCTCCGACTGCTCCGGTGAGCTCCACGTGACTCCCTCAAACTCATGCTCTCCCCTAGCTTGGCACCTATAACACCCTACACCGCCGTCCCCATTTCGCCCTCATAGCCGGCTATCGCGTGCCTTCGTCGCGTTACCACAAAGCTGCGACATCGCTTCCCCTAGCTTCCTTAGCCCGTCGGCAACCCATTTGGGGGCTCACCGCCTCCTCACCGCCGCTCCCTCACCGATGACATGCATCACCCGAGCCCCCCTCCCAGCTTCCCCTATTCTGCTCTCTGTGTGTCTCTTTCTCAATCAATGACAGTAGGACCCACCTGTAAGGAGATCAACTTTTGCTAACAAACCGTATAACTGACATTTGGATTATTCAAATGAATTAATAAAATTTAAGTTTGAAATTAGGAGGTTTAGTTTACAACATTTCAATTCATAAAATTCCTTTTAATAGGTTGTATGAAAAGTGAAGACAATTAGAGGGCCATTGGAAATAACATAAGCTAATGACATTTCAAATGCAAGTAATTCGAAATTATGTTGAATTAATTCGCCATTAGAAATTGATCTAAAAAGAGCAAACTGATCTAGAAACAAGTATTGAAAATGATTATTCAAAATAAACAGTGAACCATCAAGTGGATAAACAAAAGAATGGTTAGTGAACTAATTAATCTAGAGAATGCTTTAATTAGGCAAAATCTTAATGAGGCGGATGAACAGTTATGAGACAGAACCATGACAAATGCCAAAACAAATTGATTAGAAAGTATAATGATTTATTAGCCATTAACATTTAATCCAAAAGAGTAAAACTAATTAGAAGTCAAGATTTGGAATATAGTTAATCAAAATGGGTAAAATGATTAGACATTAATAATTATCAGTATGCACATAGAGTAATGCAAAAGATGGTGCTCCAAATTGAAGATCAAGTAAAACTACCAATTTTGCTAGTGCCCTGATAATGGCTATAACATTTGTATACAAACTCAAAATCAAATGAACATTTTTCTAAATTTATCTAAAATTATGCTCTACCTGATATGCAAAAATATTTGGATATTGTTGCTGTTGAAATTATTTTGCTATATTTAGTTTGCTTCTGGTTCTTTTGATTAGACATCGACTGTTCGAACGATTTTTACGACGATACTCCATCCTCACATTCAGAGCAACCAGAGCAAGGCAATCACTTCCTTTGACCATGTTTATCCTATTATTTTAACTATTGTACTTCTTTTTGCAAAATCTGTTATTCACACATGTATGTTTGATATAAAGTTGCTATGTTTGGGATAACGGTAGTTGTAATCCTATTCAATGCATGAACCTCCTTGAAACATTGATGTCCTTACTATTGTAGCCAATAGATTATGGTTTAGACAATAGATGATATCAACTCGGGAGTTTCGAGTGCGAATATCGCACAATTGCTTAGTCGAGCTATAGTCTTTAACAAAAATTGTAAAAATGATGATAGGATAAATATGAGTTTGGGAGCTTTTTGAAAAGAAAGTCCAAAGGGGTTTACCTATGTTATTTTGTATAAAAATAAAAATAAAAAGCTTAGTTTGTGACACAGACGAGTTATATTATATTCTGAAAAGTGCGAAAGGTGTATCTCACAAGTAGATAAGGGGGATTCTCGCTCGGGTCAATTAAGGATTGAATGCCATCAAGTACTATCTAAGCCTAAGCGTACAACCGCATGTGCCGATATGGGATGGTATTAGCTAATTAAGTCATTGAAAACAAACTAGGCTTACACGTTGGTAGGTCGTAGTAGTGCGAGCATGACCGGTGTAAGCATGTTCGAAGGGGCTTCCTTCACGGAGGCGTTGGGTACAAAGCTTTCCGACACAACGGTGAATGGCTCACTTGACAGGGCTGTACTCGGGCGAAGTGAGGGTGTTCGTTCATCGGGCTAGTGCAAGGTTAGGACTAGGTGATGTAAAGGTTTCGACTCGTGCTCTAGACTGCTTACCAAAGGTAGTGAGCAGTGATATTGACGGATGCCGAACAAGTTACAGATTTCTTGTGCTATGGGTAAAATTGTACACCTCTACAAAGTGCAAATCTATTTAAATAGCCGTTCTCGTAGTCATGAGCGTGCTTAGTACAGTCTTAGTGGGTATAGTCTTGGTTTTCATGAAAATATTTCTTGTTGGAAAATGAGGGAATGATTTTTAGTGTCGTTATTTGAATTAAGTGCCATGTTCATGGCTGGAAATGCGATGTTGCTCACAGCCGAGGAGGGTTGCAAGTTGTTATTTATGCAATTACTTACTTGTTGTCATTTATCTATGTAACTTCTCTTTAAACTTCTGTTGCAAAATACTACGTATTGATATTGCAAATAAAATTTGCTTAATGCTGAAAACAACTTGTAGAGCCTCATTCTTTGATAGCCTTGTATTTATATACATTTTGTGATACACTACAAGTCTTGCTGAGTACGCAATGTACTCAATCTAGTTTAAATTATTGTTCAGAGTATAAGGATGAACCTACACCGGATGACACCTTGTTTGCACCCAGAACCGGTGGGTTTGATGATGGGTCTTCCTAGGATTTGTCTCTTATCGGCTGCCTTAGGGTTCGGATGGGCATGCCGCTAGAATTTTTGAACTGTTATTATGTTTTGCTTTCGCTGTTATATTTGCTACTTCTGATACTCAAGCTTTTATTTGGTCGGTCGGCCCCTGTGATGTAAATATTCTAATCGCTTAAGTTAAGTACCCCATTTGCTTAATTTTGTAAGTATGTATGGATGTGATTATCAATATTGTGGATGTGTGTACTAGCCACTGTTCATGAGTCTAGTACGATACATACACGAGGGCTTCAGGTATTCAAAGCCTGTGGTCCGACAAGAACGTGAGCGTGAACACCAGTGATGTTAAAGCTCAATTTTGCAAATGGTCGGAATTGCACTAATGAATGGCATTGGTAACAAAAAATTCATCGCGATGATGGTAGAGATATGATGATGTGACTGATGTGAGCCAAAGGCACGTAGGCAGCAGCAGGGAACGCAGGGCGCGCACGGCGCAACATGCGGCTCGGTCTAGGCACGACCAGTGCGCGACTCGGGTGCGACATAGCAGGGGTGCAGGCGCGCGAGTAGGCATGGGCATGTTTAAAGTGCAGGCAGGTGTGAGCACAGCCGTGTCTGAAGGACAGCACGGCAAAGCATTGGCACTAGCGGCCAGAGAGCAGGAGTGCAAAGACAGAGCAAGAAAAGGAAATAGGAAGGGAAAAGGGAAAAAGAAAAAGATTTTTGGCCTAGAAAAAAGTTGAAATGGAATGGTGAGATTTACATTTCTGGGAAAATTCAAAGAGAAATATGAGGTTTGAATTTAAGGAGAGATGAATTCATAATGAGAATTTTGAGTTCAAAATTTGGCCGAGAAATCATTTTGTTTTCCAATTTGATATGAGTTTTTACTTGAGACTCGGAATTTGGATTTGAATAATATTTATATAAGTAGGAACTCCAAATTAAAATCTAACACTTTGAAATAATTAATTTAAATTACGTTTTTCAAGAAAGAAAAGAAATTTTGGATAAACAGAAAAGAAGTAAATAGAACTCAAAAGAATTAACAAAAAGATCTTGGAAAAAGAAATTCAAGATAAAACTAGAAAAATCAAATAAAACAATTTTGAATTAATTGAAGTTTGATTTACTCACATTAAATTGTTTTTAATTTCTAAAATTTCAATTTAAGTTTAACAATTCAATAAAATCCAAATGGTTATTTTTATTTAAAAAAATAAAAAAGACACAAAAATTAGGATGTTACAACTGCCAACCTCTCCTTCGTGCAGTTCATTTCTCGCATGGTAATACTTGAAGTTATGTTGGGACTCCGTGCAAATAGAGCACTTTTCGTACGATGTCTGGCTTCTGATTTATGCATGTCGTTCCTGATACACCATCTCTGCCACTGGCCAATCATTCCCTTCAGCTTATCAACATCGGCGGCTCAGATATGATCCTCCCAGGTTGGATGGTTGGTGAAATGGCCAACCACACAGTAACCATACAACTTTGCACTCCAGGTTGACCTCTTCCTTTGTGAAATATTCAAAACCAGAATGTTATGCTAACGACGAACATGCGGCCATCACATGTGAGTATGACCTATGCAGAAGAAGTGATTTGTTGCATGTGCAACTGCAGCTAGCATGGCCAAGCATGCACTCGTGGATGATCCTCTCACGGTTCATTCCGTGGCATCCTTTCTCCCTGTAAAGTACCCAACTTGAATACATTGTGTGTTAGTTGGGTTCCTTGTGTTCCAAGGAATATTCCTGAATTTTCTTGGATTTTTTGGAGTAAGTTTTGTATTAATTTTGCCTCTTTTAAATTTACAGTCTTTTTCTTAATTCCAAAATCCTTTCTTTTTTTGTTTTTCTTTGTGGGCTGAATTTGTTCGGCCCATTTCTCTATTCTCTCTCTAGCCCAGCTTTTCCTCGACCTGCCACTTCGCCTTTGGCCCATCATGCCACCGCGCCAACCCAACCGCCTCCGCGATCCCACTGTCAGCCTCTCCCTCGCCCTTTGCTCGCATGCCAGCCGTAGTGCTCAAGTGTGTTCACCGCGAACTCCTCTCGCTAACGCCTCGGTGACCGTGCCACACACGACTCCCCACGCTATAAAGGTCGTTGCCCTCATGCACATTGCTCTCCCCTGGTTGCGCTGCCATGTTCCGCTGTCTCGGTCATCTTCTAAAATGCCGGCGCCGAGCTTCATCATCGTTCTCCGCCATTGAAGCCCCTTGGGATGTCCCACCCGCGTCACCGCGATCGTCTCATCCTCCTGCTTCGATTGCCACCACCCATCAAAGCTCTCGTGCACTGCATCGCAATCACCATCTTCTTCATCATCATCTCCAGTTGTGCTCCGCCACCCCAAAAACATCTCCATCGTGTTCTCCATCACCTCGGTGAGTCTCTTGCATTTCTACCCACGTCATAGTGTCTTCTACGTCCCGATCTAAAGTCCCCAACTCTCAATTTTGCTTTTCATCCTCCGTGCATCGAGATCTCCTCCATCTCCCCCAACTTCTGCCACCGCCTCTTCCTCGCTTCGATTCATCACCGCCGGTGATCCTCGACCCTCATCATCCCCACCATCTTCACCACTTTGTGTTCTACGTGGTGCTCCCATTCACTTCACTAGTACGTCCTTCTATGGCGTCATCATCGTGCAAGCCGTCGTCGTCGCCGCCTTCTTGCTCGCCGCCGGCGATTTCCACCAATACTCGCTGCCGCACCCACGTCACCACCTCTTCCTCATTGCCCTCTTTCTGTTTTGCCCCTCCACCCGTGCCACCATGGCTGCTAGGTCCGGCGAGCCATGGAGCTCTATGCGCCATCGTGCCACCATGCCATGTCAGCCACCACCTCACGCCATCGACTTGCCATCTCATCTCCTCACTATGATGTGTCAACCACCTAACCCAAACCCTAACCCAATCTCGCGTGGACTCCACGTGTTGGCACTATTCCATGGACCTAATCCAGCGTGCACCGTAGACCCAAGTCCGTGGACCTGGTCCATAGAACTGTGGTCCAACATGTGAGTGTCTCCTATTTTATGGAATTCTTTTAATTCCAAAAATCCAAAAATCCCCTCGGCCCCACATGTCAAACACTCAGACTTTTCCAAAAATTTTGAAAATAAAGAATCTCGGGAATATTCTGTTGACCCCACATGTCAGTTTTTATCCCCCTTTTCTTTTTTAGCATTTCTTTTTCGATCAAACTTCTGAGAGTTCGTTCTTCCTCATACGAACTCCGATTGAACTCATTCAAGTTTCTAAATTAATATAAAATCATACCCTACCTTCCAGTACCATTAAATATCAATTTGGAGTTTATTTTGTTTGTGTTTTTTAGTTTTGTTTGTTTTTACCCTTTCTCTCTCGTTAGACGTTAACGTTCCGGAATCGTCTGAAGGAGCTGAAGGTGAAGGAAGTAGACGATCGAAGATAAAAGAAGAACATCAATGCTATAGCAAGGCAGGTTGTACCTTTGATCATGTTGAACCCAGTTTTCCAAAATTACTTTTATTCAAAGTATTGCATGTTATTTCAATTATTAAATTCTTAAATACTTTGGGATTAGCTATGCAACCTATTTGAATATGCCCACCTTGGTAATTGTATTATTAAGATCATTTGTCACCCTAGCTTGGTTAATTAATAGTTGGTATTATCATAAGCACCAACGTGGGTTGGTTAGATATGATTAGTATGCTTAGCCTTGCAACGAGTCATTGATATCATTTTGAAATATTAATATCATACTTGATGAAGTGATTATGGAACGTGTTATGAAAAGATTGTGTGTTGTATGTTGTCACCCGTTGATGGCATGTGATGTACTTAATCAACAGGGTGGGAAAAATATTTAGACTAAGGCGAGTGGGAAGAATTGTGATATGGTAGAGCTCTGTGATTGGGAAATGTGGATTGTGGTGAGTTAGTTAGAAATTGGCAGTCTCGCCTTGGTCAATTAAGGACTTAACTTTGTGCGTCATTAAACTGAGCCTTACTGTACAACCACACGCTTGGTATGGGACAGGCCTAGCTCATTAATTTGTGGAATCTCAACATTGGCTACCTCGGGCAGTAGGTTAGTTCTATGATAGGGTGGAGGTGTGGACTACTTAGTAGGGTCGCATTTATGAGCAGTTCACCGTCTACATATCCAATGGTGTAGGCGTCAAGGCAACGACCTGTGTGGGGTTTGGTGTCGACTGAATGCATTCAAGCCAATGACCTTTGTGGGGTTTGGTGACGGTTGTATGCACACCGGGAGGGTCATTGTTGAGATGAAGTTTCCGAAAGGCTCTATTATGATTACTCAATCACATACTTTCGTATGCCGAGTCATGGCAGACATTATGAGTTAATTGTATCTTGTATGTAAAGTGTATGTAACACCCTGGCTATTCGGAAGCCGAAATGTTACCTAAAGAACTATCATACACCAACAAAGCGGAAGAAATACAATAAAGGTTCAAGAATACCAATTACTCAAGTCGACTGAAACCACTAGGGTAATTAATACAAAAGACCAATCCAGGAACACAAGCAATATTTAATCAACCAATATCGTAGAGAAGAATGACATCCAACACCAAATCTATTTATTATAGTTCAATACTTAACGAAGGAAAAACAGGGATAAATCATCATCTAATTGTAACTTGCATATGGTGAAGTGAACGTATTGTGTGTGTCTACTTCCCCCCATGAATGCTCTCATCAGCGATCACCTAGAAATAAACAATTACAAACAAGAGTGAGTCCAAGACTCAACAAGTACAAGGATAAATATGAACTCCTATGAATATGAACAATGCATCATCATTTAAGAATACTAACATGGAATTGGAAGAACATATGAATGAATGAAATGTATGGAATGAATGAATGGGCTACGCTTCTGCTTATACCGGTATAGCCTGTGAAACACCCGTCGGTGTTCACTTAAGCCCACATTTAACAAAATGTGGGGATCCAAGGCCCGTATGAAGAACGTTTTATACGGGGATACAACTCTGCCCACATTGGAATGATGGGACTTACGTGCCCATACTGGAATTGATGGGTCTTAACTTCACTCCCGTGGAATAAACATGGACATGCTATGAATGGAATGAATTAAGGATAATAACAGGCACCATCTCTTTAACCATGTGTTACTAAATATGATGGAACATGAAACTTTGAATATTCATGGATCATAGACATAACATTGTGAAAATCAATAACCATGGGTTACTAAATATGATGGAACATGAAACTATGAATACTCACGGATCATAGGCATAACATTGTGAAAATCAATTTATTCAGCATTCAACAACAAAGAATTCCAATGTACTTGCCTTCCGCGTCGTGGCGCGTTAGAAGGCAATGAAGATACCCCTAAACCCGAAGCCTCTTTGCCTACACAAGAACATACTCAAAATAAGGGCAACGTGGTAAAGAACGCCACTCGCATCGATCTACAACACCTTCCCGACAACCCAAGAAATAAACTGTTTTATCTAAACAAAAAAAAAACAGACAACAAACACGGAAAGCGAATCTGGACAGACCCAATAAAACTGACATAACTTTTACTCCGAAGATCGTAAAATTGCAAACTCAAATGGGCTGGAAAGATAACGGAAATATCTAAAATAACCTAGTTGGTGGCCAACTCGAATTCAGACTGAAAAAGGCTCTAACAGATAACAATCATCATATGTCCTGATCAGTCCAACAATTCTGGACAGCCACACGGAAACGGACATAATTTTTAAATGGCTGAACCACAATTAGAGTTCTTTAACAATCTGAACAGCTAAGAACCATACCTACCAGAGTCTAGTTGGGCAAAATCCCAGATTTTGCATTTAACAACATTTGGCCCATGGCTCAAATCTTTGCCGAAAAAAGACAGACAGAAAACAGCTGAAACGAAACAACCATAACTTTTGTTCCACAGCTCTAAATTGGACATTCTTTAAATATCTTGAAAGATAAGTCCAAGGCCTACAAATTTCATAATGGGGAGAAGTCTTGATTCGGACCTTAACAATACTCAATCTACTAAATAAACAGACTGTTGAAAAACAGCTAAAATTCCAGACAGCGGTAAAGAATTGGCCATAACTTCCAAACCAAAATTCGAATTCATGTGAACTAAGTGGCCAATGAAACCTAACGAAAAACTCTACAACTCTCTAGGAGATCACAAAACATAATTCGGCCTTGAACTGGAAGAAAACTGGCGCACAAACTAGAGCAGAATTCTGCCCCTAATCGCAGTTCTAACAACGAATCGCCAAAACGCCTTCTAATCAAGAACAAGTTAAATCAACAATGGGGAAACAAAGAGCAAACCCTCGGAGACACGTGACCCGCTGGACCTTGCGAGGATCACCAAAGGACGAAGGCAACCCGCTCTTCCTCCTAGCTTCTGGCCGACAGCACCAATGGAGGAGGGAGGGAGGTGGCTGCCCAAGATTCAATGGAGGCGCAGGGGGCTGAAGAGGGAGGGCGCAGGGGGTTGAAGAGGGAGGGGCGCAGGGGAAAAGAAGGGGCAGGGGCTGCTACCAGGGAGGGTGGAGATGAGGAAGTGGGGAGGGGCTAGGGTTGGGCCGCCCCAAAGGCCAAAGTGGCCGCCCCAATGGGCCTTTCGGCTGGCCCTCCTGGGCTTACGGCTCCCCCTTGGCCCATAAGGCCTGCTCCCCCTCTTGGGCCTGTTGGCCAAAGGCCCAGGCCCGAGAATCTAGAAGAACAATCGAAAACCTAATTTTTGACTTTTTTGAATTCGAGTTCGAACGGGTTTCTTCCTAAACAAAAACGGGGTATTACAGTGTACAACCTCTGCAGAGTGTGAACAATCTATTCAAATAGTTGCATCTGTGGTCATGGACATGCTCGGGGATTTCACACGAGGGGTAGATTTTCATAAATTAACTGGGAGGGGTCGCGTGTGATTTAACTCATATGACTGAGTGAAAGAAATTGATTAGGTTGTGTGAGCTTTGTGAAATGATTGTTAAATTATTATTACTATTTGATTTCAATCATACTTTCAATCTATTATTCATATTCAATCAGAATCGTTGTGTTTATGCAAAGAACCATAGATGACATATTCTTTGGAATAAGCCATCATCTATAATTACATTCTGTGGTGCAACTTGAGTACTCTATGTACTCATTTTTACTATAAACAATGTTGTTCAGTTGAAGAAGACTACATCGGTTCATCGTTGGTCAACAAGGTCTACTTCAAGGATCGTAAAGAACTAGGGATGGACTTCACTGAAGTTATTTCGTTTCCTTCCGCTGCAGCTTATTTGAGATATTCGCCTTTTGAGGCATTAATTGTAAGCTTTGATTTTAAAGTTGTTACTTTAATAATTATTGTTAATTGCCTATTTCTTAGCTATCCTTGCATATGGAATGGTATTTCATCGATATTACCACTGTGTGCACTAGTATGATCCTGGACAGGGGCGGAACTAGAATGGAAATGACCCGGGTTCACTATTTCACCGTACGTATGATAATATATATAATTTTGAAGCAATATGGTACTAAATAGTAATATATTCAATAATTTTTAGCATCAATATTTCAACATAACCAATAGCAATGTACAATGATAAAGAAGTAGCGATCAAAATGCTTACCAACATAAAGAAACTCACTAATAATATTGTTAATTGTAGCAAGATGAAGCAACTATGGGCGAAATCACGGATAAAGATAGTCGACATTGTCAAAATACATCATCCGACCTTAATGACCTATATAAAAAAAGAAGAACAAAACGAATTAAAATTATCTAGTAAAAAAGTAGAATAGTCGAATGAAAGTAAATACAATACCTTTTAGCATTTTCGTTCTTTCAAGTTCATGAAACGATGAACCACAACGTCATTGGTAACTTTTTTTATTTTTTTTTCTTTCTTCACATAGCAAATTAGGCTATCACTCATGAAATCGTTATTGATACGATTGCGCAAATAATTTTTTACAATTCTCATGGCTGAAAACACCTCTCAACTATGGCAGTGACGATAGGCAATACCAGTACTAGTTTCAAAAGTTGAATTGGCGACATTAGGGACCTGTCGGCAATTCAACCGCGACAGGAGCTGGATCTTTGTTGAGCCCCCTGTCGCCCTTCCAATTGGCGACAGGCTCCTAGTTTTGTAATTGTTTTTTTTTTACTATTTATTTTTGTAATAATCTTTTAAATTGATATTATTTCAAAAAGAATTAAATATTCCTCTGTTTAGCATAGTCTTTAATGAAGATCCCAATTATTACTATTCAATGCTATCATGACTTGTGAGATAGCAGTATTATTTGTTTGTAGCATATTCAGTAGATTGCCAAGTTGGTGGATCCCCACAAATACCATTTCCACTTGATCCTGATGCCCGACTTGTGAGGATGATTTAATTAATTGAGCACAATCAACTGCCTAACTGGAGTTCTATTCTGTTATCTCTGCTGAAATATTATGATGAAATAAGCAAATGCACGTTCCAGGGACACATGGTAGCGAAAGGAACAAATGCAGCGAATCGATGAAAGCGAAGGCGTCGCATGGGCTGCAGCCCAGCCGGCTAGGGCGTCGAGCTCGTTACGTCTTTGCCGCGTGGAACCATGGGGCATGCAGCCTGCTGGGCGCTCGTGGCGTTGGGCCTGCTGGTGTTTGCTCGCGCGCGTTCTGGCTGGGCTGCTGGTGCCGCGTGGAGTGTGGGCCCGTGGCGAGTGCCGCTGGCGTCGTCGCGGCGTGGAGGACGGCGGCGCATCACGCGCGTGGTGGAAACGAGCCCGAGTTCACAGTTTATTTCGCTGGGGGTGCACACATGGTACTGAAGAGTTAATCTCTACTAAAAAAAATTTTGGACCCGGTGTCCTGTGATACCGGGTGGATTTCTTGGGCTCTGCCCCTGATCCTGGACTAATGCAGTATACACAGATGGTCCAGATTTGCATATTTGGGTCCCGACAATCGAACTTTCTCTGCTGATTCTAGTTGCACGCCCGCTTGAAAAGGTTCATCAAGTTCTTCCTGTGAATCTGCTTGTAAAAGTTTGCACCTATATGCCTCATGCACCGTCGACTCTGCAAATCCACCCATGGAAGTGGCTTGTGTTCCCCTTGCTATAGCTGAGTTATTGAACTCTATAGGTCGGCATGCCAGTCATATATACGCATACGTTAGGACAGCCATGTACAACAGAAATTTTCAGGTTCCTTATAACCACAACCAATTGTCGTTGTTCTCGCTTTTAACGAATGCAAACGCCACTGGAAGAACCTAGTTGTTCTCATTCGTTGTATTGTAGGAAGTATCTACCCCTATAGGATCGTTAATAACAATCAAAGGGGGTGAATGATTGTGAAAGATTTTTTGCACCGAACAAGCTGGAAAGAACAGAATTTGATGTCGATACAATCCCAAGCCCGTGCACCAAGTTAGGACGCGATCTCAGCACGCACGCGATTGAGATGCGCACCACTGCGTCGCCTTTTTCTTCTGCTAGATCACCTCCACATGCGCAAACGATGTGTTTCAACATTGCTGCAGTAGATGGTGATGAATTGATGGCTTGTGTAGGACAAAACACTGAGATTTTCTGGAGATCGCTCAACGCCGCCAAAGTCCACAGGCATATCAAGAATCCCTCAATAGTTTTCTTCTCATGCACAGCACCGTGTACACGCTCGGGAGGATGAACGCTCGGCCAAAATAGCATGCAAGACATGCACGACAAGAATCCCTCAGATGATTCCTTTGTTCTTGCGCACGAACAAAAATTGCGGCCAACAAAGCTCTCACCGTTTTTTTCTGGAGATCACAAAAGAAACAACAAAACATGTTTTTCATCTACTCACTTGATGACAACGACAGCCATCACTTCATGTCTCACACGACTCCTGTGCCATGATCGACCGAGCAGTACGTCGCACAATGCCTGCAAAAGTGCCTTGCAATTTTTCTTGAGATCATGTATAGGCCGCCAACTACAGCCGCCGCCAGCATATAACCATGTCGTCGCCAAGTACCAATGCAGGACACCCTTTTTCTCACCCTAATCCATCCGACGAGAGACCTTATATTCTCCAGCCGCCAGCTAGCCGTCATCACGTCTATGTACAGCTCATGTAGTCCTCGGCCCAATACATGGGCTTAGTACCCGATTATAAAATTCAAACCAATTTCTCTCAACCTTCTAATTTTGTATTGTTGGGGTGATCTCGGCTAACCGAAATACCGAGATTCCCGGGAGACTTCGTCTCCCCCCGCGCCTTGATCGGAGGCACGACCAACTCTTGGTTTGGGTCCCGGTCACCTAGCGCCATATACAAAAAGAGAGGATTTTCGGCAGGCTTTGAACACGAGTTGTTCTTGGCCATCTAATCCTCATACAATCCCGATCCGCTCACGGGTGCTAAGGTGGACGAAGACCCAAGCACCGTCGTCACCGTGACACCGCCGACCACGACCGCTACTCCATCCCGGCTCTGCACCGACCCCTCATCACCCCTTGGCCGTTTCACCGACTCATCTACCTTCTTCATGGCCTCCTCAGGTTCGGGTATGTCACAATCACGCTTCCGCTCTAAGTTTTGTAGGTGTTCAAGAATGAGACTAGAGTTCATGTATTAAGATCATGTTTAGCCTAAGTTTTAAGCCCTACATTTGGTATCAGAGCACATCCTAGACTCCTTGAACCCTAATTAGCCTCAAACCGAACTTGTACTAGCCCGATTTGATGCTCTCATGACCGGATCTAGTGATTAAAGCTTTTAGATCTAAGGATTGGAGGCTCGGATCTATCGTTTTATGGTTCAATCAAGCATTTAGAAGGAGGGGACTCAAGAAATCATTACAAAATCCTAACGAAATCCCCAAATCCGTCCCACCCGAACCCTTAAATCCCAAATAGAAACCCTAAGAATTGATGCGGCGGAACTTACCTTTTGGAGATCGCGGCTCCACTCGACGGCGGTGCGCGCAACCTCAGTCCCACGCACGTGCCGGCGAGAGGGGCTGCAACGGCACCGCCTCAGGCCGCCGCTGCCGCCGATGCTCTCCCCGCGCCGTCGCCGTGTGCGCGTCGCGGCATCGCGGGCGTCAAGCGTCGCTCCGTGCTCCGCCGCGCGCGATGCGCCGCCGCTCCGCACGGGGAGAGAAGGAGCGAATAGCGCTAGGGTTAGGGTTTCGGGAGTTTTATCTCGCCGCGACGCTTGTCGTCCGTCCGATGAGATCCAGCGGTCACGGTTTGCGGGTCGGGAAGGCGTTAGGCGAGCGATTTCGGCCGTCCGATTAGATCGGACGGCGCTCGTCCTCCGTCTTGCGAGCGCGAAGCGGGCAGCGTCGTCACGTTGGACCGCGCACGTGTCTTTGGGCTGCCGTCGCGTTTGGGCCGGTGTGAGTTTTGGGCTGAATAGTGTTTTTTCTATTTTTTGTTTAATTTCAGTGCATTTTCTTATGTCTAAATCACTTTTGTGCACTGATTTAATTATTGTTTTGATGCCCAAAATTATGGTATGTCATGAATAATGTATTATTGCCCAATATTATGTTTAATCTCTTATTAAAATTGAACCAACGAGATATTTTAATTAGAGACTTTACATTTTATGTTTTTGGCATTATGTATATGCATATGATTATATTCACCAACGTTGATTATAATTATATATAGCCATATTAATTTTTTAGTTCTTTTTCATTATCGCCTAACGGTGATGTGAATTAGAACTATAGTTTTGTGTGTTATTAATCGGACCAACGTAGGATTAATTACATGCAACATATTCTTATGATTATTTCTAATTTTGTGCCTGTATTTTGGTATTCACAATAAATGCATCAAATGTCGCTGCCACCATCGACAACATTGAGCAACTTACGAGGAGCAATTTTCCCTCCGGAAGGAGAGAATCCATGTTGTCCTTGGGGTATTAGATCTCGATTATGCTTTAAGGATGCCACTCCCATTCCCCTCCGAGGTGAGGAAAATTATGATGACAAAAGAAAATTTATGAAACTAATCTTTGAGAAATGGGAGCGGTCCAACCGTCTATCACTTATGATAATGAAGACCTCCATTTCGGTTGGGATCGGGGCGATCCCGATTCAAAATGCTAAAGAGTATCCGCATCGATTGAAGAAAAATTTAAGGGCTCTACAAAAGTTTATGCGATTACTACGATTCGAGGCTCTTGACAACTAAATATGATGGTTCCGATATTAGAGAACACATAATGATGATGACGATATGGTAGGAAAACTTAAGGAATGGACATGAAATTTCGATGGTTTCCTAGTCCATTTCATTATGACCTCTCTCCTTCCGAGTACACGACTTTTAAGATCAACTATAATACTCAAAAGAAAAATGGAACATGAGCGATTTAATCGCCATGTGTGTTCGGGAGGAGGAAAGAATTAGGGACGGAAAGAGGATCTTGCACTTCAAGTTGGTGGCTCCAATAAAAGGAAGTTCCAAGGGACTTCAAATCTAAAAGAAGTTGGCGTTCTCCCAATGCTGATAAGTCGGGGCCTAAAGTGCACAATGCACCTAAGCCTCATGTAGCTCTGCGGAGCACCTAAAGGGGTGAATGTCATTTTGCAAGCATCGTGACACTTTCAGAAGGACTGTGTCGGATTCCTAAAGTGGCTCGCAAAGAAGGGTAATGATACAATAACTTTTGTTGATGAAACACTTTATGCTAATTTTTCCATTAATTCTGGTGGATTGACTCGTGCAATCGTGCACGTTACTAATTCTTCTGAGGATTCCATACATGAGAACCCTAAGAAAGGGGCGAAGCCTTAGAGTCGCGGATGGAAAGGAAGCCAAGTGGAATCAATAGGATCAATTACATTAGTCTTAGACAACGGCTTCTCACTCGTCTCAATAATGTAGTTTATGTTCCTTCTATTAGGAGGAATTTGATTTGATCTCTTTGTTGGGCGATGAAGGTTTTAAGTGTACTTTTGGTGATAATAAATGTATTATTGCGTTTGATTCTAATGATATTGGTCTTGCTTTTAGACGAGACAAACTTTATATGCTTTCCTTAATGAATCTCCTGTATCCTTGAATGTATGTGATGCTAAGGGTAAAAAGAATAATGAGACTTCTTCGAAATTGTGGCACTGTCGTTTAGGCCACATTTCGAAGGGGAGAATAGAGCGTCTCATTAAGGAAGAGATTCTCCACCCATTAGATTTCTCTGACTCAGACCACTGCATTGATTGCATTAAAGGAAAATATGTGAAACAAATAAAGAAGGAGCTACTCGCAAAGACAGACTTTTAGAATTAATTCATACTGATATTTGTGGTCCTTTTCCTGTGACATCAGTAGATGGTTTTGATTCTTTCATCACATTTACTGATGACTTCTCCCGTTATGGTTATATCTTTCCCATTAAAGACCGATCTGAATCACTTGACAAATTTAAGATATTTAAGGCTGAAGTTGAAAATCAGCACAACTTAAGAATTAAAGTGGTAAGATCGGATCGTGGGGGAGAATATTATGGAAGACATGCCTCTTATGGACAAATTCCTGGCCCTTTCGCTAAGTTTCTTCAAGAAAATGGCATTGTTGCCCAGTATTCTATGCCAGGTGAACCTCAGCAGAATGGAGTAGCCGAGAGACGCATGGCGTACACTTATGGATATGGTGCGGAGCATGCTCACCACTCTAGTTTACCCATTAGTTTGTGGATGGAAGCACTAAAGACAGTGCACATATTCTTAATCGGGTTCCCAATGAAATCAGCACCTAAGACACCTTATGAATTATGGATCGGAGAAAACCGAGTATGAAATATTTACGAGTGTGGGGTTGTCGTCTTTGAAGCTAAGTTTTTAATCCACATATTGGGAAATTAGACCCTAAAGCAAGAAGTTGTCATTTTATTGGGTACCTGAAAGATCCAAAGGGTATCGTTTTTACTGTCCTAATAGGACAACTAAGTTTGTAGAAACAAGGCACGCTGTGTTCTTAGAAAATAATGAGGAGCTGGAGCCCAGGAAAATAGATCTCGAGGAGAAGCGGGTTTATGTTGCTTCACCGCTCATCCTGAAACCTTTATTCTGTGCCTCGGTGTTTGCACCTCAGAGAAAATCACTGCATTGCACCCATTGTTGAGGTCTCTGAAATTCCTAACGTTGCACCTAATGATGAGCCTCAACAGTCTCCTGTAATAGCTAATGAACCTATTAGAAGATCACAGCGGGAGAGAAGATCCGCCATTCCGAATGATTATGTTGTATATATGAATGAGGATATTAATGATGTAGGAAGGTAGACGATCCCACCTCTTATAAGGAGGCCATGATGAGTGAACATTCTCCTAAGTGGCTTGATGCCATGAAGGATGAACTAAAGTCTATGAGCACTAATGATGTGTGGGACCTAGTAGAAATTCCTGACGGAGTCAAAACAGTGGGCTGTAAATGGGTCTACAAAACCAAACACGACTCTAAAGGAAATATCGAAAGGTTCAAAGCAAGGCTTGTAGCAAAAGGCTTCTCACAAAGAGAGGGGATTGACTATAATGACACATTTTCTCTGTCTCAACTAAAGATTCATTCAGAATAGTTATGGCACTTGTAGCTCATTATGATTTAGAGCTGCATCAGATGGATGTTAAAACGGCATTTCTTAATGGCGACTTGCAAGAAAATGTTTACATGGCTCAACCGGAAGGTTTTGTCGTGGAAGGCAAGGAGCATATGGGATGTCGACTTAAGAAATCAATTTATGGCTTGAAACAAGCGTCGAGCGATGGTACCTCAAATTCGATAAAATAATAAGGAATTTTGGTTTTAAAGAGAATGAAGTTGATAATTGCATATATGTTAAGTTCAAGGAGTAAATTCACCATCTTAGTACTTTATGTGGATGACATCTTATTGGCCAAAGAATGATAAGGATATCTTTTTTGAGACCAAGAGATTTCTTTCATCTAATTTTGATATGAAGGATCTTGGTGATGCCTCTTACGTTCTTGGCATTGAGATTCACCGAGATAGGTCCAAAGGAATATTAGGTTTATCTCGGAGGCATACGTTGACGATCTTGAAGAAATACAATATGCATAAGTGCTCGCTCGCTCGCTCCTATTGTTAAGGGCGATAAATTTGGGACATTTCAATGTCCAAGGAACCAATATGAAACCGATCGGATGAAGTCGATTCCTTATGCTTCAAATTGTCGGAAGCATTATGTATGCTCAAGTATGCACGCATACGATTTAGCTTTATGTAACCGGATGCTTGGCGATATCGGTCAAATCGGACCGGACCACTGGAAGGCCATTAAGAAAGTCTTGCGCTATATGCGAAGCTACTAAGAATTTCATGCTCACATATAAAATTCGATAACCTTGAAGTTGTTGGTTATTGATTGATTTTGCGGGATGTGTTGATACTAAGAAATCCACGTCGGGTTATATCTTCACACTCGCTCGTGGAGCTATCTCGTGGAAAAGCTCCAAACAAACCCTTACGGCATCTTCAACGATGCAAGCTGAGTTTGTGGCATGTTATGAGGCCACCGGCAGTTTGTATGGCTTAAGAATTTTGTCCCGACTTAGAGTGGTAGACGACATTTCTAAACCACTCACCTTATCTTTGCGATAACGAACCCAGCTTTTTATGCGAGTAACAACAAGTCAAGTGGTGCTGCCAAACACATTGACATTAAGTATCATGTTGTGAAAGATAGAATCCGAGATCAAACCATCGATTATCAAGCATATTAGTACTAAGTCAATGCTTGCGGATCCGCTTACTAAAGGCTTACCACCCAATATTTTTCGTGATCATGTTGCCGGCATGGGTTTATTGGAGAGCCTCTGATTCTGGATAAAAGGACCTTAAAGTAAACCAACTCCCATTAAGTATAATGTGTATCCATTTTAAGATGAGATAGTACACTATAGGTACTGAGGTTGTATGACACTTCTTTGGTCATGCAATGCATTATCTTGGTGTGCTATTTTATTGAGAATGGGTTTATGATGTTAGCCTTACGATCAAAGGGGAGAATGTTGGGGTGATCTCGGCTAACCGAAATACCGAGATTCCCGGGAGACTTCGTCTCCCCCCGCGCCTTGATCGGAGGCACGACCAACTCTTGGTTTGGGTCCCGGTCACCTAGCGCCATATACAAAAAGAGAGGATTTTCGGCAGGCTTTGAACACGAGTTGTTCTTGGCCATCTAATCCTCATACAATCCCGATCCGCTCACGGGTGCTAAGGTGGACGAAGACCCAAGCACCGTCGTCACCGTGACACCGCCGACCACGACCGCTACTCCATCCCGGCTCTGCACCGACCCCTCATCACCCCTTGGCCGTTTCACCGACTCATCTACCTTCTTCATGGCCTCCTCAGGTTCGGGTATGTCACAATCACGCTTCCGCTCTAAGTTTTGTAGGTGTTCAAGAATGAGACTAGAGTTCATGTATTAAGATCATGTTTAGCCTAAGTTTTAAGCCCTACATGTATATCCCAAAATTATCATATATCGTAGCCTCCAAACTGCACCTCTGTAGCTCTAACACACATCATTCATCTTTGATCTCAACACGCCCCAACTCGAACTCGGCCGTCTCCTCCAGCATCCTCAACCCTCTAGACCATGACTTCGCACCAAGTCATCTCTCGGTCCTCGTCATAGACTACGATCGCCTCTGAATTACTCTGCACATGCAAAGACCAAAACACCATCTTTTTTGGGTACAAATTCTTCCCAACTTGACCGATATAAGTCCACACACACGTCTCAAATAACATCGCCCAATATTGTCAATTATTTATCAACTAAAATATACTAGACACGGTCACATGGTCTAACAACCCTCGTACCATCTAGTCGAAATGTGCCTTCCACGCACAAGATCGGACGGCAATGCCGAATGCATTGACGTATACACCAAAGGCGAAAAATGATCGCTTCGTACCCTCTTCCGTGATCGCGGATGCGTGGAATCGTGAAGCTAATCGGGTAGGTTGTGGTATGAATCCTCAAATGTACCAAAGCTTACTTCCAATGCCTTCTAATTTGCCATCCACATCTTAACATAAATGATTGTGTACTAAAATCTTAACTCTATTGCCCGAATAATGGATCATGACTCAAATCAAGGTTATCTAGGAACAAATTCACGAGCGATCGTTCACAAGTAGGAATGGAAAAAAGCTAATGGTTAAACATTAAAATGAATTAATTTCTAATGAAATTAGATTTTATGCTCGGCTCGGCTCGTTAGCTTGATTCTAAAAATACTTTCAAATTATAAATAAAATAATATTAAACTAAATTGTGTCAAATTTAGAAAAAGCTCATAAGACGAGAACTTGACTCAATATCCACCCCACAAGGAACACGCGTGCGCGGCGCGCGTAACACAAGTAAGATATGTCGTCACATTAAGCTATAATATTCGACGTGCATGCAAGCAAAAGCAATATTGTCAGGAGGGAGCTTTTAATCTCACCGTGAGTACATAAAATAAGAGAGATTCGTGCCAGGATAACTTGAACTTTAGGCGAGGCATAAATCAAGTGCTGCATACTACGAGCTGTGATGACGTGCATGAAAGCAAAAGCAATATTGTCATGAGGGAGCTTTTAATCTTTCCGTGAGTACATAAATTAAAAGAGGTTCGTGCCAGGATAACTTGGACTGTAGGCAAGGAGCAGAGGAGAAGGGGCATCCATGGGCATAGAGAGAAAAGAGATGCACGGGGAGGAAGATAGAGACGGGGGAGAAGAAGATGAGGGTGAGGATCCGTGATTCGGAAAAAATCCAAGGGTTTTCTTGCAAAAATGGCAAAATAAAGTGTCACGTTTCCCATCTCACCTTCACGTTTTGGGTCCAATGGTCCATATTACAGGATAGTCGGGAAGCACCCGACGGGCATTTTGGGTATATTTGCAGTGTTCTCTCTGAAGATGTAGGACAACGATATTTTAATCGTTATAGCATCTTACAGCAAATTGTCATGACTGTGGAGTGTGTTTCAGCCAAAAAAAAAAAAACGGTGTTCAAAAGCAAATACCACAAATTATCAGTGTCATGTAGTATATTTTTGTACTTAATTAAGAATTTATGTAATTTTTATACCCATTTTATTTATATTTTTTTTGCGAGGGAAAAATATAGTATTGATATCTAGTCTGCATTTTGAACTCATTAAAATTTGGGGATTCAAAATTTAAATTATTCTAGTTTAGTTCTAAATTTAGATATATTTGTGATACTATACTTTTTTGAATTATTAATTCTGAATTTATACATAGTTTAGTACCGTAATTATTATAGTTACTACCACTAATATTAATTTTCTTATTTTCAGTTACAAATTTATATATATTCTTACATATGTAGTATTCCAAGTAGGTTGCCTTAATTTTACTACTCCCACCTAACGCATACTACTGTTGTATGTGCTAAATAGAAATAGCATGCCCAAGCTCATACCAATTAAGTATGCTCTTGCATAGTTGCATATGTAGTTAAATTTGCAGTAGGTCACCTTGGGAAGATTTTTTTTATTATTTAATCCTTTTTAAAAATTTATTTTAAAATTAACCCCGCGAACTTTATTTCCAATTAAATAGTTTTGGTCACATCACCACCAATGGCGTTACAAAACAACAACGCCACGCCAACCCGAATCCAGTCAAGCGTGACAATGTTGTTTCGCCACTACTAGTGGCGTGGCAGTGTGTTTAGTCACGCCACCACTAGTGACGTGACAAAGATGCTGTTTTTTTACCTATCCTACGGCGTGGCAATGTTATTTTGTTATGTCATGAGTGATAACGTGACTAAAAGAGTCAGAATTGGAAATAAAGTTCGCAAAAGGTTAATTTAAAATAAATTTAGAAAAAGAATTAATTAATAAAAAAGTTCCCTTGGGATCGATGTTACTCCTACTTATATGTAAGTTCAATAGTTCTTCTGTGGTATGATGCAAGGTACATAGAAACAACACGCCCAAGCCCATATCAATTAAATATGCTCTTGTGTATGCAGCTTTACGAGTAGGTCGCTAATATTATCCAAGCCGTAGGGTATGCTAATATAAAAGGATTGCATGACCCGGATTTTTTTTTTCAGATTAACGAGGAAATTTCATTTATTTTTATTTTCAACTAATGTGAGATTTTCTAGCATTTTCTCTTGGAATCAACATTAGGTCTTCTAAGAGAGTGTTTACTTAGCTAGCGCGGATATAATCTATTTTTTACATTTCCAAATAATGTAGGAATTTATAAACTTTTTTCCTCTTGCGAAACGTGAGGACTTTAGGAGTAGTGTAGATATATAGGGCGTGTTTGGCATGGCTCTGCTCCACAGCAGAGCAGCTCCACTCTAAAACTCCAAGGAGCAGTCACTCCAGAACTCGAAACGTTTTTTTCTCTATAACCAGTGGCAAAGGTGGGTAATTACCTTGAAACTCCGTGTCTAGATTCATTTCGAGGATTCCTGGAGTGGGAAAAGAGGTGCTCCACCAAAATGAACTAGAGCTCTACCAACTCCACGAAGAGCAATGCTCCATCAATTTATGGAGTTTTGGTGTTTGGTGATTTTGGGCAACTCCCCTAGAGTTTTGGAGTGGAGCCATGCCAAACACGCCCATAGAAAGAAAGATTAATTCCACCTTGAAACACATGTGACAAAATAGAGAAATTTGCGTGAGTATTAGTACTTTGTTTTATTCCTTCCTTTTCCTTTTGTTATGATTTTTCCAGAGATATTTTCTTCTTCTTTTTATTATTCATAGCATAGATTTGTTTGATTTCAATATGAAATATGTAGATGGTTGTATATGACTTTCATTGTGTCAGACCCGGATTTTGCAAATCCAAATCTTCTGTGAAAATACTATTTTATTCTCTGGATTAGTAGTTAGCATTCACAGAATACATCACTGAATCAATTCATACAAGATGTCAACTAAACCATTCATTAATTAACACATGAGAGTTTACATAAACCGCGTCGGGTCAAGTTTACAATAAGGGTCGAACAGACCAAATTGATTACATTACAAAAGTTGCGGAAACGACAATAGAAGCAAAAGGGTGAGAGTACATCTCTCCACAGGCAAGCGACTTGGGAAACCCGTGTGTCCGATATTACCCAAAGACTCCGATAATATAGGATGCACACAAGCACCGATGGAGTCAGTGGGTGAGCGAGACCTAGACTAAAAGAACTAAACTACTCTTCATCCTCTCCTTGGACTTCAATGTCTAGATCCTCGTAGTATGCGCAATGTCCAAGATTTCCTCCTTTCGAGGGTTTTGGGGGAAAGGGCAAGGATGAGCACAACTTTCATGCTCGCGAGCCAACACACAATGCACTAATATACATGTAAGACTTAACAAGGATGGCTCAGGTTCTTTTATTTGCTAAAGCAATATTTTCCAATTATCATAATTATAAATTCCTATCACTTAGCATTTTAACCAAATTGCAATTTATTAAAGAGAGTAATTGTGCAATATTTATATCGTGAGAGGTTCCTCCAGTAAAAACATGCATCTTCTTTCTTTTGATTGGGGCTATCCCACTTATTAACACCATTGAGTTCGAAAACTCAGGAAAAATCCAATCTTATGGCTAGGTGAGCCCACCACATTTTCATCCCGTCCATTAAGATTTTTTTGAAATAGAACAAACTCAAGTAAGTTCCTACATCCGCCTTTGACCGTAGGCACGGTTGTTTAAACAGTTTAGACTCTGTAAAGGTTGTACACTTTACCCACAAGAGATAATCGTCTTAACATGTACACATGCTTCCTTAGACATGTGAATCAAGGAGAGATCATCACAAGGCCTTTACAATGCATCCCTCAGTTACACCCGCTAAGGTTTCGCTTGAGAAGGGTTACGCTCTTATAGACCCGTTAACCCTTACCCAGACCCCCTCTTGCGCCACCTACGACTTACGTCGCGCACCCCGACCCCTTCGTCGTGAAGGCTTATGGCATCGCGGGTCATCTATCTGGTGTAACTCGTACTGATAGATACAAATTATTTAGCCAGGTTGTACTTTACAGACTTGTGGTTGCACAAGTTTTACAATGGGAGGTCATAACAAGATTAAATCCTTAGGGTTATCTGGACGGTTCATTTCACATACCATCCACAAACCAATATTCCTTGAGTTACATTAGCACCCATCATCATACCATTCGCCTAGACAGTAACAACAAGTTATTAGGGTTTTTGAGGATCAAAAATACATTATCTCAATAATTTCAGTCATTTACCCACAATGACTACTCAAATCTATTTTCATGATTAAAAGATGATGATTGGGGTATTTAATACTCCGGTACTTTAAGCAAGACTAGCATGTCACTTAAGTACAACCTATAGCTAGTATAGTTACCATATATTAGTAGGGCGACAAGGATTAATGGATTCAATTGTCAAATGATGGTATAAAATTTAATTAGTTATCATATTGGTATTTAACTATCTTAAGATTTAACATACATTTGCATAAAGAATTAAAGCATACAATTTTGCTACTTTGAAGGAATATAATTTGCATAAAATGTAGGTTCAATATGATCAAAGTATTGACTGGCTAAGATTAAAGGTAAGAGAGTCTTAATAATCTTGAGCTTGATCAAGTTGGAGATCTTCTGCTTTTTCGAACTCTAATCGGACGAACGTACCGGAATAAGGGACAACAAGCAAAAGAGAACAAATAAATACACAAGAAATAATAAATGAACTCCAAATTAAACAAGACCACTGCCATTAGCAACATCTTAAAAATACAAAATTTTAGAAACAAGTTCCATAATTTTTGGAGCTACGACGGAGGAGAACGAGATTTTGAAGTTCGGGAAGGGACTAAACCCTAAAGAAAAACCGAAAAGGAGAGAGAATAGAGCCAGCAGTGGGGCCCACGGTGCGTGGCACGGCTCACGGGAAGCGCATGGACCGAGTCCACTTGCGGGAACGCTGGTGCACGTGGACCAGCCACGGCGAGGCCCACAAGCGACCAAAGACGGGGTTAAAGGCCGATCCAACTCGGGCGGCGGGAGGCGGGAGAGCCCACGGCTCGGGCTTGCCACCGGCGGAGGAGGCGCGGCAACGCCAGAAAGGGTTCGCCTAAGGGGCGGCCCTAGGAGAGGGCTGCGGGGTGGTCGAGGCGGTGGAGCAGCGGTGCGGTGGAGAAAGAGCGGCGGCGGCATGGCCATGTGCGGTGCCGACAATGAGTGGCGAGGAGGAGGCGGCACGTGCACGGGGTGAGGCGGCCGCGGTCGGGGAGTCGGGAGTCTGGAGGTAGCCGTGGTGGCGGGATGGCGGCGGCGGGGTAGAGGAGGAAGGGCCATGGCGCGATGCTTCCGGCGGCGAGGAGGACCAGGGAGGTGGGAAAGGCTTGAGGCCACGAGCGCGTTGTGATGTGGTGGGCGGGGCGGGCAAGAAGCTCACCGAGGGTGGTTACGGCAGTGAGGCGCGGTGGAGAGCAGGAGTGGCGGTGGGTTCTTTAGGCGGCACTTATCGGAGATGAAGGGAGTGAAGGGGATCAAGGGAGCTCTGGGGCTCTTATAGCCGCAAGGAGGGAGGCGGGAGGAGGTAGCCGTTGAAGGCGCGAGGAGCTCGCGTGGTCTGGCGAGGCGGGGGGCGAGTGCGGCGGCATGGGCGCGCTCTGCGTAGGAACATGATAGGCGGGTGTCTTGATGCGGCGGCGGCGACTCGAGTGGTCGAGGTAGGTAGCGGAGGCGACAAGCGGGCGAGTGAGCGAGTGCGATGGGGGCAATGCGGTAGCGCGCAGATCGCGCTGCGCTTCTGCGTGTGGCTCGGACCAGCATTGAGGTGCGCGCACTCGGCGCGCGAGTGGCGACAAGGCCGGCGGCGCGTGCACCACCGGGTCAAGGAGCGGTAGGCGGGTGACGCGGCGCCGCGGGAGCCAAGCGGCGGCAGACAAGGCGAGAAGGGTGGAGGTGACGGCGGCGTCATGGCGCGTGCGTGGCGGCGACCAAGGAGACCCGGGGCAGGTGGCGAAGGAGACCAGGCAAGCCAGCCGGGCGCTGACAAAGCCGCGGCAGGGAGCTGTAGGCGCATGTGCATGGGCAAGCACTAGAGCGCACGGGGCACGCTACAGGGGCACGGGCGCACGCCAAGAAGGAAGAAGTGCAGGGGAGGTGCAGGGAAGTGGGCCGGGGAAAATGGCCAGGCGGGCAAAAGATGAAACGGGCCGAGCCCAAGAAAAGGAGAAATGAAATTTGAAAAGAGAATTCAACTTGAATTTGAATTCGAAAGTTGAACGAGGTTTGAGGTTGAAACTTGAATTTTGAATTGAGGTGGAAGCTAGAGATTTGAAAATACACACTAATTGAATTAGTTTTGAAACTCCAAATGACAAAAGGCAATTACTATTCACTGTCCGAAAAATGGACTGTTACACATTGCTATCTACAAATCATCTGTGAAATTTTCAAGTTGATATAACACCTGAAGGGCACAGTGTGTTACACCTGGATTAGGGGTTAGCACTATATACATCCCTCCCTCCTGCAATGTAAGTCTAAGCCTACCATGTGCATGGGTCAAAGATGTGCTAAATCTAAGAAGAAAAAATAGTGTTGTAGGAACATACTATAACTGCTGGTCCACTTTTAAAGTCTTCAAGTAGGGATATAGAGTGTAATTATTGCAATAACTACATACTCTTGATTTTTTTCACTAAACTTACATTGTGAAATTACGCATATCAAGACAATGGAAATATATTGTGGGTCAGAGGGAGTATATACTGAAATTAAATTAAATTGTACAAAATAGAAAAAGATTAAATTAATTGATATTCCAATGTATTACTAAAGTAGACACGGTTGTACATCGGCCTGTTTCTGAGTGCTGAGGACACTTTACCTAAATAAAGAGATGGAATTCCCCAACAGTGATTATAATTAGCTAGGGTTTAAACCAACGTTCATTTGTTTGGATTACCAGAAGGAATTGGCACTTTTTGGTTTACGAGTAACAAGAAAGGAATAAAGGCCGTAGTTTTGCCAACGTCTGCTATCGAGCACATATATTCTTAGTGGAAAGCATTCCGTCTATTAGGCATTGCATAAGCGCACATCTACCACCCACTGCAGGGAAATTTTAAAACGAAAATTTTCTCTCTTTTTACCATCGTGTGCATACGGGGTACAACGCAAAGATAGAGGCTGACATCGTACCATTCATCTCGCAGGTATGCCTTGATTTCCATTGCCAGCTTTCACTTAGCCTCATACTTCAATTCACATTTGCATGTGGAGTAGTATATTATTATTTTTCTTGGTTTCTTCTGAATATCAAGTAAATACCATGTTTTCTGGGAGCAATTAATGTCGCAACGGTATACACAAATTGCATGGAAATTAAGATCGAAAAATATATATCATCTACATATGCCATGCATATATCTAGACGGTCCCTTTTTTCTCTAGAAACTCGTTAATTTGGCTAAATTGTTTTTTCATGATTTCTCTGCTATTGGTATTGTTTATAGTCATATCTACTATCCAACATTATTTTGCTGATTTGCTGACATGCAGTTGCAAATCAACGTACAGAGCATTGAAGAGCCATGGCTGAAGCTTCGATTGTGCAACTGTTTAATGATTGGGAAATCCAGCTATTGATGCTCCTAAGCTTTGCCTTGCAACTAATCCTCTTCTTGTTTGGCGGCTTCCGACGTCGCACCAGCCATATACTGCTCAGGCTTCCATTATGGTTGGCTTACCTATCAGCCGACTCTATTGCAATATATGCACTAGGCTACCTCACACGCCATTTACCTTCCACTACCACGGACACTCACAAATTAAGCCATGCAATGTCCAGCCAAACCCATCAACTGACGCTCTTGTGGGCACCTTTCCTTATTATCCACCTTGGCGGGCAAGATACAGTGACTGCCTTTTCCATCGAGGACAATGAGCTATGGTTGAGGCACTTGCTGAATCTGCTAGTCCAAGTATGCTTAGTTATGTACGTATTATGGACATCGGTGGCACACAACCTGCTTGTAGTCCCGGCTATCTTTGCATTTGTCTCGGGGATCGCCAAGTATGGGGAGAGGATATGGGCGCTAAAGTGCGCGAGCCAAAAGGGGCGCCTCAAGAGTTTCACCAGCAGCGAAGTAGTGAAGCAACTACCTGACCATCAAGATGGAACCGAACTGAAATATAAATATAAAGCGATTGTCAAGTATGCTCTTCACACCGAGCGAGGCGTCCGGGAAGCATTCGCTGGACGGATATTAGACCAGATGAGGAGCATCACTCGGATCAGATTTGTATACGCCGAAGACCAGACTATACTAGAAGAAGGAGAACAAGATGAGCAACTAGCTTTCAAGCTGGTAGATATTGAGCTAAGCATAGTGTACGACACCCTGTACACGAAAGCCAAGGTGTTTCAAACAAGGCTCGGCACCATCCTTCGGTGTGTCTCCCTCTCCTCCACAACGGTTGCTTTTGTGCTCTTCATCTCGATGAGTGGCAAGCAAAGATACAACAACAGCGGAGTTGATGCTGCAGTCACCTATATATTATTCATAGGAGCATTTTGCTTGGAAGCTTGTGCGATCTTCATTGTGATGACGTTACCACAGACATGGGCATTCATGGAAGCTCGAGGACGAGTGTGCCAAATGCTCGCTGGAGTATCCTGGTGTATCTTCGAGAGGATCCACCCAGAGACGAAGCCATTGTGGTCAAACTCCATGGGGCAGTATAACTTTGTGAGCTCCTGCATGGCTGACAAGCGGAGGATGATAATCTCAAAGATGATGGATGCGGTTGGAGCTAAAGAGATCTGGAACAACAGACACACCAGGCACGCCACAGTCACGACGGAGACAAAGAAGCTCATCATGCAAACAATCAAACGTCGCTTGGAGCCTCTAGTCATACATGCTCCAATGAGTGAGCTTAAAAGTCTAATACTCAAGCACCCCTTCGAACAGGCCTTGTTGTTGATACATGTTTTCACGGACTTGTTGTTGTGGTCACGCGAGACTGACTTTGCCGCTGATCCAGAGATGCAGCACCTCAAGGATGCATGCAAGGGGATATCTGAATACATGTTCTACCTGCTGGCCGTGCACCCTGCCATGCTGCCTGTCGGCGACGACGTGCAGGATTTACTAGCAAATGCCTCTAAGAGTGTCAGGCATGCCGCCAGCAAGGAGGAATTTCTTACAAATTTGCTTACCAAAAGATGGGATGGCCACCCTGACCCGGATGCGTCTCGTCTGAAGTGGAGTTTCTTCTGTGAGGTGGGAAACATGCTGAAGCATGGGCATGATTTGCATGCAGCTTTGCAAATGCTCGTGGAAGTGTGGGTACGGCTGCTCATCTACGCAGCTGGCAAGTCCCGCCCGGAGGAGCACGCCCGGCAGCTAAGCATGGGAGGGAACTGCTCACCTTCGTTTGGTTGCTCATGGCGCATCGGTGGCTCGGAGACGTCGAACGCGAGGTCGATCTTTTTCGAAAAGATCCAACTGAAGAAAGTAATCGCATCTTTCTTTTCAGTCCTTAATTAATCTGCAAATAATTACTTCACTTATTCCCTGATGAACGAGATGTACGACACTGCAGTTCGTGGTGCTGTGCTGTGTTCCCGTAGTTTCCCTTTTCTTACGTAATTAATTTGGTCGTGCACCTCTATTGTTACTTGTACTATTTGTTTACTCAATGTTTTCCATATATAATGGTTCGTTCGAGTTTATACGAACTCGTCTCCTTGCACTCATTGTAACGATTCATTCTTCTAAATGATCACCGTTCGTTTCATGTACAGCAGATTGATTACAAGAAGCGTTCTCGTTTTGCAGTAAATTATTTGATGCTACAAATTGGTTTTCCCTCTTTGCTAACAACGATTAAACTGCGGCAATACAATAAGACAAACAGAATGCTGCAATAAAACAACTACTGAACTCACTCCAACTCAACAAGCTGTTGTCCACCCCAACGAAAAATAATCCTGTAGAACTCCGGATCCTAACATGTATGTTAGGTTGGATGTTTGTTCGTAGCATGACACATGACAGTAACTTTCATTTCATTAGCTTCTCCGCTAACTCGTTCGTTAACTTCAGGATTAATACAACTCCTACCCAGCCTTTTTTAGGGAACAACTCCAACCCTGTTTTTTTAGGAACTACGGCTACCCTGTGATTAGGGCTGGCAATGGTCTATAACCTAACCCATGCCCAACCCACACCTAGCAACAACTTGTATTATCCCAAAACGGTCCAAACCACTAATCATCCATCAAAATCCAAACCAACCCAACCCACAAGACACTTCAACCCAACCCAAACCAAGCCATTTCCTAATATGGGTTCAACTCATTTCAATCCATCTCCAACCCACCACTATTAGGCTATATGGCATTCATGTTACACTAATTTACCATACAAAACTAGTGCTCATGTCTCCAACTAAGTTTTTCTTTGAAAACTGAATGCAATATAATCCAAAATAAATTCCATAAATATGAAAAACCAACAAAATATTCCATTTAAAAACTTAAAAGATTCAAACAGATTAGAGAAATTTCATAAATGTCAAAAAGATTAAAAAAATAACAAATACGGTACAACCAGAGAAATAAGCAACAACAACAACAACAAAACCTTTGATCCCAAACAAGTTGAGGTGGGCTAAGAATAAAACCTCCTCAAAGTCAAAGAAATGAGAGCCTTGTAAATAAAATAATAATAATAATAATAAAACCTATAAGGCTAAAACCTAAGTTGTACATCCTATCATCCGAGCCGAGAGTGAAAACACACCCCTAAACCTTCTTATGGTTCCGATGACGTGGATCGCTAACTTCCATGAGCTCATATCCAAAGCTAATTCTTTAGCTACATTCCAATCCTCAAATCTCTTTTAACCGCTTCCTCCCACGTTAATCTTAGTCGACCTCTACCTCTTCTTACGTTTTGGTTTGTCTTAAAATTCCACTACGTCTGGTGCCTCGAAGGCCTCCGTTGGAGATGTCCAAACCATCTCAAGCGATGTTGGACAAGCTTCTCTTCAATTGGTGCTACCACCACCTTATCACGTATATCCTCATTGCGGATTCGATCTCACCTCGTGTGACCACATATCCACCGCAGTATCCTCCTCTCCGCTACACTCATCTTCTGTATATGTTGTCTTTTAGTCGCCCAACATTCGCTCCATATAGCATCACAGTCCGATCGCCGTCATATAGAACTTACCCTTCAACTTTTGAGGAACTTTTTGTCACATAGGACACCGATACTTGACGATATTTCACCCACCCGCTCTAATCCTGTAGCTCATGTCTTCATTAATCTCTCCGTCTTGCTAAAGCGTTGATCCCAAATATCGAAACGCGTCCTTCCTATGCACTACTTGTCCGTCCAGCCTAACATCTCCATCATCTACCCGGCACTTCTGAAATCACACTTCATATACTCAGTTTTAGGACCTGTTTGTTTCGGCTGTGTTTTTTGAAAGCTGCTTCCGTCATCTCGCAGTGCTTTCGGCCGTGGTGAGCAATTTGGGCTTTTCGATTTGGTGTTTGGTATCGGCTTTTAGGTAGACCGTTTCGCGACTTCCGAGATATGAAATGTTTGAAATGTCCTCGAAGACGATAATGGCTTGTTTGATGCCGTTTAATGCAATTAACAATATTTAACGATATTTAACAATATTTAACAACATTTAACGACAATTGATGACTGTTAACGACGACTAACGCAATTGACGAGGCATTGACAATAAGAACAATATGCATTAATGAATATAATTACAATAAAAGCAACCGAACAAATTTCTATAGTTGTTGAGGCATCCAGACAACATTTAACAACAATTATTACAATAAACATTTATTATAACAAATAATTATTACAAACAATTGTTACATAAATAATTATTACAATAAGTTATTATTACACATAATTGCTACAGTGAATAATGAATACAAAAATTATTTATTTATAACAATAATGAATACACACAATTCTTTTATCAACTATTATTTCATGAAAAAAAAGAAAAATAATTCATGCCCCTCCACTTTTTCCGGATTTGGGACCGACATCGGCAATGTTAGGCATGTTCAAATTAGAATTTAGGATCATTTTCAAAATAGAGTCTACTGAATATACTTGATATTATAACAAATAAAGTCAGCTGACTAAAATAGACTAATGCATCAAACATATCTTAGAGAATACTAGTACATGTTTCTTCGTTCTTTACATTCTAGAATTGAAGCATTGCAGTGAGTACTAGCATTTACATTATGTGTGAAAATTATTCCACTGGTAGTTATTGATCAGAATTCTGAGGCTTTGATCCAAGTGGCATCTAAATTACAAACCATTTCTTGCATGTAAAGTGATTATGTAATGCTTGTCTCACAACATTGACAGATAAAGATGCCATGATTGCAGAGTAAGCAAAGCATAAAAAAGGAAGGAGCTGTTTCAAGTGCATGGCCTGAACAAAATACTTATCAACTGAATAATCAACAACCTCAGCTAACATGAAATACACAATACTTGTCACTTATCAGGAAGCAGGGACATAACTGCTTTTCTAATGCAAAAACTAGAGATAAAATATATGGATGAAATATATAACCTATAGAACCATGGACAATAAACTCCTCTTTGATAAGCCAGGTTTTCAGATATCAACTCTGACTGATTATAAGCCAATATCATGCCAACTTACAGGATGTAAAAACTATGCTTATGAGCAATGGATAATTACAATAAGAGTAGCTACTTACAGGATGTGTAGTTCACATTTTTTAACTCAAGAGCTATTAACATTGATCCACCAAACTAACTCATGCATTTCTTCTATACCATCCATTAAAATGAAGCATCTACCAAGAAGATTTATCACCATCTAGTTACCAATTTAGCAATTTTTCACACGATTGATATATATGTACGCTAATGATTCAGATAATCCCAAGAAGACAAGGAGAATCAAGAACTCTGCCTGATACATTTCCATCCTTTGTACAAATTAACAAGTCGACAAGTGAATTCATCTACGACACAAATCAAATAGTTTCATGACTTGTACCGGTTGATGGATAGTTTCATGACTTGTACATGTTAATAGGAGGGTAAAAAAGAAATGCTTCGTGATAATAACAAGCCATCAGATAACAATAAACGAGCGTCATCGATTACCACAAAGTTGCACAATCCATCAAGCATCTCCTACTCATCATCCATCTAATATCATCAAACCAAATATAGCACCAAGTCTTTGCTAGCTAAACAAGCTTAAGGAATTTTGATAGCACACAATGCAAAATTTCAGTATGGCATTTGTCAGAAGTACAATTTGAACCATTCACAAGCAAACAATCGATTCCTAACCCATAAAACCAGAATTTTATTGATCATATGTCACTACTTTGACCTCAAAGCAATCATGAATTGGATGCTCAATGCCCAATTGTTCCGGTGTGCAATCATATGCATGAATTGTAGATTGAGGAGTTGTGGAATTGGATGCTCAATGCCCAATTGTTCGAGTGGTGGGGGAGGAGCGGCGCGGTAGTGGGGGAGGAGGAGGAGAGGAGGGCGCCGCGCGCGGGGAGGATGAATGGTACAGGGCCGGCGCCGCTCGGGGAGGAGGGAGCCGGGGAGGAAGCACCGCTTCGGGGGAGGAGGACGGTAGCGGCATGAGCCGGCGAAGGAGGAGGAGGCCGGAGGTGAGGATGGAGCCAGGGGAGGACGACGAGGAGGCGAGCGTCGGGGGTGGAGGAGGGCGCCGGAGGTGGAGGAGGGCACCGGGGAGGATGGAGCCGGGGGAGGATGAGGAGGCGGCGGCGGGAGGACGAAGAGAGGCGGGCGGGTGTGAGATCCAGATCCGAGGAGGGCGCGGAGGTAGAGGAGGGCATCGGGAGGATGGGCCGGGAGGACGAGGTGGAGGTGGGCTCACCGGATCTCACGAGGAGAGGTGCGCCGGGAAGGGGGGCGCAGGGGAGAAGGCCGACGGGGAGGAGGGAGAAGGCCGACGGGGAGGAGGCCACAGGGGAGAAGGGCGCCGGGGAGAGGCCGAGAGGGAGTGCCGCGCGCAGGAGGAAGAAGAGGAGGCGCTCGGGGGCGCGGGGAAAGGGGATTACGGTTAGGGTTCGGCCGGATTGTGGGGATTTTATGCGATGACAAATTGCGGGTAAATAACTGTGAACTCCAGGGGTAAATATGAAAACGAGGTGGTGGGAAGCCGCGGAAGCTGGCCCGCAGCGGCTTTCCGCTTTTGGCTTCCGTGTATTGAGAAATGGAAGCGGCTGTGGGAAAAACGGCTTCGAAAAGCCGACCGTTTGGAACGGCTTCCGGCTTTTTCGGACGAAAGCCAGAAGCAGAAGCCGTTCCAAACACGGCCTTAGTCCTACTAAGTCTAAAGCCCTTCGATTCTAAGGTCTTCCTCCACATCTCCAGATTCCTATCGACACCTATCCTACTCTCATCAACTAACACTACATCATCAGCGAAAAGCATACACCAAGGGATATCTCCTTGTATGTCCCACGTGACCTCATCCATCACTAGGCCAAAAATGTATAGGACCCTTGGTGTAGTCCTATCTTAATAGGGAAATCACTAGTATCACCACCACAAGTTCTGACATTAGTCACAACATCTTGGTACATATCCTTAATTAAGGTAACATAGGTGGGGTCCAGTGGGGTTTTTATTTTGTTTTCTCTTTATTTTAACTCAAGAATTCCCAAGAGACTAACAAGTGGGGTCATGGTCCATTGGACCAGTCAATCAACGATCCACCGAGTCGTGGTGCATTGGTCGAGATCGTGACCCACGACTCGATCTATGAACTATTTACATATTCTCCCTATTTTAACTTAACGTTTAAACTCTATGGGCCCACATGTCATACTCTAATTAACTAACTACTTAACGTTAACTAACGGTTAACATTAATGGCGCCACGTGGCATCCACGTGGTGGCCACATGGCGTTCATGTCGGCTCCACGTTAGTTTCTTCCTTAGCACGGATCGAGGCAAAGGAGCTGCGGGCGGCTCGGGTGGAGCTCGTCACCCGAGAGCAAGGCTCGGTGGCAACCGAGAGGGGCAAAATGGGATGCGGCGTCTATGGCGGTGGCGCGCGTCGGGAGATGGGCCAAGCGGTGGCGCAATGAAACAGAGGCGCGACACTACTATGGCTATGTGGTATCTATGCTATAGTGCGAAATGTTAGCGAACGAGGTGCATGTGAGGTTCTACGGTTCACGACGACGCTATTCGCGCAGCGACATGTAGAGAGGCTCACTGGAGTGCTTTGGAGGCGGCGGCCAGCCATGAGAAGAAGAACGATGAGGCTACAATGCTACAGAGGGCCAGCGGGCGCATTATCTAGCCTATGATGTACACCATTTGGGCTTGATCCTTCACCTCTTTCCACCAATACTCAAGTGCAAAGGGTCTCTTCTTTTTTGCTACATTTATGTAGAATTCACAGGCTTTCTCCATCAATCCATGGTCTGATTGGCCACTAGCATACATGTTCTTCGCTTTTATCCATTATGCATTGAAGAGTGTAACAAACTGGGTAGTTTTGTTCCAGTGGCCCTTGCATTGGGTTGCTGATCTTCTTTGATTTGGAGGGTTGTTCTTGTTGTATTTAGCTGCATCCTGATTCCAATAAAAAGTCTCCCTTCTTTGCATTGACATCAATGGAATCGTTGGAATTGTTCAACCAAGCACTAACCAGCCGGTTGTTGTCCTCTTTACTCCAATTACTGCACCCTCTTTTCTTCTCTTCATCTGGACTGCTATCGTTCATTTCTTCAATGTTTACTAAATGTTGCTTCCGTTGTGCAGCAGACATCGTCATCGGAGAGGCAGATTAATCACCACGTGAACCTGTGACGCCGGTAGCTCCAAAGAAGCCGCGGCTTATTCAACCGGTGAAGATGAAAGGACGGCTGCAGTTCCTCCATACGTCCCATGTTGGGTGTAGAAATCCTTGGCTATGTTGAAATTGTTGGAAGCTTCCAGTAAAACCAAAAGGAAGGACATTTTGTGGGTACTGGTGAGGATGGAAATTGCGGGCATATTGATTGTGTGCAAGGTTCATGGGATACTAGGAAGATTACGTGCGCTCTGCGCCGTGCGGTGATCTAAGATTGGATGCATCTGTAGGCATGGTTTCCAAAGGAGGAAAATGAATATGATATTGTAAGGTGTATTGAGGGCTCGTTGGGCTATGTTAGGAAATTGTTTGGGAGAAGCAAGGCTCCAGCCTAGCTAAAACAGCTAAATAAACATCATGTATCAAGAAAACAATGGTTTCTAAACTAAATTCTTTTTTATTGAAGCCGTAGAGCTAAAAACAACAAATCAAAAATAGGATTGATCTATGTCGTACTGAAGCGAAAGAATGTTGGTATACGTGATAGTAATGTTATAGAAAATTAGCATGAGGATATAACAATCTAAAAATATTTTTTAGAGGTAAATTGAAAATGTTCTCTTCTTTTTTTGAGGAACCTCTAGTTTGACTCGAAACTGGCATACATACTAAAAAAAAGTCATAGTAGGATTTGAAAGTCAACGCAATGAGAAAACATGCATAAGACTACATAGGATTTGAAATAGCATGGAGTTTTATCGAGGTGATGTAATGTAATGATATATTAATATATTAACAACCAAACATGTTCGTGGGTGTTTTTTATGAAATTCGTGATGTTCATCCACAAGTACTGCAATCTTAGATGTCTAAAATACTTAAAGATAGAAAGAGAGCGACACACATATTAGTTCTGCGATTAGAATGCATTTACGAATTTGTAATGTGTGTACCTGAAACTTAGGGGAATAAAGGTAGGGAAATTCCATAGTTCGCTTAAGATCATCCTGAATACATGTGAGCACCACCACTGAAGGTCCACAAATAATCCTCGAAATCCATGAAAAAAATTTAGTGATGCTTGTCATTTGGCATGATGACTATTTTTAAGGGAAAAACAAGCAGTATAACATCAAAATGAAATAATGGAGTGATTTGTGTGTAATGAACTCAGCACCTACTATAGTAACTAAACTGATAACAGCATTTACTTGTCTATCATGACCCTTGACTTCATAGGCTCCTTCAACGATAACAGAAAGATCAAGAAGTTGTATGGAATCATTGTAATGGATAAAACTAGGAATGCAAGCGGGGGTTTTGAACTCATACGATGCGTCTTCAAAACGTGTCCCAGTTAACATAGCTAAAAGAGTTGACTCTGCCGAGGCCAACTCAATCAAGACATTGATAATTACTGCATCCTTTTAATTTTTTCGGTACAGCTCAAAACATCACTGGCGCGGCAAAGCACGCCCTTTCTTGAAGAGTTAGTCCAACTCTTGGCTCTATTGCAGTAATTATCAATGTCTTGATTGCAATAAGGCCTCCCAACAGCGATAGAACATTAGGCCACTCCCGCATGAGAAGCTGCATATTAGGATAGAACTCAAGATGAGTCAATAAGAACCTGCAATGGTGTTTCATCAACGAAAAGATGAAAATGCAACAGTGAACTTTGAAAGCTATTTAAGAAAAACAAGCATAACCACTGTCTGAAAGTGCTAGTGAATGCAAATGGACATGCAAGCATTTAAGTCTCTCCTATACATGTTCCTCAGTTAGACAGCATTAGTGAATGCAAATGGACATGTAAGCATTTAAGTTTCTCTTATACATGTTGCTCAGTTCGACACATGAACTAATGTTCGCCAATACAGATCATAGGCCAGTTGTTTACTCGTTTAACCTGTTGCTCACATGAAAAACAGATACAATGGGTACTGCATATCAATAGAAGTTCTGTAGTTGCAAAGAACAATCCAAGTAGCAAGTCTCTGAATGGTCTTATGTCGACTTCAATATGTGTACGGAAATTTGTTTCTGAAGAACATTGACCAAAAATGCGCTAGCTACATAGGACACAATGTTTACCAATCAAGACATAAGAAAGACTAAAAGAGCGTATCTTTGGATTGAACTTTACCATTTTTACATATTTTGATTGCTTACAGTATCACTGAAGCCCAACATTTGGGCGAAGTGAGGTTCTGAAATGGAAGTGATGGCGATTCAATAGATGCTCAATTGGATCAAACCATAGCTGGCGATGAGTGCTGAGCAGAGCACATTCAGCGGCGCGAGGGGTGCCTATGGTGCCTGAGCACCCCAAAAAAATTGCAATTTTTTTAATTAGATATATGTATGAGTAATTTTTAACTAGGTATATGTATGAACAAAAATAGAATTATTTTGCATATTATTAGTATGTATTCAACAATCAGAAAGCCCTCATACTGACTTGGAAAAGACCCTCACAGAAGAATGATTGACTAAAAATACATGTTATGGTGGGAGTCTTTGAGTCATTTGACTTTGTTTTCAATGCACATTTGATGCTTGTCATACTTGGATGCCTGAGATAAGTTGTCTCGAGTCTTTGTAAAAGAGGGACCAAAATATTATTAATGCTATGACAATTGTTAATTTGGCTAAGGATAGAATACAACAAATGTGTATGATGGGTGGAAAGAATTTTTCAAGAAAAGATAACATCATTTTGCATTAAATATGACATCAAAGTTCCTAAGCCGGATGGTAGATATATACCTTATGGAAGATCATCATGTTTTACCCAAAACAAACAAATGGTGATCATTTTAGAAGAGAAGTGTATCTTAGTATCATCGATAATGTTCTCCAAGAGCTTGACAATCGGTTTGACAAGGTTAATATGGAGTTGCTTGTTTGTATGTCCGCTTTAAGTCCTCTGAATTCATTTGTTTCTTATGATTGTCTTACCAACTTTTATCCTAATGATTTTTCAAGCACGAATTTAATAAGAGTTTTTTTCCAACTTGATAACTTCATTGATGATATACGAAGCGATGATAGATTTAAGAGCCTAAAGAATTTCGGTGAGCTTTCTACTAAATTTGTTGAAACAAGAAAGCATGACATTTACAAGTTGATGTGCTTGCTTCTCAAATTGGTATTGCTTCTACCGGTGGCAACGGTGAGCGTTGAAAGAGTATTTTCGACGATGAATCTTGTGAAGAACAAGTTGAGAAATAATATGAACGATCAAGTATTGAATGATTGTTTAGTCACCTTTATAGAGCGAGATATCTTCTCGAAGATTAATGATGATAATATAATCAAGTGTTTTCAAGGAATGCCATCGCGTCGTGTGGTATTGTAATTTTAATTAGCTATTTAGGACTCTTTTATTCATGTAAGATTTTATTTGAACTATTTGTATTGCATTATTAACTAATTTTGAACTCTTTTGTGTAATTGTATTAGGCTTGTGAAATTACATATGTGTCATATAAGATTTTTTTTTAGCCTTAAGTGTGCATCCCCAGTGCTAAATTTACAGCTCACATTGGGCACATTGCTAGGTAGAATAGATAGAACCGACAACACAGAGTGAACGGAATCTAAAATCGTAGCCTTTGAGCGACATTGAGTCCATTAAACAAGCTACATACAAAATAAATTTCACTGAAACGAAAGGTTGAAACTTTTGCAAGAATCTAGTACCTCACCGATTTACCGTTCCGGGTTCACCGGGGTTGCCTATAGAGGGATGGAAGGGCGGCTTTGGCGCGGCGGGCGATGCGCAAGGAGGAGGGCTGTGGGAGGCGGCTGTGGGTGGGGCGGCGACATCCCAAGCGGCGAGCTAGGTAGGGCAGCGACATCCCAAATGGTGAGTTACGTAGGTCGGCGGGAGATGGCGCCTGGCGGTGGATCTGAAGGCGAGGAAACGTCGGATGTGGGGGCGAAGGTGGGAGGCGGCGGTGGAGGAGCTGGTGCGGGTGCAGCGTGGAAGAATGGCGGCAGATCTGAAGGCGGGGAGGCGTCGGAGAAGGAGGCGAAGGTAGGAGACGGCGATGGAGGAGGTGGTGCGGGGGCAGCATGGAAGAAGAGGCGGGGGGCGCCGGCGCAAGCATCGGTGGAGCAAGCGGTCGGAAGGGGTGCCACGGCCGAAGGGGAGGAGTGCGGCGGGGCAAGGGAAGAGTAGTGGAAAGGGGCGTTTCGAGGACGGACGAACCGAACCGAAAAAGGAGAGAGCGCACACGCCGCCGGTGCAATCGAGCGGCCAGCTGCGAGCCGCACGCAGTCGATCGACGGTCGCGGAAGGAGGTCGTCGAGCGAATCAACGTAGAAGCAGCGGCGCGCGCGATTGCGGCGAAAGCTCCATCGAGCGGCTCTCGGCGGCGACGTGGCGCGCAGAGGAGCTGTGATTCTAGGCGCTTTAAAGAGGTTAGTATATATTGGGATGGTGGAAAAGGTTGATAGTATTGGCTACTTGTGTTTTGCTGCATCTTGGCTAGTGTTTGAAGAGTTCAACAAGTTAGTAAAACTTGCTGCACTGGAGGGGTCCATATTTTGGATGTATGAACTTGTGTTGCATGAAGTTGGATGTACGAACTAGAATGCAACAAATGTGTTGTTCTGTTTGTGTTTTATAGTGGTTGGCTCGAAATCAACGGCTAGCTCTGTTGGTCTTCAAGACTGCAACGACCCAAAAACTTGTGTTGCACTGTTGCTTGAGAACTTCCTTGTGTCGTATGAATTTGGACGCACGAATTTTTCTTTTGTTTTTTTTTTAAAAAATAACTTCATAGTCTGCAGCGTATGAAGGAAAAAAATAGTGTTGTTGTGGCTTAATGGCAGCAACGGTCAAACCAACAGTTGGGAATAAAATATTTTATAGTAAACCAAACAATGACCAAAACTATGGTAAGTCAAAATTTGACTAGTCCATGTTAAGCCCGCATGGCATAGAGAAATGAAAGTTACCAAAATTGTTTTGTCCTAAAATCTTGATAAACCTTACATATCTATAGAGTATGCCAAATGTTGGCCAAAATATGTAATCATTACCTATATTTGGCTCGGCAAGTTAAGTTGGGTTAAAGTGTGTTTGGATAGATGAGCGAAAATGTATGTGATTATCATATCCAACTTTTGAGGTTGTCTCTACATTTGAATTGGTAAATTGGGATAAACTCCTCTACTATAAAGGGGAATATTCTACCGAAATACTGCTTCGCGTGATACGACTAAAAACGTAGAATGAACTCGGCCACCCGCGTATGCTCGTCCACCAGCGAGAGGAGCCCGGGCGCCATGTCTCCCGAAGCTTCCTCGCACCACGGCACTTCTCCCGTCTGCACCGCGCCCACGCGAACCACGTCACTTACAGCCGGGCCCTACGCGGCCAAAACCCGTGGACCAGCGACCTAGATATTTCCGTGAGGTGGGAGAACGAAGTATCCAGAACAAGCCTATATATACGCCGCACCATTAGCCATTGTGTTTCCGGTTTTTCCCTCATCTCCCTCGCCATCGCTAATCCTCTTCTTTTCAATTCTCCCGACTCACGCGAAGCGACTTAGCGAAGAAAAATAGCTAACCCTAGAGATCTAGTGGATATCTTCGGATCCGCCATGACGGTGGAACAGAAGGAGGCAGCGGTGCCGGTCGAGATCCCGGCACTCCAGCCCGGAAGGTGAGACCTTTTTCTCCAGAATCCTTTCTTAGGGTTTGCTTTGTGGGGTTAGAATTTGGTAAGATCTAGGGCTTGGGGCTGGGCGATTGTTTAATTTGGTAGGGGAGTCGATCGGTTTGTGTGTTTGGAGTGGGGAATTGTGTGGTTTTGTGGTCGAATTCGTGGTATTTGGGCGGATTGAGTGCTTGTGTTTTAGGAATTTGGGGGTTAGGGTTTCAGGTTGGGTTGGTGTTGCGTGCAATTGGGGGCAGGTTTGGATTACTAGGATGAGCGAGCGTCATAGGGATTGTGGAAGATGTTAGTGTTGTAGATGCGGCGAATTTGGGGTCGTTTAGGGTTCGGAATTGGTGAAAGCGGGCGATTGGGGAACTTGTGATCTTGGAATTTTGGCTCTTTTGGGTTCGGAATTGGTGAAAGGCGGGTGATTTGGGGAGTTCTGATCTTGGATCTCCTTTAATTGGATGCCCCCCTGGCCTTTGGTGGTCCGGTTTGTGTGGAATCGAATCAATCGCTCGAATTTCGGGGTAATTGCATACTTTCGATTGGTAGGTGATATAGAATTATATATGTTGGGTTATATCTAGGGCAAATTGTGTATTTTGGGTATGAACATAGGTATAAATTTTAGATTTTGGGGGTTAGGAGCATTGTGTACTCTGCGGATAGTATCGTTGTTATTTACTTGGTTCAGTCGGTACCATCTCCACAGAAACGTGTGTAATATGTAATTCGTATGACCTGTCTAACTTGCTGTATTGTTGTCAGTTCTACTTCGTTGCTGCATTTTGTTGTCAAATTGTCGTATTGTTGTCATTTTTCTTGGTTTATACAGTCTCTGATACGTGTTGTGTCTATTTGTCTTGTCTTTTCGGTAACTAGAACATGTGGAGCTGAGGCCAGTACTGGGACACTTGATTCCGTCGAACCGATAGGTATGACTGCTTTGAACACCTCTTGTAAACAGGAAGTATTGACAGATTGAGTCCCACGTGTTCGGCACTGGAAAAGCCAGCACAAAATAAATGTTTTGTGTTTCAGCAGGGGGCCATGCTCCCCCCTGTAATGAGTACGCACTCTTGGCCCAGCAAACCCCAAAGGGAGATGTGCCACCAGTAGTCCCTAATCTGTGGTGTGTTTAACCGTTCTATGTCTGGCTGCTCTATGTATTAGAGCATGTGAGCTATGACTACCAGTCCAACTGGCTTTTTGTGTTGTTGAAGAGTGCCGTACTAGAGCAGCACTTGACCGGTTTTGCCTTGTCTTCTTCGTTGCTTGGTTTTCATTAGTTGTTAATATAAAATCGTGGTCTTTTTGTTTGTTGGTTTCCTCCTATAGTTGTTAATATAAAAGCTTGTCTCTTTAGTTAGTTGGTTTCCTGTTAGTTAACATCTGTTGGTAGAAGGGCGATAAATGGCAGTTGTGATAAACAGTAGTTGTGTTGATGAATAACATGGGTATCAGTTTTCTGTGGAGATGGTCTGTTCGATCAAAATTGTATATGTTTGTAGGACGACAATTAATACCAGTTTGGTTATTGAGCGAAACAGCATCTGTTTCTGTGGAGATGGTCCATTTGTAGGAATCTTTGATTGTATTGCTTATTTTTGCTTGGTGTTGTGAATCCTGTGTCTGAATGTGATGAATGAATTACTAACTTGTGTTCCCTGTTCAGCAGGAAAAAGCGACCTTGGAGATCGCGCAATGGGCCTAATTCTGTCTCAGAGACGATCAGGCTGTGGGCTGAACTCAACCAACAGCTTGAGCATGATCCAGAGGGTGCGGAGCGGCCAAGGAAGGCACCTGCAAAGGGTTCGAAGAAGGGCTGCATGAAGGGGAAAGGAGGACCTGAGAATACCCAATGTGGATTCCGTGGTGTGAGGCAGCGTACTTGGGGGAAGTGGGTAGCTGAAATTCGGGAGCCAAACCGGGTCAGCAGACTCTGGTTGGGGACCTTCCCCACTGCTGAAGATGCAGCCCGTGCTTATGATGAGGCAGCCAGAGCAATGTACGGTCCAATGGCTCGCACTAACTTCCCCAGACAGGATGCAGCGACTTCTTCTTCCCTGGTTGCACCAGCAGCTGCTCAAGGTGTTTTACCTGGTGGTTCCACATCATGCGAGTCTACTATGACATCTAATCACTCTGACATCGCTTCTACCTCACATAAGCCAGAAGTTTCTGAGATTTCAAGTTCTCTGAAAACTCGACCAGAAGTGCTGGAAGCTGGTTCACATGAGGCTAAGACAGAGTCTGTCACCAATGATCAGAACCATGACAGCTCGCTGCCTGTTGCTGATGCTGGGACAAGCAATGACAGGGGCACATCTTACGCTGAGGTCTTTGAGCCATTGGAGCCTATTGCCAATCTGCCGTTTGGGGAAGATGATGGATTTGATACCGATGAAATGCTGAGAATGATGGAAGCTGATCCGATGAACGAGGGCTTGTGGTTCAAGGGTGCTGAAGCCAATGAAGAAGGGGCTAACAGTGGCATGGACATGGAGTTTGGCCAACAGGAGCCTTTCTACTTCGAGGGGTTGGATCCAGGCATGCTGGAGAGCATGCTTCAGTCAGCCGAGGCAGCCCCAAAGTGGATGTCGCAGGATCCATCCATGTACAACTCCAGCTTCCAAGACGCTGAGTTCTTTGAGGGGTTGTGATTTCTTTCAGCGGCCAAACTAAATTTCTAGTGTTTGGTCTGCTAGCTCATCTTTCACTTCGTTGGCGTTCCAACTTCCAATGAGGTGACGGTAGAAGCATTGAACTGGATTGGGTTCCTTGGCCGAACTGGATGAGCCTCTAGCTAAGGCTGCTCTCAATGGGCAGTATCTTAATGCAGTTTCTTAGTGTATGAGAAGTATTATGATACCATCTTCCCAATACATGGTTTCTTATATTGTAGTATCTTAAGCTGTTTCATTTAATCACATACATGAGACTGTTTTGCGTTGGATTTCGAGCCAGAGTAGTATCTAAATTAGATACTAGAGTTTTTTCGTTTGTTTTAGTTCTGTAGGCATGGGAACTCGTTAAAACTCCTTTTCTATGTTTCTTAATTTAAGAACCCTTGTTTGTGTATAATCGATCTCCTCTGGAGTGGGAACTAAGGAAAAAAATGAAAAAGAAAAGAAGATGTAAATACTCTCGTGATAGTGGAAAGGATGCATCCGCCTGGGCATGAATACTTGATGGCGCTCATGAGGATGTGTTAACCATATGGTTGTTTCCCAATGGATTCATTTTCGTTTCTGTGGTTGGGTGGCTTCCGTTCTACCTCATTCATCTGTATGTTGGACGCGAACACCAAATATATATTTGCACCGCTTAGTCGGCCGTTAGAAGATCAAAGATTGTTTTACATGCCATTCTTGATGATTGACACAGCAAAAGATGTGCATTTAATGATCTATATTCCTTCGTTCAACGTCGTGCGCTTGTATCTCATGATTGTGCTTTGGGAGTGGCGAGTGAGAACCGTGAGCCATCTCCAGCTTACAAGTTACACGCACCAAAATGAACGGAAAATGACGAAGACTTTACAGATATAGTAACCACTCACCAGTGGAACACGATATAGTAACCAGTGGAACTAGCTTGATTTTTTAGTTGACTGTAGAAAGGCAACCTGATGATACATATTTTTCCTGATAGGCTGTACAAATGTACAATCTCAAAACCAACGTGCCAGTGGAGCCACAAAGAGGAGAGGTCATGTTCAGATTCACACTCATCTCTCCCCACAGTGCCACACTTCTCAGCTCTCACATAATCCCGTGTACTTGAACACGAAACGCTTCCCACTCCTCCAAAACAAACCACGCCGATCTGAATAAACCTGTCCATGTATGTACCCCACCTGTTTTCCAAGATCCTATTTTCCTAGATTTATGCAAGCAATAGTTTCCAAACCACAAAACGAGGATACCGATTATTTGCTACTGCTAAAGATATGCAATTTAGGATTTACCACTGATGTGTCTATGACATGTAGGTCTAAGATCTAGATATCGTTTACACATGGAGTGGCAAATCCTGAAATTCATATCTTTGCAGTGACAAATAATTTATTATTCCTTAAATAAATGAAAAACAAATTGAATTAGGATCATCTTTCTTCAATTTTGCAATTCATCCTATATTACATTGTACATGTATCCAAACGGGGGAAACTAAAAGGTCATGTTATCAGCGCCTCGGGCATATCCATTCGTCTCCTCTGCCACCGTCTCCCAACCGTCTACAATTTTATCCGCGTATGCAGCCTGTGTACATACAAAATAAGTTTCTTTGTAGAGAAACTCTTAACAAAAAAAAGAAAAGAAAAGATGTGCTTTGTAAAACGACTGTCAAACGATAAACCAGTAGAGTGAAGAGTAACAAACACGAAAATAGTTTGGTGGGTTCAGCAAATGTAAGGAAACCAAGTTTAACTACAATGCAGAAGGCTATACAACCAGATATTCACAGTTGGCATGTCTTTAGTAAATAAACTGTGGAATGAAGAGCAACATTGCGAAACAGCTTGGTGGATTGAGCATATGAAAGGAAACCAATATTTCACTCAACACAGATGAGGATATGAAAAAAGCTATTTACTGTTAAAATGTGTTTACTTAATAAGATCTTGATAATAAAAAAACCAAGTTTCAGTATCTGCAGAGCAAGATCAACATGTGCATCTATTCTGCACAGTATTAGTAGATATACTACCAAGTAACAATTCTACCATTTTACGTGATAATCAATTATGTAATCACTGTGGAAGGTACAGAGGGATGCCCATATAATTAAGACTTCTGCAAAGGTTTTCAGGATCATCAGCACAAAAAATATATATATAATAGAAATGATGGTAAGTTGAAATAATACCTGGCTTGTAACATATCCTTCTAGCATCTTCAGAAAATCTTCCTTCCTTTCTCTGTCTAGTCTGTGGAGTTCAGCTCTGTTGTTTTCCTGCATATTAAATAATAATAATGTGAGATATTCACCACGAAATGAAATATAGACCTCATTTGCCTCACTACAGTGAGTTTTCAACTGGAACTCTAGAAGAGAGTTCAAAATATAAAGAAAAGCACACTGCTTACAACAAGCTGATCGAAACAATTTAGAGTGAAGCAGTACTACTGCTGCAAAAGGCTTAGTGCAGAACAACTCTCCTGGTATGAAGTTGTCAGTATTTCCTATACTGATTCTACTTTTAATTTCACATACACGACCGGATAGGAGCGAAATGTGCAATTAATCCAAATTTGCTCATTAAAATTTGGCATATCAGTTCCGAGTGACATAAGTTAAACAATTTGCAAAAGGAACAGAAAACACCACGTAAGAAAAATGATTTCTATGGCAGAGATGACGGAAAAGTAGTTTGTATCAATATAAAGTATCAACTAAAGCAATATTGGATATGGTGAACAAACTTAACAAGAAAGTAATATAATGTACAAAGGTATTTCAAAGCAGAGCTAACCATTGCTATAAACTGACTCTGTATAAAAGCAATGAAAATAAGATCACCACAGTTTTATGAGCCTAAAGGAGTACTTGTTAAGGAAACCAAATAAATAATAGCAGTGATGCTTGTTGAGCTATTCTTTGCCGACTTGGTTTTGAATGTTGTTAGTGCTTATGCTCCACAAGTAGGTCTAGACGAGGCCGCTAAGAGGCAATTTTAGGAAGACCTAGATGATATAGTTAGAAGTGTGCCTAATAGTGAAAAGCTTTTCTTAAGAGGCGATTTCAATGGTCATGTCGGTACAACTAGTGGGGGGTTTAAAAGGGTGCATGGGGGCTTTGGTTATGGTGATAGGAACCAAGAGGGAGAAGATATCTTAAACTTTGCCGTAACCTATGATCTCATGATAGCTAATACCTTTTTTAGAAAGAGAGATCCCTATCTAGTTACCTTTAGTAGTGGTCAGCATTCTAGCCAAATCGATTTTGTTCTTATTAGGAGGGAGGGCAAACAAGCCTGCATAGACTTTAAAGGTTATGCCTGGAGAGTGTGTTGTCCAGCAACATAAGTTGGTAGTCTCCGACTTCCGTTTTAGGACACGAGTGACAGTCTAAGGTCGCCAGAGCCACGAGGACGAAGTGGTGGAAACTCAAAGGGGACACCTTGCAGGAGTTTAAGGAGAGGATGATCGCGGAAGTGAAATGGAATGTGGGAGAAGCGAATAGTATGTGGACAGAGATGTCATCTCGCATTAGGAAGGTGGCTACGGAGGTGCTTGGAGTGACCCGAGTGACAAGATGCGAACCTAAAGACACGTGGTGGTGGAATGAGGAAGTGCAAAAAGCTATTGAGGAGAAGACATACTACAAGTATATGCAACATGATAGGAGCAACGACAACGTACAGAAATACAAAGCAGCAAAAAAGAAGTCAAAGAAAGCGATGAGTGAGGCACGAGGTAAGGCCTATGAGGAAATTTACCAGAAGTTAAGTACAAAGGAGGGTGAGAAGGATGTCTACAAGATGGCTAAACTTCGGGAAAGGAAGACGAGTGATTTCAACCAAATTAAATACATAAAAAACGGCACAAATAGACTTTTGATGAAAGACGATGAGATCAAGGATAGGTGAAGAGATTACTTTGATGAGTTGTTCAATCATGACAATGACGATAGTATGGTCGAACTGGATGATACTTTTGATGACACCGATAGGCGGTTTGTTCGAAGAATCCAGAAGTCAGAAGTAAGAGAGGCCTTAAAAAGGATGAAAGTGGGTAAGGCGTTAGGGCCTGATAACATTCCAATCGAGGTGTGGAAATGCCCGGGAGAAGTGGCGATCGTTTGGCTAACTAATTTGTTCAATAGCATTTTTAGGTCGAACAAGATGCCTAACGAGTGGCAGAGGAGCACATTAGTACCAATTTTCAAAAATAAAGGAGACATTCAAAGTTGTACTAATTATAGAGAAATTAAGCTCATGAGCCACACAATGAAGCTTTGGGAGCGTGTGATCGAGCACCGTTTAAGAAGATTGATTAGTGTGACGACAAACCAATTTGGTTTTATGCCTGGGAGGTCGACCACAGAAGCGATTTTCTTGACACGGCAGTTGATGGAGAGATATAGGGAGCAAAAGAAGAATCTTCACATGGTGTTTATCGACTTGGAGAAAGCTTATGACAAAGTGCTAAGAATTGTCATGTGGTGGGCGCTCCAAAGGAAAAAAATCCCAACAAAGTATGTTACCCTAATTAAGGATATGTACCAAGATGTTGTGACTAATGTCAGAACATGTGGTGGTGATACTAATGATTTCCCTATTAAGATAGGACTACACCAAGGGTCAACGTTGAGCCCATATATTTTTGCCCTAGTGATGGACGAGGTCACGTGGGACATTAAAGGAGATATCCCTTAGTGTATTCTTTTCGCTGATGATGTAGTGTTAGTTGATGAGAGTAGGATAGGTATCGATAGGAATCTGGAGATGTAGAGGAAGACCCTAGAATCAAAGGGTTTTAGACTTAGTAGGACTAAAACTAAGTATATGAAGTGTGATTTCAGTGGTGCCGGGGCAGATTATGGAGATGTTACACTGGACGGACAAGTAGTGCCTCGGAAGGACACATTTCGATATTTGGGATTGATGCTACAGCGAAACGGAGAGATAGATGAAGACATGAGCCACAGGATTATAGCGGGGTGGGTGAAATGGCGCCAAACTTCGGGTGTCCTATGTAACAAAAAAGTTCCTCAAAAGTTAAAGGGTAAGTTCTATAGGACGGTGATCAGACCTGCGATGCTATATGGAGTAGAATGTTGGATGACTAAAAGACAACATATACAGAAGATAAGTGTAGCGGAGATGAGGATGCTGCAGTGGATATGTGGTCACACAAGGCGAGATCGAATCCGCAATGAGGATATACGTGATAGGGTTGGGGTAGCACTAATTGAAGAAAAGCTTGTCCAACATCGCTTGAGATGGTTTGAACATCTCCAACAGAGGTCTTCTAAGGTACCGGTACGTACTGGAATTTTAAAACGTACTGAAAACGTAAGAAGAGCCATAGGTCGACCAAGACTAACGTGGGAGGAAGCAGTTAAAAGAGATTTGAGGGATTGAAATGTAGCTAAAGAATTAACTTTGGATAGGAGCGCATAAAAATTAGCGATCCACGTATTGGAACCATAAGAAATTTTATGGGCTGTGTTTTAGACTCTCGGCTTGAATGATAGAATGTACAGCTTAGGGTTTTAGCTTTGTAGGTTTTATTATTATTATTTTATTTTATTTTATTTGCAAGGCTCTCATCTCTATGATTTTGAGGATGTTTCATTCCTAACCTACTCCAACTTGTTTGGGATCAAAGGCTTTGTTGTTGTTGTTGTTGAGCTATTGATCTTGTCATTGGCTCGTTGTTAGTTATCAAAACATCCTATCAGCCTTTCTTTCAACAGAACACATGTTGGTTACCTTGATTCTCTCATATTCCCTTAACGCACAGCACTTAGCATCTTCAGTAGCCCTTATTGTTTCCCTCAACTCTTGAACTTTGAGAAGCCTAGCTCTATCACCACCAAATATCTTTGATGATGCAGCTTCGAGTTTCTCGATCCTGGATTGTAATGATGCCAGGTCTGACATGAGTGTTTGTACAGTCAATAATGCACTTGCCCGATCAGAAAATGCAGTATGTACAGACAACATTATCCCCAAATGTTCATGCAGAGTATCCTGCAAAATGGAATGAGTCATGGAATATGGTTACTTCATAACCAGGAGAGATTATTAAAAAATAACAGAAAGACTTGAAGTACTACCAGATATTTAACAGTTTGTGTATTCAAATCTCGACATGCCCTGCTAGCTTTGACAGCTGCCGTAGCTATACGTTTGCTGTCAGCAGCTCTTATTCTTTGAGACTCGTACATTGCCTCCTCAGTCTCAAACTTCGTAAGCTTGATGAATGCCAATCCAAGTGCTCCCATTGTTTCACCCATATCTTGCTGAGCCTTGACAAGTGCTTCAGCCTATGGAAAAGACAGACACCAATGTCAAACTACCTTCAAACACAACCCACAAACTTAATAACATCCAGATGTATACTACATTACTTCCAAATGCCAATGCTTGCCAAGCAACATCTTCAATGATTTCAATCTTTGCCCTGCTTTTGCACTTTTCAGCATGACTTCAATTTTTGGTATGTTCATGTTATGGTCCTTAGATCATAATGGGTAAACACCACCGAGAGGACGGCCAGACGGCGTCAGCGTGCTTGGGGCGAGAGAGACTAAAACCGGGAATGACTTTGTATTTCTTCTTGCTTAGTGAGTTCTTCGACATGATAATCTCTCCCTTTAAATAGAGAGAGCTCCCTGATAAGAATCTTGTACATTCTCTCTCTTGACCCATGTGTGATGGTGTGGCCTATGTAATCCATGAGGCCGTGTCTATATCTATACGTTCTTAATAATGAATAAGATGCACAACTGTGAATAGCAAAATCCTCTCCAAATTCTAACATGGTATCGGAGCCTAGAGTTAGGGTTAAAGACTAGACCCGGTTCGGCCGCCGCCATCCTCGCCGTCACCAGTTAGCCTTCGGCGAGCCGTCACCAGCGTACTACCTCCTTCCTCTCCCTCTCCCACGGTTCGTCTTCGGAATTCGCCCCGACAACTCTGCTCCAGCTCAGTGCTCTGCTAGGCCGGATTGGGCACCGCCACCTCCTCCTCTGCTCCGACCGGATCCGCATCGCCTCTTCCTCTGCTACAACTCCAACCGGATTCGTGCCACCTTTGCCTCGGCTTGCCTCGGCTTGCCTCGGGACCCCAGCTCCCTAATCCGCGCTGCCGCCGCCAGAGACAACTGGATCCGTCACTTGCATTGGCGCCTCCTCCTTTGCTCCGACTCAGATCGGATCCTCTACTCCGCGCCGCCTCCGCTTCGGTTCGTTCAGGGCCCCTGCTCCCAAATCCGCACCACCTCCGCCTCCTTGCTCCTGGATCCACGCCGCCACTGCTGGAGACGATCGGATCTATCGCCTTCGTCACCGGTTATCTTCTTCCTCTACTGCTACGGGCTCTGCTTCCACCAAGCTCGACCAAGCTACTCCGCTACGATACCTCCACCAAGCTGCTCCGCTATGGGCTCTGCCTCCACCAAGCTCTTCCTCCACCGAGCTCTGCGCCGGTGTGTTGCACTGATGTCTTCACCGACCTGCTGCTAGTGATTGTGGTCCATCAAGATGGCAAAGCCCGACTCGATGATTGGGGGTAGTTCATCTCTCGTGTTCACGGACATCAAGCTCAAGGGACCAAACCATCGAGCATGGGCTTTCTCAGTCAAGACTACTCTGAGGGATTATGGTTTGGCTTCTCATTTGGTGACGATCCTCCCGATCCAAAGAAGGTTGATCTTTGAGGCGATAAATGCTTAGCAGAAAGAAGACGATCGTGTCATGACTAGCCTAGTCGTGAGTGTTGATGTTTCTCGGAGGATAAGTCTTGAGTATCATACTTCAGCCAAGCAGATATGGACATACTTTGAGAAGAGATATATTTAGTCCAGTGGTGCTTTTCGCTTCACATTGCTCAAGAACCTTCATAGTATTCAGCAATAAGACATGTCAGAGGAGTATTACTGTACTTTCACTCATATCACTGGCCCTCTAGAGTCTATGATACCGAAGACTACTACTGCTTGTCAGTCTTGTGTTACCAAGGAGGAGTATGCTCAACAGACGCTCATGTATCAGTTTATGATGGAGCTTCGATCAGAGTTTGAGCCTATTCATACTCAGCTACTCAACTATCCTACTCCACCGACTTTGACTGGGGCGCACTCTAGTTTGATTGCAGAGGAAACTCATCTTCATTCGCTCATGCCTACCTCAAGATCCTCACCACATGCTGTCCTGAGTCTTTCACGTGGCTGGATCTGCCAGGGCTACATCCACAAGAGTGTTGTTATGTTCTCATTGCAAGAGGACTAGTCATCTTGTTGACAAGTGCTATAAGTTACGTTCAGATCAACTTGTTGATTTATTGTGCTAGACATCATGTGATCGTCGTCGTGGAGCACCTACTAGGGCTCTTAGAGCGATTATTCTTTGCCACACCTCTCGTGACTTTTGGATCGATTATGCGCTATGACCTCGATTACACCTTCTACCTCTAGCGCTGCTCATTCTTAGGTTCTGGACTTGAGTGCCTCTTTTCATGTTACATCGAACAGCTCTCAGCTTGTTACTCGTAGGCCCGTGATTGATGGTGCATATGTTCACAATGCTGATGGTATACCTTACTCTATTACCCACCAGAGCATTCTCTACACATCTCGCTTCTATGTTCTTGATGTGTCATTTGTTCCTCAGCTATCTATGATGTGGCATCGACGGGCGGCGGCAGTGCAGGTGCTCGAGACACCATGGTCACCGGTGGTGGTGACCATGGCGGGCGTGTGAAGAGTGCATCACAAAGACAACGACGCGAACCCGACACGAGCGCAATGGCGGAAAGCGGCGCTAGTGGTGGTTCTGAGAGAGAGGCGACGAGTGGGCTCGGTCCTCGTCGGCAGCGGCGACGCGCTACTGCGGCAAGATGATGAGGAAGGCAATGACAGGTAGATGAAGGCGATGGCTCACCAATGGCAGAGGATTTCGATAGCGAAGACGGCAACAGGGCTTGGAGATGGACTCGATCTCGAGGCATCAGGGAATGCATTGGCGAGGTTTCGGTCGTCGCGGAGCACGGCCGAAGGCTTTATCGAAGACGGTGGCGCTTGTGCTCCAATTGATCGAGGGGCTTGGTAGAGGGTGTTGAGGCGAAGCCGTGAGTGGAAGGATTCAGGCGTGGACAGCTTGAAGGTGGAGATCAAATGCAGCACGGTGGTGCCGGTGTCGGTGCCGAAGAAGATGGTGACGGCCCGGGCGTTTGCAACGGCGTAGATGACGAGATGGCCTATGGCTTTGGGCAGCGACACGAGGGGGTGCAGCACACAAGGTTGGTCAGGCTATTTATAGCCTCGAGGTGGCAGCACTCAAGGTTGGTCAGGTTATTTATAGCCTCGAGGTGACGGCACTATATGGGACACGAACGCCCATGCGGCTGCGCCATACGCGCTAGCAGGGATGCACAGGAGGTGGCGCGAGTGCGGGTCTCTGCGGGCGGTGGCTGGTGGGATTAGGGTTAGGGTTGGCGGCACTCAAGGTTGGTCAGGTTATTTATAGCCTCGAGGTAACGGCACTATATGGGACACGAACGCCCATGCGGCTACGCCATACGTGCTAGCAGGGATGCACAGGAGGTGGCGCGAGGTGCGGGTCTCCTGTGGCGGTGGCCTGGTGGGATTAGGGTTAGGGTTAGATGGCCTGGCCTGATGTGAAGCTGGGCCACATGGGCCGAGGCGGGGAGATAGTGGGGAAGGAAATGGGCTTGTGGCCCAAGGCAGGGAGAGAGAGGAGGAGCGGGCTGAAGGACAGAGGAAAATGGATTACAATTTGATTTTTGAATTAAAGAAAAAGGTGAAAATTCAAATAAGTCAAAATAAATACTAAGCGAACTAAAAAATTCCAAGGAAATTTAGAAAAATACCTTGAAACACAAGGAAATCAAATAAAACTGTTTTTGATCTATTTCATTTTAATTTCGAAAATTTCTAATTAAACTTTATTAATTCAAGTAAAATTTGGTAAAATTTTTTAGGAACCTATTCTACACAGAAAGATTAAAAGATTTTGAAAATCCGAAAATTGGAATGTTACAGCGACGGGTAAAATCTACCTATCTGTCGGAAGGTTTCGGAAAAGAAAATGGTCGAAATTTATCATCCCTAATGAAACTAACATTGGTTTACTAGCTGTTTTAGGTGAAACAACTACTAAGAATCCATTACCTTACTGTCATAATTATCAGATCCAGCAAACTCGTAGCTCCAGTGGCATTTGAGAGATTACCTGCTGTGATGCGCTACTGAGCTGCTGCTCCCAATCCTGCAGCTTCTGCTTCTTCTCCAGGAAGTCCTCGTCCTCTTCCACCAACGGCGGCTTCACGCCGGCCCAGTCCGTCACCACCGACTGCTTCAGCTCCTTGAATATCCGCAGCAGGTCCCTCCCGCCCTTGGCCGGCTGCACCACGTCCTGCGGCGCGGCCACGACCTCCTCCCCGAGCAGCTGCCGTGGCAGCCGCGCCGCGCCGTCAAGCATCCGCGGGGCCACGTCGGTGCTGCTCGGCAGCGGCATCTTGACCTCGGCCTGCAGGAACACGCGCAGCTCGTCGCTAGGCCCGATCGCGGGGTGCTCAGCGAGCCGCCACAGGTACCTCTCGAGCGCGGCGCGGCGCTGGGCCACGAACTCGTCGCGCTGCATGACCTGACTCTCAACGGCGTTCTTGTCAGGGCGAGGGGGCACGAAGTGGCCGCGGAAGGCCTCGGCGAGGCGGTCGGCGAGGGTGACGAAGTCGCGGAAGCGGCGGCGGACGGCGTGGCGGCGGTGGTCGCCGCGGCGGGCGCTGGTGACGAGGTAGGAGACGTAGGTGGGGCGGATCCGGGGACGAGGAGGTGGCGGCGGGCTCGGCCTCGGTCTCCGGGTCGGAGACGGCGATGTGGGCGTACTCGGAGGCGCGGCGCGCGCGGATCTCGGGAGGCGGACGGGGAGGTCGACGAGGAGGCGGCGGCTTCGGCGTAGGAAGGGGGGTCGACGAAGGAGGAGGAGGAGGCGGGGGAGAGGGTGAAAGCAGCGGGGGTGGGAGGGGAGGGGGGCGAGGCGACGGAGAGGAGGGGGTCGAAGGTGGAGGCGGTGGATGCGTACTCGGAGGCTGCGGCGAGGGGGAGCGTCACCATGTCGCCGTCGGCCAGCTCCGGCAGCGGCGCGGAGGACATCATGGCGAGGCGAGCGTGCGGGTGCGGGTGACTGGAGATGGGTGGGCGAAGACGAAGAAGGTTCCGGCCCCGGCGATTTGTTGCGGTGTGGTACTACTATGCGATCATATCACTGTCTTTGGTTGAGGTCCGGACAATGGCAAAAATGGATGCACGTAAGTAACCAGAAAAATTTGATGATTTTTTATCGGGTCAGATAAATCTAAAGATGAGTATTCGATTAAAAATATATGTCTGAAATTAATGAATAAAAAGTTAGAACGATGAATTAAAACTATGAACGATGGATAGAGCAGCCGGACTCCCAGTTGCTAGTTTTTAAACACCTAGGCTTGAGAGCTCGCCTGGCCTGGCAGCTACGCAGGAAGGCAAACAAACAACCATCTGGTAGCTTCCAGGGGCTCTCCCGCCCAGCCAATTTGCCGCCAGGGCTGAAACCAAACATGCCCTTATCCAATTTTACTTTTTCTCTCGAAATTAGAGTCGACAAGTACAATACCGAATGCAAATTTGAATGCATATACTTTCGGTCACAAATACAGAGCATATACAAACCGAATACGGATCGTCTCAGTCATGAGTAGTTAGTTGGATATTGTATGAAAATAAAAACTATATATGTCGCACATATAAAGATCAATTAATCGTACTATATATCCAAAATGCAACTATATTAGAAATTCAACAAGCAAATTTGACTACATCATACTATCACAGCGGCTAGTTAAAGGAGTAGTAACTAGCAAGTAGCGAGTAATAGTGGTAACAGTCCAAAAGATGTCTAAAATGTAACTAGCCAATTATATAACAGGACAAATATAACATATACAAAGCCTACAAACCAGTAGCAATAACTAGTTAGGAATACACATAACATTCACTTTTAGCAAGTCTGTAGCGTCCCAATTTTAGAGAATTCAAAATCTTTTATTTGAAATAAGGTTTTATAAATTTTTCATGATTTTATAGAATTTAACAAAGCTTAAATAGAATAACCATATATGAATATGATATAACATGAGTAAATCAAACATCCATTACATTCAAAAGAATTTTATTTAAGTTCCTTATGTTCAAAAGTATTTTTATAGAATTTTTTCGAGTTCATTTGCTATTTTTCTTAGCTTATTTGGATTATATGTATTTTCTAAATATGACAAAATAATTTAAATACTGGAAAAGCATCGTGGGCCGATTTCTCTCTCCGACCTACTCTAGGCAAGTGAGAGGCTAGTCATGTACTCATGGGCCTATGGCCTCATGGGCTGACCAGCTGAGGCATAACTCGTGGGCCTAGAGTTTATCGGATATTCGGTATAGAGTTTACCGAATACTATCCGATAAAATTTTCGGATAGCTCCGAATCTAACGGATACCTCTCTCCTGACTCCGATCCCATATCTGAGATAAATTATCCAGTTTTGACTCTGAAATCTGAGAAAAACTTTGGATATCCGAACTTTGGATATCCGGTTTCATGCTATGGATACTATTCAAATTCATTCAGATTGACGGACGGTTAGGAACTATCCGCTCCGGTTGCACACCTAGTGGTCACCACATGGATGGGATAAGGGACACACTCATGTGGCCTGTCGTGGCCGATATGAACTAAGAATATGGGTTACCACGTGTGGAAGCAAAAGTAAACCGGATTGCAATTCCCGTGGGTGTGCGGTCAACCATGAGTAAGAAGCAAAATTGGTCACAGGATATTGTACTTTTACGGTATTTGTTTCAAGACATTTTTTGTGGTCATTGCTTAAAACACTGAATTTTACAGCTCTCTGCCATAGGACATCGAATCTATTACAATAATATATCTATCATTTTTGGAGAGAGAACACACTACTACAAAACAGGCAATAGTAGACACCTCATCGAGCACGTTCCAAAGGAGCCGTCATTCTTTCTCTGACGGTTCCCTTTGGGCCTGGGAACCGCTCTGTGATATGTCCTCATCACAGACGGTTCTTATTACCAACCGTTTGTGATACTTCTAGTATCATTCTCTTCTTCCTCCCTCTCCCTTCACTCGAACCTTGCTTTTCTCTTTCCTCCTCCTCCATTCTCTAGCTCCCACCGCCGGCAAACGCCGGGTCATAGCTCGTTGATGCGCCTCTACCTACTCCTGCTACATCCCACCATTTCCACATGATGCTGCCCACATTAGCCATAGTGCTGCCTATACCATTCCACTCACCACCGCCACGTCGAGACCCAGATTTTTACTGTCTAGGACTCTCCATGTATACCATCACTAGTCTTTGGATCAACATCTAGTGTAATATCCCAAAGATATGTCACCAAAATTAAAATTAATAAAGTTATTATTTTTATTAGATTTTCTAAAATTTAAAGAGTTTTCTTGAATTTTTAAGTTAAAAGAAAATTTTATTATTTTCTTGGATTTCTTGGGTTTAAAAGGTATTTCTGTTTTCTAGAAATTAAAAATAATTTATGTGCAAAAATAAAATCTAACTTTAAGTTGGAAATAATTTTATTAAGTTCAAAATAATTCAAGGAATTCCTGTGAATTTTTCTAGAATTTGGTTTTTCAAAACTTTTGAATAGTTTAGGTCTTTGGAAAATTTTACCAAATTTATTTGAATTAATAAAGCTTAATTGGGATTAATTGGGAATTTTTGAAACTAAAAACAATTTAATTTGATTAAAGTAAACTTCAATTAAATCAAAACCAATGTTATTTGTCTTCCTTGAGTTCCAAGGAATTTTTTAGGATTTTTTCGAGTTTGTTTGCCATTTTATTTTGCCTCTTTGATTTTCAACCTTTTCTTTTATTCCGAATTTCCTTTCTCTCTCCTCTGTCACGTGGGCCGGTTACTGTACATCTTCCCAAACCAACCGAACCTTCAGTCCAGAAACCGTATGCACAAGCAAACGTACCCAATTCCAATTCTCCCTCTACGGTGCATATAAAGGCCGAACCCCCGTGTCAAAACGATCGCCTCGCTCTCCTCTTCCAATCCCCCGAAACAATTTTGTCGATTTCGACTTCGTTTCATCGCAATCTGCAAAAGAGCCGAGCGTCACCGAAGGTCTTCCCCGTCGCGTTCTGCCACCATCCGACGTCCCCCGGTTGAACCATCTGCACCATTGAGTTTGCCTCGACACGTTCTACGTATAGCTTCCATCCTCATCGCCTAAAGATCACCGGATCACCACCAACCATGTCAAGCCATGATGCTGAAATGCTTTCTTCGTGTTCCCCACTTCTTCTATGAGTTTCTCCCAAATCCGATTGCGTCATCTTGTGTCCCTCGTCCCGATCTATCTTTCCCATCTTTAAATTTCAAGTTTCATCCATCGTGCACCGAGAACCAAGCTTTCTCTCTCCTTTATGTCTACCTCCTTCTTGACCAAATACTCATAACCGTTGAGTCCCTGCTTTCATCTTCACCACCGTTGGGTTTGTGTTGTCGCATTCTACACCGTGCTCCTCTCCCTTTTCCCGGAACGTCACCAAAAGCGCTACACCACCATACTGGCCATCGCCGCCACCGTTTCTTGCCTTGCCATCGACGACTACTGTCGTTTCTCGCCATTTTGACTGTGTCACCATCTCTACCTTGTCGTCAGCGTTCCATTTTGCCCATTTGCCAGAGACGCCTCACTGTCGACTACCGCCGACGGCATGCGCCAGGAACTGGTTGCAAGCCTCTGTTCTTTGTTTCTTTTCTAGACCAACTTGCAGGCTTCTGTTGGTTGTTCTCTGTCTCTCTGAAGAGTGGGCCAGCCTGCCTGCCAAAGCATCTGTGTTCTCTGGTTGTTTTCTCTCTAACTCTCTGATGTGTGGGTCCTGTAACATCCCAAGTTTGGACTTGTGTTTCAAATGTAAGAAAATGAGTAGAAATTAAAACTTTTCTTACATCATATATTTCCTGTTTGTTCTAAACAATTCTTGTACAAGAATTATAGAAATACAAAGTCACAAGTCAATTGATCCAAATCTTGACCCTTCAAAAATATTCTTTTCAAATCTTGTGATCACCTCCTGGAAATATTTTTCCTAAGTTCCAGGGTTAGTGTGTGACCCTTCTGAAAAATTTCACAATTTTTAGAAATTGTTTGAATGCTTTTGGAGGTCACTCAAACTTGTTTGACTTTTAGTCGAACCCTATTCCAGAACCTTGCAGAATTTTTGGAGAAAAATGTACGACATAAAAACCTCTGACAATTTTGCACAAGGTCAATATCTAAGTTAGCAAGCTCTTGTAAAAATTTCAGAATTTTTGGAGTTGTTTTGCTACCTCAAATAAATCCCCAAAGTTTGTCTCAATTCAAAACCCCAAAAATGGAACTCTGGTCTGAGTCAGACTTGGGCTCGAGTCAAACCCGAGCCCAAGTCATTTGACTTGATCGAACCAAGCCGCCTGGGATCTGAGCCGTTAGATTTAGATCCAACGCTCACGGTCTACCTCTGTTGTTTTAATCCCCAGGGGCTTTGAGCAATCTCAGTCGCCCGTTTAAAATTCAACCGCTCGCAAGCGCCCTAGCCTTTTTCTCTGGTCATCTTCTTCCTCGCACCGTGCATGAACAAAGAGAGGCATGGACTGGTCCTTTCGTGCTCCCTCGTCAATGCCTACTTGTCGGGGCAGGCTGCGCGTTAGTGCTTTCGGCTCAAAGCCGTGCCTGACGCTGCTCCCCCTCGTTTCCAGTATTGTCGCGGTTGGAGCTCTACCGTAGCTTACCGTGGGGGGGCTCTCTCTTTGTGCCGAGCTCATTAGCTTCAAAAAGCCTCCGAGCTCCTCTTTTGGACCTCTTCTACTTCCCCAACTCACCCTCTGTGTTTTGAGCTCAAAAACCACTGAAAATCCCAAAACCACCATTAATGGCCGTAAAGCTCTGTTGATGGCTTTGGTGCTCCAGTGGTTCATCTTCAATTCTTCTTGTACCCTTTTGAACTCCTTAACCCCCTATGCATTTCTCCTAACTCAATTTTGGGTTTCATTCACAAGGATTGACCAATTTTGAGTTTGGATCATTTCGGCCGATTTTACCCCCTTTCTTCCTCAGCTCCGGTAAGTGGTTCGTTTTGCGATTACTTGCTCATGGAGCTTCTATGAGTGGGGTGTACATCTTTGCCCACATGACTTAGTTAGCACGTAAGCCTCCGGAATAATAGCACACAACCTTTGGTATGCCTGCGTGGGTAAACTAAGATTTGGTATTTTTCAACAAGTTGGCGCTATTGAGTTGGACAGCCCATGTGTGAACTAATCCCGCTTAAACAACGACTGATAGCATCTGCTTAACCGGGGCACACATGTTGCGCCGGGAATGCCGACCCAATCAAAAGAAATACAGATTGTGTTCGCTACACATACTAGATCGCAATCGGAACCCTTAAGGTACGTACATGTGATGGAACGCATCTACGTCCTCACCCTTCTAAAAACATCTGATACTGATATAAAAAAAACTCACATGGCATAAGACACGCCCCGAAGACTTAAGCATCTATGCCATATGAGATCAATACACATGTCCTTACTCCCCTGTTTTCCAACTCAATAGCATTAACCCTTTACTTAACCATGTTGGAAATATGCCCTAGAGGCAATCATAGAGATGATTATATTTCATTATATTCATAACATTTGATAATATGTTATCTTGTTCCTTGAATGAATCATCAGTTTTATAGATCAATGAATATGTGACTTGTTAGTGAAACTCTTTATCTTATATGATGTCATTCTAAAAGTATCCCTAGTCGAATGTCACTGGTCGGAACACCAGTGACTCTACGACTAGTACATGTATTGATTGATGACCATGTTTCACCGGTCAAGGATATAGGGATATCGAATCAATAATGTGGACACATGTTAGAGAACATAGTGTTGGATAAGACCCACCTTGAGACACTATTGAGATTGTTATGATTCTATGTGTCGTTAGTTGGTCTCAAGCAATGATGATGTATAATCCTTAGACACGAGATCGGCATGGTTTCCTACATATGTAATAGCACTCTTAGGGGTCACAAACGCTACTCAAATCGGATAGTTATAAAGGTAGCTTTCGGGTATGCTATAAAACATGCGGAGGAATGTGGTTGGTCGGATATAGGATTTGCCCCTCCTAACATAACAGAGAGATGTCTCGGGGCCCCTCGTTGTGGTCGAATAAAGAAAGTGCATGGCCATGCCACTAGTGCTCGAAGTATCGACCACATGAAGTTATTCGACACTTGATCGAGAAAGTATTGAACAGTCCATGGTTGACACCACATCTCACCTGGAATTCAACCAGATATCGTGAGGCAAAGGGAGAATACACAAGTAGGTCGTTCAGTTCCCGAAGTCGTAGACTGGTCGAAGTCGTATGGAGATACGATCTAGTCGAAGACTACTCGAACATAATCACCAGCGGTCGTGAGGAGTTGCAAGCGGTCGTAGTTAGATACTAATCGGTCGTGGAGTTCTGAACTGGTTGTAACTAATTATGAACCGTAGTGACCAAGTCTGAACCGGTCGTAAGTGATAAGGACCTAGTTGTAGATCATATTGCATTAAGGTTCGTCCAAAATATTACGTGTGTGTTCGGGAATCGTTATGTCTTTGCTAGGTACCGCTAACGACTCGTGATCGGAAAGAGTTTCAAGTCACAACCGATTACACGAACCTATAGGGTCACACACTTAAAGGGCAAGGATTTGATTTGGATGGAGATCCGAATTCTCATAGGCCACGAGTTCCTAATGGGCCTTCTGTTCGGACCCATTATGGATGCCTATATATAGAGAGGTGGTGGCATGGGGTGAGGGGATCGGAAAAATCTCTCTGGAAGAAATCCCGAAACCCTAATAGCCACGCTCTCCTCAACCACGCCGCCGGCGCTAGCACTCCTACACGTGGTGTCCCTGCCCCATACGTGTGGATACCTTGGAGGTGTTGTTGCGAAGCATCAGCACTAGGACGATCCGCGACTTGCGACGTTCATCGGAGTAGGAGGAGAAGGCGCACGGCAAGTACGACTACGACTGCTTCAACTCTCTACATCGACTCTACTTCCGCTACGAGTCAGCGCGTCTAGTGGAATCTCGTGATCTATTACTTGCGGTGGTTCCTTGGTTGCGCGGTAAATTTTTGTTTGTGCTATCGTAGCCTTCCGCGATCCTTCAAACCAAAGCGCCCATACACCACGTGTGGAATTACGTTGGGGCTTGAATTGAATAGTCGAGTTCGGTCCTTAATTGGTCGAGACAAGTCCACCACATTTCCCAATCTCGTACGAAGGCACCATCACTAGCATACTCTTGTCGGATCAAGCGAAATTTAAATTCAATTCGATTTAAATAGATGAACAAAGAGTTAAAATGACTGAAATTCATTTGTTGCTCCCATGTTTGACAAGATAGTCTTGCCAAACACTAACGTTCTATGGACTGCATGGATAAGCAAATTTCTGAAATTAGATGTCGTAGTATATAGCACTACTCTAAGTTTGAGTGTATGGTCAGATTTAAGGTAAACCACAATGTTAGGTTATAACTATCTACTAACAGATCACAATTGCTTTTAGGAAATTAGCATGCAAATGATTATCACCGTATTTTGGAGATCTATAGTACAAAACTTTGGGATCAACATGATGCGAGAGGATGCTTGCCTTGGTAATAATACACCTCTTGTTCAAAGTTCTTGTTGCCCAACAAAAGATTTAACCACTTGAAAGAACCAGAATCTAAAATACAAAAATCCAATGAGCAGAAGAATCGAATGAGAGAACAAAATATAAAAGAGAATGCATGATCAATGTCTTAATGCATACCTAACAACATGCTTAAGCTACATCTAACTTAATAAGGATAATAATCCATAGTTATTCTTGTAGACACTAATGGTCAAGAGTTAAGGTTCAATTTAGAGGTACAGTTTCAGAATTTGGGAAACACTGAAAATAGACAGATTTCAAAAGCAAAGCTTGCTACTTAATTATATTATGAACAAATAACATTTCTGTTTAGGTTATAGCTAAATAAGTAAAACTAAAAGTTTAACTTATCACTTAATATCAGTTAATGCTAATGATCAAATTTGAGGTTTAATCTGGATCTATAGTTTCAGATTTTGGAAAACTGAAAATGGGATAGATTATAAAAGAATGGTGGTTTGAGCTATACATGCACAAATAAAATTCTTTGCTTAAGCTGAGAGTATTCCTAACTAATATAGGGACCTAACTTATCATTTAATCACTAAGTGACAAGAATTAAGAAAGGAAGAATATGCTGCCTTTTTGTCGGTTGGACCAACAGCAAAAACAGCATAGGCACAACTTGCAGATTTCGGTGGATTTGGAGATTCATGAAACAAAGATTTCAAATTAGAGTTAAAAGCTGATCTACAGAGTAGACAATACACTAGACCAACTCTTGCTAACACCAACCTTCAAAGATCAACTGGGAGGAACAAAGTTATTGCTTTTGTCGGTTCAACCGACAGTGACGGTAGAGGTCCAGCTGATTTGAAATATACTAAGCAAAAGATTATTGCTTATGATGCTAGGGTTAAGTAGGAGACTATCTGAACTTGGAGATTAAACAGGAAAGCTCAAAATCTTGGAAACGATATAAAAGACCAAAGGGTTTTATAAAAAGAACATTTTTGGTGCTAGGTTAAACTGAATACTTAATTAATGTGTGAGTGATCTAGGTAGGTTATTGATGTCCTTAGGATGCTCAAAGTAGGAAAGAACAAGATCAATACCTACCCGTCGGAGTTGGAGAAGAAGAAGTGGATTTCGACCGAAAACAGGAAAAGATCCAATCACTTCACCTGTTTGACCAAGAATGGAATTAATGGAAAGCATATGCTCTACTTGAGCATAAGGCATGAGATGACATGGATGAAATCCGGAAGAACTCACCGGAGCAAGAACACCTCCACGGCGGTGCAACGACAAACTCGAGCCAGAGATCAACTCACGGGTTAATCCTACAAAAAGATGCCCAAATTCACATTACAAGGTGAATTAAGCATAAGTGTAGATGCACCAAGGGTAAGAGCGTGAGAAGCTTCACTAGAAAGGAAAGAGGATGAATGGAGCTTTTCGGTCAACAATGGTGGATAAGCTCAAAAGCTAGGGTTTATATAGGGTTTGAACCTCCAGAGCAACCGAGAGGTTTCTAGAAATGATGCGGTGGCAATTTAGGGCCAGGTGTCAAGGAAAGATTTGCCAAAATCGCGGCGGAACACCACCTCTCCGACAACGAAGTCGGCGGCGAGATACAGTCGTGAGGAGGAAGATAGGCACCTCACTAACATGCGGGCCCCGCTGTCAGCCGCAGCAACACACGCCCTCGCAATATCAAAAGAACATCAACCGTCTGATTAGAAATGGGCGGCTGTGATTAATATGGACAAATAACATTCAACCGCTATCCTTCAATATGGGCCGCACGATTCTAATCTAACGGCCATACCAAGATCCAGTTGTAATCCCACAAGAAAGAAGGAGCACCGTAGGATTCAAATCCCACGGTCACATGAGGATCTGACCCTATGTGCACACGGCCGAAGAGATACCGTTGGATTGAAATCCAACGGCAAAAAATAAATGCGCGCCTTTGATTTCAAACACGAAAAGGGCGCCGCGGTTGGATCTAAGATCAACGGCGGAGAGTGAAGAGGAGTCCGGTGACCCGAACAGCCCAATGGATGCGGTCCGTCCGATCAGGATCCAAAGGTGGAGGTTGAGTGTGTGAGGACCCGGAATATTTAACTAGTAACACTTAACCTCCAAATGGTTCTAGCATTACTAATTAAACATTCTAAGCCTCGATGGACATATGTTTCCCAGAATTGCAACATATGCACATCATCACAAAATTACACATCATTTCCATACAACATATATCACTAAGTTCAACAACGACATAAAGTAAAGTTATTACAAAAGAGAGCCGACCGGCCAAATAGATCAATATACAAGAATGACAGCGGAAGCAAAAGCGCCATAAGATGGCTAGAACAAAAGTCGACCGGTTAGCCACACACCCACAAGGCAACCGACCGGGCCGCCAAGCTAGTCGCCCCGCAAGCTACCACAACACAACTCATAAAGTGAGGCCCTTGGGCTCACCTTCTTCCTCTGCAACAAAACAATTAAGCATAGCATCGAGTACAAAGATTGTCTTTGTACACGCAAGATCGACGTGTGGAATAGCGGACCTATTCATAAACTACATGCAAGCTTATTTAGGTGGAGGTTGTATGTCTCATTTGCATGAAGCCAACTTTATTTGCAATAATGTAATATATTTCAAAAGCAAGTTTGCAAATCTGTTTTGTTATCAAAGTAATGATAAGTAAAGATACATACAAGTAACCACAGAAGTGACTATCCCAATAACCACCACAACATAGCACGAATCCCGATTCGTACCACCCATCAAGTTTTAATTTAAAAGGTTGTAGTCTAACTCTTGAAAGACCTTGCCAAGCGTGTCCATAACCTAGGGCGAGGCTATTCGAATAGTTTTAACCTGCGGGTGTACCAATGTACCCACACTTGGATCGCCTTTAAGCCACAAAGCACACTTAGAAGGTATCTTTGTACGGCTAAGTCCTCGAGACTTTTTCCAATATTGTGTATCAACCACGAGCAGCTCGTATGGGTAGAAACACCATACGCTTACATTGCAAGCCGAAAGACAACAAATCCCATCCCGGGTGAAGTCTTTCGGACACTACAATCTCCCAACACCATCCCTCTGCGACCTCCTGCGACCGAGGCAATACACGCCAAAGTACTAAGTCAAGAGAGGTCCCATACCCTCTAATGTGGTTATACGCTAAAATGCTTGGTTTAGTGTAACAAGATGTTCGGTCCTTGTTGACTCGGGCACCATTCGATCACACCGAAAATCACACCAACATACCATTGTGCCCAAGTCTAAATCATTTTGTTTTCAGTTTTAGTTTTCATAAGTAGACATGGCACAAGGTGGAAATCATAAATCATAATAAGTTTTGTGTGATCAAGGTTATCGACAAGTCGATAACCGCCCATTTCTAGAAGCTAAGCATGGCTAAGCAATTAATTCGCAACTACTAAGTGACAAGAGCCCATCCACGAACTCTACATCACGACAAGTAACCTAGGCTCATGGTAGTAGAGGATAATCATTTGCTAAGGAATGCATCTACTAGGCCAACTATTAAAACAAAGTAGCAATGCATACATAGAATTTGTAATCAACATAAATACTTAAAATCTGGGATTAACATGATCAAACGCTTGCCTTCTTCTTTGTTGCTCAATGCATTGTGGAGGGTCGTTCTCGGGATTACATAAATGTCGAATCCTAAGCGAGAGGCAAAAGAACCAGAACAACCAATAAGGCGAGCCACAAATAAACCAATGAGCAAGCAACAATTATCCAAATGCGACAAAATTTATACATAAGGTAGAATACGAATATACCTAGACATAGAAACTGGAAAAACCTAATTTGGATTTGTGGTGCAAAGATATTGCCTAAAAACACATTTTAGCCATAATTAGCATGTAGCAAAAATATTTTCTAGAAAGATTTTGAAGCTGAAATTTTTATGGTAGCTACCTACTGATATAGAGGTAACCCATATAAAATTTCAGGTCATTTGGAGTTAAAATGATTTAGTTATGATTTTCCTAAGATGCAAAACTAGCATAATGCACTTTCGAAATATAAACATGTGCAAAACCTATTTCACATTATAGCATGATAACAGAGGATTTCCTAACATCAAATTTCTATTTTTAGGATTTACAGGAATTCTTGGTGTCTATTACCTCATTAAATGAATTTTTAATTGCTACTAATAAGGTTAAATCTACTAACATATTTTTAGTGTGATATAGACCTTCCACCATTTTTAGATTAAAGTTTAGTTAATGACAAATTTATCAAAGTTAAAATCATTCAATTAGCAGATATCTGAGAAAAGATATGCATTTTCCAAGTTTTAATACAATTAGGAATATATAAAAATAGCGAAAAACCAACTATTAAAGATTACATAATTTTCTACTACGAAGCATAGCTAAAAGCATTTTTATATTAAACTTTAGTGAAATACAAATTCATTGCAGTTGGTTTCATGTAAAAGAATTTATCTTGAATTAGTTATGAATTTCTAAAGTTTTGATACCATTTTGATTGACAAACAATTGCTTACGAAATAAACGTAACAATCCAATAAAATAAATGGCGTGGGCAACCCCGTGGGCCTTGATCTAACATCCTACGAGCCACGCTTGCGGAAAATAGCGCGCGCGCGCGAAACCTAATGAAACCCACCGTTGGATCAAGATCCAGCGGCTCACACGAGTGTATGCAGCCGGGCGGTGCGGTTGCCTGGGCCAATCGGCCGCAGATCGGCGATGGGCGGCCCGAACGCACCAACAGTCGGATTGTCCGATTGCACACGATCTCGGGACCATTGATCGCAAGATCGGCGGCCAAGGAATGATGAGGGAACCGGATGGTCGAATGCATGCAAGATCCGGGCGCGGATCACAAAATGGACGGCGGTCTATAGATCGAAGTTCAAAAGAGGTGCGACGATGGGACGCATGTCGGTGACTACAGTCACACATGCGAGATTTAACCCGTGCGCACGGTGCGGGGACCCAAGTCGGCGACTGTCGATGTAAGACCGAATTAGTGATTCTAATGATTGACATTAAATAGATTCTAATGATCTGAGATTTGATTTTAAACCCTCGGGCCCACAAGTCGACGACGAGGTTAATTCGCATTTAAATGCCGACTCACTTAATTAAGCAATGATTAGGCATTAATGATGTCGAACGATCGAGTGAAAGCAGATTGATTTAAGGAGATTGGGCCCACATGTCGGTGGCTCATTAATAATGATTAAGACACAATTAATACGACTAATGATTGGTAATTAATGTGTCCTAATGATCTGGCGACAGCGGGAGCTTCTCGGTGGCAAAACCGAGTGGCTTTGCCACGGCTTGTCGCGGCGACTCGATGCGGCGGCACCACAAACTATCAAAATGGGTTCGCAATAGTGTTGCGGACCCAGCGATGTGACCTCGCGGCGGTGGAAGTGCAGGCAGCCGCGGCCGAAAAACAAAGATGAAGGCCGACACGGCAAAACACGAAAATAGCAAAATGCTCATTGCGGTCAAGGAAGCGAGTGCCATGACTTCTAGGGACTATATAGAAGCTACCTTATCCGCAGAGGAGCTTCAAAGATGGCGGGAAGACTTGAACACGATGAAGTCCACGGGCGAAGAAGATGAAGTGGAAGATGAGGTTACGAGCAAAATGAGTGGAACCAAATCATCACCACAGCTTCATTATAGCTCAAAGAGGTTCCAAAAGCAAGTAATTGCAAAAGAATCACTTACCGGAATGGAGAAGAAAGGGGTGAAACCAACAGAAAATCTCCAAACTTAAAATTGAGTGATTCTGTGAATGCAACCCAAATCAAGTTAGGGAAATACAAGGGAGGTTGAGGAGTTCAAAGGGTGCAAGAAATGTTGAAGATAAACCACTTTGGACACCAAGGCCGCCATGGGAGCACTCGGGTCAACAATGGTGGATTGAAGGTTTGAGATGGTTTTGAGCTCAAACACGAGTAGCTAGGTGTAGTGCAAAAGAACACCGGGAGGACCTAGAGGGGCTATTTATAGGAAAGGAATTAGGGTTTCGAGCAAGAACATGAGCCCATGGTGAGCTCGGTTCATGGTGCGACCATGGACCACGAAATGATGGGAGCAAGTGAGCACGGTGACCATGGAGGAGAAAGCACATTGCGCATTAAATGCATTGCGAGAGACGTTGATGAAAGCAACGAGGTGACACCACAAGCCCCCATGCCCTCTCTTTCTCTCTGCCATGAACGCGCGCGCGCGGAGAAGCCGAGGAGGAAGAAGAACAGAGAAGGCGAGCCACGACCGTTGGATTAAAAATGGGCGGTCACGATTAAGCGAGTTCGCCGGGGCGGTCGGTTGCCCTCGGGAATACGGGCGGTTCGATCGAGATCCAACGGTCCCAATTTGTTAATGTAACGGAGGGTCGAATGCTCACGAGCGTGGGCCACGCGATCCGAATCAACGGTGATATCGCGCGCGCGTTTTGAAAGGGTGGCTCGGTGCGATTAGTTGGTGGACCGAATCAATTGGCTCGAGCCGAGTCAGACTCGAACCCGAGTAACGATAAAACCAAGTTTGACTTTGAAATAAAAGCAGAGACTTTGAAAGATTTATTTGAGATAGCAAATTAACTCCAAAATTTATGAAAATTTTACAGGAGCTTGCTAACTCAGATATTAACCTTGTGTAAAATTTTGAGAGGTTTTTATCTGTGAATAAACCTCCCAAAATTCTGCAAGGCTCTGTTTTAATGTTTGGTGAGAGTCAAACAGGTTTGACTACCCTCCAAAAATATTCAAACAATTTCTAAAAATTGTGAAATTTTTGAGAGGGTCACATATCATCCCAAGAACCTAGGAAAAATATTTCAGAGGATGATCAAAACATTTGACAAGAATGTTTTTGAAGGAGCAGATTTGTATCAAAAGACTTGTGACTTTGCATTTCCATAAGTCTTGTACAATACTTGTCCAATACAAGCGGGAAACACATGATGTAAGAAAAAGTTTTAATTTCTACTCGTTTTCTTACATTTGAAACACAAGCCCAAAATTGGGATGTTACAACTCTCCCCCTTACAAGAATCTCGGCCGAGATTAGTTTACTCGGAGAAGAAAGAAGGAAAATGCACGAAGGCGATCTTCTCGCTCCCAAGTTGCTTCATCTTGAGAATGGTTTGACCATCGAACCTTAAGGAACTTGATGACACGGTTCCTTGTTCTCCGTTCGATTCCTCAAGAATGCGAGCAGGATGCTCGCGATAGGTCAAATCCTCACGCACATCGAGAGTTTCCAGCGGAGTTTCCTCGGTTGGGACACGGAGGCACTTCTTGGTGTGAAACATGGAACACATCATGCACCCCCTCAAGTGCGGTGGCGGCTCAATCTATATGCAATCTGCTCCAACTCTCTCGGCGATACGATAAGGCCCAACATATCGAGGAGCCAACTTGCCCTTGATGCCAAAACGCGATGGCCCTTCAAGGGTGAGACTTTGAGATACACAAAGTCGTTGGGCTCAAAGCTCAACTCACGGCGACGACGATCGCATAGCTCTTTTATGCGGGTGGGCGTGCGCGGATGCTCGCGGATCAAGCGAACTTGACTCGGCGCATTGATCGAATCGGGCGAAAAGCGCGCTCACGGTCTCGACCAGTTCAATGGGGTTCTACATCTCCTTCCATACAAAGCCTCAAATGGTGCCATGCCAAGACCGGCACGAAAGTGTTGTTGTAGGAGAACTCGGCAAATGGTAGGCACTTCTCCCACTTCTTCCCATAGGAAAGAACACAAGCACGAGCATATCTTCCAACACTTGGTTGACTCGCTCCGTCGACCATCGATCGAGGATGAAAGGTCATCTTGAAATGAAGGCGGGTCCCCATAGCCTCTTGCGGACTATGCCAAAACGCGAGGTGAAAAGTGCACCACGATCGAAATAATCGTCTTGGTACACCGTGAAGACTCACAATCCTCGAGACATAAAGTTCGACCAAAGGCCCCACGAAGCTGCGTCTTGACGGGAAGGAAATGTGCCACTTTAGTCAACTTTGTCGATCCACGACCCAAATAGCATCATTCCCTTTGGGCGGCGGGGCAATCCGGTGATGAAGTCCATGCCAGCGGAATCCCACTTCCACTCGCAGCGGCAAAGGTGAAGAAGACTGCTGGGCGATGCTCGGCCTTCACGACGGCACTGCGTCGCACTCGACAACGAACTTGGCAATCTCACGCTTCATTCGGGTCCACGAAATCTCGGCGAAGGTCACGATACATCTTGGTAGCCGGGGTGAATAGACAAAGGAGAGTCATGGGCCTCGCGGAGAATCATATTCCGCAATTCCATGACCTTAGGAACCACAAGGCGCTGCCCAAACCACACAACGCCATGCTCGTCCTCTGAAAAGCACTTGGCCATCCATCCTTGATGTTACGCTTGATCGGCTCACACCAGGCATCATGCATGCTGTGCGCTTGATTTGGTCCACCAAGGTTGGTTGCACAACCAATGTAGCAAGAGAACGCGCTCGATCAAACCCAAATTGGTATTGGAATTACGAAATGAGGGTAGGCTGCTGCTCTTGGAGCATCAACATGTTGCAATACACCTTACGACTAAGTGCATCGGCAACGACATTGGCCTTGCCGGATGGTGCTGAATACCCATGTCATAGTCCTTGATCAATTCCAACCATCTTCTTTGCACGAGGTTCGGATCTGTTTGGGTGAACAAGTACTTCAAGCTCTTGTGGTGAATACACCTCACAGCGGTTACCAATCGGATAATGCCGCCAAATCTTGAGTGCATGGACCACGACTAACTCCAAGTCATGAGTGGGATAGTTGAGTTCATGAGGCCTTAAGCGCCGCGATGCATAGGCCACAACCTTGCCCTCTGCATAAGAACACAACCAAGACCACGGCGAGAAGCATCACAAAAGATATCAAAACTCTTGTGAATATCGGGAGAACAAGCACTGGGTGAGGTCAACCGCTTCTTGAGTTCTGAAAACTCACATCACAAGCATCGGACCACTCAAACTTCTTGTCTTTCTTGAGTAGTTCAGTCATAGGCTTTGCAATCTTGGAGAAATTCTCGATAAAGCGGCGATAGTAGCCACCAAACCAAGAAAACTCCGCACATCGGTGACCGACTTGGTGACCCCAAGATAGCACGTCACGACCTTGCTAGGGTCCACGACCACACCTCTGCTGAAAGAACATGGCCCAAGAATGCCACTTCCTTCAACGAACTCGCACTTGCTGAATTTGGCATCGGTGGTGCTCACGCGGCTGCCCAATACAAGCTTAAGATGCTCGACATGCTCTTCTTCACTCTTGGAGTAGATAAGGATATCATCGATGAATACCACCACGAACCTATCCAAATACTCCATGAATACCGAGTTCATAAGATTCATGAATAAAGCGGGAGCATTAGTCAAACCAAAAGACATGACGGTGTACTCGTAAAGGCCATAACGAGTAGCAAAAGCCGTCTTAGGAATATCCTCGTACGATCGACTTGATGATAGCCCGACCTCAAGTCAATCTTGGAGAAGACTCGTGCTCGGTCAAGCGATCAAAAGATCATCAATACGGGGCAAAGGATACTTGTTCTTTACCGTCACCTCATTAAGCGGACGGTAATCAACACACATGCGCAAGGTCTTGTCCTTCTTCTCCACAAAGATAATCTGGACAACCCCAAGGAGATGAGCTAGGACGGATAAAACCCTTCTCTTGCAGCTCACCCAATTGCTTCTTGACTCCTCCAACTCATTAGGAGGCATGCGTCGGCCTCTTAGAAATAGGGCGATGCAGGGCGACAACTCTATCACAAACTCGGATCTCGAGCAGGAGGCATCCGGGCAAATCTTGGGAAAGACATCCGTGAAGTCACACCTTGTGGGGACATCGTGAATCCCCAATCTTCGGCTTTGCTTCAAGGGCAAAAAGGTGGGGTTCTATAGCTGCGGTGAAAACCCAACTGTTCACTGAAGAGTGGTGAGGTAGACAATCTTCACAGCTGTCGATTTGCCCCAAGTGTTGGGACAACCAATCCATGCCAGAATCACATCCAAGCGCGCGAGTCGAGTAGGATAAGATTCGCCAAGAATCCTACTCCTTCGATGTGGATAGGAACATCCCGGCATACTTGGTCGACTCTCATTTCGAACCGGAGAGCGAATCGGCGATGGAATCCCAGAGGAACACGGTGAAGCCCACAATCAACGACAAAAGACCTCGAAATAAAAGAATGCGAGGCCCGAGTCAAATAAAGCGTAGCGGGCGCAAATTAACAAGGAGCGTACCCAACACCACGTCGGGTGCCTCCTGTGCCTCCTCGGCCGAGATATGATTGACTCGGCGCTCCCAAGCCCGGGGTCTTACGGTCGGTGGGTGACCACTCCCTTGCCGCGTCCTCCATTAGGGCGAGGGCGCTCGATCTTCTTAGGACAACTACTCGCGTAGTGGCCCTTGTTGTGGCGATAGAAGCAAGTGGCGTCGGCGCGGGGTTGCGGGAACACCTGCTGCTGGGTCGCGAGTGCACGCGGCCGAGTCACGGCTGCGGAGGGCGTGGGTGGTCTTGAAGGCCTCGGCGGTGGTGAAGCCAAAGAACGGGCCACCGGTGCGAGGCCCAACTCGGGGGACGAGCGAGGCGGCTGTGCGGACACGAGCCTCCCACTTGCGCTTGCGGGACTCGCCCGGCGCTCTCGCCTTGTGCTCGGCGATGATGGCCTTGTCCACCAAGGTGCGGAAGTCGAGGAAGTCCACAATAGAGAGCTTGTCTGAAGCTCCTCGAGACAAACCCTCCATGAACTTCTCTGCTTGGCCTCATCGGTGGCCACCTCGGCGAGGCGTACCTCGCCAAATGGTTGAACTCATGGAGGTACTCGATCCGATTTGCGCCCTGTTTGGCGCAAGGAATTCCTTCTTCTTGACTTCATCGGGCCAGCGGGACATGGGCCCGACGGAAGCGGCGGAACTCCTCCACGAGACCACGTGTCCGCGGGCTGCATGGCGAGAAATTCTCCCACCATGAGAGTGCCGCACCCTCCAAGCGATGGGATGCGAAAAGTGCGCTCTGCTCCGGCGAGCAGCGTTGAGCTTCGCTCAACGGGCGCGACCGATCGTCTGCGTCCAAGGATCTCGGATCGGGAGAAGGTAGGAGGCTGATGCGGAGGAACTCCGCAAGTCCCCACGAGTCGATGTCCACCACCTCCGATCCGAGGCACGAGAGAGTAGAGGTGTTCTGGCGATGACCTCCAACACCTGCGGTCCTCCGAGCGATTGCGTTCGATTTGCATGAGACTTCCGCCATGGTCGGAGGAGGGGAAGCTCCTCATCGGGACTACGGTGATTCCGGCGCTCGTGTCCCACCACCATCTGATTTACTAAGACAAGTTAGCCACAAGCCGAGATAAAAGGAAAGCAACGAAATCCAAACTCAATAAAAGGGCTCAGGAATAACCACCAAGAGCACGACCAAAACCACCAAATCGACTTCACAAACGACTAACCCGTATGGAAGAGCGAGCAATCGTGTAAGAAGACCCAAAATTTCAGCACTAAGTTCTAGCTCAAAACAGTCCAAAAATCAAGGTATAACCACCTAATAGAGTATTAGCTAATCTCATATCACTTCTTACCCTTTCATTCCCACAAGTTTTAGTTGAATTATCCTCTCATTATCTACCTTCTTTAGAACCTTTGAGCTTGCTGTCAGGAAATTGATGCTTGCTGTCAGTTTTGCATCAAGCTCCTAGTCGAAATTCTCCATTCGAAGCTTCAAAACCTTGTAGAAGGGCAGCCAACACTTCAATTTGCCAAACTCATTGGTTCCCAAAACCCAAATTAAGCGATAAGGACTATCCTTTGGAAGAAGATGAGAGGAAAACAATTTTCAAAACTCAAACTAGAACAAGATGAGAGAAGAAAACTAAGATAGGTAAGGAGTAAAATCGATAACTTACTTAATTTTCATAAACCATTTGACTCTTGAAAATAGGTTTTCAAAACATCCTACAAGGCGACCAAGCTAGGGGTTTCTACAGTCGGTATGGCTCGATACCAACTTTGTGAGGACCGGAATATTTAACTAGTAACACTTAACCTCCAAATGGTTCTAGCATTACTAATTAAACATTCTAAGCCTCGATGGACATATGTTTCCCGAATTGCAACATATGCACATCATCACAAAATTACACATCATTTCCATACAACATATATCACTAAGTTCAACAACGACATAAAGTAAAGTTATTACAAAGAGAGCCGACCAGCCAAATAGATCAATATACAAGAATGACAATGAAGCAAAAGCGCCATAAGATGGCTAGAACAAAAGTCGGCCAGGTTAGCCACACACCCACAAGGCAACCGACCGGGCATCAAGCTAGTCGCCCATAGCTACCACAACACAACTCATAAAAGTGAGGCCCTTGAGCTCACCTTCCTCCTTTGCAACAAAACAATTAAGCATAGCATCAGTACAAAGATTGTCTTTGTACATAAGATGACGTGTGGAATAGCGGACCTATTCATAAACTACATGCAAGCTTATTTAGGTGGAGGTTGTATGTCTCATTTGCATGAAGCCAACTTTATTTGCAATAATGTAATATATTTCAAAAGCAAGTTTGCAAATCTGTTTTGTTATCAAAGTAACATGAAGTAAAGATACATACAAGTAACCACAGAAGTGACTATCCCAATAGCCACCACAACATATACGAATCCCGATTCGTACCACCCATCAAGTTTTAATTTAAAAGGTTGTAGTCTAACTCTTGAAAGACCTTGCCAGCGTGTCCATAACCTAGGGCGAGGCTATTCGAATAGTTTTAACCTGCGGGGTGTACCAATGTACCCACACTTGGATCGCTTTAAGCCACAAAGCACACTTAGAAGGTATGCTTGCACGGCTAAGTCCTACGAGACTTTTTCCAATATTGTGTATCAACCACGAGCCGCTCGTATGGGTAGAAACACCATACGCTTACATTGCAAGCGAAAGATAACAAATCCCATCACGGGTGAAGTCTTTCGGACACTACAATCTCCCAACACCATCCCTCCTGCGACCTCCTGCGACCGGGCAATACACGCCAAAGTACTAAGTCAAGAGAGGTCCCATACCCTCTAATGTGGTTATGCGCTAAAATGCTTGGTTTAGTGTAACAAGATGTTCGGTCCTTGTTGACTCGGGCACCATTCGATCCACACAGAAAATCACACCAACATACCATTGTGCCCAAGTCTAAATCATTTTGTTTTCAGTTTTAGTTTTCATAAGTAGACATGGCACAAGGTGGAAATCATAAATCATAATAAGTTTTGTGTGATCAAGGTTATCGACAAGTCGATAACCGCCCATTTCTACCGAAGCTAAGCATGGCTAAGCAATTAATTCGCAACTACTAAGTGACAAGAGCCCATCCACGAACTCTACATCACGACCAAGTAACCTAGGCTCATGGTAGTAGAGGATAATCATTTGCTAAGGAATGCATCTACTAGGCCAACTATTAAAACAAAGTAGCAATGCATACATAGAATTTGTAATCAACATAAATACTTAAAATCTTGGGATTAACATGATCAAGCGCTTGCCTTCTTGTCATTGCTCAATTGGTTGTGGAGGGTCGTTCTGGGATTACCGCAAATGTCGAATCCTAAGCGAGAGGCAAAAGAACCAAGAACAACCAATAAGGCGAGCCACAAATAAACCAATGAGCAAGCAACAATTATCCAAATCGACAAAATTTATACATAAGGTAGAATACGAATATACCTAGACATAGAAACTGGAAAAACCTAATTTGGATTTGTGGTGCAAAGATATTGCCTAAAAACACATTTTCTACCATAATTAGCACTGTAGCAAAAATATTTTCTAGAAAGATTTTGAAGCTGAAATTTTATGGTAGCTACCTACTGATATAGAGGTAACCCATATAAAATTTCAGGTCATTTGGAGTTAAAATGATTTAGTTATGATTTTCCTAAGATGCAAAACTAGCATAATGCACTTTCGGAGAAATATAAACATGTGCAAAACCTATTTCACATTATAGCATGATAACAGGGGATTTCCTAACATCAAATTTCTATTTTTAGGATTTACAGAATTACTTGTGTCTATTACCTCATTAAATGAATTTTTAATTGCTACTAATAAGGTTAAATCTACTAACATATTTTTCTCTTCAATCTATAGACCTTCCACCATTTTTAGATTAAAGTTTAGTTAATGACAAATTTATCAAAGTTAAAATCATTCAATTAGAGATATACGAGCAAAGATATGCATTTTCCAAGTTTTAATACAATTTGGAATATATAAAAATAGCAGAAAACCAACTATTAAAGATTACAAATTTTCTACTCTGAAGCATAGCTAAAAGCATTTTTATATTAAACTTTAGTGAAATACAAATTCATTGCGGTTGGTTTCATGTAAAAAGAATTTATCTTGAATTAGTTATGAATTTCTAAAGTTTTGATACCATTTTGGTTGACAAACAATTGCTTACGAAATACGAACAATCCAATAAAAGGAAATGGCGTGGACAACCCCACAACCCTTGATCTAACATCCTCGACTTCGCGCGCGCGAAAATAGCGCCGCGCTTGAAACCAAATGAAACCCACCGTTGGATCAAGATCCAACGGCTCACGAGTGTATGCAGCCGGACGGTGCGGTTGCTTGGGCCAATCGGCCGCGGTCGGCGGATGGGCGGCCCGAGCGCACCAACAACGGATTGTCCGATTGCACACGATCTCGACCATTGATCGCAAGATCGGCGGCCCGGGGCGGCGAGGAACGGATGGTCGAATGCATGCAAGATCGGGCGCGGATCACAAAATGGGCGGCGGCTATAGATCGAAGTTCAAAAGAGTGCGGCGAGTGGGACCGCATGTCGGTGACTACGAGTCACGACCGCAGCGATTTAACCCGCGCGCGCGATTGCTGCTGGGCCCACAAGTCGACTAAGCAGGGCGGTTAAGACCGAATTAGTGATTCTAATGATTGACATTAAATAGATTCTAATGACTGCTGAGATTTGATTTTAAACCCTCGGGCCCACAAGTCAGCGACCCAGAGGTTAATTCCGACAGCGATTAAATGCCGACTCACTTAATTAAGCAATGATTAGGCATTAATGATGTCGAACGATCGAGTGAAGCAGAGATTGATTTAAGGAGATTGGGCCCACTGGTCAGTGGCTCAATAATAATGATTAAGACACAATTAACAGCTAATGATTGGTAATTAATGTGTCCTAATGATCTGACGAAAACGGGAGCTTCTCAGCTGACAAAACCCGAGTGGCTTTGCCGGCTGGTCGCCGGCGACTCCGGTCGCGGCGGCGCCCACAAACTATCAAAATGGGTTCGCAATAGTGTTGCGGACCCAGCGATGTGACCTCGCGGCGGTGGAAGTGCAGGCAGCCGTGGCCGGAAAACAGAGATGAAGGCCGACCACGGCAAAACACGAAAATAGCAAAATGCTCATTGCGGTCCAAGGAAGCGAGTGCCATGACTTCTAGGGACTATATAGAAGCTACCTTATCAGAGAGGAGCTTCAAAGATGGCGGGAAGACTTGAACACGATGAAGTCCACGGAGCGAAGAAGATGAAGTGGAAGATGAGGTTACGAGCAAAATGAGTGGAACCAAATCATCACCACACTTCATTATAGCTCAAAGAGGTTCCAAAAGCAAGTAATTGCAAAAGAATCACTTACTGAATTTGGAGAAGAAAGGGGTGAAACCAATCGAAAATCTCCAAACTTAAAATTGAGTGATTCTGTGAATGCAACCCAAATCAAGTTAGGGAAATACAAGGGAGGTTGAGGAGTTCAAAGGGTGCAAGAAATGTTGAAGATAAACCACTTTGGACACCAAGGCCGCCATGGGAGCACTCGGGTCAACAATGGTGGATTGAAGGTTTGAGATGGTTTTGAGCTCAAACACGAGTAGCTAGGTGTAGTGCAAAAGAACACCGGGAGGACCTAGAGGGGCTATTTATAGGAAAGGAATTAGGGTTTCGAGCAAGAACATGAGCCCATGGTGAGCTCGGTTCATGGTGCGACCATGGACCACGAAATGATGGGAGCAAGTGAGCACGGTGACCATGGAGGAGAAAGCTGGCGCATTAAATGCATTGCGAGAGGCGTTGGCAAAGCAACTTTGAGGTGACACCACAAGCCCCCATGCCCTCTCTTTCTCTCGCCATGAGCGCAGCGCGCCGAGAAGCGAGAGGAGGAAGAAGAACAGAGAAGGCGAGCCACGACCGTTGGATTAAAAATGGGCGGCCACGATTAAGCGAGTTCGCGGACGGTCGGTTGCCCTCGAGAATGCGGGCGGTTGGATCGAGATCAACGGTCCCAATTTGTTAATGTAGCCGAGGGTCAGAATGCTCACACGAGCGTGGGCCACGCGATCTGAATCAGCGGTGATATCGCGCGCGCGTTTTGAAAGGGTGGCTCGGTGCGATTAGTTGGTTCAACCGAATCAATTGGCTCGAGCTCGAGTCCGACTCGAACCCGAGTAACGATGAAACCAAGTTTGACTTTGAAATAAAAGCAGAGACTTTGAAAGATTTATTTGAGATAGCAAATTAACTCCAAAATTTATGAAAATTTTACAGGAGCTTGCTAACTCAGATATTAACCTTGTGTAAAATTTTCAGAGGTTTTATATGTGAATAAACCTCCCAAAATTCTGCAAGGCTCTGTTTTAATGTTTGACCAGAGTCAAACAGGTTTGACTACCCTCCAAAAATATTCAAACAATTTCTAAAAATTGTGAAATTTTTGAGAGGGTCACATATCATCCCAAGAACCTAGGAAAAATATTTCAGAGGATGATCAAAACATTTGACAAGAATGTTTTTGAAGGAACAGGATTTGTATCAAAAGACTTGTGACTTTGCATTTCCATAAGTCTTGTACAATACTTGTCCAATACAAACGGGAAACACATGATGTAAGAAAAAGTTTTAATTTCTACTCGTTTTCTTACATTTGAAACACAAGCCCAAAATTGGGATGTTACAGAGTGGTGCGTTCGGGCAACCCGAACGGCCCACAAGATCTGGTCCGTTGATTGAGGATCCAATGGCTCGCGCTCATTTCGGCTTTTACCATTTAAAAATGGCATTGCCCGAAAATGGCGTACCGCAGGATCTAGATCTAATGGTCATGATTGCGTGGCTCATCGGGATGGCCCAAACGGCACAATCACTCTCGTTCGCCCGATTTAGATCCAAGGGCTCCAATTTAATATGGCGTTCGGGTGACCGGAACGGCCCACTAGATCTGGCCTGCTTATTGAAAATCCAACAGCCAAGATGGAATGGCTCTACGGGATGACCCGAACGGCCCAATGAATCCGGCCCGTTCATTAGGATCTAACGGCTGAGAATTAGAGGCACGATAGAATCTTGAATCAAGACCGAATGCCGTTGGATTGCGATCCGACGGTGGAGAATTGCATCGCGTGTGTGGAGGACTCGCACAGCTCTGCAATCTTCGACCGTTCACGAGGAGATCAACGGCTTGCGCTCGTTGGGAGTTTGGGCGCACGCCTGAACATGTCGGGTGCGGTTCGATTGCATAGTTTGGACCTAAACCAATTGGGCTCGGTCGCTACAATGTCCAGCAGCTGGGTTAAGCTGACAAAGTTGACCAACTCATTTCAAACCTTCAAAAGTTTGACCAGGACTTTAAAAATAGCAAATAAATTTGTAAAATTATAAAATTTTGCAAGGATGCTACTGGGATGATATATTCCCCAAATAAATTTTGAAAACCACTGTTTCACCTTTTAAAATACATACTTAATTCACTTAAACCGAGTAGGTTTATTTAAAGTCAAATATTTTTCTCAAAGTCAAAATAATTTCCAAAAATTCTACCAAAATTATTTTTGGCTAAAATAATTTATCTAGTTTCCAATAGAAATACTTCCTGTCTTAATACCAACATTGGTAGTATTTTCTTTTGAAGTTTCAATAAGTTTTAGATTTATGCTAGAAAAGGAAGGTTTTAGATTGTAACAACACATCCAAATTCCAAAATGAACAGTGATGTTATGAACGACATCTCATTCTTGTTCATAAAGCATATTATTATTATTCCTTAAAGCGGGGCTGTTACACAAGTCCAAACACCAGGAGGTCTCAAGGAAGGAAAAGCTAGGTGAAAGCTACAGGCGACAGAGAAGGGAAACTAAAGCCAAAGAACACCAAAAACTCAAGATCGACGGATAGAGTAAATTGAAGTTGATTTATTCAAGTTAAATCTCCAAATTTCCAAAATTCCAAGTTAAGCTTGAGCTAATTATAGAACCGAATGGTTATTTTTAAGTTTTGAATTTTTTTCAAAAAGGCTCCAAAAATTGGGATGTTACATGTTGTGTGTCTAGGAATGACATAAAATCTAGGATTATGCACAGTACTAATGTAATTTTGGAAAGAACTAGAATCCCCAAAGCCTAACGGTAAATCCTCAGAAGCAATTAAATGACAGAGAGATTGACGGGCTACCTCAGAATCATAGTCCTAGCTACGTACTGTACCGTCGGGGTTGTACTGCAGCTACGTCTGCCTCATCACCAATTCTTGTTTGGCCTTACATCTTGTATCATGTCTAAGCAAGTGCCACGTTCCACCTATAGACCTTGCAGACAGTTCATTGCGATAAATTTTGCAAATAGCATATGGTACCCGATTTCCTTATGCGTCTAGCTTAGTTGTCCTTTCGAAATTCTCTCACACTCCCGATGTAGACGGCCTCGACCTCTTTGCTTCGATGGTCCCTGATGAAGATGCTACCGTGGAGCCTGATGATCGAACTCGGCCTTGCCCTTCTGGTTGGGTTGAGGCTGTCGTAGCAGCCTCCATGGATGCAATAAGAGCAAAAACCAAGAGCAAAGCTGTCGTAACTGTCCATAACAAAAACTGTAAAATAGAAACTAACACTATTATTACTTTCATCTTAGCATAATAAGTACTAACAATAAAAGTCTGCAAAAAATAGAATTGTACCTCTTTTGCTGACTTGCTACCGAAATTGAATTTTCTAAAATTTGAAATAATTTTTTTGAATTTTGCCAAATTATCTCACAACAAATTTGAATTTGCACAACAAAATTTCAAAGAGAGATGGGGGAATTGATGGGTGCTGAATGAGGGGGATGGTGGTTATTTATAGAAAAAAAAATTGGGTTTTTTTTTGATTTTTTTGCTATTTTTAAAGGGCGAAATCAGTAAAAAACACCAAGCTGTCAGTTATGCAGAGCCATCTTTGTGCCGTGCACGACCTATTGTCTTTGGCGCGACCCATTGCCCAGTTGCACACCTGCCCCGGCCCTTCCTGCCCCAACGGTGCTGCCCCTACTTGCGTGTGCGATAGTGCGACACGCCTACTGTCGTTGTCGCCGCTGCTTGCGGCCTACCATAGCCCGTCGCCCTCCAAGTCGGCGCCACCCCCTCCATCTTCTCCCTTTGCTCTGGTCATGGCCTCCTCCCTCATTGCTAGTCGTCTCCTCCCGGCTCCTCCCTTCAGAGCCGACCACCTACCTCCTCCTCCTCCTCCGTCTTGCCGCCGCCACCCCACCCTCCTCTTCCTCCTCCCTTCCCAAGCTTGCCACGCTGCCTTCTTGTCCCTCCGCACTGACTACCGGCACCGCCCACCCTCCTCCTCCTCCTTCTCCTTCCTCCACGCTAGTCCGTCAGCTGGCCCCTTCTTCCTCCGCCCTGGTGCTGCCCCGCCCTCCTCTCCTCCTGGGCTCCGGGCTTGGACTCTCTGCACGCGGGCCAGATGGGTCATGTTGGGCTCGTGCCGTGCTTGGCACAACGTAACACTGTTCGTGCTGTGCCAAGTTGTCCCATTGTGCCAGGGTAGTGGTCCAAGCACGGTACGGGCCTTCGTGGCAGGCCGACGTGGCCCATGAACAATGTGGGTTGTGCTGTGCCTGGGGTGGGCTAATAGTGTCATGCCTTAGGCTAGGCCGGCCGTCACGGCCCATCTTGCCACCTCTAGACCTGGCCTAACTAAATTGGGTCAGTTGTGGACTCCATGCATGCTATTAATTTTTTTCTCTGAATTGTTCAGGGGTCACATCCCAGTTTAGCAGAGGTGATGCTCTGTCCCTGATATAATGTATTTTTAGTTGTCTATACACATATGTTCTTGTGCCCAAGCTGACTGCTACATGATATATGGTCTGATTCTTTATGTTCTTCATCTCTCCTCCATGTCATTTTGTGTTCTATGTGGCAAAATTTATAAACAGTTGAAGTCATACATTATACATGCTATCACAAGTTCCAAAACCATTATCCACACCACCAGCTGTACTCACTGCACCCCCACCGACCTATAGTTATTATGTATGGAGGTCCATGCGAATTGATTGCAGATCCATCGCCCCCAAAGTGAAAATGAGTGGTGTTTACATCAGATTCACTCATAGCATATCTGTTGCTAATTTGGTCTAGCAACCCAACCAGTAGGATTGATGGATGTTGTGCATCTTCTCCACTCTAGTCAATGATCCTATTACCTTAGAGCATGTACAATAGTCTGATGTCAGTTGTCTATAAACTTTGACAAGTAGGACACGAGATGATTTGAAGGAAAGAGGGAGAGTATAGAGAATTGGGTCGTATCTCATGTAGTAGTCGACTGTAACATGAGAAATAAGACACACTGTACATGGAGTAGTTGTCTACAGAGACATGTAAAAAGATAATCTATTGTAGAAGCTATCTTTAGTGCTGTCTATAGATAACATGGAGTGATACTATAGACAACAGTTGTCTATATCATTGTACATGCCCGTAGACATGGTCATTGTTGTCTTCTCGATGCTACTAATCATTATCAAAACTAATGGACAGCATTTTCTTTTAGATTACAAGTTAGATATACACGCACGTGCATACACACACACAACGACACGAGTTCCTATTAAAATGTACTCGTGTGTGTAAAGGTAGACACCATGATTTAAACTCTGAAAAATGGTACTTAAACTTTTTTTACTAAGGTGGTGTCTGGATTAATGGATATGGGATGGATTCTAATGTGAGCTGGATACAAGGAGATCGGTTTTAGACTAGGACGAGTAAGAATTTAGAACCATTGCCACATTTGGATGTTGGGTATGTTGTTCTCTTGACCCATTTCTTTGTTGCTTCCAACTTTATCTCTCCTAAGAATCAAAGATCCAGCAGCGCAGCAGCCTCCGATATTCAAATTGAGAAGTAGCGACCAAGTGCCTAAGCCTATTATGGTAGGCTATAAGCGGAATGGATATTCCCGACCGACCAACCGAAGGCTTGTAGAGCGAATATAGAATGGATAAATGGGTATTCGACACTTTCCGTGTCCGATTCCGACTCTAAGGAAAAATGTGGAATATAACACGGGATGAGCAATATCCATCTTTATGTATCTGTATGTCAGGTGGTATGAGGAAAGCATGTTGCGACTTCACTTAGGAACAGGATAATAGATAGGTGGGTTGCTGCATCTTAGCAGATAGGGGATACTAAGTGTTTTTCCATCTACATCTCAATGATTAGTCTCTCTATGTTTGCTCTTGCTGTTCAATGTTCTGTGTAGGGGGTGCAAAAGAAGCGGATAGTTTCCATCTGACCGATCAACCGAAGGCTTGCGGAGTGAATATGGGATTGAGAAATGAGTATCCGACTCTGAGAAAAAAATACAGAATAGGATACAAGATGAGAGATATCTATCCATATCCGCTTCGATTGCATCCCTAGATTTTCTAAAAATCAACTTCCAGTTGGCTACAGGGCTGACAACTGTACGGCTAAGTTGAAGACATTTGGTGTTTGACAATCTAACTTTTAGATAGGTTGGCTGGAGCTTTTGAGTTGGAAAATGTCTAAAATGCCCCCGAGGGAAATGATGGCTTGTTTGATGACATTTAACAATAATTAACGACAATTGATGACAATTAACAACAATTGACAATACTTTTCGACAATTGACAACAACTAACGATAATTGATGACAATTAACCATAATTAATGACAATTCACACACAAGTAAATCTTGACAACGATTGGCAGCAATTAACGACAATTGATCTAATTCCATTATTACACAAATAATCAATTGAATGATTACATAAACAATTTATCTTTATTAGAAAGAAAGGAGAAAAAATGGAAAATACACAATATTATAAAATAAAAGAAAAATAGAGAACATGGCGCCGACGCGGGAGGAGGAGGAGGGTGGGGGCAGTGGTGGTGCGAGAGGAGGTGGGAGGGGGAAGGTGCTGACGGAGGAGGAGGGATGAAGGAGCAAGCACGACTGGGGTTTTAGGCGAGAGGAGGTGGGGGATTTGGGGTTTTTGTTTAATGGAAAAAGCAGGTAATTACCTCTAAACTCTAGGGGCAAACTCGTAAGTCCATCCCACCGAAGACGCGGGAAGCTGCCCTTTGGTGGCTTCCAGCTTCTGGAAAATTCGTCCAAGGAAGTCGCTCGTTTGGGACAACTTTAAGCTTTTCCAGGCAAAAAGCCAAAGCTGAAAACGTCCCAAACAGGGCCTATCTCACCCTATCCATGAACGGCTGAAGGAGAAGATTTTGGGCACGAGCGTGTTGTGCACCGCCACAACCGTGTTGTCCGTGAACGCGTGAGCAGATCTGTGTGGTCCTTGAAGGGATACGATAGGCTACACTAGCGCACAATTCAAAATTATACCGTGTAAATCAGGAAGCCATGCGAGTAAAAGAGCATAAATCGTTACCACTAGAAATGTAGTGCAGCGGAAGAAGAGTTGGAATAGCCTGGTCCAATGTCGAGCGCATCGATGTTGTTGTTGTAGTTGATCATCCAACATCCTTGGCATCAGATCGTTTCCTCCAGTAGCCTCTCATGTTTCTTATGTAGGTTGCAGATTGTCCTCGATCAGCGCAGCAACAATTATATCGGTGTCTCTATGGTACCCACACATTCAAGGTGGAACACCATATGCCGATGTGCTATCACCAACGCGTATGGCAGGACCTTTGGGGAGGTGGTGGCTAGGATTTCGGTGGATGGTGTAACTTGTATTCGAGATGCCCCATGCCTCCCCTTATAAAGAGCCCATAACAGGTTCAATCCAAACTAGTTTGTTCTATTCTGTTAACTGTGTGACCCTGTATGTTCATCTGCAATCGATCGTGACCTGAAAACTTCTTTTTGATCACAAGTTGGTAGAGGTTCCTAGCAAGACACAACGACTCACGAATATACATAAAGATTATATCGGATGAACCTTATGCAATATGATCTGCGAACAGGTCCTTATCACTCACGACCAGTTCGCCAAACAGTTTGTGATCATATATGACCAGCTCATGACGAGTCGATATCCCTATACGACCAGTTCTTATCTGGTCAGATTAAATGATCTGCCTGCTTATTCTCCTTTCGCCTCACAATATCTAGTCGAACTCCAGATGAAATATTTGTCTTACATGGAATGTTCAATATTTTCTCGATTTAGTGATGGATAACTTTGTGTGATCGATTCTTTGACCACTTGTGGCATGGCCATGCACTTGCTTTATCAGAGCATATCGAGGGGCTTAGAGATATCTATCCTGTTATACTAGGAGGGGCAAATCTCATATTTGACCAGTCACATCCCTCCACATGATTCATAGCATACCCAAAAGTTACCTTTATAACTATCCAGTTATGGAGTTGCGTTTGGTTACCCCTAAGTGTACTGTTACACATGTAGGAAACTATGTTGATCTCAGGTCTAAGGATTTATACATCATCATTGCTTGAGACCAACTGATGATATATAGAATCATAACAACCTAAATAGTATCTCAAAGTGGGTAAATCGAACATCATGTTCTCTAACATATGTTCAAATTATTTGTTTGAAATCCCCATATCTATGACATGTAAAATATGACCATCAATCAATACATGTGCTGGTGTATAAGCCACTCGTGTCTTGACCAGTGACATCTGACCAGGGATCCTTTTAGAATGACATCATACAACTATTAAAGAGATTCACCAACAAGTAATATACTTTTTAATCTTTATAAATGATAATTCATCTAAGGAACATAATAACATTTATTCTATAATTCATAAACATAGATGTGATACAATTGTCTCCATGATTAAGACTCCATGATTAACTCTTAGGGAATATCACTTACAGTATCCCACTTGCACTAAAGTCAATTATGCAAGTATCTAATACTCATAGTGTAACATCCCCATTTTGGCTTGTGTTTCAAATGTAAGAAATTGAGGGTAAATTAAAACTTTTCTTACATCCTTGTGCTTTTGAGCTTTTCTGAAATTCTTGCAAAAGGATTTTGGGAAATCCAAAATCAAAACCCTCCAATATATCAATTCAAAAACATCCTTGGGGAAATCTTGGGTCAAACCCTTGGAAATAATTTTCCTGGGTTCTAAGGTTGCCTTGTGACCCCTATGATTTATTTCATAATTTTTGGAAATTATTTGAAATATTTTAAGGGAAGTCAAACCTTGGTCAAACCTTTGAAATCACCTTCTGGAATTTCTTGAGAAAATTTCAGTGCACAAAAACCTCTGGAAATTTTATGAGAGGTAAATCCCAAGGTAAGCAAACTCCAGTTAAAATTTCATGAATTTTGGAGTTGATTTGATACCTCAATTAAATCCCCAAAGTTCAGCCTTTAAAATTCAAAACCTAGCTGGTTTGCACTGTTCCTCGGGTGCGAGTCAGACTCGGGCTCGAGCCAACTGACTCGGCCGAGTCAACTAACACGCACCGGCGCGAGCGGCGGCGCGCGCTCTGACCGTTGGATCTCCATCGAACGGCTCGCATCCGTGTAGGCATTCGGACCCCTCGGTTGCCCTCGATTCTCGGCCGTTGGATTTCAATCGGGCGGTCGGCGTTCGCCGATGCCGTGTCAACTCGATCGCGTGCTAGCCCTTGGATGCGGTCGGACGGTGTCGTCGTCGCCTTCCTCGCTTCGCGCGACGCTGCGCCATGGCGAGCCGGCGTGGCGCGCGATGCCTGTCCCATCCGGCGACCTGCAGCGGTGTCTGCGGCGCATTTAATGCCCGTCCTCCACCGCCCGATTAGTCGAATCGCTCCGTCGCTCCACGGCGCATCGTAGCGGCGATGAGGACCCGCGACCAACGGTGCCTTCTCGCTCTTCACGCTGCCAAGCCCCCGGTCACCTCCTTTGGCTTCCTTAAGCGGCGGCCGTAGCGGCGGTGAGGACCCGCAGCTCTCTCTTGCACCCTCTGAGCTTGAGTGAGCCCATACCACCCCAACACCCATCTTCGCCATTGCCGAGCTTGGAGCTCCATGCGCGATGGTGCTCCAGTGGCTCCTCTCCCGATTCTTCCTCCTCGCTCCTTCCTCTTACCTCTGTGGTGCTTAACCTCACCCTATTTTGGGTTTCCTCTGAGGCAGCGAGGATTGGAGTTTTGGAGCTCGCGACGCCAAGCCCCCTTTCTTCTCGTGGCCGGTAAGACCTTCATTTCTCTATTGCTCTCATTTGGACCTCCTCTGGGTGTTGAGAAGCTATTGGCATCACCCACTCTTCTTTGTTTGATCCGTTTCTCCCTCTGCGTGAAGCCTCGCGCTCGTCTCGTCCTCCGACGCCAAACCCCTCGGCGATTTATCTTCACCGCGACCTCCGGTGAGTCCACGCACCCTCCGGTGGCTAGCGCGAGATAGTGGGGCTTAGCCTGGCGTTCTGCGGTTGTCGTTTTGCGCGAGATCGTCTCCGCCCCTCTTTGCCGCCGGCGGTGGGTCATCTCGGCGCGGTTTTTTAGTGCGGGCGTGTGCGGGTATTGCGCTCCCATTTGGCCACTCGGCCGCGCCCGCGCCCGGCTTCGCCGGCGTCGCGCCAGTAAGCGGCGGCATCGCCGGCTCGTTGTCGGACGACAACGCTGCGGGAGCGACGTGGCTGGTCTTCGGCCGTTGGATCCAGAGATCAACGACCCTGGAGCCTCCACGTCGGCCCTCTGTTCTGCGCGCGTGAGGAGTGTATTGGCCTGGTTCAATGTCGTCCGTTGGATCTGAGATCTGCGGCTGTGGGTTAGCCACGTCGCCCCTTTCTCGATCTGCCGGTTTTCGCTAAGTCCAGAAATCAGTATCACTTTAGGGTCTTGTCATTTTTGTATCTCTGTAACTATAGATCCAAATTAGATGATTCCAATTTTGTTAGCTTCCTTATAACTTGAACTTAAATGGAAAAATAATTAGAGACCATGATCAAACCTGGAAAACCGTTTTCAAAAATAGTAAACAAGTGAACTTAATACTGTTTTTCAGAACTTTTAGCAAACTTGTAAAATGCATATCTTTTTATCTATAGCCCTTTTTTGTATGAATCCAATTGGATTAGCTTCCACTGCTAGTGTATTTACTAGGAAAATTGGTTTCACAAATTTTACCATTTTCAAAAATCATAAGGATCATATTTTAGTTTAATACCCTAAACAATTTAGACAAATCATAATTCTTTCAATATAACTCCAAATGACCCAAAAATTTACATGTAACCTTATAATACCAGTAGATAACTACCATAAAAATTTCAGCTTCAAAATCACTATAGAAAATATTTTATGAACAGTGCTAATTAAGGGTAGCATTTTGGCCGAAAATGAGTATTTAGATCATATCTTTTTCTTCACTAATCCTTTTTAGTTAGTTCTTGTTCATAAGGTTAGATAGGACCTTAGACTACCTTGTGTATAAATTTCGTCGCAATTGGATAAATTTTGCTTGCTCTTTTGTTTAAGTGTTGCTCGTCTTATTGGTTGTTCTCGCTTCTTTTTGCTTTTCGCTAGGCTTGACATTTGCGGTAACCCCGAGAACGATCCTCCGCATAACAGCTTTGAGCAACAACAAGCGAGCAAGCGAGCAAGCAGTTTGATCATTTCCTATTTGATCCCATTACTTTTAAAGTCTAATATTTTGTTTAACTTCTATGTATGCATTGCTATTTTGTTGTTAAATTGATTAGTTAATCCTCTAGTGGCATAATCTGTAGGGAAATAAATATCCTCTACTACCTGAGCCTAGGTTATTTGTTGTGATCAGAGTTCGTTGGATGAACTCTTATCACTTAGTAGATTACGAATGAATATTGCTTAGTCATGCCTAGTTATCGGTAGTATTGGGCGATCATCGACTTAGTCGATGATCTTGATCACACAAATACTTATACTACTCCATTATGTCCAACCCTTGTGTTTTATTGATTTACAAATAAAAAACTGAAAACAAAAATTATATCTTGGCTTGGGCACAATGGTATGTTGGCGTGATCTGTTGGGTGTGTTTGGAATGGTGCCTAAGTCCCCAAGGACCGAGTTACTTGTGTCACTAAGCCAAGCGCTTATTGCGTGCTAACCACACGAGGGGATATGGAACCTCTCTTGACTAAGTACTTTGGAAGGTGTTAATTATGAGCCGGTCGGTGGGTGTGTTCTGTGTGTGTTGTGGTGTTTGGAGGGGAGCATTAGCGAGCCAGGTTAGGGCATCTAATGTGTCCTTTTCCGTGGGTTGCGGCTCTTAATTAGCATCGTCCATTGGAAAGCGTCTTGTTAGACTTAGCCATGCACGCATACCAAAGGAAGTGTGCTAATCGTGGTGGTGGAAAGGCGGTCTCGTGTGGGTACATTGGTACACCTGCGAGGTTAAAACTATTCGAATAGCCTCGTCCTAGGTTATGGACATGCTTGGTAAGGTCGTGCAAGAACTAGACTACAACCTTTTAAAAACTTAAACTTGACACGGGTGGTATGAAGGGGTACTTCATGCTATTGTTGTGGTGACTACGGGTTAGTCACTTCTAGGTTGGTGTTGTCATCTATCTATCGTTATAATTGTCTCTCTTTTATTTGAACAATAAAAGTTAATTGCAAACTTGCTTTGAATCTATTACCTTATTGCAATTGAAAACTTGCTTTATCTTTGAAAATAAGTCAAGAGCCTCATCCACTTAAATAAAGCTTGCATGTAGTTAATTATAGTTCTTATCTCACACGTCGGTCTTGCGAGTACAAAAACAAGTTTTGTACTCATCCGCTTTGCTTAATATTAATTGTTGCAGAGGAAGAAGGTGAGCCCCAAGGGCCTCACTTTTGTGAGTCGTGTTGCGCTGTTGTTTGGGACGATTAGCTTGGCGGTCCGGTTGGTTGCCTTGTGGGTAAAGGCACACCGATTGGCTTTTGTTTATCGCCATCTTATGGCCATTTTGCTTCCATTGTTTAAATTAGTTACTTATGTGTTATTTGGCCTAGTCGGCCTCTCTTTTATAATAACTCTTTTATATTATCTATGTCATTCGATTGTTGCTTTTGCTTGGCTCTATGTGTATGAATGGAATTGATGCATGATTTTGTAACGGGTGTGTATCTTGCAATGCAGGAAGTATACATATCTCGAGGCTTAGTTTATTTGATTTGTACTGTTAGGACCAAGTGGATGGTTAAACAGTACAAGGCGAATAAACCGGGGTCCTCACACATAGCTCTTATGTGCGCCTAATGCTTGGGTTGCGAGAAAGACTTTATCAATGGATCAACAATATTCAAATCCATGTGCACTTTGCATATCCTCACATCACCTCTTTCCACAATCTCACAATTGATGTGATATCGCCGAAGTACATGTTTGGATTTTTTTATGTGATATAGGCTCTTTAACTTGTGAATGGCTCCACTATTATCACAATAGAGATCCATCAGACTAGAAGTAATAGAAACCACACCAAGTTCATAAATAAACTTCCTTATCCAAGCAACTTCTTTTGCCGCTTCAGAAGCCGTAATATAGTCAGTCTCTATTGTAGAATCAGCAACGACCCTTTGCTTGGAACTTTTTTAGCTCACTGCTCCTCTATTAAGAAAAAACATAAACCCAGACCGCGATAAAAAAAACATCTTTGTCGGTTTGGAAGCTAGTATCGGTGTAACCATTTACAACCAGCTCTTCCTCACCCCTATAAACAAGGAACACATCCTTAATCCTTCTCTAGTACTTTAAAATGTTCTTAACTTCTATCCAGTGACCTTCACCTAGATCTGACTAATATCTGCTCGTAACACTTAGAGCATACGATACATCTGGGCGTGTACAAAGTGTGGCATACATGATATATCCAATAGCTGAAGCATATGAAATTTTACTCATTTTATCTCACTTATCAGGTGTCGAAGGACACTGACTCTTGCTAAGACTAATGTCATGTGACACGGGCAAGAAACCCTTCTTGAAAGCTTGCATGTTGAACCGTTCAACACCATGTCAATGTATGTATCTTGGCTTAATCCAATTAGCCTTCTAGATCTATCTCTATAGATCCTTATGCCCAAAATATGCATTGCATCTCCTAAGTCTTTCATAGAGAAACTATTTCTCAACGAAGCTTTAACAAATTCAAGTATAGGAATATCATTACCAATCAATAATATGTCATCCACATATAAGGTCAGAAAAACAAGTGCGCTCCCACTAACCCTTTTGTAAGCATAAGGTTCTTCATTCTTGATAAAGCCAAATGTAACACCCTAGCCCAACATGAGCCTGGAATGCTACTAAACTAACATTATAACAAGTTAAAACCAAGACACTTTACTAAATTTCGGCAGAACCTCCTTTGTATAGCTAACTATACCGGAGGTTCCAACAAGTACAATTATCATAATTAAACAATACATTATTCAGCATAATCAATAGGCATTCAAGATATGCTAAATGACTAAAGCATAATCTTAGGTATCCAAAATATGCTACTCATCATTATTATAAATAATCCAACGCGTAAAGCATAACCATAAAAAAAATTTTTAAGCAGTTTCCTCATTTATTAAGGCATGATCTGAAATTTAATCAGCTATAAAAGATTCATGGTAGTGTGTGTGCGAACATATGGCTACTCCCTCCCATACATGTCGTTCTTGTATTGGGTACCTAAAACAACAACAACAACAAGAGTGAGTCCACAGACTCAACAAGTACATACAGACTCAGCAAGTACATATAAAATACATTACAATACAAAATTACAACATCAGCATCCACTTCTAGAAACTTTGCATTAAACCATATCACATGCATATGCAATGCTCAATGCATACTTTCTCTTTAACTATTTTGGCATTTTACCGGTAATGCAAGGTATGCACCGTCATTGCATACCCATGGTGTGCTCGCAAGCCACAGTGACCAAGAGCCCAATACTCAGTAAGTAATGGGGACCTCAAGCCCACACTCCACAAGTGTGGGGACCTCAAGCCCGTCATATACATGACAGAGACCTCAAAGATATACATGTAACATCCCAAGTCTTGGCTTGTGTTTCAAATGTAAGAAAATATGTAGAAATTAAAACTTTTCTTGCATCTTGTTATTGTTTGAATGTTCTAAGAATTCTTGTAAAGGAATTATGGAAATTCAAAATCACAAGCCTCTTTTAACCAAGTCTTGAGCCTTTGAAAACTTTTCTAGATAATCTTGTGATCACCCTCTGAAATAATTTCCCTTGGTTCTAGGGATCTTGTGTGACTCCTCTAAAAATTTCATAATTTTTGGAAATTGTTTGAATATTTTAAGAGGCAGTCAAACCAGTTTGACTCTTGGTCAAACCCTAGATCAGATTCTTAGAAAATGTTTAGAGAAAAATGCTCTACATAAAAACCTCTGAGAATTTTATACAAGGTTGATCCTAGAGTTAGCGAGCTCTTATAAAAATTTTAGAATTTTTGGAGTTAGTGTGCTACCTTGAAAATTTCCTCAAAGTTTATGTTCTCATTTCTAACCCTAAGTCAAAGTCTCTATTGGGCTCAGGTCAGACCCGAGCCCAACCACTTGACTTGGTCGGACCAAGTCATCTAACTGCTCTCGGGCGCGGCCAGTTGAGCACGATCCCTTTTGGGCCATTGGATCTCGGTCCAACGCTCCAGACCTCCCCCTCGTCTGGACCACCCTCGTGTCTTTTGCAAAGACCACCCTGGGTCATTTGCAAAGACCACCCTTGGGCGTGCGTCTGTGGCGCCTAGGTGATCGTGGACCGTCCGTGTTTAGATCGTGTCTTAGATCTCCTTAAGCGTTCGGACCACCCGAAATTGGGTTTTATCCCGAGCCACTCATTTTAGATCGGACGCTTGGACCTCTTTGGACCTTGGACCTCCGAAAGTCACTTGTAATTTGAGCGGCCCATTTCTAATCCTACCATCAAGACCTCCCAACTCGATCTCTTGACTTAGCCTGATCCCTTGGTTCCCTCGATGACAGGTGGGCCCTTACCGGTATAGGTCATCGTCTTCAACCTCTGACTCGCGCACGTGTGATAGAACAGGGCATGGCTGAGAGCCCTTTGTCAACTTCTTGCGTCACCTTCAACGGCTCCTTGCTGCTAGCATTAAATGCGTGCTAGTAGCTTTGCCCAAAAGTCTTCCTTCTACCTGCTCCCATCGCGCCCATCTCGTCCATGGCAGAGGCTTGGACCTAGCTCACCGTGGAGCTTGCCTTGCCATTTCCGTTGCCCTCCGATTATAAAAGGTCCCCGGAGCTCCTCCTTAGCTTCCTTTAAACACTTCTTGCAAACCTCAACTCCCTCTCTGTGTCTTTGTGCGCAAACCACGAGAGCCCTTTTCTCGCCATTGTCGGCCATTGGAGTTCCTCATCGTTGTGGCGCTCGGTGGTCCCCCTGCTCTTCCTTTCGCATCGCCTGGTCCCTCTCATCATTTTGGGCAATTTCCCTAACTCAATTTAAGTTGCCCTTATAGGAACAACTTGAATCGAGTTTTAGGTCTTCTTCAGCCGCGATTCTCCACTTTCGTCCTCAACTCCGGTAAGGACCTCCTCCCTTCAATTCCTTGCTCATGGGCCATTTATGAGACCTGTTGAAGTTGTCCTTACCATCCATTTTCTTTCATTTTGCTCAGAACCTCTTGTCCTCGTTGTTGTCCTCAGCGCCGGCGGTGCTCGTCGTCGCCAGAGCTCCCCCGTGCATCTTTGGACCTCCTCTGTGCTCAGGTAACTTCGCGGTAGTCCCTAGATGCTCGGGCACCTACTATTTTGGACTGCTGCTGAGCTCCTTTTGCTTTTCGTATTTGGCCGTGCTTTGCACCACCACCCTTTCCGGCTCGCCGGCGTTTTAGGCCAGCTCCGCCGTCGAGAGTACCCTCTGGGTGTGCGCAATGATATTGTGAACCTTCTGCTGCCCTTGGGCTGTGCCGCCGTGACTAGAGTCGCCTGCGGCGAGCCTCGAGCAAAACCGTGAAGTACTGAAGTCCTATTGTCGTAAGACCATCCCTTAGACAACCTTCAGGACCTCTTAGGTTTAGATCTTAGCCGTTAAGACCTCTTTGGGTTAGATCTTGACCGTTAAGATCTCCCTCTGTGAAGATCTTAGCTGATAGGACCTCCCCCAGGTTAGATCTTGGCCGTCCAGGATTTCCTCTTATAGATCTTGGCCGTCCAGGACCTTCCCCTTTTTAGACCTTGACCTCTAGGACCTCCCCTGGGTAGATCTAGGCCATTCAGGACCTCCCCTTGGAGATCTTGATTGTCAGGACCTCCCTCAGCTTTGATCTTGACCGTTAAGACCTCCCTCTGCGAGATCTTAGCCGTCCGGACCTCCCTCATATAAACCTTTACCCTTAGGACCTCCCTTGTAGATCTGGACCGTCAAATTTAGATCCGACGGTCTAGACCTCCTCAGCGCGTTGGAGTTCTTTCGTGTGAGTGTTCATGTGTATTGTGCTCCCGTGCGCGTAAGCCGTGCGATTTCAGATCATCGGCCCCGACCTCTCTGGTTGAGTCAGTTTAAAAAGGAAAGCCCGAAAGCTTTTAATGGGAAACTGTTAATTGTTCTAAATTTCAAAGTTTCATAACTAATTCATTTTAACTCCTTTTTGGGTGATTCAAATTGTGTTAGCTCTGGTTTGAATTAAGCTTTAATTTAAAAATGGGATTGAACCCTGTCTGTATTGTTTTGCTAGCATTAAATGTTGCTCTTAAAAAATCCTTTAAATTTATAAAATGCATAAGTTATTCTCTGTAACTCCAAATTGAGCAAACTAAAATGTGTTAGGTTCCTCTGTTAATATGCTTTAGTATAGAATGGGTTTTGTTTATGTCCTTGTCTCTGAAAAATGTTGAGCACTAGTTTAATAACTTAGAAAAATCATAAGTAATTCAATTTAACTCCAAATGAAGTGAGCCCATTTTTGCTGTTGTTAGGATGTCTTGATCTGTCTACCATAAAAGTTTTATGTTCAAAAACTTTCTGGAAATTTGTGTGATGAACAGTAATAGAAAGCAATTAAATTTGAATTTTCCAGCAGATTAAATTTGTTTAGGCTATAACTTTTTCATGCTTAGTCCAAATTGAATGATTCTTGTTGCTAAATTCATTTAAAATCATGTTCCACCTGCTGTGTAAATTTCATGGATTTTGGATGATTTTGGATTTTGAGTCTTTTTCGGTGTTCATCGTTTTTATTAGATTTTCTCGTTCTTGCGATAGGTTTCGAAGAAATTGTTGAGTACGAGATTGATCCTCTGCAATATGAAAGTGATCTCCAGCAAGGCAAGCAGATGTATCATCATTTGATCATATTGCTCCTATTATTTTCAAAGTATAATGTCTTGTTTGCAAAGTCTATGTATGCATTGCTATTTTGCTGTTAAACTATTGTCGGTTAGTTGATCCTCTAGATGCATAACCTGTAGGTAAATATTTATCCTCTGCTACTCAGCCTAGGATTATCTTGCTGTGATTTAGGGTTCGTTGGATGAGCCCTTGTCACTTTGTAGTTTACGAGTTAAGTTGCTTTTGGGTGTGAATGGTTGGTGCCCGAGTCAACAAGGATCGAACATCTTGTTACACTAAACCAAGCATTTTGCGTGCTAAACACACTAGAGGGATATGGGACGTTTCTTGACTTAGTACTTTGGCGTGTGTTAGCTCCGAGTCACAGGAGGTTGTTGGAGGCAGATGTTTGGGAGCACTGTAGTTGTCCGAAGGCTTTACCCCTATAGGGTAGTTGACCTTCGGCTTTACAATGTAGCGTATGGGTTTCTATCCATACGAGCGGCTCGTAGTTAGTGCACAATATTGGAAACGTCTCGTAGGACTTAGCGTCTTAGGCATACCTTTGGAAGTGTGCTTAATCATGTGGCAAAAGGCGGTGCAAGTGTGGGTACATTGGTACACCTGCGAGGTTAAATCTATTCGAATAGCCAAGTCCTTGGTTATGGACACGCTTGGGGAGGTCTTTTGAGAGTTAGACTATAACCTTTTCACTAAAACTTGAACTTGGGTGTACGGGTGGGAATTCGTGCTATGTTGTGGTGGCTATTGGGTTAGTCACCTCTAGGTTGTTATTTATGTTACTTATTTTTGTCTCGCTGTTATTTCAACAATTAAAAATAGATTTGACCAATTGCTTTCAATATATTACATTATTGCAAATGAAAAATGCTTTATGCGTCCAATGAACCATATAACCATCTCTTTTGTTTCAGCTTGCATGTAGCTATGTGTAGGCTTGTTACTCGTAAGTCTTGCGAGTACATCTTTGTACTCATCTGCATTGCTTAATTGTTGCGAGGAGGAAGTGGATTCCCAAGGATCAACTTTGTCGATTTCTTTGCGATGGGTGTGACTAGCTTAGCGGCCCGATCGGTTGCCTTGTGGGTTATTGGCTAACCGTTGGTTTTGTTTTCGCCATCTTATGGTATTTTGTTTTCGTTGTTGTTTTGTTAATTTGATGTCATTTGGCCGGTCGACTGTTGTGTAATAACTCTATATTATGTATGTCTTTTGCTAGACTTGGTTTGTAAGTTTGTATGGAAATGATGCATGATTTTGTAAAGGGGTATGTGTACTGCATTTCTAGGAAATACATGTATCTCGAGGCTTAGGATATTTAATTGGTAATACTTGAACCATTTGGAGGTTAAGTATTACGAGTTAAATACCCCGGGTCCTCACAATACATGCTTGGTCACCATGTGAGCAAGCCTCAACAAGATCTCAATATGCACATGCACAGTTGCTCTATTCATCATCAACATGCAATAGCAATAACATCATACATGAATAGAACTTAATCATACTTTGAGCATTCACCATCATTAATAGACATAGCATGCCACAATCATGCATTGCTATCATGTATCAAATACACACAATCATGATCAAGCATTCACAATTAATCTACCAATCAATGTACTTGCGTCAACCGTGCGAGAATGAAGGACGCGAAGAAGGCGCTGCCCCCGGAACCAATCCCCCACCTGAATTAAGTTAACAAGCACTCTAAAATAACAATACTGGATCAAAACAAAGCTTGAAGCAATTACGAAAAATCTATACTCTCTCGTGCAACCCCAATTCCAAAATCCTAAATAGCAGTCCGTCCGCTCGACAGACAGTCATAATCAAAAATTCATATCTTTTGGTACAGAGATCCAAATGGGGTGTTCTTGGACTTTATAGAAAGCTTATCAAATCCTCCATCTAAACCTACTTGGTGAGCCTTCCAGATTCGGCCATTTACTACCCTTACCAACCTGATTAACAGAACAACTAATTCACGTCGGGTTTCTGGACAGTGATATTAAAACTATCAAAACGTTTAGTACATTTATCCACATTTTATGTTCTTTAGCTTCCTCAAAAGCTAAGCCAATTATCTACATATTTAGTTATAGTGAGACCTTCCACATATTCATTTAACTATCCGCTTTTGTCTGATTACTAATAATTGTCGAATTCTAGCAGTTTCAGAACAGCAGCGCTTCTGAAATTCATAACTTTTGAACTGCTTGTCCAAACGATGTGATTTAGTACTCTACAGAAAGGTATCGACATCGCCTACAATTCTCTAGAGACGGCTAGATCAGAAATTGTAGTTATCATCCTCAAAACAGTCGACCACTACAGACTGCCTAAATCGATCTAATACTGACATTGCCTAAATACATGAATACACGACTAATCGAGCGGGATTGAGGATTAAGCTTGGAGATCAACATGAAGAATGTGAAATCCCAGCGCTCCCGTCTCCTTCTTCCTCTCTTCCTTCTCTCTTCCCCTTCTCTTCCTCCTTTCTTTCTCTTCCACCTTCCTTCTAGGCATCAATACCTAGGAGGGAGGTCCTCTGATGGTGGTGCTACATTACCACGGGGAGCTCAGAGCAAGGCTAGGGTTTGGATGGCCTTCCCCTTCCTTTTGAGGCCGACCGACTCAATTGGGCCAATACACCGTGGGCCAAAGCCCATGTTTTCTTAATCTCCTCAAATCTGAAATTCTAAATTTGATTTATTTAATTCTCTCTCTAATGCTATACATGATATTACATTCTACCCCCTTAAACAAGTTCGACCCCAAATTCTTCCGTCGTTATTCTCGAAAGAACACCCAAAACTAAATTTAAACAACAACTATCTTGACCTATCGTGAACAACTCAGGTATAGCTCGCGCATCGAGACTCCAACTCCCAAGTCGCTTTCCTCTTAGACCTATGGGATCTGCATCACCTTGGTGGATACCAACGTCTTACACCTCAACACTCATACCGACCTTTCCAAAACCACTCAACGGACATGACTCGAGGGCACAGTTTTACTCGTGAGTCAACAGCTCTGACGAAACCTCACACTCCAGATTTCTCATATACTCCCTCGACACCGGGTCATACAAAACATTGTGTACCCCGCACCATAACTCGACACGGTCCTAGTGATACGCTATCTTCCAAAATCCCCATAACTTCCAGAAACATACCAATATACCTTAGGCCAACCTTCCCTTTGATACCAAACCAAACAACCTGCACAATCTACACAGAACTACGGTTCCCTCTCTCAAAATCTATCACTTCATCCTAACAAGGAGAACCTCCTTTAACCAAGGACGCACAACACAACTCGCTTTAAACAAACTCTCTTACAGACAAAGCCCAACTGAAAATAAATCACTCTCATCGCAACCGTGCATTACTAACTTCCCACCAAAAGAGTCAAATCCAGAGTCGAAGATTCATCACGAAAACCTTTCCACTTTTCAATTATGCAGTTTGCAAATAAACACCACATAAGCCACAAGGGGAATCACTCAAATACCAATTCAATTATTTCGTTTCTTTTCCTTAATCGAAAAGAACCACAAAAGCCAACATAATGCCAACTCAAATTGCAAACGACCTTTGTCATGAACACACAGCTCGAATGAGAATCAAGAGAGCATTTCACTACCTGAGAAAACATCTTTTTCTCAATTTTCCTTTTAGGAATAAACTTTTCCTCAAATCATGGGATTCCAAATCATCGCATAACACGCTAACTCATTTCTCTTAAATTGATTACCTCAATGCTATGCTCAAACCGAAAACATCATCCATACCCTTGTAGAGAGACTCTACTATCTCCACAATAACATACTCTAGCTAACTCCCTTATCGACAAACTTACTTTGATAGATAATTTTCCAATGCACCTCAACAAAGATTTCACCCACAATCGCATCGCTCCAATCCGCAAGGAATAATCAACTTGAAATCCACAACACACACTCTCATGTACTTCATCAAAAGGGTTCTATTAATGATCGTCATACTATTCGAAATCCACTAGTTCTATACACAAACATTGAGTAACTAAGGATCTAGCATAGAACACCAAACCCAATTTCCACCTCCAAGACTCCTATAAGTGTGTTTCAGTGTAACTGTTACAAAAAAAATCCTCAGATCCGGTGACTGAAATTCCCACAACCCGAACATAATTAGTCATTACTTCAACATGTAAACATATTCTCGACTAACTTATCTTTACAAAGATTCTAACTCCTAGAGGGCTACTCACTAATGCCAAAACATTTTTGACAATAGCTCAACAATCCCTGCTATCTCATTAATTGCCATAACAATTGGATTACTTTGTTGGTCTCCAAAATTCTCACCGCTATCGTTTACTTGACCACCACCAACCAATCACCACATTACACTTTAAGAGACCTTGCAACCAAAGTCGGTTAATCCTTTCTCAAAAGGACAAAGCAAACATATACAAGATTTAACACACAAGGAAACGTTACTCTTCGCAGTGAGCACGAGACCAAGAGAAATAGTCAAATAGGTTTGATCTCAGAAAACAAAAGACGAGACCACAATTGTGGGCACATGTCCCACAAGAAGGGAGTTTCAAACCTCAATAAATCATAATAAAACATTGCTATTGAAACTCAAGAAACGCTTAAGCAGCAATGATATAAAAGTTGCAGATTACAATTCTGAACTCCAACCTCAAATACTTATGGTGCGCTTTTTTTCTTTTAACAAAGAAAACCATTTCTTTGATTACAACTTCACTTTGCCAACTCAAAAAAAGGGCCTTTAAGATCGAATTACATGAATCACTCAAGAACCAAATAGAACTTTCCAACACGTCGCTTTGCTCAACAAATTTTAGCTACCACATAATTCATGAACTACCAATGGTCATGAATGCAAAACTCCAAACTTTTTATTTTAATCGGTATTACGAAAGGAGATCAAATTACTTTCTTTCTAAAAGAATCGTCACTACCCACATCATCTCATACTCACAGTCTTACTAACCTCATCATTATATACTCTTAGCATGAATCATCATAGTCTACTATCCCATCATAAACATTTCCAAAAGAACACAATGACTTATTTCAATTTTTTTTCAATAAGATTGATACAATCAACTTGTTCAAGAGAATATCGCATGCACAAACTACCTTATCGAAGTAAACCTCTTTTAACAAGGGCATGCTGCCCCCAAGTCATCCTCGCAAAACACAGATATATAGATTACTTTTAATTTCCACCATTCGCCTGTAAGGAAAAGCTCAATACCAATTTAGTGCGCACTAATTCCAATCCAGAGGCTATCATAAACAATTGGTGATTATTCCATTATGGAAGAATTTATATTCCTTTCCCTATTTGCTTTCCCACTAACATTTAAGAAATCATCAAGTAGTCAGTTAAAGAAAAATTTCAAATTATTATCCACTAAGGCAACAGTCGAACACACCCTTAACTTTCCCTTACACAGTTGGATCAATCCATTGAGACTAAATAATCCAATAAGTTTAGCAACCTGAACAATTTAATGATCAACCATATCATCAAGGACATACTATTGTCCGATAATTCCACCATCATGTAAACATAGATCACATATCAAATCCCATCAGTTCATCTCATAGTGATGTTCAACACCAAATTTTAATACACAATAATTGCACCAAGCCTGTACGTATGATGATACGTTTTCATAAGAAATAACTCGAATATTAATATCCACTAAGATAATAATCGAACATCTTACGAACTTAACCATCCTAAATGGTTAGGTTAATCCATTGAGACTGTTTATCCATTTTACCCAAAAGTTTACCAATTTATCACCCTTAGTGATCAAACTAATTCATCAATATCTCACACTTTTAATAGCTCTATTGCTTGCAATTAAGTATAGCCATACTCTTACTCACAGTTCATCAAGAACTACTACAAAACACCATTAAATTAATCAACTTCCCTTTCAAAGACCTTAGTTAAGATTGATCATGCACACACTGAGACCCAACTTTGATAATCCATATCATATCCATTACTTGCTTTGGTTATAACCTCTCACTTAACCATAACAAAACATCGCTAAAGAGTTTAACATTTTCTTTCATAAAAGAGAAGCATTCAACTTCAACACTCAAAATACCCAAAAGAGATACATTGAGTCAAAGTTTCCACATACTAAAGGACTTGTAAAAGGAAACTTCCACTATCAAAACATCAAGCGAATAAATGGGTTGTGTTTTCCAATAAGAAAGACAAAACTCAATACAAAGGTCAATCTTAACAATTAACCAAGTTCACCAGCCACAAGAATAACTCAATAGTTGGGAAAACAATAATTGCTTTAAGGGACAAATTTAAGCCAATGGAAACACATGAACCTTTCTCAAAGCAACCAATGAACTAATAACCCAAGAGAAATTCATCAACCATAATTGAACAAGAGTTGACCAAATTCAAATTCAAGGAAAAGAACAACTTTTCTAAAAATATTCACTATCAACGCCTGTACTAAGATATCCAAGGTAACCACTTCACTATTCTCCTACCACGAACGGTGGTGTAACCTGGTAAAACTCAGGGCCACAACCACGACCTCAACCTCTCAACATTAACCATCATCACATATAACCAAAATAATCAATTAATTAGCAATCATACTATACTCATATCAGCAATCATCAATATGATTTAACGGAAACGTAAATGCAATGCAATAACCCAATCCCACCTACTGTGCATAGTGTGTCAAGATTAATAATTCCAGTACCACGGACCTATAGCCCTCTCTGATACCAACTGTAAAACCACAGCCCATCATGAGCCTAGAATGCTACTAAACTAACATTATAACAAGTTAAAACCAAGATACTTTACTAAATTTCGGCAGAACCTCCTTTGTATAGCTAACTATACCAGGGGTTCCAACAAGTACAATTATCATAATTAAACAATCCAACATTCAGCATAATCAATAGGCATTCAAGATATGCTAAACAACTAAAGCATAATCTCAGGTGTAACAGCCCCAATTTTATGAACAGTAATTAAAAGCTTTCTGAACAGTAACGAGGTACTGTTCATAGCATCACTGTTCATCTTTACAGATTGGGTAGTATGTTACAAATTAAAAACTTCTTTTCTAGCAAAAATCCAAAACCTATTTGAAGTTTCAAGGAAAATACAAGTTAATGTTTGCATTTTGACTGGGAAGTAATTTTATCAAAGCCTAGATAAATTATCTAGACCAAGAATAATTTTTGTTGATATTTAGAAATTATTTTGCTTTGGAGAAAAATATTTGGTTTTAAATAAACCTATTCAGCTATGTTAATTATTTATATATTTTATAAAGTGAAACTGTGGTTTTAGAAATTTATTTGGGAAATATATCATCCCAGTAGCCTCCTGGCAAAATTTCATGATTTTACAAATTTATTTGCTATTTTTAAAAGCCCAGTCAAACTTTTGAGTATTTGAATAGGGCTTGGTCAACTAATCTGGTCTGAACCCAAACCCTAGCACTGTAGCGACTCGAATCCATGAGGTTGGGTCCAACCGGTGCATTGTGGTTCGGCTCAGTCACGCTCGGGCGCGAGCCCAAACTCTTCGCGTGCTGTGAGCCGTTGATCTCCAATCGAACGGGCGTGGTTGCGACGTCACGTGAGCTGTCCAGGTATGCGCCACAATCCCCACCGTTGGATCTAGATCAGACGATCAAAGGAGGTGTATGCATTCGGACGACTCCGGATCCCTTTTCGATCTCCACCGTCCATCTTAGATCCAACCGCGCAACCCTTTTTGATTTGAACATAAAGGTGCGCATCCATCATGGTCCTTTGGATCTAAATCCCACGACGCTCCTTTTTGACCGCGCGCTTTTAGGGCCCAAATTCAATGGACCGTTGGATTTCAATCGTAGGGCCCATATTGTGTATGCATTCGGACCATCCGGCTATTCTCTCAATCCCGATCGTAGAAAATCAATCGGACGGTGCCGCGTCCTCGCGTTTAAAGGTGACGTGTATCCTTTGAGCTGGATCGTTGGATTTCAATCCAACGCCCCTATTTGAATGTGAACCCCCGAAATCCCGTAGAGCCCCTTTTAATCTCTATCCTTCATTTGAGATTGCACGACCCATATTAAATGGTGCCGATTATTTTTCCTTAATGCCTATTTCCATCGCAGCCGTCCATCTCTGATCGAATGGTCGACGATTCTTGGAGCTTTTAGAGGCGCGCGGGACTGTGGCTGACAAAGGGACCCACATGTCAGATGTTTGCCTCTCATCCTCCTTGCCTCTACGCGCAGCCATTTCTGTAAACAGAGGAGAGGAGTTATCCAAGAATCATGCAACTATTTTTTGGATATTTAGCCCTAAGTGGACACCTCATCAACTCTAGACCTTTCCACTTTGCCCTGTAGCTCAGTCTCTATATATAAACCCTAGCTTTTGAGCTGCTGCCATTGTTGACCACTGGAGCTTTTCACCCTCCATTTTTGTACAGTGGAGTTTCTTGTTCTTTCAACTTGCTTATCCATCTTAAACACTGGTTTCGCCTCGTAATGAAGATTTGACATCTTTTGTAGGTTAAACGAGTTTATTTCTGATTGATCAAAATCGGTTTGTAACCTTTGGTGTCTTTCTTATCACAGTAAGCTAAAACCTTAGTTTTGTCATCTTGAGCACCTTAAGGACCTTAGAAGCTCATATGTATCATTCACTTGTACATCCGTAGCTCAACTTTATTTAAACGAAAAGTTCTTTGTTATAACTTTTAGGTCTTTAATATCGTTTTCAAGAACTAGGGTTTCTCCGTCGACTTATCATTCTGGGTAGGTCTTAACTGAACCCTAGTAGCATAACAAGTTATTCTTTTGATCCTTCTTATCATCTACTTAACTTTGTAGCAGAGATTTATCTCTGTCCTCTGTTGTCGGTTCAACCGACAACATTGGTTTTTCTTTAGCTTTTGTAATCTGACCGATTAGGGTTAGATTAGGTTAGTCCGGTGTTAATTACCCTAAAAAGATCAGGCTAAGCTTCATTTCAGAATCTTTGCTTGACCTATTTTCCTTAAACCCGAAACCTAAAGTCTATCCTGTTTCTGTATTTTCAAAATCTGAAAACTGAAGCTTTGACCTAAACTCTAGTTTCTGTTATTTGAAAGCAGTAAGTGATATTATGGGTTATTATTTTATTATTAGGGTAGGTATAGCTTAAGCATACTGTTAAACATGCATTTCTATATTGATCATACATTTTTCTTTCATTCTGTACTTGCTATCAATTTTGTGTTCATTGGATTTTATTGTCTCTTTTTAGAATCTGGTTCTTCTGAAGTCTTTGAAACTATTTCTGAGCAACCAGAGCCTGCAACAGAAGTTTATTATTATCAAGGCAAGCATCCTCTTTGCACCATATTGATCCCCAAAGTTTCACACAATAGATTTTCCAAATACAGTGATAACTGTTGCATGCTACTTTTCTGAAAAATACAATTGTGTTCTGTAGTAGTTAGTTATAACCTAATATGGTGGATTACCTTAATTCTAATCATACATTCAAACCTAGGGTAGTCTTGTATACTATAACCTTTAGTTTGAGTTGGCTTAGGCATGCGAATTAGAGAACTTTAGAGTTTGACAAGATTATCTTGTCAAACATAGGAACCACAAAGAATTTATGTTATTTTGAACTCTTTGTCCAGTTTACTTATACGTAAATGAATTTTACATTTAACTTGATCTGGACAAGAGGAAGCTAGTGGTGGTGCCTTCGCACACGAGATTGGGAATTATGGTGGACTTATGCGGACCAATTAAGGATCAACTCGATTTATTCAATTCAAGCTCCCCACGTACTTCCACGCGCAGTGTTATGGGCGCTGTTTGGTTAAGTAAAGGGCTAAGGCTATTGAGTTGGAAACAGAGAGTAAGGATATGTGTATTGGTCTTGTATGGCATAGATGCTCTGGTCTTATGACTGCGTTTTATGCCATGTGAGTTTTATATCAATATCAAGATGTTCTTAGAAGGGTGAGGCGTATATGTGTTCCATCGCATGTACGTACCTTAAAGATGCCGATTGCAATCTAATATGGGTAGTGAGCCCAGTTCGCATTTCTTTATGTTTGGGTCGGCATTCCTGACGCAACATGTGTGCCCCGGTTAAGCAGATGCTATCAGTCGTTGTTTAAGCGAGATCAGTTCACACATGGGTATCCAACTCAATAGTGTTAACTTGTTGAAAAATGCCAAATCTTAGTTTCCCCGGTCGGCATACCAAAGGAAGTATGTCATCATTCGGGCGTTCAAGGCAACGGTGACTAAGTCGTGTGGGTAAAGATGTACACCTGCGCAGGTATCAAACTGCTCGAATAGCCATGTCCACGGTCATGGACAATGACTTGAGTTGATGTCACCTGTATAGAGTTTTGATTTAAAAATCTGGTTTTGATTTCTGGTTCAGCATGAGGGAATTCATGCATTGTATTGTTTACTTTTATTCTCATTTACTTACTGTTTTAATTCAGTTTGTTTCATTAAATTGCTTTATCAAAACTTAGCAATTGTAGGTTAAGGTGTCTTGCTTACGCAAAGTTAACCACTAAGCCTTCTGTTGCAACCTTATGCATGTATAAATTCTTCTCCTTTGTATAGGTTCTAATACACACTTTCTTTTATTAGTTTGTGTAAGTCTTGCTGAGTACCCTCCGTACTCAAGGTGCTATAACCTATTGTTGCAGGTGAGGATAGTTACCTTTATGAAGTGCCCGTTAGCGTCGATCAGGGTGACGCTAACGAGTCAAGCTATTTCTTTCCTCCACGCAATCGCCTGCGGGTGGATGGGGCCATTGGTGGATTTTGCAGTTTTATTTTGCTTCCGCTGTTAGTCTCTTGTAGTGACCAAGTCACTGGATATTGTAGTACTAATCCAAAACTTTGTAAACTTTTGTTCAATTATGTAAATGTATGACTTGTATGTGTATGATGCAATGTTGTTGAAGGATATATGTGCAATGGTCGCTGATCCTGGGAACCATTGTGAGACATATATCCGGGAAGCCTGAATATTGGATCTATTACTTATTAAACTTATGCTTTTAGCATGATCCTTACGAAAGGGGCAGCACTGTTCCTTGATTAAGAATTGTGTTACAGTATAATTTTAATCAGTTACATTTTCAATATTCCGGGGCGTCCACAGCGTTGGTATCAGAGCATACGTTGCCTGTAGGTTAGAAATAGCTTGGTCGAAGTCATTAGAGAGTCTTCTGATAAATTATTTTCAAGTTAGTAATATAATTCCGAAAGTTTAAGTATGACATCTTTTATTTCTTACCTTCCCTAGATCAATTTTTGTCCCAACTTTCTGTTGGTTTTTCAAGAGTAAATTGTTTCCTTATCTTGTCTTTTGTCTATAGATGAGCGGGTGGTATTTGGTCAAGGAAACCCGAGCTGAAGATGTGGATGGATTCCCGGCTTTGCTGCGAGACATGATGTAGCGAGCCAACTTCACCTACCAGCCGGAGTACGCCATCTATCGCCGAGATCGAGGACCAGGGATGGAGGAGTACCGCGCCATCCTCAACGTTATTGCTCGGCAAGTGGCGGGCAGTATCCCATACTGTGTCTAAGCACTTGCCACTTCTGAGTCTATGGCGGTTCAGGAAGCTGCTAGTAGGATGATGAGTCTTCTTCGTTATGATTTGACGGAATTGTCTCAAACCCCTATGATCACTTCCCGAAGCAAGGTCCTACTGCAGAAGTGAGCATGTTCGATGAGATACAGTTTGGGGAGGACCCTCAGGTGCGACAGTTGGCGAGGGTGGTCCGCATCATGGACCAGATCCATCGCTGCCTTGTGAGGGAGTTGTGGGAAACTCGGCATCGTCTTAACGAGGCCCATGAGTACCTGCTAATTGGAGTCAACATGAATCGCGTCCCTCGTAACGTGCTTTATGGTGACAACGAGATCTCCCCTGCTGCTGCTGCACCACCACTTTACCGACTTCCAGATGTACCCGCGTGTGTTCCTGTTTATGGGCTAGTCGTCAAGCCGGATGATGCGGGTTTTCTCGCACTCTACTGACACCTCACGGAGGTCATCGCCACTTCTGGGTTCTCCGAGGCGTCTCATTAGCCCTTTGGATCCTATTGACACGGGTTCCCCTGGAGCTCATCTTCTTAATGAGTTTTCGGTGAACTTTAACCGTGACCTTTACGCTAGCACCTCGACGATGAACCCTCGTGGATAGGTGTTCTCTTGTTTAGTAGTTGCCCTTAAATAAATGCATGTAATAGGGCAGTGGTATTTTGTAAAGGATATGTAAGTCAGACTTTTGGTTTGTATTATGACTGTGATGGCCGACTATTATATGAGGCTGGGACCGAACTTCTTTTTGCTGTATATATGAAGTTTATGGTTTTGGTGTTAATCTGAATGCATGGCATAACATAATGCATTATAAGTGTGGTATTGGTTTCTTTCCTAATTTTTACCTTGTTTGTGTTTGCCGAGTATATCCTTGTTATGTTGTTGACCATGGTGTGGTAACAGGATGACATGACCTACTACTCGTGCGCAGACACAACAAGGGAAGAGCATCTCAACCCCAGTGCCTCACTCTCAAGGAGGGTAGGCTGAACCTTCTGGTTCCCATGGTCCGCAAGGTGGTCCCCAGGAAGAGGAGCTCCCTCCACCACCTTCCATGGCCGATGTGCTCATGCAAATTGAGCGCAATCGAATGGATCAGACACGCAATTTGGAGCAAATTGCGCGCAATATTTCTTCCACTACTACCCCAGCCGTCAGAGCAGGAGGTCATCATGTGCAGGGGAGTCTTGCTGAATTTCACGGACTAACCCGCAGGTGTTCTCCGGCTCTCAAGATCCCATGGAAGGCGGGATCGGCTTGAACCATTGAGAAGAAGGCGCTAATTGCTCAATGTTCCGAGAGGAGAAGGTCCTTTTGCCGCTTATCACCGGATGGGGCGGCTAGTATTTGGTGGGATAATCTTCTCGCCATTCACTCGCTGACACGTCCCTACTTGGGATGAGTTCATGGAGGTCTTTCGTGAAGCTCATATTCTGAAGGGTCATGATGATCAAACAACGAATTTCGCTCTCAAGCAAGGGCGAAGTCCGTGGATCGAGTATCTGCACGATTCAATTTCCTTGCGGATATGCTCTCGATGATGTTTCGATTGACCTTCGTCGGAATCGCTTCTTGAATGGACTGTCAAGAATTGCGGATGGTCGTAGCTTTGCATGACTTGAAAATTTTCTCATCTTGTCAACAAAGCTATTGTGGCGAGAGCAAGAGTAAGGCTTTGGAGGAGTCACGCAAGTGACAGAGGACTTCGATTTGTTCCAAGTGGCGATTCGCCAGACCTCGCATGTGGTTGCCTAGACCTCCGCGAGCCCTACTCCATTTTCACCGAGGCCGCGATATTTGCACCTCGTCCGTCTTCTTCCACCAATCGGCCAAGTCCTAATGGAAATCGCCACTGTTGTAGTCAATGTTAGGCGAGAGTGATTTGCTTATCATTGTGGCGTCGGTCATTTCGCTAACGGTGTTATGCGAAGGCGCGTGGGATACCACCTATTCACCTTCTTGATTCGCGATCGTCCGCACCACCTTCCTCGACGGTGGTCAATCGACCAAACTCCACTCGAGGTCATGTGAATCGACACGGCAAGAAGCGATGGACACTCCGAGTTGTCCTTGGTATGCTCCTAGTTAATTTCAGCCTTTACTACTGCTTTATTTGATTACGGAGCATCCCATTCATTTGTTAGTAGGTCGTTTGTTTGCTCAACATCGATTGGTTGTGCATCCACTTTATCCACCCCATATCATCCACTCACCGATAAGCCTTTATGACCGATCAAGTCTGTCGTAATGTCAATATAAATATTGAAGGGTGTAACATCCCAAATTCTGTATTTGTGTTTCAAGTGTAAGAAAATGAGTAGAATTTAAAACTTTTTCTTACATCATGTATTTCCTGTGTGTACTAAACAATTATTGTACAAGAGTATGGAAATATAAAGTCACAATTCTTTTGATCCAAATCTTGATCCTTTAAAAACAATCTTGTCGAATGTTTTGATCATCTCCTGGAAATATTTTTCCTAAGTTTTTGGGATGGTTTGTGGCCCCTCTGAAACATTTTACAATTTTTGGAAATTGTTTGAATAGTTTTAAGGGCCAGTCAAACTTGTTTGACTTGTAGTCAAACCCTAGCCTAGCACACTGTATGATTTTTGGAGAAAAATGCTCAGCATAAAAACCTCTGGAAACTGTACACAAGTTCCATCTCTAGGTTAGCAAGCTACTGTCACAATTTCGTAAAACTTGGAGCCAATTTGCTATCTCTAAGAGTCCCTTCAAGATCTCAGTTCAAACTAAACCTTAAGCCCTGGTCCGAGTCAGACTTAGACTCAGACTTTCAGGTCTCAGTCGCACTGAGCCTCTCTTAGCCATGTCGGGCTCGGGCGATTGGCCACGTGTGGTCTGGACCGTTGGATTTCAATCCGACGATCAAAGACATCCCACCCGCACGACCTCCTCCTGTTCTCTTTGCAAAGACAACCCTCGAGGACCTCCCCTAGGACCTCCTTTGCACCTTTGCAAAGACCACCTAGGCGACCTCCTCGACCCTCCACGACCACCCCTAGCACTTGGGTGATCGTGGGTCATCCATCTTGAGATCTCGTGGCTCGGACCTCCCTAAGTGTTAGGACCTCTAACACATAGTTCTAAATCGAGCCCTTAGATTTCAATCCAACGACTCACGACCTCCTAGTGGAGCTCGATCTTTGATTTAGCCGTTGAATTCTTTGATCAGTCCTCCCTAGTTCTCTCAGCTGGTGGGGCTTGTCATTATCAATTTTGTGCATGGCGGAGAGAAGCGGTGCCTGTCAACTCTAGGGTGACAATCGGCTATGTGTCGCCAACATTAAATGTTTGGCGTCCCTTTTTGCTCAAAAGTCTCTCGACAACCTACTCCCATCATTTCGAGGTGCCCTAGATCGGTGCACATGAGTGGCGGAGGTTCCTTTTGCAAATGGCTATAAGAGGAACCCTAGCTTCTCCCAAAAGCTTCTTTTGAATCTCTTTTGCACTTCTAGTTCTTCCTCCTCTTGTGCTCAAAACACCCGAAAGCTCTTTGCCTCCATTGCTGAACTTTGGAGCTCTCTGGCGACCTCCGAGCTCCAGTGGTTCAATATTGCAGTTGTTGGCTGTCATTTGTTCTCTTGGTCACCTCCAAATCTCCTAATTTGCTTTGTTTAAACCTTCAGAGGTTGACAAGTGGGAGCACGCTGTGGTCGGAGCTTTGTCTTCTTCACCTCCGGCGACCTCCACCGTCACCGGAGCTCCTGCGACCACTCCCAGTTCTCCTTCAATCCCTGGTGAGTACATCAGTTCCAAAAACCCGATCCTCTTAGACCTCTTCAGTTTTCGTTTTCGGCCGCATTTGGTCTCCATCGGTTATCTCCGGCTAGCCGCCGATAGGGTGCGCTTTAGCCCTAGCTGTTGGCACCTTTAGGTTCTCCTCCCTATTTGGGACTTATCCGTGTTCTTGGTTTCCGCCGACGAGGTCCACGTCGCGGCGGTAAGTCTGTGGAACACGCCGGGTTTGTCGATCAAAACCTCCGTTTCGCCATGTTCTTCTGACAACTTTAATGCTCAAATCATTGCTTATCATATAGTGCGTTAATGGTGTCTTAATCATCATTGTGGAGTCACCGACGTGTGGGCCATGGGTTTAGAATTAAAGTCCTAAGTCTTTAAGTGCTCTGTTGGATTCATTTATTGTCAATCATTAGATGCTTTTAATTTGTCTTAGCAGCTCACGACCTCTCCAAGATTAGATCTGGGCCTTAGGATCTTTCCGAAAAATCCTATGTCTCTCGACCTCCCTTTGGTGGTGATCCTAGCCGCCCAGACCACCTCAAGTAAATCTTAGCCATATAAGACCACCTCAGTGTTTCCAGAAAGGACCTTCCCCGAGGTCCTCTTTGCAAAAGATCACCCTTGGTCTTTTATAAAGAGAACCTTCAAAACTACCTTTGGGGTCCTCTTTACAAAAAGACCACCTCTGGTCCTTGGTGAAGAAGACCGCAAGACCTCCCTCCGCTCAGATCTGGACCGTTCAGGACATCCTCGCGGAGATCTGAACCGTCCAGGCCTCTCTCTATTAAACACCTGTCTCTTAGGACCTCCCCGCGAAGATCATGGCCATCCATGACCTCCTCGATGAGATCCTAGCCGTCCCGACCTCCCTCGTTTTCACCTTAGCCGTTCACGACCTCCCCCTGGATATCGTGACCGTCTAGGACCTCCTCCATTAGATCCGTAGCTTTAGGACCTCCCCGTCAGCTCTGGACCGTTAGATCTTGATCTAACGGGCTAGACCTCCTCAGTCTATTTACAACTCTATCGCTTAGTTTCTCTCGTTGCCGTTCATCTCTAGATCTACGGCTCAGATCTAGAGAACATTCGGACCACTCCGGATGCGATCTTGATCGTGGGCCATCGGATCTAAATCCATCGGTGGAGTCGTTGGCAGTTAAGACCTCCTCAGTAGATCTTAGCCGTCAAAGACCTCCCTCCTTCAGATCTCACCGTCCAGACCTCCTCTCTTAGACCTCCACCTTAAGGACCTCCTGTTGGATCTGGGCCATCAAGTCTGGATCTAACGGCTAAGACCTCCCCTTGGCGCGTTGAGGTCTTGGCGCCCAGGTGCTCGTGTGGGTTTTGGCATCTGAGCTCGTGAGCCGTCGCGATCTTTGATCAACGCCCACGACCTCCCGATTTCGTTGGTTTTTGATTTAGTTCCCGAGAGCTTTCATTTGCACTTATTAATTGTTTTAAACTTCAAAATGCATATCTTTTTCTCTCAGAGTTCCAAATTTAACAAACTAAAGTTCTATAATGGCATCTCATAAAGTACTTTAGCATAGTATAGGTTTCTGAGAGTCTTTAACCCGAAATTAAACATGTCTTAGATTTATAACTTAGAAAAATCATAACTAAATCATTTTAACTCAAATTAAGATGAGACCACTTGTGTTAGCCTTAAGATGTCGGTAGCTTCCTCAGTAAAATTTCAGCTACACCACCTTTCTAGAAATTTTCACCAAACAATTTAATTATGTGAACGATATGCATTGCATTTTTCAAATAACCAAATTGTTTTGATCATATCTTTCGTAATAAAAGTCCAAATCAATCGGTTCTTGTTTCTAAATTCATTTTAAATCATGCTCTTGCTCTTTGTAAAATTTTGAGCATTTGGAGCATTTTGGTTTTAGAGTCTTTTTTCGTTTTCTTTGTTCTTATCGGTTCTTTTTCGCTCTTTTGGTAGGTTCCGACGTGTGCATCCTTGAGAGTGATCCTCTGTGACATAGTGAGCAACAAAGAGCAGCGGTTTGATCATTTCCCAACCGATCCCATTACTTTAAAGTCTAATATTTTGTTTAACTTCTATGTATGCATTGCTATTTTGTTGTTAAATTGATTAGTTAATCCTCTAGTTGCATAATCTGTAGGCAAATAATTATCCTTTACTACCGAGCCTAGGTTATTTCTTTGTGATTAGAGTTCGTTGGATGAGCTCTTGTCACTTAGTAGATTTCGAATAAATATTGCTTAGCCATGCCTAGTTATCGGTAGTATTGGGCGATCATCGACTTAGTCGATGATCTTGATCACAAATGCTTATATTATTCCATTATGTCCAATCCTTGTGTTTTATTGATTTACAAATCAAAAGCGAAAACAAAACTATATCTTGACTTGGGCACAATGGTATGTTGGTGTGATATGTTGGGTGTGAATGGAATGGTGCCTAAGTCCCTAAGGACCGAGTTACTTGTGCCATTGATCCAAGCAATTGTTGCGTGCTAACCATACGAGGGGATATGGAACCTCTCTTGACTAAGTACTTTGGGAGGTGTTAATTATGAGTGGTCGTGGGTGTGTTGAAACCGTGTGTGTGTGTGTGTGGTGTTGGAGGAGCATTAGGCACGGTTAGGTGTCTAATGTGTCCTTCTCCGTGGGTTGCGGCTCTTAATTAGCATCGTCCATTGGAAAGTGTCTTGTTAGACTTAGCCGTGCTGCATACCAAAGGTAGTATGCTAACCGTGGTGGTGGAAAGGCGGTCTATCGTGTGGGTACATTGGTACACCTGCGAGGTTAAAACTATTCGAATAGCCTCGTCCTAGGTTATGGATACGCTTGGTTATTTCCCACAAGAACTAGACTACAACCTTTTTAAAAACTTAAACTTGACATGGGTGGTATGAAGGGGTACTTCATGCTATTGTTGTGGTGGCTATTGGGTTAGTCACTTCCAGGATGTTGTCATCTACCTATTGTTATAGTTGTTTCTCTTTTATTTGAACAATAAGAATTAATTGCAAACTTGCTTTTAAATGTAATACATTATTGCAAATAAAACTTGCTTTATGTTTGAAAATAAGTCGAGCCTCATCCACTTAAATAAAGCTTGCATGTAGCTAATTATAGTTCTGTTATCTCACACGTCGGTCTTGAGTACAAAAACAATTTTTGTACTCGATGTCAGGTCTTAAATGTTTTGTTGCGAGGAAGAAGGTGAGCCCCAAGGGCCTTACTTTGCGAGATGTGCGGGTTACGGGACGACTAGCTTGGCGGTCCGGTTGGTTGCCTTGTGGGTAAAGGCACACCGATTGGCTTTTGTTTATCGCCATCTTATGGCACTTTGCTTCATTGTGTACTTATCTAGTTGTATGTCTTTTGGCGGTCGGCCTCTCTTTTGTAATAACTCTTTATATTAAGTAGGTTTTCACTCGTTGCTTGTTCGGTTCTATGTGAATGAATGGAAATGATGCATGATTTTGTAACGGGTGTGTATCACTGCAATGGGAAGTATACATATCTCGAGGCTTAGTTTATCTGATTTGTGATGCTAGGACCAATGGATGGTTAAGCATTACAAGCCAAATAAACAGGGTCCTCAAAGTTGGTATCGAGGCCATTCCACCGTAGTAACCCAAGCTTGATCGTCTTTAGGATATTTTGGAAAACTTAATTTCAAGTATCAAATGATTTATGAAAGCTTAAGTAAGTTCTCAGATTTTACTCCTTACCTATCTTAGCTTTCTATCTCATCTTGCTCTACTTTGAGTTTTAAAAGTTGTACTCCTTTCCTTCTCTCAAAAGATAGTTGTATCGTTAATTGGGTTTTGGGAACCATTGAGTTTGGCAAATTGAAGTGTTAGCTGCCCTCTATAAGGTTTTGAAGCTTCGGAAGTTGAAGATTTAGGCTTAGAAGCTTGGATGCAAAATCTGGACAGCGAGCGTCAATTTCCGGACAGCAAGCTCAAAGGTCCTAAATAGGGTAGAAAATGAGAGGTTAATCAACTAAAACTTGTGGGAATAAAAGGGTAAGATGTGATGCTAGTTAGCTATGTATCTAGCAATATTTTTTGCCGCCTTACCCTTGCTTTTGAGTAGTGTTAGACTTGATATAGGGTGCTGAAGTTTTATCTTCTCAACCCATTGCTCGTTCATTCAATACGGGTTAATGGCATCGAGAAGTTGAGATTTGGTTTGGTGTTCCCCTTGTTGTTTTGGAGCCTCTTTGGAAGCATTTAAAGTTTATATGCTTGTTATTTTGGCTTGTGTTTAGGGTGATACCTCATTCCCCTAATCGTAGCTTTTCGCTTTCATCAACTTCTAGATTGAGGTTTTGTTGCTAACCCAAATTTCCTTGTCCCAGGGATGGTGGTGGTACTCGTAGCGGCCGTGGTCGGCGACTGGTTTGGATGAGGAGCTCCCGCCTCCTTCGACCATGGTCGAGGTTCTTCTGGTCGAGCGCAACTGCTCGGAGGGCAGGAGGGTCTCGTTGGATGTTATGCGCGCAACACCTCGCCTCTTGCCGGTGCCTCGGGATCTCGGGCAGGGTGGACCTCGACCTCGTGGGGCCTTCTTGAGTTTCTTCGCACCCACCCCCGTTTTCTAGATCCGAGGACCCTCTCGACGCAGATGACCGGCCGTCAAAGTTGAGCGAGCTCGGCGTCGCCAGATGCCGAGGATGTCGACAAGGCACTCTTTGCCTCCCATCACCGCAGGGCGGCACTCTCTTGGTGGGAGAACTTCTTGGCCATGCAGCCCGCCGGCCACATCGTCTCTTGGGAGGAGCTCCGATGCGTTACGTCGAGCTCACATCCTGCCGCTTGATGAAACCAAGAAGAAGGAATTTCTCGCGCTCAAGCAAGGGCGTAAGTCGGTGATGGAGTACCTTTACGTGTTCAACCACTTGGCTCGTTATGCTCCATCTGAGGTGGCCACCGATGAGGCCAGCGGAGAAGTTCATGGAGGGCTTGTGCGAGGAGATGCAAGACAAGCTATCCATTGTGGACTTTGCCGACTTTCGACCTTGGTGGACAAGGCCATTGTTGCCGAGCACAAGGCGGCGCTAGGCGAGTCCCGCGCAAGTGGGAGGCCCAAGATGCATGCGGGCCGGCCTTCCCCATCCTCGTGTTGGGCTGCATCAGGCCCGTTCCTTGGCCTTACCACCGCCGAGGCCATCGGCACCAGCCCCTCGCCCTCCGCAGGCCGTGCCCCAGTCACGTGCACCTGCGAGTCAGCCGAGTGGCCCCCGCAATCCGGCTGCTGGGGTCACTTGCTTTTCCTGCAGCCAGAAGGGGCATTATGCGAACCAATGCCCTAAGAAGATCGGAGCGACCCTCGCCCTAATGGAGGACGCGGCAAGGAGGTGGTCCTTCCTGTGATCGGTTGTCCCCGCTACCCAAGGCGTGGGTAGTGGCCGCGTCAACCTCATCTCCGCGGAGGAGGCACAGGAGGCGCCTGAAGTGGTGTTGGGTACGCTTTTGGTTAACTCCCATCCTGCTACCGTTTTGTTTGATTCAGGAGCATCTCATTCATTTGTTTTGAATCATTTCTTCTTTGTTGGTGAGCTTGGTTTGCTCTGTGTTGGTCCCCTTGCTCATTCGCTCTCCAGTTCGGAGTTGAGGGTCGAGCTTGAGTGTCGGGATGTCCTCGTTGAGATAGAGGAGTAGGATTTTTAGCGAACCTTATCCTCCTCCATTCAGCAAGCTTAGATGTAATGCAGGCATGGATTGGTTGTCTCAAGACATGGGACAAATCGATTGCGCCGAGGCTCATCTATCTCACGATCCTTACGGTGGCGAGTTCTTTCGCCAGAAGGCGCAAGGTCCGCATCTCTTCGTGCTCGAAGCAAAGCCACTCTAGATATTAGTGAAGTCCCTACAGATGTGACTTGATGTCTTCCCGAAGATCTCCAGGGATGCCGCCACCAGTGACCTCGAGTTCGCCATTGAGTTGGTTCCGGTACTACTCCGATTTCGAAGAGGCACTCTTCGGATGGCTCCAAGCGAGTTGGTGGAGTTGAAGAAGCAACTGGGGAGCTTCAGGAGAAGGGCTTCATCCGTCCTGGATCATCCCAGTGGGGTTGTCCTGCAATCTTTGTAAAGAAGAAGGACAATACTCACGCATGTGCGTGGATTACCGCCGCAATGAAGTGACGGTAAAGAACAAGTATCCTCGCCCGTGTCGACGATCTCTTGATCAATTGACCGGAGCTCGAGTCTTCTCTAAGATTGATTTGAGAGTGGGATATCATCAAGTTCGGATTCGAGGAGGATATTCCCAAGACGGCTTTCTCTACTCGTTATGAAGTACGAGTATACCGTCATGTCATTCGCTTAACCAATGCTCCCGCCTTGTTCGTGAATCTCATGAATTCGGTGTTTATGGAGTATTTGGATAAGTTTGTGGTGGTCTTCATCGATGATATTCTTATCTACTCCAAGAACGATGAGGAACACGCTGGCATCCGAGGCTTGTGTTGGGCAAACTTCGTGAGCACCACCGTATCGTAAGTTCAGCAAGAAGTCGCGATTCAGTTGAAGAAGTGGCCTTCTTAGGCCATGTTCTTTCAGCAGAGGCATAGCTGTGGATCCTAGCAAGATCGTGATGTGCTTTCTCGAGTCACCCTCTTCGGTCACCGGTGCGAGTTTTCTTGGTTTAGCGGGATATTATCGCCGCTTTATCGAGAACTTCTCCAAGATAGCGAAGCCAATGACGGAGTTGCTCAAGAAGGACAAGAAGTTCTGGTGGTCTGCTGATTGCAGGAAAGTTTCAAGTACTCAAGCAGCGATTGACCACCGCTCTGTTCTTGTTCTCCCGATATTCATCGAAGCTTGATATCTTCTGCGACGCTTCGCGTCGGGGCCTCTACCGTGTCCCGGTGCAAGAAGGCAAGGTAGTGGCCTATGCATCAAGGCAATTGAGACCTCATGAACTCAACTACCCTACCCATGACTTGGAGCTAGCCGCGTGATCCATGCACTTAAGATCTGGCGACATTACCTAATCAGTGTCGTTGTGAAGTGTATTCGGATCACAAAGCTTGAAGTATTTGTTTACCCAACCGATCTGAACCTCGTGCAAAGGATATGGTTGGAGTTGATCAGGACTATGATATGGGTATTCACTACCATCCGGCAAGGCCAATGTCGCTATGCGATGCGCTTAGTCGCAGCGCATTGCAATGCATTGTTGCTCCAAGAGCCCCACCACCCTTCGGAGGAGTTTCAGTTGCCTCAACTTGGGTTTGGTGGAGCATGGTTCCCTCGCCGCCTTGGTTGTACAGCCAACCTTGGTGGATCGGATCAAGTCCGCTCAACGATCGGATGTTGGAGTGAACCGCATCAAGGAAAATGTCAAGAACGGAACAACCAAGTGTTTCTCGGAAGATGAGTTTGGTGTTGTGCGGTTGGGCAACGCCTTGTAGTTGCAAAGGACATGGAGTTGCGGAGTTGATCCTCCACGGCCCACGATTCCCGCTATCCATTCATCCGGGGCCACGAAGATGTATCATGATCTTCGCCGAGATTTTGGTGGACCCGAATGAAGAGGGAAGTCGCCAAGTTCGTTGTCGAGCGCGACGTGTGCCGTCGTGTCAAGGTCGAACATCGCCCCGGCAGATCGCCCGACCCTTGCCTGCTTCCGTGTGGAAGTGGGATTGGGCCGATGGATTTTATCACCGCCTACCCAGTCACCGAGGCAATGATGCCATTTGGGTTGTTGTTGATCGATTGACTAAAGTGGCACACTTCCTCCCGATCAAGACCAAGATTCGCACGGTCACCTTGCGAGCTCTATATCGCCAGATCGTGAGCTTGCATGGGTGTCAAGACGATCATTTCTCGATCGTGGTTCCATCTTCATTTTTCGCTCGCATAGCTTGCAAGAAGCTATGGGAACTCGTCTTTCATTCAAAGACAACATATCACCCCAAAATCGATGGTCGACCAAAAGGGTCAACCAAGTTTTAGAGGACATGCTTGAGCTTGTGTCTGTCCCTATGGGAAGCATTGGGAGAAGTGCTTACCATTCGCCGAGTTTTCTTACAACAACAGCTTCCAAGCGAGTCTCGGCATGGCACCATTCGAGGCCGGTGAGAGACCTTTCTTTGGCCTGGACTCGATCAATGAAGCCGAGAGTCAAGTCCAGCTTGTTCGTGATCGCTTGCGCATGGCTCAATCCAGCAAAAGAGCTATGCGGATCGCCGTCGTCGCGAGTTGAGTTTTGAGCCCAATGACTTTGTTTATCTCAAGGTCTCCCTTTGAAGGGCCATCAACGCTTTCGCCGAGGCAAGTTAGCTCTTCGATATGTCGGTCCATACCGTGTCACCGAAAAGAAGGAGCCGCCGCCTACAAGCTGGAGTTACCGCCGCACCGGGCGGTACATGATGTGTTCCATGTGTCCTAGCTAAAGAAGTGCTCCGTGTTCCAACCGAGAAGCTCCGTTGGAAACTCTTGATGTCTAGGAGGATTTGACCTACCATGAGCATCCTGTTCGCATCTTTGAAGAAGCTGAACGAAGAACGAGGAATAAGACCATCAAGTTCCTTAAGGTTCAGTGGTCGAATAATTCTGAGGATGAAGCTACTTGGGAGCAAGAAGATCGTCTCCGTGCAGACTACCCCTCTTTCTTTTCCGAGTGAGACAAATCTCGGGACGAGATTTTTGTAAGGGGGGAGGTTTTGTAACATCCCAAATTCTGTACTTGTGTTTCAAGTGTAAGAAAATGAGTAGAATTTAAAACTTTTTCTTACATCATGTATTTCCTGTGTGTACTAAACAATTATTGTACAAGAGTATGGAAATACAAAGTCACAAGTCTTTTGATCCAAATCTTGATCCTTCAAAAACAATCTTGTCGAATGTTTTGATCATCTCCTGAAATATTTTTCCTAAGATTTTGGGATGGTTTGTGGCCCTCTCAAACATTTTACAATTTTTGGAAATTGTTTGAATAGTTTTAAGGGCAGTCAAACTTATTTGACTTGTAGTCAAACCCAAGCCTAGCACATCTGTATGATTTTTGGAGAAAATGCTCAAGATAAAAACCTCTGGAAACTGTACACAAGTTCCATCTCTAGGTTATCAAGCTCTTTGTCACAATTTCGTAAAACTTGGAGCCGCTTGCTATCTCTAAGAGTCCCTTCAAGATCTCGATTCAAAATAAACCTTAAGCCCCGGTCCGAGTCGACTTAGACTCGGACTTCCTGTCTCGATCGCACCGAGCCGCTTAGCCGTGTCGGGCTCGGGCATTGGCCACGTGTGGTCCGGACTGCTCGATTTCAATCCGACGATCAAAGACCTCCCACCCGCACGACCTCCTCCCTGTTCTCTTGCAAAGACAACCTCGAGGACCTCCCTAGGACCTCCTTTGCACCTTTTGCAAAACCACCGGGCGACTCTCCTCACCCTCCACGACCACCCCTAGCACTTGGGTGATCGTGGGCCGCCCATCTTGAGATCTCGTGGCTCGGACTCTCCCAAGTGTTAGGACCTCTAACACATAGTTCTAAATCTGAGCCCTTAGATTTCAATCCAACACCACGACCTCCTAGTGGAGCTCGGGCCAACATTTAGCCGTTGAATTCTTTGATCAGCCTCCTAGTTCTCTCACCGACCGTGGGGCTTGTCATTATCAATTTTGTGCATGGCAAGAGAGCAAAGCGCTCTGTCAACTCTAGGGTCGACAAACGGCTATGTGCTGCCAACATTAAATGTTTGGCGCCTTTTGCTCAAAAGTCTCTCCGACAACCTACTCCCATCATTTCGAGGGTGCCCTAGATCGCAGCACATGAGTCGCCCGGTTCCTTTTTGCAAATGGCTATAAGAGGAACCCTAGCTTCTCCCAAAAGCTTTTTGAATCTCTCTTGCACTTCTAGTTCTTCCTCCTCTTGTGCTCAAAACACCAAAGCTCTTTGCCTCCATTGTTGAACTTTGGAGCTCTCCACGACCTCCGAGCTCCAGTGGTTCAATATTGCGCTTGTTGGTCATCATTTGTTCTCTTGGTCACCTCCAAATCTCCCTAATTTGCTTTGTTTAAACCTTCACGAGGTTGACAAAGTGGGAGCTGCTGCGTGGTCGGGAGCTTCGCTTCTTCACCTCCAGCACCTCCATCGTCACCGAGCTCCTGCGACCACTCCCGCCTCCTTCAATCTCGGTGAGTACTTCAGCCCAAAACCCGATCCTCTTAGACCTCTTCGGTTTTGTTTTCACGCATTTGGTCTCCGGCGGTTATCTCTCTGGCCGCCGATTGGGTGCACTTAGCCCTAGTGTTGGCACCTTTAGGTTCTCCTCCTATTTGGGATTTATCCGTGTTCTTGGCTTCCGCCGACGAGGTTTTGTCAGTCAAAACCTCCCGTTTTCGTCATGTTCTTCGGACAATTTTAATGCTCAAATCATTGCTTATCATTTGGTGCGTTAATGGTGTCTTAATCTATGCCGTGGAGTCACCGACGGTGGGCCATGAGTTTAGAATTAAAGTCCTAAGTCTTTAAGTGCTCTCGTTGGATTCATTTATTGTCAATCATTAGATGCTTTTAATTTGTCTTAGCCGCCACGACCTCTCCAAGATTAGATCTGGCCTTAGGATCTTTCCAAAAATCCTAAGTCTCTCGGATTCTCCTTTGGTGGTGATCCTAGCCGCCCAGACCACCCTGTTAAATCTTAGCCATATAAGACCACCTTCAGAGCTTCAAGCAGGACCTTCCCCGAGGTCCTCTTTGCAAAGATCACCTTGGTCTTTTATAAAGAGAACCTTCAAAACTACCTTTGGGGTCCTCTTTACAAAAAGACCACCTCTGGTCCTTGGTGAAGAAGATCAGCAAGACCTCCTCCGCTCAGATCGACTGCTCAGACATCCTCGCGGAGATCCGAACCGCCCGTGCCTCTCTCTATTAAACACTGTCTCTTAGGACCTCCCGCGAAGATCATGGCCATCCATGACCTCCTGGTGAGATCCTAGCCGCCCCGACCTCCTCGTTTTCACTTTAGTCGCTCACGACCTCCCCGGATATCGTGACCGCTCTAGGACCTCCTCCATTAGATCCGTAGCTTTAGGACCTCCCGTCGGCCTCGGACCGTTAGATCTTGATCTAACTGGCCAGACCTCCTCGCCTATTTACAACTCTATCGCTTAGTTTCTCTCGCTGTCGCTCATCTCTAGATCTACGGCTCGATCCGGAGAACATTCGACCACTCCGGATGCGATCTTGATCGTGGCCATCTGATCTAAATCCATCGGTGGAGTCGCTGGCGCTAAGACCTCTCGTGAGATCTTAGCCGCCAAAGACCTCCCTCCTTCGGATCTCACCGCCCGCATCTCTCTCTTAGACCTCCACCTTAAGGACCTCCTGTTGGATCCGGGCCATCAAGTCCGGATCTAACGGCTAAGACCTCCCTTGGCGCGTTGAGGTCTTGGCGCCTGTGTGCTCGTGTGGGTTTTGAGATCTGAGCTCGTGAGCCGTGCGATCTTTGATCAACGCCCACGACCTCCCGCCGCTGGTTTTTCGATTTAGTTCCTAGAGCTTTCATTTGCACTTATTAATTGTTTTAGACATCAAAAATGCATATCTTTTCTCTCAGTAGTTCCAAATTTAACAAACTAAAGTTCTATAATGGCATCTGTTAAAGTACTTTAGCATAGTATAGGTTTTACAAGAGTCTTTAACCCCAAATTAAACATGCCTTAGATTTATAACTTAGAAAAATCATAACTAAATCATTTTAACTCCAATTAAGATGAGACCACTTGTGTTAGCCTTAAGATGTCAAGAGCTTCCACCGTAAAAATTTCAGCTACACCACCTTTCTAGAAATTTCACCAAACAATTTAATTATGTGAACAAGAATAGATTGCATTTTTCAAATTAACCAAATTGTTTTGATCATATCTTTCGCAATAAAAGTCCAAATCAATTGGTTCTTGTTTCTAAATTATTTTAAATCATGCTCTTGCTGTGTAAAATTTTCAGAGCATTTGGAGCATTTTGATTTTAGAGTCTTTTCGTTTTCTTTGTTCTTATCGGTTCTTTTCGCTTTCTTTCGGTAGGTTCCGACGATTGTGCCATCCTTGAGAGTGATCCTCTGCAGCATAGTGAGCAACAAAGCCTGCAAGCAGCTTGATCATTTCCCAACTGATCCCATTACTTTTAAAGTCTAATATTTTGTTTAACTTCTATGTATGCATTGCTATTTTGTTGTTAAATTGATTAGTTAATCCTCTAGTTGCATAATCTGTATGCAAATAATTATCCTTTACTACCTGAGCCTATATTGCTAAAATTGTTTGTCTTCATGGTGTTCCTAAGGTCATTGTTTCTGACCGTGGCCCCCAGTTCACTTCCCATTTTTGAATTGCCTTCATCAAGCTATGGGATCGAACTTTCTTTCGATCGCATATCATCCTCAAACTAGTGGTCAAACCGAGAGGGTGAATCAAGTGATGGAAGATCTCTTCGAGCTTATGTGCTATCCTATGGCAAAATCGGAGAAATCTTTACCATATGTGGAATTTTCCTACAATAATAGCTACCAAGCAAGTATTCAAATGTCACCTTTGAAGTCTTGTATGGAAGAGCTTGTAGGACTCCATGGAATTGGTCCGAGTCCGTGAAAGGTCCTTCTATGGTCCGCACTTGGTGGTAAAAGCGTAAGAACAAGTTCGCTCCGATTCGAGATCATTTGAAAGTCGCATACCTCGTTAGAAGAGCTATGCGCGACCATCGCCGTGTGAATTAAACTTTGAGGTGGATGATCATGTCTATCTTAAAGTGTCATCGATGAAGGGCACTCATCGTTTCAGTGAAAGGAAAGCTAGCACCTCGTTATATCGGACCCTTCCAATCATTGCAAAACGAGGAGTCAGAGCCTATCAATTGGAACTACTCAATCCTCTCGCAGTGCATGATACTTTTCATGTGTCTCAATTGAAGAAATGCCTTCGTGTTCCTATTGAGGCAACTGCTTATGAGCATCTTGATCTCCAACCTGACCTTTCCTATTAAGAACGACCAGTACGTATCCTTGACGAAATAGAACGCATGACCAGAAATCGTACTGTCAAGTTCTTGAAAATTCAGTGGGCTAATCATTCGAGGATGAAGCCACTTGGGAGCTGCAAGATCCGATGCGGATTGAGCACCCCATCTCTTTGTTGTTTAGAGCTTGCCTTTGAATCAAGAAAGGCAAGGTCAACAATGCATTGTAAAAGAAGATGTAATAATAACACTATGTTATTATGTAAAGTCTTTCTTTACTATCTTTCAAGGAAATCAAGACAACGGGTGTCGAATTTCCATTAAAATCATTTCAATTTCACTTTGTCCCATCTTCCGTCTCTTCTAAAATCTCGGGGACGAGATTTTCTTAAGGGGTAGGTTTGTAATGTTTCAATTTTATGAACAGTAATTAAATGCTTTCAATGCGATGAGGTAATCGTTCATAGCATCACTGTTCATCTTTACAGATTGGGTAGTATGTTACAAATTAAAACCTTCTTTTTCTAGCCAAAATCCAAAACCTATTTGAAGTTTCAAGGAAAATACAAGTTAATGTTTGCATTTTGACTGGGAAGTAATTTTATCAAAGCCTAGATAAATTATCTGGACCAAGAATAATTTTTGTTGATATTTAGAAATTATTTTGCTTTGGAGAAAAATATTTGGTTTTAAATAAACCTATTCGGCTAAGGTAATTATTTATATATTTTATAAAGTGAAACTGTGGTTTTAGAAATTTATTTGGGAAATATATCATCCCAAAGAGTCTCCCGCAAAATTTCATGATTTTACAAATTTATTTGCTATTTTTAAAAGCCCAACAAACTTTTGAGTATTTGAATAGGGCTTGGTCAACTAATCTGGTCCGAACCCAAACCCTAGCAATCAGAGCGACTCGAATCCATGAGGTTGGGTCCAACCGGCATTGTGGTCCGGCCACCACGCCAAGCGAGAGAGCCCAAACTCTTCGCGTGCTGTGAGCCATTGATCTCCAATCGAACGGGCGTGGTTGCGACGTGTCGTGAGCTGTCCAGGTATGCGCCACAATCCCCACCGTTGGATCTAGATCAGACGATCAAAGGAGGTGTATGCATTCGGACAACTCCGGATCCCTTTTCGATCTCCACCGTCCATCTTAGATCCAACCGCGCAACCCTTTTTGATTTGAACATAAAGGCGCCGATCCATCGTGGGCCTTTGGATCTAAATCCCACGGCGCTCCTTTTGACCGCGCGCTTTAGGGCCCAAATTCAATGGACCGTTGATTTCAATCGTAGGACCCATATTGTGTATGCATTCGACCATCCACTATTCTCTCAATCCCGATCGTAGAAAATCAATCGGACGGTGCCGCGTCCTCGCGCTTAAAGGTGACGTGTATCCTTTGAGTGATCGTTGGATTTCAACCAACGCCCCTATTTGAATGTGAACCCCAAATCCCGTAGAGCCCTTTTAATCTCTATCCTTCATTTGAGATCGCACGACCATATTAAATGGTGCCGATTATTTTTCCTTAATGCCTATTTCCATCGCACTCGCCCATCTCGATCGAATGGTCGACGATTCTTGGAGCTTTTAGAGGCGCGCGGATCGTGGTCGACAAAGGACCCACATGTCGATGTTTGCCTCTCATCCTCCTTGCCTCTGCAAGCAAATCATTTCAGAAATGAGAGAGGAGTTATCCAAGAATCATGCAACTAATTTTTGGATATTTAGCCCTAAGTGGACACCTCATTAACTCTAGACCTTTCCACTTTGCCCCGTAGCTCGCCTCTATATATAAACCCTAGCTTTTGAGTTGTCGCCATTGTTGACCATCGAGCTTTTCACCTCCATTTTCGCGAGTGGAGCTTCTTGTTCTTTCAACTTGCTTATCCATCTTAAACACTGGTTTCGCCTGTAATGAAGATTTGACATCTTTTGTAGGTTAAACTAGAGTTTATTTCTGCTGATCAAAATCGGCTTTGGAACCTTGGTGTCTTTCTTATCCTCGTAAGCTAAAACCTTAGTTTTGTCATCTTGAGCACCTTAAGGACCTTAGAAGCTCATATGGATCATTCACTTGTACATCCGTAGCTCCAACTTTCTTTAAACCAAAAGTTGTCGTTATAACTTTTGGTCTTTCATATCGCTTTCAAGAACTAGGTTTCTCCCGCCGACTTATCATTCGGGTAGGTCTTAATCGAACCCTAGTAGCATAACAAGTTATTCTTTTGATCCTTCTTATCATCTACTTAACTTTGTAGCGTAGATTTATCTCGTTCTCCGTTGTCTGCTCAACCGACAACATTGGTTTTTCTTTAGCTTTTGTAATCGACCGATTAGGGTTAGTCCGTGTTAATTACCCTAAAAGATCAAAGCTAAGCTTCATTTCGAATCTTTGCTTGACCTATGTTCCTTAAACCCAAAACCTAAAGTCTGTCCTGCTTCGTATTTTCAAAATCAAAATTGAAGCTTTGACCTAAACTCTAGTTTCTGTTATTTGAAAGCAGTAAGTGATATTATGGGTTATTATTTTATTATTAGGGTAGGTATAGCTTAAGCATACTGTTAAACATGCATTTCTATATTGATCATACATTTTTCTTTCATTCTGTACTTGTTATCAATTTTGTGTTCATTGGATTTTATTGTCTCTTTTTAGAATCTGGTTCTTCTGAAGTCTTTGAAACTATTTCTGAGCAACCAGAGCCTGCAACAGAAGTTTATTATTATCAAGGCAAGCATCCTCTTTGCACCATATTGATCCCCAAAGTTTCACACAATATATTTTCCAAATACAGTGATAACTATTGCATGCTACTTTTCTGAAAAATACAGTTGTGTTCTGTAGTAGTTAGTTATAACCTAATATGGTGGATTACCTTAATTCTAATCATACATTCAAACCTAGGGTAGTACTGTATACTATAACCTTTAGTTTCAAAGTTGGCGTAGGCATGCAGTCTAGAGAACTTTAGAGTTTGACAAGATTATCTTGTCAAACATGGGAACCACAAAAGAATTTATGTTATTTTGAACTCTTTGTCCAGTTTACTTATACCAGAAATGAATTTTACATTTAACTTGATCTGGACAAGAGGAAGCTAGTGGTGGTGCCTTCGTGCACGAGATTGGGAATTGTGGTGGACTTGTCTGACCAATTAATGATCGAACTCGATCGCTCAATTCAAGCTCCCACGCATTTCCACGCCAGCAGGTATGGGCGCTGCTTGGTTAAGTAAAGGGCTAAGGCTATTGAGTTGGAAACAGAGAGTAAGGATATGTGTATTGGTCTTGTATGGCATAGATGCTCGTCTTATGACCGTGTTTTATGCCATGTGAGTTTTATATCAATATCGATGTTCTTAGAAGGGTGAGGCGTATATGTGTTCCATCGCATGTACGCGTTTTAAAGATGCCGATTGCAATCTAATATGGGTAGTGAGCCCAGCCGCATTTCTTTATGTTTGGGTCGGCATTCTGACGCAACATATGTGCCCGTTAGCTGATGCTATCGATCGTTGTTTAAGCGAGATCGGTTCACACATGGGTATCCAACTCAATAGTGTTAACTTGTTGAAAATGTCAAATCTTAGTTTCCGGCCGGCATACCAAAGGAAGTATGTCATCATTCGAGGCGTCCAAGGCAACGGGTCGACTAAGTCGTGTGGGTAAAGATGTACACCCTCGCAGGTATCAAACTGCTCGAATAGCCGTGTCCACGGCCATGGACAATGACTTGAGTTGATGTCACCATAGAGTTTTGATTTAAAAATCTGGTTTTGATTTACAGTTCAAAGATGAGGGAATTCATGCATTGTATTGTTTACTTTTATTCTCATTTACTTACTGCTTTAATTCAGTTTGTTTCATTAAATTGCTTTATCAAAACTTAGCAATTGTAGGTTAAGGTGTACTTGCTTACGCAAAGTTAACCACTAAGCCTTCTGTTGCAACCTTATGCATGTATAAATTCTTCTCCTTTGTATAGGTTCTAATACACACTTTCTTTTATTAGTTTGTGTAAGTCTTGGCCGAAAACCCTCCGTACTCAAGGTGCTATAACCTATTGTTGCAGTGAGGATGGTTACCTTTATGAGTGCCCGTTAGCGCCGATCGTGGTGACGCTAACGAGACAAGCTATTTCTTTCCTCCACGAATCGCTCAAGGGTGGATGGGGCCATTGGTGGATTTTGCGCTTTATTTTGCTTCCATTGTTAGTCTCTTGTAGTGACCAAGTCACCGGATATTGTAGTACTAATCCAAACTTTGTAAACTTATGTTCAATTATGTAAATGTATGACTTGTATGTGTATGATGCAATGTTGTTGAAGGATATATGTGCAATGGTCGCTGATCACTGGAACCATTGTGAGACATATATCCGGAAACTCAATATTGGATCATATTTATTAAACTTATGCTTTTAGCATGATCCTTACTAAAGGGCAAGATCGTTCCTTGATGTGAGACCGGTTTATTAAACTTGTAATACTTAACCTTCCACCGGTTCTAGTATCACAAATAAATAATCCATCTGCCTCGATGGACATGTGCCTGCAACAAGCGACACACGTACATCAAATCACAAAGATGCATCATTTCCATACAATGTAATATAACAAGTCTACCAAAAGACATACATAATATAAGTTATTACAACACACCACCTACCAAATGACATAAGTACCAAATAAGTAATAATGAAGCAAAGTTGCCATAAGATGGCTTAAACCAAAAGACGACCAGGTTAGCCACATAACACCATAGGGCAACCGACCGCCGCCAAGCTAATCGCCCCTTAAATTGCCACAAAGACAACTCACAAAAGTGAGGTCCATCGGACTCACTATCATCCTCTGCACAACACAAGCAATGCAGTGAGTACAACAATGTACTCGCAAGACTTACGAGTAGCAAGCCTATACATAGCTACATGAAAGTCAGATTCAAAGGAATGTGGTTATATGGTTCTTTGGACGCATAAAGCAAGTTTCGTTTGCAATATTGCAATAGATTGAACAATGAGTTTGTAAAATCTGTTTTAAGCATTTAAATAACAAATGAGTAAGCATAAGTAGCAAGTATCCACCTAGAAGTGACATTCCCAAAGCCACCACAACATAGCATGAATCCCTGATTCATACCACCCAACAAGTTTTAATTTTAAAATGGTTGTAGTCTAACTCTTGAAAAGCTTATCCAAGCGTGTCCATAACCTAGGACGAGGCTATTCGAATAGGTTTAATCCCTGCAGGTGTACCAATGTACCCACACTTCAGACCGCCTTTTTGCCAAGCTATTAAGCACACCTCCTTTGGTATGCCGGCACGGCTAAGTCCTACGAACCCTTTCCAATGGAAATATGCTAATCAAGAGACGCACGTATGGGGTTAATCCTTAGTGATCTGCCGACTAAATATGGATCACAAGGACCCATACGTGGAGCAAGATACACCGCCCTCGCTGGTGTTCCTCTCCTACATACGTGTCCATGTTGCATATAATCAAATATGCAACCCACCACGCGACTCATTAATTAACACAGCCCAAAGTACTCGGCTAAGAGAGGTCCCATATCCTCTAGTGTGGTTAGCACGCAGAATGCTCTGATAATGATACTCACAAGTAGTTCGGTCCTTAATTGACCCGGCACCATTCCAATCACACCGAAAGATCACACCATCTTACCATTGTGCCCAAGTCTAAATTGTTTTCATTTTCGTTTTAGTTTTGCAATTTAGACAAAGCACAAGGCTGAAATATACACATAGTAATAGTTTGTGTGATCAAAGTTATCGACAAGTCGATAATCGCCCATTTCTACCGATAGCTAAGCATGGCTAAGCATAATGACACGTAAACTACTAAGTGACAAGGGTCCATCCAAATAACCCAAAATCACAGCAAGTAACCTAGGCTTGGTAGAGGAATGAACATTTCCTCCGATAATGCATCTAGTAGGCCAACTAATGACAATAGTTTAAAACAACATGGCAATGCATACATAGAATTTGCAAACAATATATTAGAATTTGAAAATAGTGGGAACAACATGATCAAATGAATGCTACATCTGCTTGCCTGGCTGAAGTGCAGGATCTGATGGCTGCTGTGACTCAATATCAGCAATAAAATTATCCTCGGAACCTAACGCGAAAAGGCGATAAGCAAATAAGAACGAAGAACACCAAATAAATCCCAGCAGCAAAACACATCCAAATCTAATAAAATTTACACTACAGCTAGGGAATGATCTAAGACAATGATAGGAACAAGAATTATGCAATTAGGACTAAGTATGCAAAAGATATAGACAGAATACGCTTTCTCAGCCCAAAATCAACCTAATTAATAATTAGCACTGTTCACGGCGAAATTTTCTAGAATGACCTAGGGTCTGAAATTTTTATAGTAGGTAGATTATGACATCCTAATAACAGCAAAGTTGGATTTACTAAATTTGGAGTTATACACATTTACTTATGATTTTTCTAAGTTGTAAATCTAATGCAAATCATTTTACAGAATTATGAACATGCTCAAATCCTATTTTATATGAAAGTATGCTAACAGATGAATTTAACAAAATTGATTTTGCACAATTTGGATTTATACAGAAAAAGATATGCATTTTTCAAGATTAAAACTATTTCTGGAATATTCAAAATGACAGAAATCAAGTTATTTCTAGCTACCCAATTTTCTACTACTGCAACATGCTTAATTCCATTTTTATAATAAACTAAAGTGACAACATAATTTATTACCGGTGGAATTATCTAAAGAGCGGTTAAAATGAATTAGTTATGAGTTTCTAAAGTTTTTATATCATTTTCAGATGTTAAACAAATACTTACCGAAATACAGACAAACTCCAATAATAGAATAAGACGTGGACAACTCCCAACCCTTGATCTAAATCCTACGGCTCACGCTGCGAAAAACAGCGCGACGCGGCGAATCGAACGGAGTCCACCGTTGGATCAAGATCCAACGGCGCACACGCAGTGTATGCATTCGGACGGTGCGCGTGATACACGATCTCACCGTTGATCGAAGATCGACGATCGAGAACGATCAAGGCATCCGAGGTCCGAACGCACACAAAGATCGTGGCCGCAGATCTAAAATGAACGGTAGATATTGATCGCAGTTCAAAGGGAGATGCTGACACGTGGGACCGCATGTCAGTGACCTAGAGTCATGACCGCAATGTTTTAACCCACGTGCACAGTGCACTGGGCCCACATGTCAACGACTAAGAGTGGCGGTTAGGACAGGATTAATGCTTCTAATGATTATCATTAAATAGACACTAATGACTTCTGGAATTTGATTTTAAAACCTCGGGCCCACAAGTCAGCGACCCAGAGATGATTTCCGACAGGGATTAAATGCCGACATATTAATCAAGCAATGATTAAACATTAATGATGTCGGAATGGTGCGGGGTTGCACCAGAGGGTGATTTACGAAGGTTGGGCCCACTGGTCAGTGGCTCAACGACAATGATTAAGACACAATTAATTAACTAATGATTGGTAATTAATGTGCCCTAATTAAGTGACGAAACGGAGCTCCGTGCGCAGCAACCCGAAGTCGCTTGCATGGCTAATCGCCGGTGACACTGGCCGCAGCGGCGCCGAGCAAGACCCAAAATGGAATCGCAATAGCACTGCGAACCCAATGGTGGCATTCTCGCCGGCGGTGAGGGACTAGAACGCCGGCTAGCCGGAAAACGAAAATGGGAGCTTTTCGCTAAGTGCGAAAATAGCGAAAGCTCACCGCGGTCCAAGGAAGCGGGTGCCAAAGCTTTAAGGACTAATAAGAAGCTACCTCGTGGACGAAGCTTCAAAGATGGCCGGAGTTGCTTGATCACGAGGAAGCTCACGGACTTGGAGAAGAAGGTTTGAAAATGACCCCGAGC